>CAWUFW010001706.1:0-1325685 GCA_963921515.1 Calotriton arnoldi | reverse complement strand
TGAGGGTGTGTGAGTGTAGGTTTTGCTGGGTGTGTGTGAGGGTGCTATTTGTTGAGGTGCTAATGGTGTGTGGCTTGTGTGTTGGATGAGCTGTGAGTGTGTCTGTGGTTGCTGTCTGTTGGTGTTCTGTGCTGGCAGGTCAGTGGAATTTGCAAAGGATCATGGTAGGGATTTGTGGCCTTTATATAGGTGGAGTTGGGGGTGTGTCCTTATTCCATTTCCCCCCCCTGTATTTATTGACTTTGTCATTGCTTGTTTGGCCCTCTTTTTTTGTATTTTTTCCTTTGTGATTTTTGTGCATGTAGGAGACGTTCTTCTGACCGAGTAGGACGCTGCAGTTGTCTCGTGCGCGCTTCTCCGAGTCATTCCCGCTGTGTTTCAGCTAGGTTTCATGTGCGGCGTACGCGTCGGTCGCGGAGTATTGTGTTTGTTCGGCTGGCTTTTGTATGCGTGTCGGTCGTACGGCTTGGGCTCCGTGCGAATCAGTCTGATTTTGCATGCATTGCATCGTACTGCGCGGGTCGGAGTTCGCGGGTACGTTTCGTTCGGGTTCATTCTTGGTGCGTGTCGGTCGGTTCGATTCGCGTGGTTTCCCGGCCGGATAGCTTGTTTCCGTCCGGGTCAGTCGTTCGGCTTGAGTTCCGTACGAGTCGGTCGTGATTCACATGCAATTCATCGTACTACCCGGTTCGGGCGGCGCCAGTACGTGTCGGTCGCACTTAATTCCCGTACCGAGTCGGTCGGTACGTTTTCCGGCCCGAATCGGAATCGACCCCAAAATGTAGTATTTTTGCAAGGATGCCTTGCACTCTACAGATTGTGCTGCTAGTCACGGCTCTAGTCTCAAGCCGGAACAACAAGTGTATCAAGGTTGCTGTAATGTTTTCTTGTAAGCTCTACTGCAGCATAGTTCCAGGGTGCTGTCGAGTAGGCATGATGACTATGCTGTAAGGTTGGGGTTAGTATTGCCTTCATTACTTTTAGAATGGGGGCCACCGAAGTGCTGCTTCGCACTCGGTTTAGTTGACCGATCCTGTACGTAATGGCGGCTGCCTTCTTTTTTAGGTTGTTTATTTGTGCTGTGGCTGAACTATTCTCGCCAAACCATACCCCAAGTACTTATAGTGCCTGGCTGTACAAATGCTCTTGCCGCCCAGATGCCCCGTCTTTGTCTTCTTACGCCTGTAGCTGCCAAATATTAAAACTTTAGTTTTGGTCTAGTTCACCAGTAGATGATTGTCCTTGTTAAATCTGCTTAGTACAGCCGACGCCCTTTGTAGACCACAATTGGTATGATCCATAACAACAATATTGTTGCCGTATTGGATAGTTTGCATAGAGGCTGAGCTTAGTCTGGATGTGGCCAGACAGCTGGCTTCTCGTGCCTTCCCTAAATCAGCCATGTATAGATTACAAAGCATGGGGGCCAAAATGCATCCCTGTTTTAACCCCCGGTTAGTATCAACTTTCCGTGTTACTGTGGAGGGACCTGTTTTCACCCGAACCCACATTTCTGTATGTAGGGAAATTATTGCTTTTAAAAGATTTGAAGGTGTCCCCCAAACATCCAACTTTCTCCACAGGGTGGCCCTGTCCACCTTATTGAAGGCCGCATTTAGTTTATAAAACAACACAGTAGGGAAAGCCTATTCTTCTGGAGCGCACAATACCTGAGAAATGAAAGTGCTTGTATATTTTCTATGGTAGACGATCCGGCCCTGAAGAATGACTTGAAAAAGGGCAGGAGTCTCTCGTCAGCTATCCACCCTTCAAGATGCTCTAGTAGTGCATAAGCTTTTGCCTCAATATCCAGTAGAGTGCCCAGCCTATGACTTGAACCTAGCAACCGGTCTCCATTTTAAAATATGGGGCATAAGATGGAGCCTCTCCAACCTTCTGGATAATTAGTGGTTTGGAAGGAGTGATTTTACAATGCTGACAGCACCCTTGCCCAAATTATGTGTGCTACCTTGAATAGACCCGCTGGAAGGCCGTTCGGGACAGGGTCTCTGTCTAATTTCAGCTGTTTTAGTATTTTTCTACCTTCCAGGGGATTTGTTAAACTTCCTGTGACTAATTGGCTCTCCTCCCTATGGTTCTCCACCATTTTGGTCAGTACATCTAGCTCGTGTGACCTGAGCTTCCTAACTGCCAGGTCACCTTCCGGCAATAAAATTGGGGCTGAGGGTTCGGTCAGACCAGTGCTAGTTGTAATAACCGACTGATCCACATACAGCTCCACAATGTGCCATACCCATTCTGCTCCTGAAGCTCCATTTTCTCTGGACAGACTGCTGTTTTTTTAATTTGTTGATGTGGGCATAGAAACTTGCCTGATTTGAGTCTTTCAACAACTGAAACACTGTGGCCCATTCCTTGTCCTGCCTTCCCTTCTGATACTCCCATACGTTTTTTTGTGTGCCAATCTGACCTGTTTCAAAACTGCAGCTGTGGTATTTGATAGATTTAACAGGTGTGCCCTCTGGGCTTTGTGTAGGGATCATTTTGAGAGGGTAATTGCTTTATAGTAGTGACCTGGCTTTGCCTGCATCCAATTCCCCTTTGAGGGTCTGGGCTTAAGGTCCTGGACCAGTAAGATCTTTCTTAGGTCCTTCATGTGATTTATCCATTCCGTTAGGACCCATTCCGGTTGCTTAGAATGTTGTGTGGATTCCAATGTATCTATCCAGGTGTCAAACTTGTGACTGTATTCAAACCGCCACTTGACTGTCCTTGCTAGCTTCACGGTCTCTTCCCCAGTTGAAGTGTCTATCTGATTGATGCTGCTGGTTGTCACTCTTTGACCTTGCTGGTATGTCAAAGAGGACCAGACAGGTAGCTACCCGCTCTGAAAAGTAACAGTAAGTAGTCAATGGTTGATATACCTTTGCATGTTGGATGGAGTGCCTGGGCCTTGTTTGTTTCTTTGAATACCGTCTGAGCTGATACAAACTTATGAAGCTTTAAGAAGTCATTGATTACTGATCCTATTCTTGACTTGTCTGTTCCTCCACTTGTCTCCCCCAAGCCTCTGATGTTAAAGTCCTCTGTGATTGTAAATTCGTGTAGGTGGTAATCTAAGAGGAGGTCGTTGAGACGATCAAGTAGATGGTTAACCTGCTCCGACCCTACTTTTTTTGGAACATTGAGATAACAGTTGACAAAGATCAGGCCCGTATGTTTGTGGTTAATTTCCAGACCCTGTATTTGGATGATTTGAACTGCCTTACTTTTGTTCTCAAGAACCTTAGCTTCCAGGTTGACAGCGTGCTTGATAAAGATGGATAACCCTCCCGACGGGCATCCCAAGAGACTCAGATGTGATGCTGCACTAAGGATATCGTGGAAGCCCGATAAGGTTGTTTTAACCATGGTCCATGTTTCTTGGAGACATAATATGTCTCCTAGTTCCAGATAGGCCCCGAACTTCCCAGCTTTCAATAATTTTCTTGAGCCCAGTCACATTCCATGAAATTAAAGAGAACTGTGATTTGATCGTACTTACTGAGTGACTTAACTTCCATGGGGATGTCAAAAACTTGCCCTTTGTCTTCCCTGTTATTTGACCTCCTTCACAATCAGGACTGTGACCCAAGGACCAATGCCCTGTGTATGCATTTCTCCTGCCACTCCATCTCCTGTTGAACTCCCCTTGTGGGGGTGAATTGCACCTCTCTTTGATTAAGCGTGTGTACAATCCTTAAGGCTTTGGAGCCTTTGATATCCTCAGAGTCACGTCTTCCTTTGAAGATACTCTACATAGTCTTCCGGGTGGGAGGGTACAGTAGGACGTATGGATATTTTGGGGGAGTGGGTTTGTCCAAGTCAATCCCCCAGTCTACAAGGTGTTTTTTGCGCCCAACAGCACTTCCCTCAGGGCTTCCTTCCTCCATGCTGTTCTCGAGACTTCCCCGGTGGAGTTTAAAAATGGCGGTTACAATTTCACCCATAACAGATCCTTCAAGGTAATGGTCTTAAGACCTGGGACATAGCTGCACAGTTTCAGAAGGTTCCCACGATTAAGGGGCCGATTCCGATCTCGGCCGGTAGGGCTCCGAATCGGATTCGGCTTAACCGGATCCGATTCGGAGCCCTATTGCCCGACCGATTCGTACGCTCGTCCGGGCGAGCGAGTACGATGCAAAATCACCGACCGACTCGTCCGGGCGTCTCGACCGCTCCGACCGACTCGTTCCCGGGTCTAACCGCACCGACCGACTCGCTCGGACTCGACTCGCACCGCGCAATGGAGACGTTCCCCGGCCGGGTAAGTACGATGCGCGCCGCGAGCAAGTCTGACCGAGCCGCGCACACCAGCTCGAAAGAGCAGTCGGACCCGTACTTTGGGGGTCCGTGTCGGACCCCCTGTACGCGTAGCAGCGCGAGTCGCACACAGGGGGACCCATGGGCCCCCCTACCTGTGCGTGTACGGCGCGAGTCGCTTCACCGCGTACACGCTGTAGGGGCGCCCTTGTCCGCCTCGCACCCATTGAGTCAATGGGAGCCCGCGTACGCGTTGTGCGACAGGCTCCCATTGACTTCAATGGGAGTCCGACCGACTCGAGTCCGATGGCATACGTGCGCATCGTACTCGTTCGGTCGGGCTGCACGGGTCCGATTCGGTCGGAAATCTCTCCGGGTCCGGCTCGGTCGGAGAGATTTCCGGCCCGAATCGGAATCGGCCCCTAAGTGTGTCCTGAGACCCCTTGGGACAATATCTGTGAATAAAAACAAATCCCGGGGGGTCAATACCCGCCGCCCCCAGCGACCCATCTGTGCCTGCTGTAAAGGTGTTGGCTTAAATTGATTCAGATCCCCGGCTTCTCTCACCCCCCATGCAAATTATCATTATGCGCTTGTTCACTGTTCACCTTCTGCTGTGAGTGGCTCAACTGGGCCATCTGTGAGGGCATTGATTTGAGTTGGTTCGAGTCCCATACATCTGTCGCCGACCCTGTGGTGTCGTAGTTGTGTAGTTGTCTGCAGTTCCCATTCTTATGTAGGAGGCTCACTATTGGGTTACTACCCATACACACTGTTGCCGGTAGGTTTGCTCCAAGCACTGTTGATTGTTCCCCCACTTTCTAACTTTCGTGGATCTTGGAATAAACATCTAGGCACAGGATCCTCAATTGCTGGCCCTGTAATAGAGCCCTGTAATGAGTCATTGCCCTGACAGCTAACGGGGCCGATGCTTGCCCCGTGCATACATTCGACCATGATCCTTTTCAGGTTATCTTGATGCTCCCTCAAAATGTCTGATTGAGGCTTGGAGGCAACAACTGATCTTGCTGGTCCTGGCACCGTTTTTGGGGGTAAGTTCTCCTGTGGAGGTGCTGCATTAGAGCTTATCCGGCTGAGCGGGTCGTTGACTTTATCTGATTCCTGCGGGTGCTTGAGCTTGATTGCCCAAATATAGAGCATAATTTTGTTGATTTGTACTGAGATAGATTGGACGTTGCTCAATTTAATAAACATTGCTTCTTAGTTTACTTTATTTATTTCTTCTTAGCCCTCCTTGTTAGACTGACCACCACAGGGATCGCCATAGTCCTTAAGGCTTGTGTTGCTGGATCTTGTATTCCTGTAGTTCAAGCATCGCTTGGCCTCTGGCGCTTCCCTGCTCCTTGGTTCCTACTTGTGCTTTGTGCCTTACGCCTGCCTGCATGTGCCCCAGTTTGGGCTGTGATCCCAGTGACTTCCTCCCTCCCTCTAAAAAGGCTTCGGGCCCCCCTTCTGTGCGACGTCCGATGCAAGGCCTATTTCCTGTGGAGGAGTCTCCACCCTTCCTGAATTGGCCTTGGTGACCTCTACCAAAGCACTTAACACCTCCGGTAGCGAGATTAACTTGTTCCAGATGCCCTTGCTGTTCCGGTATCGGTCCAGTGGTCTCTATATACAGTCCAAATTCAGTGGTTAATCTGAGACACAATTTGGCCCTTCCGGCTAAATCACAAGTTTCAAGGAATGCTCCCACAAGTTCAGGAGGATTTGTTCTCTTAATTCCAATTAATGTGAGTTCTCCGTGTGGTGCAAGTGCTGTCCCATCGATGAATCAGACTGGATTTGGACCTTTAAGGGCATTCTAGGAATTACCAAAGATTGAGCCTATTCCATGGGAGCGACCTCTGATTGCAGTGTCCAAGAATTGGATGACTGGTTGAGGACTTTTAATGAGGCGTCAAATGGGAATGGAGGTAATGAATTGAGTCATGGAAAAATCAGGTCAACATTGAAAGTAAATCTTGTAAATGTAGTAAAATTCAAACTCAAGTTTGATGAAATGATAAGTGGAAGTCCTGAGTTCGCTCAAAAAAATGCTTTACAGCCAAATCAACTTATGTTTATGAGCAAGGATGTTACTAGACGAGCGAGGCAAGCCCATGATAAGCTGACTGACATAGCCAAGAAATATGAAATAGACCTAGAGCGGAAAAGGCCTTACAAAAGAGCCCCAAAATACAAGGGAGTCACCCTTCTATAGAGAACAGGGACAGGGTATGTATAAAAGGTTCACTGACAGAATATCGATCACAAAAATATAGATGTTAAAATAAATCAAGGTTAAAATATAGAATGCAAAACTATTGACTCCCTATACTTAAGCAGGAGGCAAGTACAAAAATATCGAAACAAAAATATAGTTTACAATAATATAGTTTTATTAAATATCCAATTTAAAATACATATAATTTAAAATAGTACAATAAACATAAATTAAATACTAACTTTAATTTATAAAAAAAATATAATTCAATGTATATTTGAACAAATACAACAAATAAACTTCTTGTAAACACACACACACATATATATAATCATACATATATAAAAAATATAAACTAATATTTTAATTAACAATATAATTAAAAAAATCATAAATAGCATAATATTATAAAAATATATGTAAACATATTTAAATATACCAAAAATATAAAATATTAAAAAAGGGAATCAATTTAATTTAACATAAAAACTAAACAACACACATATTTTACAATTTAATGAAAAATAAGTTGCAAACAAAAAATATTACAAACGATTATATTATTATAATAGTAAATCAAACACATAATTATATAAATTGCAACATAAAATAAATTATTACAAATTAAAATAAATATCTATCCACTTCCCAACACATTAAAAAGAAAACATTTTTCAACTAAATAAACATAAACATAATTGCTCCCACCTAAAACAACACAACAGTAACAAAATATTTTACACCACACAAAAATAAGATTTACTATTCTGACTACAATAAATATAAAATGACATAAAATATAACATAAAAAATACTACAATCTACTATTCCCACCACACAACAATTTTTTTATAATTAACAAAAAAAGGGCAATTCCCACTCCAGTCAGTGCAACAGTAGGGAAAGTGTTAGATTGCGGAGGGGTAAAATTTACCATTCCCACTCCAGTCAATGCAACAGTAGGGAAAGTGTTGGATTGTGGAGGGGTATAATTTACTATTCCCACTCCAGTCAGTACAACAGTAGGGAAAGAGTTGGATTGTGGAGGGATAAAATTTACTATTCCCACATCAGTATATGCAACAGTAGGGAAAGCTTTGGATAGCAGAGGGGTAAAATTTACTATTCACACTCCAGTCATTGCAACAGTAGGGAAAGTGCTGGATTGGGGAGGGGTAAAATTTACTATTCCCACTACAGTCAGTGCAACAGTAGGGAAAGCGGTGGATTGCAGAGGGGTAAAATGTACTATTCCTACTCCAGTCAGTACAACAGTAGGGAAAGTGTTGGATTGCGGAGGGGTATAATTTACTATTCCCACTCCAGTCAGTACAACAGTAGGGAAAGAGTTGGATTGTGGAGGGATAAAATTTACTATTCCCACATCAGTATATGCAACAGTAGGGAAAGCGTTGGATAGCAGAGGGGTAAAATTTACTATTCCCACTCCAGTGAGTGCAACAGTAGGGAAAATGTTGGATAGCGGAGGAGTAAAAATTACTATTCCCACTCCAGTGAGTGCAACAGTAGGGAAAGTGTTGGATAGCGGAGGGGTAAAATGTACCATTCCCACTCCAGTCAGTACAACATTAAAAACAAACAAAATATCTCCAACAAAATAAAAATATTTTAAAAACTAAGTCAATAAAAAAAATATAAATATGTTGAAAAAAGATATATATAAAAATTTTAAAAAGTAGAAACAAATTATAATGTTAAATAAATATCACAAATACCTAAAAATATTATTATAAATAAAATACAAAAATGATTTTCATACAAATAAATATTTTTATTTAGAAATTATTTATTACATAAATTTAGTATAGTTACTTCCCACCCTATAACACCACAAAACTCACAACCTGCACCTAAAAATTATTTACAATATTAATATAAATATTCATCAACAAATTAATTTTTATTAATTAAATATTAATTATTTATTAAATATAATCAGTGTACTGTCCACAATATACCCACACAAAACACACAACACAATTAATTATTAAATTAATAGATATTATTAATTGTAATAAAATTATTAATTGCTTAAAATTGATTTACTTTCCACCCCATGCCCTTACAAAACCCAAATCCCACATCTAAAATGTTAAAAAAAAGAATTATCTGCACAATTAACATAATTAATTATCAATTAAACAAATATTATTAATTAAAACCAAATAATTCATTAAAATTGATTAACTTCCCACTCCTTACCATCCCCACAACCCGCACCTAAAATTGAACTTTAAAAACATTAATTACACAATTAAAATTAATTTTCAATAAAATAGTATTTAACAACTAATTATAAACTAAGTTAAATTAATTTACTCCCCACCCTTTACCCCTATAAACCCAAAGCCCACACTCCAAAAAATGTAATTAAACAATTAACATAATTATCAATTAATTAATTAACATTAATTACCAACTAATTATTAATTAATTAAAAATAAATTACTTCCCACCCTTTGCCCCTATTAGCCCCACAACCCGCACCTAAAAATTACACAATTACCATAATTAATAATCAATTAATTAATAACTAATTATTAATTAATTTCTGCAATCAATTCATCCACCTCCTCCACTGAGCGGTGTACATACATATGGTTGTTCCACATTGTGTGGAGTGAGGCTGGAAATTTTAACTGCGCCCTGGCTCCCAGTTTATTCAACTCCTCCATCCGCTTACCCATTTCCCATTGTTTCTGGGCAGTAGTGTGGCACACATCTGATCTGATTGAAAAAGAGAATGATCCGGACGACAGTGAACCTTCCTTAAGTGCTATAGATAAAATAGCCTCCTTTATAGTATACGTATGAAAATGTATTAAGATTTTTCTCAGCTTCTGTCTCGCAGGGTTTCTCTTGTAAGGATCTCGATAGACCCGCTGTATCTCCAAGGAAAGGTCTATGTCTGGGCGATTTTTAAGAACTGTATCTCTTAATAGCCAGATCACAAAAGCCCTAACATCGGACCCTTCTAAGGCTTCTGGGGCGTTAATCAATCTCAAATTATTCTTCTTTGAGTGATTCTCAAGACGTTCTAGATCGTCCCTCATTTCTTTATTTTGTCTCATTAATCGGTTCATCTCTGCTGAGGATGTATCAGGCGCTTCTTTTATCTTAGGGATTTCCTGCTCCAGAGTATCAGTTCTTAAAGATACTTCTTCCAGCTTCTGTGCTATAACTACGCAGGAGGCCTGTATCGCCACTTGATTGTTCTCAGAAACCGTAAACCTATTCCCCATCTCTTCCTTAAGAGCTAAAAGGATGTCGGCCAAAGTCTTTGAGGTCGTCTGGGGAGCTTGACTAAAATCCGGAGTGGTCTGTATAGATATTGGCTGTTCATCTTGATTGTCCTCCTCTTGTACCGTAAATCTATTTGTAGTTGAAATTGACGGATGCGTAGTCATCCTAGAGCTACTGCATTCCGCTGTATTTACTACAGGCAGGAGCGGAGAGGCTACATGGGAAGGGAGGGAGGGGGATAAGGATGCCCCTGGGGTCTCCTGGGTCTGACTCGCCTCCATCCTGATGCACTTAGATGTACTTAGAGTGCCTTCTAAAGTGGGGATTGAAACTGGCGCAGCAAGGACCTTGTAATAAGATTTTAGCGACGGTGTAATCTTCACTTTTGGTAAAGTAACCTTTTTTCCTCTACCCCTGCTCCTAGGGCTCCTATGGCTCTTAACAGTTGCAGGGGGCACAGCCCTTTCCCCCTTCTCTCCAAATCCTCTCCTCTTTTTTTGACCCTCAGGTGACCTTGTTATATTTTTTTTAGTATTGCCCGTACTGTTCGTAAGGGAGGTGGGCTCCTGAGTACCCAACTCTGGAAAAGAAATGGATTGTGCACCCCTGGTGCGGAGCGTATATCTGCAGACTTTTCCCGCAGAAAGGGGGGTCTCACTTGCTGGTTTCTGCCTCTCTCCATAGAATATTGAGCCCCCTCCCCTCCTGACTCCCCCATTCGCTGGTTGCTGTCAATTTTTTTCAGAGGCGGCGAATTGGATAAGGCGCCATTCAGTGAGGCCTGGACTAGGCACAAAAAAGCTCCAGCCGCCTCTGGAAACGTCTTACCGCCTCCAGCTGGTCCTTCCCTGGTACCTGTCCCTGCCATGCCGCCTTCAGCCACATAGATCTTCGATTGGGAGCAGAAGCCACAAACCTGGCTCTGCACACCTCTTCCATTGTATCCAGTGCTGTCTCTGCCACTCCCGACCCGGATCTGGGCGTTGGCAGCACGGCAGCGGCGCCACTCTTGAGCCGCGCCCTCCCACTGCGGGACTCAGAGAGCGTCAATCACCTCCTGCGGATCCGGAGCCATTTTCCCTGGGGAGACGGTGCAGGATATCCCAGACGATGCAGACGGAGCAGACGGGGAGAGACTGTGCAGGAAATCCTAGACTCGCAGTCAAGAGGTAAGGTAATACGCGGGGGTAGCTCAGAGAAAGCAGAGAGGCCTAGGGAGACTCCTTCAATTACATCGACGAACCCAGGGGACTGCTGACCTGCGTCCGCTTAGCTGGCGGCCGCCATGTTTCCCCAAGGGAGTATACTTAGAGGAGTAGGGGGGAGAAGAGGGGTTAGAGAGGCAGGGAGCCCCGAAAAGAAATAAGTGAATTTAATTACACCTGGAAGACTGAGGCCCATTAGGCACTATGCCTATGATAGTAGGGAGGGTTCCCCAGGGAGAGGGGGTAGATGGGCATGGGGATTGGGAGGGAGGGGTGAGGGGGAGCACGAGGTGGGGGCAGTGGGAGAAAATTTTAAAAAAAATCCTCTAACACATCAGAAAATCAGCTGTATGATTATTATAATAGTTTTTGTCCTAGTTAGGATGACATTTGGATGGAAATTTCCTATCAATGGGAATCAGTGATTTAAGACTTTTTTCATGGAACGTCAATGGCGTCAGATGTATGCGCAGGCAGAGATTGGTTATGAAATATCTAGAGCAGAGTACAGCACAAATATGCTTGATCCAGGAGACCCACCTGGATATTTCGGAGAGTCGTGAGACTTTCCCACGATATCCCTGGATAGAATTCTTTCATGCCTCAGAGCAGACAGTTCACTGCAAGGGTGTAGCCATCCTGATTAAGCGAGGGGCAGGCTGTGTTATAAAATCTATTAAAACAGATAAAACCTGGAGGTGGCTTGTTGCTCTCCTAGACTTTGGAGGGACGGAGTTAGCCTGTGCATCCTACTGTGGCCCAAACATTGATGATCCTACTTATTGATGTAATCTACAATGGAATCTGATGGAAGTCACGGCCCCTTTGATAATTGGGGGGATTTTAACATCCTGCTTGATCCTCTGCTTGATAGATCGAATCAGAGTCGACACGTGGGAGCTCCTTGAGTCGGTCAGGCCCTAAATAATATGATGCATGATCTGGCACTTTTGGATGTATGGAGGACCAAGAAGGGTAACACTCAGGGATTTACTTTTCAGAGCAAAAAACATGGACTTTTCTCAAGAATAGACTATCTGTTAGCAGATAGATCCATCACAGATTGTATAACATCTATTAATATCCACCCAAGTCATATTTCAGACCATTCTGTGATTACCATCTCTTTGGTAAGCAGTAGTCAACCATCAAGTCCAAGATGGACACTGAAGAGAATAATGCTGACCGATCCTGAAATAGCAGAAGCACTTAAACATGCATGTATTGACTACTTTGCAGCCAATATTGGGTCCACATCCCTAGATATCGTATGGGATGCCTTTAAGGCCTATGTGAGAGGCACATTACACAGTCTTATACGTGCCAAGAATAGAGCGGAATCTCGAATTAAAAAAAAAATGGAGGATAAGGTAGACTTATTGGAGGCTGATCTCAACCTGATGAAGCAAAGTTACGGGTGCAGAGATTGTTGGACGAGGCCAGTCAGGATTATAGAATCAAGCTAGACCAGAAATGTAAAGCACAATGGTTTGCAAAATCAATGCAGAATTTTGAGTATGTTGAAAAATCGGGTGCGCTCTTGGCTTGGAAGGCTAGAGTAGATCGGTCTAGGAACCATATAAACCAACTAGTCGTAAATGAAAATGGGGATATATCTAACAAAATGGAGGATATGCAAATCTGTTTAATTTCACTATTCTCTGAGTTATATAAGGAAGAAAATTCCCTGAATCCAGAGGCTCCTAAAGCCTGGCTAAGGGAGATTTCCCTACCAAGTTTAACATCATATAGCCGTGAACTCCTAGACGGGAGGAGATCCGTCTGAGTCTGGGTAAAAATAAGAGTGGCAAAGCGGCAGGTACGGATGCTCTGCCCAATGAGTTATATAAACTCTTGATAGAGGAGCTGGTCCCGATATTGGAAACTCTGTTTAATTTGATCTTTCAACCTGGGGGCCAAGTTCCTAGGTCCTGGAAAGAGGCAACGATTGCACTCATTTTGAAACCCTCTAAAGATCCCTCGAGAACAGATTCCTATAGACCAATCTCCCTGTTGAATGCAGACCATAAGATCTTTATGAGCATTTTGGCAGGGAGATTGGCCAAACTTGCACTACAACTAATACACTCGGACTAGAAGGGTTTCATCCCCAGGTGGTATATCCAGGAACAGACCCAGCAGCTCATTGTCACTATAGATCTTGCCACTGAACGTGTTGAGCCCTTGGCTGTGGTGGCCCTTGACGCGGCCAAGGCATTCGACAGAGTGTGCTGGGAGTACCTGTGGGAGGTGTTGAGAACAATGGGCTTCGGACCCATTTTTTTATATACCTTAAGAAAGAGCTACGACGGTGCCTCGGCTAGGATTTTGTTAAATGGGACTTTAACAACTAGCTTTAATATATCGAGAGGGACACGACAGGGGTGCCCCCTCTCACCCCTGGTATTCGATATATATATAGAGCCATTGGCCCAGGTGATAAGATCTGATGCCTCTGTAACTCCCTTTAGATCTCAATCCTACAGCAGTAAGGTCGCACTCTATGCGGACGACCTGCTGTTGTACACGGCCGATCCGGCTGCAGCAATTCCTAGGGTTGAACATCTCTTAGAGGAATTTGGGTCTTTATCGGGATACTCAGTAAACCCAGCAAAAACCGAGATGATGTGTTGGAATATCCAAGACTGGCATGGGAAAGTTAGCCATGATTTCAAGTATCTGGGTAATATCATTGTCAAGGAGATAGATAAGATCCCACAGATTAATCTAGATAGGGCTGCAAGAGAAATAGACCGATTGTTAGCAAGGTGGAAAAATATCCCTCTAACCATCTATGGAAGGGTCAATCTAATTAAAATGGTCATACTCCCCAAACTAACTTACCTATTTAATACCATCCCTCTGGGTTTTCCCAAGTTAGGCATCAATAAAATACAGGGGAAGACCGTAAGCTTTATATGGGCCTATAAGGGTGCAAGGTCGGCATGGAAGAAACTTAGACGAAAGCTTATTAAAGGGGGATTGGCTCTCCCAGATGTTAATTGGAACTGTGTAGACTTCCAATTCAAAAACATCCAGATGCTGCTTGGCAAGGTAGGTGATTCTACTTGGGGGAGGCTTTTGGGCGAAATGGTGAGGACGGGAGGCGGGGACGGTTTTCTATATAAATTCGGTGCTCCCAGGTACTTCAAGAAAGTCCGCATAAAAATACTGTAGTCTGCCCTTCGTTTGTGGTATAAGGTCAGGAGTAGGTGGGGTCTAGGTTATTAGTCTGACCTAGCCCCAATCTGGGAATCTCCTGGGACCCCGTTATGTTTAAAAGACAGCTTGAGTACACCAATTAGAAGGGCAGGTATCACAAAATGGTCAGATCTGAAATCATCGGAGGGCATACACCCCTGGGAGGTTCTGAAAGCAAAGATTGGGAATGACATCTCCAGGTTCAAGTTTATTCAACTAACCTCCTGGTTTATAGACATAAGAAAACAAGCCTGTGGTGATTGGGAATTGGAGCTATTTTTGCAAGATGTAAATCTTAAAAACAAGGAAGTCTCTAAGTGGTATGAGAAGCTCTTGGATGCGGACGAGAAGGAGTGCCCACCGCAACATTTGGTTTGGAATGGGGCTTCCCTTGAGTGTGATATAAAGACAGTTTGGGACAATTCCTTGAGGCTCCTTTACAGGTCCATGAAACCAGCCAGTTTGAAAAAGAATCACTTCTTCACTATAAACCGTTTATATTGGACTCCGGCTAAAATTGCAAAGTTTACCCCAACTCCTCCCCCCAAGTGCCCAAGATGTGATTGTATAAGAGCTAATGATCAACTCATTTTTTTTGAATGCCTGAAGCTGAAAGATTACTGGGGTGGGATTGAGATCGCTTTTAGGTGTATCCTTGGCTGAGAGATTACTCTGAATATAATTCTTGTTTTATTCGGAGAAGACGGCATAATTAGTAAGTGGCTGAAGAGCCTGCATAGAGGGCTGTTATTTTATCTGATCCTGATTGCCCGAAGGGAAATTTGTATAAAATGGAAGGGCCCCTTGCCCCCGAAGGTGGAAGATTGGGCTAAAGCAGCCATTAAAATTGCTTGTTTAGACCAAGCAGTGGTGAAGGAGACTAACCCTGACATTTGGTCTGACTTTTGACATGGAGTAGATCCTTGGGTCTTAAATATCTTTCCTTAGTCCAATGATTACACCATGACACCAACAAAGGTGTTGGTCTGGTAAGGTTTGCAGACCGAAGCGAATGCAGTGGTCACAGTTTAGTGGGCGGCTTCATAAAGTATTGCAGATGCTTTTTTCTGGTGATATGAGGATAAAAAATAAAAACAAATAAAAAAATAACTCATTATTAATTAATTAAAAATAAATTACTTTCCACCTTTTACTACTATAAACCCCACAACCCACACATAAAATTTACCCCAAAAAAGTTAAAAGCACAATTAACACGATTAAATATCAATTAAAAAAATATAATTAGATCAAAATAATCATTAATTTATTATAATTATATTACATCCCACCCAATTCCCCTATAAACCCGCAACCCACTACGGAACTAAAAGATGCAAAATTTAATTTAATTAAATGTAATTACTACGAGAAATTTAACACATATATTAAAAAACATAAACAATACAAAACAATTACAAGACATACATTTAAAATATATACTAAAATACATAACACTAATTTAAAAATCTATATTTAAAAACAACTATATTTTTAAAATGAAAATTACTTACCTTCAAATCGAAATTCTTGACAACGATATTCTTGCACATGATATTTCCACTCCACGATATTTCCAACTCGATATTCATGTGGATCGAATTTTTTCGCCTCCATATTCTGTCTACTTATCGTATAAAGTCAACACAAACAAATTCCCTTTTTACTTGTTAAATTCGCTAACCATGAAAAATGTTGTTGTCAAAAAAATAGTAAAACCCAAAAGGACCATCCTATTGTCTTATAAAAACCAATCCTGTGAAAAATATAAACAAGTGAACATAAAATTACAATAATCTAAATGATAACAATGAAAAGCCACTTACGCATGAGAAAAAATTGGATAGATATATATATGCATATATTTTATTCTTTATCAACAATTAAAATTACATTTATACACTAAAAAATGAATGCCTTGTCATAATCAAGATTATACATAGACCAGATGCTGAAGTGGATGGCCACCCCGTTACCTTTTTGATCGATATTGGTGCTACCCACTCTACTGTGAGAACAGTGAAGGTTCCAAACCTAGTCCTCTCTGGAAGAAGAATCCAAGTTGTTGGAGTGGCGAATAAGCAAATGTCAACTCCCATAACAGAAGAGTTACCTGTAAAAATTGGGTCCCTTACTGAAAACCTCAGTTTATGGTGTGCGATTCAAGCCCTGTTTTTCTTTTGGGATGCGATTTGTTGTGTAAATTAAATTGCAGAATTTACTGCACATCAAGATACATAGAACTTCAGACTAATGATGAGAATATTGCTTTCGAGGTAGCCAATCATAATCTGGCTGTCACAATGTTCCAAATGATGACATTGGCGAATTGCCGCCGGATCTTTGAGATACTGTGAGGATGTAAGTTTGTGATTTTTCAGGAAAGGACATTGAACTCATCAAAGGAGTTGAGCCTGTCCATATACAAGTAAAGCCAAATGTTGAGTACCCAGAACCCTGCAATACAACCTGAACCCTGAAACGATTGCCAGCATTACTCTGGTGATTGAGAACATGATCAAACAGGGGATCTTGAAGGAGATCATGGAGAGTCCCTGTAACCCACCCATCATGGACCTGCAGAAGTCAAGCAGAAAGTACTGCATTAAGCAGGACGGGCGAAAGACCAATAGTATTGTAGTTCCTTGCTATCTCATGGTACTGAATCCAGCTGTGATATTGTTACAAATTCCTGTGAGGCTGAATGGTTCACAGTTATTAATTTTTGTCAGGCATTCTTCTCCGTACCGTTGCACGAGGATACGAGGACAGTTAGTACCTCTTTGCATTTCAGTTTGGTAAACATGTTTTGGCATGGTGCCAAGTCCCTCAAGGGTACATGGAGAGTCCGTTCATTTTTAACCAGATCCTGAAAAAGAATCTGGACTGGAGTCTCGGATCAGGCCTTGCAATTCAGTATTGGTGCAGTATATCGAACACTCAGGAAGCTCGACACAATTGCCTTGCTGAACCATTTGGCTAAGAATGGACATAAAGGGGCTGATTCCGATTCGGGCCGGAAATCTCTCCGACCGAGCCGGACCCGGAGAGATTTCCGACCGAATCGGACTCTAGCAGTCCGACCGAACGAGTACGATGCGCACGTATGCTATCGGACTCGATTCGGTCGGACTCCCATTGAAGTCAATGGGAGCCAGTCGTACGCACGCGTACACGGGCTCCCATTGACTCAATGGGCACGGCGCGAACAAGGGCGCCCCCTACAGCGTGTTCGCGTCGATGCGGGTCGCGCCGTACATGCACGTGTAGGGGGGACCCATGGGTCCCCCCTGGGTGCGACTTGCGCGGCTACGCTTCCAGGGGGGTCCGACAAGGACCCCCAAAGGGCGGCTCCGACAGCTCCTTGGAGCCGGACTGCGCGAGTCGGTCGGAGCGGTCGCGATGCGCATCGTACTTACCCGGCCGGGGAACGTCTCCATAGAGCGGTGCGAGTCGTCCCCGTGCGAGTCGGTCGGAGCGGTCGGGTCCTGCGTACGAGTCGGTCGGAGATTTCGCGAGCGCACGCATCGTACTCGCTCGCCCGGATGCACGTACGATTCGGTCGGGAAATAGGGCTCCGAATCGGATCCGGTAAAGCCGAATCCGATTCGGAGCTCTACCGGCCGAGATCGGGAATCGGCCCCAAAGTGTCTCTGAATAAGTTGCAGTACTGTTTGACAGAAGTCCTGTATTTAGGGCATCACATTGTGAGAGGTGCAAGGAAGGTGTCACAAGAAAGAATCTCGGCGATCATAGAGATGACTCAGCCAACGACTCAGAAGGAATGTTTTTAAAAAGGGTGGACTACTGTCGCCAGTGGATACCCAACTTTTCCTTAGTGGCTAAGCCTTTACAGAGGCTGACACACAAGGATGTGTCCGATCTGGTACCTTGGGACAATGACTGGTTGCCTTCTTAGAGTTGAGGGAAGTTCTCTGCCGTGCCCTGGCACTAGGAATACCTGATTACAATAAAGCGTTTATGCTTTTGTGCAGTGAGAGGGGGGGGCTGCACTCTCTCAGTGCTAAAACAGAATCATGGAGTTGCATGAAGGCCTGTTGCCTACTTTTCGGCTACATTAGATCCAGTAGCAGCAGCGTTGCCTGGATTTCTGAAATCTGTGGCAGTCACAGGTGTCAGTATCAAGAGGTGCGAAAGCATTGTAATGGGTCACCCACTGACTGTCTTTGTTCCTCATTCTCTTGAAATTTTGTTGACCAGAACACCTACACAGCACCTTACCAACAGCTGCCTCATGAGGTACGAGCAGGTTATTCTTGGGGATGAAAATGTGACATTAAGGCATTGTGCTGTTTTAAACCCTGCTACTTTACCTCCGCTTCTGGATTGTGATGTTGATGATGATGAAGTAGAACATGACTGTCTCTATGTTACTGAAGTGTGCACCGAGCCGAGACCAGATATTCAAGATGAACCACTACCTGAATCTGATTATGCACTGTTTGTGGATGGCTTGTGTTTACATGAGAGCTTCGTGTGCGTCTGTACCATTTTAAGAGTAGTCGAAGCTGCCTGGCTTCATGGAGCATTCTCTGCTCAGGTGCCCTTACCAGAGCATGCTGTGTTTCAGACCAGCTGATGGTGACGATTTTCACCGATAGTCAGTATGGCTTTGGTGTCGTGCATGACTTCAGACAGTTATGAACTCATAGGCAGTTTATGACCTCATCAGGTTCCCCCATTTGCAATGGAGAGCAAGTACAGAAGCTTTTGGAAGTTTTGTAACTGCCTGCGCAAGTTGAAGTCATGAAATGTTCCGCACATTGCAAAGGAGATGATTATGTGATTGTTGACAACAGGTATGCCGATGAAATAGCAAAGTATTGTGCCCATAATGCTTGTACCTTTAATGGGGAATACACTCTTTTGAACTTTACAGATGACATGATTCTTGATTAGTGCAAGGGAGTGGCTGATGTGGTGCGTTCTATGTCTCACCAGGTTAAAGCGGCCACAGTCTGCTTCCTCAGGAGCAGTGCCATGACCTTAGTCCCAGTGACTGGGTCTAGTTGAAAAAAACATGTCTGGAAGAGTTGCCTGAAACCTCGTTGGTGTGGTTCATATCAAGTAATCCTTGTCACTGCAGCTACTGTGAAGTGTGGAGGTCTCGCCGCCTGGGTGCACGCTGCTCACACTCACAAAGAAATGGGTCCCCTTGATTAAATAACAGCACCTCTCACATAAGCACCAGTGATGGTTGAAAGACCACAGGAGCAGGTTAGTCAAGCTGTAGGGGGACCAGTCAGAGCCTGAAACTGCACTCAATCGGTCTGAGGGAGGTCTTGATGAATCGACAGGTAGAGCTGAACCAGGAGAGACCTGTCCAGAGGTGGTGAACGAGGCAGAATCAGACCCCAGCGAAGGACCTAGTGCTCTAGAATCGTGAGTGGCATCTAGAGAACATTGGCAAAGGAAGCAAGAAAGAGGAAGACTGAAGTTGCTGACTGACCGTGAACTTCCAACTATTCCAGAAACATCTGAAGAATCTGATCTGAGTGATGATGAAGGCGGAGGGCCTGCTTTGAGGAGATCTAAGAGATCAAGAGTGCCTTGTCGGAGGTACTCTTCTGAATGGACCTATCTTTCTGCAAATGACCGAAAGGGAGAATTCTGGGAGTTCTGGGATAACAGGGAGAATCCATCTGAAACTTCGGGAACTTGATATCCAGTGTCACCTCACCTTTGAACTTCCTTTGTTGACAAGATTAAGTGCATTGAGACATCTTATCCTAGATGTCACTGCATTTCCTTTTCTGGATTCAAGGGAATTCCGTGTGCTAGTTGATTAATTGAAACATTTCATACTGGAACTAGTCATTACTGAACTTGGACATTACATATTAAGAGACATTGAATGAACTGTGTAAAAGCCATTAAGAGGATTACCTAGGCCCAAGTTGTGGAAGAAAATATAGTTGCCTTTAGAAGAACATCAAGTAGGGCTAGAAATTCTCACAAAGATTTGTACATAAAGGTTGTTGCATATTTTATGAACTTTGATTCTAACAGAGAAGCCTCTGCTGCTGCTATTCTCCACCCATTGGTCTGATTTTAGAGAAGTTATGGAAACTAACCTATACTCCCATTGACGTAGATATATATTAGGAATTACCTTCTTACCTGTAGTAGCAGTATTAGTTTCTTTGCTTAAAGAATTATGTTCACCCACATCTAGTGCAGTTAATGAAAAGGCTAAACCTTAACTTAAATCGTCACATGTAGCTGATAGAAACATTTACTCAGTAGACGACCAAGATTTATATACAGATTTATCTAGAGGAGATTACACTTAGAATACATACACTAGATTGATTTACGAGTACGTCGACACCATGGATGAGAGGGATTGCTATGTTTGTATGCAGCTGCCTGCATCAGTGGCTGAAGGCATAACTTAGACCCACATACCTTTGACGTATGGTTTTTCTTGTAGTCTTTTGTTGAGTCTTTTCTTTAGACTGGGTCGTTTTCAGTACTACAACTTGAACTATGATTTAGTCCTTTCAGAAGTTCCTATGTTCAAACATTTGAATAAACATGCATATTCCAAAATAAGTGACACAGTTCAAAGATATTTTATCCCTACCAAAACATTAGACACAGCTTATACCCACAGACATGACTTAACTTGCTGAATGGCTGACGTTGAGAAGAAATTATTAGATTTAGTAGAAGAAAGGTTTCGAGCAGTATTGGCTAATGTCACTGGATTAACAAGAATACCCAAATGGTCACAAGAGGAAATGGATCATCAGACAGCAGGGAGTACAGTAGCATTGACATTAGATTGGCAGCATATAGGGAAATTATGAAAAGAGAATGATAAGAATGTGTTGGATATGTTATTTGTAGCAAAGAGTGAATGTGATCATACTTTTGAAACTTGAGCTCGATGGGAATTATATCTAGATGGAATGCAATTATTCCAAATGAAGGGGTGATACTGAATGATATCAAGAATCGAAAGTTGTTCACTGTACTTTATAAGCTGTCCACTAGTACGACAGGAGCTTTATTACTTGTAGATACTGAAACGGTTGCCATTAGGTCCATGGTTTTGCAGAATAGGCTTGTGTTAGACATTCTTTTCGCAAAAGAGGGCAGAGTTTGCTGAATGTTGAAAGTCCAACAGAGTTGTATTTACATTCCGTATAATAGTAAGGATTTGCAGAATTGTATCAAGAATATTACTGGCTTAAAAAAAGATTTGAGTGGGCTGACTGCAACAGGTGCATGGGAAGCTATTGGAAATTGACTCAGTGCAGTAGGCAATTGGTTTGGTAACTTGGAAAGTGGATTAGTGGGTTCTACCTTGAAACCTCCTATAATGATTGCCCTTTGTGCAATAGTTGCTGTTGTGTATTTTAAGGGGTACAGAAGGATAAAGTTAAAGATGGGTGGGAAAAAAAAGAGAATGGATGTGGAATTGAAAGAGAAGCAGAGTAATTACTATGATGACATGAAGCCTCTGGAAGAGCTTAGATGAAAGGTAATTAAACCAAGAGGTTTTAATTGGATTTTCTGATAAGATCGATGGTTTAAATGTGATGACTTGATTCGCCATCAGAGGGGATTGGAGCAGCTTAAATTACATGTCACATACCTATATTGATTTTGTGCAGCTAGCACACTCAGCGTGAAATAGCATTATTAATAATACAATGGAATTTCACATTTATTTCTGACATTTTCAATGGTAGAATGATAAAATCATGTAACGTGCATTCTAATGTTTAGGATTTCTTGTGAAAATGTAGTTCTCATACAGAGTTACAATAATGTTTTAAAATTGTAACTCTCAGTCTTCTGTTTATTATATTGTAACCATGGCTTCCCATTCAAAAGAGTGTTTATATTAATACATTGATTTTGTGAACGTACATACACATTTTCCAGATATCGAGTGCACATTAAGGGCCGATTCCGATTCGGGCAGGAAATCTCTCCGACCGAGCCGGACCCGGGAGATTTCCGACCGAATCGGACTCTAGCAGCCCGACCGAACGAGTACGATGCGTACGTATGCTATCGGACTCGATTCGGTCGGACTCCCAGTGAAGTCAATGGGAGCCGGACGTACAACGCGTGCGCGGGCTCCCATTGATCCAATGGGTGCGAGGCGAACAAGGGTGCCCCTACAGTGGGTACGCCTCGAAGCGACTCGCGGCGTACATGCACAGGTAGGGGGGACCCATGGGTCCCCCCTGTGTGCGACTCGCGTGGCTATGCGTACAGGGGGGTCCGACACGGACCCCCAAAGTGCGGCTCTGACTGCTCTTTCGAGCCGGACGGCGCGAGTCGGTCTGACTGCTCGCGGCGCGCATCGTACTTGCCCCGGCCGGGGAACGTCTCCATCGCGCGGTGCGAGGCGTGTCCGTGCGAGTCGGTCGGAGCGCTTCGGACCCGCGAACAAGTCGGTCGGCGATTTCGCGTGCGCTCGCATCGTACTCGCTCGGCCGGACACACGTACGAATCAGTCGGGAAAGAGGGCTCCGAATCGGATCCGGTTAAGCCGAATCCGATTTGGTGCCCTACCGGCCGAGATCGGAATCGGCCCCTAAGTGTTATGCTAACTGTTAGAAATGGGGGTCTCTAGTTGGCAGTGGCTTGCACCCTGTCCAAGTAGGGACTCTTTCTTCTAGTCAGGGTAAGAGGATTACACACCCAAGATAATCCCTGCTACCCTCCTTGGTAGCTTGGCACAAGCAGTCAGGCTTATTTCTGAGTCAACGTGTAAAGCATTTGTATATAAACACACAGTAACACAGTAAAAACATCATAAATGGACACTACACCTGTTTAGAACAATAGCCAATATTTACCTAATTAAAAAAAGAACAAAACGACAAACATCCAACATACACGAGCAGAGATATGAATTTCAAAAATACAGTTCCTTGAAGTCTATAGCGCCAACCGGTGCTATTGCTGCATCGTGACCAACAACTCCAACTGTTCAGTCCAACCTCAATGAGGTTGAGGGCTGGCTACGGTGTTGGGGAAGACCTACAAACTGTCCAGAGGTGGTGAACGAGGCAGAATCAGACCCCAGCGAAGGACCTAGTGCTCTAGAATCGTGAGTGGCATCTAGAGAACATTGGCAAAGGAAGCAAGAAAGAGGAAGACTGAAGTTGCTGACTGACCGTGAACTTCCAACTATTCCAGAAACATCTAGAAGAATCTGATCTGAGTGATGATGAAGGCGGAGGGCCTGCTTTGAGGAGATCTAAGAGATCAAGAGTGCCTTGTCGGAGGTACTCTTCTGAATGGACCTATCTTTCTGCAAATGACCGAAAGGGAGAATTCTGGGAGTTCTGGGATAACAGGGAGAATCCATCTGAAACCGGGAACTTGATATCCAGTGTCACCTCACCTTTGAACTTCCTTTGTTGACAAGATTAAGTGCATTGAGACATCTTATCCTAGATGTCCATGAGAATGGATGTGGAATTGAAAGAGAAGCAGAGTAATTACTATGATGACATGAAGCCTCTGGAAGAGCTTAGATGAAAGGTAATTAAACCAAGAGGTTTTAATTGGATTTTCTGATAAGATCGATGGTTTAAATGTGATGACTTGATTCGCCATCAGAGGGGGATTGGAGCAGCTTAAATTACATGTCACATACCTATATTGATTTTGTGCAGCTAGCACACTCAGCGTGAAATAGCATTATTAATAATACAATGGAATTTCACATTTATTTCTGACATTTTCAATGGTAGAATGATAAAATCATGTAACGTGCATTCTAATGTTTAGGATTTCTTGTGAAAATGTAGTTCTCATACAGAGTTACAATAATGTTTTAAAATTGTAACTCTCAGTCTTCTGTTTATTATATTGTAACCATGGCTTCCCATTCAAAAGAGTGTTTATATTAATACATTGATTTTGTGAACGTACATACACATTTTCCAGATATCGAGTGCACATTAAGGGGCCGATTCCGATTCGGGCAGGAAATCTCTCCGACCGAGCCGGACCCGGGAGATTTCCGACCGAATCGGACTCTAGCAGCCCGACCGAACGAGTACGATGCGTACGTATGCTATCGGACTCGATTCGGTCGGACTCCCATTGAAGTCAATGGGAGCCGGACGTACAACGCGTACGCGGGCTCCCATTGATCCAATGGGTGCGAGGCGAACAAGGGTGCCCCCTACAGTGGGTACGCCTCAAAGCGACTCGCGGCGTACATGCACAGGTAGGGGGACCCATGGGTCCCCCTGTGTGCGACTCGCGTGGCTATGCGTACAGGGGGTCCGACACGGACCCCCAAAGTGCGGCTCTGACTGCTCTTTCGAGCCGGACGGCGCGAGTCGGTCTGACTGCTCGCGGCGCGCATCGTACTTGCCCCGGCCGGGGAACGTCTCCATCGCGCGGTGCGAGGCGTGTCCGTGCGAGTCGGTCGGAGCGCTTCGGACCCGCGAACAAGTCGGTCGGCGATTTCGCGTGCGCTCGCATCGTACTCGCTCGGCCGGACACACGTACGAATCAGTCGGGAAAGAGGGCTCCGAATCGGATCCGGTTAAGCCGAATCCGATTTGGTGCCCTACCGGCCGAGATCGGAATCGGCCCCTAAGTGTTATGCTAACTGTTAGAAATGGGGGTCTCTAGTTGGCAGTGGCTTGCACCCTGTCCAAGTAGGGACTCTTTCTTCTAGTCAGGGTAAGAGGATTACACACCCAAGATAATCCCTGCTACCCTCCTTGGTAGCTTGGCACAAGCAGTCAGGCTTATTTCTGAGTCAACGTGTAAAGCATTTGTATATAAACACACAGTAACACAGTAAAAACATCATAAATGGACACTACACCTGTTTAGAACAATAGCCAATATTTACCTAATTAAAAAGAACAAAACGACAAACATCCAACATACACGAGCAGAGATATGAATTTCAAAAATACAGTTCCTTGAAGTCTATAGCGCCAACCGGTGCTATTGCTGCATCGTGACCAACAACTCCAACTGTTCAGTCCAACCTCAATGAGGTTGAGGGCTGGCTACGGTGTTGGGGAAGACCTACAAACAGTACCTTGGTGTTGAAGAGGCCTCGAGGACCTTGTGGTGAAGTGCGGCATGAGACGTCGCTGGAGTCGCAAGGCATTGGTGCTGCACGCCACTGCAGAATTCAGTGAGTCCTTGAAGTCATGTGCATTGCAGGTTGAACTCCATGTGATCGACGTAAGGAACGCTAATGTGAGCAGTGCCGGGGCTGCGGCATCGTCACGGGTGCTGCATCGTGCACTTTACAATGCAGTGTCCGTAGCTTCGGTGAAGGCAGTTGCATGGCGTCGGTACAGCGCTGTTGTTGGTCGACCCAGGGCTGTGGTGTCATCGCAGTCAGTGCATCATGCTCCCCACGAGGCAATGACTGTAGCTTCAGTGCAGGCAGCGGCATCAGGTGACAATGTCGGAGTCGATATCGCTGTCGTCGGCAGACCAGGGGCTGTGGTGTTGTCGAGGACAGTGACCACAGCAACGGTGCAGGCAGGGATGGGGTGTTGTCGAAGTCGGTGGCCCCGGTGCAGGCAGCGGTGTCGATGTCAGCAAGAAGCATTGTCGGTGAGACCAGGGCTGCGGTGTCGTCGAGGTCGGTGCTGCACTCACCCACCGAACGGTGACCATGGCATTGGTGCAGGAGTAATGTCGCTGACGACATCGGGAATGCTTTTCTTGAAGTTACAGCCCAGCAAACACCTCCAGTGGCCCAGAACTTGAATTGACAGCACTTTGCAGGTTCAGGACTCCCAGCAATGGTGTCGGGTCCTGTAGGTGAAGTCTTTGATGACCCTGAGACTTCCAATAGGAGGCAAGCACACACAAGCCCTTGGAGAAACTTCACAAGCAGGAGACACAGCAAAGTTCAGTCATTTTTTTCTCCAAAGCAGAAGCAGCAGCTGCAGGCCAACCCAGAAAAGCAACACACAGCAAAGGTGCAGTACTCCCCTTCACAGCTCTTCAGCTCTTCTCCATGTCAGAGTCTCCTCTTGTTCCAGAAGTGTTCTAAAGTTTGGGGTTTTTGGCCTTTCAAGCTGGATTGCTTCATGTCTTTGTAGTGCCCAAGTTCTTGTCCTGCCTGGACTTGACTCCAGACTAGGCCTGGGCGGAAAACTACACTACGCTCGCGGAGTTTGCGTAGTTTGCGCTACTACGCGCTACGCGAATTGCACGTAGCACAGTGCAAAAACGCGTAGCATAGCGGGCATTTTTTGCTTGCTCGCGGTCCTCAACGTCAAGTTGGCGACCGCGAGCGAGCAAAATCAACATTCCCGCAAGACTTTTTCCTCGTTCGCGATCAGCAACATCAAGTTGCCGATCGCGAGCGAGGAAAATAAACCTCCCGGCGAGATTCTCAACGCGGGGAGGTCAGGTTTCTCATTGCGAGTGGTCGCGTATGCTCGCGACCGCTCGCAATGAGAAACTACCAGTCCGCGTTGAGAAAGCTGCCGCTCGAGTACAAATCTACTCGAGCGGCAGAAAACGACCGCTTGCACTGTGCAAGATGCCGTTTGCAATGATTGCACAGTGCGGACAAGCATCCGGCACTGTGCAATCAGTGCGAACAGCATTTCCCTACCGCACTACGAAGTTCGCGTAGCGTGCGTAGTGCGAAGTGCACTTCGCGTAGCGCTACTACGCGAACTACGCCCAGGGTTACTCCAGACACACTCCATGAGGGTGGGGACAGCATTTTGAGAGGCCAAGCACAGCCCAATTCAGGTGTATGTGATACCTCCTCCCACCACTGTAGCTCAGGAAGGCCCATCAGACTGCTGATGGGCCTTCAGGATAAGCAGGGCACACCTCAGCTCCCTTTGTGTGACTGTCTAGATTGAATGCACAAACAACCCAGCTGTCAGTTTAAACCAGATGTTGATTCCACAGGCAGGCAGAGGCACAGGATGGCAAAGCAAGAAAATGCCCACTTTCTAAAAGTGGGATTTTCAAACCCACAATTTAAAAACCAATTTCACTAAATGATGTATATTTAAATCCTAAATTCATGAAACCCAAACTCCAACTCTATCTATTCCCAATTGGAAATTAGACTTGTAAGATCTCACAAAGCAGCTCCAACGATAACCTATGGGAGAGATAGTCCTTACAATAGTGAAAAACGTTCTTGGCAGTATTTCACTATCAGGACAAGTAAAACACATTAGTACATGTCCTACTTTTCACATACACTGCACCCTGCACATGGGGCTACCTAGGGCCTACCTTAGGGGTGCCTTACATGTAATAAAAGGTAAGATTTGGGCCTGGCAAGTGGTTACACTTGCCAGGTCTACATGGCAATTTAAAACTGCACTTGCAGACACTACAATGGCAGGCCTCAGACATTTTTACAGGGCTACTCGTGTGGGTGGCACAATCGGTGCTGCAGGCCCACTAGTAGCATTTGATTTACAGGTCCTTGGCACACACAGTGCACTTTACTAGGGACTTACCAGTAAATCACAGGGCACACTTGCACTTTAGCCCTGATCAGCAGTGGTAAAGTGCCCAGAGTATACAAACCAGAAAAAACAAAATCCGGCATACTATCACAAATACAGTTTCAGTGTTTATATTTTCACGTGAGAATTGTTTGCTTGCATGTTCTTTCTGCAGGTGCAGACTCAAGGCTTCATTTACTGGTGAAAAGGCATTTTGTATTGTAGCGATATTAAGGTATGGGAGGAAACTTATCGCAAGAAGAAGGTGCACTAACGAAGCTGTAGATGGGTTCTCATGGCAGAGAAAGGGACACTCAAGGTCGACCAAATGTTCCAATTTGGAGGTGTGGGAGAAAAGGAGAAAGTTGCCAGTTGCTACCGAAGGAGATGGAAATGTACTGGAGATGATGCTGTGAGCTACCTTGAATGCTTTGTATGTTATTTGTGGCTGTATAGTTAGTTAGATGGAGACATCTTTAGGTTTTCATGCGGTACAGATTTCTTGCAATACCTCTCAGTTTGTGGCTTCATGCTACACAATATTCTTTAGATTAGGAGCACCTGTATTTGAGTCTCCATTACTCTGACACCTGTCCTTTCTTCTTTGATTAATTTAGGGTATTTCCAAATGTTAGAATTGAATAGGATAAGTTATATTTTCCCAGATCTACTAATGACTAGGCAGGAGGATCGAATCTTGCAGTTTCATCTTCAGATCCTCTTCCTCGTCTTTTGCATTAATGCCACAGAGTTTCTAGAATGCTTTTCATTGTTTAGACTGAATTTTATTAGCAGATTTGGTTTTATTCTGGTGGAATTGTATTTCAACAGTATGCTTCTGAGACTCATTTATATTAGCTTGTTTCTGAGTTTGAAATAAACCCCTTTTACTACATCTAGTAGTCCTGGCTTTATTGCGTGACTACATTGGATACATTGTCGTTGTGATTGAAATTGATGCTTACTCCCTTTTACCTCTCAAGCTACTCAAAAATGCTCTCCACCAAAGAGAAGCGGAAATGTATGGTTAGCAAAGCTTTCTCGCCGCCTCGGGATTTTCCATGTTTTACTCCACCTTCCCAACCCCAAATCCCCTCTGCTCACACTGAAGAAGTGGAAGGCTTGCCTGCTCCTGGTCATCATATTGGGCTCACAATGTCTAGTGTAGTAGTATAACAGCAGTGACCCTGCAGGATGAGGGATCTAATAGTGCAAACACTGTGAGGAGCAGATCAGCGGGCGGAGGGAGAGTAGCGGGCAGCATGGCTGGACCTGATGGGCCACACCAGTGAAAGAACAGCTGGGTGGAGAGGAAGGGATGCAGGTGAAGAAGGCTGGGATGACAGGGACAGTGTGAATGTCATGGAGAGAGAGACAAGTGAGGGAAACAAGATTTGTAAGACCACCTTTTGAAGTTCCATCAACAAAACCTAATGGGAACAATAATGGAACAATGGAACCTTATAGGAAATGACAGGGGGTTAACGGACCACCCATCAAGCCAATGGCAAACCATGAAAACTATATGGCAGCTAATGACTGAAGAGGGCAGAGCCAAACCTGACCCTCTGAACTACTTCTTATTTAAACTATTGGTAACATTCTTTTTTGCCTAACTAAAGCTGGCTGTAGCGAGTCTTAAAATTCAAAGTCATCAAGAAACATGGGGGCCTATTAGCAATAACCGGCGATAATTATCGCTAAGCGCAGTTAGCGCTTGGATAATTATCGCCGGCTATCGCAGGTTTCTATCGCGGAGATAGCGTGCTATCAGCAACGCTTATCTCCTAAGCGATAGAAACCCTGGAGAACAGTGTGAATATCGCTTGAAAACAAGCGATATTCACACTGTGACCAGTGTTAGCTAGGTGATAGGGCGAGGGGGATTTAGCCATGTAATCCACCTCCCATTGGATTACATGGCTAAGTCAGGTCTGGACCAGGCGTTAACAAACCAGCGCTAAACGTGTTTAGCGCTGGTTCGTTAATCACCTCCCCTGCCTCGCTAATAGGCGATAGCGAGCTTAGCGACTGTTTCCAGTCGCTTTTAGGTTGGGAACGCCTACTTTGCATGCCATTAGCGATAAATATCGCTGGCATGCAAAGTGGCACCCAACCCAGTCGCTATCGCCTAGAAGCTGTCGCTAACAGCAGTTAGCGACAGCTTGCTAATAGGGCGTTAGAATTATCGCCGCTTTAGCGGGAAAAAGTCCCGCTAAAGCGGCGATAGAGCCCTTGATAATATGCCCCATGGTCATTTTGTAAACATGGATTATTGTACCATAGGTCTTCTGTGTATGCTAGTGTATTTCCCTTTCATTGTTAACGCCGAGCCTAAACGTTCTGTTGTGGGAGCTTGGTAAATATGCGTGCCCTGTATGCAAATCAGGCGAGCCTCACCAGCAAAGTCTCGGGTTTCAGAGAGAGCGCGTGACAGCTCAGGCTGGAGGCCACGACCACCTGCTATAAAGGCTACCAATGCATCCTACAGCTTATCAGCCATTAATTATTGATCATGCAACATTGCACCTGGGCAACGGATCGCCGAAGGGAAGACAAATTACTTCATATTAAGAAGTGTTCACCACTGTCTGTTTTAATGCTTTGTTTTTAATAAACTTCAAAACTAAATTATTGTGGCGGAAATCGAAAATAAAAAATACGTTCTTATAATTTTAACAGTGCGGTGTATTGTTCAGTTGTTCGGATCTGTTCGTTTTATTATTTTGAAATAAATTGGAATTTTATTGTGTATGTTTTATGGATAGGCACTATCCAATATAAATATAATGAGATTGACCTATTTTATTGCTTATTATTTTATGTTCCGTTGAAACTAATATTTTTCAAAACTGTTTGACTCGCAAGTCAATATTTCAGTTAATTCACTCAATGAGCAATGCACTAATTCAAAGTGTAGCACTCTGGTACTATAGTGGTAGGTCTAAGAGTGTAGTGCGATAGATGAAGTTCAGGAGATCTGGCCAATGTCTACTTGTCACACATTCTGTGTTTGCCTTCAAGCAGTTCCAGTGTTTTGTTTCGTCCTTGGGACAGCATGTTATGAGTGTGTTTGATGCTGGTTGTATAAACGTGTATCCAGCTATCCCGTTAATGTATTAGCATCTTGATAGGCAGATGATGTGACTTTTTTTTTTAACGTTTATTTATTGCCATTTCAATACGGTAGTATAGACAGAAAGTTGTGTCGTTCTTTACATAAAGAGAAAAAGAGGAAGAGGCAGATTTACAAGCCCCTTGCGCCACTCTTGCGTCATTTTTCCCATGTTAAAAATTAGGGGTGGGCGGAATTTGCGTAGTCGCGCTACGCAAAGCTCCGCGAAATGGTAAGAAAATCTCCGCGAGCACGCAAAAGTTCCGCGAACACGCGGAATTGCTTGTTCCGCCCGTTCGCGATGCTTTTTTCCTGTTCGCGAACGCTGTTTGCGTGCTCGGGGAGAAATATCTCGCGAACACGCATTTTGAAAGCGCGAACAAGCAAAAAATTCCGCGAAGCCGCGGATCGCGGAATTTTGGGCAATTTCGCGTTCTCCGCGGAACGCGAAATTACCCAAATTCCGCAAATTCCGCGAGCGGAACGGAATTTACCACCCAGGCCTATTAAAAATGACGCAAAAGTGGCGCAAGGGGCTTGTCTAGCCTGTTCATGGCAATACCAAAATGTGCAGTGGGCGACAGTTATGTTACATGAGCTTCCTCTAGTAGATCTAGTTACTAGGCTTTCAGAGTTGTGAGGCAGTATATGAAAAACCATATGTGATGATACAATAAGGTTTGTTGCAGAATAAAAACAGCTGACCTCCTGGTTGCACCGGAAAGGCTCACAAAGCGTTGCGCCGTACATACTATCCCCCGACTGTGCATCTATGATTCAGCCAGCCCCACCAGTTGTTTGGCTCCTAGGATGATTGAACCACTGTTGCCAAACCGGGAAGTTTCACAGAGCTACATTTCAACGATATTCCTAAGGATATTAGTAGATGCCTATATGTTGAATCACAAAACCCCCCAAATATAAACAATTTAACTATGCTGTCTCGGGGGACCATTCACCCTTCCATCTGGGTGACTCTTAGGAAGGAGGTATCAGGCCGTGTAACGGCCTGGAGGTGAAGGGGGGACCGCGAGGCGAGGGGAAAAGGGACCCGCCAGGCTGAGAGAGGCAGAATTAAAGGCTGATGGTAGGTGGAAGGAGGGGAAAGAAGAAGTGGCGGTGAGAGGTGTGGAGGGGTATGGGAGTGGAGGCGAAGTTAAATGTATGAGCAAGGAATCACCCCAGTGTCCCGCAATCCTTCATCTGTGTGGTAGAGCGTGTGTCCTCACAAGCACAGTGCCCCATCCTATTGCCAGGGCCCAACACTTTCTTCGTCAGTAGTGCCAGGGGGGTCAACACCTGGACGATCAGCTGGCGGACCCCGAACCTCTGTTTCATCTCCTGATGTGTCCTCTGGTTGATCCCAGGTCTCTAATACCTCCACCCACAACCCTGATATCGGGCGTCCATGTATGCCCTATGAGTCCTCCCTAGCTAGGGCTCTCTCTTCAGTTTGTACCCAAACTGTGACATCCTTCACCTAGGTTGCAGTTGCCAGGCCTGATCCAGATTTCCACATCATGGCTATGCGTCTCTTTGCCAAGGCTAGAGCTAATGCTAAGAATTTGCAGGCACATGCACCAACCTTTTTTGCGAGCGCAAACGGTGCGATTCGCAAAAATCGGCCGTTTGCGCCCGCAAAAAGGGCTTTTGCGATGCATCAAGGTTCAAAGCACTCGCAAGTTAAGAATTCGCAATTTATTGCGATTTCTTAAATTGCGATTGCATTTAAGGAAATGCAATTTGCGATTCCTTAAATGCAATGCAAGAACCACTTTAAAATAGCGATTTCGCTATTTGGGGCCGCAAATTACTGAGCATTTAAACTGGTCGGTAATTTGCAAAAACTTTGAAAAATGCACTAAAGTGCATTTTTCAAAGTTTCATGTTGCGCACACACATGCCCTTGGGGCATGTGTGTGCGCAACATGGGTGCACATCACTATTTCAGGGGTGCAACCTGGTGTCCCTTTGACACCCTTCCACCCTTGAAATTGCATGCGCAATTTGCGAGTACCTTTTGGTACTCGCAAATTGCGCATGCACCTTCCCATTCATTCCTATGGGCCTGTAGGCCCATAGGAATGAATGGGACGCCGTTCCTTATTTGCGACTCGCAATTTGCGAGTTGCAAATAAGGAATATTTAGGAATCGCTAATTTAATAGCGATTCCTACATGCATAGGCTTTTGCGAGTCCTTAATTGCGAGTCCTTAATTATCGCAATTAAGGACTCGCAAAAGCCTACTTTGATGCATGTGCCTGTTAGTTCCCACTTTTCGAGTTCATGGTCTGGAAAATTATCCAGGAAAGCAGGTTTCTAAAGTGCAGGTAAGTGAGCACCCTAGTGTGGTATTGAGTGTGCATATCACTACCTCTGAAAATGACCCCAAGTGTGGGCAGCTCCAGGTCATATGGCCAAAGTCTGCATCCAGTAAAGTGCATCTGGGCTAGGGTCGTGGCTCCCCTCCATATATGATTTGTATTCTGTGAGGAGTCAAGTATGTCATATGTACATAATTAGATTGGGTGTACTTGTGCCGACCGCCTGACCACAGGTCCCCAAAGAATCTCACTAGTGCTTCGTATGATAAAAATTGAACTGGGGGTAAGTCGTAGTGAATTACTAATTCCTCCAGTGGTATCAGTGTTCCCATCTGATAGCAATTCCCCACTGGGACAAGTCCAGCGTCAGTCTAGGCTGCCAGTTGGGCATCTGTGAAAAAAGTGAGTGGGTTGCCGTGAGGGAGTCCCACCAGGGGCAGCACCAGGGCATAAAGTGGAGTTCCCCCCGTCCTTTGTAACCACCTTTTCCAGCAATTTAGGGTCGCTGCCAACAATACACCCTGTTTGGGTATGTTAACAGTGGGGAAGAGTAGTTTTGCTAGTAGTGCCACCTGATGGTTAGCCAATCCCACTGGGCCTAGTTCTTCCTGATGGGTGCAGTCAAGCCACTGAGTAAGCCACTGTATTTGTGCCGCCATGTAATACATTTCAAAATCTGTGGCCCCCAAGCCCCTCTCCTCTGTGGGGTGCAGGAGAACCTCCAGCGATACCCTGTGACAGCCGCCATCCCAGATCAGGTCTCTCAGTAATGTATCTAACTCCCTGAACCAGGAACCCGGTATCTTGACTGGGAGATTAGTGAACAAATATAATAGTCTTGGTAACATGTCTATTTTGGACAATGAAACCCGAGCCATAATGGGTAATTTCAGGCACAGCCAAAAGAGGACACAGGATTTGAGGCATCTAACAGCATTCCCCAGATTTCCCTCCCGGAGATCTACCAAGGAGTGGAAAACACAAATACCTAGCTACCGGATGGTCGATGGATAGCTGGTCAGATCCCACAGCATATCGCCTGGCTCGTGGGCACCTGCTATCAGGATGAATAAATATGTCTTGGAGTTATTGGCCCAGAGGCCGGAGACCACTGAAATGTCACCCAATATTGACATTGTGGATGCAGATCCTGTCCGACCATCATCTAAATAAAGCAGTATATCGTCCGCATACAAGGAGATAATATGTTCTCTACCCTCAACTGTCACCCCTTTGCCTGCTCCTTCCCGCTGAAAAAAGACTGCCAGCGGCTCGATGTCCAGGGCAAACAGGAGGGGAGACAGCGGACACCCCTGTCTGGTGCCTTAAGATAAATAATATTGTGTGGAAATAATGTGGCCCATTTTGAACGGTTGGTATGGGCACAGTACAGTAGCTTAACCCATTTAATCCAGGCCTCACCTAGACCCATCCTGTGCATGAAATCGAAGAGGAAGTACCATCAGGTCCTTGGATTTAGGGAGAGGACTCACCGTGGTGTCCTTGGTAGATGCAAGCAGGGACCCAATCGCTATGACTCAGAATATAAGGCCTCCAGTCGGGGAGCTAGGTCCCAGCAAATATGGCATAGAACTCAGAAAGCAGGCCATCGGGACCCAGGGTTTTCCCCGAAGCTATACCTTTAATTGCAGCTTTGAACTCCTGGACCAAGACCGGACCCCCCAGGACTATACAGCTGGGGGCGGTCCAGAAGGTCGTTCAGGACCCCAGGGGCAAGGGGCTCCGGCCGTTTATAGAGAGATTTGTAATTTCCCCTAAATTATATATTAATCGCCTTGGGTGAATAAAGCATCGTCTCTTGACAAGGTCTGCGTGATAGGATCCCTCCTCATTTCTGGTTTGATGAGCCAAACCCATAATCTGCCTGGTCTGTCCTCTTTGCCATTTGTCCTAGCTATGTAATCCTTATAATCATGGCAGCGTCATCATTCAAGTACGACTTTATATTGTTCTATGGCCTCCCTTTGGTGCACCCTTGCCCCCTCACCCGACCCCAGTGTGTTCTCCAGGTCATATAGCCTTCCTTCCAGTGTGCAGGGTTCCTCATTTAGCCCTTTTCTGACTCCCACGGGCTGTCCCAGGCAATGATCCTGAAATACCACTTTGAAAGTTTCCCATTCAGTAAGACCAAATAATGATGTGTCTTGATTATGTGCAAAATAGTAGGTGATAGCAGTACATAGGGAATCCCGAAAACAAGCATCCTCCAGGTTCAAGGGGTTAAGCCATCCACGTGGGAACTCCTGAGCAATCTTCTGCGAGACAGACTTTTAGGAGTAAGGGGCTATGGTCAGCGAGTGTACTCCGTATGGGTCACATACTAGCAGAGCCTGTTGGAGCATAAAAACATATCTAGTGTGGTGTGCAGCTGATATATATGGGAAAAGTATGAGTAGTCTGGCCTGCCCATGCTGGGCTTCCCCTAATATCCGATGCCTATTGATGCCCCATCCAGTCCTTAAACTCCTCAGCAGTCTTGTGCCAAAGACCTGGGCAGGGGGGGAATGGAACGGTCAAGATTAAGGTCCGCTGCGCAGTTATAGTCTCCTCCTATGAGGAGGTCATCGGATACCAAAGGTGTCAAGGAGGCTGAGAGTGCATGGAGAAAGACCAGCTGGTCTTGATTCCCAACGTGATATCCTTGCCTAGTAGTTTCCTCTTAATTAGAACATATCGTCCCTCCTTGTGACCTCCGAGTGAGGGAGTATGAAGAATGTCCCTGTCCTAATCCATATAAGAGCCCCTCTAGCAAATGCCAAGTAAGAGGTGGAAAATTGTTGCCCCCTCCATCTACAGAGTAACCTGTCGACTTCTTCCCACATTAGATGAGAGTTTGCTACATAGCTACTAGTATGCCCCGCCTCTTCAGATATCGATTAATATTGTGGCGTTTAGAGGCAGACCCCATCCCGCTAATGTTTCATGTTAGAAATGTTTTCATAAGTTTGGGTCCAGCCATGTTATCAAGAGGTGTAAATGTGCCTCAGGGGGTCTCCAATCCCTCCCCCCCCCCACAGACATAAGTGTGTGACCCCGAGACAGATGAACAAAACCCCAATTAAAAACACCTCATCCCATGAGCAGCCCATTAACTGCTGGCCACCCAAACCTGAAGAACAAAGACAACAGCACTAGAATGTCACCTCCAGAACCCTGGCAGGGGCTACTCCGGGTGGGGTGAGCTAAGCTAGGCGAGGGTTACCCATACCGCACCAGCCCAAACTTCAAAATGCCTTTGGGTGCATAGGCCAGTTGGCTTCTTAATGTCCAAGAGCCCCTCAGTCAGGGCCCACGGCATAGTGCACATTCACAGGCAGGGGTCGTTGTCTGAAAACAAAGACGGTAGCAATAATTATGACAATAACAATAGCTACCTCCCAGGTTGTCTCAGACTGTGTAGGCGGTCGGAACCAGGACCTAACTATCAATACAAAAATTGTGACAGGCCCTTCCTGCCTCTTACATGTCTTCCCCCTAGATCAAGTCGTCTACAGATTGTGGAATTACTTTAGGCAGGTGCTCCCCATTGCTCAGGGAAGTGTCGGAGTCCGAGTCCATTGACCTATGTTCTGGTGGGGTGCCAGCATCAGCGTCTGAATTCTGTGTCAAGGCTATCTCAGTCACTGCGAGCAAGCCCTCTGCCCTTTCCTGTTCCATTTGGGAAGGGATCAGTTTCTTCAGGGATTTGCTCCTGAGGGTCCCCCGTGCGCGTTTACTGGATATTTGCCTGGCTGGTCTCGGTCTTGGCTGGTCCTTGGGGAGTGTTGAACCCAATTTTTTAAGCCTCCAACCAGATCCAAGCTGCCTCTGGATCGTCGCAGATGTAGGTTGTGGCATCCAAGATGACCCTATGTTTGGTGGGAAACATCAAGGAATATTGCAATCCCTCATCTCAGAGGGCCATTTTAACCGCTAGGAAAGAGGCCCACTGTGCCTGGACTGATACTGTGAATTCCGGAAACACCTAGACTTTGCCACTATCTATGGTGAAGGGGCCATTAGTTTGCGCTCCCTGGAGGATAGCTTCTCTATCTCTACAGTGGAGCAGTCTAGCCATCACAGGGTGGGGTGGGCGGCCCAGCACCAGCGGATGACTCAGAACCCTGCGGGCCCTCTCCAGGGCAAAGTAGGGCATGAGGTGATTCGGCACCTCTGGAGCCATTTTTCAAAGTAAATCACCATGTCAGATCCCTTAACGCCTTCCAAAAGCCCCTCCACTCTGTTGTTATTGTGGCAGTTATGTCCCTCTGCATCTTCTGCTTGCCTTTCCAAGACATGCCCTCTTTCCGATAGGTCCTCAACTCTGTGGGTCAGCACTTTTTTTTTCGGTTGCAATTCCCCCATCAAAGTTTCAACCTAGATGCCGGAGGCATTTTACAAACTGAAGCAAAAATATGAATTGTCAAACACTCAAATTTACAACACGCCTTTGAGGCGGAATTGGTGGATTGACAGAAGTTGCCTGAGAGTGCCCCCTTGGAAAGTAGAGTGCTCATGGGGACACAGTTAAAAAAAATTGCTGATCTACCAAACACATATAAACAATAAACCAGATAACCTATAAAAATACGAGCGACCTGAGAGAAACATGTGGGAGCAATGGAAGATGTTGATTGGGAGGCAGCACTTATGCACCTGAGGGCAGTTGTAATAGAGTAAAGACTAAGTTTTATCCAGTTTAAACTTTGGTATAGGATATACTCAGCCGCGTCCACTGCAGGTAAGAGTGGTGAGGCGGTGGGGCCAGGTGAGGGGGGATTTCGAGAGACAACCACGAGGGAAAATTAATTATTTATTTAATTTTCCCTCGTGGTCGTCTCTCGAAATCCCCCCTCACCTGTCCCCACCGCCCCACCGCTCTTACCTGCAGCAGCCGCGGCTGGATATACTACAGCAGAAGTAGACTCTCCAAAATGGAAAGAGTCAAAACTGCTACATGTCTAAAATGCAACTAAGAAGGAGGCACGTTCTCGCACATGCTTTTATGGTTGCCCTAAAATAAAGGCATATTAGCAAGAACTAATATCAGAACTGGCTGCAATACTAGGTCAGGATATACCAGGCACCCCACACTATCTCTTGCTGGGAGTACCCAGTGATGTTGACTTGCCAAAAGCACAACTGATGTTCTGCATGGTGGGGGTTCATAATCACGAAGAGAGACACCGCTAAAGACTGAGGTAATCAACGAACCCCAGAAATTGTTATCTTGCAGAGACATGCGTATGGAAGTGGAGAGAGTGGTTAAGAGGGAAGAGATTGGTTGAAGAAATTTGAAAGGTCTGGGGTAGATGGAGAACTTATTATGGTATCAACTATGGGCATGAGGGTTGCATGGGGAGTAACGCCTCTGCTGAAACAGTGATTGACAACTGAGGAAAGAAAATTACATCCGCTTTTTGAGGGACGAGTGAATTTAAGACTTAAGATATGCTGTGATGACCTAATGTCTTGCTATATGGGTATAAGATTTACATCAAAGAAATACATTTGCAAAATATGTTTGGTTTGGGGACTTCGAGGCTGGTGAGTACCTGTGTTTGGTTGTCGCTGCACTCTAGGTCTCTCCTCCTGAAACCTTCAAGTGTTCCTGCTGACAACTTTGTACTGTGGCTCCAACATGCCAAGCAAAAGCCAAGGGAGTTATTACACCGATTAAGAAATGTTTTCTATTTCATAAAAACCTATTCTGCTGAATGCTGCAAGGAAGCTTTTCCAGGGGGCAACGAGGTTGTTTCAGGTAACATGTTAAATGCCCAAGGTATTTAAGTCCTACCGTCCAGATCAAGAATCAGTGCTTTTTACCAAATTTAAATGTACTCATTTTTTCACTCAAAAAAGAATGAAAAGAGAAATTGATTCTGTGAGTAGTCAAACTATACGCATAGCAAGCTATACCACTGGAATATCTTACTGGGATTAAAAGATGCAACAAGCTGGTTACACAGAGATATCTTGCTTATATATGGGTTAATTTCCCCCATTATGTGCAGTGATTAAAAGCAGTGCTTGGGTTGTCAGGATATTGTTGGACCAGCTCAATAATAGGATAGCTGGACCTGCTACAGGTCATAATATACGCGCTCTATAGGAGTCCTTTAAATATCATAGAAATGGAACATTAGTGAATTGTGCAGGCCTATGTGGCGGTACACTGTAAGAGCACAATACATTTCCCAGTCACTGACATGGCATAGGTCATTAAGAACTGCAACCTTGTGAGGGCCATGTGATTGTCTCAGCAGGGGTATATTAGCATGAGATAGGTCACTGTAACATGTGGAATGTTAACGTTTGATGTCTCTTCAGTTATACAGCAATGCCTGATGCAGAGTAGATGAGAGTTTTGATAGTATTTTAAAACTGGAATATCAGTGCATGGTTCAGGGTGTAATAGCCTAAAGAAATCTATTTAATTGATTTGAATTGTACAATAATAGCTGCATAATCTGGTAAAAGTACACAATCCAAAAATGTGATTGTTAGTAGCAGTTATACTGCATTTTAAAAATAAATATTAGGAACTATAAGTCCTACGTTTATTTTGGCTGTGGCTCGTGTGTCTAGATATTAATGCTATCGGGAATCCTTTTTACTTTTGTGGGTGCGCAGGGCCTTATAAATCTGCGTTACAGTGGTGCAGCCAAACACTGGGTGGATCAGGGACAGTGTTAACCTCAGTCTATGAGGTAAAATGTCCCTAGAGACAAAAAGGGAGTTTGAGATTAGAATTTAGAAAAAAAATTGGGTTTATTAAAAAATTCAGGGTACAATACAGAATTAGTAAAATGCAGATGCAGAGGTAAACTCACTGAAATGCATAGAAGACATATGCCATGAAGGCTTTCAAATACAAAATAATACAAAAATAAAGGCAAAATCAGCAAATAATCTAAATATCAAATGTGTAGCAAATTCAGTAAGAAATCGGACAGCATTCCTAGTAGAAGCCAAAAGAATCATAGCTCACTCCTAAATTCAAGGGTTTATAAACAGTTTCCTTGCATAGAATTATTGAGCTGCAAAGTCAGATCACAATTTTTCATTTTAAAAGGTCACGTACCCTATCACCTTAACCTAGCACTAATCCATGACATAAATATTGATGGCCTCTTATGACCTAATGTTATTCAGAGGTGTTAGAAAAAACAGGTTACAAAAACAACAGAGAACCATTGTGAATGAATGCAATCAGGGTGCAAGCAGGAAGAACCTTGAACAATGTAGCAAAAGGCTTTTTCTAGCAAGTTCTCTGAAAACAGTGTCATACTGAAATAAACAATTCATGTCATGCTGCATGTAGTGTCAAACAAGAAATATAAACACAGAATTAACATTATGATGCAGCAATCATTTGAAGTAAAATGGTGTCTTAACCAAATTAACCTAAGCCAGCAAATACACCTACACACATGATTTCGTTTCAGTTGCAATAAACCTATTTCAATATACACGAATATACGCAAGTATAGAGCAACTAATATTAAAGCTCATCTTAGTTCGAACACACAATAGCATTCTCACTTTTAAGAATGTATCATTCTTCTTCCTACTGGTATACTAACAAAAATCTCCCGCACAATACACAGGACGATGTACCAGTCAGATTTCTATGTTGAGGATACTGTTCAGAAAAATCACACTTTAGTGCAGTTGTAAGATCAGATGGCAAAGCAGTTCGGAACACGAGACTCAGAGGAAACATTCTGCATAAATAGGTTGGGAAACTTGAAAGAGGGTAGGCCTGGATGAAATTTCGGTTACCCCGGTGTGAGCGCATGCAATTTTCAGCATTTCAAGTTATACTCGAAATTATTCCATGTCGCCTAATTGAGCTTCGGTTCATGTAAAAATCATATTGCAGGAGCACAGGAAGAATGCCAAATAAGAGAACCAGTGGCGGCTGTAACAAACAAAAAGTGGTGAGGCGGGTGGATGGGGTGCGGATGGGGTGCGGGAGGAGCTCTCGAGGGTGGGGTTAATAATATTTATTTTAAAAGGAACTTACCTGAAGCTGCCGGCCTGCTTCCCGCGTTGTGTCTCGCCTCAGTGTTCTTCTTCCTTCTTCCTTATCCCATCAGGCACTGGGACAGCATCACAGACTCCCTGTTCAATTCCCACACTGCTCTCATGCTATGAGAGCAGTGCACGGATTGGCCTGAGTTGGCTGGTTTGATGCTCCGCTCAGGACAGGCAGTATGTGCTCCCTGTTCAATACAACCTGGTTGGAGAAATGTAAGTGCGCATGTTTATTTGGCCGGCATAAGATGGCTGGCCAAACACACATGCACACTTAGAAGTGCACAAACCAGACTTCCTCCCCCCTCCCATTGCCCTGGCTCCACCCCTCCCTACAAATGCTGGCTCAGCCAGCAGGTGAAAAATAAAACAATGATAGAATATTGTTTAATTTTTCACCTGCTGGCTCTGAGCCAGTGGGGCTCTGAGGCAGTGGCGCGACGCTCCTCCGCCATTGCGGAGGTGCCTTCCCTGAAGAAAAAAAAAGTGAGTGGATGCTGTTCTTGTCATGTGAGATTTTGTACTATTTAGTGCAAAATGCGATCTTATGTCCAAAAACACAAGGACGAATTTTGCACTAAAATATAGTGCAAATTGCTAACGTTTCAAAAACGTTTACGTAATTTTGTGGGATTTTATGTGATTTTCACAAAGGAAATGTCAAGAATTTTGCACACCCCTAGAAGAAAGATGGAATTCTATGAACAAAATATGCAACAAGATAAAAAAAAATGAACAAATGCACCACTGCTGGCATTATAAGATGGCGCCCTGCCTCATGACAACAGAGTAAGTGCCTATTTATCTTGGCTTGTAGCACTACTATGTATAGACGAGGGGCTGTTGGTATAGATGCTGTCCCCTTGTGATGTGTCTCGGGTGAGTTTTCTATTAAGCGTGCGCGAGTTAGGTGGGTAATTATATGAGCAGCTTCCAAGGCCGTATTTGTTTAAGGGGGAATACGTAGTTAGCTAAAGTTTTTTTTGCTCCTAGTGTGCGTTTTTTTAATTTTTGTTGTAGTAATATGGTGTAGTACAAGGGATAGATGTCATCCCCCTTGTGATTTGTAACAGGTAAGCATTGCATTTAACATGTATGAGTCAGGTGGGTACATACATGAGCAGCTTTTGAGCGCGCATCTGTTTATTTTTCTAATTACACTGCCTGACGGCAATAAACGCACGTTCTTTAGTAAGACGTGAGGAGAGTAAAAACATTTTATAGCAATCGTGATAAGAATGTTTTAAGAAGGCTTACGCCTAGAGTGCAACAGGCTGCCTCCTCCACATTCTATATATGTTCTCTCTGGTTCCTGTCTGGGGTTCTATTTTTCTGGTATTCCCCTTGAAGCTACTTTTCAGTAGTTGGTCATTCTGCCCTGAGGTGCAACTAGTGACTGCTCTGCAGCATTATGGCCCTATTTGACCCATTTTAAGTTGAAAAAGAAGGTTTATTGAAGTAATATAAAATATTACAATAAATACAGAAATAGGGGATACAATCTTAACTGTATAATCTGTTAGATAATGTAAAAAAAGAGGGAAAGAGAAAAAAGGGGGGGAGGAAAGGGAAGTAATGGTACTTATAAAATATTACTCTTAGCATAACCACTTATATAAATAGTAATAACTGCTAAAATACATAATTAAGAAAAATGGAAATTGAGCAAGAAAAATAAATAACAGTAAAAACAATTCATGGAGGTTTAGGAACTTCTTCAATGCAGGGATTATGGGTTTGTGTTACATTTGCAGATATATCTAGAAAATGAGTAATAGGTGACCGTAAGTATTCTCGTTTTGTAGCAAGGGATATGGGATGGACATATGCTCTATCTAACCTGTGATTATAACAGACCCCATACCACCAGGCTTGATAAGAGATGTTAGTGGTGTTTTTCCATGCCCTAGTAATTTGTTGAAAAGCAACTGCAAGAAGTAGATCTATAATATGAAAAGTGTTTGGATATGACTCCCACTCGGAAGATACACTACCTAAAAATACGTTAACAAAAGTGAAGGGTATCTGTGTATGAAAAATATTGTTAATTTGATTCCAAACTAATACCCAGAAGTTATGAACATGAGGGCAAGTGAATAGCATGTGAGGTAAATCGGCAGGGGATGTATTACAGGACCAACAAGATGGAGAGAGAGTAGGATTTATTTTGTGCAAGGAAATAGGAGTTAGTAATAATCTATTGTAAATATAAAATAAGGTTTGGGTAGTATTAGCAGCCCTAGAAGATTTCCTAATTTTAATCCAGATCTTATTCCAGGTAGAAATAGATAGGGACAATTTGAGATCAGTCTCCCATAATATTTCTAGCTCTGTTTTATCTCGAGTAACTGGAGAAGAGGATAGATGTTTATAGACTTGGGATGCAGATGGAGAAAGAGACAAGACCGAGAGAATGGTGGGAGGGTAATTTGAGGAAGGAGTATTGGATGATAAATTATTATATGTTGACTGGATCAGCGTAATCAGGGAAGTATATTTAGACGAGCATGAACTAGGCAAAGAAAAACGTGCTTGAGCAACTGAAAATAATATACATGTATCATTCTGGAAAAGTTGATGAACCCAGTGAAGTCCTCTAACGTGCCAATCTCTCCAGAAAATGATTCTATGATTAATTTTAAGAAGCTTATTATACCATAATGAAGATTGCAGAAAACGATCTCTAGGAGAGAGGTGATCAGTAAATAAAGGTTGAAGGATTTTGCAACTATTATTGAAAATAGGAAGAGAAAGAGACAGGGGACGATGAGTAAAGGATAAAAATTCTTGGAAGGAGAAAGGATGAAGAAATTGTTTCTCGATAACAGTCCACAATGGTAATACTGAATCTTCGTTGTCTTCTTGAAGTAGAAGAGAGGTTTGTTTAAGAGAAAATGCAGTATGATAGACTTGAAAATCTGGGAAATTGACACCTCCTGATTGTTTTGGTCTTTTAAGTTTGAGTAAAGACATACGAGGTTTCTTATTATTCCCAAAAAACTTCGATAGAATAAATTGTTTTAAAATGCGAATTAGGAATTTTTATGGGAAGATTAGAGATATAAAAAAGTATTATAGGAACTAACATCATCTTAATTGTGTCAAGGCTGCCCCACCAGGATAAAAATAAGGGATTCCACCTTGACGTGGCATTTTTCAATAGTGCTTGTAATTCCTTTAAATTTATTACGATGGATTCTTTAATGGAAGATTTAAACCATAGACCTAAGTATTTGATTTTATCTGAGTTCCAACGGAAACCAGAAGAAATGCAATCCACGGAAAAACACAATTTATTTAATGGAAGGATTTCACATTTGTCGGTATTAAGTTTATAAACAGATACAAAGGCAAAGGACTGAACTTCCGATAAGAAAGCTGGTAAAGAGGACTGAGGTTGTGATAGAAAAAGCAGAATATCATCAGCGTAAACAGAAAGTTTTAATTGATTAGAGCCATATTTAAAACCAGTAATGTTAGGGTTTGAGCGGATCTTAATCAAAAAGGGTTCAAGAGCTAATATAAAAAGAAGAGGATAAAGAGGACAACCCTGTCTTACCCCACGATATAAGGGAAAAGAAGAAGATACAAGACCATTAGCCAAAATGGAGGAAACAGGGGAGGAGTAAAGTAAGGAAACACAATTTATAAATTTGTGACCAAAACCAAACCAGGATAGAGTGGAAAAAATAAAAGGCCAACCGACTCTATCGAAAGCTTTTTCAGCATCCAGAGATATAGCTGCTAAAGAGTCTGTACATAGTTTGGCTTTAGTAAGGACGTTAAAGAAGAGTCTAGTATTGTCAGAAAGATGTCTTCCTTTAATAAAACCACATTGTTCTCTTCCAATTAGTAGGGGTAAAAATTTCTCTAGACGAAAAGCTAGAATTTTTGCAAAGATTTTATAATCCAAGTTAATTAGAGAGATAGGCCTATAGTTTTTACAAAGATTATGATCTTTACCTTCTTTGGGAAGAAGGCATATCAAGGCTTCTTGAAAGGAGCCACTGGACTTTTTGGAGGAATTAAAGAAGTTGAATAATAGATGTAGTTTTGGAATAAGAATACAAGAAAAATAAGAATAAAATTCAATCGAAAAACCATCAGGTCCTGGGGCTTTACCTCTTTTAATGGCTCGAATAGCAGAAAGAATGTCTGATTCCCGAATATCATCATCTAACACCGAGAAATCTAAATCAGGAGAAGAAGGAGGATTAATAGAGGCTAAATATTGAAGTATAAGGTCCTGGGACACCAGGTGTTCAGGGGTATAAAGGGTTTGGAAAAATTGAGTAAATTCTGATAGAATATCTTCATTTCTGTAAACTAAATGATTGTTAGAAGACAGGATAGAGCTAATTTTGGTGTGTTCTTTTTTAACTTTAAGACAATTAGTTAAAAGTTTCCCCGCTTTGTTTTGTCCCCCATAATATTTGGCTGAGGATTTGAGCAAAAATGAGTTAGCATTGTCAGTTGATATTTTGTTGAATTCGAACTTGGCTTTGATTAGTTCATCCAAGCAGGATTTAGAATTTGTATGGAAAAAAGAGTGTTCTAATTGCTTAATACGTGCCGTAAGCGATTGTAAAGTGAGCAAAGAGGATTTCTTTCATTGGGATACAAAGGAGATAATAAAGTCTCTGGAGGCTGCTTTAAAAGCATCCCAGATAATCTGTGGAGACATGCCAGGAGTTTCATTTTCACAGAAAAAAGTGGTGATAAAAGATTCAAATTGCTGGGTAAAATTGGAATCCAATAGAAGGGAATTATTGAATCTCCATCTGCGAGTACCATGAATAGGAGCAAGAAGATCGAGATCTAAAGAAACGGGGGCATGGTCGGAAATCAATATTGAACCAATATCTGAATGGATGATATGTTGTGCGAGTGCTTTTGAGGTGAATACATAATCTAAACGAGATTGGGAAGAGTGTACTGGAGAAAAGAAAGAATATTCTCGGAGTGTAGGATTACATAACCGCCAGGCATCTACTAGAGATCTTTGTTGAATAGTGGATGTGAATTGGGAGTGCATAGGGGATGAATCTAGAACAGGAATTGCGGTCAATAATAGGGTCCATAACCAAATTACAATCCCCACCAACCAACAAATAATCATCATGAAAAGATATCAATTTAGATAATAATGTAGGCCAAAAAGCAGCATCCGGGGCAGTAGGTGCATATAAGTTAAGAAAAGTCAAGGGAATATTATTTAATAACAATGAAAGAGAAACCCATCTACCCGCATCATCAGAATCTTGTGAGAGAATTTTTAAGTCAAGACGTTTATGACATAAAATAACTACACCATTACGATTACCTGTACCTGGAGAGGCAAAAACATGGCCAACCCATTGTCGTTTAAGTTTAGCTATTTCTTTTTCTAAAACATGAATTTCTTGTAAGAAAGCTATATCACACTTTAAATTAGATAAATGAGAGAGTACCCGTTGACATTTTATAGGAGAACCCAAACCTTTAACATTCCATGAAACAACTCTTAAAGTCATCTACAATAAACAATGGAATATAAGGTAAATGCAAAAATAGTAAAACAATTACATTTAACAGTAAGCTATATGAGATAATGATCAGCATAAAATTTGCAATATCACAACGACCAAAATGAAAAGTGTAAAGGAGGAAAAGAGTGGTTATGAAAAAAGAAAGAGAAAGAGATATGAGTAGGTGATAAGGAGGAGATATGGGAAAATGAGAATAGGATGGAAAAAACATTAGCAAAGAAGAAGAAGTGACTGAAAATGGATAGGTTAGATAATGAAAGGGATAAAAAAGAAATATAGTAGATAAAAAACATACATCATAAATTTTAGAAATTATAATAGCCTGTTGCAAAAAATATGAGCAAGATGAGGGTGATGAAGTCACATAAGGAGAATGGTAGAACTAACCAGGTAAAAAGATAAAAAGTATAGAGGAAGAAATAAGTAATTGTGAAAATCAAGAAAATAAGAGAAAATGACATAAGCTGGAAGAAGGGAAATAGTATAGAGAGGGAAAAGGAGCCTTCAATTGAGAAAGAGAGATAATCTGAAAAAAGATAGGGAGAGTGGAGAAAGGAAAAGAAGACAAAAACAACAAATAAAAAACATATACTATAAAATCCGTCAACATAATGACCAACGACAGAAAACATGAACAAGATGAGGGTGGTGAAGCCACATAAGGAAAATGGCACAACTAACCGGGCAACTCAGGGCGGACCGGGGAGGGAGGACATCATTGAAGCAGACCAGGGATAAACAGAGAAAATGTAAACAGGGAATACCGCACCTAATAAAAGAGGAAAACATAACAGGTGAGTACAACGTGAGTACAACGTATGGGGAATCAAGAAATTTAAGTAGACGAGAACACAACAACATTGTTTGAAACAATAGAGCATATCAAATGAATGACAACATAAGATCAAACATTAGCTTGTCGTGACAGTTCCATCTCCTCTTCTCCACATTGTTCCAAGAACCGTTGTAGCAATGCAGGATCTTCGTAGTTCGTGGTCTTGTTCTTATATGTCACTTTAAAAAGACATGGGTGGAAGAGACCAAATCTGGCATTGAGATTACGGAGTGCTGGTCTCATATCCAGGAACTTCTTCCTTCGATCTGCTGTTTCCTTAGCATAATCTTGAGCAAAAAAGAGATTAGAGCCTTGCCATGAAATGCGGCCTTTGAGCTTAGCTGCTTCTAAAACCTTCAATAAATCGGTATACTCCAAGAAATATATGATTGCTCCTCTAGGTTTGGCTGAAGAGGCCGCCATGGTTGGAATGCGGCCTAAACGGTGTGCTCTTTGGATGTTTAGGGCAGGAGAAGTAGGAAGACCAAGCACTTGTGGAAGAAAAGATTGGAAAAATGAAATGGCGTTTGAGCCTTCCAAGCCCTCTGCCAGACCATAAATGCGCAAATTATTACTCCTGTTACGATTCTCCAAATTTTCCACATGTTTTTTGAGAACTAAGATCTCGAATTTCATTGAAGGAACTTGGTTTATCACAACCTGAACAGATTGCGTTTGATGTTCAATCTGCGTAACCCTACTCTCCATAGTGGACCATTTGTCATCTAGAGCTTGGAGCCTTTTATTTGTTTCTTCCATGTAAGGCCGAAGGGCTCGTATCTCCTCCAACAGTACATCTATAGTATTTGGTGGAGGAGATGTAGTAGGAGAGGGAGGGTCCTTTTTAATATGCTTTCCAGAAGTCAATATAGATGAAGTAGTTGCTTTAGGAGTCAGTTTGTTGGTGGAGAGCGGAATATTAGATGTTGTTCCCAATGTTTCTTTGTTGGGAAGAGATGAAGTGCTCTCTGAGTTCTCCATATTTGCAGAAAGAACAGAGTAAGGATTGTAATCCGCCAAGGATGAGAACGGTAAAGAAGAGCCAGTGAGTCGACGAGTAGATTTTGTTCTCCCCATAAAATATTGAGCAGAGTGTAAGGATATTGAAACACCAGAACAGCAAACAAAACAGTAAGCAAAACACGAGGGAATATAGTTGTAGCAGCCGAAGGAGAAGATCTCTGTTATTTATTTATTTATTTTATTTATAAAGTTTTATATAGCTCGAACAAGATCCCGAAGGATATCAGAGCGCTTTACAAAAAGGATGGAAGGAAGGACATAAAAGCAATGACGACATCGAGTAAGAATACAAAAAAAAACAAAAAAAAAACAAGGAATAATCACATAATTACAAGGCAAATAAGACAGGATGAGTAATACAATAAACAGGTATATAGCAGGCTACGCAGGAAGGCACACTATGCGGTAAGGAAGAACAGCATCAACTGTTTGTACAATGAATGTAGGATCACTAGCTTCGAGCAGGAGAAACCTAGCCCAAATATGGTAAAAATGTATTCATTAGGAATCTTTTGGCTTCCCGTTTGAAAGCAGCTGTTGAGGAGATTCTGCGAATTTCCGGTGGAAGAGAGTTCCATATCTTTGGGGCAGCGCCTGAGAAGGCTCGGTGACAAGTTCTCTTTTTGCTAAGGATGAGTGGTTTCAGGAGGAAAGTGTTAGCGCTTCTTGAGGCTCTACCTCCACATGATAATTCAAGCTTTTGCGCTAGGTATCTGGGAGTATTGAGATGCAGAGCTTTGTGCACCAGAACGGCAATCTTTAACTGAATTCTAGCTTCGTAGGGCAACCATTAAAGAGATTTTAGGACTGGGGGTATGTGCTCATTTCATTTGGTACCCGACACCAATCTAGCTCAGCGTTCAGTGATGCCCTTAGTGGAGCCAGGGTGTATTTGTGAAGGCCACAGAGAGTAGCGCTGCCGTAATCAAGCCTCGGCAAGACAAGTGCTTGGACCACCTGCTTGAAGTCGGATTGTGGGAGGAATGGTTTGATGTTTCTAAGTGTCCTCATCAAGTGATTAGCTCCCTTACACACATTGCTGATGTGATTTTTCATATTCAGGTGTTTGTCCAGGGTGATTCCGAGGGATTTGGCAGAGTCTATGATGAGAGGGGTGCAGTTGAAAGCAGTGAGGTGATTTAGCCAAAGGTCTAGTTTGGGGACGTGGTTTGGAGGCGAGATAAGAAGGAATTCAGTTTTGGAGGTGTTGAGCAGGAGATGGTTCTCAGTTAACCAATTTTGCGTAGACATAAGGGTAGAGTTAAGTGAGATGATGTCATCCGGAGATGAGATTTTCAGATAAAGTTGCGTATCGTCCGCATACATATGGAAAAGAATGTTCATGGAATTTAGAGAATAAGCTAATGGTTGCAAGAAAAGGTTGAAGAGGATAGGAGATAGGGCTGATCCTTGGGGGACACCCATGAGTACTGGAGAGGCCTGGGAGAGGGAGTGGTTTGCCTTGACTCTTTGTGATCTGTGGTGGAGGAAGGACGAGAACCATTGTAGCACCCGACCAGAGAAACCCATCATATTCTTCAGAATGGATAGGAGGTTGTCATGATTAACCATGTCGAATGCGGAGGAAAGGTCAAGGAGGATTAGGAGGCATGACTCATTTTGGTCAAGCATTTTTAAGATATCATCCATAACGTGAATGAGAGCCGACTCCGTACTGTGCCCCTTCCGAAAGCCAGATTGATGCTGATCTAGGAGTTGGAAGTTTTCTATGTGAGCACAAAGTTGGGTTTGTACGCATTTTTCTAGGAGTTTAGCTAGGGTGGGGATGTTGGAGATAGGGCGGAAGTTATTGAGGTCAGCTTTATCTGCGTTAGTTTTTTTTAGTATAGGTGATACCTGAGCTGCTTTTAGGCAGTCAGGGATCGTGCCTTGTGATAGGGAAGCATTTACAATTCTTGTCCAGGTGGGGATGAGTACATTCTTGATTTCTTTGAAAATGGCAGGGGGCAACGGGTCATTGAAGTGGTTAGATGGGTTGATATTCTGAAGAATCTTGTTGATGTCTTTTTCACTGAAAGGGGTAAAGGTGCCCCATGACGCGTTGTTCTTAGTGCTCAGGCTAGTAGGTACGCATTTTTCTAATAGGTCAAGGTGTGATGCGGACCCTGAGGATGGCAGGAGAGCATTCTTAGAGGCGAGATCAATGGATATGAGTCTTGATTTTTCAATGAAGAAAGCAGCAAGGTTGTCGCATGAGGGTGGGCTGCATCCAGAGTCAGAGAGGTTTGGACCTACCACTGATTGCTGTTTGACCAATTCGAAAGGTTTCTTGGGGCGGTTAGCAGCTTGATCAAGTTGGTGTCTGAAGTAGTCAGCTTTAGCGCATTTGATTTGTTTGTTGTAGAGACTCCTAACCTCTCTAAGGAGTTTTAGTTGTTTCAAGGAGGGTTTGGATCTCTAGGAACGTTCAACTGCCCTGAGGTTGCGGCGTTCCGTGTTTAAATTGTTATTGTACCACGGTTTGGATATTTTTGTTGAGGCATTTTTTTGTTGGAGTGGTGCAATGTCATTCATGATGTTGGAGATGGTTGAGTTGTAGGAGTTGGTGAGTAGCTGCACCTCACCCAGGTCAGCTTGGGAGGAGAGAGTAGATTTACAATGGGCTGCTAGTTCAACTGAGTTTATTGATCTGAGGTCCCTTTTCCAGATCTTTGATTTTGTTGGTTGACCCTTCGCCATCGACACCTCTCTGTTGATATATAAGAGGATGCAGTGGTGGTCGGACCAATCGCAAGGGGTAATGGAATCAAGAGTGATGGTCTGCCCTTTCGAGATAATGAGGTCTAGAGTTTCTCCTTTATTATGAGTTGGTTGGTCACAGTGCTGAATCAGGTCTTGATCATTTAAGAATGATTTAAGGCAAGTTACCGCAAGGTCCTTGGGGTTGGACCAGTGAAGGTTGAAGTCACCTATGAAGATTTGGGACATGGCTGAGTCGACATTACCAGAGATGATTTCCATTAGTTGCTCGATGAAAGGGAGGTTGTCTCCCGGGGGTGATAAAAAGTGTGGCGTTTGCAAACCGGCAGGTTATTACTTGAGATGCTGTTGAAGTGACATTAACATTTCTGGAGAATAGACAATTCAAGACCAGCAAAACAAAGAATATCTGTGAACCCTACAAAAATTGAACTCCACCATAATCCAATCCCGCTTGACCAAGGACTGCAGCAAAAAATATGAGGACCATCAAAAAACCATGAGAGGAATTAGCACATCATCCATAGCACCTGGAACCGTCCAAACCATTGGTATTAGACTCAGCTGTTCACCAAAACGACACCAGAGACTTATAATGGCAGATAGTTCACCAAGAGTACTTTACCACAGCTCTGCGTGTGTTTAAAAAAGAGCCCAAGAATCCAAGAACAAATGATAGATCCATGGAAAACATTGGCAAAAGCATTCAGGCACTCTGTGTATCACTCGATAAGATTGAATTCCTGTGAGGAGCAGCGAAGCCAAGGGCGAGTGCTGAAATACATTAAATTGATTCCCATTCTGCTCAGTAATAGGCGCAAACAAAATGCGGGCCGCCTCCCTGAGAAAAACAAAATGGCGGGTGAGACTCCCGTGAGGGAGACGCTCTGGCCGTTGCAAAAGGGGAGAGATGCTCACCCAGACAACGGAAGCGGCAAGGAAAGCAGCCAGTACCCTTCATTTCACGGAGCACTCCATCGGCATGCGGAAAATCGACGGGGATCCACCGAAAAAGCCATCACTCCATCCGAGCCACAGCGGAGCTCTTTCAGTCAGCGGCCATCTTCTAACTGCGTCAAGCCACGCCCGCCCTGTTTGACCCTTTTGAAGTGGAGATGGACCAATACCACGATGACCCTGAGGGTTCACTGGAGCAGGACGTATTCAAAGGGCTGGATTCTAGTGTCCAGCAGTCGGTGAACAAGGCTCTAGTCAGGGCTCTGGACCCTATCACACAAAACCTGCGGGGTTATGTCCGCCTGCAAGGGTGGATCCCAACGTCCCCTCCCTAACTGAAGTTGATGGCTGTCACCCTCCCCGACAGAGCAAAACCAAAGCCAAGTTATTAAGGGTCCCCACACAGCAGCCTTTGAAAAAACTGCGGACTCCCTTTCGGCCAGGGCATCCTTTCTCCCCGCTCCAATAAATTAGACTCCTGCGATTTCTCCACTGCTCCGGGAAAGATCAGGCAAACACTGTATAGTTCCACAACAAAGAAATACAGTTCACGTGAAGCTGGGCTATGCTTGTGCGCTCGTCAATCAAAAATCGTTATTGTGTGGTGTCATGCTATCAAATCATATAGCACCGCTCGCATTAGCATGAACAAAGCTATCATTATTAAACGTTATATAAAGCCGTAAATAAGAAATGAGACACTTAATTGGCTGCACAGCAGCAAAGAAAGGGGACATGCAATGGTGGTTTGCTGGTATATAGGACTGAGGGCTCTATGATTGGTACATGTGACTATGTTCATGGGAAGTGTAGCTTTTTCACCTTAACATTTCTCATTGGCTGCTGTCAAAATTACAGTAAAGAAAGAGAAGCATAATCGGAGCCTCCTTTCCTTACATAGAATTGGTTTGGGGGCATCATAAAATCTTCCTTTATATTCCTGGGATTTTTTTATTGAGTCATTTTTTATCCTTCACAGGAGCTGTTGCCCTAATTGTGACCTTGAGACATAGTTGTGAAGTATTGAATTAGTTTGACTTTATATACTACTGAGTTCACCCTGTATAAGGTATTTAGTGTGTTTTGTTTTGCTTTATTATGCTATAGCTTTCCTGGGAGATTTTTTACTGACTAATAATGCTTTTTATATGTGATTTAGGTAGTTGTTGAGAAGTTATTGACTGCGAATGGGTTAAAGCCGATTTCTATAGGATTGACCACGGGTGCTCTTTGTCCCCACAGGTATATTTGTGACTTAGTAAGATATGCATATGAGATACATTCCAAACTTTTGTATTTTAGTATAACCAATGGGGTATGTATTCATTTATATTGAAATCTTGCCTAACTTTATATGCGATACATTATTTCGGTATTCCGGTCCAGGGAAGACATGGCTTGGCAGTTCGGGCTGGACTGTTCCCATGAGGCACAGGGTCAGACTGATTTGCATATGGCCATGTCTGAACTGGGGTGGTGGAGTGAGCTAAAGAATGATGATGGATTAAACCCAGATCAGTTGACTGGGGGTGAGTGTTTGATTGGCTCAAACGTTCCGTCCATCATCCCCTTTTGTATCGCTTTGTTCGCCCTAAGTTGGCGGGGGTATGCCCAGACGTGGGTCCCTTGCTCACTTTGCCACTGGATTCAGGCAAGCCTGGCTGATGACGGCTGGAATGCCAGAAACCGGTCCTAGGATGCTTGTTTCCGGTCCAGGGAAGACATGGCTTGGCAGTTCGGGCTGGACTGTTCCCATGAGGCACAGGGTCAGACTGATTTGCATATGGCCATGTCTGAACTGGGGTGGTGGAGTGAGCTAAAGAATGATGATGGATTAAACCCAGATCAGTTGACTGGGGGTGAGTGTTTGATTGGCTCAAACGTTCCGTCCATCATCCCCTTTTGTATCGCTTTGTTCGCCCTAAGTTGGCGGGGGTATGCCCAGATGTGGGTCCCTTGCTCACTTTGCCACTGGATTCAGGCAAGCCTGGCTGATGACGGCTGGAATGCCAGAAACCGGTCCTAGGATGCTTGTTTCCGGTCCAGGGAAGACATGGCTTGGCAGTTCGGGCTGGACTGTTCCCATGAGGCACAGGGTCAGACTGATTTGCATATGGCCATGTCTGAACTGGGGTGGTGGAGTGAGCTAAAGAATGATGATGGATTAAACCCAGATCAGTTGACTGGGGGTGAGTGTTTGATTGGCTCAAACGTTCTGTCCATCATCCCCTTTTGTATCGCTTTGTTCGCCCTAAGTTGGCGGGGGTATGCCCAGACGTGGGTCCCTTGCTCACTTTGCCACTGGATTCAGGCAAGCCTGGCTGATGACGGCTGGAATGCCAGAAACCGGTCCTAGGATGCTTGTTTCCGGTCCAGGGAAGACATGGCTTGGCAGTTCGGGCTGGACTGTTCCCATGAGGCACAGGGTCAGACTGATTTGCATATGGCCATGTCTGAACTGGGGTGGTGGAGTGAGCTAAAGAATGATGATGGATTAAACCCAGATCAGTTGACTGGGGGTGAGTGTTTGATTGGCTCAAACGTTCCGTCCATCATCCCCTTTTGTATCGCTTTGTTCGCCCTAAGTTGGCGGGGGTATGCCCAGACGTGGGTCCCTTGCTCACTTTGCCACTGGATTCAGGCAAGCCTGGCTGATGACGGCTGGAATGCCAGAAACCGGTCCTAGGATGCTTGTTTCCGGTCCAGGGAAGACATGGCTTGGCAGTTCGGGCTGGACTGTTCCCATGAGGCACAGGGTCAGACTGATTTGCATATGGCCATGTCTGAACTGGGGTGGTGGAGTGAGCTAAAGAATGATGATGGATTAAACCCAGATCAGTTGACTGGGGGTGAGTGTTTGATTGGCTCAAACGTTCCGTCCATCATCCCCTTTTGTATCGCTTTGTTCGCCCTAAGTTGGCGGGGGTATGCCCAGACGTGGGTCCCTTGCTCACTTTGCCACTGGATTCAGGCAAGCCTGGCTGATGACGGCTGGAATGCCAGAAACCGGTCCTAGGATGCTTGTTTCCGGTCCAGGGAAGACATGGCTTGGCAGTTCGGGCTGGACTGTTCCCATGAGGCACAGGGTCAGACTGATTTGCATATGGCCATGTCTGAACTGGGGTGGTGGAGTGAGCTAAAGAATGATGATGGATTAAACCCAGATCAGTTGACTGGGGGTGAGTGTTTGATTGGCTCAAACGTTCCGCCCATCATCCCCTTTTGTATCGCTTTGTTCGCCCTAAGTTGGCGGGGGTATGCCCAGACGTGGGTCCCTTGCTCACTTTGCCACTGGATTCAGGCAAGCCTGGCTGATGACAGCTGGAATGCCAGAAACCGGTCCTAGGATGCTTGTTTCCGGTCCAGGGAAGACATGGCTTGGCAGTTCGGGCTGGACTGTTCCCATGAGGCACAGGGTCAGACTGATTTGCATATGGCCATGTCTGAACTGGGGTGGTGGAGTGAGCTAAAGAATGATGATGGATTAAACCCAGATCCCCTTTTGTATAACTTTATATGCAGCTGAAATTTGGTCCATTAGAGGACAGTGTGAGTTCCCTCCTGGATGTACCCTTTATCAGGAGATTTTGTCCAAGCAGGCTTAACAAGTGATGGAAGATCTACTTTAGCAGGTAAAACTGCACTGTGCATATTGGACAGGAATAGTGTATGTAGTGGCATAGATTTCATCTAAACAATTGAAAGTAAGTTTTAAGTCTCAGGATGTGCAAGATGAAATTTGGGGATATGGTGAAGAGAATGATATTTAGGATATGAGCCCCTTGGGTTGTTGCGATGAAAGGAAGAAACTTTGTACGTATAGACCCATATGTTGAGGAGGTAGTCTGCTGTTTTGCTCTGTTTCAATCTCTTTTCTGTGTATATTTTTAATAAAACATAATAAATCATTTATGAGACAATATATTAAATATAATAATTACCCCTATATTCTATAGGTGGGTATATTTAGATTATTTGTGTGTTTTCTGTACAAAAGCTATGGACCAATGTTATGTTTATGGTTTGTTATATGTGTATAATTTATATTGTTTAACTTGTGATTTTTGTTTTGTTTTTAGGCAGATTTGAGAATCTATAACTTGGCGGAGTTGTAATCAAGAATAAAATATACATATTAATTGTCCTGAAGAAGGTGGTTTCTATAATTTTATCCACTGAAACGCAGCGACGAGCAAAATAGGCATATTTCTTGCCACATTGGATTTTAGACGTTTTTATAAACATATATGGATCTAATACCCAATGATGTATGATAGAAAATGCGAAAGATATATGTATTTATTTATATTTTAAATTGATGTATTTTCATGAAGTTTGCTTGAGTGTTTTATTTATGTTGTGCATTATGATGTGTACATAATCTTTCCTATTACACGTGTTTATATTTAATTAATAATATTTTTTTGTATATTTGTTTGCTGTATGGAAAGTTTTTGTACAGTTTACACTTTAAGAGACGTTATATTTAGTCCTGGAGAATTTTTATTGTTAGTCTTTTTGACGCTGTCCTCTTGGCGCCTAATTCAGGGGCATAACACTGGCCCCCCGCAGCCCCCCTCAGTGCGGGGGGCCCCATCAGCACTGTACTCAGGCCTGAGAGCTCCGGATTAAATCCGGAGCGGGGGCCCATCTGTGTACCTTGCAGGGGGGCCCCTTCAACTTTCATTACGCCACTGGCCTAATTGGTCTAGTTCTCTGGTTTCTGGTCTTGGAGTGCAACCTATCTCTGAACTGCATGCAATTATCTTGAATTTTATTTATTGCTAAACTTAGAGAGAGATTGTATACAGAGAATGAACTGGCGTGTGATGTGACAGGACTCTCCCCAGCCCTGCTTTCCTTCAGAGGAGTGGCGGTCGGTGCAGGTAAGCACGGTGAGGCGGGGTGGGAGGGGAAGTCGACAAAATAGGATTTATTTATTTTATTTTCCCTATTCTGTTGTCTGTCGACTTCCCCCTCCCGCCACGCCCCTGCCCCACCGCGCTTACCTGCACCGACCGCCGCTGGTCCTGACTTTCTCGAGAATCTCGTTTCCTCATCCATCTCTCTGCCTATGACCTTCCCCAATGACACATAACCATGCTTCAATTTCCTTATTGAAATATGCACAGCCTCTTAAAATCAGCCACGTCTCTTCTTTTTCATACTCACAAAATGCTTGCAGACTTACAGTTTCAAACTAGCTAATGCCTGCCCAATAAGTGATTGTTTTGGAAAACCTAATGATGAGCTGGGGAGATTCTCCAAAACTGTGCACCTGCCAGCTTATTGCTTGTGCCAGCCCAGGCTCACAAACTCTGCCACGCATGCGCTGAACATTAATCGGATGTCTCGTTACGTTCATTTATGAGCTGGGAAGATCATTCATGTGTGTATGTCTCAGCTGTCTATTGCTGTGACAAGTTCAGGCAAGCAGCAGGCCTGAACATACAAAGTGCAGACAGCAGCCAGCCTAGTAAAACACAGCAGCCAGTACAGTGGGCCCCTCAAAGCCCTGGGCCTTGGTGCCCCTGCATAGCTGTCGACTGATATCCACATGGAAGATGTGAGTGGGTAAAACTGTGTAGATGAATCGGGGGGAAGCTAGTAGTCATTTGTTGAAAGTCTGTAGCTGATTGATTGAATGTGAGAGAAGCAGTGAGGGATCAAACCTCTGTATTTGAGTAACTGAGAGCTGTGAGTGGATCAGGGCTTGTGCTGGGTGCCTGTTTGAGGTCCAGTGGTGAGATGTCCTGCTGAACTTCTGTGGGGTTTTGACCTGGGTGTCTGGTGCCTGGGTGTCTATGTGGACCTGGCCTGTGTGTCTGTTGGCTCTGAGTACGGTGTTTGTGAGCAGCCTGGGCTTGGGGAGTCTAAAGATTTGTCCTAGATGTCTGTATTGAGAAACTAATTTGTGACTTAACTAAGAGTCTGATTTAGAGTTCGGTGGACAGGTTACTCCATCACAAACATGAGGAATTTCCTGTCTGCCATTTTCCAAGTGTCTTTGGATATAATGCACTTGTAACACGTCCACCGAACTCCAAATCAGGCCCTAAGTGTTTAAGCTCTGATCAGGAAATGTTCAGGCTTGCACCTGAAATTCATTCAGAGCAGCAATCACAAATGAAGAAAATTGGGAGGTACCTGCACCTGATAAGACCCTTACTTGAACCTCCTGTTGCCTTGTCCATCCTCTGTCAAAATCTGCAACACTCTGAAGTTACTGAAAGGTGATGCACAGTGATTTATGAAATTATAATACAAATAAATAAATATTTGATTACATTTTTGGTCGGGCCATCTGCAGTTGCCTTTGCAGGGCAACTGTGTGTGTCTGGCTGAGTATTTGAGGATGTCTGAGCTAAGAGTGTGAGTTTCTGGGTCTAGATCTGTAGTGGGTGTCTATGAAAGGAGTCTTTTAAGTGCTTGTACTGGGTGTCTGTGGGTGGTCTGTCGGCAAGTCTGGACAAGGGATATGGACTGGTCTAGACTGTGTGAAGGTACTTTTTGGTCCAGAATGGGTGTCAGTGAGGAAAATAGATGGTTGCTTGTAATGGTGTTACCAGTGCTTAATTTGTGCCTGTGGTTTCCGGTGTTAAGCACTGGCACTTATTTCTTAGGGCTGGGTCTACAGTACAGTGCATGCGATAATGAAGTATGCTTTTGTAGTACGAGATAACGGTTGGCGTCGGTCTCCTCCCCGCACATAGACCGCCAGAAACTTCTGGTGAAGTGACGTGATGTCCCTGCCTCAGCTCAGCACAGTTGATTGGTAGCACCGTAGCGCACTAGCACTACTATGATTTATTGCTGCCCGTGTTAGACTGTTAGTTACTTAAGCGTAAGCAACTAACAGTCTAACACAGGCAGCAATAAATCATAGTAGCGCTAGTGTGCTACATCCGCTGCCAATCAACTGCTGCAGTCCTGCTTGATGATGAATTATGGCCTGGCCCGGGCCCTGTCATCCATCCTTGGCGTTGAATCGTCAAGTGTTTGTGTTTCCTCCTGAGTCGGACTGACCAATGCAGAGTGGGTCCCGACTTTTCGCCTGCTACAGCGTACTGCGCAGCTGCAGCGCTAGTCATTTGACGAAGGCAAAGAAAGCAACGTGCTGTGCAGTAGCAGGCCTATAATTTAAAAAACCAAAAGGCAGTAAGTAATTTAATTAGTAATTATTTTATTTTGTTCGGTGACGTGCTACTGTCTTGTACTTTAATGGTTGAGGTATGTCACGTCACGTGCCTGGAAAAGTGCAACCACCATGGTCTGGTCATAGGCCAGGGTTCATTTGCAAATTCCACTGCAGCTGACGACCTGTTTTACAATCCTGATTGCAGTACCGACCCGAGTCAAAGTGATATTAAATAATGTGTCTGCTCTGCCACTTGTTACAACAGCAACCTACAACTAGGTTTCCAGCTGCCTGCCCTCTTTCAAATCTTGATCCGCACTGTGTTGTGTTCTTTTTTATCTCATTTTGCACACATCTGAAAGCACGCCGTACCTACTATTGCAAATACCAAGTAGCCATTGTTGTATATATGAGCGGAGGAATATGAAAGCTGGTGCGATATTATATTTGCAGGAAATAGAGGGATTATTGTCAACTGTTAAATGTGTATGTTTGATAAACTGAGCACGATCAGTGAATTTTAAAATTAATATACAAGTTTGTGATTTATTCAAAATATTACAGGTTCTATATTTTACGAGGATGAATAATAAATTGATGCATTTTGTTCTGTGAAGTTCTCTGACATATTCAAAAATGTTCCTCTCATTGAGAGAGGACCCAAAACGAATTTTCAGTATTTATTCCTCGATTCCCTGAACCCACGTCTGGGCAGGGCTGGGAGCCATTAGCAGCTCTGGAATGTATGTTCATACTAGCCCCTCAATGCACTGAGAGGGCAAGCATGTCCGATGTTTCCCTGTGAGGTCTGTGAAAATGATAACGTTTGGGTATTTTAACATATGTGTGGATACATTGAGGGCCAAGTGTGTTATTGAATTAGATGAGTCTTGGCAACAAGTTACTTCAGTCAATTTATGAAGGGGACCACAGCCTGACAGACTGCACGAAATCTTCACAGTCAAGGTCTAATTAGAAAACCTTGAAATAAAACCCCTAAGGTGATTAGATGACACAATGATTACATTTTATCTTTAAAACATAAAATATTTCCCTTACCCTCGCAACATACTAGTGCACCCACCAATCCTTTGCAACACCCAGAGTGGATTTACCCCTCCTAATGCCTCCATGTTCTGCATTTCAACAACCACATTTAAACTAGAGCTTCCACAATGCCAATTACTGTAAGACCCCCTAATGCCTTCTTCCTTTTATTCATAGATATACCCTGTCCATGACCCCTAGGTGGCACTAGATAGTGCCCCAGACACCATCCTCCCTGCCACAATGAACAGCTCTGTTAGTCACAACCAGTTCCGTAGACTTTTAGTCCCTATTGCCACTCTCCAAGTTGCATCTTAAAACTGACTTCCTCAGATTTAGAAGGCTGCTTAAAACCACTTATTCAGGCAACGATACGGCTAGCCTTCCCATGCTACCTCCTTCTCTGCTTTGACCAGGATATGTTAGTTATATGTCTAAAAACCAGCCTATGTCAGTCTGCAGAGCTCTTCTCTCTAACTATTGTTTCCTTTCAAGGCTTTACAGTAAGTGTGCTTGTTTTTGGTTCTTATTGCTAACCATCACATCTGTTGACTCTCTACGGCACCATTGTATCTCACCATAAAGTACTCAGAGGCTACCTAGTTGTGCAGCATTTTACAAAAACCTTCGATAAATAAATAAATAATAAATGTCTGAGGCTCTCTGCAGTCAGCCCCATTTGCATTCCCCAGACTGTTCTCAATTTTTGTCATGTCCCTCCTATGTGCAGATGTTTATGCCCTGCTCCAATTCCTCCTCTAAGTACTGTCAGAAAGTCAGAAACTGAACTCTATTATAACAGGACCTCCTTATGCTCCTGGGTGTTGTGTCACCATAGCCCCATCCAAGTACTGACAGGCACTGTGCATCCAGCCCAATTACCCACTCTAAGTGACATCACCTGCCTTCTCCCTCTATTCTGCATGTGCCTCTATTATCACCTGTGGGGGGCTATCAGGCGCCCCCTCTCTATGTCACCAGCAGTCCTAATGGTCTATCACAAGAGTTACCAGCTCAATTTCTAAATACAGGTGCTGTATCTCAAGGCCCAATAACCCACTCCAAACATCCCAGGCACTGTGCCTCATGGCATCTGCTATCTCTACGAGTCCTTGGCAACTCCTTTCTGCTCTTCCCCATTCCTACCCAAAAGCCATAATTGCACTATAAGGGTCTCAAGGTGCACAAGGTTCCAGATACTTATGTATCATGGCTTTCCTCTAGCAATGTGAGTACCCTGCGATCTCTCTCCTTTAATGCTCTGTGGTCCCTTCCAAAGTATTTTCTCTAGGTGCCACAGTCACCCACTCATTCTCTGCCCCCACAATAAATCCTTTATACCCAACTGCCCTCTCACAGTACCCAAATTACTACCACACACTCTGTGACCAGTTGTGCCCTTGCCATGACCCTACCACCTTTTGCTTTATCTAGAAACCCCCTTTTCCAAGTATAAGTTGCCAAAATCTCAGTGCATAATGCCACAGAATAAACCATGCCTAATAACAGTCTGTCCCACTAGAAGAAATGTCCATTAAAATGCTGTCAGGAGAATTAGCACTGGTTTTTGTACAGATGAAACGCATATTGTCATTACTTTAATTGTGTATTGTTTTATATATATAAACAAACAGATAAGAACAGAACCCCGTCATGGATGGCGGTACTAGCATTTCACACAATTATCTATGGATCAGAAGCGGCACATTTCTACAGTGGACAACATTGTGAGGTGCATGAGGTGTAGACAGAGAGGATCTAAATCGGTACTATATTATTATACATTATTCCAAAGTAATATTGCTTATGAAAGCGTCTTTCAGGATTGGTGGGTCCCTCAAACTCTTTTCTACTCCTAGTGAGATGGTAAGGTTGGGTATTAAGGGGGTCATTACGATAGCGGTGAATCCGCCACCGACAGCCTGCCGGTGGTGGATTCACCGCCATCGTGCGGCCATTCTCCGCCCGCCAGATTAGGATGGCGGGTGGTTTGCTGGCAGATGGGAAGTCCGTCCACCACGGGTCCGACACAGGCAATCGTTACGATTGCCTGTCGGACCCGGAAAGCATACCTGGAATGGTGGCAGTGCCTAGCAGGCACCGTCCGCCATATTAGAATGCTTCATCCCTGCCAGCCTTGAATGGCGGTTCACCTGCCATTCAAAGGCTGGCCGAGATTGACTTTGGGGGCCCGTAGCGGGCCCCCCTTTAGCAGGGCCACTAAAGTTTTGCATAGGTGCCCCCCAACATTTCCCTGCACCATGTGGCAGGCACCGCCTGGTGCCTGCCACGTAGTGCAGGGAAATGCAAAACCTGCACTTTTACATTGTGGCGGGTGCTGCAGCCTGCAGCACCCGCCGCTATGGTAAACATGCCCAATGCGACCGCCACCGTGGCGGTTACAATGTAATTCCATGTGGGGGACCGCCGCCATATAGGCGGCCGGTCCCAATTCCCATGACGATGGCGGATGGACTTAAGTCCGTCCGCCATCGTAATGACCCCCTAAGTTGTTAACCATGAGGAAGGGTAGTGGACCTTAGTCTGATGGGATCAGGGCCCCACCCTGAAAATTCTGCAGCGCACAGATCACTGCCCAGGTTTCTCCAATAGATCTCCATCAGGAGATGTGAGTCACAGTTGAGAGAAAAAATCTTTCTCCTTGTAGTCAGAGACAGTGCTTTTGCCTATGCAGCACTATCAAAGGTTGTTGAACCCTGCCCTCTTATAAAATTGAATCCATGATGATCATGTTAGAAAAAGAAAGTAGATGTTAACATTATATATAGAAAATGAGAATTGTGGCTTCATTGAAACATAGTCTAGATCGTTACATTCCAAAAAAGGGAGTCATTTCTGAGATGTATCCCTTTTCGTGGACATCATGCTTTATTCTTCTCATGATAAAGTGTCACTCAAAATGTCAAACATAGGCACACTGAAGACATGTAAATGTCACTCATAATACAACTGAACACTTGGCAGCTATGGGTAAGTGGAAGTGTGTGTGTGCATTTGTGTGTAATTTTCTGATTCTGGTGTGCTTCTGTGTTTTGCCAATTCAGGGGTTAGGGCCAGGGCCTACTCTAGCCGTGACATATACCCATTAAAAATGAAGGTTTAGGCTTGGTAAAAGGTTTATTTTGACAGGTTGAAATGGCAGTTTAAAACTGCAAGCTCAGGATGCAATGGCAGGCCTAAGACATGTTTAAAAGGCTGCGTAAGTGGGTGGCACAATCGGTGCTGCAGGCCCACTAGTAGCATTTCATTTACATGCCCTGGGTACACGGAGTACCACTTTGCTAGGGACTTACAAGTAAATTAAATGCACCAATTGGGTTTTAGCCAACTATACCAAGTTTAAAGGAGAGAGCACAAGCACTTTATCACTGGTTAACAGTGGCAAAGTGCCCAGAGTCCTAAAAGCCAACAAAATCAGATTTACAAAATAGGAGGGTGAAGGCAAAATGTTTGGTTGTGACCCTGCCGAGAGGGCCAAGTCAAACAGCTGTATTGTCCAGTGCATCAATTCTCTATGCTCTACAGCAAACATGTTCCAAGTTGGCCCATCAGATTTTGAGGAAGGCCACATAAAGTGCATTACAATTAATGCAACTGGAGCTCTGTTACATAATGTTTACCTTGAGCAGCTGGCATGAGTAGCAAGATTTCATATTGTACTGGGAGTCACCTGACGGTGGCTCTTTGCATGCTCCCTGTCTCGCTTTCCATCCCATGGTCCTATTTATTTTTCTGTTAGTTGTGAGAAAACCGTCTTGTAGGCAATTGAATCCTGTAGTGATATTTTATGACTCTTTGACTTGCAGCATGAAGTCAAATTAGTTGTGTCTTAAGTGCAGTAGTGCTTTGTCTCTTTTACCCTGTAAGCTCTGTTTTCCTTTTAATGGATTCCTCAACCACCACAAAGGAATATCATGAGAACCCAGGCTACAATACAGCAAACAAGGGCACTACAGACAGTCCATCCACTTTTTCATGCTACAGAAGCAAGTTGGTTCTCTTTCAAGTGTCCTTTTCAGGCTGCTTCTCAGGCACAACCTTTGTGTAAAGCGATGCTTCTCAAAGCAGGTAAAACTGGGGATGACTCCAAGCAGGAGTACCCACAGCATGGGCACAATGTAATTATGAGTTAACTGCACCTGGTTGTCAAATAAGGTCAAATGTAAACTGCCCAACTACTACCTCTTTTTTGACTTAGGTTCTATGACTTTTTTTGGGAGATGACATTATTCTGTGCTTTATGTTAAGATGTGAATCTTTAATTAAAAATTAATATTTTGAACATGCGCCTCATTTGTAATCTCTGTCTTGTCTGTGTGATACAGATCTATATTTGGAAACGCCAGTTAAGTTCCACGTTTTTTACTATTCTGAATTTCTAATAAATGCACATATATTGCTATGGGGGAGTGAGTAATAGTAACACGCCCAATTGGTAATCATCTTTTTTAATTGTTTCTCTAAAATGAATCACTTTAATAAAATAGTCTACTATTTGTGAACCAAACCCCTTCTGCCACTAGAAGGGACAAGTGGCTCATTCACGGATTTGCATGATTTTATTCAATTTATCTGTTAAGAGTGTTTTCAGAACATTTTGGTTTATTTTGTCAAATAAGATATGTAAAAGTTGTATCTTTGAAGTTGTGACACACAATTAGACTCTGCTAAAAATGACAACACAAAGCACATTTGCACTACCCCAGTATTGTCCTTTCCGTAAATCAGCACAAAGAGCATTGGAATATTTCACATGTCACTTTTCAATGCATTAGTAATTTTAGCCAATTTATTCCAAAATATTGCTTTAAATGCTCTTTTGATTTAATCTTTTTCAAAATTTTACCTTAGGGGGGGTAATCTATCAAAATTAACATGGGGAAGGCTCCCTGTGAGAAGGTGGCCTGGTATATGCTGTCCACTAATTAAATTGGGCACCTTGTACCAGTCCACACGACCCTTATGATGTTTGAGGTCAAAGATAACCTTTAGAAAGCTATCCTAGTGGTAGCTGTGGAGAGCAGCCTTCAGGCTTAATCTTGAAGGAATGTAAAGCAGCTTGTTTTACCAGAGTATCACCTCCTGAATGACTAAATGAAAGGAGAACCACACAGTAGTGATATAAAAATATGTATTTATTAATATAACACTCTCTACTAATCCCTGCACGAGATTAGAACATAAAGCACACAATACTGAATCAATAGAACATTCGTAAGTAGCACAATACACAACGGGCTCCAGGGGGAGACCGAACCATATACTAAAAAAATGTGTAACAATCACGACTTGACTAGTCACAGTGCCTAGAGCACGGAGAATCGCTGGGACCCCAAGGAACCACCCAATGCAGTGACACAGGGAGCCCACGGAGGACGGGTGCAGTGAGGAAACACGACCGCGTGCTCCGTGCAACTCTATGGGAAAGTCGCGGTTGGAAAGTTACAGTTTAAGGACACTTCTACGAGGACTTCCAGCAAACCCTTTGGAACATAAGAGGTTCTAGAGCCAACACACCAGTGAGTACCGAGGTACCCGTGTTACCTATCCTAGAGGAGCCGGGTGCATAGGGGTCAAGTGGTGTTGGAAAGCCTCTTCGTTTTCAATGGAGAGTTGCGAAGAAGTACTGCTGCCAGGAAGGCAAAGAGTGTCCGGTGGAATCCAAGCCTGGATTCTAGGTGAGAGGAACCTGAAAGCAGAGGGGACAGAGTCTGGGTCACTTCAGGTGACCAGGGGCTCGGTAGTCGAATGCCCACCGATGTCGAGTGCTTCAGGTGTGAAGAAAGGATGCTTTACTCTGCAGCCACAGGGACCAGGAGATGTCGAGGATGACCAGGGTCCGGAGGTGAGCTGTCCCACAAAGGATGTAGAGTGCTGAGGGGTCAGTGTCCGGCTGGAGCACCAACAAGCCTTGGCAAATGCCACCCACACGGGCAGAGTAAACAGGTTACGGTGTGGACCAGCAAGGTCCAGGAGCCTCTCCAAGCAATGGGGAGTCAGGACACATCTGGAGCAACCAGGGAAGCCCAAGAACAAACAAGGTGACCCTCGCCAGGACCCACAGGCCAACGGACCAGGGATCGCGAGGAGACCTCGAGTGAATTCACAAAGCACCAGCCCTCAGAGCACTCTGTGAGTGGAGGCTGGATATCTTCAGTGCAAATGCTGCTCAGGGTCAGGACTACACGGAGTCCAAAGCACAAGCTCAGGGATCACCAACAAGCATATGCTTCTGCAAATGTACGCGGTGCACAGGGGTTCTTGTTGCACAGTCCCCACAAGGGATACTGGTCTCAGAATCGCTGAGAGGTCAGATCAACCTCAGGGATCTTCGGGAACCCACCTCCTGTGTTGCTGAAATCTTCAGAGTCCGCAGGAGCTCTGGAGATGCAAGCCAGTCAGATGCACTTAGGTGCCTGCTGCTGCAGGGGAGTAACTCCTTTACTCCAAGGGAGATTCTTCAGTTGTCCAGCATCGTGCAGACAGTCGAAGTACTTGGTTTCTTCTTAGCAGAATCTTGTCCAGGTAAAATCCAAAGTCCTGTAGCCAGGTATCCCACTTTATACCCACGGGAAAGGGGTGGAAAGATTCTGTGGACCCTCCTAGGGGAGGGGCAGGACAGAGGGGTGATTACACCCATGTCCTTTGTCCAGTTTCACGCCAGAGCAGGAGCCAATGGCTCCCAGAACTGGTTTGAGCTGGAATATGCACAGGGACACCAAATGGGCCCCCAGTGCAGACTTTCTGGCACTCTCAGAGTGCACCCACCCAGCCCCAATATACTAAATCCTGTGACAGGATGCCTATTGTCATGCCTTCCTCTGCTCGAGCTTGGCTCAGCAGCAGGAGAGCAGAATCGTGTCTTTGGCTGGCAGCGTCCATTTTTGTGCTGCCCAGGTCAAGAAAGCTGGTACCGGGTAGACCGGTGACCCACAGTAGTGGTTCTAGAAGGGTGGAATCATACCTCCCACACCAGTTTCTGGTGTGGAGGTATGATTCCAAGGTGTTTGACACCAAACACGACATGTTTCTAAGCAGCCGTTTTAAAGTTAGCATTTACCGCAAGGTTATAATTCAACTTAACCTATATGTCTGGCTGCATCACTGACAACCCCGGAGAATGTTCTCCGAAGGCTGCAGAGGTGCTCTGCTCATGCAGGGGCACCCTCTCACGTAAAACCCGCACCCTGCCTTCAGGATTGATAAGGCCTGCCATAGGGGTGACTGATAGGTTTTTAAGTGTAGTGATTTAGATAGATATAGTGAACCTATATCTAAGTAAGTGGTGCAAGCACCAGCTTACACAGGCTGCTGTAGCAGACCTGTTGTGTCATTTTGAATGGCTTCTCATGGGTGGCATAAAACATGCTTCAGCCCATGGGAGGCCCCTGGGGTACCTATGCCCTGGGTACATGGTGTACCATATACTAGGGACTGATAAGGGTACCCTAGTATCCAATCTGGAGTGTACCTAAAGTACATTACACAACCAATTTAGGAAGAAAGCAGATAGACTGGGGTCCTGATTAGCAGGATCCCAGTCAGACTAGTCAAAAACCAGCAAAACACCAGGAAAAAAGTGGGGGTAACCATGCAGTCAGATCCTACCTTCCTACATAACCCCCCCCCCCCCCCAAACGAAAGGAGATATGGCTAACCTTGCCCAGTTGAGACTTTATTGACTAAGTGGCCATATAAGGAAGACCCTGCACTAGCATGGATACCTCCTGTCTTATGGTCCACTAAAGAGTCCCTCCCTTGAAGGGTCTTGGGTGTTCTCTAAAATTTGGGTTTACTACCTGTAGGATGCTTTGGCAAAGTAAAAGGCTGGTGGGGTGCCTGAGTAGTGAAGTGAGGCCCTAATAAAGTTGGTCTCAGCTTCCTCAGAGCACTGGTCACTATGGAGGCCTTTCTTTCCATGACTGAGTTATATCTGGCCCTAGGGGTCAACCTCTGGCTGCCTACAGCTGGGGGTTGAGTCCCTTTGGTTGGGACAGTGGAGGGCCAGGGGAGGTTTGGAACCAGGTGGTCCCAAGGTTTCCTTTGCCCAACAGAGTCCATCTGAGGGATGTCACTACCTAAGGGTAAGAGGGATTCCTCAGAATACTGAGGAATATTCACCTGGCTAGTGCTACTAGACTGGGTGTCCCTAATCTGATGATGAGGGGGTTCCTCTGGACAGTGGGTCCCTAGGGGTCCACTGACATTCCTGACCTCTGCAGCCCTAGGCTGACTGAGGCTGGGTAGAGCAGGGCAGGATACCTGCTCCAGACTGGGTACCACCTTGGAAGGGTCCCCTGCCCTTAGTGGTGTTGCCAAGACATGCCTGACCACCTCTGGGGCAGTTCCTCCACAAGGGTTAGGATCAGTTCCCTGAGGAAGCTGACCCTTATCTAATGTCTGGGGGGAAGAGGACTTTTTCTTCTTCCCTTTGCTCTCTGATGGAGCATAGTGGGCCATTCTTCCAGGCTTCACTACTCCAAACTTTTCCTGGGGTTGGGTTGAGGCCCTAGAGGTCCCACCAACTCTCTCAGGGAGGCCTAACATCTGAAGATGGGCCTTCAGCTCTACTTCAGCCCAGGCTGAAGTTTCTAGATCATTACCCAATAAGCAATCTACAGGCAAGTTTGGAGACACTGCCACTCTCTTTGGACCAGTGACCCCTCCCCAGCTGAGATTGACTATGGCCATGGGATGATCTGTCCTCATACCATCAGTGTTGGTCACCTGGTACTTAAACTCAGGTAAAAGCTGAGCTAGGGGCACTAAGGTTCCTGTCACCATGGTGACACTGGCCCCTGTGTCTCTATAGGCTACAGCTTTCTGACCATTGATCAGAGGCTCTTGTCTGTACTTGCCCAAGGAATTGGGACTGACAGTAAAAGTGGCAAATCACATGCCACCATCACAGACTAAAGTGGCCTGTGTGGGGGACCTGGCTAGGCCAGTGTCCACCTCAGTTCCCCAAGAAAACCCAACCAAATTTTTGGGTGCACTACCACCACCTGGGGGATTACTACCTGTAGTACCAGGAGGTGTAGAAGTAGTGTTTGGAGGAATATTTTCCTTATTGCTGACCTTGGGGCAAATGGCATAATTTTTCCTATGGCCTGGCTTCTTACAGACAAAGCAATAAGGTTTCTTTTCAGGGGAGGAAGGAGTTTGGGACTCACCCCCAGAAGAGGATTTTTGGGGCCCTTCAGAGGACTTATCTTTTGATTTATCCCCACCTTTCTCTTGGGTCTTGGAAGAATCTTTCTTCTGGTCACCACCCTGGTTCTTTTGTTTCACCCTGGTTCTGACCCATTTATCTGCCTTCTTTCCCAATTCTTGGGGAGAAGTCAGATCTGAGTCCACCAGGTACTGGTGCAAAAGCTGGTTTTGACAATTATTAAGGATCTGCTCCCTCATAATCAAATTGTACAATCCTAAATAGTCATGCACCTTGCTGCAAGTATCCAACCTTCCAGAGCCTTTGTAGCACCATCTACAAAGTCTACCCAGTCCTGACTCTGTGTCTTCTGGGTGTCTCTGAACTTAATCCTGTATTGTTCAGTGGTTAAGCCAAACCCATCAATGAGAACACTCTTCAGGACTGAATAATTGTCAGCATCCTCGTCTCTAACAGTGAGGAGCTTATCTCTACCTTTGTCAGCAAAGGAGAGACACAAGATAGCTGCCCACTGCTCCTGAGGGACCCTCTGTACCTTACAGGCCCTCTCTAGTGCAGTTATCCATTTGTGGATGTCATCCCCACTCTGGTAGGGAGGGACTATCTTGTTCAGGTTCCTATGATCATGAGTAGACTCCTTAACCCTAGGGACACTGTTGCTGCCACCATGGGACTCTAGTTCCAATCTCTTTGTAGCTCTCTGGAGCTCTAGGGATTCCCTGTCTAGGGCCAACTGCTCCTTCTTGAGTCTAAGCTTGATTTTCTCAAGCTCCACAAGTTGGCACTGTCTCTCATAAGAGGATTCCCTCTTATTTGAGATGGAAGTCCCTACTGAAGTTCCTGAGTGATGAGATTCTACAGAGGGAGATCTAGATCTCCTAGGTAAACTCTGTACTCTTCCTGGTGGAGTAAAGAGAGGGCCACTGGGGCCTTCTCCCCCACCTGAAGGAAGATCTGTGTTTTCCAGGTTAGAATCATTTTGATCCGCCTGGCCAGGGTTTGAGTCCAGGTCAAAGAAGGTTTCACTTCCTCACCTTTCCTCATTCCCTGTCCCACCCACTCTATCTGCCCCATCAGACCCTGGGGTCTTCCTAAGGGCATCCAAGAGCAACATCTCAATGAGACGTTTTGTGCTGGCACTTCTCCCTGTCCTCAACTTCCTAGACATACATATGGCTCTCAATTCTTGGAATGAGAGGTCTTCATACCTAGTTGGCAGAGAGCCACTGGCTTCTCCTCTAGAAGACATACTAGTGTTATGTGGTGTAGGCACCTACCTAACCTAGTGGAGACTAAACTCTCTTGAGTTGGAGAAAGGGTGTGCTAGAACCTTGACTTACCCAACTCCAAGTTCAGTAGAACTTACTTATTCCAAACTTGATGTATTATATGTGCCTAATACTTAGTGGTTTTCAGTTAATCACTCAATGAGATTTATCTGGTAAAACAATAGCAAGCTTGAATCCCAACCGCTGCACACCAATGTGAGAAGGTGTCCTGGTATATGTTGTCCACTAATTAAAGTGGGAACCTTGTACCAGTCCACACGACCCTTATGATGTAAGAGGTCAAAGATAACCTCTAGAAAGCTATCCTAGTGGTAGCTGTGGAGAGCAGCCTTCAGGCTTAATCTTGAAGGAATGTAAAGCAGCTTGTTTTACCAGAGTATCACCTCCTGAATGACTAAATGAAAGTAGAACCACACAGTAGTGATATAAAAATATGTATTTATTAATATAACACTCTCTACTAATCCCTACACGAGATTAGAACATAAAGCACACAATACTGAATCAATAGAACATTCGTAAGTAGCACAATACACAGCGGGCTCCAGGGGGAGACCGAACCATATACTAAAAAAATGGTATAACAATCACAACTTGACTTGTCACAGTGCCTAGAGCACGGAGAATCGCTGGGACCCCAAGGAACCACCCAAGGCAGTGACACAGGGCGCCCACGGAGGACGGGTGCAGTGAGGAAACACGACCGCGTGCTCCGTCCAACTCTATGGGAAAGTCGTGGTTGGAAAGTTACAGTTTAAGGACACTTCTACGAGGACTTCCAGCAAACCCTTTGAAACATAAGAGGTTCTAGAGCCAACACACCAGTGAGTACCGAGGTACCCGTGTTACCTATCCCAGAGGAGCCGGGTGCATAGGGGTCAAGTGGTGTCGGAAACCCTCGTCGTTTTCAATGGAGAGTTGCGAAGAAGTACTGCTGCCAGGAAGGCGAAGAGTGTCCGGTGGAATCCAAGCCTGGATTTTAGGTGAGAGGAACCTGAAAGCAGAGGGTCAGAGTCTGGGTCACTTCAGGTGACCAGGGGCTCGGTAGTCGAATGCCCACCGATGTCGGGAGCTTCAGGTGTGAAGAAAGGATGCTTGACTCTGCAGCCACGGGGACCAGGAGACGTCGAGGACGATCAGGGTCCGGAGGCGAGCTGTCCCACAAAGGATGTCGAGTGCTGAGGGGTCAGTGTCCGGCTGGAGCACCAACAAGCCTTGGCAAATGCCACCCACGCGGGCAGAGTAAACAGGTAAACAGGTTACGGTGTGGACCAGCAAGGTCCAGGAGACTCTCCAAGCAATGGGGAGTCAGGGCACTTCTGTAGCAACCAGGGAAGCCCAAGAACAAACAAGGGGACCCACAGGCCAACTGACCAGGGATCGCGAGGAGACCTCGAGCGAATTCACAAAGCACCAGCCCACAGAGCACTCGGTGAGTGGCGGCCAGATATCTTCAGTGCAAATTCTGCTCGGTGTCAGGACTACTCAGAGCCCAAAGCACAAGCTCAGGGATCGCCAACAAGCATATGCTTCTGCAAATGTACGCGGTGCACAGGGATTCGGGTTGCGCGGTCCCCACGAGGGATACTGGTCTCAGAATCACTGAGAGGTCAGATCAGCCTCAGGGACCTTCGGGAACCCTCTTCGGAGTCTACAGGAGCTCTGGAGATGCAAGCCGGTCAGATGCGCTTAGGTGCCTGCTGCTGCAGGGGAGTAACTCCTTTATTCCAAGGGAGATTCTTCAGTCATCCAGCGTCGTGCAGACAGTCGAAGTACTTGGTTTCTTCTTAGCAGAATCTTGTCCAGGTAAAATCCAAAGTCCTGTAGCCAGGTATCCCACTTTATACCCACGGGAAAGGGGTGGAAAGATTCTGTGGACCCTCCTAGGGGAGGGGCAGGACAGAGGGGTGGCTACACCCATGTCCTTTGTCCAGTTTCACGCCAGAGCAGGAGCCAATGGCTCCCAGAACTGGTTTGAGCTGGACTATGCACAGGGACACCAAATGTGCCCCCAGTGCAGACTTTCTGGCACTCTCAGAGTGCACCCACCCAGCCCCAATACACTAAATCCTGTCTGGGAGGTGGTCACACCTCCCTGTGACAGGATGCCTATTGTCATGCCTTCCTCTGCTCGAGCTTGGCTCAGCAGCAGGAGAGCAGAATTGTGTCTGTGACTGGCAGCGTCCATTTTGTGCTGCCCAGGTCGAGAAAGCTGGTATCGGGTAGACCGCTGACCCACAGTAGTGGTTCTAGAAGGGTGGAATCATACCTCCACACCAGTTACTGGTGTGGAGGTATGATTCCAAGGTGTTTGACACCAAACACAACATGTTTAAAGTTAGCATTTACCGCGAGGTTATAATGCAACTTAACCTATATGTCTGGCTGCATCACTGACAACCCCGGAGATTGGTCTCCGAAGGCTGCAGAGGGGCTCTGCTCATGGAGGGGCACCCTCTCACGTAAAACCACGCACCCTGCCTTTAGGATTGATAAGGCCTGCCATAGGGGTGAATGATAGGTTTTTAAGTGTAGTGATTTAGATAGATATAGTGAACCTATATCTAAGTAAGTGGTGCAAGCACCAACTTACACAGGCTGCTGTAGCAGACCTGTTGTGTCATTTTGAATGGCCTCTCATGGGTGGCATAATACATGCTTCAGCCCATGGGAGGCCTCTGAAGTACCTATGCCCTGGGTACATGGTGTACCATATACTAGGGACTGATAAGGGTACCCCAGTATCCAATCTGGAGTGTACCTAAAATACATTACACAACCAATTTAGGGAGAAAGCAGATAGACTGGGATCCTGATTAGCAGGATCCCAGTCAGACTAGTCAAAAACCAGCAAAACACCAGGAAAAAAGTGGGGGTAACCATGCAGTCAGATCCTACCTTCCTACACTCCCTTGCTGAAATTCAAATTAGGTATTACATCTGGCTTATGGCAGTGCCAAGTGAGGATGTTGGTGGAGCCAATAGAGTAAGTGGGTGGAACCAGTGGAGGAAGTGGATGGAGCTGGGGGAAGTGGGTGAGGCCTCCTACAAAAATCTGAGCACCTGGACTTAATATTTTACAAATTAAGCACTTGGTGTTACCCTGGTGTCTGTGGAAACATGGCTTGGGTGCTTTTGACGGTCTCACCTCAATGGAATACACCTCATTAGTTTCATTTTTTTTAGTCTAGGTGTACTTGGCCTGGATGGGAAAATGTTGCTTATCCAAAATAACAACTTGTTTTTTGAGGTCTCTCTACAGACAGCTTTAGCACAGAATTGTAACTAATACTTTAAGATATACTTGGAGTGAGCCTTGGGTTTACCCCTTACTCATGATTGGATGGCTTTTTGTTTATTTAAACTCCCTTTTTCTGATCCAATTGCTTTCCTACCTGTTCTTGTGTTTGTCTCTCCATTAGGTTTCACCCTGATACTTGATTGGTTCTGTGTATTCTTCTACTACTAACATTGGAAAACTTTTTTATTTCTGTTTTTCCTGAGGTATATGTGATTTAGCTCTCAAGGGAGTGCATAACCTACTTCCTGGCCTTGCAGTTTCTCTTTTCTTGCTCCTCCCCTTCAGCCCCCTGAACCTGAACACTGCTGTGGTCCGCTGTCTCTCTCTCTTCCCCTTCCATGACTCGCTTTCTCTGCCTGCCGCCTGCTGCTATCCACTGTTAACTTTGCCACTGCTTCTAAAAGCATGCTGGCATTGGCAGAGGAAACAGTGGCGGACAGTCACAGGGGAATGGTATTTTCCATACTTACAAGATTGTTGTAAAGTTGGTTGTAGACACAATGTGGCAGTCATCTTGGAAGTACAGAAAATAATGCTCAGCCATCTTATTTTCTATATTTCCAAAATGGCAGCAATACTGCCATCTACATACAACATAATGGTAATTTGGAGTATTGTATTAAGTGGCTAAATGTAAATTTCTATACTTCCAAGATGGCCAGCACATTACATCTGCACACAAAGTGACAGTAATTCTAACATGCTTTGCAAACGATACCCCAATTTTACAAGGGTGAGCAAAATGAACAGAGGGAACCAACAACTATTGGAAAAGCAAGACCAAACAGGTTTGCCAATGCTTGATTACAAAGCGCTAAATACTATAATTGTAGAAATATATAAGTATTGCAAATAACAGATGTTACTATTACCCATTTGGTTGTATTTAATGTACCCATATCAAAGCATAGAAATTTGAGTTGGCCTTGCCAGGATTCAATCTCATGACCACCAGACCACATCAGGTATCAGCAGCAAGCAATTACATCACTGAACCATCTTGCCAACTAGAATCCAATATGCCAACTAGAATCCAATAATTAAAAGCCTTTCGAGAATCCAGGCATTTGAGAAAACTAAAATAAAATGATCCTGGCGGATTAATGTGCTTCACTTTAGTAATTGGAGCCACAGTGAATCTAACAGGCTTGAAGTTCAGCTTTGTGGAAAATCATTAGTCATTCTTTGTGTTTTTTATGGACAATTCTTTTGGACTACCTTTTATCGTTGGTGCATCACTTAGCCATGCTTCAGTCCGTATAATAAAATATAAGATCTAGGATGTTCAAATGATTTGACAAAACAAAATGTATTTTAATCGCTAACAACAATGGCCAAGTAACATCTCAAAATTGGTTCAAAATAATTACTGTAGGTGTCTCCCCACCCCGCCCCGTCAGATAGTGCCAAATCCCTCTGCTTCATCATTGACATTCATCTCTCCTTCAAAAGACCCTTGTCACCAAAAATCAACAAACAGCATAGGGCCAGCTTTCACTGCCGCACAAGGTAAAACTCTATGGGGCAGATTTACAAGCCCCTTGCGCCACTTTTGCGTCACTTTTCGCATGTTAAAAATGACGCAAAAGTGGCGCAAGCGGCTTGTAAATCTGCCCATATGTACCTGAAACCGACTCAGCCGCCGGTCATCTCTCAACTGCATGGTGGCAACATCCAACCTCCTGTTCCGCTTCAAATAGTGAATGCCAGGTTAAGATTAAACATGCCAGATTTGAGTGTGGACAAGGCTGATAAGCTTTTAAAAACGTGTAAACATCTTCCGTTGGTGGTGTATGTCAGTAAGATGTGTGCAGCACACACATAAGGAAAATAATTACAACCGTGATACTGCACAGATCTTACATGAAGAGGCACGTCAATCAGCTTGAATGTAAAGCAAGGCGGAGGGAGCTGGCAGTGTGGAAGCAACGCCCCTTCACCTGAAGAGAAACTCAGTTTAAGACCCCTTCTGACTGGGCACAGAATAACAATGCATTAATCCGGCAGCCAGAATCACTGATATTACACCCTTATTAGCGGCAATTGAGGGATTGTTAGTAGTGCATCCCATTTTTTCAGAATTTTTCGTCTATTTCCCACGAGAATATTTCACCCGCATTTAGCTTGAGAAAAGTACGGGAGTGCTGTCTGTCCACACCTTTTGTTCGTCTGAAAACTCAATTTCTGGCCGAAATGGCAATTAATCAACTCCTCAAATTAGATCCTCAGAGTGTGGATGTGAAATGGGTGTTTGGGGGCAGCCCAAGAAGGGAGGTATGCGCTCTGGGAATACTGGGGGAGTGGTGCAGTCCGGATGACTATATATATAATAGAACCTTGTTCAGCACCCTCCTCAATTAGTAAACATACTCATTCAGTCATGAATATATAGGAATCATAATCTGAATCCAAAATCATTTCAGCACAAAGGGGCAGATTTACAACTTCTGGCGCATCCCTGCAAATCAGCAGGGATGCGCCAGAATAGTTGCGACACGCAATTCTCTCCTTGCGCCACCACGGAAGCGCCGCATTTACAATGCGGCGCACCGTGGCGCAAGGAAAGGCCGATGCGTGTCGCATCCTGTGGCGCAAGGGCGGCGCATTGCTGGAGTCGTGTCGCAAGCGCGACGCAACTCCAGCAATGCTCGTGGGCCGCCCATACCTAACGTGGTGCGCCACTCCTTACGCCTGCTTGAAGCAGGCGTAAGGATCGTCGCAGCGGCGTCGGAAAAGTGACTGAGTGAAATCTTGTAGATTTCACTCAGCCACTTTGCGAGGCGTTCCTGCGCCGGAACGCCCCCCTGCTCCGGAACGCCCACATGAAACCTGACGCAGGTTTCATGTGGCGCAAGGCTTTACTACGTGACGCATCTCCCTAGATGCGTCACGTTGTAAATACCCCGCAGCATGGCGCTGGCTTTACGCCGCCGTTGCGTCACAGAAGTGACGCAACGGCGGCGCTAAAGTGGCGCAAGGGGCTTGTAAATCTGCCCCATAATGTCTACAGTCCGTGAGTATCTTTGCTAGGAAGTGAAGATATTACAAGAGTCCATTTGTTTTTTCAAATTAGTTCCACTGTTGGTTTATTCATTGAAATTTCCAGCACAGATCAGCCACAGATCAGCCAACACGTGTTTCGTCTATTACAGACTTTTTCAAGGCAGTTCTAAGTTCTGTTGACTAGTCGTTAACCTCCATAAGTATCCATAGCCACGACGTCAAAAATTTCACGCCCAGGTAATTTGAGCATAAATAAAAGTCCGCTCTCTCCACTGGCTCTGCCTTTTGGTTACGGGCTTCAGTGCGCTGCAGACAAGCTGGCACCCCCGGCCCCGGGCCTTCTCTAGGCTGTCGTTCTCCCCTGCTTCACTAGACCTCCTTTCATCTTTCCGTGGCTGCCTACAAAATTTTGGTCTACTTTCCGTTAAAGGAGGTAGCCCAATGCTTATATTAGAGTGTGTACTGGGCTATTTGGCCACCATTCAGGAGACCTGGCGACTGGGGGGATTAGAGCAGGGTAGAGAAAGTTTGACATTTGTTGTGGCGCCAAGATTGTAGTTCGCCACCGGCGTAACAAAACTTGAGGGGACCCTCCTGCAGTGTACATGGAGGGCCCCCCTCTGGAGCTCTCCGGTCAGAGTACTGTGCTGAGGGGCCCCCGGAGTTTGGGGCCGCCCGCACCGCAGGGGCTGCAGTGGCCTGTGTTACGCCACTGAAGTTCACCAGCAATGACAGAGGCTAGGGTAGCAAAGGCAATCAGGCTGCAGTGCGAGGCGGGGGCCATGGATTTGGTGGTAGCAGGAATGGAGGCAGTATTGGGCCACTCAACGAGTAGGGCATCGAAAGGAGTAGCGGCCGCGGTTTGGACCAGCTCACCCCGCGAACATTTGTCGTGGCAAGACAGATGGCACAGGTAAGTGCAAGGGGCTGCTCAAAGACTAGGCAAGCGGCCCCGACGGAATGTGCAGGTTGAAGAGGGAGTGAGGATGGCCTTCGGTGGGATCGGCCCCTGATTCAAGGGGTGTTCCTGAGTCCAAGAGTGTTGTGGGGTCCCAGGAGCGAGCGGAGCTCGAAAATAAAGAAGACGGGGAGGGTGGGAGCCCCACCGTATTGCATGATGAACAACCAGAGGGTGGCACCAGGAAATTACAGGCAGCAGCCTGCGAGCGTGTGGGAAAGGTGAGCGAGCCCCCCCGGTGTGTACAGCGGGAGGACGCGGGTGGCTATTTTGGAGCCACTCCCAGCACTCGAATTATGATGCGGCGGGAGAAAGAGCAGGGCGGGAGAGGGGGAGAAAAGTGCAGGGAAGAAGGCCGCAAGTGTAGTAGGTAACACAGGAGGAGAAAGAGAGCAGCGGAGTGCTGCTTTACTAAAAGGCCAGGGAAAGGAGGGGGCAGCTACAATGTCTGCAGGTTCCCTGGATAAGAAAGGATTGTTGGAAAGGGCCTGCAGGGCTTGCTAAAGCACTGGGCAAGTGGGGAAGTATCGAGGGAAGGTAGGGCAAAGAAGTTTGCGGGGATTGCACTGCCCTGGTAGCTCAAGAAAGAAGCGGGGGCCTAGAGGGGTTAGCAGGATGATGTGTCCAGCGGAGGACAGGCGGCCAGTGTCAGCACTGGTGGCAGCGCTCCTAGAGTGGAGTGATGAGGAGGAGGCAGAGGTGGTAGGTGAGGAAGAAACCGAGCCACAATTAAGTTGGGAACCTACAGGGCCGCAGGTGACAGAATGGTGACAGCTTGAGGAAGGGTACACCTGAAAGGAGAATGGGTGGGTGTTAGGCCAACAGAGGGTTGAGGCCAGTTGATGAGAGGGGCGATGTAACAGATGGCTATCCCCCATGACAGGGGGAGCGCTCCTCAGAGTGGAGGGACTATCCAAGAAGGGAATTCAAGAGTCAGAGAGGAGGAGGAGTGCGGGAGATGGCTGTTGGTGCCCGAGTCAAGTTTGAGCCAGGTTGTAGGAGTGCAGAGGGCCAGTCCACCAGTCTTGTTACCCCTTTTACAGGTCAGGAAGAACAGTAGAGAAGCAGACCCTGGAGAGCACGGTGCGGCTTGAACACTCCCAGTGGAAGTGAAGGCAGGGCCCGGTGTGGTTTGCCAGAATATATCGGGGGCCAGAGCTACCACCAGCAGAAGATGTTCCAGGAGGCCTTGTCGGTGCCTCCAGCAGGAGGTGCCTCCAGCAGCCTCCTTGCACCAGGGACGGGCCCAGATGAGCAGCATCAGTGCAGCGGCCAGGAGGGGTAGTAGCAGCCTTTCAGGATGGCGAAGGTCAAGGAGGTGGATGGCAGAGCAATCACAGTGGTGGAAGAACGCAGGCCCCAGTTGGGCGGGGGACGAGGATGTTGAGAGTGACACACAGTTGGATTATGATGAGGACAGCCTGGAGGAAGGCAAGGTGTTGGACAGTGATGCCCCCGCTGAGGTATAGTGGTGGTGGCAAAAGGGTTCACAGTTGGGGGGATATGCTAACCTCTCTGTGTCTAGTGTGTTGCAGGGCATGGTCAGCAAGAAGGTGATGCTCAGTGGTTAAAAAACAACCAGAAAGATGAGGTTAACTAAATAGGCGGCATTCTTCTAAGCGGGCTGCGACCTTGACACCAGGTAAGAAGGGGAAGGTGGCAATGAAAGGCCCTGTGATGATCTCGACGGGGTTGAAGCAGGGGAGGAAAGGGATAGTGAAGGTGCATGGCTGCGAAAGGGAATGTATGTGAAAGACACAGGGTTGGCACAGATGATCTCGACCAGGCCGATCAGGTGACAAATGGCACACCAAAGGATGAGGTAGCAAGTGCAGGTTAGGCTTAAAAGGTAGAGGAGACACAACAACAAACTCTGGACAAGGAAACAAAGGCCAATGCAGTGGGAGACAAGGTGGGGGTGGGCAAGGTGAGAAGGCAAAGGGGCTTGAGAGTAAGGAGTTAAATATTTGAAAGCTACCTTATATAGGAGTGACCAAGCACCTGGGTGCACTTTGATGTTGTCCACGAAGCAGAGGATCTAAAAGGGGGAGTACGTGGAGATGTTTAAATTGCTACATTGGGAACTTCGGTCTAAGGAAGGTTCTAAAGAGGAGTATGAACTCTCTATGAGGCCCATGGTGCCTTTGACTATCGAAAATTGGACAGCAGTATTTTTGATATATGCCAGTGTGAATTGTGAGAAATTCCCTGAGCATTGCATCGCACTCTGTAAATACATGGATGTGATTAGGAAAACGCAGTTGAAGAATGGGGGGTATGTCTGAGGCGCAGTATGATCATGAGTTCAGAGCGCTTATGGTGTTAGTTGCAGAGGCAAAGTGGGGGGGAGATCGACTCAGATTTGTGGCAGCAAACCATTGGCCATTCTAAGTTAAGGAAAACCATGTTTACAGTCAGTGGACTTCCCATCATATATCAACCCTTTTAGGGACTTCCCACCAGAGGGGGTGTGGGAACAACAGTGAGAGAACAAACAAGGGGTTTGAAAGCGGGAGCGTTATAAATTCTGGCACGAGTGCTCAAAGTGTGCGGGGAGAAGTGCACTCATACACATTTTTGGGACAGCGGGAGGACACCATGAGATACACACGGGGCAGTGGCAACAGCATCACGGACCCCCAGGCCTTCAACAGCCACAACCATCGTCTGGGTACAAAGGGAGTTGGCAGGCACATGGATCTGTGACAAAGGTATCTTACGACAGTTCATTTTGAGAGGTTGGAATTCTGGTTAAATTTTTACGATCGGAAAGAAGATGCAAGGTGACTGCGGGATGAGTTTCAATGGGGTTTCAGACTGAGGTATGAGGGCCTGTGAGAGAGAATACTGGGCGGGTAATTTGAAATAAGTAAAGGAGCACAAACAGGTCATAATGGACAAGCTACAGAAAGAAATACAGGAGGGCAGGATGGCAGGGCCATTTAACAATTGGCTAATGGCCAATTTAATTGTGTCACTGATCGGGGTAGTGCTCAAGAAAGAGAAGGGCCAATTTTGACAGATCCAACATGTGTCCTGGCCTTAAAGGGGGTCAGTTAAGGATTGTGTATCGGAGGAACTGAAGTCAGTGTCATACTCTTAGGTTGATGTGGCAATGTCACTGGTGGAGAAAGTGGGTACAGGAGCAGAAATGGCGAAAATGACATTAAGTCGCATTCCAGCTTCTGCTGGTCCACCCAGACAATTTCCAATTGCTGGGAAGACAATTGAATGGTCAGTGGTACGTTGACAAGGAGTTGCCCATGGGTTATATCCTGTGCCCTATTCAAATGCTTTAGTTCTTTCCAGCAGTAGCTATTTACTTGGCACATGGACATAGTGATGTGACAGACTATTTGGATAATTTTTTCTTTGTCAGTCGACCAGGCTCGGTGGACTACCAGCAGCTGCTGGTAAGTTTCCAGGAGCTCTTGGGGGACTTGGGGGTACCGTTAGCACCGGACAAGATTGTGGGGCCCAGTACAGTAATGTCCTTTTTGGGGATTGAAATTGATTCAGTGGCTATGGAAGCACGTTTACCATTAGATAAGAAACACAAGATGCTGGTGCTATTGAGGGCCATGCTAGGTAGAGAGAAGGTGAAGGTCAAAGAAGTGCAGGTACTCCTGGGCCATTTGAATTTTGCTTGCTGGGTGGTCGGGGCAGGACAGACTTTTTGTAGGAGATTTGACCTGTCTTTGTCGGGCTTGTTTTTACACCATCATCACGTGCTCTTGTCGGCGGGCGTGAAGGAAGATTTGTGAATGTTGTGTTTCTTTCTGGATTCATTCAATGGTATTCTGTTACTCAGTCTAGTAGAATCTGAGTGGGATGTCCAGATCTTTTCAGATGTGGCAGGAGCTATGGGTTTTTGTCTGTACTGGCAGGGGTGTTGATGTGCGGAGGAATGGCCAGCGACTTGGAAGAAAGGGGGGCAGGAGCATTGCATATTTGGAATTTCTCCCCCTTGTGGTGGTCATCACATTGTGGGATGCACAGTTGGCTCATCGGAAAGTTTCTGTTTAGGATCGACAACATGGCAGTGGTGCAAATAGTGAACAGGCAGTAAGTCAGGGATGTTCAGGTGTTGAAGCTGCTATGAGTTTTTGTGCTGGGATGTTTGGAACACAACATTTTGTTTAGAATGAGGCATGTACCTGGAATGGACAATTACATTGTGGATGCTTTATCTCATTCACAGTGGGAGAGGTTTCATGGGCTGGCCATGGAGGCCGACAGGGACAAAACGCCTATGCCAACAGAACTTTGGACAATAGGAAACACAGGATGGTACAACTGGTGGTAGGGTCATTGGCTGAGTCCACAAGGAGGTCATGTGCGCAAACATAGGAGGAGTTTTTGGAGACAAGAGCCCGGTGCAGATCGACGGCTTGGGGCAGAAGGGAAGACGTTGTACAATTCATTTTGTCCATGATGGAAAAGGTATTATCCGGGGTGACAATAGCAGGAAAATTGTCAGGTATCGCTTTCATAGGGAAGTTGGTATGGGGCTATGCACCAACAGCAGGAGAATTGGGTAAGAGAATGCTGGAATGTTGGGCCAGAGAGCAGGGTCATGAGGAGTGGAAGAGAAGCCTGTTGACTTGGCCCTTATTCAGTAAAGTGATACGCGTGTTGCCGTCGGTATTAGAAGGGGAAGCGGACGCATGTTTGCTTGCAAATATCGTGCCGCAGATGTTTTTGGTGCCAATTAGGTGTCTAACCTATTGGGGGGGGCTGTTCAGGGTTGCTGTGGGCTGCTGAAGAGTAAAAAGTAGAACTGGGCATGGAGAAGAGAAAGCTGGTCATATAGAGGAGAAATGCAGGCCTTGGAGGAGGCAGAAGACACCGGGCCCCTGGGAGAGAAAAGGTTGGCCTTAGAAGAGGAAAAAGGTCTTGATGGGTCTTGAAGTGAATAGGAAGGAACTGGACTTAAAAAATCGAGACAGGTCACACAGCCCAGTAAAAATGGTGTCAGTGATACCGAGGTGCCTAGAGGAGGTAAAAGGGCCCACATACCTAAAATTCTGGTGTCTACCTATGTGTTGGAGGATGACATTGAAAAATGGGTTGAGCAGTCACGGCCAGTGCAGGGGAGAGCGGTGGGGCGTTTGGGTGGGGGTTGGGGTGAGTCGACAGATGACGATGAGGGAAAATAAAATAAAATAAAAAAGAACCTTGTGCTCGACGCATCACCGAGTCAGCAATGCGGCAAGCGCAAGGTAAGTGGTTTTCTTTTTTTAATGTTGTTTTCCATTGTCGTCTGTCGACTCACCCCCCGTCCCACCCCGCCCCCACCTCACCGCCCCACCGCTCTTACGTGCACCGGCCACAACTGGGGTTGAGGCCCATTAGGTACTCTAGAAATACACAGAGTCCCTGGGGAGGGTGGAGGTGGGGGCTAGTCTGTAGAAATATATGCCCAGATCAGAGAGGGATATACTGCTGGCCCTCGGAATGAAGGAATGTATGAAGTATGCACTAATGAAGGAGGCCCTGGTTGGGAAATATGGTCTTACCCCAATGAAGTCCAAGCTAAAGTTCAGAGCTAGTCAGAAGCTGTCACACCAATCTTAGGTGGGTTTCATGGAGTATTCATGTAAGGCATTGGATGGTTGGGTGAAGGTCAGTAAAGTGAGCAATTACAATGAGCTGGACAATCTTTTTGTGGAAAAACACTTGTTCAGTAATTGTTTTCAGAGCTGTTTCATCACCTGATAGATTCCAAGCTCACAGTACCCAGGGATCTGGCAAAGGAAGCAGACCTTTGCATCAGAACCAGCATCCAAAAGAAGGTACCTGAGAGTGACCCCTAGAAGGTTGATTCAGGTCTCCTTCATCAGAGCCAGGGGGAGGTCCAGGGTAAAACAGATAAATCCCAGAAAGGCCAGCAAACTAGTGTGGGTGTGAAAGATTCACATGGCCCTTCTAAGAGCAAGTTGGAAGTTCTAATGGGCGGAGGCCCAGGATGCCCTTTTTCCAACCTAGATGCTTTGATTATTCCCAGTTAGGGCACACACAAGGGCACCCTGTCTGTACCAGGAGTCCATTAACTGGTGGGAACTCTACAGGGGTATCCAATGTAGCCTTAGTGGGAGGTAATCCCCAGGAGCAGAGGGTAGAACATGCCCTAGTGTCCCTTAGTTGGGAGTCGGGTAAGCTTGTGATCCCTGAGAGTTTGAATCGTCACTTTCACCAGATCCCAGTAAATGGGATCCCTGTCACTACTCTGAGAGATACTGTGCCAGCCAGACCATGGTGGTGATAAGGCTGCTTTCCCCAGATCGATACCTGCTGGGACAAGTGTTTAGGGTGACCCAGACCCATAGGCAGAAGTTTGTCCCTGGAAGGAGTGAGGAAGTGACCCAAAGGAGAGTCATAGTTAGTCCCCAGATGCCCATTGACTGCAGCTTAAGAAATTTATTACCAACAGTGACAGAAGAGATGGGTGGGGCGGCAGCCCAGGACACCCAGAAAGCTAAGGCTTCTGGGAGTACTACTTCCAAACAGAGCATACAGAGGTGCAGATGGAGATGGAGAGCAAGGGGTAGGAGGTGGAGACAATCCAGTGGACCAGGGGTTGCCAGCTCTGATAGAAGAGCACTGGTGATGCCACTTCAGATCTAGAGGTGCTGCCTGTGCTCTCCCAGTGACAGAAGATAGAAGACCTGTACCATTCAGACCCCTGCATGGCATAGACAGAATGTTCACCCTTGGGGGGGTGGAGGCTCCCCCCTAGAAGTCTTGGCTTTCCAAGCACCTGTTCAGCCCCAGCTTACAGACCCTAGGATGAGAGGCCAGTCCCAGGATGCCAACCCTGAGGTGGCAGGGGAGAGATGGGAAGTAGGGTGCCTATCACCCCGGACTGTTATCCCCCCACTCTGAGAAACTTAAGAGGGCAGAGAAACCTCAGGAGCAAGTAGTCTTTGTCAGACCAAGGCTTGAAGTGAGACCTGCCCAAAGCCAAAGGTTGGAGGCTCCACCTGGCAGTGGATGACCGTGGGCCAGGATCTTGACACTGAGAGCTGTCACTGGCCTAAGAAGTCTGACCCATGGGGCAGAATGGGCCACATCACCTTGTTGGCCATGGTGATACGATCTACCTACTGGGATGCATCTGGGAGCAAACTAAGGATTGGAGTTTTACAGGTGGGGTCCACAGGTGAGGAGAAGGGTTCCCCATGGTTCAGACCAGTGGCTCAGAAGGGTGTAGGCAGAGGGATTCAACTAAGTTCAGAGGGGCATAGAACTGACAAGTACCACAGCAGAAGAGGCCGATTGTCTATTTTCTATCACCTAAACAGGGAAGTGCATCAAGGTTTTTATTAGTCTCCCCTAGCTTTTGGCTGTAGAGAGTCATGTTGGACTGGGAAATTTCTGGAGGGTCGGATCAGATTTTTGCTTTCCTTTGCTGAACCCATTTTTGTTGACTTTAAGGACTCTGTTCACTTTACTCCTGCTAACCAGTGGTAAAATGCTTGTGCTCTCCTTTCAAAGATGGTATAATTGGCCTACACCAGATTGGTACATTTAACGTACATATAATTGCGTAGTAAATGGTACTTCATGTACCTGGGCCTGTAAATTAAATGCTACAAGTGGACTGCAGCACCCATTGTGCCACCCATTAAGGTAGCTTGTAAATTATAATTCTGAAAATACCACTTTTAGATAGTTTGGATTTTTCTGCCTACACCAAATGACTTTCTGCCAGCGTCTGGGGTCACAAGGCTGTGAATGACTCTCCTGTGGTGTGTTGTGTATTCCTTCCAGGAATGGGGACAAAAGGGCCCTGGGTGTAGAGGGAGTGGCTCTTCCTGACAGGATGGCTGGGGAGGTTATGTGCCCTGCCCTGATTACACTTCAAAGGACCCTGCCTAGAGCACATACAAAGGAACCTGACATCCGTCAGCTACGACCATCCGCATCAGCAATGACCACCATGTCTCCCACCAATGAGAAGCTTCAGAAGACAATCTGCTCTTTGTGCCAAACAGCGACCACCTATATCAACTGCCAACGTGAAGGTCCAGCAGCGACCTGATCCTTGCACCATGGGACTTGCAGCCTTATTATGACTACAGCGGCCCATCGGTCCGCCGTAGCCACGGTTGCGTTGCGGGCACAGCTGCTCCGACCGCCCCATTATGACTTGGGCAGTTGGACAGTGTTGGCACCACCGCAACCACCAGGGATCAGAGGTCCCTGGCGGTGTTGTGACAGTCTTGAGGCTGCAATATGCTTGGCGGGGTTGAAGCATATTATGAGTTTCCTCTCCAGCACAGTTTTCACGGTGGTGAGCCCACCATAAAAAGTGTGGCGGAGAGGAAAAAAGGGGGCCCTACAGGCCCCCCTGTTGCCTCTGTGCCAGGGGATGCATGCAGGGGGGGGCACATGGTGTGCCCCCCTGTCTACATGCACCCCCAGTTCCTGCAAGGCAAGGACTTGACAGTCCATGCCCTGCAGGAACCTGCAATGGTGTTCCCATTGTTGTGCCTGTTATGGCTCTCCTATGAGCCTTTACACAGGCACTGCCATGGGCAGGACCGTCCAACCTGGATTCCAATTGGAATCTGGCGGGCGGTCTAATTATGACTTTGGCGGTGTCGGGGCGGGCGATGACATGGCGGTCCACTCCCACACCGCTAAGTCATAATAAGTCCCTTGAAATGTGAGAAAGTAAACTTATAACCAGGATAAACCTGATCCCTGTATCAAACCCGCGCTCTATCGTGGTCAGACTGAACATGTGCCTTTGACTGACTCCAGCGCGACCAAATACCCGAGAATGGCGCTTTCTGCTTTTTAAAATATATTTGTATTCATTTTTATTTCCAGAACATTACAGTAACATGGAACCTTGTATACACATTTGGCATTGGACCCCTCTTCTCTTACCCCACCCCCCACCAGAGTCCTCCCTTCCCTCCTCTCGGAGTCGACCCACTGAGTAGGGAATCGCCTCCTCATCTCCTGGACAGTTCTCATCCATGTCCCCTCCCTGGGTGAGCCGTGGTGGTGGGAACGCCTGGTGCTTTGTGCTTTTTGGCGCTATTTTCACGTAAAACTTTAAAAATTTGTCATTCAGGTTCTACTTATTGTTTTTTTTTGTTTTGTGGTATTTTATTTATTAAATGTTACTTGGCTTTTCTAAATTGGTTTGGGATTTTTCTTGTGCTATGTTTTCTCTTTTTATTACAGTTTGAGTGCTGCATAAATACTTTACATATTTCCTCTAAGTTAAGCCTCACTGCTTTCGTGCCAAGCTCCAGAAGATTAAGCACAAGTTTATTTAGTGACTTTTGCGGTTATCCTGACAAAGATTGTGTTTATTACTTCAGTGCCACTGTCACCCCCCTCAACCAATATCCCAATTTCTTACACCTCATGTAACAGAACTGAAAATTATACAAGCAAATAATTGTTAGGAGTTTTTCACAATGAAGTTAGGAAACAGATGCTGAGCCTGTGGAAAAGTCATTGTGAGGGTTGTTTCTACATTACACTGTGTCACCTCTTTCTTCATTACGACATATATACTGGCAAATGCATGACCACAACACAATATTACAAATACAAAAAGCACATTTGATTCAGTCATATCCAGTAATTCTCTAGTCAAATTTAAGGCTTATGCCACATGTGAATAACAGGAATACAGTTGTAATTGTTGTGAGGAGCAAAATATAAAATAAATGACAGTCACACACAGGAAAACAGCGTTATGCCAATACCAAAATGTGAAGTGCAAGCATGTTAATTTATAGTGAAAAATGCACCACTGTGATATTGTGTAGGGCACTTGAGTCAAATCCTAAATGCTGCTGCAGCATACATTCCTAGTGACCAGACACAAATAGAACTGTGCATCACTTACTTATTGGTCAAATTTCATAGTCAAAGTCTTGCTATGTGGCACAAAATCTTAAAAGAGTGTTAGCTTTCTAGTTTAAAAGTTATTTTGCTATGAAAAGGTGCCCTTTTGGCAGCACAAAAAACACTTTACTGTGCTTTGTGTCAATTTACGTGATGAGGGCATTACATTGGTGTGGAATGGGCAGATCAAAGCAAACACCTATAATTTTTTACACAAACCCTCGTCTACTATACTCCAGCAAGTGTCTCACAAAACTTCGTCCCCAGATTGAGAGAGTTCATAACTGCTTGTAAAAAGATCCAATTTACACGGTCGAAAGCTTTTGTAGCGTCTAACGCAATTGCTGCTAAGGGGAGTTCGTATACCGTAGCCAGGTCTATGGAACCGATAAGGGTATATGTCAGCTCGTGTAAGGATCTGCCTCGTATAAACCCCTTCTGATCCTCGTATACAAGATCTTTCATAACCCCATTAAGCCTTTCAGCTAGAATCTTCGCAAAGATTTTATAGTCACAATTTAATAACGACACCAGCCTATGAGTCACAGTTTTTAGCACACTAACCTGGGTTCAAAATTAATGTAATGATGGCCTCCTTCCAAGACTTAGGCATGCTAGCTTCTTTCATAAATATCTCATTAAATACCTCAGTTAAGATTGGTGCTAGAGTTCCTGCCAGTACTTTATAAATTTCATGAGGCAGGCCATCTGGACCGGGTGCTTTCCCCTGCTTTCCGAGCTTAAGTGCTTGATCTACTTCCATCCTGTTTATCTCCTCATTTAAAATCGTGGGGGCATATTAACAACGGCCAGCGATAATTATCGCTGGCCGTGCTTAGCGTGAGGAATCCTATCGCCGGCTATCGCTGGAAATTATCGCCATGCTAGCGCTGTATTAACAACGCTTAGCGCAAAGGCGATCATTTTCCAGTGATAGCGATATTTTCCATGGAACATCGCTGGTTTTCCAGCGATGTCCCATGGAAAACGAGCGATATACTTGGCGATAGGGCCTGTGGTCTTAGCCACACAATCCACCCCCATGTTAGGTATGCCTTAGTCAGGAATTTAGCAGACGTTAAATTCCTGCGTTAAAGCATACTTAACGCAATTTAAAATATCGCTAACCCACGTTGCTAATATGGCGATACCTGGGTTAGCGATATTTCCCCTGTTGTTTTCACAGGCACGCCCCTTTGCATCTCATTAGCGATGCGATGGGAGGCGTGCAGAAAACGGACGCTAAGTCAGGAATCACGCGCTAGCGTGTCCTTGTTAATTCGGCGATAAAATTATCGCCGCTTTTCGATCCGAAAACGGACGCTAAAGCGGCGATAATTCATTAACGCCGCCTTGTTAATATGCCCCTTACTTTTTCTTCCGTTAAGGCTTCAAACGGTTCCTGCCTTAGCCAATTTCTGACATCCTCTTCAGTTATCTCTACCTCTGCTTGATATACTTTTTCAAAATACCTAAAGAAGGCTCCTTCAATCCGCTTCTTGCCATTCAGCTCAACCCCACTGTACTTACATTTAACCTCCTTAGCCAAATTCCTCACCCGGTCATTTCTGATTTTCCATGCTAGTAATTTGCTGCAATTCTCCCCATATTCAAAATGAGCTAGCCTCTCCATACGCTCACTGACGGATCCTTTTAGAATAACCAGGGGAACGAGACAAGGCTGTCTTTTGTCGCCCTTATTATTTGACCTATATATTGAACCTCTAGCGAGGAAAATCAGAAATGACCCGAAAGGTTGGGACAAGAAATTAGCCTTCTACGCTGATGACCTTTTGATTTATACGACCCATCTGCAGAAGACCATGAGTCAAGTTATGGTATTGACAACGGACTTTGGTGAGGTCTCAAGATATGAGATTAACAGAGGAAAAACAGAGATAATGGCCTGGAACACGGAAAAGGGAAATGAAAAAGTTAAGAGAGAGATGAGGTACTTAGGGATTAAGATTACGCAGGATATCACCTAGCTTTCTAAAACAAACTTTGAAAAAATCAAGAGGGAAGTGTGCAACTTGATGGCGAATTGGTCACATCTGCCTCTAACTATCTTTACCTTAAGAAAGGTAAAATATACGGCAGTATCTGGTTAAAGCAGCACGACCCTCGTCCGTCAGCAAGGATCTAAGAGGGATGTTGGGTCTAGCACCGGTGGTGGGGCATTTTAGGTGCAACAATTGTGCAGCATGTACTATGACGAAGGATTCAAGATTTGTGATGTTAAATAACCAAAAACATGTGCAGTTTGATTTTTCCAACTGTAATACTAGAAATGTTGTTTATTGCGTAACATGCCCTTGTGGAAAGACGTATATAGGCCAAACAACGCAATCAGTCAAAATGCGCATATTGCAACACACATCTAGGGTGAAATGCAAGACCCAGGGCGCCCCTTTGGTTGAACATTACCAGGCATGTAACCATAATGAGAATGATATTTTGTGGTCAGTCCTATTGGTGGTTAAGCATAACAACTGGGCAGGCTTTGCAAGTTCAGCTCAATAGAAAAGAGGCTAGGATGCCTTTTAGTAAAATGTAACTGAGTCCACCTCGGTTAATCAGCACCAGGCAATATCTAATCCTCCTATAAAATGCAGGTACAGCTGCCTGGACCTAAAATGGCGGCCCATCGGCAAACTCGCCAACCCATCAACCCACGCGAGGTTGTCTGGTGAGCCCTACCTCCCCACCCCTAGAAGTCCACCTCTGGAAAGTGGTAACACGACGGCGCCAGGTTATTGTGCGCTTCACCTCCTACTAAATATACAAATGTGCTGGGTCCTACGGCTGCCTGGACCTAAAATGGCGGCCCCTCAGGAAACTCGAGGAACATTGCTCGCCCCTGACTGGTCATAGGAACATCATTGAAGACGAGCAGTTAGCGCTACGTAAACTCCTTACTGCCCAGAGTTGTGATCTACTGCCGGTATCTACACAGTAACCATTTCACTGGCAGACTGCTCTTTGCCTGACCCTAAAATGGCAACAGTTGAAGACACTCCAATCACCGTCCATTGCCTGACCATGAAATGACTGAGCTCCTATTACATCGTGTTTATACTCACCCTCACTAGCTATCTCTCAAGAGCGGCCAACCACCTACCTGCATCCTCATCAGCTACCAACAAGGCTCCTACACTAATAGTGTGCTCCCCTGTAGAACTGTCACAGTACATCTCTGGCACCCGCACGGTGGATACGCCCACCTTGCTGCATCTCTGTCCCTACTGGTGCCCAAGCAGCCGACCCGAGCCAGCATGGCAAGGACTGGCCTGTCCGCAACAGGGGAAAACTCCCACACTCTGGTCTACCCCCTAACCTCTCCAAAACCGCCATAAAATCCTTCAAACACTCCACCCTGAAAAGACACCCTGAGACACTGATCTCTGACCTGCGTTACAGCGCAGACAACGGCGTGGTCATTAATGACCTCATCTTCTATTCTAGAAAAACCTCTGCCTGGCGCAGAACCTTTGCTCACCATTTCAATGTACGTGCTACTCAGAACATCCCGTACGGTACTAAGCTAACCATAGTACCCTCCTCAACCCTGCAAGCTGACCTCACCATCACCCTCTATAAAAACGGCATCGTTATGATCCAAGCCTCATCCAAAAACTTAAATAAATTTGCAGACCTTTTACCCTCCTCAGAAAACACGTACACGACACTAGCAGGGTAATTAACTCCCGCCCTGCTGAGCCCTCGTCCAGCCCATCGAGCGCATCCAATGTGGCTAGCCACCCACAAACCCTTCTAAGATCTTCCAACTCCAGCTACCCTTACCACTCCAGCACGTCTCCCGGTCCTGTCAACAAAATCACCTCTAGACCTCTGGTCCCCTCCCTACCAGCTCCCCAAGTACACCATGTCACTGATACGCCCCCAAGGAGCTACGATACAGGTCGCGCTTACTTTTCCCGCACCGTTGAGTCCCCAACCAGCCCATCCAGCATGGCCAGCCACTCACAAACCCCCCTTAGTTCTCCCATCGCTGACCACCCGAACCACTACAGCACGTCTCCCGGCCTCGCTAACAGAATCACCCCTAGACATTTGGTCCCTGCTCCACTAGCTCCCCAAGTAGACTATGTCACCAGTATGCCCCCAAAGACTTACGATACAAGTCCCACCTGCCCTTCCTGCCCTCAACCCAACACGCAAAGGGGTTCTAACATAGATCCTATACGCTACAACACAGGCCATACAAATCCCTCCCCCTATCACCTATTCTCACTGTCAGTACTGCTCCCGAACCACTGCCCCCTTGCCCTCTAACACCACCTTCTCATAGGGACATCGATTCTCTGCACGCCAGAGCTGCCAAACTAACCCAGAGCATTCATATCTCCATCCTGGAACTAATGAACCTCCTCCACCTCGCTGAACTCTCCCTCGCCAACCTGATGCCCTTACCAAACGCCATCCCCCCACATTTGACTGAGCTCTCTAAACAACCTCTTCCGCTTTCCTTGAGACATCTTCGCACCCGCAAACATCCATGCCACCTCTCAGAGGAAGAAACCCATGCTCTTGTCCTATCCTACAACTCTACCTCTGCCATCCCAAGTCCACTAGATCTCACTGAAATGGAAATCCTCGCCATCCTCCGAGACTACAACTCTACCCCAGCTATCCCTCATCCTTTAGATGCTAAGGCAGAACACGCCATCTGCACGGTCACTATCAACCCCAACAGACCAGCTACCCTCCGCAACAGATTTATGGTCAAGAACAATCTAGCGCCTGTTCACCTATCCGCCCAGACCCCCGAACCTCCTTCCAAATCCTCTCTATCTGCCCTTTTAATTAACTGCCGATCGGCAGCTAAACACGCCGCGGATATTGCCGATCTCATCCTTTTCAAAAATTTCGACTTAGCGATCCTTACAGAATCATGGCTCAACGAATCCTCATCTCCACACCTGGACATCCTAGTCCCTCCTAACTACAACATCGCAAGGCTAGACAGACAATCTAACAAGAAAGGAGGAGGTGTCGCCTGCATCTACCGCTCTAACCTTCTGATCACGGAACTTCTGGCGGACACCACTGAATCCTGTGAATACCTTTCCCTCGCTATTCACAGCAACTCCACCCTACTGTGCAACCTGCACATCTTTTACCACCCCCAGGCATGAACGACTCTTTCACCGACCACCTCATGGAAATCATCACAGCTAAGAGTTCCAACAATATCAAAGATATTTTCCTTGGTGACTTTAACTTGCACTGGAACGATCCAAAGGATTCACATGTCAACGCCATCAAGGACCTTCTGGCCGATCAAGCCCTGACCCAGGCCTGCTCACTTCCAACTCACTCAAAGGGGCCACTCTTGACTGGATTATTTCCAAAGAATCAACAGTCAAACTTATCTCTATAGACCCATGCGACTGGTCTGACCACCACGCCATCACCTTCCTCCTACCGGGCACCCTCAAAACAAGGGCACCGCAACCAGTGATTCCTAAACGCTGGATCAGAGACACTAAGAACCTAGACCGCAGGGAACTCGAGGCTCGCTGCAAATCCGACCTCCCCCCCTTCACATATCACAACAGTCAGCGGTCTTAACGATCACTACTCGGCGACTATCTCGAACATCCTGGATGATCTAGCCCCACTAAAGCTGAAAAGAACCCAAATCAAAGACAGAAACCCCTGGTTCACGGGATCCCTTAACAACGAGAGGAGAGTCCTCCGACAAGCTGAACGATCCTGGAGGCAGCACCCCTCTGCCGCACACCTAAAACTCCTCCGCCAGGCCAGAAACTCCTACAACAGGAACATACTCAAGTCTAAAAAAGAATTCTTCCGAACTGCACTAGAGAAGGCCAAGAACAGGCCCCAAAAGCTCTTCGAACTGGTCAAACACCAATCTAATATACTGGCCAAAACTTCAAAAGAAAACCCCAAGTCTCTTATATCCTCAGAGGAATTCTCCTCCTTCTTCGCAGACAAAATCTCAGCCCTTGGAAGCGAACTCAACTCCACCACTCACCCTCAAACACCTCTTGACCCGCCTCCTCCAGCCACATCGCCCCCACTGGTTCCACCCAAAAACAATGCTCACTGGACTGACTTCAAACTCTATGATGACGACTCAGTGTCCAAAATCCTATCCTCCCTAAAGCCTAACAACCATTTTAATGACCCGCTCCCTTCCAACTGCCTAGCTACCGTCGCTCAATCCATTATTCCTAGCTGGACTACAATAATTAACGCCTCTCTCCGGCAGGGAATGGTGCCCGACTCTCTAAAAGCCGGCCAAGTCCTCCCCATTCTGAAAAAGCTGTCGCTGGATCCAGCCTCCCTGACAATTTCAGACCCATCTCCAACATCCCCCTCTTAGCCAAAGTGATGGAGAAATGTGTGCAGCAGCAACTAAGTCAACACATCAACAACTTCCACCTGCTTGATGACTTCCAATCCGGATTTAGACCAGGACACAGCACCGAAACCACTATGCTCCACATCGTTGATGATGCTCTCCAGGCCCTTGACCTGGGCAAGGCCTGTCTCATAATCCTCCTAGACCTATCCTCGGCCTTCGACACGGTCAACCATGAAAAACTACTCGAACGCCTCAAATTTAGGATGGGTTTGGATGGCACCGTTCTAGAATGGTTCAGGTCCTTCCTCAAAAACAGATCCCAGAGATTCCTTGTCAACAGCAACCTATCTGCACCATCCCCGGTCACGGTTGGAGTCCCTCAAGGTTCAATACTGTCCCCCACCCTCTTCAATCTTTACCTGGAACCGCTTACCGAAGTACTACGCACTGCCAATATCTCCTATCACATGTACGCTGATGACACTCAGATCTACATCAAAACCTCATCGCTCGCAGAGATCCTCTCCCTAAACAAAGCCCTGAAACTCACTGTCCAATGGCTCGCATCCAATCAACTCAAACTCAACGCAAAGAAAACTGAATTTCTCCTGATCGCCCCGCCCAATACCAACCTTGAGATTCAATCATGGATTAAGGCTATTACAGCCTTGAATTGCTCACCAACCATCGTAGACTCGGCCAAATCTCTGGGAATCACCCTCGATAGCAACCTGAACATGCAGGACTTCATAAATTCAATGGCCAAATCAGCCAGATTCCACCTGAGCTACCTTAGGAAACTGAAACCCTTCCTCGATGCTCCCGACCTAAAAATGACAGTCCAAGCACTTGTCATCTCTAGACTGGAATATGGCTGCTCTACCCTCTCGGGCCTACCCAAGATCTCCCTGGCACCTCTAAAAGCCTGCCTCAACGCGGCCGCCAGACTACTCACCGACTCGAGGAAATACGACCATATTTCCCCACACTTGAAAGCTCTCAACTGGCTTCCCCTGGAGGCAAGAATACAGCTCAAAATAGCATGCATCACGCACAAAGCCTTATATTCTAACTCTCCTGCATATTTGAGGCAGAAACTTGTGATCTCCGGTGGAATCAGAAACTCACGATCTGCCAGAGACCTCTTGCTCCAACCTGCACGCTTTCGGAAAAAAAAACTTACAACCGGGCTTTCTCCGGGGCTGCTCCAAGAATATGGAACTCTCTCCCACCGGACATCAGAAGAATCCCCTCTCTGACCCGCTTCAAAAGGATGCCAAAACATTCCTTATGGGTAAATTTCTCGTTTAATCTTTGCCTCTACAACTACTACAGCCCTGAACTATGGCCATCTATTGCCTCCCTTCGGATTATCTAGCTCACCCCATCAGAAACTGGGGGCCTTGTCGCGAACATTGGTTAACGTAATCTGTAATAATGTTACCTCGCTCCTGAGTATTTGGATATTTAATCTGTAAAAATGTTACCTCGTTCCTGAGTATTCGGATATTTAATCTGTAAATACATGCCCTATCTCCCTGTGTACCCTGCACCTTACCCTCTCCCATTCAATCCGCAACTGGATAATGCTATGCCTAATTTGTACACGGCTATGTTTTCCTGTAAAGCGCTCTGATACCCTAACGGGTCAAGTTCGCGCTCTATAAAACTCATAAATAAATAAATAAATATAAATAAGACAGCTGTACACGGTCTGAATGACCAGGATGAAATCTGGGCATTGATTTAAGTCTGAAACATTGGGGATTGGATATAACAGAGATCTAGCCACTGTAGATACAAATATATATATTTTTAGCCCTTTTGTAGGATTAAGTACATTTAGTAGGAGATCATCTGACTGTTTTGAGAATTAGATAGATCATGTAATGAACAATTTTGATGGGCGAATGAATTACCAACGTATATCGATATAAGTACAATGTTCTTTGATAATATCTCCTGTGTATAAGTATTTGTTTGTTTTTGGATTCGACAAAAAATTGGCATCACATCTTTCAGTTATGAGCATCATGCTTGGATTGTGGTTTTAATCTCCTGTGTGTAGCTCATGAGCTTAATTACAAGGCTGGCTGTGATATGGGATTAAGGTGTTTAATCTTTTGGATGTATTTATGCATTCATTCTATATCTTTCTCTTTTTTAGTTTCGTTTTCTTATTATTTTAACAATTTCTTCCTATTCATTTATATCTTTGAGAATTAACTGGTGAAGACATTGTCAGTCTTTTTCATAGTAGTTATCTGGAACCTCTTTAGGGAGCGATTGCTGCCTCTAGGGAAAGCCTAGTCGAACGGAAGTAACTCTTCCAGTTTTATCCCGTCTCTAACCCACGTGTCTTTTCTGGATATGAACCGGTTACTCGTCGTTTAAACACAGACGCTGATGGAGCCTGCAGTGAAGCGTGCCATGGTCATGCCAGTGCCATGGTCACGCAGAGATTTTGGTGAGAGAGAGATACTTACGAGTGGGGGTGAGTCCAGATTTCTTTTTCCTGTAATGAGTTATTTTTCTGGTTGCTTGGGCATATATTTACGGGAGTGTTCTCCATCTTATTTTCAGCAGCCACACTAAATGAATTTTACACGCACTTTTGTGGCTCGAGAATAATCTACTATCGGAGACACTTTGCAGTTGAGGATTGTTACAGGTACATTTATCAACATTATACCCAGGATATCTTAATTGCGATAGTCAGACTTTTAGAAGTTTGTGATTGAGATCGTTTTTTGTTCTATTTTTGGCTGCAGAAGTAGGGCAGGATTCGAACAACTGTGACGACGACGCTTGACGCTAGGGTTTGCCTTCCTCTTAAACCCCGGCAACTCCACGATAATTTTCAGTGAGTATTGTGTACCACCAGCGTTTGAGACTTATAGTTGGTTTTTTGGAGTAAGAGTCTTTAGTAGTATGATTCACATTTGGGTTGGAAATGAATAGGTAACTTCTTTCTCTATTTCTGACTTGTTTTTTAGCACTTGGTGGTTGGATGTATACATATTCTTGAAGGTTTCAGAATTGTTTTTTTGTTTTTGTATTAGATATCATTAAAATGGCATGTACACGTGTGGTGGTTTCCTTTTCTACTGGTTTTTTACGCTTTCTTGGATTTACTTTGTCACCAGACGCACTTAGGGGGTTAAGCGCACATTAAGGTTTTTCCAGCACAGCCTTGTATTTTATCCGTGGGTAGTTTTAAATATAGTAATATGATTTGTATATTGTGAAATTGTACGTTAGGTTGTTCCTCATACCCCAGTCCTGATGAGGCCCAAGTAATAGGGCTGAAACGCATCGACAACCGGAGAAGGAGGAATCCGTTGAATATTGAATTAAAACATAATAACGGACTTGCACATAAAAAAGTTTTCTTTGAGGTGGATAGGATACCTCTAATGTGCAAAGTATTACCTCACAGTGGATCGCATTGTATTTTAGGAATGGACACTTTTTGTGTAAAAATGTAGGGTCTAGGAAAATTATTATTTTAGATTTTTTGTACTTTTGTATGTGTTTTATATGTATGGAGTATATATTATTTTTTGTTGGATTTTGTTGATCAAAGTTGACAGAAAAAAATAAAAAAAGACTATTGGTCTTAACCAGATATGAATTAAGAAATAAATTGTGGTTTTGACCTGGAATGAGTAATGAATGTGACTTATTGAAATACATATGAATATGATGGGACATGGAACCAGTGTATAGGAGTAATTAATTGCCCCCTATCTTGATTGTTTAGGATATTTGTTCCTCCACATCATTTTGTTTTTTGAACATCTAACTATCTTTGGCCAAGTCAATTTGGTGAAAATGTTTATTCTCCCAAAGATCGCTTTTTATTTCATTCAATCCCTATACCCTTCAAGAAGGAGTGGTTTGGAAAGTTGCCAGGCCACATTAGTAGTTTTATCTGGTCCTCAAAAACGCCTCGTATAATTGGAAGAAGCTGAGAAGAAGATTAGAGAAAGGGGGTCTAGCGAAACCAGACTTGCAATTCTATTCTTGAGCGTTCTTGCTGAAAAACGGGAAAATGCTCCTGGATAGACCTGTGTGCTCAGAAATAGGTAGAATGTTTGTGGAGATGTTAAAGGATGTGAAAGGAGGGGAGTTTGGTTTCTTGCATAAGTACGCAGATCACAAATATTTCAAAAAAGTCAGACTGAAAATATTACAGGGCATGGCAGAGACATGGTACAGGATTAAAAGACACTTAAAGTTACTTTATTTTGGTAGTTTGACCCCAATTTGGGACTCACTGGGTTCCCCGGACTGGACAAAGGATAAGTTAGCGAGTCCACTAAGGGAAGCAGGCATATTGGGATGGGAACATTTAATGAACAAAGGACATTTGATTACATGGGAGATGTGCAGAGAAAGGACGGCCATTATGGTGTCGAGATTCAAATTCCTCCGAATCCAGAGCTGGTACCAATCCTCCGGTACGATGATAGGGGGACCAAATGAATTTGAAGAGAATCTGATGTCGGGAATATTCATGAAGAAAGAAATTTCAGTCTGGTATTGGATGATGATTGACATGACAGATGGAGAGTTCACGTTGCCACTGGAGCTGTGGGGAAAATGTTTGCCGGAGCCTTCGCTGGAGATCTTATGGCAAGTATCTATGACTATGCTGTATAAAGTAGTAAAACCTGCCTATTTAAGAAGGAACCATTTGTTTTCAACCCATAGGGCATATTGGACTCCACTAAGATTATCGAAATTTGGTAATGGAGGAGAGGCAGCATGTCCGAAATGCAGACAATTGAAAGAAGATGATGTACACATGTTTATGAAATGCCCCAAGATTCAGCCATTTTGGGAGGATGTGAGTAAAGCTTTATCTGATATCCTGAAGATACAACTTCAGGTAAGCATATCTTAGTTTTTTGGGGGGGATTTCTGGATGTACAGTTAAAAGGGGACAGAGAGCAATCGAAACTGATATTCTATGCAATAATGTTGACACGCAGGGAAATATGCAGGAAGTGGGTAGACCAAAACCCCCCCACTATAAGGACTGGATACTATCAGTAAATAATATTGCTAGATTAGATATGTCGGGTCATGGGAAGAAAAGATACAAATTTGGCTACCACTAACCAAGTGGTTAGAAACAGGAAGAGAAAGGGTAGGTGAGGGGTCCGATGATTAAGCCTACCTCGCCTCCGCTGGCACATATCCTATTGGGCAGAGTCTGCTTGGAGGATAATGGTGTACAGAAGTAAGGTTCACAATCAAAGAGCGGTTTCGGTTGAACTCCTTTTTTTTCTTCCAGCAAAAGGGCAGGAAAACCCAAGAACGTGCTATGAAAGGTTTTTTCGGAGGCAGGTGAGGACAAAATAAAAAAAAAACCTCGTCTACTAAGATAGTCAGACCTGGTTTTGCATAAAAAACACCTGATTGAAGCTGGTGCTAACTTGGAGATTAGTTTTTAACATTTCATGCATTGCATGTGTGCTGCACTATACACCACACAACCAATGCATGGAAAGTATCTGAGTTTCTCAAGGCATATTATTTTGTACTAGCAGGGTACCTTCCAGTATAATCCTTTGCTAAACATCACACCCACAGCTCTGCACCATGGGGTAAAGGCTGTGCGGGGCACTCGGCAGCCTGTTTGTCAGCAAGTGCAGGGGATGACAACAGCAGCAGGGCATTTTTAATAAATATGCCTCAGCTCTCCTCTGCCTTCGTCCCCTTTCGCAACACAGAGCAGCAACTTTGGTTGATGCATTCAGTTGTTCTTAAAATGAAAAAATCTGCCTCTTATTTTCCAAAATGTCAGAAACATGCTATGATGTAATGACTCTGATCAGAAGAAATGATCAGGCAAGGAAAGCAGATCTATAAAGACAAGGTACATGCTGCACTGCATTTCTTTTCAGCTGTTTCCTTCAGAAAACCAGTGGCATCAAGAAAGACATTCCAACCAATAAAGATATCTGCGCTGGTGTTTGGACTAAATATCAAATTAAAAATATCGGGATACAAAAATATTGTGTCAAGAATAACGAGATGTCAAAAATATTGCCGAAAGGAATATCTTTGTTAAGAATATCATTTTAAGTGTTGTTTTTAATATCATTGTTAAAAATTTGATTTTGAAAATATTGTTGTGTTATATTGTTTGGAGGGTTATTTTGTATTTAATTTATTGTAGTGTGATTGATAATATATGTTTAATAATTTTTTTATTTGTGTTTTTAAGAAGATAATTTATTATGAAGTTGTTGAAATTAGTATTTTTTGTTGTTTTAATGTCTAAAAATAATAGCTTTATAAATTTCTTTAGCAGTGAAATATTGGGTTTTTACAGGACAAAGTGTGGAGATTATTAAAATGTTAATGATCTAATTTAAATGTAATGTTCATTAATTTAATGATATGCAAATTAGTATAGTAAATTGTTTACTTTTATTTTGTTACATTCATGATTTTAATAAATAATAGTTTATAATTATTTTGAATCTATATACTAATTATATGAAAATAAAAACATTATTTAATTGTCATTTTTTTGACAAATAATAAAATTATAACATTTCTCAAAATAATGTAAATGTGCATTATTGATATATACATTTATATTTTTCATATACTTATATATTATTGGTTTATTTATGAAACATTTGTTAACATAAAATCAAGAATCAGTTTTGAATTATGTTCAATATTGGAATTAGTTCTGTTGCTAAGAATATATTTTCTAAAATGTATAATACAATTTGTTTTTAAATGTATTTTACATTTTGTTTTTATTTAATGATTTTTAATTTTGGAGTATGATAAAAAACATTTATGTTAAAATGTTAGGAATGGAAGTAAATATTTGTTTGAACATATTATTTATTAATAGTGATAATAAACTATTATATATTAGCATGTCTAATTATGAATATATAGGTTTGTATTTTTGGTTTGGTGTGTTTTTGAAGCAATTTTAAATGTATTTTATAGTTAAAAGATTATGTGTGAGTATTGAGTATTGATTGTGCATGTCAAATAATTTTTACTGTGTAACAGCTTCCATAAAATGTTTTTGATTGTAGTACAAATAGTAAATGTCACCACTTTAGTTTTCAAACCTTTACACAAATTGGTTTAGAGTTGAGTGGGAATAGTAAATGTTACCCTTTTAGTGTCCCACATCTTCCCCAAATTGGTAGATGTTGGAGTGGGAATAGCAAATGTCACCCTTTTAGTGTCCAACACTTTCCCTAAATTGGTATAGATTGGAAAGGGAATAGTAAATGTCATACCTTTAGTGTTCAACACCTACCCCAAATTGGTTTAGCTTGGTGTGGGAATAGTGAAGGTCACCCCTTTAGTGTTCGACACTTTCTTCAAAATAGTTTCCTTTGAGTGGGAATAGTAAAGGCCACCCTTTTAGTGTCCAACACCTTCCCCAAAGTGGTATATATTCGAGTGGGGGTAGTATATGTCACCCCTTTGGTGTCCAACACCTTCCCCAAAGTGTTTTAGATTGAAGTGAGAAAAGTAAATGCCACCCATTTAGTGTCCAACACCTTCTCCAAATTGTTATAGATTAGAGTCAGAATATTAAATGTCACCCCTGCAGTGTGTAACCCTTTCCCCAAATTGGTTTAGATTGGGGTGGGAATAGTAAAGGTCACCACTTTTGTGTTCAACACTTTCTTACAAAAAATGTATTTTTATCATTTTAGGGTGAAATCCTTTGTTTAAATTGTATTTGTATATCGTAGAAATAGGTTGTTATTTTATTAGTATTGTTTGTGTTTAAAAATATATTACAAAAATAGTTAGTTGCATGTTTATAATAAATAATATTATTAATTTCATATTTTTAGAGAATAAAGACGTACCACATTTTCCAAATGTTCTTTCTTTTCTAATTTTATTTAATGTATATTTTTACATTTGTAAACATATATATTTCAACTTAAAAGAAACTGTTATATATAGATAAAACATGTGTAATACATTTTTATTATTACATAAAAATGTAAAATATATTTTAATAATATGTTGTACATTTTCAACTTTTCTTTCCATTGTTTAGCATTTTTTTTAACATTTCTTAAATTGTTTTATATGCAGATTTTCAACATCATTTGAACATAATCTTTCAGTATATTTATTAAATCATTGTATATATTTTATACTTTTTATTTATTTTATACTTTACAACATTATAATATTTTTACAACATTTTGTGACATGTTTTACATGTTTAATAATTTGTACATTTTTAAAACATTACTTCAACATTTTAAAATGATGTTCCATTCATTTATAAGGGGAAATAGTTTTTTGTTTAGTTTCATTTAGTAACCATTTTTTTAACCACTACCTTCTATTTGTAGTCTATGTTGTTATTTTTAGTCTATTTTCCTGAATCCAGAATTCACACAATAAATTGATAGCTATGATCTTTTTGTGATGCTTCTATAATTGTATAGACAGTAGGTTGGGTTCTGCTTAGCGTGGATTAGAAGGTATTGTGCCATCCTTCCACTGTGTTATTTGTATTGGCTTCCTGTGCCTAGGTGTTGTCAGCAGTCGCGGCTCCAAGAGGGAGTGCTGCGGGGCGGTGGGGCGGGGGAGGGGCAGGGTGGGGGGTAGTAAACCACGGCATACGGCCGAACGGAGGTAAGTACATAAATAAATAAATAAAACGAATTACATTGCACGCGCTGCATCGCCATTTGGCGTTGCCGCGGGCGCAATGTAATTCATTTTATTTATTTATGTACTTACCTCCTTTCGGCCGTATGCCAGAGTTTACTACCCCCCACCCTGCCCCTCCCCTGCCCCGCCCCACCTCCCCGCAGCACTCCCTCCAGGAGCCGCGACTGGTTGTCAGAGACAGTCATCTATGGTATTTGGTATTTCGGTTGGCATCTGTGTCCATAGCGATGCAGTCTGCCAACCCAAGTGTCTTTGAAATAATCCATTTAGGGGGCTTAGTTTATCTTTATTTTGTTGGTAGTAAATTGTAGTGATTAGCTACCTATGTGACAGGGACATAGGCTAGTGCTATAATTTTTTTTAACTTCAAAGGCAAATTGGGTCTTTGTAGCATATTCTCCATATGCTCCAACAGTCATGTATGGCTCTGTGGGGGTACATTTTTAAAATGGTTTGAATCATGGCTTGTTCAAGGCCTTTGATTATTTTTTGTGGGTAGTAGTTATTTGTTTTTTGTTTAATATCGTTTAAGAGTTTGTAGTAAGTGTTGCTTTATTTATTTGGTAGTAGGGCATATATAAAAGGGATATTTGTGTATTGATATCCACCATGTGTGGTGTATATCTGAATGATTGGTTTGGGATGCATTTTGAAGGTCCCATATACCATCCATGTTTGGCAATGGCTTAGTCTTAGTAAGTTATCTGCTGTAAAGAACATTAGGTTTTGTTGTTTCGGTTGTTGTATAACAGGAAAGGTTCCTCATTGTGTGTAGGCTTGGCCGGAATTTGTGGAGTTTTGCTTCGAGGAATTCTGTGGAGCTACCAAACAAATCAGCGAGATTCTGCGGAATTCCGCAAACAGAAGGAAAAATATTTCCCTGGAGCTTCATTCTGGTTTTTTTCCCACTGGCAGCGCATTTCCCTCAGAAAATAAGCATGAACAGCACCACACAGTACGCAGGGGTGTGGTCATTTTGTATTACCGGCTTTCTCTGCTGTTCTGTGCATGGTGCTAACCCTATTTTGAATCTGCTTTAATTGGTACCAATCTTTCCCATCCTACTCATCCACCCCTCATTTACTTATTTTTTTATCACTGTGTGTCTTTCGATCAATCAATCAATCAATCAATCACGGCATTTATAGAGCGCGCTACTCACCCGGGAGGGTCTCAAGGCGCTGGGGGAGGGGGTAAGTTACTGCTCGAACAGCTAGAGTCTTGAGCTGCTTCCTGAAGGAGAGATGGTCCTGGGTTCGCCGAAGGTGAGTGGGGAGAGTTCCAGGTCTTGGCTGCCAGGTAGGAGAAGGATCTTCCTCCGGCGGTGGCTCTGTGTATGTACTTTACATTTTTGTCTTTTTTTTTCTTTTTGTGACTTTTTGTACTTTTGATTGTTCTCCCTTTCCTTGTGTCCCACTTCCTTCAGTTCTTCTTTTCTGCTTTGTTGGTCCTACTTCTTTTTTTTCACCGACCCCATAGCAGAAAGAGCAGCATGGCAGCGCCAGTGCCACATGTCACACCCTATGGGCACCAGCGCCATGCAGGGTTGCAGCCCTCCCCCATTTTTACTGAGGCAGAGTTGGCCAAGCTAGTTTTTTGAGACCAGTGCCAACTCCCCTCCATGCTGGCAACAAGCAGCAGACCTGGGAGAGGGTACGCCCTCCGGGAGAGTCGGCTGCTGAGGTGAGAGTTCGCCACTGCATGCACCACGGCATGGGGGTGCAGGGCAACACACAGCAGCTGAAGCACCACTGGGTGGACCTAATTGATAGGGAACAGGACTTGCTCGACTTGCTGGGTGTTGAGGTTGCAGGTCTCAAGTAATTATTTTTTTTGTCTTCTAAAGATGCTAATTTCTTTTTCAAACAGCATGCTGCGCACACTCAGAGGTAAGTTAAGTTTACATTGAGAATAATATCTGATCCAGCTTGAGCTAGCCAGGTGCTTGGCGCTACCTACTTGGTGCTCGTTTCGGCTGCCTATTTAAGAAGTGATGCAGACTTCTCTGTGCTGTCACTAAGATGCCTGTATATAGGGAGTTAGTGTAGAGTCCCAATTGCCCAGTGATGTGTAGTATGCATTGAAAAGGGAGATTGAGTTGGCCTATCAAAGGTGGTGGAGAAGCAAAGATCATTCATTGCAGTGCATTAGTAGTTCAAAATGTAGTTTAGGTTTCAGAAATTAGGAATAGGGCTTAGCTTTAGTAAATTAGGAATAGGACAGTAGGCTATCTGATTTAGAAAAGTACAATGATACTGCGTCTGGCTGTCCAAATATTTTTTTTAGAGATTAACTGTAGGAGAGTAGGATCTGCCTCTTATGTTGCCCCCACTTTTTTTCTGATGTTAGCACTGGTTTCTGGCTATAGTCTGGCTGGGTCCCTGCCAATCAGGGCCCCAGCCTCTCTGTTCTCTCTAAACGACATGGAGTGCACTCTAGGTGCACTAGTGATTGGATACTGTGGTGCCTTATGAGTCCCTAGTATATGGTACCTTAGGTGCCAAGGGCATAGGTACTTCACAGGCCTACCAGGGGCTGCAGCATGTGTTATGCCACCCCTGGGAAGCAGTCTAAATCTGACACCACAGGCCTGCTACTGCAGCCTGGGTGAGGTGGTGCTAGCACTCCCTCACTGAGATATAGGTTTCCTATATCTCTCCTGCACACACATATAAACCTATCAGTCACCCCTAAGGCAGGCCCTATCAATCCTGAGGGCAGGGTGCTTGGCTTCTATGTGAGGGGGTGCCTCTGCATGAGCAGGGCCCTTCTGCAGTTCTCAGAGTCCATTCTCTGGTGCTGTTTGTGGATGCGGTTAAACCATATACTATTTAAGTGCATTATATCCTCGCGGTAAATGCTAACTTTGGAATGGCTGCATCAAAACATGTCGTGTTTGGTGTCAAACATCTTGGAATACTACCCCCCGCCAATCTTGGCGGCGGGGGTAGCATTCCACCCTTCTAGAGGGATAAGACATGTACCTGCTGTGGAAACGCGGTAGAATCCTAAAGAGCCCTGGCATCACAAAATGGATGCCACCAGTCACAGACACTGGGCTGCCCTCCTGCTGATGACCGAAACTCGCAGTGGAGGAAGCCCAACAATAGGCATCCTGTCACAGGGAGGTGTAACCACCTTCCAGACAGGGTTTAGTGTATTGGGGCTGGGTGGGTGCACTCTTAGAGTGCTTTGAAGTCCTGCACTGGGGGAGCAGAAGGCTCCTCTGTGCATATGCCAGTTCAAACCAGCTCAGGGGCTACCTGCCCCTGCTCTGGCGCGAAACTGGACAAAGGGAAGTGGGTGTAGCCACCCCCTCCCTTGACCCTCCCATAGGTGGGGTCATAGAGCTAGTCCATCCCCTCTTTTTAGTATAAGAGGGGAACCTTCCATTGCAAAGAAGATAACCCCTGGACGACGCTCTACAGAAGAATCCTGGCCCTTCGACGTTCCACTACCTTTGGAAGACAGAAGAATCTCCCTTGGAGTCAAGGAGTGACTCCCCTGCTTAGCAGGCACCAAAAACGACAACGACGGTCGCAAACTACGCCGCTCCCGCCGGAGTCCGAAGTCCCTGCAGCCCAAGAAGTGGATTTCCTGACTTCTCCAAGGCCATCGTGAGTCCCCAGCGAAGCTGAGGCAAGTGGACCCCCGAGTAGCGAGGAACCGCGACCCCTGGGTACCGTGCACTATTGTCGAGTGCAACCCCTTCACAACGTTCTACGAACTTGTGCTTTGGACCACGTGTGGTCCCGACCTCCAACAGGAATCCCTCCGAAGATCAGAGGCCTACACCGTCCCGAGTGACCGTGGGCCCCTGTTGAGCGATTCCGCCCGAGGTGTCTTCGCGATCCCTTGCCCGCTGGCTTGTGGGTCCCCAGAAGACTTCCTAAAGAAACCAAAGGGCTCCCCTGGTTGCTCCAGGCCTGCCCTGACTTACCCTCGCTGGGTGAGTCCCTCAGACCTTGCTGGTCTGCGCCATCGACTTTCTTCATCTCCCCGAGACTTGCGGCTGCCAAGGCTTGTTGGCTCCGATCGAGTTGCCGACACCGCAGTCAGCTGCAGACGTCGAGGGACACACCGAATCCAGCTCCTGGTCGTCGTCGACGCCTCCTGGACCACGTGGCTGAAGAGTCAAGGCACCTGCAACCGACCTGAAGCGACCGACGACGGTGGGCATCCATCTTCCTTGCCCGGGTCACTGCCAAGTGACTTTGAACACTGTCCCCTCTGCTTTCAGGTCATCCTTCTTCAGAATCCAGGCTTGGATTCCACCGGACACTTCTTCAGCTCCCGCAAGCAGCAAGTCTTCTTTGTTCGCCATTGAAAACGACGCCGCGACCCGACACCAAAGGACACCTGTGCACCCGGCTTCCTGGGTGAGGTAACTCCAGCACTACGGTGCTCCTGTGGGTGTGGGCCCTAGAACTACTTACCCTGTAAGTGACTTGCTTGTAGGTTCTCCCGAAGTATCCTAAAACTCTTTATTTCCAACCGCGACTTGCCCCATTGAAGTTAACGGCGATTCGCGCCTGTGTATCCACACTGCACGCGTCCCCCGTGGGTCCTTTACTTACCTGCCTTGGGTGGTTTCGTGAGGCCCAGCACTTCTGAAGGCTCTAGGCCTTGTCTCCTTGCAAGTCGTTGTTTCTAAGTCTCTTACTTAGTATATGGTCTGAGTACGCCCCTAGGGCCCCAGCCATATTTTGTGCTTAACTTATTGTGAAACGTTGATTTGTGCATATGTTTGTCTTCTAATCTCATAAAGAGATTAGTAGAGAGTTATTTAGAAATAAATACATATATATTTGATATATATACCTGTGTGGTGTCTTTTCATTTGGTGATTCAAGAGATTATATGGTAAAACAAGCTGCTTTACATTCCTCCGAGACTTAGCCTGAAGGCTGCTCTCCACAGCTACCACTAGGATAGCTTTCTTTAAAGGTTGTCTTAAACCTATCTACCATAAGAGTCGATTTGCCCTGGTGCAAGGTGTCCACTTTAATTAGTGAACAGCATATACCAGGCCAACTTCTCACATTAACTGTACTACTAATCTCTTTTTTATCTTCTTTATTTATTACATCAGAACCCAAGGGCAAGAGGGCATCATCAGAGCAGGGCGAAGCGGCTGCCACATCAGTGCCGCAGCAAATGGTTCTGCTGACCCCAGTAAATCCTGTTATTACTTCCTTAATTTTTACCTCTCACCACTAGTAGAAGAATTTTGCCTTGTTTAATTTTTTATACTGTTTCCTTAGTTTTTAAGTCCTCTATCTAATGTTTGTTAAATTCATGTTACCCTGCATTATCCTTTTTTTCTATATTTCATGTTTCTGTAGCTGACTTCCTCCTGTCTTTCCTCCTGTATCTTTCATCTGCTTTTTAGGTCGAGCATTCGAGACCTCTTGTATATACTTCAGTATATACTTATATACTTTAGTATATACTTATATGTGTATGTACTTTGTGGGCTCTGGAGATCAGCCCTAGGACTTGTCTGCTTCATCTTAGGGACTTTTTTTTCTGTTCAACTGCCTCTATTTAACTGTCTTGATAGAAAACGACCAGCAGAGGTCAGTAAAATACCAGAATTGCTTTCTGCTGAGGGACTTTATTTTTTTATTTTTCTGGCAGCTGCCTCTATTTAACTTTCTTGATAGAAAATGACCAGCAGAGGTCAGTAAAATACCAGAATCACTTTAGCATTCTCAAGATTCCAGTCCATAGAAATTGTCTTCCACGAGCACCCGTAGACAATAATATTTTTTTCAAATCTTGTATTTTCAGTGATATGACCACCGAAGGCCCTGATTTAATATTAAAAACAGAGCTTGGACTATACCATGTCCTGCTGAAAGGCAATATTTTTCCCCATGTGTTCCCATACCTGGCGTGTCACGCAGTTTGGTGCTTACTTTCCCTCCATGTTAAAGAACAGTAGCTGTTTCAGCACCCAGGCTAATGTGCTGCATGGATAAATACATATAAGGTCCCAAAGGCGAGACCGATTGCATTGCAAATGCTTGTTTAGTAAGCTTTCCCTCTCCTCATTTATGACTTGTGGTACTGTAAGACTAAGAGAACAGATTTTTGGTATTGTGAAGATTGCAGGCTCAAGTAAGCTATTATTCACCACACATGTTTGTTGAGAAGGCTTTCTTGCTCATGCTCAAACAGTCAAAATGAGAGAGTGGCCATGGTCATGGACCCCACGAATGTTATGTTACCATTAATTTATACAGTATACCAGCAGTTTTCATGACATTGCAGCACGGCCGGAAAGTAATGAGATCCTATTTCATTTGCCAATCAAGACCATATGTCCTTCATTGACCATTCCACCCCTTCATTGCACTTCAGTGACTCATCATAGCTCTGTCCCTCCATTAGGAGAAAAAACGTTTTTGGATGGCTTGACTACCTAGCTTTCTAAAATGTCAACCAACAAACCTCCCAAAGTGATAGTTTGGATAGAAGATACTGTTAACTGAACTGCAGTGAGGTATTGCTATTGTACTTTTTCAAAAATAATAATTGCTTAGGAGTCGATTCTGGTATCTAAAATGGGTAATCATTTTTCTAGCCGCACAGACCACTAGTGTTGGGGCCAGCGTCAGCGCCAGTGCAGCGGAGGAGGCTCAGGAAGTTGGAGGGGGAGGAGTCCCATCGGTGGCAGGGACGGGTGGTGGTGAGTCACATTGCTTGCTTATTGACAGATTAAGTATACTGTATTTGTTAAGCGAGGCAGATATCCCATCCATCATCATTCATCACCTTGACCTAACTGTAGCATGGTACAATTTGGCACCGCAGTGTTGGTTGTGCAATGTGCGTCTGCTTCAGTTTGTTGAGGCATTATGAAATTTTAAATGCCTTACAAACCGAAAACAAGGTGTGTTCCCAGTGCCCACTTAATCACCCCCTACTAGTACTTCACTCCATTATTCTTTCCTAAGTACTGTCCCAGCCTACCAAAAACTTGAAAAATGTATTCTTGGCATGTGCCACATTTTTCTGCCCAAGTGATTTATGAATATATATATTTCATGGCTTCCATGACAGAGTTGCACCTGTTCATTCGTCAACTGCAGTGACTGACTATGCAAACCCTTAGCACATGATGATCAGTGACATCCCACTATTCTATAGCAAACCTTGACCTAGCTTAATCCCTGTAACTTACCTTGAAGTAGAGTAACTTTCCTTACTGCCAAGTGAAGGTATTTGTTAAAAATAATTTGTGGTGGATGGCGAGGCCAGGGAGTAAAGTGGGACTAAGTGCCTGATTTAGAGTTTGATAAATGGAATACTCTGTGACGAACGTGCCAAAAAATATATATATTCTTTTCCCTTCCATGTACTGCACTGCATCGTTTTTTTCACTGTCTACTTACGGCAGACAGGATATCTGTGTTTATACATGACATGTGTTATGTTATGCTTATTTAATTTGATATCGCGCCCGAATAACCCTGAAGGGGTATCTCGGTGCTGGGGACAGCCGCAAGAAGGAAAACAGAATGCTAGGTTAAAACAGAACAGTCTTGAGTAGTTTCCTAAATATTATGCAAGCTGTACATGCATGGAATGGCAAGTTGTTCCAATATGTGGGAGCCAGATATGAGAAAGATCTTCCACTGCACCTTGACTGTCGGATGCGGGGTATGGTAAGTAAAGCTTTTTCCAAGGATCTCAGGTTCCTGACTGGACAATAGTGTTTTAGCTTCTGGTGTAAACAGCTGGGACCTTTATCCATTAAAGCTTTGTGAGTTAAACAGCAGATTTTGAATGTTATTCTCTTTGTGATTGGTAGCCAGTGTAAAGTTCTCAAAAAAGGAGTGGATGCAAAGCCTGAGGGGAAATTGCAAATGAGACATGCTGCTGTATTTTGAACAACTTGTAACTTGTAACTTGGACAGTAATGTCTCATGGGCTGAAGCTAATAATGTATTGCAATAATCCAACCTGCTAATAATGAGTGCCTGCACCAAGGTTTTTCTAGCCAAAAGCTGGAGAAAGGGAAGCGCGTTCCTTGGCAGGTGCATCATATGGAAGCAGGAGCCCATGGTATAGCCAGAACCTGCTCTTTTATTGTTAATGCTTGGTCCAGTCTGACACCAAGATTCTTGATGACCTGCCTGGGGGTAAGGGCACTACTGAACTTTGAAGGTGACTAGTCAGGAGGCCAAAGCTGTTGGGCTTTACCAAAAAGCATGATCTCTATCTGTTCTGCATACAGCTGTAGACAGTTACTTGACATTCAGTCTGCTTTCGCTTTCACCCCATTGGAGAAGCATTCTTTAACTTTGATGACTCTTTGTCAAAGGAAATAATCAGCTGAGTGCTGTCCGCATAAGACAGAATTTCAAATAAGAAGGATTTGTCGATCTTGGCAAGGGTAGTCACATATATGTTAAATAGGGTAGGGCTCAAACATGAGCCCGGAGGGACCCCTTGTCAATCAGCATGGAACAAGACATGAAAGCTCTCAAAGAGATAGTTTGAGATCTATTTTCCAGAAAGTTTCAGAACCATTGTAAGGCTTTCCCATAGATCCCTATCTCGTGCAATCGTTGAAGCAGCCTGATATGGGACACAGTGTTGAAGGCTGCGTACCGATCTAAACACACAATCATAGATGGAGTGTTGGTATCCAGAGAGTGACTGATGGAGTCTGTAAAAGTTACCAAGGCTGTATCAGTGCTGTGTGCTGATCTAAACCCAGATTGCGATGGATCCAGTATCTTGTTGTCTTCAAGAAAAGGCTGATAGCTGTTTATTTATTGGACCTTCCAGCAGCACACCTAGAAGCGGAAGCAGGGAAATGTGCCAATAGTTCGAGAGAATTGCAGAGGCAACATTAGCAACGCATAACCTGCACGGATTTCAAGGCTAGAGGAATTTTCCCTGTATCTATAGATAGATTGAACAGTGATCTGATTGAGGAAGCAATCTGATTAGAGAGTAGTGCTGAGATCCTTGGCGGGCATGGATCTGAGGAGGAACCTGATTTAGCTTTTTCTAGAGCTCTCTGTATTTGCTCAAGTGAGAAAGCGTCACATTTTTCCAGGCTTAATCCACCGTTGAGGGGAAAGAGTTAAAGTTAAGCTCCTATTTTGTCAGGTCCAGAGAGTTGGTAAACTCTCAAAAACCTTATTGCAGGGTCTCCCAATATGCCTCCATAACCACTTGGGTGCCATGGACATAAGGGTTACGTCCTCCGCTGCAGCGCTACTGAGCCGAGGACGTAACCATTACCTCCTGGGGGGGCGTGGCCCGACATCATGGCCAGCTAGTCACACTCGTGCGGAGCACTTGCCCCATATAAGAGAAATCCTGCGTTAATCCTGGCGGAGCCGTCGGAAATCCCGACTGTAAAGGCATCAGAACCTCTCCGGACGGTGAGGAGCAAAAAATCGAGAATCGCCTGGGATCGGAACCCCCGAAAAATCCAAAGGGAAGGAATCCAGGGATGCGGCGCCATGCCTGATGTCGAAATGGCGGTGCCTGACTTACCTCCGAAGGCCGTCTAGGATTGAAAGAATCGCGACTGGGGGGGTCCGGCGGTCGAATCTTGACTGCGAACCTCTCATGTAGATGAACCTTCGCTTCCCCCACCGTGTTGCTGAAGAAGGGCCTGAGGACGAGGATGCGGTGCTGCCAGAAGTTATCCGGACCTGAGGAGGCACGTTGCCTGAAACACACAACTTGCGGAAGGTACGGAGGAAACTGGGGGCGCGACTCTCCGGAACCCAGAAAACCCGCATATAATAAGCGGTGCCACCAGCAGCTGGGCGGATTACCGAGAGCAGGCATAAAATACAGGGACAGGAAATAGGACCGCGGTGCTGCGACACTGCGCAGCTCCAACGCAAAGAGAAGACGAAATACACGAGGCGCCCCTGGACCCACCGCGGCCTGTGATGTGCTCATGTTGCGTTTTGGGCCGTTTCCTGTTGCGGGCACTAGGCCTACCCACACAAGTGAGGTACCATTTTTATCAGGAGACTTAGTAAATGCTAGGTGGAAGGAAGTTTGTGGCTCACCTCAGATTCCAGAACATTCCATCACAGAAATGTGAGAAAAATGTGTTTTTTAGAGGAATTTTGAGGTTTGCAAGGGATTCTGGGTAACAGAACCTGGTGAAAGCCACACATGTCACCCCATCCTGGATTCCCCTGGGTGTCTAGTTTTCAAAAATGTTCAGGTTTACTAGGTTTCCCTTGTTGCCAGTTGAGCTAGGGCACAAAATCCACAAATAGGCACATTGCAAGAAAAAGCGTTCGTTTTCAGTGGAAAAATTTGGTGTGTCCACATTGTGCTTTGGGCCATTTCCTATTCGGGCACTAGGCCTACCCACACAAGTGAGGTACCATTTTTATAGGGAGACTTGGGGGAATGCTAGGTGGGTAGCAGTTTGTGGCTCCCCACAGATTCCAGAATTTTCATCATAAAAATGTGAGGAAAAGGTGTTTTTTTAGACAAATTTTGAGGTTTGCACTGGATTCTGGGTGAAAAGTGTGAAGAGAGCCCTGCAAGTCAGCCCATCTTGGATATCCAAAGGAATCTAGTTTTAAAAAATGTACAGGTTTGCTAGGTTTCCCTAGATGCCGGCAGAGCTAGGCCCAAAATCGACAGTTAGGTACATTTTTAAAAAAAGGGACAGTTTTCATTGGCAAAATGTTATGTGTCCATGTTGCATTTGGGTAGTTTCCTGTCACGGGCACTAGGCCTACCCAAACAAATGAGGTACCATTTTTATAGTGAAACTTGGGGGAATGCTAGGCGGGTAGAAGTTTGTGGCTCCCCACAGATTCCAGAACTTTCCATCACAAAAAAATGAGAAAAGATGGTGTTTTATTAGACAAACTTTGAGGTTTGCAAGGGATTCTGGGTACAAAAATGTGGAGAGAGCCATGCAAGTCAGCTCATCCTGGATTCCCCTAGGAATCTAGTTTGTAAAAATGTGCAGGTTTGCTAAGTTTCCCTAGATGCTGGTAGAGCAAGGGCCTACAATCCACAGCTAGGCACACTGTAAAAACAGTGTCAGTTTTCAGTAGTAAAATGTTATGTGTCAATGTTGCATTTTGGGCAGTTTCCTGTCGCAGGCACTAGGCCTACCAACACAAGTGAGGTACAATTTTTGTCGGGAGACTTGGGGGAATACTGGGTGGAAGGAAGTTTATGGCTCCCCTCTGATTCCAGAACTTTCCATCACAGAAATATGAGGACTTTTGAGGTTTGAAGGGATTCTGGGTAGCAGAACCTGGTGAGAGCCACACAAGTCACCCCATCCTGGATTCCCTTTGGTGTCTAGTTTTTGAAAATTTACATGTTTGCTAGGTTTACCTAAATGCTAGGTGTGCTGGGACCCAAAATCCACTGCTAGGCAAATTGCAAAAAAGGGTTAGTTTTTAGTGGGAAAATGTGATGTGTTCACTTTGCGTTTTGGCCTATTTCCTGTCATGGGCACTATGCCTACCCACACAAGTGAGGTACCATTTTTATTGGAAAACTTGGAGGAATGCAGGGTGGGTGGAAGTTTGTGGTTCCCCACATATTCCAGAATTTTCCATCACAAAAATGTGAGGAAAAGGTATTTGTTTAGACTGATTTTGAGGTTTGCACAGGGTTCTGGGTAAATAAATGTAGAGAAAGCCACACAAGTCAGCCCGACCTCGCTTTCCCTGCAGCTAGTCAAATTGCAAAAAAGGGTCAGTTTTCAGTGGAAAAATGGGATGTGTCCATGTTGCGTTTTAGGCCGTTTCCTGTAGTGGGCACTAGGCCTACCCACACAAGTGAGGTACCATTTTTATTGAGAGACTTAGGGGAACACTGAATAGGACAAAAAGTGTTATTACCAATTGTCTTTCTTTGCATTTGTGCCTTACAAATGTAAGACTATGAGTAAGAAAGAGGTCATTTTGAAAAATGCCCTTTAATTCACATGCCTGTATGAGATCCCACAAATATAGAGATGTGCACATAACCACTGCATATAAACTCCATACCTTGTTCCCATTTCAGAAAATCATAGGTTTCCTTGATACCTATTTTTCACTCTTTTATATTTTACCAAATGAAGTGCTGTAAACCCAGTGCACAATGAATAACAATTGCAAGGTGCAGCTCAGTTACTGGCTCTGGTTACATCGGGTTCTGGGTGAACCTACATGCCATATATATCCCCACAACCAGAATGGTCCAGTGGATATATTGCTTTTGAAAATCTGCCATAGTTAGAAGAAGTTACAGGTGAAAATGTAGGCACAAATGGCTGCTTTTTTTAAACTCTATTTCAATATTTTTTCATTTTAACTGTTACTTTGTATAGGAAAACTTTGAAGGATTTACACAAATGACCCCTTGTTGAATTCAAAATGTTATCTAATTTTTATAAATGCATAGCTTTTCAGGCTCCGTCATTGGTTTTATACCCATTTCTACCACTAACTGGAAGGAGGTTGAAAGCACAAAAAAAAGGAAAAATGGGCTGTGTCCCAGTAAAATGCCAAAACTATGTTGAAAAAATATGGTTTGCTGACAAACATCTGCCTGTTCCTAAAAGATGGGAAGATGGTAATTTTATCACCACAAACCCTTCATTTATACCATTTGCAGAGAAAAAACCAGACGCTTTCATCTGCAGCACATGTTTCCCAAAAAACCCCAAATGTGGCTGTATTTTGGCTAATTTCTCAGTCCCCTCCTCGGATACCTTTAGAGTCCTCAGGATGATGGAAAAAAGGACGCAAATTTGGCATGGATACCTTATGTGGACAAAAAAATTACGGGCCTAAGCGCGAACTACCCCAAATAGCCAAAAAAAGGTTTGGCACAGGGGTGGAGGACTGGCAGTGAAAGGGTTTATGGTGGTGGTAATTGTAGCAGGCTAGTGTGCTAACATGGAAGTCATCACAAGCAAGGTCCCACTCCCACCTAGGTGAACTCAAACTGTAGGATTAATCAGAAGGATCATACATCACATGCAGCAAGATTGAAAGAAAACATAGAGTTAGTGGGTTATTTATATCATAACTTATCAAAGACTGAGACCAGACTGCCATCTTCCACATAGAAGACCTGATAATAAAGTAGTAACTTCTGAGCAATGGGGAGCTAGTATTTAATTAATTTATTAAAATAATTAAAACTAAACGAATGAAATCTTCGATTCAGGAGGAGTGGACTCAGGACACAAGGAGGTTAAACGTTTAAGCTACACAAGGTCTAAATGATGATGTTGACGAATTATGTTATATATGACAATGTATCCCTTTAATGCGTGGGTGGATAAGTGGGGCTGGCGTGGGCTATCGCTCAGGTAAGAGAAGATCCGGCAGGGAGTTGGTGTTGCTTTCACCTCATCCACCCCACCAAGCATGCAATCCATTTATAGTGTAAATTCATAAGTCACACCTCAATATATCACACAGCCGGTGGGAAGAGGGTTAGGGGTTTAGTGTATGGATGGGAATGGATAGTTGGTAAAAGTGTGACAAAGAGAACCACTACACAGCAACAATATTTATCAGGGCGATGAGCACCGCATCATCATCATAAAATCTATTGTGGAAGGAAATGAAGGAATGACAGTTCAATTAAATGCATTGCAAGGAGTCCTTTATCCACAGAGACTAAGTTATTGTATATCTAATGTTTTGTCATCTAGGTTTGAAGAATACAAATTATGCAGGAGTAAACCCAAACAGTTCTAAAAATTATGATTGTTAAAAGAAAAATGATACTGTATATAAAGTCAAATTGGGCGATGCATCTGCATTCTTCTCGAAATATCCATCTTGGGTGCCTGGCTGAACCGGTCTGGTAAGGTAAGTAGGAGTGTTATGGAGATTTCAGGGGAAGTGCAGGAGAAGAGAAGGCCTGCAGATTGTAAAAAAGAAATGATATTGTAGGGTGAAGGAGAAGGACGGAAGATAAGCTTCATGAGGCATGGACCACGAGGCAGAGCAAGGGCATAGGCTGCTGCAATCATTCATTATGACTCATGTGCGATTAACTGGGAAGTGAGAGCACTTTTACAACCAATCCCAGACAAGTAGCTGTATGTACCTGGCTGATCAATCTCACAACTGTCATAACATTTAGCCGAGTGCGTCCATCATGTGATGATGTGACATCACATGTCTGTCTTCAGTTACAGCTCCCCTAACCACAACCACATAATAGAGGAGTTTGACATTGGAGCCAGCACACACTACTGAGTATTTCCCAATCAATGCACCTCTCTCCAGTCCACAGGGCTGAGAAGGCCTCTTAGAGTCATCATCATGTTGGTTTCCCTTTGAAGTTGATAACTTCCTTCTTCTGGCTATCGAGGTAGTCCAGCCCTGAGTCCTGACTTCGAGTAAAGAATCAGTCAGACTCCAGACCCAAATGAGATTGAGAGAGATAGCTATGTAGTGCACTGCTGTTGATGAAGAAGAAGAGCAAAATAATTTAAGCATTTTGTGTAGATTTGTATTCCTTAACTAAACTGACTGGTCTGGTCTCTGAAGAACCATAAAAAACTTACAGCAAGTACTGGACCATGCAAGTAAATCTAGCTAACTGTGAAAGGGCTAATCACCTTCAGGCACAATGAAACATCAGCCCCCAAACATTGCAAATCATTGAAATCAGGTTTAGAAATTATTTAAACACCCTCACTGTCTACCACCACATAAATCATCAACGATCATTCACACTCACTCAGTAATTTATCACTCATTGGTGCAATAGTTATCTGTTCCAACCCAAGCACGGTGGTACACAATTGTTGTATTGTATCTCCTCTTTTCCCATGGAAGCAACACATTGGCAGTTTTGTAAAATAAATGATCTTTACTGGGGCAGCCCTGCTAGGGAATAAAAAAAAAAGGATAGGTATGGGATGGAGGCAGGCATTGTCTCCAGTGTCCTTGAAGGGAATGGGGATTCTTCTTCACTGCACACTGTTCAACTCCAGTTCGGCCATGCATGTGTGTAAATGGTGGGGCTGAATAAGTCAGACACAAAATAATATAATGTTCTAGCTATATCCATTTTTTGTTTTTTAGCAAAGCAGTTCGACAATCATCTGAAAATTCTATGGAGGCCTACTCAATCAGGGAAGTAGAGTTCATCCTCAAACTCAGGTGGTTCGCCCAGAAGTTGGTCAGCTAACACACTTGAGTCTGACCAATCACCCTCATCCTCATCCTCCTGTGGTGTTTCATGAACAGTGTAGTTGTGTGGAATGAAGTGTTAGTTCATTTTAATCATGATCAATCTCTCCACATTTTGAGGCAAGAGACTGGTCCTAACTGTGACAACTGTGCCAGCTGCACTGGACACACGCTCAGCAGACACCCTGGCAATTGGACAAGCCAGATACTTTACTGCCAGCCTACTGAGTTCTGGCCATTGGCATATCTTCTGATACCAATAGACTAGTGGGTTTTGATCCACGAAGACCTCTTTTGGGTCATCCATATTGTCTTGGAGCATCATCTGAATGGTCATTGGTCCTGCCATTTCCTCAACCTCTTTTGTTTTCCCCTCTGCACTTGATTTAAGCCCTGCCACTTGAAACCAAACCATTGCAGAGGTTGGGTCTGATTCTTCTGTTGCTGTTGTTGTTGTTGCATGTGTTCTTGTTGCTGGTGTTTGCTGCTGTGACACAACAGCACTGCCCTCCCTGGAGGTTGAAGGCTGCACATCAGAACTTCTGCCCGGGACTCTAACATCCATTCATTCTTCTTCCAGGTTTCTCGCTTGCTCCACAATCCAAGTCTTGTATAGTGAAACATCCACTTCTGAAAAAGAAATGAAAGTGGCCAGTATTATTTTAGTACCGTGGATCAAGTATTGTGGCACAGATGTACTCTTTGGATGACACAATCTCTCTTTTCAGCCTTATATTAACAGCCAAGTGAAGGATTAAACTCTCAACCAACTTATGCGCTTCTCCGTTCACCCAGGCGAACCTTTGTGACACCTTTATTAATTGGTACTGTAGCAGATGCAAAAACAGGATAGCTTGGATATTGTAGTGTCCTCCTTGCTGACTTCCCGTGAGAAAACCTCAAAAGGAAGTAGCATGCCAGGCATTCAACTAGGCCCAGTTTGTCCACCTCCATGGTCATGCTTTTCCCAGTTGCATCCCTTCCTCTTTGAAGGACATGGTCGTTGATCAGTCTATACTGCTAAAAAAATGTTGCAACTTGTAATGAGTTGATTTCCAACATGTTGGCACCGCCTGTATGAGGGCTTTAACTGTTACACTATTAGCACGCTGAATGATCCTCAACTGATTCCGGGCTTTAAAAGAATGGCTGATTCTTCTGCAGGTGATCAGTATGTTGCTGACTATTTCTTTTTTTTTTAGAAAGTCCTGCACAATCAGGTTGATGCAATGCGCCAAAAACAGGACCCTGAAATAGACACCATCTTCCATGCCCTTGGCCTAGACTATATTACTTCCGTCCAAACACTTTGCTGTTAAAGTCTTCCAAGATGTTTGCAGCTGTATGGGATTTCTCTTTGGCGAACATCATTACTGTTGCATGCCGCCGAACCGCCTTAACACCTTCGATGCTCATGACAGAGCGGTTCCGTCATGAGCATCGGTTGGGCTGTGCTCATGACGGAACCGCTCCGTCATGAGCACAGCCCATGGGGGAAGCGCTGGCGCTCCCCCCATGTGTTGCCGATCTTGCCCCCACAGAGGGGGATGGCAGCGGAAGAGTTTCTTCTGCCACCCCGACCCCCCCCACGCATTCCCATGACGTCAGCGCACACAGCGCACGCCAACGTCATCAGGAAGCGCTGGATGCGCTGGAAACCATTTGTTTCCAGCGCGTCCAGGAGGAGGGTAAGTTTTTGCTGCTCCGGTGGACCAGGGGGGGCACATTGCGGCACACTGAGGCATCGGGGGAGAGGAAACAGTATTTCCTCTCCCCTGATGTCTCAATACAGGTCATTCCTGCTGCACGATCGCGCATAGTGTCGCAATCGTGCAGCAGGAATGCCCCACTAGGCATCAGGGATTTCTTTTTTAGTTCAAGGAAGCGACCCCTTGGGCAAGGGTCGCTTCCTCAAGGGGACAAAAAATGTTTAGACTTTTCTGCCCCCCCTGGGGCCATATCGCCTTGGTTTTTGGGCGTTTCTGGCCCCAGAGGGGGGCAGAAAAGCCCACTAGAGCCTGGGATCTTTTTATTTCAAAAAAGGAAGCGACCCCTTGGGGAAGGGTCACTTCCTTAGGGGGGGCCCATTTTTTTAAAGACTTTTCTGCCCCCCTGGGGACAGATTGCCTGGGTTTTTTGGCGTTTCTGGCCCCAGGGGGGCAGAAAAGCCCACTAGAGCCAGGGATCTTTTTTTTAAAAAAATGGAAGCGACCCCTTGGGGAAGGGTCGCTTCCAGGGGCCTCATTTAAAAAAAATGTGTATTCTGCCCCCTCGGGGGCAGATCGGCCCGTGTATTTGGCCTTTCTGAATACCCCACTAGACACCATGGAGTTATTTAAAATTTAAATGGAAGCGACCCCTTGGGTAAGGGTCGCTTCCAGGGGGGGGCTTTTTTTTAATGTGCATTCTGCCCGGCAGATTGGCCCTTTTTTTGGCCTTTCTGAAAACCCCAGTAGACACCAGGGACTTATTTGAAATTAAATTGGAAGCGACCCCTTGGGCAAGGGTCGCTTCCAGGGGGCAGATTTTTTTATATGTGTATTCTGCCCCCCCTGGGGGCAGATCGGCCTGTTATTTTGTCCTTTCTGCCCCCGGAGAGGGGGGGCAGAAAACCCACTAGGCACCAGGGATTTTGTTTTGTGTGTAATGGAAGCGACGTGGTTGCTTCCAAGGGGGTAAATTTGGTTAAGTTTTTTCTGCCCCTCCTGGGGACAGATCTGCCCCTTTTGGCCTTTTGCCCTGTTCGGGAGGGGAGGCAGAAAACCCTACTAGGCACCAGGGATTTATTTCTTTTGCAAGGGGGCACATTTCTGTCTGCTGTTTTCTGCCCCACCCTCAGACAAGCTCACCCGATCACTTATGCAAGTTCACCCCCATTTGTCACAGCCCTATTTGAAGGCCCATCTGGCAGATTGACCATTTGGGTAGTGACATAGCGTGTTATAATGTTAATTGTTTTATTTCTTGTGATTTGCAATTGTAATGCTTTATTTCTCCCTTTTTGTTCTAGGTGAAAGCTTTTGCTCTTTAGACTGTTGCAGGTTGCGGTTTCGTTACATTTGGTTCTGCTGTTTGTGTAGTTGCTTGTGTTTGGTAAGAGACTTTTTTGTACAATGTAAATGACTTTCATTTCTCTGCATGAATGTGTTTTTTTGCAAATGGTGTAATAATAGCAGTACGTTTAGCTTCTGTTTTTTGAGTGTCAAAACTTTTTGCATTTGTGCTCGATGTGTATTTTGTTGTCTTGTGAGTAATTGGTTTTGTTTTTTTCTTTCTAGTGGGATATCGTTGGTTTTTGCTGTCTCTCTGCAGAGTAGGTGATGGTGAGTGTAGCTGTCTCTTGCAAGTGAATTGTATAGTTTGAATATATAGATCTTTGTGATAAAGGCACACATTTTTTTTACTTACTTATTTTGCACAGTGTTGGTTGTTGTTGAGTTGTTTGTGCAGTCTCCTTTCTTAGTAAGGATAATGGCTAGCCGCAGGATTACTGCTCAGCAGGTTGTTGGTATGCTCTTTGAGTCTTCCTCTGACCATGGTTCAGAGACTGACTCTGCATCTGAGGCAGAGGAGGGAGGGGAAGATTCAGGCAGTGAGTTTTCTCTCCACATGGAATCATCGGATGATGAAGCTACTCTCAGTGCGGATGAAGCTACTCTTAGTGCGGATGAAGTGCCTGTGTTAGAGGAGGACATTGATGTGCCGATAGTGCGCCAAGAGGCATCTGGGCTGCAAGGCTTCCCGTTGGTATAGTGCGGCAAAAGGCATCTGGGTTGCAGCCTGGGGCTGCAAGGCTTCCAGTTGAAAGTGATTACATCCCGGTTGCCCCAGGCATGGTACAGCCGGCATTGCCGGACTTTAGTGGTGTTCCAGGGTGTAGAGTGAACACAGAAATATTTTTTCTGATACATTTTTTTCAGTTGTTTATGGACGATGTGTTTTTGGCAGAGATTGTTGAGCAGACTAATTTGTATGCCGAACAGTTTGCGAGGGACAACAGTGCCAGCCTTAAGCCCCACTCTAGAGCTACCCGGTGGACTCCCACAAATCTGGAAGAGATGAAGAAGTTCTTGGGTTTAACTTTTTTGATGGGCTTGCTAAGGAAGCCATCAATGTCTTCATATTGGTCTACTAGTCCCTTGATGGCAACGGCTATATTTCCGGCAGCCATGAGTTGTGATAGGTATTTGCTTCTGCTTCGGATGCTGCATTTTGTCGATAATGGTTTAGCGTTGCCACGAGATCACCCTGAGTGTGACCGTCTTTTAAGATTCGGCCTGTCATTGATCACTTTGTTGATCGATTTTCTGAGATTTATGCTCCAGGCAAAGAAATAGCTATTGATGAGTCTTTGGTCCTGTTCAAGGGCCGCTTGGTTTTTAGGCAATACATTCCTAGTAAGAGGACACGCTATGGAATTAAGCTGTATATGCTGTGTGACAGTAGGACTGGATATGTCTCTAATTTCAGGGTGTACACCGGTAAGGAATCCAGGATTAACCCCCCTGGTTGTCCGTCCACTTTTGGAGTGACTGAGAAAATTGTGTGGGAACTTGGTAGAGGACTTTTTAACAAAGGTCACCATTTATATGTAGATAACTTCTACACTGGTGTGCGGTTGTTCAGGGAATTGGCCAAAGTGGACACTGTTTCTTGTGGCACAATCTGCTCTAACCGTAAAGGTTTCCCTAAAGAACTAGTTTGTCAAAAGCTTGTGCGGGGACAGTGCAGTATGTTGCGTTGCGAGGAACTTCTAGCTGTGAAGTTTTCAGACAGGAGAGATGTCTACATGCTGACTACCATCCATGATGAAAGCACTTCACCTGTGACTGTTTGGGGTCAGGTTGCTGAAGCGCGCAAACCTGTGTGCATTTTAGACTATAATAGGCACATGGGTGGTGTTGACAGAGTAGATCAGAGGTTGGAACCTTACGCTGCTCTTCGTAAGGCTTACATTTGGTATAAGAAGTTGGCTATCCATCTTTTCCACTTGGCAACCTTTAATGCTTTTGTTGTATTCAAGGATTCTTGTCCTCCTGAGTCAAAGATGACTTTTGCTAAGTTTCAGGAGTCTGTAATAGGCAGCCTTGTTTTAGTGGAACAGGCAAGTGTTCCTAGAGTTGGAGTGGTGGAGGATGTGGCTAGATTGAAAGATCGCCACTTTCCTGATCACATTCCTCCCACACCCTCAAAAGACTTTCCCAGTAGGAGATGTAGAGTCTGTTGGCGAAGAGGTACGCGGAAGGAGACTCGTATGTACTGCCCCGAGTGTCCTTCTAACCCTGGGCTGTGTGTGCCTGCTTGTTTTAGAATGTACCACACGCAAAAGAATTTTTGGGAGCATCCATGAGTGGTAAAGTGAACTGCCTGGCCTCTATTGTTTAATATTTTTTGTTCAGTTTCAAGGTTGGCATTTGCGTAGTGTATTTAGTTTCAGATTTTGTGTTAGTAGATTTGTATCTATTTGCAATTTGTTTGTGTTTTCTTATTTGTATAAAAAAATCCTAAATGTGATGGCGGTGTGCGTGGAGTGGCGCTTGGCTGGCGGTGTGCGTGGACTGGCGCTTGGCTAACGGTGTGTTTGGATTTGCGCTTGGCTGGCGGTGTACGTGGACTGGCGCTTGGCTGGCGGTGTGTTTGGACTGGTGATTGGCTGGCGGTGTGTTTGGACTGGCGCTTGGCTGGTGGTGTGCGTGGACTGGTGCTTGGCTGGCGGTGTGCGTGGACTGGTGCTTGACTGGCTGTGTGCGTGGACTGGCGCTTGGCTGGCGGTGTGCGTGGACTGGTGCTTGGCTGGCAGTGTGCGTGGACTTGCGCTTGGCTGGCGGTATGTGTGGACTGGCGCTTGGCTAGCGGTGTGCGTGGAGTGGCACTTGGCTGGCGGTATGCGTGGACTGGCGCTTGGCTGGTGGTGTGCGTGGACTGGCGCTTGGCTGGCGGTGTGGGTGGACTTGCGCTTGGCTGGCGGTGTGGGTGGAGTGGCGCTTCGCTGGCGGTGTGTGAGTAGTGACTTGCTGCTGGTCACTACACACACTGCTAGCCAAACGCCACTCCACGCAATCCATGAGCTGGTGTGGTTGCTGTGTCAGGAATGTGGGCATGTGAAAGTGATGGGCCCTTGAATGGCGCTGTCTGCTGGTGTGAGTCTTGTAATGTGCTGGGCCCGCAGCTGGCGGTGTGAATGGTTTTGTATGTGTCACACGTATGAAAGGTGTATGAATGGCCTGTAAAGAGGTTGGTGCCTTGTCGTGGCTTTACAGCTCACGAGCTGTGAGTCAATGGTTCAGTTTCTCGTCCTTTCAATTATTAACAGTGCATTTCATTTTTGTGAAATCTCTGGTTAATACAACTGTATATACTGAACCATCACTCACCCTCGTGCCAAATCCAACCAGTATGTCTGTGTGCTTGAGGAATAGGTGGTTGTGCAGAAATATTTGTCTTTTCTGACTTTCTCAAGCCGGGTGTACCTTGTCCCTTTTTATGACTGTTGTAATGTGTTGGTTTTGTGCCTGGTTGTGTGAATGGTCTTGTATCACGTATGAAAGGTGTGTGAATGGCCTGTAAAGAGGTTGGGGCCTTGACGTGGCTTTACAGCTCACGAGCTGCGAGTCACTGGTTCAGTTTTTTGTTCTTTCAATTATTGACAGTGCATTTAATTTTTGCGAAATCTCTTGTTAATAAAATTTTATATACTGAACCATCACTCGCCCTCGTGCCAAATCCAACCAGTATGTGTGTGTGCTTGAGAAATAGATGGCTGTGCAGTATTCTTTGTCTTTTTTGTCTCTCTGCCAAGGTGTACATTCTATCTAAGAATAACCTACCAACTGTAGACATTGTCATAAACTAAACACCCATGGGAGTACATGCTGCTGTCTCTCTTGTGGATCCCAACAAGTTATCTTACCCAGAATGTCCTGCAAACCTCAAATTGTGTCTGTCACATTTTTCTCGCATTATTGTGCCAACATTTTCACGCTGCAGACAGAAACAACAAATTTCCTACCCCTCCGCCTTTTTCCAAGTATCCCAATAGAAATGGTACCTCACTCGCGTGGGTGGGTCACGGACCCGTGACAGGCAAGGGCCCAAACGTATTGAGGCGACATCAAAATTGCCTATCACAAAACGACCTGGTTTTGATAGGGAGTCCCATGACTTTTTGGCCCGGGGCTGCGGCCACCTAGGAAACCTACCAAACCCACACATTTCTGAAACGTAGACACCGGGATTCCAGGGAGGTATGGCTTGCGTGCATCCCCAACGTTTTCTTACCCAGAATCCCCTGCAAACCTGAAATATTGCTGAAAAAATCACTTTTTCACACATTTTTGTGTGGGAAAGTTGTGGCATCACCGGGCTGACACAAATTTCCTACCACTCAGCGTTCTCAGGTCTCCCGATAAAATGGTGCCTCACTTGGGTGGGAGGCCTAAGTACCCGCAACAGGCAAGGGCCCAAAACGTATTGAGGCAACATCAAAATTGCCTATCACAAAATGTTTTGGGCCCTTGCCTGTTTCGGGTACTTGGGCCTCCCACCCGAGTGAGGCACCATTTTTATCGGGAGACCTGGGGGAACGCTGGGTGGTAGGAAATTTGTGTCAGCCCGATGATGCCACAACTTTCCCACACAAGAATGTGTGAAAAAAGTGATTTTTTCAGCAAAATTTCAGGTTTGCAGGGGATTCTGGGGAAGAAAACGTTGGGGGATCCACGCAAGCCATACCTCCCTGGAATCCCCCGGGTGTCTACTTTTTAGAAATGTGTGGGTTTGGTAGGTTTCCCTAGGTGGCCGCCGAGCCCCGGGCCAAAAAGTCATGGGACCCCCCTTGCAAAACCAGGTCATTTTGTGATAGGCAATTTTGATGTCACCTCAATACGTTTTGGGCCCTTGCCTGTCGCGGGTACTTGGGCCTCCCACCCGAGTGAGGCACCATTTTTATTGGGAGACCTGGGGGAACGCTGGGTGGTAGTAAATTTGTGTCAGCCTGGTGATGCCACAACTTTCCCACACAAAAATGTGTGAAAAAAGTGATTTTTTCAGCAAAAGTTCAGGTTTGCAGGGGATTCTGGGTAAGAAAACGTTGGGGGATCCATGCAAGCCATACCTCCCTGGAATCCCCCGGGTGTCTAGTTTTCATAAATGTGTGGGTTTGGTAGGTTTCCCTAGGTGCCCGCCGAGCCCCGGGCAAAAAGTCATGGGACCCCCCTTGCAAAACCAGGTCGTTTTGTGATAGGCAATTTTGATGTCGCCTCAATACGTTTTGGGACCTTGCCTGTTGCGGGTACTTGGGCCTCCCACAAGAGTGAGGAACCATTTTTATCGGATGACCTGGGGGAACGCTGGGTGGTAGGAAATTTGTGTCAGCCCGGTGATGCCACAACTTTCCCACACAAAAATGTGTGAAAAAAGTGATTTTTTCAGCAAAAGTTCAGGTTTGCAGGGGATTCTGGGTAAGAAAACGTTGGGGGATCCATGCAAGCCATACCTCCCTGGAATCCCCCAGGTGTCTAGTTTTCAGAAATGTGTGGGCTTGGTAGGTTTCCTTAGGTGGCCACCGAGCCCCGGGCCAAAAAGTCATGGGACCCCCCTTGCAAAACCAGGTCGTTTTGTGATTGGCAATTTTGATGTCGCCTCAATACGTTTTGGGCCCTTGCCTGTCGCGGGTACTTGGGCCTCCCACACGAGTGAGGCATCATTTTTATCGGGAGACCTGGGGGAACGCTGGGTGGTAGGAAATTTGTGTCAGCCCGGTGATGCCACAACTTTCCCACACAAAAATGTGTGAAAAAAGTGATTTTTTCAGCAAAATTTCAGGTTTGCAGGGGATTCTGGGTAAGAAAACGTTGGGGGATCCACGCAAGCCATACCTCCCTGGAATCCCCTGGGTGTCTACTTTTCAGAAATGTGTGGGTTTGGTAGGTTTCCCTAGGTGGCCGCCGAGCCCCGGGCCAAAAAGTCATGGGACCCCCTTGCAAAACCAGGTCATTTTGTGATAGGCAATTTTGATGTCGCCTCAATACGTTTTGGGCCCTTGCCTGTCGCGGGTACTTGGGCCTCCCACCCGAGTGAGACACCATTTTTATTGGGAGACCTGGGGGAACGCTGGGTGGTAGTAAATTTGTGTCAGCCTGGTGATGCCACAACTTTCCCACACAAAAATGTGTGAAAAAAGTGATTTTTTCAGCAAAAGTTCAGGTTTGCAGGGGATTCTGGGTAAGAAAACGTTGGGGGATCCATGCAAGCCATACCTCCCTGGAATCCCCCAGGTGTCTAGTTTTCAGAAATGTGTGGGCTTGGTAGGTTTCCTTAGGTGGCCACCGAGCCCCGGGCCAAAAAGTCATGGGACCCCCTTGCAAAACCAGGTCGTTTTGTGATTGGCAATTTTGATGTCGCCTCAATACGTTTTGGGCCCTTGCCTGTCGCGGGTACTTGGGCCTCCCACACGAGTGAGGCACCATTTTTATCGGGAGACCTGGGGGAACGCTGGGTGGTAGGAAATTTGTGTCAGCCCGGTGATGCCACAACTTTCCCACACACAAAAATGTGTGAAAAAAGTGATTTTTTCAGCAAAATTTCAGGTTTGCAGGGGATTCTGGGTAAGAAAACGTTGGGGGATCCACGCAAGCCATACCTCCCTGGAATCCCCTGGGTGTCTACTTTTCAGAAATGTGTGGGTTTGGTAGGTTTCCCTAGGTGGCCGCCGAGCCCGGGGCCAAAAATTCATGGGACCCCCCTTGTAAAACCAGGTCGTTTTGTGATAGGCAATTTTGATGTCGCCTCAATACTTTTTGGGCCCTTGCCTGTCGCGGGTACTTGGGCCTCCCACCCGAGTGAGGCACCATTTTTATTGGGAGACCTGGGGGAACGCTGGGTGGTAGTAAATTTGTGTCAGCCTGGTGATGCCACAACTTTCCCACACAAAAATGTGTGAAAAAAGTGATTTTTTCAGCAAAAGTTCAGGTTTGCAGGGGATTCTGGGTAAGAAAAAGTTGGGGGATCCATGCAAGCCATACCTCCCTAGAATCCCCCGGGTGTCTAGTTTTCATAAATGTGTGGGTTTGGTAGGTTTCCCTAGGTGCCCGCCGAGCCCCGGGCAAAAAGTCATGGGACCCCCCTTGCAAAACCAGGTCGTTTTGTGATAGGCAATTTTGATGTCGCCTCAATACGTTTTGGGACCTTGCCTGTTGCGGGTACTTGGGCCTCCCACAAGAGTGAGGAACCATTTTTATCGGATGACCTGGGGGAACACTGGGTGGTAGGAAATTTGTGTCAGCCCGGTGATGCCACAACTTTCCCACACAAAAATGTGTGAAAAAAGTGATTTTTTCAGCAAAAGTTCAGGTTTGCAGGGGATTCTGGGTAAGAAAACGTTGGGGGATCCATGCAAGCCATACCTCCCTGGAATCCCCCAGGTGTCTAGTTTTCAGAAATGTGTGGGCTTGGTAGGTTTCCTTAGGTGGCCACCGAGCCCCGGGCCAAAAAGTCATGGGACCCCCTTGCAAAACCAGGTCGTTTTGTGATTGGCAATTTTGATGTTGCCTCAATACGTTTTGGGCCCTTGCCTGTCGCGGGTACTTGGGCCTCCCACACGAGTGAGGCATCATTTTTATCGGGAGACCTGGGGAACGCTGGGTGGTAGGGAAATTTGTGTCAGCCCGGTGATGCCACAACTTTCCCACACAAAAATGTGTGAAAAAAGTGATTTTTTCAGCAAAATTTCAGGTTTGCAGGGGATTCTGGGTAAGAAAACGTTGGGGGATCCACGCAAGCCATACCTCCCTGGAATCCCCTGGGTGTCTACTTTTCAGAAATGTGTGGGTTTGGTAGGTTTCCCTAGGTGGTCACCGAGCCCCGGGCCAAAAAGTCATGGGACCCCCTTGCAAAACCAGGTCATTTTGTGATAGGCAATTTTGATGTCGCCTCAATACGTTTTGGGACCTTGCCTGTTGCGGGTACTTGGGCCTCCCACAAGAGTGAGGAACCATTTTTATCGGATGACCTGGGGGAACGCTGGGTGGTAGGAAATTTGTGTCAGCCCGGTGATGCCACAACTTTCCCACACAAAAATGTGTGAAAAAAGTGATTTTTTCAGCAAAAGTTCAGGTTTGCAGGGGATTCTGGGTAAGAAAACGTTGGGGGATCCATGCAAGCCATACCTCCCTGGAATCCCCCAGGTGTCTAGTTTTCAGAAATGTGTGGGCTTGGTAGGTATCCTTAGGTGGCCACCGAGCCCCGGGCCATAAAGTCATGGGACCCCCCTTGCAAAACCAGGTCGTTTTGTGATTGGCAATTTTGATGTCGCCTCAATACGTTTTGGGCCCTTGCCTGTCGCGGGTACTTGGGCCTCCCACACGAGTGAGGCATCATTTTTATCGGGAGACCTGGGGGAACGCTGGGTGGTAGGAAATTTGTGTCAGCCCGGTGATGCCACAACTTTCCCACACAAAAATGTGTGAAAAAGTGATTTTTTCAGCAAAATTTCAGGTTTGCAGGGGATTCTGGGTAAGAAAACGTTGGGGGATCCACGCAAGCCATACCTCCCTGGAATCCCCTGGGTGTCTACTTTTCAGAAATGTGTGGGTTTGGTAGGTTTCCTAGGTGGCCGCCGAGCCCGGGGCCAAAATTCATGGGACCCCCTTGTAAAACCAGGTCGTTTTGTGATAGGCAATTTTGATGTCGCCTCAATACGTTTTGGGCCCTTGCCTGTCGCGGGTACTTGGGCCTCCCACCCGAGTGAGGCACCATTTTTATCGGGAGATCTGGGGGAACGCTGGATGGTAGGAAATTTGTGTCAGCCCAGTGATGCCACAACTTTCCCACACAAAAATGTGTGAAAAAAGTGATTTTTTTTCATCAAAATTTCAGGTTTGCAGGGGATTCTGGGTAAGAAAACGTTGGTGGATCCACGCAAGCCATACCTCCCTGGAATCCCCCGGGTGTCTAGTTTTCAGAAATGTGTGGGTTTGGTAGGTTTCCCTAGGTGCCAGCAGAGCTAGGGTTCAAAAACTACAGCTAGGCACTTTGCAAAAAAAGGGTCATTTTTCACTTTGAAAATGTGGTGTGTCCACGTTGCGTTTTGCTCTGTTTCCTGTCAGGGGCACTAGGCCTACCCACACAAGTGAGGTACCATTTTTTTGGGAAGACTTCGGGGAACGCAGGGTGGGTGGAATTTTGTGGATCCACGCAGATTCCAGAACTTTCCACCACAGAAAAGTGAGGAAAATGTGTTTTTTTTAACAATTATTTAGGTTTGCAAGGTATTCTGGGTAACAGAACATGGTGAGAGCCAGTCAAGTCACCCCATCCTGGATTTCCCTGGGTGTCTAGTTTTCAAAAATGTATAGGTTTGCTAGGTTTCCCTAGGTGCTGGCAGAGCTAGGGTTCAAAAACTACAGCTAGGCACTTTGTAAAAAAAGGGTAATTTTTCACTGTGAAAATGTGGTGTGTCCACGTTGCGTTTTGTGCTGTTTCCTGTCGCGGGCACTAGGCCTACCCACACAAGTGAGGTACCATTTTTTTCGGAAGACTTTGGGGAACGCGGGGAGGGTGGCATTTTGTGGATCCACGCAGATTCCAGAACTTTCCACCACAGAAAAGTGAGGAAAATGTGGGTTTTTTGACAATTTTTTAGGTTTGCAAGGGATTCTGGGTAACAGAACCTGGTGAGAGCCAGTCAAGTCACCCCATCCTGGATTCCCCTGGGTGTCTAGTTTTCAAAAATGTATAGGTTTGCTAGGTTTCCCTATGTGACGGCAGAGCTAGGGTTCAAAAACTACAGCTAGGCACTTTGCAAAAAAAGGGTCATTTTTCACTGTGAAAATGTGGTGTGTCCAGGTTGCGTTTTGCGCTGTTTCCTGTCGCGGGCACTAGGCCTACCCACACAAGTGAGGTACCATTTTTTTGGGAAGACTTTGGGGAACGCGGGGTGGATGGCATTTTGTGGATCCACGCAGATTCTAGAACCTTCCACCACAGAAAAGTGAGGAAAATGTGGTTTTTTTGACAATTTGTTAGGTTTGCAAGGGATTCTGGGTAACTGAACCTCGTGAGAGCCAGTCAAGTCACCCCATCCTGAATTCCCCTGGTTGTCTAGTTTTCAAAAATGTATAGGTTTGCTAGGTTTCCCTAGGTGCCGGCAGAGCTAGGGTTAAAAAACTACAGCTAGGCACTTTGCAAAAAAGGGGTCATTTTTCACTGTGAAAATGTGGTGTGTCCACGTTGCGTTTTGCGCTGTTTCCTGTCGCGGGCACTAGGCCTACCCACATAAGTGAGGTACTGTTTTTCTTGAAAGACTTTGCGGAATGCGGGGTGGGTGGAATTTTGTAGATCCACGCAGATTCCAGAACTTTCCACCACAGAAAAGTGAGGAAAATTTGTTTTTTTTTTACAATTTTTTAGGTTTGCAAGGGATTCTGTGTAACAGAACCTGGTGAGAGCCAGTCAAGTCACCCCATCCTGGATTCCCCTGGGTGTCTAGTTTTCAAAAATGTATAGGTTTGCTAGGTTTCCCTAGGTGCCGGCAGAGCTAGGGTTCAAAAACTACAGCTAGGCACTTTGCAAAAAAAGGGTAATTTTTCATTGTGAAAATGTGGTGTGTCCACGTTGCGTTTTGAGCCGTTTCCTGTCGTGGGCACAAGGCCTACCCACACAAGTGAGGTACCATTTTTATCAGGAGACTTAGGGTAACACAGAATTGTAGAGCAACTGTTATTACCTATTGACTTTCGATGCATTTCTGTCTTCCAAATGAAAGACAATGTGTAAAAAATAAGTCATTTTGAAAAATGACCTATAATTCACATGCTAGTATGGGTACTCCCAATTTCGGAAATGTGCAAATATCTACTGTTTCTAAACTCTACATTTTGTTCTCATTTCAAAAATACATAGGTGTCTTTCATACCGATTTTTCCATGTATACATTTTCCCAAAATAATTTCTATATACCCGGTACATAATAAAAAACCATTGCAAGACGCTGCTCAGTTATTGGCTCTGGGTTCATCGGGTTCTTGGTGAACCTTCAAGTCCTATATATCCCCACAACCAGAAAGGTCCAGCAGATATAACGGTATATTGCTTTAAAAAAGCTGTCATAATTAGAAGAAGTTACAGGTGAAAACGTTGACACAAATGGCTGTTTTTTTCAACTAATTTGCAATTTTTCCTTTATTTAACTGTTAGTTTCTATAAAGAAAACTTAAAGGATCTACACAAATGGCCCCTTGCTGAATTCAGAATTTTGTCTACTTTTTAAAAATGTATAGCTTTCCAGGATCCATTATTGCTTTCGTACCCATTTCTACCATTAACTGAAAGGAGGTTGAATGCACAAAAAATAGCAAAAATAGGCTGTCTCAGAAAAATGCCAAAACTGTGTAAAAAAATGTGGTTTTCAGACAAAAGTCTGCTTGTCCCTGAAAGCTTGGAAGATGGTGATTTCAGCCCCACAACCCCTTTTTGACACCATTTTCAGGGAAAAAACCAGACGCTTTCATCTGTAGCCCTTTTTTCGCATTTTTCCCCAAAAACCAAAATTTAGCTGTATTTTGGCTAATTTCTGGGTCCCCTCCAGGGGAATCCACAAACCCTGGGTACCTTTAGAATCCCCATGATGTTGGAAGAAAAGGACACAAATTTGGCATGGATACCTTATGTGGTCAAAAAGTTACAGGGGCCTAAGCGCGAACTACCCCAAATAGCCAAAAAAACGCTTAGCACAGGGGGGGAAAAGGCCTAGCAGCGAAGGGGTTAAAAGTTTCCCACGCCTTCCACAAAAGAAAAAGGGAGGAGGTCCAAGGGTAACATTTTAGCCAGCTTCCCATTCTACAATTGTGCCATTGGGTGGTTGCAATTCTCAATCAATCAATCAATCAGGGAAATTGTAAGCGTGCTACTCACCCGTGAGGGTCTCAAAGCGTGGGGGGGGGGTAGGCAGCTCCGTCAGTTGATGAGCCAGGTCTTGAGTGTCTTCTTCTAGAAGATGTTCAGGGAGGGGGCTCGTCTGATGCCGATCGGGAGCTCGTTCCAGGTTTTTGCCACAATGTAGGAGAAAGCTCTTCCACCTGTTCTGGCTTTGCGGAGTCGTGGGGTTTCGGTGAGGGCAAAGTCGGCGGATCGGAGGTTTCTCTTCGGTACGTGGAAGGAGATTCTCTCGTTGAGGTATTGGGGTCCGGTGTTGTGGAGGCATTTGTAGGCATGGATGAGTATCTTGAAGGTGACTCTCTTCTCAACGGGGAGCCAGTGGAGGTTACACAGGTGTTGTGTGATGTGTTCGCGTCGAGGGATGCCGAGGATGAGTCTGGCTGCGGTATTTTGTATTGTCTGGAGTTTGTGGAGCAGCGACTTGTTGATCCCGGCGTAGAGGGCGTTTCCATAGTCTAGTCTGTTGGTTATGTGTGGGTGGGTGACGGTTTTCGGGGGATCCATTTGAAGGTCTTTCGGCGGATGTGGAGGGTGTTGAAACAACTGGAGTCGATGGCGTTGACCTGTCGCGTCATGGAGAGGGAGGAGTCGAGGATGATGCCGAGGTTTCGGTTGTGATCCGTGGGGGTGGGAGGGCTGCCGAGGGCAGTGGGCCACCAGGTGTTGTCCCATGCGGAGGGGGAGGGTCTGAGGATGAGGACCTCTGTTTTCTCCAAGTTGAGCTTCAGGCAGCTGCTGCTCAACCAGTATGCAACGTCCTTCATTCCTTCCTGAAGTTGAGTCGGGTGGTGACGGGGTCCTTGATGAGGGAAAGGATGACCTGGGTGTCGTCGGCGTAGGATACTATGCTGAGTCCGTGGTGTTTGACAATGGTGGCGAGGGGGGCCATGTAGATGTTGACGAACGTGGGGCTGAGCGACGATCCTTGGGGTACTCCGCAGTTGATTTCCATGGGTTCAGAGAGGAACGGTGGTAGTCTGATTCTTTGGGTTCTGCTGGTGAGGAAGGAGCAGATCCAGTCGAGGGTGGTTCCTTGTATGCCGGCGTCGTGGAGTCTGGTGGTGAGTGTGCGGTGGGAGACGGTGTCGAACTCTGCAGAGAGGTCGAGTAGGATCAGGACCGTGGTGTGTCCTTGGTCGAGGAGTGTGCGGATGTCATCTATGGCGGTGATAAGAACGGTCTCGGTGCTGTGGTTGCTGCAGAAGCCGGATTGGGAGGGGTCGAGGATGGAGTTTTCTTCAATGAATTTTGTTAGCTGGGCATTGACGATCTTCTCAGTGACTTTGGTCGTGAAACGGAGGAAGGAGATGGGTCGGTAGTTCTTGAGGTCAGTGGGGTCTGCTGTGGGCTTCTTGAGCAGGGGTCTGACTTCTGCCCGTTTCCAGTCGTTGGGAAAGGTGCCGGTCTTGAAGGTGGTGTTGATGGTGCGTCGTAGTTCTGGAGCGATGGTGGTGGCTGCTCTGTGGTAGATGTGCGGGGGGCAGGGGTCCATGGGGGCCCCTGAGTGGATGCCCTTCATGGTTGAAGTGGTGCCTTCGGTGGTGACTGGGGTCCAGGAGGAGACGATAGGCTGGCTGGCGTTGCTGGGGAGGGTGGTGGTTCCGGGTCAGGTGTCTGGTCATTGAAGTGGTCGTAGAGGCCCTTGATTTTCAGATGGAAGTTGTGAGATGTTGGCCTGGTAATGTCCACTAATTAAAGTGGGCACCTTGCACCAGTCCAAACAACCCTTATGGTGATTTAAGAGGTCAAAGATAACCTTAGAAAGCTATCCAAGTGGTAGCTGTGGAGAGCAGCCTTCAGGCTTAGTCTACAAAGAATGTTAAGCAGCTTGTTTTACCAGAATGTAACCTTAATGTATTGGTTAAATGAAAGGAGAACCACACAGTAGTTATAAAAATATGTATTTATTATTATAACACACCTTAAATACCTCAAGTATCTGCTACACGCAGATAAACACAAAGCACACAATACTGTAGCACAGAAACAAACGTAAGCAGCACTAATACACAGTGGGCTCCAGGGGGAGACCAAACAATATACTAAAATAGCGGTATGAGAACCACGACTCGAGTCAAAACAGTGTCTAGAGGTTGTAGAATTGCTGGGACCCCAAGGAACCATTCAAGGTGAGTAAGTAGGGACCCCACGGAGGACGGGTGCAGTGTGAGAACATGACCGCGTGCTACGTACAATTCAATGGTAGAGTCGCGGTTGCAGTTTTAGTGTTTAAGGACCCTTCCCAGTGGATTACGAAGAAACCCTTTAGAACATAGAAGGTTGGAGAGCCATCCCACCCATGGATACTGAAGTACCAGAGTTACCTATCCCAGGGAAGCCGGGTGCATAGGGTCGAAGTAGCGTCGGAAACCGCTGTCGTTCTCAATGGGAGTCTTAAAAGAAATGTCACTGCTGGAAAGAAGAAAAGTGTCCTGTGGAACCCACAGGTGGATTCTTGAAGGAAGGAACCTGAAAGCAAAGGAGACAGAGTCTGAGTCACTCAGGAATGACCAGGGGCTCGGTAGACGAATGCCCACCAATGTCGTGTGGTTCAGGTGTGAAGATGGAGACCTTGACTCTGCAGCCACAGGGACCAGAAGATGTTGAGGACGACCAGGAGCCGGATGCGAGATGTCCCACAAAGGATGTCAAGTGCTGAGGGGTCAGTGTCCGGCGGAAGCACCAACAAGCCTTGGCAGCGCCAACCCACGAAGAAGGTTGAGGAAGGTCACGGTCTGGCCCAGCAAGGACCAGGAGACTCACCACAGCAAGGGGAGTCAGGGCAGGCCTGCAGCAACGAGGGGAGCCCAAGAAAATCAGTGTTGTCCCTCAAATTGACCCACAGGCCGAAGGCACAGGAGTCGTGAGGGGACCTCTAGCAGTTTCACAAATTCACAGCTTGTACGCAGAGGTTGGGGCTATCAATAGCCCAATGCACTTAGGGGCAGATTTACAAGCCCCTTGCGCTGCCAGTATGTCACTTTTTGTGACGCACTGGCAGCGCATTTCCCTGCCCCATATTTACAAGGACAGGAAAAGCCACCCTGCGTGGCTTTTCCTGTCCTTGTAAATATGGCCCCTTTACATGCAGCATTCTGCGTGAAAGGGGCGTTCCATGCTTGTTGCTGTGGGTGTTCCCACGCAACACCCATGGAACAAGACACATTTCCAGATTTACGAGGATTCGTAAACCTGGAAATGCGTCAGTATGCTACGCCACCCTAGGGGTGGCGTAGCGAGGCGCAAGAAGGAGAAATGTTATCATTTCTCCTCGTTTGTTTCCTCTTTCAATGCGTGCTGCATTCGACAGCACGCATTGAAAAAGGAAAATGCCTGTAGTGATTGGTTTTGTGCAGGAAGGTGCCCTTCCTGCACAAAAACAATCTCCCCACGGCGCAGGCAGCTGTTTGTGTGCCAGCGCAGGGGAGAGCACAGGAATGCAACATATCATTGTAAATATGTCGCATTCCTGTGCTCTGAAAGTGCCGCAGCGTGGCGCAGCCAAAGGGCTTGCGGTGCCGTGCTGCAGCACTTTCTTGTAGATCTGCCCCTCAGTTGGGGAATGCCAAAAAGAATATGCAATTGCAAAAGTATGCGGTGCACAGGGGTTCGGGTTATGCAGTCCCCACGAGGGAAACTGGCCTCAAATTCGGTGAGAGGGCAGCTCAACCTCAAGGAACAAAGGAACCCACCTCCTGTGTTGCTGGAGCCTTCGGAGTCCGCAGGAGCTCAGGATCAGCAGACCGGTCAGTTGCGTTACGGCACCTGCGAATGCAGGGGAGTGACTCCTTCACCCCAAGGGAAATACTTCAGATGTCCTTGATGCTCCACAGGTCCTGCACGGAGCCTGTATGGTGCACGGGCACAGATGAGGCTTTGGATGGAGAGGGAGACAAAGTCGGGCCCAGTCGAGGTCCAGAGTGTCCAGACGGTTGAAGTTCAGTGGTTTCTTGATCAGAATCATGCCCACGTCGAATCTAGGGTCCTATAGCCAGGTAAGCCCTTTTGTACCCACGGGAGAGGGTTGGACAGATTCAGGGGACCCTCCCAGGGGAGGGTCAGGACAGTGGGGAGGATAATCCCCTGTCCTTTGTCCATTTTCGCGCCAGAGCAGGAGCCAACGGCTCCTAGGACTGGTTTGAACTAGACTATGCACAGGGTCACCAAGTGTGCCCAAGTTGCAGACTTTCAGGCACTTTGGAAGTGTCCCCACCCAGCCCCAATACACTAAATCCTGTCTGGGAGGTATCCCTGTGACAGGATGCCTATTATCCTGCCTTCCCCTGCTCGAGCTTGCCTCAGCAGCAGGAGGGCAGAAATGTGTCTCTGGTCGGCAGCAACCATTTTGTGCTGCCCGGGTTGAGAAGGCTGGTGCCGGAAAGACCAGTGACCCCACGAAGCTTGCTTCAGAAGGATGGAATCATACCTCCCACATCGCTTACCGGTGTGGAGGTATAATTCCAAGGTGTTTGATACCAAACACGACATGTTTTGTTGCAACCGTTTTCGAGATAGCATTTTACGCGAGCATATAATGCACCTCTACCTATATATCTGGCTATGTCACCGACAATCTGGGAGAATGGTCTCTGAAGGCTGCAGAGGGGCCCTGCTCTTACAGGGGCACCCTCTCACGTAAAACCCAGCACCCTGCCTTCAGGATTGTCAAGGCCTGCTATAGGGGTGACTTATAGGTTTTAAGTGTAGTGACTTATAGATATAGTAAACCTATATCTAACGTAAATGGTGCAAGCACCAGCTTACACAGGCTGCAATGGCAGGCCTGTAGTTCCATTTTGCATGGCCTCTCATGGGTGGCATAAGACATGCTTCAGCCTTGGGAGGCCTCTGGGGTACCTATGCCCCTGGTACATGTGTACCATATACTAGGGACTGACAAGGGTACCCCAGTATCCAATCTGTAGTGTACCTAAGTACATGCAAAACATTTTAATGAGAAAGCAGATAGACTGGGGTCCTGATTAGCAGGATCCCAGTCAGACTAGTCAAAACAGTGTAACATCAAGCAAAAAGTGGGGGTAACCATAAGAAGCAGATCCTACTTTCCTACACATCCCCCCTAAACGTAAGGAGATGAGACTAACCTTGCCCAGTTGAGTCTTCATTTTCTAAGTGGAAATATCTGGAGTGTCCATCTGCATTGGCATGGCTACTCCCAGGTCTATGTTCCACTGTATAGTCCACCCCCTGTAGGGAAATGGACCACCTCAAAAGTTTGGGGTTTTCACCCTTCATCTGTTTTAGCCATAAGAGGGGCTTATGGTCTGTCTGAACAATGAAGTGAGTGCCAAAGAAGTATGGCCTCAGCTTCTTCAGAGCCCAAACCACAGCAAAGGCTTCCCTCTGAATGGCTGGCCAACGTTTCTCTCTGGGGGTCAACCTTCTGCTGATAAAAGCTACAGGTTGATCCTGACCCTCTGCATTAAGTTGTGACAACACAGGCCCCACCCCCAACTCAGATGCATCTGTTTGGACAATAAATTGTTTGGAATAGTCAGGACTTTGCAGAATGGGAGCAGTGCACATGGCCTGCTTGAGATCATCAAATGCCTTCTGACAGCTAACTGTCCACTGAACTTTCTTGGGCATTCTTTTTGATGTAAGATCATTCAAGGGAGTCACTATAGACCCATATCCTTTTACAGATCTTCTGTAGTACCCAGTCAGGCCCAAGAAAGCTCTGACCTGAGTCTGGGTAGTGGGAGCAACCCACTCCATGATGGTCTGGATTTTGCTCTGCAATGGTTGAACCTGGCCTTCACCCACAAGGTGGCCCAGGTATACAACCTTACTCTGCCCTATCTAGCACTTGGTGGCCTTGATAGTGAGACCTGCTTTCTGCAGAGCCTCCAAAACATTCTTCAGGTGGACCAGGTGATCCTCCCAGGTGGAGCTAAAGACAGTTATATCATCAAGATATGCTGCACTATAGGCTTCCAGGCCTGTAAGGACTTAATTCACCAGCCTTTGGAATGTGTCAGGTGCATTTTCCAAACCAAATGGCATCACAATAAATTGATAATGCCCACTAGGGGTTGAAAATGCTGTTTTGGGTTTGGCATCCTCAGCTAGTCTGATTTGCCAATATCCAGCAGTGAGGTCAAATGTGCTCAAGAACTTGGCTGAGGCCAAAGTGTCAATGAGTTCATCTGCCCTAGGAATAGGGTGAGCATCAGTCGTAGAGACTGCATTAAGCCCCCTGTAGTCCACACAAAACCTCATTTCTCTCTTACCACCCTATGTATGAGGTTTGGGTACCAGGACCACTGGACCAGCCCAAGGGCTATCTGAGGGTTCAATCACTCCCAATTCCAGCATCTTTTGGACCTCAGTCCTGATGCAATCTCTGCCATGGTAAGGCTGCCTGTAAATCTTATTGTTAACAGATAGGCTCTCACCTGTGTCCACTTCATGGGTACACCAGGTGGTCTGGCTAGGAGTCAAAGAAAACATATGCCTGTACTGATTGAGGACCTTCCTGCAATCAGTCTGCTGTTGCTTAGTGAGGCTGCCTGCCAAAGCTACACCATCAACTGAGCCATCATCAGGGTTCTGTGAGAGGAGGTCAGGGAGTGGGTCCCTCTCCTCCTCCTGGCCCTCATCAGTAGCCATGAGCAAGCCCATGTCTGCCCTGTCCACATAGGGTTTGAGCCTGTTTACATGGAGCACCCTATGGGGGCTCCTGGGAGTTCCAAGGTCCACCAAGTAGGTGACCTCTCCCTTTTGCTCAAGTATAGTATGGGGTCCACTCCACTTGTCCTGGAGGGCTGCTGGGGTCACAGGCTCCAACACCCATACTTTCTGCCCTGGCTGATAAACAGTCAGTACAGCCTTTTGGTCATGCCAAGCTTTTTGCAATTCTTGACTTGCCTCAAGGGTTTTGCTGGCCTTCTTCATGTACTCAGCCATCCTGGAGCGGAGACCAAGTACATAGTCCACAATGTCTTGTTTAGGTGGTTTGAGAGGTAACTCCCATCCCTCCTTCACTAAACACAGGGGACCCCTAACTGGATGCCCAAACAGAAGTTCAAAAGGGCTGTAGCCAACCCCCTTCTGTGGGACCTCTCTGTAGGCAAAGAGAAGGCAGGGCAACAGGACATCCCATTTTCGCCTAAGCTTTTCTGGGAGACCCATGATCATGCCCTTGAGGGTTTTGTTGAATCTCTCAACTAACCCATTGCATTGTGGGTGATAGGGTGTGGTGAACTTGTAGTTCACTCCACACTCCTTCCACATAGCAGTGATATAACTTGACATGAAGTTTGTACCTCTGTCAGTTAAAACCTCCTTAGGGAAACCCACTCTGGAAAAAATTCCCAGGAGAGCCCTGGCCACCACAGGGGCTGTGGTGGTTTTAAGGGGTATAGCCTCTGGCTACTAGTGGCATGGTCCACCACCACTAGAATATAACTGTGCCCAGATGCAGTTGGAGGGTTCATGGGACCAATTATGTCAACCCCAACCCTTTCAAAGGGAACCCCCACCACAGGTAGTGGTATGAGGGGGGCCTTTGTGGTACCACCTGACTTACCACTGGCTTGACAGGTGGCACAGGAGCGACAAAACTCCTTGGTGTCCTCTGACATATGAGGCCAGTGAAAGTGAGGGACAAGCCTGTCCCAAGTTTTACTTTGGCCTAGGTGTCCTGCTAGGGGAATGTCAAGTGCCAAGGTGAGTAGGAAGCCCCTAAACTTCAGAGGTATGACCAACCTCCTGGTGGCACCAGGCTTGGGTTCTCTACCCTCTGAGTAAAGGAGTCCCTCATCCCAATAGATCCTGTGGGATACATTGACACTCCCAGCAACCTCAGCAGCAGCTTGCTGTCTGAGGGGTTCATGAGAGGGGCAGGTTTGCTGCTCCTGGCTCAGATCTGCCCTGGAAGGGCCCCCTGTCCCCAAGAACTCAACTTGATCAGGTTCCAGTTCATCTGGGACAGTTCCTTCACAGGAACTGAGATCATCTCCCTCAAGAGACTGATCCTCTCTCTGAGCCTGGAGGAAAGACACAGCCTTACCCCTCCTGCTCCTTCTCTTGGAAGGCACCTGGTCCATTTTTTCAGAATCCAGGGCCTGTTCAGTAGACATCAGTTTGGCCTGTGACCTGGTCACAGCAAACACATGTGCAGAGATGCCCAGCATTGCTGCATGAGTCCTTAGTTCCACTTCAGCCCAGGCTGAAGTTTCCAAATCATTGCCCAACAAGCATTCTACTGGAAGGTCTGAGCTAACCACAACTTTCTTTGGCCCAGTTACCCCTCCCCATCTGAAATTAACAACTGCCAAGGAATGATCAGTCCTGACATTGTTAGCATTGGTCACTTGGTACATCTCACCAAGAATGATCTGGTCAGGGCTCACACGAACTTTTGTCACCATAGTGACACTTGCACCTGTGTCCCTGTATGCCATGGCCTCCTTACCATTAATCAAAGGCTGTTGCCTGTATTTTCACAGGTTACTGGGACTGACAAATAAGGTGGCAATATCCATGCCACCATCACAGAGAAGTACAGCCTGAGCTGGAGTTATGACTAGGCCAGAACCCATCTCAGAGCCCAAGGTTAACCCTACTATTCCCTTGTTCCCTGTACCACCACTTGAAACTGTACTAGGGGGAGCAGTTGCCTTAGGGGCGGTGGTGGTTGAAGTTGAATCCTTGGCCTTTGGACAATTGGCATCTTTTGTCCAATGGGTCTTTTCTTTACATAAGTAACACCAAGGTTTCTTTTTGCCTTTTCCCTTGTTGGACTGTGACTCCACCCCAGATGCAGGTTTTTGGGGCCCTGATGAAGACTTTTGATCTTTACCCTTGTCCCCACCCTTATCTGAGGTTTTAGCATCTTGCTTCTTTTGGTCACCACCTGTGTTCTGGTTTTTCTGCTTCACCCTGGTTCTGACCCACTTATCTGCCTACTTTCCCAATTCTTGGGGAGAAGTCAGATCAGAGTCAACCAGGAATTGATGCAACGACTGATTTTGGCAATTATTAAGGATCTGCTCCCTCATAATCAAATTGTACAATCCTGTAAAATCATTCACTTTGCTGCCAAGCAACCAGCCTTCCTGAGCCTTAATGGCACTGTCCACAAATTCTACCCAGTCCTGATTCTGTGCCTTCTGGGTATCTCTGAACTTAATCCTGTACTGTTCAGTGGTTAAGCCAAACCCATCAATGAGAGCACTCTTCAGGACTGAATATGTATTTATTTATTTATTTATTTGTAGAGCGCCTGGTTACACCACCGGTGTGTCCCCGCGCTAATGACATACTATGGGGGGAGATCGCTGTCATCCACCTAAATAGCTATACTGTGTAGAGCTTCTTAACTAGTGCGTCTATCCGGTTTGCCTGAATAGCCATGTTTTTAGCTGTCTACGAAAACTGTTTTCGCACGGCTCCGTTCTTAGATTTAGTGGTAGGGCATTCCACATTATGGCTGCACGGTACCTGAATGAGCGAGCTCCCATTCTTTGTCAGCATCCTCTTCTCTAACAGTGAGGAGCTTATCTCTACCTTTATCAGCAAAGGAGAGCCACAAGATAGCTGCCCACTGCTCCTTAGGGACCCTTTGTACTTTACAGGACCTCTCTAAAGCAGTTATCCATTTATGGATGTCATCCCCAACATGGTAGGGAGGGACAATCTTGCTCAGGTTCCTATTATCAAAGGAATGTTCCTTAAATCTAGGGACACTGTTGCTGCCACCATGGGACTCTAGTCCCAACTTTTTTCTAGCTCTCTGGACTTCTAGGGACTCTTTATCAAGGGTCAATTGCTCTTGCCTGAGCCTAAGCTTAGCTTTCTCAAGCTCAAGAAATTGGTACTCCCTGTCATAAGAGTGGTCCCTCTTGCTAGATACAGAGGTCCCTACAGACTGTCCTGAGTGATTTGACTCTGCAGAGGGAGCTCTAGATCACCTTGGTAAACTCTGCACTCTTCCAGGAGGGGTGAAGAGGGGGCCATTTTGGCCTTCTTCAGCATCTCCCTGAAGATCTGAGCTGTCTAGGTGGGAACTATCTTGTTCCTCCTGGCCAGGGTTTGAGTCTAGGTCATAAAAGGTGTCACCTCCTGACCTGTCTTCATTCCCTGTCCCACCCACTCTGTCCTGTTCATCTGACCCAGGGGTCTTCCTAAGGTCATCTAACAGAAACATCTCAGTGAGATTGTAAGTGTTGGCACTTCTCCCTGTCTTCAGCTTTCTAGAGGCACACAGGGCCATCAATTCTTGGAATGAAAGCTTACTGTATCTAGAAGGCAGAGACACACTGGTGGCTTCTCCTTTAGTAAACATACTAAGGGGCATATTCTCAAGGAGCCATTGCCGATTTATCGGCACTTTAGCGCCGCAAAAGTAGCGATAGACTTATCGCCCCATTCACAAGCTGGTGCAAACTGTCGACATCGCCAGTTTTCCTGCGATAGCTGCCGCAAAACACATCGCCAAGGATGAGAGCGACAAACAACGCTAATGACATGCAGAGTAGGCGTTCCCGTGCAAAAACACACAAAAACACCACTTTGAGATATTCTCAACAACCAGCCAGATCTGCGATGCCAGACAAAAACTGGCGATAAGGCGCGTTAGCAACAGGGACTTAACACCTGCTCATTACTGGTCTTAAGTAGGACGATAACCTGCAGTACAGAGGGAGCCCAGGCCAGAGCCACATCTGAAGACCAACACATGTCATGGATCAAATGATCATGCCGCTCGGAGACCCAAGAGGACCACAACACCCACCGCCACCACCCCCAGGCCCCCCCCTCCCTCCCCGCCCCCCGGACTACCACCGAGGCAGCACAGAACAAGACAGCTGACCTCCCGAAAACAGCATGGCCCATCAGCCACACAATTGCAGAATGTGGGGAGAGGTGGGAACCAAGTATGTGTGAAGGAGGCAAGTCACCCATGAATAAGAATGTACACATGCCAAGTGTGGCAGAGATGTGCTGGACAGACTCCAGTATGCAGAGCACAGACATGTCCCTGTGGACACATACTGCTGGTGTGTGTAGTGTTGTGGACAGTGGACGCAACCTTCTTACCTCAGACAGTGGGGAAGACCTCGCTCATGTAGCTGCGTCGTCCCCCCCTGTACGCGGTAGCGCAGTGGGCTGGTCCGGCGTACGCCACATCAGCATAGGAGTGTGAATAAATAGACTGTGGTTCTGGGCGTGGTTCACTTCCAGGATGGCCAACGCATCTACCAGGGCGGCGCCCCTCACCCTGCCACGAGTCTGCCGCCGTGACCGCCAGCCTCCTCAGCCGAACGCCCCCAGCGCACCCAGCGGCACAGCACCGCGGAGTAATGTGTGCTCTGACTACTGCCTTCTGCCTACACTGCGGTCAGCAGGGCTCACAATTCAAATTGAGTCTTGATTTATTTATGGCAGAGTCCAGTAGGCAACAGACATTGCTTCCAGGGCGGCCCGCCCGGACGACGCATCATCGCAGACCGCGCACCCGCCGAGCGCTCCAGGTGCCACTAACTCAGTGCACCACAAGTCATCGCCACGTGGCTGTGGGCCCTTGCTGACCGCTGCCTCCGGCCTACACTGCGGTCAGCAGGGCGCTCAAATCAAATCCAATCCTGACCTGCGAGGACACGCCATAATCACTGGCTGCACACCCGCTGAGCGCTCCAGGTGCCACTAACTCAGTGTACCACAAGTCAACGCCACATGGCTGTGGGCCCTCGCTGACCGCTGCCTCCGGCCTACACTGCGGTCAGCAGCGCGCTCAAATCAAATCCAATACTGACCTGCGAGGACACACCATCATCGCTGGCTGCACACCCGCTGAGCGCTCCAGGTGCCACTAACTCAGTGCACCACAAGTAATCGCCACGTGGCTGTGGGCCCTTGCTGACCGCTGCCTCCGGCCTACACTGCGGTCAGCAGGGCGCTCAAATCAAATCCAATCCTGACCTGCGAGGACACGCCATCATCGCTGGCTGCACACCCGCTGAGCGCTCCAGGTGCCACTAACTCAGTGCACCACAAGTCATCGTCACGTGGCTGTGGGCCCTCGCTGACCGCTGCCTCCGGCCTACACTGCGGTCAGCAGGGCGCTCAAATCAAATCCAATCCTGACCTGCGAGGACACACCATCATCGCTGGCTGCACACCCGCTGAGCGCTCCAGGTGCCACTAACTCAGTGCACCACAAATCATCGCCACGTGGCTCTGGACCCTCGCTGACCGCTGCCTCCGGCCTACACTGCGGTCAGCAGGGCTCACAATTCAAATTGAGTGTCCAGTAGGCAACAGACATTGCTTCCAGGGCGGCCTGCCCGAACGACGCATCATCGCAGGCTGCGCACCCGCCGAGCATTTCCGGGGCCACAAACTCAGTGCAGCTCAAGTCATGGACCCTTCATGATTGAATCTTCTGTGTGTGATGTCAGAGCTGGTCCCCCTACCTCAGTGCACTGCAAGTCATGGACCCTTCATGATTGAATCTTCTGTGTGTGATGTCAGAGCTGGTGCCCCTACCTCAGTGCACTGCAAGTCATGGACCCTTTATGATTGAGTCTCGTGTGTGTGACGTCAGAGCTGGCGCTCCTACCTCAGTGCACTGCAAGTCATGGACCCTTTAGGATTTAATCTGTGTGTGTGATCTGATGATCACTGTTCTAGTTGTTGCCAGCACCAATCACCCCCTGAGGGCTGGCTTACACTCACCCCACACCCATCCAGCACAGGCGTCACTGGACATGTGACCCTGGTAATAAAAAGGGGCCGGGCGCACGTGCCCGTAGCCAGTTCCACCATACATCTAAGTGTGTCCGTGTGGTCATTATGTATGCGTGATGGCCCCTGGCCCTACCACATCACATCGTGCTGTGGACAGCAGACGCAAGCATGTCACCTCAGGCAATGGGGAAGACCTTGGACATGTAGCTTTCTCCTCCCCCCTGTAAGCGTAAATGGAGTGGGCTTGGCCGGCGTATGTCAGTCCAGCGCAGAGGTGTGTAGTTTTAGCCCGGGGCTCAGGGCGTGGTTCAGTTCTGGCCTGGACAAGGAAGTAACTAATGCGTGTGTCTCTGTTGTAGTGTTGGCGCCACCCGGCCCGCAATTGACAATGTTGCAATGTAGCATGCACCCGGAGGGCGGCCTCGTACGAACGGAGAAATGAAGGAGCGCAAGACCGCTCGGGGTCTTGGCTCATACATGCCAAGTGTTGTGTGTATCTGCATTGCCGCAGCATGAGCCAAATGCCTAGCCTTAATCGCAGCGTGAGTTCAGCCAGGCATGAACTCTACATCTGTGTCCGCACTATCCTTACCATAGGCCTACGCTCACGTGGTCGCCCACCTTCAACGGCCAACATCACAGTGTTGTTGTTAGGCTTGTGGACATGCGCAGACAGGCATGACAATGGTTTGCCGTTGGAGTGCAAGTGATGCAACCGTGCAGTGTACACAAGTGAATAGGCTCGGGGGGAGGGAAAAGCAGGTGTGAGGCAACGTAACACACAGTGATGCCGCTCACTTGCCACATGCAAGTCATGTCAAACATGAATCCCAAAGTCGCACACATCCCACCCCACACCCAACAAGCCACATCACACTTCATGGATGCAAGCAGATGACGAACTGACATTAGGGATGAAAGCTCCTTTGTCTGAACTATCAGGCGGAAGCACATCTGCACATCCGACCTCGGAATTGCATGTGCCCGGCACCCCGACAGATACGATAGCAGTTCAGGACGACTCCCACACTACGCACAGGCCGACGACAGACCAACGTATACACACCCCACACACAGAAGTCCTTGCTCAGAGTTATCTTGCATGGAATGGCCTTCACACTTACTCCCACTCCATCCCAGGCGTACAACCATTGCACACTTAACTTAAACAACTCATTGATCCGAGCTGTGGCATTTCACCCACAGGACTGGCGCAGGTCAGAACAGTGCCACTTCAACCAGGGCCACTAACGCAATGGCAGAACATCCCAGACACATGCACAACCCCTGTCACGTTGAACTGTACCATGCACGTATGCTGCATTTACTGGGGGGAATGCCATTGATAGTGCTGTGGGTCAGTTACGGGCTGAGCTTCCGCCTTGCCAACGTCTGCATTCAGCCTGTGTTGCATTGTCGATCGTGCATATTCGAGTGGTCCATGGATGTCTGCCTATCCAACAGGACGGTAGCCAAACTGGATTTCGACATGTGTGTGTGCCCCCTGTTGGCCCAAGACCAGGAGTGTCACCGTGATACCCGTCTATGGGATGCCTGGATACTTGGCATACATGCTGGCAGCTGGACCTGGGAAATTGCACAACTCCTCGTGTGCAGTGACCACATTGAGCCACTCCCCTATTGGGCTGTAGTGCTAATTGGTGACAGGGGGTGGACCCAGCACATCTGTCCGAACCTGCTAATGGCTAGCCTTGCCGTCCTGTTCGATGGAGTCGATAACGAACTCATGTTGGAAATGGTTGCCTACGAAGCTGCAATCGCTTTCATGGACGTGTAACTACGTACCTGCAGCCACAACAGTTTAGAACCCATTGCACATGTCCCGACACCTTGTTGCATCTTGGGGTTCTGGTCACATATCCCACGACAACAGTGGACATGGCTGCATTCGCCTGGACCCCGAATACGTGGGTGGACAACCATGCGGGGTAACACACACCTGTGAAAGGTGAGGCACTCCCCCGGAGTGGACCGCGGCGCTTGGCAACGTTCCTCATTCTGACATACTGCTGCATTGGTCCGCATGTTGTGGCACTTCTCTTACCCGTACTGGCACGCATATGCTAATAAAGTCTACGCACATTCATTTGTTTTAAACTGTGATGTGAGTTGTTTTGAATGACGATGTGTGTCTCACTGCCTATCTGGGTCACGGCCATACATGCGCATTGATAGCATTACCCAGGGAGTAACATTTATGTGGAATCACTGTCCCTACATTCATCAATACTTTCATGCTTAATTGATCAGGGCCATGACACATCAGTGTGTATTTGAATGTTTTTTTCACATTCAGTGGGGTGTTGAAGCTGGACCAGTACAGGGCCATGCCAACCCCACTTTCCATTGTCGCCCCGTGGAGGGCCAGCCAGAGTCCTTTAGGGATGGACAGGTTCATCGGGAGAGGAAGACTTCAGTCCGCAGTGTGATTGCTGTGTCATTGGTAACCTATCCAAATATGGCAGTCCATGTCGAGGTCCAAGGTGAGTGTCGCTGAGTGTTACGGGGGACAATGGAAGATGTTATTCCAGGGCATGATGCAGAGGGCAGTAACAAGCTGAAACAGGCCATATGGCGGTGATGTATGCTACCACTTCAATCTTGCCACCAAGCCAGATTCATCGTCATCTTCGTCCTCTGATGTGTCAGGTGCCTCACATGTGGGTGGTGGTGTTTGGTCTGCCGCACTGTGTGGCACGGACACTTCAGGGGGCGGAGCTGTGGATGGAGTAGTAGCAGCAGCAGTCATCCGCGCCAGGTCGTGTGGCGGCAATGCCATGATGAGGATCTGCAGGGCATGGAAGTTCCCAGCTACATCTCGCTGGTGTCCAGCCATGGCAGCCAATCGTTCCACATGCATCCGCTCCCTGTTCTCCATGATCCTCCGCATGTGCCCCAACTCCCAGGCTGACATCGCTGGAGCCACTCTGACTAGACAGTTGTTCTTGTCTCTGAGTCATGACTCCAGCGATGTCAGCCATGTATTGTTGGAGAGCATGGAACGGACAGTGGGTGTCCGTTAGGGGCTGTAAGTGGACCCTGATGAGACTTAGACACCCACGTATGGCATCTAGTTTGGCTGCCATGAGGTCGAACCCCACCTGCAGCTGGTCAGCCATCTTCTCCTGGCACCCTAACACACGGCGTTGGAATGCCATGTGTTGGTCGTGGGGGTCCTGGGAGCCAGCCGTGGTGGTGGGTGCTTCCTGATGTGTGGTCTGTGCAGGGGGTGGGGTCTCCTCGATGCATCTGGGCTGCCCTGCTCCTGGAGGTGTGGTGCCGAAGCTGTCCATGTGCTGCTGGAGGTCGTCTGTGTCGATGTTGGGGAGGTCCTCTTCGTCATCAGTGCTGAGTTGTTGTGTCTGCTCTGCAGGAGGTGTTGATTCTCCCTCTGCAATGTGAAGGGGAGATGCAGATTGACACTGTGTTCACATGTATGTCCACTCATTGTACAAGTTTGCTAACGGACTGCATGCCAATGTACATTGTGACTGTTTGTGATGAGATGCCTATTTGATGCAGGACAGTTGACATTTCTACTCCATCAGGGATGTGTGGTTGTACTTGTCCATTGTCATCTCACAGTTTCCTGCTATGCCAAATGCAAATGGCCATTTTCTACACACAGGTGGCAGCAGTTGTGTCCTCTGTCCTATTGTGAGAGTGTTGCAGTTTGTGCCACATTGTTGTCAATGTTGAGGTGCTCTGATTCTTATGTGTGTGTGCTGCATTGTGGGTGTGTTGCCCCTTCGGCTCTGATTTGGCTGGCCCTTCTCCCTTTCAGGCGGTGTGCCTTTCACTTCTGTGCTTATACAGTGTTGAGATGTTGCAGACTTGGGTAAATTGGGCTCTTGGTCGGTGTTGTGACTCTTGGGCATGGTTTGTCTGCAGATGTGCTGTACTTACTTGTGCATGTGTGCCATTGTGCCCATCTCCCCCCGTCCCCCCAGTCCCTGGTCATTACTCACCCTGTTGCTGTTGGCTCAGGTCATGTTGTGCAGTGTCCGGTCCACCAACTCCTGCCACCGTCTCCCCAATGATGACTCGGGTCACCATTTCCTCCATCTCATCCAGCTCCTGGTATGTCGCTGGACTCTCACCTCCAGTCTGCATTGCTGCTCTCAGGTTGGCAGCGGTTTTCAGCTTGGTTTTGCGCTTCACATCAGTCCAGCGCTTCTTGCAGTCGTCCACTTCCCTCTCTTCACTCCGACTGCATTCACCTTGGCCAAGATGGACTGCCATATTGTATTTTTAGTTGCCAATGTCTCAGTGGAGGTGATGAACAGTTGGTGGTGGTGTTCTGTCACCTCCGTAATGAGGATCCTGTTTCCCTGCGGACTGAGACGCGTCTTCCTCTTCTACTTCTCCTTGCCCTTCCCTGTCCCCGAGGTCCCAGGCTGGTCTTCCGTGGTGCTTGTGGGGTTCTGGTTGTCCTCTGTACTTGCTCCGGCTACCTCCATGGTGCTTCGCAGTTGTTTGTGTTTTGTAGGTGGTTTTTTTTGCAGCTTTTGTAGTGTTTGTTCCCGCCTTGCTTGTGGGACTTGTGGGCCTGGCGCTGCTTTTCGCTGGATTTTTATTGCAGTTGGGCCCATTGCAGCTTTTTTCACGTTCGGGTTTCCTTGTTTTTCGCCGTCGCAGTAGTTGTATCGCGGACATTTGTGGCGTTCTCGGAAAACTATCGCATGTTCCCGCCGTGTTGAGAATAAGACGTTGGCACGGAGTTATTTTCCCTGCGATAGACGGCGATATGAAAAATTGCGTTAACCTATTTTGGCGATGATTATCGCACGTTCTTGAGAATATCCCTCTAAGTGTGGTGTGGTGTGTGCACCTACCTAACCTAGTGGGGAACTAAACTCTCTTAGGTTGGAGAAAGGGTGTGCTAGACCCTTAACTTGCCCAACCCCAAGTACAGTAGAACTTACTTATCCAAGCTAGTATTATATGTACCTAGTACTTAGTGGTTTTCAGTTAATCAATACAAAGATTTATCTGGTAAAACAATGCAGGCTTAAATCCAAACCGCTGCACACCAATGTGAGAAGTTGGCCGGGTATATGATGTCCACTAATTAAAGTGGGCACCTTGCACCAGTCCAAACAACCCTTTTGGTGATTTAAGAGGTCAAAGATAACCTTATAAAGCTATCCAAGTGGTAGCTGTGGAGAGCAGCCTTCAGGCTTAGTCTTGAAGGAATGTTAAGCAGCTTGTTTTACCAGAATGTAACCTTAATGTATTGGTTAAATAAAAGGAGAACCCCACAGTAGTTATAAAAATATGTATTTATTATTTAAACACACCTTAAATACCTTGCAGTATCTGATACACGCAGATAAACCCAAAGCACACAATACTGTAGCACAGAAACAAACGTAAGTAGCACTAATACACAGTGGGCTCCAGGGGGAGACCAAACCATATACTAAAATAGTGGTATAAGAACCACGACTCGAGTCAAGACAGTGTCTCGAGGTTGTAGAATCACTGGGACCCCAAGGAACCATCCAAGGTGAGTAAGTAGGGACCCCACGGAGGACCGGTGCAGTGTGAGAACACGACCGCGTGCTACGTACAATTCAAAGGGAGAGTCGTGGTTGCAATTTTAGTGTTTAAGGACCCTTCCCAGTGGTTACGAAGAAACTCTTTAGAACATAGAAGGTTGGAGAGCCACCCCACCCGTGGATACCGAAGTACCAGAGTTACCTATACCAGGGAAGCCGGGTGCATAGGGTCGAAGTGGTGTCAGAAACCGCCGTCGTTCTCAATAGGAGTCTTCAAAGAAATGCCACTGCTGGAAAGAAGAAAAGTGTCCAGTGGAACCCACAGGTGGATTCTGGAAGGAAGGAACCTGAAAGCAGAGGGGACAGAGTCTAAGTCACTCAGGAGGGACCAGGGGGTCGGTAGACGTATGCCCACCGATGTCTGGTGCTTCAGGTGTGAAGATGGAGAACTTGACTCTGCAGCCAAGCGGACCAGGAGACGTCGAGGATGACCAGGAGCCAGATGCGAGCTGTCCCACAAAGGATGTCGAGTGCTGAGGGTTCGGTGTCCGGCGGGAGCACCAACAAGCCTTGGCAGCGGCAACCCACAAAGAAGGTCGTGGAAGGTCACGGTCTGGCCCAGCAAGGACCAGGAGACTCACCACAGCAAGGGGAGTCAGGGCAGATCTGGAGCAACCAGGTGAGCCCAAGAAAATCAGTGTTGTCCCTCAACGGACCCACAGGCCGAAGGCACAGGAGTTGCAAGGGGACCTCTAGCAGTTTCACAAAGTCACAGCTTGCAGAGCACAGAGTGCAAGGAGGCCAAAGTCCTTTGTACAAAATGTGCGCAGAGGTTGGAGCTATCAATAGCCCAATGCACTGAGTTGGGGAATGCCAATAAGCATATGCAATTGCAAAAGTACGCAGTGCACAGGGGTTTGGGTTATGCGGTCCCTACGAGGGATACTGGCCTCAAATTCAGTGAGAGGGCAGCTCAACTTCAAGGAACAAAGGAACCCACCTCCTGTGTTGCTGAAGACTTTGGAGTCCGCAGGAGCTCAGGATCAGCAGACCAGTCAGTTGTGTTATGGTGCCTGCAAATGCAGGGGAGTGACTCCTTCACCCCAAGGGAGATACTTCAGATGTCCTTGATGCTCCACAGGTCCTGCATGGAGCCTGTATGGTGCACGGGCACAGACGATGCTTTGGACGGAGAGGGAGACGAAGTCGGGCCCAGTCGAAGTCCAGCGAAGTCCAGAGTGTCCAGACGGTTGAAGTTCAGTGGTTTCCTGATCAGAATCCTGTCCACGTCGAATCTAGGGTCCTACAGCCAGGTAAGCCCTTTTGTACCCACCGGAGAGGGTTGGACAGATTCAGGGGACCCTCCCAGGGGAGGGTCAGGACAGTTGGGAGGATACTCCCCTGTCCTTTGTTCAGTTTTGCGCCAGAGCAGGAGCCAACGGCTCCCAGGACTGGTTTGAACTGGACTATGCAGAGGGACACCAAGTGTGCCCCAGTTGCTGACTTTCAGGCACTTTGGAAGTGCCCCCACCCAGCCCCAATACACTAAATCCTGTCTGGGAGGTGGTCACACCTCCCTGTGACAGGATGCTTATTATCCTGCCTTCCCCTGCTCGAGCTTGCCTCAGCAGCAGGAGGGAAGAAATGTGTCTCTGGTCGGCAGCAACCATTTTGTGCTGCCCGGGTCGAGAAGGCTGGTACCGGAAAGACCAGTGAACCCACGAAGCTTGCTTCAGAAGGGTGGAATCATACCTCCCACACCAGTTACCTGTGTGGAGGTATGAATCCAAGGTGTTTGATACCAAACACGACATGTTTTGTTGCAGCCGTGTTCGAGATAGCATTTTACGCGAGCATATAATGCACCTCTACCTATATGTCTGGCTGCGTCACCGACAACCTGGGAGAATGGTCTCCGAAGGCTGCAGAGGGGCTCAGATCATGCAGGGGCACCCTCTCATGTAAAACCCAGCACCCTGCCTTCAGGATCGTCAAGGCCTGCTATAGGGGTGACTTATAGGTTTTAAGTGTAGTGACCTATAGATATGGTAAACATATATCTAACTTAAGTGGTGCAAGCACCAGCTTAAAAAGGCTGCAATGGCAGGCCTGTAGTTCCATTTTGCATGGCCTCTCATGGGTGGCATAATACATGCTTCAGCCCATGGGAGGCCTCTGGGATACCTATGCCCTGGGTACATGTGTACCATATACTAGGAACTGACAAGGGTACCCCAGTATCCAATCTGGAGTGTACCTAAGTACATGCATAACATTTTAAGGAGAAAGCAGATAGGCTGGGGTCCTGATTAGCGGGATCCCAGTCAGACTAGTCACAACAGTGTAACATCAAGCAAAAAGTGGGGGTAACCATAAGAAGCAGATCCTACTTTCCCACAGAAGTAGGATCCGAGCTTGTCGCAGAGGTCCTGGGAGGGGTTAATGTCTGTGGTTTCGCTGGGGGGCTTGGTGAATTCCTGGATGACACTGAAGAGTTCTTTGGAGTTGCTGGAGTTGGCAAGGATCTTGTTTTGGATGAAGGTCCTTTTGGTGGATCTGATGCGTTGGTGGTATTCCGTCATGGCGTTCTTGTAGGTGGTGCGGTCTTCGGGTGTTTTGCTGTTTCTCCAGTTCTTCTCGAGGCGCCTGCAGGTGCATCTGGATTCTTGGAGGTTGGCGGTGAACCAGGTGGCTTTCCTGGGGCGCTGTCTGTCGGAGTTGCGTAGGGGTGCGAGCTTGTCTGCGCAGTTGGAGATCCATCTGTGGAGTTCTTTGGCTGCGAGGTTGGCGTCGGTCGAGGTGGTGGGGGTGTCGTGTTTGAGGGTGGAGATGAGCTGCTCCTCAGTGATTTTGCTCCAGTTCCTTCGTGGAGGGCGCAATGCAGGTTTTGGGGCGGTGGGTTTGTCGACGTTGAAGTGTACGCAGTGGTGATCCGTCCAGGGGGGTTGCGTGGTGTGGCTGAAGTGGCTGCTGTTACATCCTGCGAAGATGGGGTCAAGGGTGTATCCTGCCTTGTGGGTGGGCGTGGTGACGAGCTGTTGCAGGACAAGGTTGGCTAGGTTGTCCAGGAGGGTGGTGGAGTTGGGACCCCTCCTGCCTAAACATGCCCGAAATAGTAGCTTGGATTTTTTTCTTTTGTGGAGCCACTGACGCAGGCGACTTATGGAGAGAACCAGGAGGTGGTAGATTCAATGTGCATCTTGGGGCAGTCACTGTATGCGGTGGTGTCTCCATCTGAGTCTTGTACTATTTCGAGGTTGCACGAGGTTGCTTATGCCGGTGATGCTTGGGCACTGCTGGGGACAGGGTTGCTTTGTGTAAAGCTGTCACCCTCTTCTTCCTCATCACTTCAAACCATGATCTGAGCAGATTCACCTCTTTCATCTCCACCACCTGCAGCAATGTTTAAGGTGCTCCTCCCAATAGACTGCGTAATGTTTTTTTCATATGGGTCGTTTGGCCTCCCGTACCATAGTGTGAACCAGGCTTACCTCGACAAACATTTGCGAGGCACATGGAGCATATTGAAATGCTGCCCTCCTGCTTGCTAATCATAAAGAAGTCTTAAACTGGGGAGGATAACTTTTTTAGTGTGACACTGGTGCCATTTTCAAGAACTGGAGGTACGTGGGTATGTCGACGATTGACTCTCTGCAGTGCATACTTTGACTGAGGTAGTGGTGGATGCAGGTCTCAGCCTTACAAATATGGAAGCGGGGTGAACCAGTGCCACATCCCTCAGAGCAGGTTGAATAGGAGGAGTAATTTTGGTGTCCTCTGAGCTAGCTTCCATGACAATGACTGGCTTGTCCTCCTCATTCCCTTTCATAATTCAAAGGATTTCAGGAACTTTCCTTTTCCCTTGTCTCTTGTGGTGGGTCTCGATCTCAAACGGGGTCCAATCCATGTCTATATCACCAGAAGGGGCGCTTTGAGAAGATGAAGGTGTTGGAGTACCTTGTCTTTTTCTTTCTGGGGATTGGGAAGCCAATAGTTCATGAAGAGGTACATCTTGCTCAGCAGGAAACTTAACCTCCTGTACTTCAGGAAGATCTATTGCTGGCTGCAGCTCCTGTTGTCACTTTGCTCAGTTTCCTGCGATGGTTGGGTACTAGTTTGCAGCTGAGACAAATCCAATTCAGACTCACTGCTCGTTGCCATGATTGCAGTGGCTGCCTTGCTGTGAGACAAGGGCTTGCGCTTAGGTTGGGGCGGTGCTGTTGGTGAGGCGGGAGTGCTGCTCCCAGTTTACTGCCTTGAGAATGTTGCAGCAGGCACATGAAGCTTCCTGAAAAAGTAAGATGGTGGTAAGCCAGTGGTGGCAATCTGCTTCTTCTATTCCTCCTGACCAGCCACTTTCTTGGCAGCACCTTTCTTATGGGCCATCTTCAAGCTCTGTCAGTTGGCACTTAGCTGCACAAGTGGAAGAGAAGAGGACTCATGTGTTGTGGTCATGCCACTTTGTGCCGGTCTTCTGTTTGGCAGTACTGTGGGTGGCGTCTCTTGTGCATCTAAAAGTAAACAAGCAAGAAAAACATTTAGTACTGACAATATAATTTAGTGAGGTTATCCCAAATAATTAACAACAATGGCGTATCCACTCCAAAGTCAAACCACACCACCATAATATAATATTTCAATCTGGATAACAACATACAGATGTAACTGTTTGCTTTATGTGCATATAAGGAGAGTCTTCTGTGGCAAGAAGGGGGGGGAAGGGAAAAATGGAATAATCCTTAAAAAATGAATGAAGGCAGGGGTTCAAGGGGAAATTGAGCAATGACATCCTTGAAAAATGAATGCTGGTGTGTGCCAGACGCCTATGGCAGGCAGGGGGTGAAAGGAAAATAATAAATAAATAAATAAATAAAATTTAAAAAAATGAATTGCTAGTAAACTAGGAACTATGAGAAATCCATTGGTAAGTGAGGAGGTGCAGGGGAAAATGGGAACAAATTTAGATACAATTAAACACTGTTCAAATATACATATACTATAGTGATCCTTGAGCACATTAAACTGATATCAGGGAAAAAAGTTAAAAAAAATGAAATAGAAAAAAGCACAGCCCTCTTTTATCAATAGCCCTTGAAAATGGCTTTGAAAACAGGAATAAGTATTTAACACACTTGCTGGCTGCACAAAATGCCCGCTGGCAACATGGTTAAAGAAGGAATAACAAGCAATGAGGCATGGCCACAAAAAGAACACATGCAGGCCTATGGCAAAAGTACTCTGACTGGCTAGCCAAAATGGCCACTGACCACATAGTCAAACATCAATAACAAGCAAGGAGGCATGGACAATAAAGGGCACATGCAGGCCTATGGACACTGACTGCACAAAATGGCCGCCAGCCACATGGCCAAACAACAAGCAAGGAAGCATGGACAAGAAAGAACACATGCAGGCCTATGGACACTGACTGCACAAAATGGCTGCCAGCCACATGGTCAAGCAAGGAAGCATGGACAATAAAACAGAGATGCAGGCCTATGGCAAAAGTAAACTGGCTGGCTTCACAAAATGGACCGCCGGCCACATGGTCAAACAGCAACAAGAAGCAAGGAGGCATGGACACAACAAAGAACACATGCATGCCTCTGGCAAAAGCACACTGGATGGCTGCACAAAATGGCCACTGGCCACATGGTTAAACAACAAAAACAAACAAGGAGGCATGGATGCAAAATAACATGCAGACTTATTGCAAAAGCATATTGGCAGGCTACCCAAAATGACCACCAACCACATGGTCAAACAACAACAACAAGCAAGGAGGCATGGACACAACAAAGAACACATGTAGGCCTATGGCAAAAGCACCTGGCTAGCTACACAAAATGGATGCCGTTCACATGGTCAAACAACAACAAGAAGCAAGGAAGCATGGACACAACACAGAATACATGGAGGCCTGTACAAAAACCCACTTGCTGACTACACAAAAGTGCCGCCAATCACATGGTAAAACAATAAGCAAAGAGGCATGCACAACAAAGAACACATGCAGGCCTATGAACACTCACTGCAAAAAATGGCCACCACCCATGTGGCATGAAGAACAAAGACAAATGGTGGCCTATGGCAAACACACACACACACACAATGGCCAGGCGATTCCAAAAACAAAAATTAAGTGAGCTATAAAAATTTGACAACACACATCCTCCCAAGGTGTCAAATATTACACCATTAAAATACACTTTTTGCAGAAAGAATGTGAAATACCCCAAAAATGATGTTTTAAAACAACATAATCCACAAAAACAGTTGTTTCATATACCCAATGACTAGTACTGGCTTGATGGCCCGTGGGCAGACTATACCATATAGTAAACTAAATGAATAGTGCAAATTTAACAAACATGGACAAAATTTACTGAACTGTGCAACCTTTCTCCCTTAAAAAGATAAAAAATACTAGGCCCCTACTGCAATTCCAGGACACCCACCACAACCACAATGAAATTAAAAAATCAAATAAAAGTACAAGTAAATAGTGGTGCAGACCCTCTATCAAACAAACAACAGCCTTCTACAAAAGTTTTTGAACTTACTTGTGATGTCATAAAAACAAAGTCCTTAAAATCCAATGGGGTATACATGCAGCAGGAATTGCAGACAAAGAGAGTGATCCTTCCACCTTGAAATCCAAATGAAAAGTGACCAGTAGATGGACATAGCACTGGGAGGAGCCTGCTCAACAAGGAGAGGAAGTAGGAGTCTCTGTTGCACTTCCTTCGTGTTGAAAAAACAAAGAAAAATGAAAAATGCTTTTTGCATTAAAAGCCAAGTCAAGTATTGGAGCAGAATATTCACTGGAAAAGGTCTTTTTGAGTTGATCTAGCTGTTTCTCGAGTAGAGAATCTGCTCAGGAAGCAGCCGCAGCCACTCACGCTCGCCAGAGTCAAGAAAATGGTGGCGGAAGGCTCCATGGTGACCGGAAGCCGCACTATTGGCTGACAAATTATACAAAGAGAGAAATGGTGGCTTGGGAAAGTTTTGCCCTAGGTCATATGAAGTCACACAGAAAAAAGAAAATTCTTAAACTGCTCAAAGGATAATAAGAAACGGGCACCTAAAGTTTTCTAGATTTGAAGAAAAAGTCTACAAATATATTGAACAATAAAGGTTAATATCCTGAGCTATTGTCCAGTTCGAATATAAGTCCACATAAAGTAATGCCGTAGAGATCTTCTCCAGTTTTCAGTCTTGTTTTATTTCAAAAACAGCTTTACCTTCATCAGAGAACAACTTCAGCCATCAGAAAACAACTTCAGCCAACACGTGTTTCGTCTTGTGGAAGTATCCACTAACTTCCTCAGGGCTACAAACAAACAGGCAAACCCAAATTATCCTGGGCTTAACCCTAAACTAATATTAGTATGGTGTCACTCCAAATGTGGCAAAAGCATAAGAAAGTGAAAACAGGTATACAACCAAAAGTGAAACTTGGTGGTTAAAAAGAGATAAAGATACATACGTGAAGAAACCAGGACTAGTACCCAAAGTACACCATAAAAGTCACCCCTAACCTGTCACTCAGGTAATCTAAAAGTAAGATCAATCATATAGAGAGGAACCTGTGTGTGAAAGAAAGACCATAACCACAGCTGTCATAAAAATTTTTTTAAAACACAACCCTGTGAAGGAGGGGTCAGAAGAAGAAGAAAAGACTTTATTTCACATTTAGATAAAATGCATAAAAGTACATAGATAAAAACAATTTATTACATACAGAAGGCAGTCTTTAAAAGTACATTTGTAGTGCAAGTGAAACTTTAAAAGAGATGTTAGACTTCATCTTACAGTAAAATCTCAAATGGTGTAGAACATAAGCTGCCTCAAAAGTAGTCAGTGATATCAGAAGGTAACATTTTCAGATTTTAAAAACATTACTAAGAACACCGATCTTTAAAAAGCAAAGAGCAGGATAATCGTACTCAGAAAAGGCCAGAATGACTGCGTTACATGCATCTAGGTTCCATTGCGCCTATTTTAAGAACTTGCGATTAAATATATTAAAAGCGAAAGAGACCAATTAATTAATGGGATACGATATATAGCAATACAAGGTCCAGGCGACATACACGTTATCACAAAATTCATTTATGGGTTCAAAATCTACTAGCCAAACGGAGAGTCGGAGTACTAGTATGAGGTAAATTCTCACTTTAGGGCTAGTATCGCACTAGAAACCTTGTGGGCTTTTATGGCAGCCAACAGGAAAGAAGCCAATGCATAACATACATATGGGGTTTCTAGTTGGTGTAGCATCAATAGAGCTAGTACTGGGGAACGCAAACTAACATTTTTCAACAGTGGAATAATATAATTTCTTCTCTCTGTTGCATAAAAAGGACAATAGAACAACATGTGCAAGATCTATTGATTCGACTTAACATTGCAGGGGGAAAGGGGAAGGTGACTCGTTGAAAATAAATTCTTTGGATACCCCAACATTAACGGGATGTATTTTAATCAGAATCTGGTCAGAATGTATCGGTGCTGTGTATTCTCTACAAATGAGAGGTAAGAGCGGGCACCTTGGAGCAACTGGGGTAACCCTTGATATGCAATTACAGATTTTGTCCCTCTGCATCTTTCCCATCTGTCTGATGCCACTTTCTTATTAAAAAGATCTTTTAATCTTGATCTGGGAAAGCATTCGCAGAGGGTTGGTGTAGCATAAAGATGTGCTAGTCCTAATGATGTAAGCGTATGTCGGACATAGGCTAACCAGGGAATTTTATAAGCATAATCTGAATTCATGATGTCTTTTAAAATCCTTTGATTCAGATCTACAGTGCTCCTTTTCCACACTGACAGCCACAGGGATAGCGGGCCAATTTAATGACATCACTAATGTAGGGCAAGCATGCTTCCTAATGTGCATTGAAATTATTACATGATAGCGGGACAGACAGTAGTCTTTTAACGAATTTGTCTTCTGTGACTTGGAGTGCCTCCACGTCCGTTGTCCCCCAAATTGCTGCCCTGTGAGTGGCAATAGATGTCGTTTTAGCCAGCTAGATTTTTATCATTTCCTGTTTACAGCCCAATTTTTTAGAGGATCTAAAGATTGCGGCAATACTTTTACCCAAGTGATTTACTCTATTCTGTTCCATCTCCTTCCAACTTAGTTTAAAATCAAAAACAATGCCTAAGTAATTAAAACATTGGATTTTATCTATTTTGTCCCCAGCTAGATGGAATCTTATCTGCTTCTCCCCCCACCCCCCCAGCCAAAATAAAAGTTTTCTTTTGTTTACATGGAGGTCCAAACAGGACATGAAGGTTGAGTATTCTACAATGAGATTTTGGAGGGCCATAGGAGTTCTTGCTAGCAAGACTGTGTTGTCTGCATAAAGCATGAAGGAAGGGTCTAATATCAACTCACCAAAAGCATCATAGTAAAGGAAAACATACATTTCATCCGTATCCTCCTTATCTTTCTAATCAAAGTCCAGCAACGAGAAAGTAATGTGCTTCCTGGAATATAAACACTTTGGTCTCCATATAGTACACTTAAGCCTAAACCATAATTTATAAAATATACTAATAGACAGCGAAGTATTAAAACAAGTTAGTTAATAGCCTTAACGTAATTAAGAATAGCATATATAAGCTCTTCTAGCCATCATGAATAAAGAAATCGAGTCATACTGATGGGCTAACCTATTGAGTATGTAAAAAGTAGTAATACGAGTAGTATGCTGACTGTGAAAGTAAAGGATACAGTCCGAAACAAAAGCTCAGTACCTAGTAAAATACCTATTAGATCTTCAAATATTAAATCGACTAGAGTGAAGGCAAGTAGCTGAATGAGAGAAAAGCAACACCAGAGTCAACATCGAAAGATCAATACCTCTAGAAGAAATTATCCAGGAGAGTGCTCCTTGTGATTCAATGGCATTTTGCACCCACACCATCTTGGAGTGTCTATTTATACCCACGCTTCCAAAGAACGAACATCAAAGACGAACTATCGCAATTTAGAAGTACATCCTCTAGACTGCAACAATCATATTGAGCAGTAAGTTTGCACAAATAAGGGAAATTGCAAATTAAATCCGTACCTAACGTCACGATGGTATATCATTACACATATGCTGTCATGTTCAGAAGACGCGTATATAATTACAAAGTGACTAGTGCCCGATAACGGGCTGCATTTACTGTGTCCTTATGCGCGCCATGTTGAAAGTTCTATTAATAGTGAATGTGAAAGTATTAAGAACTGTATTTACTTAACAGCTACTGTGATATACACCAAAGTAACGTCTCTGTATCATCCCAATATAACAAATATGTTAATATTTAGTGATAGACTGGCATAGCATGTCATATTACAACAGGAATCTATGCGTTATACATAGGTAGCTAGTCATATAGCGTGAAAAATAAGAGTTTAGAGGTAAGTCTCTACCTGATGTTATAAATATTAACCAAAACAGTTAATTCAATGCCATAATATACTAAAAACCTGCACCCATATCCATAGAATAAATATCATATCATACTAATGGGTGCTACCACTTGTACGTCAACATATCATGGTTATCTGAATGATAGAAAAGATATATTAAGCCAGTCTCACTAAGATAAGAAAATTCTATTCAATTATCAATAATGACTATGTAAATTAAAACAAAGTAATTCAGTACAGTATATGAGCCGTGCTCCAATTATGTCGCACATAGTCTAAAAAGACAGCAAAATGCTGGTCATATTCAATGCAAATCATGTTGTACCACAAGATACGCTAGCCTGGTCTGATTCAATACTTCAGCTAACAGAGGAGAGAGGTGTCTTGTAAAGGTGAGAATATAGTTAATTAAGGGACAGTAAGAGAAAATAAATCCACATGCACATTAAGTACCCAAGAAATATTGTAACTCCTTATCAATGTTGAGACCCTTTCCACAGTGTGTAATTTCATAATCCACCATGCCTCATTCTCTCTAAGCCTAAATTCTGGTTGCCACCCTTACATCAGACAACACAGATTCAATACCATGAAACCTGAAACCTAATTGTTTACATTGCGCTTCACAAACCCTGGCATGAATAACAATGGGATATCTTTCATCCAAATTCTTAAGAGCTCTAAAATGCTCTTCAATCCGGTCTTTCAATGATCTAATAGTACTACCTACGTACATTTTATCACATTTGAAAATGATGACATAAACAACAAATTTTGTCATACAATCAATATATGTACGTATGGAGTAATTTCTCGAACCATTGTAAACAAATTCCTTAATTCCATTTACAGATAATTTACACATGCTGCAGTTTCCACACCTGAATGATCCCTCATTTAATTTATGAAACCATGTATAACCCAAGTCATGTGCCCTGGGATAACTAGGACTCACTATGTTACGTATAGTTCTACCCTTACGATAAGTAATGCTAGGACATCTCAAAATATAGGGTTGTAATGTTCGATCTGATGTAAGTAAATACCAGTATCGTCTGAGTATGTTATACATTTTCTGTGACCATGGATGGTAACCCGTCACAAGTCTAATAGGTGATGTACTCACCCTGTCTTTTCTTTTTTTGTCCTTAAGGGTGTCACTCCATTTTAGTTTCAGTGATCTATTCTTAGCTCTAAGGATAACATCCTTATTGTAACCTCTGGCCAAAAATCTTTGTTCAATATCTGCAACACTGTGTTCGAATTCAGTATTATTACTACAATTTCTACGTGCTCTGAACAACTCCCCATAGGGGATTGAATCAATCTGAGTTCTAGGATGTGAGCTGCTAGCATGCAGCAAAGAGTTGCATGACGTACTCTTTCTGTACATTTTACTATTGATTTTCCCTTGATCAATATACAGTTGAATGTCCAGAAACATAATTCTGCCCGACTATGGGGCCGATTCCGATTCAGGCCGGGAATCTCCCCGACCGAGCCGGACCCGGAGAGATTTCCGACCGATTCGGACCCTAGCAGTCCGACCGAACGAGTACGATGCGCACGTATGCTATCGGACTCGATTCGGTCGGACTCCCATTGAAGTCAATGGGAGCCAGTCGTACGACGCGTACACGGGCTCCCATTGACTCAATGGGCACGACGCGAACAAGGGCACCCCCTACAGCGTGTTCGCGTCGATGCGGGTCGCACCGTGCATGCACGTGTAGGGGGACCCATGGGTCCCCCCTGTGTGCGACTCTCGCGCCTACGCTTCCAGGGGGGTCCGACACGGACCCCCAAAGTGCGGCTCCGACAGCTCCTTGGAGCCGGACTGCGCGAGTCGGTCGGAGCGGTCGAGGTGCGCATCGTACTTACCCGGCCGGGGAACGTCTCCATTGCGCGGTGCGAGTCGTCCCCGTGCGAGTCGGTCGGAGCGGTCGGGTCCTGCGAACGAGTCGGTCGGGGATTTCGCGACCGCACGCATCATACTCGCTCGCCCGGACGCACGTACGACTCGGTCGGGAAATAGGGCTCCGAATCGGATCCGGTTAAGCCGAATCCGATTCGGTGCCCTACCGGCCGAGATCGGAATCAGCCCCTTTGTGTCATGGTAAATGCCATATTGAATATGTTGTCATTCATAAATGTAAAGAATTCTTGTAAATCTTCTTCACTGCCAATCCAAATCATTAAACAGTCATCAATTTATCTTCCAAAGTAAAATATACAGTCTTGCCACTTAGCTCCAGAAGGACCCCAGATATGTGCCTCCTCAAACCAACCCATAAAGAGGCAGGCACAAGACTGCGCAAATCTGGAACCCATCGCAGTTCCGCAGGTCTATTGATACCATTCTCCATTAAATAAAAAGGCATTGTGCTCTAAAATCGATTGTGACATAGATATCAGCATTTCTGAATGTTCCGTGGGCCCGATTCACAGAACTAACTTACGACAAAATCCTAAACTTACTACCATTTTGGTATTCACAGAATGAACTTACTCATTTTGGTATTCACAGAATAAACTTACTCATTTTGGTATTCACAGAAGACACTTACACATTTTGTGTAACTTACACATTTTGTGTAACTTACTCATTTTGTGTAACTTACACATTTTGTGTAACTTACACATTTTGTGTAACTTACACATTTTGGTATTCACAGAAGGCACTTACTCATTGATGAGTAAGTGCCTTCTGTGAATACCAAAATGAGTAAGTTAATTCTGTGAATACCAAAATTGTTGTAAGTTCATTCTGTGAATACCCAAATGTGTAAGTTCATTCTGTGAATACCAAAATTGTTGTAAGTTCATTCTGTGAATACCCAAATGTGTAAGTTCATTCTGTGAATACCAAAATTGTTGTAAGTTCATTCTGTGAATACCCAAATGTGTAAGTTCATTCTGTGAATACCCAAATGTGTAAGTTCATTCTGTGAATACCAAAATTGTTGTAAGTTTAGGATTTTGACGTAAGTTAGTTCTGTGAATCAGGCCCCATATGTTCAATAGGTCTTTTGTAAAGGAAATGTTGCAATGCTGTCAAACCATGTTGGTGGGAAATGTTTGTATAAAGCGACACTACATCCATGTTGTGGGTTCTTGGGAGACAGTGCTTCCCTCTCTTATATCCTTCAATACCTCCCTTACTTCTATTTCTGTCACATTTGGGGGGTGGTTGTGTTCTCTTACATTAATTATAACATCATCTTTTGTAGTATCCCTCGCATAGCACGCATTAGAATAATATTTGGTATATTTCCACTTTACTTTGCACTTTCTTGGTTGTAGGTGTATGGATTTTCTAGATTTAGCTCTCTCAGTCATTGTATCTCAAAGTATGTAATAGTATAAATACATTTTTTTTAAATTACGTTTATATGTTTGTTATTTACATATAAATGTACGCAACTATGTAGTATCCTGTATATGTATTTATCCTGTTGGTTTCTCCCTAGCTGCTCAACCAGTGTGAATGTGCTGCGTGGAATGTTGGTGTGGTGGTGATGAATGGAATGTTTCGGTGCCTGTGAGGTGAAGTGTGACAGTTGGAGTATGGGCTGAGCAGCAGGCAGGCTGCTACTGGTGGGGCTCCTCTAGCTACATCTCAGCTACTTGACTTCCTTACTACAAACTACTTCTATTTTTTATACTTACATGTATGTTCTTTTTAGATGTTTCACACTGTTTTGAAGCTTTTCCATTAGGGGCGTTGTAATGTGGAGCAGGTGCTTTCTTTTCTGTTGGAAGAAATAAAAAACGTCAGTTCATTTGAATTGTTTATTTGTTGGTAGTTTGTAGAGGTTGTTAGGTTTATTTTTACTCTCTTTTGGGGTGAGTTTATATTTTTTAATTATTTATGTATACCTACTGTGTTATATCTTTTTGTAGGATTCTGATAGGTGTTTTTTTCTGGCAGGTTATTACTTTTCAAAGTAGTAACATTTTCTATTAAGAAGTACATGTAAAGAGAAAGAAGTTGGAGAGTGTTTAGTTAATTATTTGCCATTTAGTGTTGTTAATTTTATTTTAAAGATAGTTTTTCCTTACTTAGGGCACTATTACGAGTTCCGCGGTCCCAAGAAGACCTCTGAGTCAGCGGTCTTCCACTCGCCGTATTACAATGCATGCAGCCTGAACCGCCGACCACTTTCGTCAGAGTGGTTCCCACCCAGGCAACGGCAGACTGCAATGTTGGTGATGCACACTCTGGCTGCGCTTTCCCATAAAGCCGATTACGAAAACACAGTTGTACTCATTGTTCCTTAGCGGCTGTTCCCCGATGGCGGTAAGCCACTGCGGTACGCTCTCAGCAAAACACTAGAACAGTGCCCATTGGATGGATAGAAAGACAACACAGCTGATATCCATTGGCCAAGTGAACACACCTGCAAATCACACTATAAAAAACACTCCATCCCAGGCCATGATCCTTTGCCTCTCCACTGCAGCACAGCAAAACACAGCAGCAATATTGGACACATAAGGCTGCCCTTTTTTCCCTATCTCATTTAACACGGTCCACATCACTTTTATTGCACTTTCTACTAATATCCCTTATTGTTTTTTGTTAGTCATTGTCACCCACTCTAAAGTCTAGTTATGTTACGCCCAAAAAGTCCACGTTTATCAGAGGCTGAGTTGTCAGTCATGGTGGATGAAATCATAAAAGTAGAGCCACAATTGTTTGGAGCACAAGTCCAAAATACTCCTCTCAGTAGGAAAATGGAAATGTGGTCCAGGATAGTCAACAAAGGGAATAGCTGGGAGAGTAGAGTCTGGTAAGTTACACCTCACTAACTGCCACAGCACTTCAATATCCTGTATGCTCTCATTTCAACTTTTGCTATTGTCTTCTCTATCTACTTTCCTAACATGCTGTACTCAAAGTATCAGAGATGTTTGATTGTCAGTTTCAATGTGTATTGTAGAATATAAGATCACATGTATCAATCTCCATTACATGCCACATGTTGGAATGCTGTCTGTAAGTATATTACTATGAAATTGTCATCCCAGAACCCATGATAAATATCAATATGTAAATGTATGATCCAGCCCAACTGCATTTTGGTAACAGGTATGTATTCTAACCATTTGTCAAGTGTTGGCAAGTAGAGATTGAAATTACTACAACTACCGTAAGGCCCTGTTTCTGTAACTCAAAACAAGATGCAATATTGATTTTGCCCATTTTCACTTGTCTCACATGTTACAACTGATTTCCACTTCTCATGAACTTAACCATTTGTCAAGTGTTGGCAAGTAGAGATTAAAATGACTACAACTACCATGAGGCCCTGTCTCTGTAACTCTAAACAAGATGCAATAGTGATTCTGCCCATTCTCACTTGTCTCACATGTTACACCTGGTTTTCACTTCTCATGGACTGAGCAACCTACATACAATGCTCTACTCAGAGACATTTCTGCCTACTTAGCTTGATGTTGTCCTGGTCTCCTCAACTGAAACTATTGATGGCATGAGTGACACCATACCAAGTGTGTACCTCAAATATTTGCAAAGCATTATGGTAACTCAGCTGATTAGAAGTGGCAGGTGACCCATTGACTCTGCACTGCTCACATGATGACTAATGATAAATATACAACCAAGTTGTGTATTTGCATGTATTGTACACAACTTGGCCTTGGAATGATCAAATACACTTTACTTCTCCACTGTGTTGCCTTAAATGTTTGGGAGATGTCATCTTCATTCCTTAATCCAAAATGCAACATATCAGCACATCGAATGAGCAGCGCAGTTCTACTACATGTATTGAATGTTTCCAAATGTCTTCTTAACAAGTTCTATATCACGGAAATATATCAAAATAGTAATCTCTACCTATTTTATTTTTCGTAGGTCCCTTCTTACTGTGTCACTGAACATTTGGATGTAGATACCGCACTTCCACCAATAGCAATGCTCTCTATTTCGCAACAGGTCGATCTGGCACAGCATCTGCCCAGAGCTTGGCCACCCAACAGACCCCCACTCCAGCCCCGGATAAAGCCCTCAGTGATGATAACACTCTTGGAGATGTGGACGTGGATGACGGTCCTGGCACATCTGGTGAGCCTTGGCAGACAGCAACATTGAGTCTCACTGTGCCTACACAAACACCTCCCAACCCAACTGCAACATCTCAGCCAACCCCTGTCCCCCCAACCTGTGTACCTAGCACAATCACTAACATCTTGTGCTCCCCAGTCCTAGATCCTGAGGTGACAATCACTACCCCAGTCACTGAGGAACCAGGAGCCAGTGGCAGGGTCCGCAATGGGCCAAGGGCACAGGCTCAAGGGTGTAGGGTTTGTGGGAGGGTAACTGCGGACCCGCTGAGTGAGACCACTGGGACCACTAACACCCAGGCCACCATCAACCAAGTCTTGGGAGCCTATCAGGAGTCCCAAGGCATAATGGGCCAGGTACTAACGGAAATCCGGGAGATGAAGCAGTTGCAGAGGAACAAACACCAGGAGCTGACCACCCACTACACCAACATGGGCCAACTCATTGGGGTGCTGCAGGACATTCACACAACCCTCTACACAGTCATCAACCTTTTCCTGTGGTCCAACCACATCCGGCCCATCTACATCTGCGGCAGCCACAGGAAGGGAGGCCCTGTCAGAGGAAGACATGTCTGCAGACACCCCTGTTTCAGCAGCAGTGGATCCCCCCCGCGGTCGTAAGCGGGGATGTCCATGCAAAAATCCAGGAGATGCAGATGGAATGACACCCACCACCGCCAGTAAGAAACCTTCTCCTTAATTTCCTCCAGTGTATGCCACACATTCACTTTGTGGACTATTTGTGGACACTTTTCCCTCTCTAATGGGAGTAGTATTTTGGAGTTTGGACTTCCGACAATTTGGCATTTACAACTATGGTTTCATTCACCATGACTGACTTTTCACTTTTGGTTTTCCCTGTTTGGTTTTGCATAATGCTTATTTTCTCCTTGTTGACAGCAATAAATACACTAGTAAGAAACTCATTGCCTGCTGTACTATCTCTCACATCTAGCGATGTATATATGTACTCCAATGTGAACTTTACAATGCCAAAACAAGGTACTTGTGTAAGCATGCATATATTGCATATACACAGTGGTTAACTGTGTCACACCAATATACACAAACAAGTGTCTTGTCTTATAACATCTTTATTCCATTGTTACAATCATAGGCTGTCATGATGTCAGAAACATATTAAATCATACATTACTCAAATCATCACATTTTCAGGTGCAGACCTTAACAACATGGAAGGAGGGGATACATCAGACAACTTCCTATTGAATAGGCCAAATAAAATCTGTCTATGTCATCAGCTGGAGCCATTTCGCCTAGCTCAAAAAAGGAATTCCGCATCATTCAAAACAATGAACAGACACATGGTAGTACAACAGTTTCTGATCACCGGGCCATTCTAATCCAGTGTTTCACCATCTGGTGGAATGTCACAATCAAAATGCAGTGATGTGACTCAAACACTTTGGACTACAATGAGGAGACACTTCAACAGATAGATACAGTTTATACACAATGAGGATTTAGTCAATGTGAAGGGAGACTAGCATGATTTTACCCCACAAGAACATTTTGTTGGAGCACATGATGCCACACATATTACATTAGGACCACCACACGACAAGGAACAAGTCCAATGGATTCCTTATTACTTCCATCCTATCGCTGTGCAAGCTGTCTTGTTACAGGATTTGAACATACAAAGTCTGTGACAGTCACTCCCAGGAGCAATCCATGTCCCCTTCGAACGTCCAAACAGCATCATATATCTGCTAGTGTTGCAACTCTGAAATGTCCAAATGAAGATGACATGGTGAAGGTACCTAAAACAGACAATAAACAAAGACATCAGCTATAAGTCCATACATATGACACAATGCACATAGTCAAATTCTGGAGTACACAGTCCGTGACAAAAATCTAAGCTAAACAAAGCAAAACCAACAAAGTGAGCATGTGTCAAAACCTTCCTCCACAAACACCTTTCACCAGATTTTGCCACAGCTTTAGCTTCCTAATATTTACCCTAAACATACATGACATCTCACAACATACTTACACTCATGAGAAGACATTGTTGATGAGATCTTGATGGAAGTCAGCTCCTTCCTCTTCACCACTACCATCATCATTTAGCATTTCAGGATCCTCACCCGGTGGCACTTCATGGTCTCCATCCTCTGTGATATAAGGGATGATCTGTCACAGGGCAAAGTTGTGGAGCATGCAGTAGGACACTATGATTTTACACACCTTCCCAGGTGAGTAGAGTAGGGCTCCACCAGTCTTGTCCAGACATCTGAATCTGGCCTTGGATTCCTCAGCTGTGCCAACAACTATGGACGGTTGGGATATGCTGAGTCTCCTAGATGGAAGACAGACATAGGTGCAAAAATAAGTTACACACTTTTTGATCATACTACCTGACATCACCTACACAATGTTAGGACAGATCATACTTGCCAACAAGCCAGGCCCTCTCAGGTAGTAGTTGTGACATAAGCTGGGGTATGGTGCTGTTCCACAGTATGAAGGAATCATAGGCTGATCTTGGGAACTGGGCACAGAGGTTTGAGATGTACATATCCGGTAAGCAAACAACTTACACGTTGATAGAATGGAAGTGCTTCCTGTTCTGATAAACTTGTTCCCTGGCTTGCGGTGGCACTAAAGAAATATGGGTGCCATCAATGGCTCCAATCACCTGTGGGATGTGACCAAATCTATAGAAATCCCCCTTCTCATTGGCTAAATCCTCACATCTGGGGAACTGGATATAGCTGTCAATGTGTTTAATCATTGCTGAAAGCATGTTTTGTAGCATACCACTGAACATTAGTTGTGACATACCACCAGATATAGCCCGACAGTGTACTGGAAGGAACCTGTGGCCAGAAAATGCAATACTGCCGTAAGTCTCACAATAGGTGGGATACATGTGGGATTAGTGTTTTGAGGAAGGAGATCAGTCTCCAACTGATGACATAAATCCTGTATTGTTTGCCTATTCAAACAAAACTTCTTGATGACATCTACTTCTTCCATGGTCTGAAGGTCTGGAAATGGGCAGTACATATGAGACTGCTACCCCCTCCCTCTGCCAGGGTACCTATGTGTGAAGTGGAAACAATTTAGAACATTGATCACAGTGTCCAGAGTAACATATATGTAGAGTAAGTCAAAAGTAATGTGACAGAACATGTCTGCTTCAGAAAGCCTTGCATACAATTGTCTACTGTCCAACATCCACCTATAATCCCCATTGTGCTCCTTAGATGTGTCTGTTACAGAAATGTACACATTATACAGCCAACAATGTATCACGAGCACCCTAATATTTTACATTTTAAATTGTACTCACAAAGGGCCAGATGTACGACAGAAAATTGCATGCGGAAACGGGTTTGCGACCTGTTTGCGCATGCAATTTTCCTCTGGGCCATGTACTAACACTATTTTGCGACTCGCAAATAATTTGCGACTCGCAAAATAGTGTTTTGCGACTCGCTATTAGGAAGGGGCGTTCCCTTCCTAATAGCGACTCACAAGCCATGTACGAATGTTTTGTGACCGCAATTGCGGTCGCAAAACACTCGCAATTTACTGCCCTCTTCAAGAGGGTGGTAATGCAATCGCAAAAGGGAAGGGGTCCCCAGGGGACCCCTTCCCCTTTGCAAATGCAGGGGAAAATATGTTTTAGGGGCAGGCAGTGATCCCAGGGACAAGCAGTCAAACAGAGGGGGCCCCTATCTGGGCGAATAAGGTAGGGGGATCATAGGGGAAACAGAGGGACAATCAAACAAACAAGGCCCCTACCTATTTATTTAACAATATGCTTCACGTCATATAATGTAATAGTCTATACAGTGCTGGAGAAATAGAAAAACAGAGGTATCACAAAATAAATTTATTGTTCCAATAAAGATACAAAATACTCAAATATGATACAAAAACAATAATTAAATATATATAAATATATACACAATCCAACCACTCATTCAAACACATTCACATATGCAAACATACTATCATACTTCTTTCGTGCAGACAACCAACATTCATACAGTGACTAGGGCAATGCAACAAAGCAATATACACAAAAATATGAACCCCAGATTTCCTTGGAGATATAAGTCAGAATATTTTGAAAGGTACCAGTATGTTCAATACATATCATAGGTACAATGACACAACACTCAAATAAGCGTAGAAGTATCACAAGCGCCGACGCGCGTTCGGTGTGCAAGCCGGATATGGCCAAACACCTTCCTCAGGGCGTGGATACCACAACAGTGAAGTGGTGGGAGAATTTCTGAAAATGAATAAACGTACAATGATATACAATCCTAAAACAGGTTGCAATGACCTATAGATATTAACACGCATAAATCATAAAATCAGGATAACAAACTAATTAGATTGGACAAATATAATGGCATAATAAACTATTCTTACAGCACTGTTCATTTTAACAATTGATAAAAGAAGGTTCTATTCAAGAGGAAGATGGAACAAAACATGAGCACAATCAAAAATGATGAAAAAAGAAACAAACATAATCACACCTAAGGTAGGCAGAAAAACAGTGGGGAAACGTCTGAATTCGAAGCCATAAGCATAGAACAAATTCAAAAGTGAGAAAGTAAATAAAAACAAAAATAGAAAGGTACTGCTCACATAACTAGAAAAGAAACAGTTTAAAGGCCCCGGACAACGAAAGAAGAAGAAAAAAGGTAATAAAAAGAGGGTCACAGCGGGCTAGCTACCCACCAGTAGGTCAGGCAAACTTCTGATTAACCAGGCCAGGAAATGCCGTGCAGAGAAGCTCGACGTGGTTATCTAAATACAAGCTGGGATGGAATAACGCCTGAGCTAAAATGGCGATGAGGGTCAGGTTACAGGCAAAATTATACATTAAGAAGAAAGCGGCCGCCACTATGCTGGGTTTATGCGTGCCCTGGGGTTTCCAAAAGTAATAAACAGATCTGATTATGTTTGTTTCTTTTTCATCATTTTTGATTGTGCTCATGTTTTGTTCCATCTTCCTCTTGAATAGAACCTTCTTTTATCAATTGTTAAAATGAACAGTGCTGTAAGAATAGTTTATTATGCCATTATATTTGTCAAATCTAATTAGTTTGTTATCCTGATTTTATGATTTATGCGTGTTAATATCTATAGGTCATTGCAACCTGTTTTAGGATTGTATATCATTGTACGTTTATTCATTTTCAGAAATTCTCCCACCACTTCACTGTTGTGGTATCCACGCCCTGAGGAAGGTGTTTGGCCATATCCGGCTTGCACACCGAAACGCTGCGTCGGCGCTTGTGATACTTCTACGCTTATTTGAGTGTTGTGTCATTGTACCTATGATATGTATTGAACATACTGGTACCTTTCAAAATATTCTGACTTATATCTCCAAGGAAATCTGGGTTTCATATTTTTGTGTATATTGCTTTGTTGCATTGCCCTAGTCACTGTATGAATGTTGGTTGTCTGCACGAAAGAAGTATGATAGTATGTTTGCATATGTGAATGTGTTTGAATGAGTGGTTGGATTGTGTATATATTTATATATATTTAATTATTGTTTTTGTATCATATTTGAGTATTTTGTATCTTTATTGGAACAATAAATTTATTTTGTGATACCTCTGTTTTTTCTATTTCTCCAGCACTGTATAGACTATTACATTATATGACGTGAAGCATATTGTTAAATAAATAGGTAGGGGCCTTGTTTGTTTGAGTGATCCCAGGGACCACTACCTGCCCTTAAAAAATGAAACGAAAAGTTTCATTTTTTTGTTTTTAAAATGCATCCTGTTTTCCTTTAAGGAAAACGGGCTGCATTTAAAAAAAAATTAAAAAAATGCTTTATTTAAAAGCAGTCCCAGACATTGAGGTCTGCTGAGCCCAGCAGGCCACCATCCCTGGGAGGGCCAGCCATTCCCAATGGGGTCGCAAATTGCGAGTGCCTCGTTAATATTCATGAGGCTCGCATTTTGCGACCCCATTGGGAATCGCAATCAGTGTCTCAGACACTGTTCTACACTGTTGTACATTTGAAATTGCGACTCGCAAATTGCGACTTGCAATCGAGCGCAATTTGCGAGTCGCAATTTCAAATGGTCGTACATCTGGCCCAAAATTCCGTCACCGTCTGTAATATAGCATTTATGTACAGTAATGCACTAAACTGATGTTTGTGTAAAGCAAAGTATAGAGCAATGGAGTAAAACATCATGTAAACATGTTACAACACATTTGTAGTGGTTGTGACATACTATAGTCCCAGCCGAAATAGCGGATGCCTGACCTTGCATATAGGGCATTCTGGACTTCCAACCACCGACGGAAGATGACTGCACGGTTTGCAGTTTCATTCACGACGGACACATCCCTAGGCTAATGTTGTGGATTGTGATGGACACAGCCCAATGGGTGAGTCTGTCCATGATGATAACCACATATGTGGCGTACATGTACGCCGCAGTTTGAAAAATAACTCACTTGCCTCCTGGCACTGCTGCTATCAACACCTCCTCCATTTTAGCTGCTGTTTGCCACCTCTGGGAACACTCTTGCCAGGTCAAGCAGGTGTGAAGGCCCCTGCCTTCTCTCCAGAGGAGCTAGAGAAATTTGTGGAAGAAGTGCTTCCCCTGTATGGCCAGCTCTATGGCACACCAGAGGAGCAGGTAACTATCTCACATACATATTTTACTCTGATCAACTCCATCCTTTCCATTCCCACAGGCCTGACAATGGGTTGTACGCAGTCTGGGGCAGAGTTACTGTGGCAATACAACTGATGCACAGAGTATTCTCCGTGTAGACCTGCAGATCCTTGGATGTTCGCAAAATGAGGTATCTGTACCAATAGTAGCCCTGATTTCTTTTACATGGACTGCATTTGGAATGTTGTCTGGGGTAACTCCCTGACCTGATTCTTTCCATTGACACACATTGTCAATGTATGACATTTATTTATGACAGGCCCCTTACTCCCACAGGTTTGTTGTCACTTTTCCATAGGTAATGCTTGCATTGTACAGGCCTATTGCACATGTGACACATTAACTGTGCAGATAGTTACTTCAGAAGAGATTCTGATATGGAAATCATCAGCTTTGTTACAATCAACCAATCAAGCAAGACATACAATGGTAAGTTGAATGTCATCCCTGTAACAGAGCATCAAATGGCAAAAGGTGTGTCCTATGATGGCAGTACATACCACACAAACTCAATCAGACCTATTATGATATCCCGTTTAAGTAGTGCACATGTCCACACATCCACAGAGAGGAAGCTCTCACTGACACACATGCCAGTCCTTTCTTTGTGATGTAAGTCTTAGGATGTAGTTCATACTATGGAACCAGCCTGTATGGACTGTATTCATCAAGTTAATGGACCTGGCTGTAAAGGTGTCTGTACAATCATGCCCAAGTAGTTTACTCTTCAGAAGTCACTTTGGTGTGTCGTGTTTCATAGTAGCTCACATCACAGTGCATGTAGGCTGGCACTGGGCTACATGATGTTAGTGGGCTGGCTTAGTCAGTGTAGGTCATGACCAGGGTTGATGATAGTCAGCAGATGACTACAAAAGTGTATATTTATGTATCTGTAGTGCTTAGCATGTGAGAATGACACATGTCGTGTGTTAACTATTGATTAATGCGTGTGCTAGGTGTATACAAAATGTGTGTCAACCAAATAGATTTCCTAAAACTTGCCGTTGTAATCTGTGTATTCATCTATTGTATCCATACAGGTCAACACCCATCAGAAGCAATCCATTTGGAATGCCATCACCCGGAAGGTACGGACCCTGAGTGGTCAATCACTGGTGCAGCGCCCATTGATTTAAGAGGTGGGAGGACCTGTGGCACTGGCCCCGGAAGATCACGGAGGTCCAGCTGGGGCTGGGGCTGTCCTCCCAACGTGGACAGGGCGCGCGCCGGACCCTGACCCCCCTAATGGCCAGCACACTGGAGGTGGCCTACCCGAAGCTTGATGGGCAGTTGAGGGCCCAACAGCAGCAAGAAGGGGCTGAGTCCTGGCCAGAGTCATACATGAGACATTGCATCTTGTTTAGGATTGCAGAAACAAGTCCTCATGGTAGTTGTAGTAATTTCAATCTTTACTTGCCAACACTTTCAACATGGTTTGTGTAGCATACCTGTTATCAAAATGCAGGTGGTATGGACCATACATATACATATTCACACATATAATGGGTCCTTGAATGTTATTTTCATAGCAATACACTTACAGACACCATTGCAACATGTGGCATTTGATGAATATTGATACATGTGATCTTATATTCAACAATACACATTAACACTGATAATCGAACACCTCTGATACTTTGAGTATTGCATGTTAGGAAAGTAGATAGACAATACAATAGCAAATGTTGAGATGAGAGCAAACAGGACATTGAAGCGTTGTGACTGTTAGTGAGGTGTAACGTATCAGACTCCACTCCACCAGCTATTCCTGTCAAGCCCTTAGAATGCAGGATGGCCAAGACCTTCTCCTCCCAGGGAGACAGTTGTAATGGGGTGCTGGGAGGACCACTACCAGTTTTCAGGGCCTCTTGGTGCTGCTTGGAGGCCAGGGAGCGCACCTTCCCCCTCAGGTCATTCCACCTCACCCTAATTTCCTCCTTTGTGTGCAGGGTGCTACCTACAGTATTCACTCTGTCGACTATCCTGGGCCACATTTCCCTTTTCCCACTGAGAGGAGTATGTTAGACATGGGCTCCAAACAATTGTGGCTCTACTCTTATGATTTCATCCACCATGATTGTCAACTCAGCCTCTAATTATAAATTTGAGTAGGTGACAATGTTAAAAAAAAGAAAACCAAGCGATGTGAGAAAAATGTGCAAGAAGAGTGTTTGGCGAGTGTTAAAAGGGATGGGGAAAAAATTGGGCTGCTTTATCTAACCAAAAATGTTTGGTCTCTGTCTTGCTGTGCTGCAGTGGAGAGGCAAAGAATCACGGTCTGGAATGAGGTGTTTTTTATAGTGTGATTTCCAGGTATGTCCACTTGGCCAATGGGCATTAGCTGTGTTGTTTTTGTATCCATCCAGTGGCCACTGTTCTGGTGCTTTGCTGAGAGCATACTGTGACGGCCTACCGCCGCCGGGGAACTGCCACAAGGGGAACGCCAGTACAACTGTGTTTTCGTAATAGGCACGGTGGGAAGCAGTGGCCCTGACGGCGACGAAGTACGCTTCTCCATCATTGCAGTCTGCCGCCCTGCAGGTGGGAACCACTCCGTTGATGCAGTCGGCAGTTTAGGCTGCATGCCTTGTAATATGGCAGGCGGGAGACTGCCGAACTAGCATTCTTCTTGGGGGCACCACCGCAGCAGTACAATTGTGAGAACGGCAAACTCGTAATCGGGCCCTATATTTGCTCTCTGTGGCTCACACTGACAAATCCAGCGCTTCTATAGTAGATTAAGTAGTACGTGCACTGCTTCGGGTTCTCCCTGGGTTATTTATGTTCTTCGTGCTCCTGGGTATCACTCTCCGAACATGAGTGTGTATTGAATGAATGATCGCATCCCCATGAATGTGGGGTATGTCCCCTGGGCACAGACTTGTGTCTCTATTTGTGAGACTTATCCAGTTCAATAAAGTTTTAAACAATTTTCTTTGATAGTTTCCGTAATTTGTTTTTATTTCAGTTTTTTCTCCTCGGGAAATTATACTTCATCTCCCATAATGCAACTGTTATACACCATTTAATAAGGTTTCAAATATCCCAATGCATTTCGGCCTCATAGGCCTTCATCTAGGGAATCCAAGTCACGGCACCTAGAACGCACTAGGATCGCAACTAATACACACCGCACCGGAGAAATATTCCCTAGATGAAGGCCTATGAGGCCGAAATGTATAAAGTTACAAAAGGGGAGGGTTTGCCACTTCCATAGCCACACATCTGGGGGGCACAAGGAGCTCTGACCAGGGGAAGAAAGGCTCAGCCATCTTGGATTTAGGGAGAGAGGGACACTGTGGGATAGTTTGCAGAAAAACACAGGAAGTGCTGTAAATTGTTCTTTTTGTAAATTAGAATATGGTCACAACTGGGAACTTTTACCCTATTGGCCAGGGAGTGGGCAGGAGCTTCCCCACTCACTCAGGGTGCCACTGGGCATACATGTGGCATCCCCAGTACCCTCCTTAGTACGCTCCTGGAACTTAGAAAAATCAGAAGAAGGACTGCTATGATTTGAGAGAAACCTGAAGAAAGATTGGACCTGATTGCCTTGAATCCAGGACCCAAAAGTGACTCCAATGGCCAGTTGGATGACCTTCTGTTTGAGCTACAGGACTACAACAAGATTCTGGAGGCATTTCCAGCTGACCTGTGTCATCTTGACCTACCCTGGTCCCCTCTGCTGGCCTCTGTGGGAGCGAGTCCTGACCCCCAAGTACTGCCCTCAAGATCCTGAGGCTTTGGCTGTGGTCAGAGTGTACTACTCCCTGGCTAACTGAAAGAGTTGCTGAACCTGACACAGAGCATAGATTCCGACAACCTTCGTTGACGGCTTCACCAGGCCCGACACCAAGCAGCACATGGTCAACAGCTTTATGTAACTTAACGCAGAGTATCAACATCAACCACATTCATCAATGGCTTCACTGGCCTCAAAGCTAAGCAGCACCTGAGCAATGCCATGAATCTTTGTCGACCGCTTCACCTGTATCGACACTGAGCAGCCTTTAATCGACTCCGTGACCTCGTGCATCGGCTCCCCACTCTTGAGCCGTTCACCTGATCATATCGACTGTCTGGCCTCGCTGAAGACTTTCTACCTCCATAAACATTTCTACGTGAGAAGGTAACTTGTGACTAGGATGAACCTGGTTCTATCCGACTCGTGCTCCATCACGGTCAGCCTTCAATCTTACCTTGTCCCAGTCTCACTTGACCAATTGCCCATGGTTGGCACTTAGCGCACTTTGGTGGTTTTAAATACAAACTTTATAAATCCATAACTCTAGCTCTTCTGATTGTATTTCTTTTATTTTGATGTAATTTTATTTTTGAACTTATTCTCTATTTTTCTGAATTTGTTTTCTGTTGTTGTGTTGTACCTTTATTACTGTTTGAGTACTACATATATACTTTACATACTTCCTCTAAGTTAAGCTTGTTTGCTCTGTGCCATAGCTGCCAGGGGGGTAAGTGCCGGGTAATTTTGTGACTTAAAGGTTTCCCCTGACAGGGATTGTGATTATTATGTGAAGTGGGTAATTCTCCCCACAACTGCTAACCCAATTTCTTACATTTTCTCAGAATGTTTTAAAATAAATCTAATGTTTTCCATTGTAATTTCTTAGTGTAATTTTTCCCATGCTTTAAAGTTGCAATATTACACTATGAAATTGTAAAATTTCACCCAAGTTTTGTGATATTCTGAGTGAAGCTATTGTTTTTTTCTCATTAAAGAACTTTGCTGTTCTCCTCCCTGTGTTCCATCACACAGAGTTTGTATCAAATCGGACATGCTTCACATTTCCTCTAGAGGCGCTTCAAACTAAGGATCAAGATGTAATATTGATGTGACATGAGTGTTCTATGCTAATTTTGCAAATTGTGCTGCTGCATAGAATATACACGTGATATGTTTCTACGTACAGTATATCACTCTTCATGAATTTCCAGATGTTCTGATAAATAGTTCATAAGTTACATAATATATTTGACCTCTACTGTCTAATTTATGTTTTGCAAACATAAGCTTGTCTGTAAACTGGAACTTTTTTCTACCTTTTCTTTGTAATTTGTGCTTTTATTTATTTTTGCTTTCTGTCCCTTTTACTTTTGTTTTTATTTTTGATAATTCAATAAAAATTATTTGAACAAAAAAGAACTTTGCTGTGTCATATTTATTCAGTTTCTAGCTGATTCCTCATTGGCCTATGAGCATTCTAGTACTAGGATTTGTGCATTTTTGACATTTTCACAGCATACATGTAAACTGCTAGAGTGTAATGTTATGGGACAGGTTTATAAGTGAAATGAACAATGCACAAGTAAAAGCACAGTAATTCCTGTGCTATTTGGCCTGAATTCAGGGTCATTGAAGTCCATCCTGCTGCTGTCGGACCATCAGCATAATAAACAATGGCTGAGGAGGTAACTGATAAGGCACCTCAACTTTGTGGCAGAAGAAGTAGAGCTTGCTGCAGAGCGGTCCTTTCAAAATAGAGTCACCTGTATAGGTCTGCAGAGGAGCAGCTCGGCGTGAAGAGGAAGTTGGATATTTGGCCGGATGTCACCTGAAGTACACTGCATTGGGGGTCATCACCATGGGTATGAACATAAGGAAGGACATAGGAGGTCTCAATTGAAGGTGCTTGACATCCTTGAGAAGTCCTCCCAGTTGTACAGGAAGGTACAGTCACAATTCTACCAACTGCAGAGTGATGGCAGTGACATGCCCTGTATGACCAGCTGTTGGAACCTGAGCAGAAGCAAAACAGTGAGTACAATGTGCATCAAGGTAACATGTTTTCTTTCAGAATACTCACAGCAAGAATTCCTGTACAAAACAATTAAAGCACGATCAGAATCTTGTCAAAATGGTATGACATGTACAGATGCATACGGAGAGCAATGAAGTGTATTTGGGACATTGCATCACATCACTCAGTTCACCCTCACTTGAAGAGTGTTGGCAGGCCTTGAAAAATCATAACAATGTTACCAGACCTGCAGGTCTAGTGACATGAATAATTCACATGACCAAACTGTAATGCTCTTGACCCGTAAACTGGTATCAAATTGTGTGATGCTGGGCAAATATTTTATTTCAGCAATCTGCTTTTTTCTTCATTATCACATATGAGAGCACAATGAAATATGTGAGTTCAGCATGTCAGCTGTACAAAAAACACTTTTGTTTGATTTAATAGGCTAAACTGTTGTACATAGTAATTAGGCCCACACATGGGGTACAAATGACTCCGGACTTGCCTCCTAGTAAACTAACAGCATTGTCATCACACCGAGGACAGGAATGCTTCTCGGTTCATGTTAAAAAACTCTCACTTTTAATAAATATATTACAAAAGCATAATGTGATTTTGCACTGTCATTTACAGACAGCACATTTTCCATTGAAATTGCCACAAAATGTCCCACTGACATTCAGTTTTACTGATAAAACTATGAGGCATCCAAACAATAATGTTTGAAAATCAGGTTTCAACGAATATTTATAATTTGCACACCACCAAGTAAACTGTTCTGATTTGTTTTGCTCCTATTAAAAGCTTTGTTTCCATCACACTTCTGAAATACAAAAAAATTATTCTTTTCAATTGCTGATATATTTTTAAATATGTGTACTGTTCATTTACATGATATTTAAATGTTGTATGTTAAAACAAAAACTGGCGTCCTACAGCCTATCATTTCAAACTTCTTGTATGCCAGCACAATTGTCAGACAGTTCACTTTACAAAATCCTCTAACATTGAAATCAGAGAAAGAAAAGTAAACACCAGTCTCTGGGATAAAATGGGTAGATAGTTGTAAGGAAATATGAGCTGTCATTTGACCTCTGCCTTTGAACCCAGAGCAAATGCGACAAGATAACAACAAGATTTAAAGGCATCTTAATTTCTCATTCTCTTTCTGAATGAATGAACAACTTTTCTTTGACAGCTCTCCCACCAGAATGGGCAAGCAGGCCCTAAAAACAGCTCGCCCTGGTAAAATCTACTGCTAGGGCCGAGTTCCTATCTACCAATCTACTGTGGAACTCTTGGCCGATGGACCTTTGTTACCTGCTGAGAAGTGTAGAGGGGAGAAATAGCTCATTAAGGCAGACGACAAGTTATAAGAACCATGACTCTGATGAATCACAGACTCCGAAATCCAAATTAGTGGGTTTATTACAAAGCCAAAAACAACTGGATGTATAAACACCTCATAACGAGGTTGTAGAAGTACATGGGAACTAATACAAATCCAAACCTATGAGCCAGCTTTATGCGATGAATCATAAACAGAATAACAATTCCCAGAAGCAGAACGCAGGCAATGATTGCCCACACATCAAGGTCGGTCTTCATCTGTGGTGAATGAACAAAAAGCATTAGTCTATCCCTACAGTACCACTATTGTGACATTCCTACTTAACAATTCCCAGGGAAGATCAGGAAAAGGTGTCAGCGCATGAAGACTTCCTAAGAGGTACACTCACTTTGTATAGGTCAAGTAGCCAAAGCTATGGAGCTCGTTCTAAGATGCTCCTTCTCTCTCCTTCGATCTCCTCACCTCCTCTCTCGACTCCACCCCGGGGCACTGTCCCTAATACAAAACACAGAAACGTAGAACACGCCCACAGATCACCTCATCTCGCTGGACACTTCTCATAGGTGATTTTCCATGCGGTGTCGAACTCCAGCTCCTGGCTCTATGACCTTGATTCCCAGGCCTCCCTCAGTGAGAAAGAACACCGTCTCCCAATTATCAGCGTTCCTTACACATAGCTTCCAGGAAAAATACATTTCAGGCCTACAGAAATCGGCCAACATAAGAGTGAAGCACATAGGCCCTTCAAATACACGCATAAGTGAACATTTCATTTGGGCCTTTCTTCATCACTTTACATAAGAACATCAAATGCATTTCAATTGCAGGCAACTTATGAAATCCTACATGTTAAACACAATTAGTCACATCTTCGTGCAACTTTAATATGGTGCACGTTTAAATCAAATGTATTATTACATGTAAGCAACTTCATTAAGCAAATGCAGGCAGCTACCAATGATTACATTATTCAAAACACAAATGCCATGTTATTTCTTCGCATGGCACGAACATTTCTATCATTATACATTCACATGTTATTGCTAAATACGATCTAATAACCAAATGTTATCATGCCAAATGAATACATATGTGGATGCAGACTATCCGTGATTATAACGCTCCCCTACAAACGAAAGAGCACCATTGTGCTCTATCACTACTCACCTCTAACTCGCCACAGTGAGTGGGTGAATAGATTTTTTGAGGACTGGCTAGCCTACATGGAATCATTCCACTGACTTGAATTGGCTCACCCTCAGTAAAAAGCTTTCACAAACGTTGTACTAACATAATTGCCATTACTGTCCATTGGGATAGGAATGTCCCCTGCATGGCGAAGTCGTGACCCTGCACTGCATGCCCGGCTGCAAGTATCTGGCATCAAGGCTTTCAGATTTTGGCCCCAGCCTCATGGTAATGTAGCCTGTGCACAAAGGACTAGGCCTGTCCTTGATTTATGAGTGGTCCTGGAACTGTCCTGGACTTAGAGGGATGCATCAAGTGAATCCTCTGTAGCGGCAAGAGAACAACTGTCCCTACCAATGGTTCACATGTAGCTGGATGGTGGCAGCATATCATGTTTTATACTGATTATAGCATGACTATGCCTTTTTACCAGTGTCATGTGAATGGGAGCCTAATGGCCCATTCACCTAAAGTTGTGCTACTAATCAGGAAATGGAATCCTGGTGCTGAGATTCTGTGCTCCCTTATGTGTGCATGTATGCTAGTGAAGTTCAGCATGTAACACATGAATGCCTGAGTGAAACAGAGTGACCCTAGCCTTAGGGTTCCATTTTGGGGGTTCATGGCCTTTGTATGAAGATGGAGGTGAGGTTGGTTTCCCAGATGTTGAAAGTGCATTGCATACATTCCTTGAAACCCAAACACTGAAGTCGGGAAAGAAGAGATAAGCTTCCGGTTAGAAAATCAATGACATCCCTGTCATCGCTTGAGGAAGTGTGCCTGATCAGTTAGCTCAAATGAATGTAGAATTGATATTTGCTCCATGGCACTCACTGCATGTCTGCACCCTTGGTGGTGTGACCGAAACTCTGCCTACTATGTGCTATGTGATTCCGGATACCGCAAAAGTGAAGGCTGCATACCTTTAATGCCCACTAAAGGTACCCTCAGTGAGTGGCTAGCATGGCACTAATGCCCAAGGGTGCTCACTGAACTACGCTGCTCTGAAGAATGATGCCATCCCTTCAAGACAATACATGCTGGACTAGCACCAAGTAAGTGAGGTGCTGAAGACCCCAGTGTCCGATCAGACTGCTGCCATTGTGTTCTTGACAGCACCTAGAAGTACCCTGTCATCGCTAAAGCCTGTTGTCTAGCAAAAAGACTGCAAAATTGACTGCTGTACTACCTCCACCATGGGAGACCCAGAGTGACTGACTGCACTCACTGTAGCATTCGGGCCTGCCAAGCCTTTGGAGCAGCAGAATCTTGGCTCCACTCTTTTTATGAAAAAATAGGCCACATATACGTTTACTTTGGGCCATATAGAAAGTGCATTCACCATGCAATCTTGACATTTATAAACATGTGTGCACTAATGGTTCTCTTACAGTAACAAAGAATTGCAGTTCTCATATAAAATTTCATGTGTGGTTTCAATAGCATTGTTAATCTTCATCACATATTTATTTAATAGTATTCTGCATTAACTGTACATGAGACACATACCTGTTAGAATTGCATTTTACATGTATGATGTGACTTTCTATGTATCTCTATTCATGCAGTTACAACATGTATTGAAATCTTAGTTTTGCTAACTTGACCAAAGGCCTTAAGCATTTGGGTTTTGCAATGTGCAACCTTCAACGTGAATGTCTTTCTTTGGGTGCAGTGTTTTTCTTTCCTCTGCAGGTGCTGTGTGCATGACCTAATGAATAGAAAAGGCACATTGCGTGAACGAGATATGGAAGCTTGAGGGGAATGGAGGATAAGAAAATCAACGAGCAGAAGGGAGGACTGCTGTCTGTGCGGAATGAGGAGAAGGAATCCAAGGTTGCTTCGTATATGTGAATCAAAGAAGAAGAATTACGAGTGTGTTTGTCAAACAGTATGATTTGAAGTTGGATACTAATTTGACCTTTGATAGTGCTTCTAGAAGGGTCCTTTTGTGATTATAACTAGGGAATACTCTTTAGCTTTGTTCAGATTCCTTTCAGACTAGAAGAGGTACAGACCTCTATGTGCTATTCTTATTGTATGGTTTCATGCTATGCAATACTCTTGCTTGAAAGAACCTCTACAGAAGTTCTTCTATGACACCTTTCGATTTTAATGGATCTAATCTGGGTTTCGTTTAGCACTCTAGTGTAGGTTAGTTGGAGAAACTAGAATACCTCATGCATTATAGGCAGGCGGACCAGAGCTTTAAATCCCACAATATTATACTTTGTGCGATTGCTACTGAAATCCTCATCTGTTACTTGCTATTGTGCGCCGCTTTGGCTTTCGTTTGATATTGTTGTACTGGTATACTATGTTCCTGAGACTGATTTATATTACTTTGGCTTTGAATTTGTAATAAATCCATACTTAATCCTACTTATCGACTCTGGGCTTCATTGTGTGACCAAATGGGTTGCACTGTAATTGTGAATTGAAATTGAACCAAACTCTTTTATTCCTTAAGCACTCAAGAAAGATATGTCTCAGGTGGGTAAGAAAGGGGGCCGGCTCCTCTGCGTTAGCACCTGCAAAGCCCTTCAGCACTCAGAGACTGCTGAATCCCAGAAGAGGGACAATGTTAGATGCCGCCACTTCTGCCACTTCCCGCTGAAGACTCACTGTGTTGCTTGCAGCCACCCCAACTGAGTAGGACTGACATGAGCTGCGTGATTGGTCCAGCGCACCATCAATGAACCCACCAGCCCACAGGAGGTTCATCACGGCTCCACGCAGCAAAGAAGAAGGTATGGGTGGGAGAGTACGCAGGTTATTTAGCCCCAAGAAGTGGCTGTATGCTAGGAGAGGGGAGGGACTGATGCACCTGACCTGAAGACTACGCCACCAGAAAACCAGCCCCATAGAGTGCAGGGATAGGGGGGGGTAGAGTGCCTTCCAGCAGCCCCACCTTGAAGCATATGAGACTCGCAGTTATTTTACTTTTCTGCTGGTTGTGGGGTTGAGTGCAGGAACCTATGTAACCTTCACTCTATCCTCTCTGAGAAGCCTGTAACTACTAGCCATTGCTACCACTTCGAGTCAAGTTTTGAAAGGGATGTACTTGGCCGGTTTGTAGAACCATAGTAGGACGGACCACGGGACAGAGGAGGAAAATGACCTGAGTTCCCACAGCTGTGGCCCAGTAGCCTCTGCCTGCAGGTAGCACCCCCAATGCGTTTTGACAATGTAAATAAAAACAGACTCCAAAATATTTAAATCTGAACCTCTGCAGAGATTGAAAATGTTGAGTGGGGTGGCTACATCAAAGGAACAATATGCAATGTGCAAAACTAGTAATTATTAGGCCATATATGGAGGGGATTTTTGAGTATTGTGTCAATTCCTGATAGAATGCAAGCCCTGGATGTGTTTTCATTGATGTGTGGCACCATGGACATCTTTGCACCCAACATTCAAAGCACTCTCTGCACTTTGCCGCTCCATGGATCCCATTCACTAATGTAGCACTAGGAGACGTGAATGAAAGTGGCTTTATGATACTGTAACTGACCCTGCCAGGATTAGCTAATACCTACTTTAGTGCAGCATGTCCCACCCCTGTGTTACTCATTATCACACTGGTGATGTCCAAAGAGAATTATTTAATTAGTGTTTCACTTCCACGTCCTATAATTTGACTCTTCTCTTTCGCATGGGAGGAGGCACTAGGGATGATGCTATATTGACACATTTCACACAGAAGTGTATTCTACTTACAATACTAGGAGGAGCATCTCACAGTACTATCCTTCCCTTAAGCAGTAATGCTTTTCCCTTGAACTGCATCATTTTGTGATTATCATGGTAACACTTTTACACCCTGGCTAACAGAGGTATCGCATTGGGCTCTTTTGCATTCAAGCACCCAAGCTTGTCTGCCCCGGACAGGCGTGCTCACAGTTGCTGTCCCTTGCATGATTTCATTGGCAATCCCATTCAGCACCCAACAATCAGGCCTCAGTAACTTTACTGGAAACAAATCTTGCGCCGGCTCAACATTACAATCAATAAAAGACAACATATATGCTTTCCTCTACAGCAACTGCTCTAATAATCAAATATTGACAATACCATCTGGAGAGCCACACTCTTCTTTATTTGAGCCGGTGGTTTCCAGTGCTCAGTACTGGCACTTAATTGTCAACACAGGTAGTAATGACAGTCTGCCACATGGTGGCACTATTTGCCTAATTTCAGGATGAGCAAAATCATAGTTGTTTATTGATTCAATATACTTTGAAAACGACTAATACCTACCTCACAAGCCATTCTTATAGCTTTGGGGGCCTGTAACAGTCTCAATTGTCACTCTTGAAGAAGTGTGATGGTCAGGAGTTGTGTTAGTACTAACATTGACAGCGCTGTCACGGGCAATGGGTGGTACAAGCTGCAGTGGCCTCCTGACAAAGGCCCTATCACTTATGGTGTATTTTTAACAAATTAAGCACCGCACTGCAACATTGTTTTATCTGTTAGTGAAGTTACTTACTCAGAAGTGAACACAGTACAGTGCTTGTTCTGATTATGGATTTAAGTATTGATCATTTAGAACCGAAATGTCAAATTGGTAGGCTGGATCGGCCACTGATTCTAAACCTGTCCAACAGGGAAGAGGGGATTCAATTTCACTGTTCTCAGTTTTGTTTCGTAGTGTTTCAGCCTGCTTATAAAATGCATTACATGCTTACTCGCGTAAAACATGTTTTCACATTGTATTGATCCTTCTGCTCTACTGTTGCCTGTTTAACTGTGCATCAAAATAATTATTATTTTGTAACGATTATATGCTAAAAAATATAGGGGCATATTCCCAAGAACGTGTGATAACCACCGCAAATTTAGCTTAACGCAACTTTGCATATCGCAGTCCATCGCGGGAAAACAACGCCGTGTTAACGTAGCATTCTCAACTTGGCGGCACCATGCGATAGTCCCACGATAACGCGTCAAATGTCCGCGTTAAAATCAACGCGACCCCGCAAAAATGCGAAATACTAACGCAAATAAAGTCGCGATGAGGCCAACCGCGATAAAAAAATCAGCGATAACCAGCGACAGGGCTGCAATACCCACGAGTCATGAGGGAAAATGCACAATAAAAGCAGAACAAGAAAAAAAAACAACAAAAACAAAATAAACTGCGTAACAACATGGATGCACCCGGAACCAGTGCCCAGGTCAACGCGAACCACACAAGCCCCACAGACCACCAGCAAGGAACCTCGGGGTCGGGAAAGGCCAAGGAGAAGAGGAAGAGGAAGACGGGGCACAGTCCGCATGACAACCTGATCGTCCTCACGGAGGTGACAGAGCACCAACAACAACTGTCCGTCACCTCCACCCTGTCATTGGCAACACAGACGGACAAATGGCATTCCATCGTGAATGCAGTCGGAGCGTCGATGAGGCCAAGATGCGCTGGTACGATGTGAAAAGCCAAACCAAGCAGAAACCCGCTGCCAACAGGAAGGCAGCAACGGCGAATGGAGGTGGGAGCCCAGCACCACAGGAGGAGCTGGAGCAAATGGCGGCCACAGTCATCAGTGCGGAGATGGTGCAAGGAGTCTGGAGTCCTGATACAGCACGACATGACCGGACACAACATCAACAGGGTGAGTAACAAACAGGGACTGGGGGGACGGGGGGACGGGCACAATGGCACACATGCACAATGACGTGTAGCACACCGCACACCCACAACGACCCTGGGTCATGTCCCTGATCCCCGTGGCACACTGCAGCACACATACAAACATCAAGTAGTCCCCCATCCACCATGTGCCCAAAGGGGTCACACCCCACACATCACCAAGTCCACGACACACACATGCACCCGTGCGAAAGACAGCAAAGATGCGTATGTGAGAGCCACACTGACAATGCAAGTGACACCACATGACGAGCAGCATGGCCGGAGTACAATCACCATGACATTGTGCACGCCACAAGACTGAGGTGGCTGAGTGTGGACCACATCGGGAAAGGAGCAGGTCCCACTCTGACACATCCACCTGCACAAACAACCACTGACGGCAACAAGACATCTGCAGACAAACAATGCACAAGAGCACAAAAACCGTCCAAGAGCACAAATGACCCAAGTCACCAACATCACAGCACCTTAAAAGCCCAAAAGTCAAAGGCACACCGCCTCCAGGGGATAAGGGGCAGCAAAATCACAGCTGCAGGTGCGACCCTCCCAAAATGCAGCACACACACATAGCAATGCCAACACATCCACATGGACGACAATGTGGTACACAGTGCAACACTTACACTGCAGAACAGAGGACACAACTGGGTCTGCCTGTGCGTAGGAAATGGCCAATCACATCTGACCTAGCAGGGAACTGTGAGATGCAAATGTACGTGTACAACCACACCTACGTCATGTAGTCCAAATGTCCACTGTTCCGCATCAAACAGTCCACCCCTCCCAAACAGTCACAATGTACATTGTCATGCAGTCTGTATGTAAACCTGAATCATGCGTAAACATACATGCCAACACAATGTCAACAAGCATCTCCCCTTCACATTGCAGAGGGACAAACAACACCTCCAGCAGAGCAGAGCAGACAACTTCGCAGTGATTCTGAAGAGGACCTCCACACTTCCGACACCGACGCCCTACAACAGTACATGGACATCTTCGGGCAATCGACCCCCAGGAGCAGGGCAGCCCAGCTGCATCGAGGATACCCCACCCCATGCACAGACAACACAGCTGGACGCACGCACCACCACGGCTGGCTCCCAGCAGCGCACCCAAGCACACATCGCATTCCAAGGCCAGGTATCAGACTGCCAGAAGGGGGTGTCCGAACAGGTGCGGGTGGGGTCCCACCTCATGGAAGCCAAACTAGATCACATACGTGGGTGTCTAAGTCCCATCATGGACCACCTACACTCCCCAAAGGAGACCCACACTGCGACAGAGACACCCGCATCTGCACATTTCCATGACTGACCACACCCTGAGCCACGGGATAATCATCCACACCCCCACGCTGGACTGGCGCACGCCGTCCCAGTCCACTCCTCTTACGTATTGAGTGGGGGACGACAAAGCTACATGTGCAATGTCCCACACTCTGGCTGCGGTGACATGGCTGCGTCCTCTGCACACGGCACAATGTGATGTTGTGGGGCCGTGGCCCGAATGCATACATCATGAGCACACGCACACACTCATAGAGCTCTTGAACTGGCCACGGGCACGTGCGCCCGACAGCTTTATTGGCATGGTCACATGCACAGTGACACATGTGCTGGATGTGTGTGGGGTGAGTGTAAGCCAGCCCGCAGGGAGTCGTTGGTGCTGGCAACAACTTGAACAGTGATCACAATTGAAGCAGAAACATAATACACCAGCATAACAGAAACAACTGTGAAGCATCATGATGGTAGCCGGAGAGAGTACAGTGTTCACCCAACATGCAAGCAGAATGGTCCTTGATTCATTGTGCACTGAGTAAGTGGCACCTGTAGGGCTGAGCAGGGTATCAAGCTGATGATGGCACCCACGACAGGTGTGAGCAACCCTGACAGTCTGGCAGTTACACACTTATGACTCTGGCACCTGTCGTCTGGAGTTGGTCCTGGCGGTGGTGGCGTGTGCATCCTGCGGTGATGCCACGTCCGGGCAGGCCAGGACTCGATCCGATGTGTGAGCCCAGGTGGACTGCAGTTGAGGCCGGAGGCAGCGGACAGCGCAGGGCCACAGAGACATGGCGTTGAGGCCCCCCAGGCCATCGGAAGCGAGGCCATCCGACATGCCCTCAGGTTGGGGCCATGATTTGAGCTGCACAGAGTTAGTGGCCCCGGTTGCACTGCAGCGGGCACAGCCACATCGCCACGGGACGGTGACTTGCGGTGCAGTGAGATAGTGACACGCTAGGGGAGCGGGTCCTCGTCGATGTCGAAGGTGAATGTTGCGGAGGTTTGTGGGGGACAGTGGAAGGGCTCCACCAGGGCATGATGCAGAGGGCAGAAGCCGGCCGGAAGCGGCAAATGGAGGAGTGGAATGCTACAGCCTCGTCTTGGCAACATAGTCAGTATCACCAACACAATGATGAAGCCAACCCCCAAACCATGGACTCAGTATCCAACAGATCTCAAGAAGTAAGTGTCCATGGATGTCGGGGAACAGACTTAGTGGCACCGGAGCTGTGAGGGGATGCAGTCTGCGACGTGGCCAGTACAATGTCATCAGCTCAGCCATAAATGATTCATGACAGAGTTCCCAATGTGTGGCCTACTCGACCGCTGTGTGGTCCGGAGGCAGCAGGCAGCACGGGCCAACCGCTGTTCAGCAAGCTCCTCCTGGAACACTAACACACGGCATTGAAATGGCATGTGGTGATGACTCGTGGTTGACCGAGGCAGTAGCGACAGAGCTGAGCGGGTGTTTGGCCAGCGACGATGCTGTGTCCTGCCTGGTACAGACTGGATTGGATTTGTGTGAGGCCTGCAGGCCCGCAGTGTCGTCCGAAGGTGTTGTCTCCAAGGGCCCACAGACACGTGTGGCTGGGATGCCCTGCACATACTTCGTGTCACCACATAGAAGGGAGTATAGTGAGTTAAACTCTGCATTTGTGTGTGTACACGGCCATTGCCAAATCAAGACTCAGTCCCACATGTGTGACCTACTTGACAGCAGTGTAGGCCCAGGGCAGCGGTCAGTAGGGGCACACTTCCATGGGTCGTTGCCCCGCGATGCACAGAGTTAGTGACACCAGGGCAGTTGTCGTCAGTGTCCGGACGCCTCTGTGAAGATGGTCCTTTTCTCCTCCGGACTGAACCGCGTCTTCCTCTTACTCGTCTCCTTGCGTACAATGATATGGACTCCGCCATGCAGATATCACGACTCAGTTCCACATGTGCGACCTACTTGAGCGTAGCGTAGGCCGGAGGCAGCGGTGCAGTACGTAAAAGGTAAAGGGGTGAAGCGGGCCTGTGTCGCGGGGCCGTGATTGTGTGAGGAGGCTGCCAAGGACGCGGGGTTCGGGCTTGGAGTTTGCGCCGGCACGTGGTGGGCCCTCTTCGACACACGCCGGTGTCGGCAGGTGAGCTGTGAGACCTGTATTCGCAGGGGCGGGCATGACAGGTTGGGAGTCCAGCGGCCCGTGGTGCAGCAGGCGCATAGGTTCGCAGGCCACAGTGCTCACGTCGAGGGCGTCGGCCTCGTGGCGGGCTAGGAGGCGCCGCACTGGCAGGCACGTTTGCCATTCCAGAAGAGGACCACGCCCAGGGCTACGTGCTTTTTATTCATACCCCTACGCTGGCCTTGCGTATGCCGGGCCAGGCCACTCCGCACACGCTTGCAGGGGGGGACGTCACAAGCTACATTTCTGCGTTCTTCCCCAATGGCTGTGGTGACATGGTTGCGTCCACTGTCCACTGCACTCTACACATCAGCAGTGCATGTGGGCATGGATATGTCTGTGGTCTGCATACTGCTATCTGTCCAGGACATCTCTGCCACAGTTGGCATTGTGTACATTCTCATTCATGGGTCACTTGCCTCCTTCGCACATACCTGGTTCCCACCTCTCCCCACATTCAACTATTGTGTGGCTGCGGTGCCATGCCGTTGATGGTTCGTGTACATGGCTGAGCAAGGTTGCCACAGTGAGTTGTGCTGTCGTGTCTGGTGGGTGGGCATGTTGTCTGGCATGTTGTATGTGATTTTGTGACATGCGCATTGCCAGTGTTGTGAGTTGCATGATTGTGGAGTTGAGGTGTGTGCTGTTTTTATTTGGTACTTACCTACATGCAGTGCATTTCCATGGCTGCCATCCTGGTTACGCTGGTTGATGATGGACTGTCGGGGGATGCTGGAATCATGCACACTGGCTGGGTAGTTGGCTGCAACCTTGGTGTAGGGTCCCCGCTGGTCCACTATTGCCTGCACATTGATGGGATGCGTGTGCTTTCTGTTGCGGTAATTGTGTGTTTTTTCTGCAGGGGGCACAAGTTGCACATGTATGCGGTGGATTGCCCCCAACAGGTGCGGGACTCCTGCTATGGCGTGTAGTCCTTGCTTGGTCTCCAGCTGTTCCTGCACATTGTGGGGGACGTTTAGGTACTGGGGTACCTGGCTGGTGATGGCATCCAGGACAGGTGTGGGGAACTTGGATGGGGCTGGCTGTGTGTCTTCTCCGACTCTGGCGGATGTTGTTTGGGGGGGTACGGGAGGCCAACATGTGCTGCACAGCCAGCAGCTTTGTCTGCGGAGGGATGTTGGTTGTCCGCTGTGTTGGTACCGTCAGCCTGTGGGCAATGGTGACCCGGATGCGGTGGATGGTTGTCCTTTTGAGCCTGTAGTGGGCATTGACATTGTCTGGTGTTAGGTCTGTGGGGCTGGTGCGTTTCCTGAGGGTCCGCTGTCTTTGTCTGCGCTGCCTCTGTGGTGGTCCAGGGGGGGCGGGGGGTGCTGGGGCCCTGGGGGTGGTGGTGGAGGGTGTTGTTGCCCTCTCGGGGCTCCGGGATGCATGGTGAGTAGCTCCATGACATCTGTTGTTCTTCATGTGTGGGTGTGGACTGGTCTCCCTTTGATGGTGCAGGTTGTCGTCCGACTTTAGACCAGGTCAGAGCAGGTGTTAGGTTCCTGCTGCTAACGCGCCTCATCACCAGTTTTGTGGTCTTATCGCTGATCGGGCTGGTCGTTGAGAATGTTGTGGTGTGCTGTTGTCGCCGATTTTTGCTCGGGAACGCCTACTCTGCATCTCATTAGCGATAGTTGAGGGGGTCATCTGTGGCGATGTTTTTTGCGGATGCAATCACGGGTGAAATGGTGTTATGGGCTGTTAACACCAGCTTGTGAATGGTGCGATAGATTTATCGCCACTTTGGCTGCGATAAAGTGCCGCTAACTACGCGATGTGTCCTTGAGAATATGCCCCATAATCTTGTGTACAACATTAAGACATCAGAATAATTACTTCTTTATGACTAACTTGGCTGCAAGCTAAATATTTCCAAAGGATGGCCTCATAATTTGATCAGTTCTAGGAAATGAAACATTAATTATGCAGACCCTTTTGGGAAGCATCAGTGTGATGATATATAGATACTCGCTGTGGGGAGTACTGGATCTCCCCAACATTGTACACTAACTCTGTGTAACCTCGATTGCCGCTCATGGTGGGTCTGCCGTTATCAATTAAATAAGCGGCAAGAACACAAATGTGACTGCGCAGCCCAGTCATTGATAACTTTCTATGTTCTAAGTGGGGAAACACTAAGGTATTGTCTTTTTACAAACAATAGAACTAAAATGTTTTGGTGGGTGGGGCTAAGCTTGTGATTGTTGGATACTTTGAGAGAGTGGGATATCATTTTTGGACATCCTTCCTGTAGAATTTGCATCGTACTTACTCCATGTCAAAAAGCTCTTATTACGGTGAAAATACTGCACCAGATTAACCTATGCATGAATATTTACAGACTGATCACCTTCTATGCCGCTGGTGCATCACTTTTTTTGACATATCGGCGGCGCTGTGTGGTGCTCCATATTTGCAAGGCCACGCAAAGCCACCCTACCTGGCTTATTGTGGACTTGTAAATACGGCCCCTTTTCATGTAGGGGAGGCGTAAGGAGGCGCAACGAGGAGAAATACTTTTATTTCTCCTCGTTTTTTCCCCTTTCTATGCGTGCTGCATTCTGCAGCATACATAGAAAGAGGAGAACACCTCTTGTGATTGTTTTTGTGCAGGAAGGTATCCCTTCCTGTACAAAAACAATCATCCCCTCAATGCAGGCACCCTTGCACCTTGGTGCAAGGATGCCTGCGTTGGGGCATGGCAGTCAATTGTTCAACAGCATAAATATGATGCATCCCTGTGCTTTGAAAGTGACGCAGCACGGCACAGCCGAATGGCTTGTGGCACAGCTCTGCGTTACTTTCTTGTAAATAAAGCCCACGGTCCTTAGCCCTGGATTGAGCACCCTATTGCCCTGAAGATCATTCTAATTCTCGTACAGTTTGAAGCATTTGTTGGGCCTTCCATAGAGCTCTAATATCAAGACCATCGGGAAGGAGAAATCTTTCACTTTGTGGGAAGTGTTGATCATGTGATTAGAAAAGAGCTACTAAGGTATAGAGCTGGTTTGAGCTTTGGATCCACTTTGAAGGAGCAAGGCTTGGGCACGTTAAATTGAAGAGAAAGGTGGCCAGTGCCCATTTAGTATGTGGGTGACGTACCCCCTGGACACTTTTTATTGACATGTCCTGCGTTTTTCCCATTGCAAATTACTTTATTGCACCCTTTATTATTGAAAAAAAGCTATTGAAAACGGGAGAGATGGTTTAAGCGTAATGAGAAACATTTTGCCATATCAAAACCGTGAGGGGGCAGGGTGCGTATTTTAAAGATTTGTGCCATGTTGGATTTAAATGAACAAAAATATTATGTAACAATTTTACTTTCTTTGTAATCATTTAAGGACTGTTGGTTCTAATTAACTAAATTATTAATTGGATAGCTGGCTGTGGCACAGAGGTAGGGCGATTGGCTGGTCCAGATCAGGTCAATGACACACTGGATGTTAAGGGTGGCTGTGGTGGCAATGGGACTGTAAAATTCCGGGACTCTGTGAGTTTGTTGTTGGTTGTGACAACTTCAGTTGGGCAAATGGGTCACCACTGTTTCCAAATGTGTCAGTAGATTGCAGCCCTTAAATTCTGTCAAAGCATCACAACAACATGCTGACTAAGCATACCTCTTCCTGTTCTGACATTTCATCTTTCACTCCTCCCAGAAAATCTCTAAATCCCCATGGCATTTGATTGATTGATTGATTGATTGATTTGGCTATTTGTAAAGCGCAACTATCACTCCGAAAGGAGCATCCTGGCGCTATGCGGAAGAAAGAAAGGAGAGACAGATAGGCATGTGATGTATCTCAGTTATATGAGGGAGGAACAAAATGCGTCGGTGGACCCAAAGATCCAGGTCTTGAAGGCTTTCCTGGAATAAGTTTCTGATTCCATCAGCCTCAGTTGTATTGGCATGAGGTTCCATGCTCTGGTCCTAGAACTGCCAAAGATTTACCTCCTTGGTTTTGCGCCTGTCGGCAGGCGGTTTAAGAAAGTTAGCTGAGGAGGAGCTAAGTATCCTAGCAGTGGTGTGAATCTGGCCAGTAGATATTTGGGTCTTGAGTTTCTAAAAGCTCTAAAAGTAATTAATAGGACCTTAAATAAGACTCTTTTATGAATATGCAAGCAATGTAGGATTTTAAGGGCTGCCGAGGTAGATGGATTTGCGGGGCAGTTTTAGCACCAGACGGGCTGCTGCATGTTGTACAACCTGTAGCTTTTTTAATACTTGTTTGTTAGCTCCTGCAAGTAGGCAGTTGCAGTAGTTTAGTCTAGACAAGATAAGTGCTACTGCAACTGTCTTCCTTGCAGAGAAGGAAATGTAATCAAAATGCTTTTTGAGAGTGTTAATGCGTTTAAAGTACATCCCAGCCACTGCAAGGGCATGGGGCTGAAATGAAAGAGAGGCATCAAGCTTACCCCCAGATTCTTAGCCACTTCTACTGTGTTAGGTGGGGCAGGCGTGTCTTCTGGCCACCATTGAATCGGCTTAAAGGGATTGTCCTTCCCTATTAGCAAGATCTCGGTTTTATCCGTGTTGCATTTAAGATGATTGTGTTTCATCCAACGGATGACCTCTGTTAGGCAGAGCTTAAATTTAAGCTCTGCTTTATTACAGTCTTTATCTAAGACTAGGATCAATTGCAGTCATCTGCATAGGATGTTGAAAGAAGATATTAATGAAATAAGTGGAGCTATGTAGATGTTAAACAAAAGAGGGCTAAGAGATGAGCCCTGTGGGATGCCTGAAGTGATGGGGCGTTCAGTTGAGTGCAATGGTCCTAAGGCTACTGTTTGTCTGCGATTAGTGAGGAAGGATTTTATCCAGGCCAATGCGGTATAGGCTACACCGCAATTTTTTATCCGGGTTAGGAGAATGTCATGTGAAATGGTGTTGAATGTGGCTGACAAATCTAATAAGATCAGGGTTAGTTCCCATGTGTCCACTATTTCCAGTAATGCAAATTCGGTTGAGTGCTTATGGCAGAAGCCAGATTGCCGGGGGTGTAATATCTTGGCGTTCTCAAGGAAATCAGTTAGCTGTTTATAGACCAGTCTTTCTGTGATTTTACAGAGAATGGGTAATAACGATATTGAGCAAAGGTTGGAAAGTGTGGACGGGTCCATGGTCTGTTTTTTTTTTAAGTGGTCTGACGATTGCCAGTTTCCATTATGCAGGGATTGTTGCTGTGGTCAGGGATAAATTGAATGTATTGTTAATTACCAGGTTGATGATATCTATGATCTTATGAAATACCACAGGAGGGTATGCATCGAAGGGAGAACCAGATTTACATGCAATAATAGCTTGATGCGACTGATCAAGTGAAATTTTCTCAAAGACCTGGAGGAGTGGTCCTGTATGAGTGGGATCGGGCTCTAAATCTGGATACTGTGTGGGTAGGATGTTAAATTCTTTTTGGATGCTGAGAATTTTTTGCTCATAGAAGACAGAGATCTGATCACATAGTGTCTGTGATGGAGGAATTTCCTTGACTAACATTTTTGGGTTAGTGAAGGACTTTACGATTGTGAAAATCGTTTTCGGGTCATGTTGAGCATCTAAAATCTTTTTTCAGAAATACTCTTTTTTATCTAGCTTAATTTGAAGATGGTATTTTTTTCTACTTATTTTGAAGAGATTTAATTCTTCTAAGGTGTAAGCTCTTCTCCACCTTCCCGTTGTTTGCATTGGAGATGGAGCTCTGGGCGTATTCCAGGGTGCTGAAATTTTGTTTTGTTTTTTATTTGTGGATTGTCTTAACGGAGCTAGCTCATTGCTAATTGATGTGATCCATATGTGGAAGAGTTGGGTGTCATCTAGGGTGTTTCCTGATAGAGTAGGAATGGATGCACTTGCCAGGTGTGGCAACTCTGTGTTCACTACCATCTTGGCCCAATTACGACTTGGTGATGGGGGAAGTTTTTGATTAGGAGGGTGATTTGTGACTGAAATATTGATGTTGAATGGAATTAGCATATGGTCTGACCAGACTTGAGTGACTGGAGTGTTGACCGTTAGTGAGGTAAAGTTAGAGCAGACTCCATCAAGAGTGTGACCAGCCTGATGGTGGGTGCTGAGACCAACTGGTGAATTCCGAGAGTTTCTAGGATTTCAAGGAAGTGTAAAATTAGAGTACCGGAGCGTAAGGTGGCCTAATGTATCTCCTAGAGTTTCCAAAAATTCAAGGCTAGGGCCAGGGGGACGGAAAATCAAAGCTCCTGCAAAGGAGGTAAAGCCATTGAGTTTAAAACAAAAACCCAGGCTTTCTGTCCCTTTCAAGTTGGAGCGGGTCAAAGTTTATACATTGAAAGCAGTCACAGAAAATAATAGCCAATCCCCCTCCTCTTATTTTGTTTCTATCTTGTCTACAGATGGTATATTTAGGGGGGACTGCTAGTACAATGTCGGGGTTACACTATTCCTTGAGCCACGTTTCAGTGAAAAAAAGGAAATCGAGTTGTAAATCAACAATCATTTCTTTAATGAATAGGGCGTGTTTACAGAGAGAATGCGCATTGATGAGCTCCCCCTTTAGCTGTGTGTTAAATAATGTGTTACTCAATGTTTTGGATCTAATTCAGTTCTGCATTTGAGACATGTTAAGGGGCCTCTGATTTTGCAGGGTGCCAGACAGCAATCACATTTCACACCCGTGTTAAATGTATTTAAAAAGTCTGATGACATTGAAATACCTGGGGAGGTCGAGCAGCGTGGCTGGCGCTGGCCGCGTTCCAGACGTGGACGGGCGCAGAGGGGCTTGCGTCTGATGCGCCAGCAGTGCGCGTCTGCTGCGCGTACGCGTTGTCAGGCCCATTAAGCACTGGAGCCTGCCAACCACTAGAATGCTGAAGCCCCAAAAGGACGGCTCAAAATGGGCCTTTCTCCTCCCAGAAGGGAAGGGGAAGTAAAGTGCAAGGTGCAGACAGATCACTAAGAAGGAACACGCAAACGGAACGTCCGTAACACAAGGACTCCATGTGCTATCTAAGCAGCTCAGATTGAAGATCAGACTCAAGGCAAACAGGTTCAAGGTAAACAATATTTCATCAACAGTAAACTTCAATTCAATTGAGTTCCCCCCAACACTGTTAAAAACAACGTTATTAAAAAGAAGGATCGGGGGGGGCGTGGCTTGGGCGCGCATGGAGTGAGACGTGCACCATCGAGTCTCCGCTCCAGCGCCTCTCGCCCGTATCGCCAGCTTGGTCTCCGGGCTCCGCTCTCACCTGGGGCTTGCTCCGATCCCGGCCGGGACCTCCCGGGCAGTGTTTGGAGGCTTGGGGGTCCTTTGGGGCTCGGTGTTCCTGGTTCTCTGTGGCCGGCCCTGGCGACCGCCATCTTGTCTCCTGGCCGCAGTGGAGCTCCGGACGGTGCTGGGAGCGCTGCGCCAGCTGGGAGCGTTACCGGCGGCGGGGGCACGCGGGGGCCGGACACCTGCTGCACCCTGGTGGCTGGACGCCGCTGCCTGGACCCCTGCGGCCTTTTTTCTTTCGCTGGACCGGGTCTGCTGCCCGCCGGCCGCCATTTTGGGCCCCGGCTGCGGACGCGCGCCCGTTGGTGCCTACGGCGCCTCCCTGTGAGGGGGTGCAGACGGTCGCTTCTGGCCAGTGGATCGCTCTGCCTCTCTGGCCCCGTGACACCGCTGATCCTGGTGTGGGGCCCCTGGAGCATACGGGGCCTGGCGACGGCCTCTTCCTGCCTGGCAGACCCTGGACGGCGCGCCGACCGGAGAGGGCCACCGAGCTGCGGTTGGAGTGGTGCAGGTACCGGGTCGGGGGGTCTTTTTCGCCCAAATGTGGGCCCCCTGACGCCCAGCTCGCTGCTGCGACCCTGCCTGCCTTGGGGGGCATCTCAGCGCTGGCCTTGCCCTGGTCCCTGGACCTGGTCCCCTAATTGGAGTGTGGTGCCTGTGAGAAGGGGCGGAGGGGCGCTCGCATCCCTGGGGGCCTCTTCATTGGCGCTTGTCCTGGGCTCCTTGGATTCTGCTTCACGGCCGCCACGACTTGGGCCGCCCTTGGACTCCGCTGGGAGTTTGGTGTACGCTGCTTGCCCCTACCCTTTGCCTTGAGTGTCCCCCCCACTGCTCCTGCTAAGATAGCCCTTTGCTTGGGGCGCTCTTGCCTCTGGAGGGGCCACTGAATTGAGCTGCCCTGCCGCCACGCTGCCGGCCGCACTTGCTGCCTAGGGGAGGCCTCCCTGGATCCTGCCTGTGGCTGATTAGACTGGCCCACATCTCAGCTGTCCCGTCGATTTTCACCCTTGGCCCTGACTTCGGTGGCTACTGTCCTCTTGGGGTCCCGCCGCCATGCCACCTAAACACAGGGCTCACAAGGATGCAGAGGCAGCCGCTTCCCGCGATAACCCAGTGACTTCCATGTGGGCCAAGGTGCCCCCCTCTACGCAAGAGGGCCCCCCTGTCTCTTCAGGGCTCTCGGACACGCCAGCTCAAGCCATCCCTATCACTCAGGCCTACATGACGACCTATCTGCAGGAAATCAAGTCGGAGATCAGCTCCCTGCGGCCGGACTTCAAAACTGGGCTGCAGGATGTCCGCAGGGATGTTGTGGAAATTGGTGATAGGGTCGACGGTCTCGAGAGGACGGTGGACGCCAGGACGGAGGACATCGAGGGCCTCTGGAGGAAGATGTCAGAACTGGAGGACCATAATATCTCCTTACAATTGAAGCAGGAGGATCTGGAGAACCGCGGACGGCGGAACAACCTCCGTATTAGGGGTGTGCCATTGGGCACAGAGGGGTCTGATGCCTTGACGTACACCGCAGACCTCCTACATGCAATCCGTGAGGGGAAGGTACCACACCTCCTATGCTGGACAGAGCCCATCGCGTCCAGGGTCCCCGCAACCGCCCAAATTTTGTGCCGGACATTATCACCCGAGTCCATTTCTTTGCGGACAAAGAAGCTATCATGCGTAAAGTACAGGGGATCCGGTCAGTCTCCTACAATGGACTGTCCATTCAAATCTTCCAGGACCTTGCACCGTCCACGCTTCGTCGGAGGAAAGCTTTTAAACCTGTCACCGATAAATTGCGGGCCATGGACATCAAATACCAGTGGGGCCACCCCTTTGCCCTGATGTTCTCCTGGGAGGGTCGGCGACGGGTTATCCGGTCCCTGCAAGAGGCGCTGCGCCTTCTTCGGTTGCCTGTGGACTCAGACTCTGATGATCCCCCCCTCCTCTGGTGTTCGCCCCGCGGATTCGCTCCGGCCGGAGTGGTCCACTGTTCCCCCGCCTCGCTCTGGATGCTCTTCGAGGGACATCGACTCCACGCCGGCCAAACGGGACGCCGTCAATCATGTCCGCTCCCTGAGTGCCTCCCCATCCCTGGGGCCTTGACTGCTCTTCCCCTTGCGGCATGGCGCTTGTTAATGCTCCCGATGAGGCCTCGCTCCTGGGGGCCCTCTGTCTGAGCCTGGAGGCTGAAATGTGTTGCATGTTTATCGTCGCTGGGCGGAGGACTGGTAGCGGGGGCCTCCCGTCCTTAGTGTGCCCACCACTTCCCCTACTTCTTCTTGCCGAGTCTTGAGGGAGAGTGACTTCTCCGGAATGTCCTACCTTCGGGGATCTGGGCTATTCCGCACCGACTCTGCACTACTTTGGCCCAGTTGGCCAGTTTATTTTCTTCTTTCCTTTTCCTATTTCTGGCTTTCTTCTTTCTTGCCCTACTTTGGGCCCCTTTCGGCAACGTCCTTGCTTGAACCTGCGGGGAGGCTTGGCTCTGGGGGACTTTGGGGTGTTGGGGCACCCTGCTTGGGGCTGGTGGGACCTGTCCCTCTGTGCTTGGTATGCTTCCCCTGTTGGCGCTCTTGGTGGGGTGTCTCTCTCTCTCCTATGTGGGGCCTCAGCTGACCTTCCCCTCGTTGGGGTTCCTAGTCCGTCCTGTGGTGTTTGCTGAGCGATGTCTCCTTTCTCCTTCTCCCCTCTTCTCTTCCCCTCCTAGCCGCTACCTGCTGCTCCATCAAATGATGTGCGCGCTTGGTCTCTCCTTCTTCCAGTTATGGCTGCCACACCTGGTTTGAAACTCGTCTCCCTCAATGTGAAGGGACTCAACTCCCCCAACAAGCGGCGACAGATTTGGAGATACCTTCTCCAATTGAATCCTGATATTGTCTTCCTTCAGGAGACCCACCTGCTTAAGGAGGATATCACCCGCATGGCCCATCCTCGCTTTCTGCTCCAATTTTGGGCTTATACCTCTTCCAAGGTAGCTGGAGTAGCAATACTTTGTCGAACAGGCATTCAACAGGGGGCCTCCAAGGCGGTACGCACTCCGGATGGCAGGTTTCTCCGGGTGGTGGTTCGGTTTGGCCACAGGACCTTAACTCTGTGTAACATTTATGCCCCCAACCAGGCGCAAGACTCATTCCTCCGGGAGACCCTGCGGGAACACGTGTCGAACTCGGATTCCCTCCTTATCCTCAGGGGTGACTTCAATCTGGTGTGGAGTGCCACTGATGATCGTAGTGACGGTTCCTTCCACGGAACCGGGGCTATGTCCTCTGCCCTCAAAAATCAATTGACTGAGCTTGGCCTAATAGATGCCTGGCGCTACCACTCGCCCGATTTGCGCGACTACTCGTATTACTCTCCTGTACATCGCTCATATTCGCGCATCGATTATCTCTTTGTCTCGCATTCCCTCATCGGGGACACGCTCTCGGCCTCCATGTCAGACATTTCAATTTCAGATCACGCGCACCTTGAGCTCCTCTTTCGGGATTTGCTTTCTCACTCTAACTGCCCACCGCGGTGGCGGCTTCCGGCCCACATACTTCGTGACCCGGTTGATATTGAGGAACTTCGGGCTGCTATTGTCGCCTACTTTGAGACGAATGACTTGCCAGAAACCCCTATTCCTGTGGTCTGGGACGCATTTAAGGCCACTATACGAGGCCATATTACTTCTATAGCGTGTGCCCGGGCCAGAGAGTCGCGCCTGCTTGAAGTTAAACTCTCCAGTGACATTAAGGCGCTGGAGCGCCTCGATCAGACTCAGCCACGGGCTGCTCACAAGCGGCGACTGGCCATGCTGCGCGGCCAGCTCCGAGTACATCGTACCAACAAGGCTGAACGGGCCTTATTGGCTCTCAAGCAGCGATATTATGAGGGAGGAGATAAGGTAGGTACGGTTTTAGCCCGGCGATTGCGGACACGTGCAGCTAAAGCACATATAGCTAATATTAAGTGCCCTGATGGCACCCGGGCCATTACTGGAAAAGCTAAACTCGACGCGTTTCATGCATACTATTCGTCTTTGTACGCTCAGGAGACGCCCCTCCGGAACAGGTCCGGGCTGTCCTTGATAGCTGCCCTTGGGCTCCGATCATCCCTCACCATGCACAACTACTGGAAGCCCCTCTTTCACAGAGCGAACTTGCGGGCGCTCTGAAGGACCTCCCTCTTGGGAAATCGCCGGGCCCGGATGGTCTGCCGCTTTCCTTTTACTGGGTCTTCTTCCCACAGCTTCAGCCCTATCTTCTCCGTCTCTTCAATTCTTTCACGGACACGACGGGCCCCTCTGCTTCCGTGGGATTAGCCAAAATAGCGCTACTTCCAAAGCCAGGCAAGGACCCCGCACTATGTTCCTCCTTTCGCCCCATTGCCCTACTCAATACGGATCTTAAACTCTACACCAAAATCTTAGCTAAACGGCTGGATCCGCACCTCCCGGGCCTGATCGACCCCGACCAGGTCGGTTTTATTCGGCAGCGACAGGGGGCTGACAATGTGCGTCGAATCGCCCATCTTGTTGGGAAAGCCCAACACTGGAATATCCCTGCCTGCCTGCTGTCTCTCGACGCAGAGAAAGCGTTCGACCGTGTGGACTGGACCTTTCTCCGCGCGGTGCTCTGTAAAATCGGGCTTGGCCCCTTGATGGTGTCCCGCATCATGGCTCCTTATCTCTCCCCTACGACCCAAGTCTGGGTCAATGGCCAACTCACACACCCCATTTCTATATATAGAGGTACGAGGCAGGGCTGCCCCCTCTCTCCTCTTTTATTTGCCCTTGTGGTCGAGCCGCTTGCCATCTTGATTCGCCAGGCGCCAGACATACATGGCATCCCTCTCGGAGGCCAACAGCACAAGGTTGCTTTGTTTGCAGACGACCTCCTTCTCACACTGTCGCATCCACACACGTCTCTTCCTGCCCTTCACCATCTTTTGTGTCAATTCGAGTGGGCGTCTGGCCTTAAGATTAATCATGACAAATCCTGGGCCCTGAACCTTACCATCCCGGCAACGGAGCTCTCGACGTTGCAAGCGTTGGTCCCCTATAAATGGGCCCAAAGTTCCATTCGCTATCTTGGGCTTAACTTGACCCCTACCCTTGCTACCTGGTCGCAAGCTAACTGGCAGGAATGTCGTCGGTCTGTGCTGGAGGACTTGCGGGTCTGGAGACCTCTCACTCTCTCCTGGCTGGGCCGTATTCATGCCCTCAAAATGTCCATTTTGCCCAAAATCTTATACGTCTTCCAGTCACTTCCTACTCCTATCCCGCGTCACCAGATTCTAAGCTTACAGCGTGATTTCACCAGATTTATCTGGGGAGGTCGTCGCCCACGCTTCTCTAACAAAATTCTCATGTGACCCCGGGATAGAGGGGGCTTGGCTTGTCCGAACCTGTTGGACTATTACTGGGCGGCGTACCTTCGCTTTATCTCTGAATGGATGGCATGGGAGAGTGAAAAGGTGTGGTTTCACATGGATAGGGCAGTGACCGGGTGCTCCATATGGGATTTGCCCTGGCACTCCCGGGTCTCCCGCTCCCGCAGTGCTTATATAGCCGTTCCTACCACAACTGTCCTTGACATCTGGGACCGGATTGCTGTACCCAAGGGTCTCACCACCTTCCCCTCTCCTCACACCCCCATCGCAGGCAACTCTCTCTTTCCTCCTGCTCTGAACCCTACCGTTTTCATTGACTGGTTGGATGGCGGGTGCCGTACGATACGGGACCTCTTTGTCGGTACTACCTTCAAGACTTTTGAACAATGCAAGCAGGAATTTCAACTTCCTGAAGGGGCTCGGCTTCAGTACTTGCAACTTCGGCATTGGGTTCACGATGCATCTTTGGCGTCTGCGGCCACACGTGCTCTCACTCCCTTCGAGCGGCTGGTCCGTTCGTTCGATAATTCCAGGGGTCTTATTGCACGCACTTATCGTATTCTCCAACACCCCCGCGGCTAACTCCGCATCTCTATCAAACTCGGTGGCAGTCGGACCTGGCCACGGACATTGCGCCCGCGCAGTGGGAGCGCCTTTGGCAGGACATTCCAAGGGTCTATCGCTGTATCTCGCAGCGAGAAACCGCTTACAAACTAATGTCTCAGTAGTATTACACCCTCGACGATTACATAAAATGTACCCTATGACTTCCCCTCTTTGCTGGCGATGCTTGACGTCACCCGGAGACTTTCTTCACATCTGGTGGTCCTGTCCACTCCTGGCCACTTACTGGAAGGAGATCCTCAGCCACATCAAACTGGTTCTTGGCTTCCCCTGCCTGAAGCTCCAGCTACGCTCATTTTGGGTATTAAGCCTACTAATTTGCGCGCACTGACGCGTGGCGATTGGCAGGTCTGTCTCCATATGCTGGGTGCGGCGAAACAACTCATAGCCCTGTACTGGAAGAAAGCAGAGACCCCCCCCCGATCACGGCTTGGTTCACCCGTCTATGGCATACCATGGCCATGGAGCTCCTTACAGCGTGCTTGCAGGACCGAGACACTCGCTTTACCAGGCTTTGGCAACCAATAATCGATTACTTTTGTAGAATGGAGCACGCTCGCTTTATGCCCCGAAACTCCGGGCGTTACGCCTCTTTGAAGATGCGCTGCTTCCCTTTGCCTTCACTGTGCCCTCCTGATCCCCGCGCCATCCAGCTGCCCCTGTTCCACCAGGTTGTCGTTCTTTGCAAGGATCACTTCCAACACCTCTCTTCCTTTTGTCCCCTTTCTTCTATTCTTCCTTCTTTCCTGTCCCCCCTCTCCTCTCTCTTTCTTTCTCGACGTTCCTTCTTCCTTTCTTTCTCTAGCTGGCCTTTGCTGTTTGTCTTTCTTTCTCTTCTTCTACTATTTTGTTTGTTTCTTGCACAATGTGTGCGTTTGTTCTCTGGTTCTGGTTCAATGCTCTTGGAGCTGTTGTAAAACAAACGCCTGCCACTTTTGATCACTACATCACGCGGCCGGCCCTAAGCGGGTTGTAGGCGACTTGCTGTGTAACTAAGTATATATGTCTGCTATCTTTATCGATATGCCATTGCATCCCCCTTTTGTTTTCGCTTATCTTACTTTGCGGCCGGCCCGCCACGGGGTTGTAGGCGACATGCTGTGTAGCTGTGGCTTATTTTTTCTCTGTCTTAATAAAACAGATTTATGACAACAAAAAAAAAGAAGGATCGATATTGAAAGTTTAAAATAGTGCAGCCGTGTTTAGAAGCGGTGCAATGTCACATGTAGCCTAACCTTTGCTGTTTGCCATGTTTGTGAGATTCTGCCACATGTGCTGTCTGTCTGTTGCAAAAAAAAGATGCCCGAAGGCATTCTGAAATGTTCTCTGCCATATACCATGACGTAGGAGACAACAATGTGTGTTTCCTCGCTGATGGTGGTCGTCCTCTTCACTGATATTGGTTCTAACTTCTGTTGATGCCTCAAGAACACAGTGCTGGCTGGGATAACTAAGCTAAGGCGTTGGTAAATACTTACATTCATGTGTTTGGTTATTGGCTGTGTGATTGCTTTCTGATGTGTTAAAAGCCAATTGAGTGTATGATTGCTTAGTGGTTTGTCTGATTGTGCTCAGATGTTTATGATTCCCCATTTACACCATTGGTGATGTTACAATACATGCATTTCCATGGCACAATGTTACACTGGCTATGCCAATGTGTGGTATTATGAAAATAGTCATGTTTCACTCGTAATTGTCGCTTTTCATTCACAACGTGAATTGAACTTCAAATGAAAATCTTAGCATTATAACATTACGTTCTCAAATGTACCTTTACAGCTATGATTTACATATGCAAATTGTTTGTGATTCGTTGACTGCCTCCATATGTCTAGTGTTGCATGTGCATTTTTTGTAAGTATTTTTTGAGAATGAGGCGAAGAGTAATATCAATCACAGGTCTGGCTTGCATTTTAAGTTATGAGTAAAATATGTAAAATGGCTGTGAGAAAAACAAAAAAAATCTTTTTGTATACAATGAGATAAAGCTGTGTGGTAAAAGAGTGAACTTTTGAAATACAAAATAGCCCCTCATGCGCTGCAATTTAAGAACTGAGGAGGAATGTTACACCAAGCAGTCAATAGCATGAGGTGATAGTTCACTGCCCCTCTGGGGGCAACCAAAACCCAGTCTGTATATAATAAATATTTGGTAATAAAGAGAGCTGTGCTATCAAGTATGACTTAGAAATTGCCAGTAGGTAAGCAAGCCTTTGAGGCCACTTGAAAAGCTCAAGGTTAGAAGGCATACCTACATACACATACAGCACACACAAATCAAATCTCTTTAAGTTTTCCTGTTTCCTTTTCAAATTGCATAATTACCATTGTTGAACAGGCTTTGATTCTCAACGAAATTCAATTTTCTGATTGCCTGCAAATTATTGTTAAAAGTGGACTGATTAATCTGAGGAGATGCAACATAATAGCTTTTATTGTTTGACTCGTAATGAGTTATAATAAGATTCCAGGCCTGTAAAGAAGGGGGAGGTTTGATTAGGGATGCCTTCTCCTTTTACCTTCTGTATGTTTTCAGAAATGTGAGAAAATACATTTTCCTCAATAAACCAATGCAAAACCAACGGTGCATTGGAATGAGTTATGCTCACACTCCTTATGAATTTGAGGCTTAATGGTATTTTGCATATATGAATATTTAGAGTCAGGGAATCTCATTCTGGCAGATAACATTTTTTTTGCCAAGTTTGTATCAAAAATATTCAAAATGTTAATGAGTCCAGCTTAAACCTGTGCCTGCACAGCAGGCATGTCGATGCAGCGCAATATTGGAAATCGCTGCAAGCAAAGCAGAGGATTTGGAGTTAATACTTAAATTAACAGACCCCTCCACTTCCACATGTGCCCTTTCCGTTTTTTTCTCCATATGGTGATCATTTCGAGAACAGCCTGGATAGCTGAGTTAAATACCGGATTGTGGAGTTCATTTCTGAGAAATGCTATCCGCTCTCCTTCTCCCATATCATTGCGTGCTCTCATGCAGCACTCTGGACATGATCTGAAAGAGAGCTCTGCTGGGAGAAGGAGATTATGCAAATGGATGCACAAAATATGGTGTCCATGGCGGCCATATGGCTTGATGTCTTGTAACCTTTTGCTACAATCCCAGTTGTTTGTACGTATATCTGTCCTAGTTCAACTGCGAATAAAGATGATTCATCATGTCTTTTAATGAGAATTTAATTTGTAATAATTAATATTGCAATATTCGCAGTGATCCAGCGCGATATCAGCAAACAACACTCATACACCAGATACTCATTTGGGCCCATACATTCACACTACGCTAATACTTACGCTGGGTTTATCAGTTGTTACTCTCTATCAAAATCCCTGCTACCAATTACCTTCTGATTGAAGAGTAATGACTTACCAATGAATCCTTTGCTAATTGGGAAATTTAAAATGAGTGACATTCATTATAATACAAAATCCTGAAATAACCACTGAGTCAGGAAGTTTTAAAATGTTTATCTAAAGATTTAGCAGAGTAAAATACAGAACCACATGGTACTTAATCGCAATACCCAAGATTAAGCATAGAACTGATTATTGCTAGTCAATGACGGTGTTTAAAGAAGAGAAGAAGATAGAGACAGCAGCGCAACTAAAGGTTGCATTATATTTACCTAAGTGCGAGAACCAAACCCTTTATTTTTTTTAATTTTTATTTTTTATTTTATTTATTGAGTTTTATATAGCGCTGGCTAGACCCGGAGGTATCAGAGCGCTTTACATGAGGAAGAAAACATAGTTTCAGAACATGGTTACAAAGTTACATCAGTTACTGGAGCGTAGTTACAGGAATTACACGAGTACAAAAGCATAGCATAAACATGAGGGAAAAAAATAGGCAAGGGGAGAGAAGAATAGGGGAGAGAGGGAAGGAATAGGGGAGGTAGAGGAGAATAATGGAGGGAGGAGGAGGGGGAGGGTATAGGAGGCACAACGGGGAGACGAGGAAAAACAGTGTCCGACGTCCGGCTGGGCAGGTGACGGCCGAGGGGTGAACCAGAGCCAAACTCCTCTATAGCTGCATGGGACAGCTCCACCGGTCATCGGCCAGAGGTTGCTCGGGCACCGCAGTACATACAGAAAGGTTATAGTTTCCGCCTAGGGGGCAAAGTCCAAAAGTTCCATCTAACGCGCCGGTCACGGTGTACGGTGCTGTGCTCCCAGCGGTAATGGGGTAAAAACCCAGGCCTCCGCTGTGTGAGACTCCCTTGTCGCTGTGGACTCTCTCAGCGGGGTTTCTGAGACTCCAGGACATAAATGCTGGATCCCTCCCCAACAAGGGGAGAAGGAGTGCTTTGGAAAGGGGCCCACTCATGGTGGCCATTATTAGAAAATTGGTGTGTCATATTAATGCTTACAAGGCGGAGGAGCATCGTCCATCGCAGCGCGGTAATCGCAGGCGTCCAAGAAGCCAAGGAGTTGAAAGAATAGGACCCAGGAAGGATGAAGAGCAAATACTTCTTCCAGGATCAGGACCGGACCGGTGACCTCTCTACAACGACGCCTGCGTCGTTTCCCTCTCTGATACTCGACTTCTCTCGATTCTCCCGTGCCTTCCTTCTAATGGACTCCGCCGCCCCCTCCTCAGGACCTCTTCTGGACAGGGATTCAGTCAGCAACCGATCAGCTTGGCAGTCTGGGGCTCTTCTGTGTGTTCTGAGAGTCAGCTCTAGCTAATTAGCTAATTCTATATCTGTTATACCCTTCTACGCCCATGTACCTCCCCTTAATGTTGCGAAAATATGGGACCACTACTTCTGATTGGACAGGGACAGGGGTGGATTCTCGCACCATGTTGATTTGGCCTAAATTGTAAAGCCTATTGTCTTTACGTTCCCACCCCTTCAAATTAATACATTCGCTTTATTTCCCACCCGTCTCATGACAAATGTAAACCAATTTTCATAGACATTGTATCAATGTGTGACAGGAAAGCACTAGTACAACATCTTCGGCCATCAGGTTACGGCCTTGGACTTCGTCCAGGTTGACTTCATTTGGCAGGCACACAAGGCACATGCGCAGAACCATTTGCCTCTCGAGTTTCAGGTCACCAACCCAGGCCCAAGTTTACGAACTAATAAAAGTGCAAGAAGAAAATATTAGAATCACAAATAAAATGTTTCACTGTATACCCACTATTTCTATTCTATTCCCGATTAATTATATATTCTATCCCGCGTTAGTAGCGTTAGGAAACGACAATTTAGTAATGACATGAGAGCAAGCAGAAGCATGTGAAAACATCAAGCAGCCATTTTAAAGCACACTGCGCAGAAGCAGAAGTTTCCCACCAAGCAAAGAAAGACGTCACACCATGTGATATGGTTGAGACATGCGCATTGAGTTTTCCCGCGCATACTGGCCATTTTGGATTACAGACAAGCGTTATTCATTAGTAAAACACATAGGCAAGCATCTTTTTCTTTTGTGTCGTGAATGCAAAGGTTAGTATTAACAATACAAGTTTAATAAATTAATACTGTGAGGAGGATGGAATACAAGCAAGTTTCATTTATGAAACCTTGCTCCATCAATCCCCTCTCTGATGGCGTTTCTGAGCCATCAAAAACATTACCCTCAATCAGATGCCAACTTCTAGCAAATTACTTCATTCTCATCTTTACTCTTTCTATTTTTACAATCTCCTTTTAATTTCTTGTATAATTCACTTCTCCATTCTTCAAGTTCGATTTCATCTACCTTTCGTTTCTTTCCTCTTCCTGTCACCTTATACGTTCCATTCTTTTTACAGCATTTGCACCATATTGTTATTGCCAAAATTATTATTGCTATCCCTGCTAAGGGTACTAATATTTGACCTATAAGTCCATTCCCTATATTAGCAAACCAGGTTCCAATTGACGAGATACTATTTGTCAATCTTTCCCATACACTATCAACTTCCAGTGGTTTAAGTTCTTTCTCAAGTTTAGTTATATTCTGTATATACGTTCCAATTTCTGCACTCTTATCAGGAATATAAGTGCAACAATGTTTCGTCTTCAATAATTTACAGACTCCGCCCTCTTTTGCCAATATAATATCAAGAGCAAGTCGATTTTGCATCACCATAGACCTAATCGCAACCATTTCTGCATTAATCATTAGAAACCCTCCAGCAGTATCCGTTGATAAACGATCAACTACTGTAGACAATTTACATATTTTCCTTGACTTCAGAATTATTCCCACTGAAGGTATCAATGCACCAAATATATCACCTACAATTTCTGAAAAACTAGCTCTTTTACTACGTATTAATTCGTTATTGTTTTCATTGCTCTCAGTGTTTCTTTTTACGTGGTATATCTTTGGAAATACTATTCCAAAATAACAACTTCCATACCACCGTGCAGGAAGCCTAAAGTAAGCCTTATTCCCACACACATAATATATTCCAGGAAAAGCTGAATCTGTTCCTCCTTTGAGTCCCCAACCTCCAAGAATTAAAAAATTGTGTTCACATTCACTGGTACCGATGAAAACATTGTTATAATCAGTCTTTAACCTATGAAGACACATTTTCCCTGTCTTTACGAAATCCAGAGCCATAGCAGCTTGAGCCTTGCCAGGTGTGTAACTACCTTCTTTCTCAGCCCAAGGTGGTAAATGAGCCTTATGCTCAGAAGCTTTCTTTTGAAAATCTTGTCTTCTAATTTCTACTAAATTCAAAAATATCTTTTCTTCTTCAAGTAAAGAACATGTTAGATTGTGTCTATGTGCATGTGTTATGTCTATTGATTTCATGGTTAAGAAAAATTCTCCCATAAACTGTGCGTCTTGACTACTAAGCACTGGTTTCATACTCTTGCGAATCGGAACCTCAGAAAATATCACATCTAAGTTTGAATAATAATACTGAAGTTTCCCTGTTCTATAAAATAAACTAGACAAAACACTACATGATATGCCATATGTCAGTGGTAAGTGATGGTATGTTAATCCTTCTGCTACTGATTCGGGTAACTTCATACAGACGTAACAATTACTAACTTCCATGGTGTCTACATATTGAAACAATAACTTTGTGAAAACGTTTAAACTAGTATTGTTGTCAGCTACTTCATGATGAATTTCTGGTTCACTTTCTGCCATTAGTTCTACTCTATTGCCCTTCATGTTTGCTGTCCTCCCTTTAGTTTCATTATTAATCTTTTTATCTATTATCATAAGGTAAGGAACTGCTACAATCAGGACTAACCATACATAAGTACCATTACTAGACTACATATGCATATTGCACAACATCTTCTACAACATTTCTGTTTTGGTCTCCCAGTAACTCTATCGTCAGGCATTTTTCGACAAGGAAGATTGCTCTTCTTATCTTTTCTTCTTTTCTTTAGCTTATTCTTTTGCTTAGTCAGGGTGGTCTTGTTTCTTCTTCGTACGTCAATTCTGCACTTGTTCCTTCGCCACCACTGTCACTTGATTCTGAGCTTTCAAAATCTTCAAGGATGATGTAAGTCCAGTCAGGACCCTTGAATTTGTTATTCACAAGTTTCAGTCTTTTACTTCTTCTTTTCGCAGTTTTATGTTCTTGTTCAGTTTGACTTGTCACTTCATTCACTTGATCTGGATCTTCACTTCTGGTTGTTATGTGGTACTTTACTCTTTTAATGACACTCGGCCAATGATCTCCTTTTCTTGTTTTCTTTGTTGGCACTGTTTCTTTGTTTTCGTCTTCAGAGATCTCGTTAATTTCACTGCTTAATACTGTTTCGTCTTCTTTGATTACCTTTTCTTCTGCTTTGTCTTTTTCAGGTCTGATTGGTTTCTCTGTAACAGCTCCGCTGTGAGTTTTCAATAACTGACCTTGTTCTTTATTTATTTCTTCAAGTTCATGTTTTTCAAGGTTTTCTTCTTCTGTGCACTCTTCTTGATCTAACTTGTTCTGATCAGGGCTTATTGCACTGTGAACTTCTGCAGCCTGACCGGATTCTTCTAGACCTGTCTGTCCCTGATCAAAGTCTATTAGGTCTTCACTGTTTTGAGTCCAGTTTTCTTTCCCTATCTGAGCTTGTTCAGGATTTCTTAATGTCTTTTCTTCTTGTTCCTGAACTGCTTCTTCTTCACCTATCTGATCTTCTTCAATTTCTTTCAATTTCACTTGACTTCTTGTTCTGTGGTATACTTCAGAAACTTCTACCACTGGTATCCAATCCTGACTTGTGCTCGGTTGTTCTTCTTCAGCTTCTCTGGAATCTCGAACCTGAGATCCTACAGCTGGGCAACCTTCAGTCTCTTCAGTGATTGGCGTTGTCTGAGGATTCTCTTCCTCGGGATCTGGTACTCTCTTGGTGTGACTTACATGGATCCAATTAGGAAATCCGGCACACTTCACTGCTGTATTCGTTGTCAGTATGACTTGACACGGTCTGCCCCATCTAGGTGATAGACACGTTTCTCTGGTGTGATTCTTCACTACCACCCAGTCACCAGGATTCAGATCATGTTCTTGCTCGGGCTGCCTGGAAACTGCGTCTTCTCCAACCTGATGAGAGACAGAACGCACTAGGTCAGCCAATCCTTTGCAATAGTCCAGAACCATATCATCAGATATATTCACCAGTTTGTTTGTGGGAACATGTGTTTGTCTCATTGCTCTTCCCATCATTATTTCGTGGGGGCTCAATCCTGTGTTTCTGTCAGGTATACTTCTGAGTCCCATTAGAACAAGTGGTAATGCATCTGGCCACTCTAATGATGTTGATGCACACATTTTTCCCAGTCTTGACTTTATAGTGCCATTCAATTGTTCAACCACTCCAGAAGCTTCTGGACGATATGCACAGTGCAGTTTCTGTTTTATTTGAAATGCTTCACAGATTATTTGAATCACTTCGCTGTTAAAATGTTTTCCTCTATCTGATTCCAAAGTTACTGGAAAACCAAACCTAGGAATGAGTTCTCGTAGCAACAGTTTTGCAACTGTAATGCTGTCATTTCTCCTAGTAGGGTAAGCCTCCACCCACTTTGAAAACAGACACACTATGACTAGTACATATTTCAGCCCTCTACATGGTGGTAACTGTATGAAATCAAACTGACGTCTCATAAATGGACCCTCTGCCTTTCCAATTTTTCCAAATCCAATTACTGTCTTCCTCCCCGGATTATGCATCTGGCAAGTTAGACATCTCTGGCAAAGACTCTCTGCAACAGCTCTGAATTTGGGATTGTACCAATTTTGTCTGAACAGCCTAATCATTGCATCTCTCCCTATGTGTGTGTCTCCATGATGCATTCTAGCCATTTGTGAGAGTAAACAGTCTGGCATGACTGGTCTGCCATCAGCACTGATCCATACTTCATCATCTCCTCTTTGCGAACAACCCACTTTGATCCACAAATTCTTTTCACTTTCATCAACCTCATCTTGCAATTTCTTCACCTCATTCCAAGTTTCAGGTGGCATATACAGCATAAGTTGGCAGCTGATTCCCATTCTTTCCACCCTCTTATTGACTGACATTCTGGTTTTGGCACAATGTTGAGCCACCAGATCTGCATACCTGTTGCCGACTACCACCCAGTCATCTCCTGACTGGTGTGCGGCACATTTCACCACAGCCAATTCTTTTGGTGATTGTATTGCTTCTAGCAATTCCCTTACAAATTGTCCATTTTTAATGGGGGATCCTGAAGAAGTCATGAAATCCCTCTGCATCCATAGTTGGCCAAAATCGTGCACAACCCCGTAACCATATTGGCTATCTGTAAATATGGTCACTCTCTGATTCCTCCCAATTTTGCAAGCTTTTATCAAAGCAATCAATTCAGCTACTTGTGCAGATTTGACTCCTGGTAAATAGGATGCTTCAACTATTCCAGTTAATTCACATACCGCATAGGCAGCAGTTAGTTTACCATCTTCATGTCTTTGACATGAACCATCAACAAATAGCTCCCTGTCTGGCTTTTTAAGAGGCTGTTCCTCTATATCTGGGCGTGGTTTTGTGCATAATTCTGTAATTTGTATACAATCATGTTCATCGTCTTCGTCATCTTTAATCCTCTCATGACGTGGGTCTGGTAGTAAGGTTGCTGGATTTATTATAGTACACCTTACCATGTTCACATTTTCAGCACCCATTATTATTCTTTCATATTTTGTCAGCCGACTAGGAGTAAGATGCTGAGTTCGGGTTCTTGTCAACAGAATGACAACTGCATGTGGAACATACACTTTTACAGGGTGTCCCATCACAATTGACTCACTTTGTTCAATGCTCAAACAAGTAGCCGCCACTGCTTTTAGGCATCCTGGCAATGCGGCTGCTACTGGGTCCAATGTAGCAGAAAAATATGCTATAGGACGTCTTTCTAGTCCATGTCTTTGAGTTAGGACAGAAAGTGCACAATTTTCTCTCTCATGACAGAACAATGCAAATTCTCTTTTATAATTAGGCATGCCTAAGGCAGGTGCTGAACATAGGGCATTTCTCAATTTTACAAAAGCTTCTACACTTTCATCCTCCCACTCCACAGGGTCCTTTGCTTTCTTCTTCGTCATGTTAATTAAGGGCTTAGCTAACATGGAAAATCCTGGTATCCATTGTCGACAGTAACCTACTATTCCTAGGAACATTCTCACTTGTCTTTGTGTTACAGGCATTTGCATTTTCTTTATTAAAGCTACTCTTTCAGCTGTTACTCTTCTTTTTCCTCTCTCAATTTGGTGTCCCAGATACTTAACAGCTGTTGTACAGAATTGCAATTTTTCAGGTGAGACCTTATGCCCTTCTTCTGCCAAAAGATTTAATAATGCTATGGAATCAACAACACAGTCCTCTCTGGTGTTCGATGCCACCAATAAGTCGTCGATATATTGGACTAAGACTGAGCTTCCTGGCATCACTAGTTTTTCAAGGCACTTTTTCAGTATCTGGTTGAAAATAGAAGGACTTTCTGTGTACCCCTGAGGAACACGATTCCACACATAAACTTTGTTCTCAAATTTAAATGAGAAAAGATACTGGCTGTCTGGATGTAATGGTATTGAAAAGAACGCTTGACACAAATCAATTACTGTGAACCATCCTGCACTGCACGGGATCTGGTATAAAATTACTGCAGGATTTGGTACTATGGGACAACATGGTTCTACAATCTTATTTATTTTCCTCAGGTCCTGAACAATCCTATATTTCCCACTAGGTTTCTTTAATCCCATTATTGGTGAATTACATGGGCTACTCATTACTTCTTTTAGTATGTTTTGTTCTACCATTCGATTTATTTCTTCAATGACTCCTGCTTTTACTTCTGCACTCATTTTGTACTGTCTGGTATTTGGGAAAATTGCACCTTCCTTTACAGTAATTTTAACTGGATCTATTTTAGCCATAAGTCCTACTTCCTTTCCGGTGAAATCCCATACTATGGGGTTTACTGTACCTTTTAATTCTTCCCGCAACTCATCTTTTGTTATTAACGAAAACATTTCATCCACTTCTGTACCTTGTTTTGCAATCATAATTTTATATACATGATCTTCATCTGGCGTCTGAACTGCCACACCATCCGGTGTGCAGAAAATGGTACAATTCATTTTGCACAATAAATCCCTACCTAACAAGTTTACTGAACTGGAATCACATACTACAAATTGATGCATTTCTCTGAAATTTCCAATTTTAACTTCCATTGGTTCGGTAAGAGATGTTCTAATCCGCTGATTAGCTACCCCCACTACTTGGATATTTTCACCAGAGAGAGGAAGGTCTGGAATGTCTGCTGTTCTCACAGTAGACCGGGTAGCACCAGTGTCCAAAAGGAAAGTAATATTATTACCTTTCACATTCCCTTCAACATATGGACCTGACTGATCTACCTGTAAGGATGCGCCAAGTATGCACTCCTTCTTCCCCTCTCCTAGGCACCGTCATGGACTGTATTGACAGAAATCGTCCTGCAAAAGAAATTGTGATGTCATATAATCATTCTTACCACTTCCTCCTGGATATCCGATGTCTGTACCATGCTTTGCTCTGCTTACATTACCCTGAATAGGTGCAGGTGGCAACTGACTCTGAGGATTTGCACCCTGCTGTGAGTCATTCTGCGTCTGTGGATTTAAATTTTGATTTGGGCCATTATTATTCCGAATCTTTTTACATTCATCCTTCCAATGCCCCAATTTTCTGCATCCATGACAAAGAAATTTCTTTTTAGCTTCTTCTCTACTCATTCGTCCTCTAAACTTTCCACCATTCCCAGCATCACCATTCGTTCCAGAATCTTTTCCTGGATTTTCACTGGGATTTTCCAAATTAATTCCCTGTTTCTCAGCCATTTTCATCTGAGCTCACATCACTTTTTCCTGCAATTTCTTGTGTCTATCCTCGATATCGTCTCCACAATATTTTGCATACTTCAGAATCTCATCTATGGGCTTTCCCTGCCAACACAGCATATGCTGTTTAATCATCTGACAAATTTCTGGCTTTAAACCATAAACAAATCGATACACAAACTGACTCATGTTTTTGTCTCCAATGTCCTCAAATCCACTATACTGTTTAAATACCTGCAATAGACGCTCATAGTAAGAATGTACTGATTCATTAGCTTCTTGGGTAGTTCGATCTATTTTTACCCAATCGGTCTCTTTCGGTGGTATTTTCCCTTTCAGGTAAGTTATCACTTGGTGATACTTTTTCATTACATCATTTGACGGGGCACCTGTCTTCGGATCTCTAGGATATTCATCACTAGGCCAATCAACTGTAATTTTACAATCTGTCCACAAATCGGCAGGTACCACTATGTCAAACAAACCATCTAAATCCTTCAACAATACCTTTGACACCTTCACAAACCTATCAACCTGTTTGTACCATTCAATTGGTTTTTCTCTCAATTTTGGAAAATCATTCGTAAAAGATAAAATATCCTGTCTGCTCCATGGGACATGTACATATCCTCCTCCCGCAACTTCTCGCATGGGATACATTTGATCTGCTTTCCCTGTTTCCTTCATCACATATTCTGATGCTGTTCTACTTGTTCGTGCTTCTTCCTTTTTCTTGGCCCACCTAGCTTTCCATTTATCTAGGACTCCCCATTTTTGCAAAACTAACATTAATTCTCTTATTTGTAATCTTCTTCCAGAGGCATTCATATTTTCTAAATCTTTGTCTGAAAATTCTGCTCTATAGGGTTTCTGTAGTACCTTTGATCTCCCTATTTCTATTCCCATCTGTAGTGCTAAGTTGGATAATTTTTCATGGAATATCCTTACATTTCTGGTGATACTCCTACACAGGAACAATAATTCTTCTTCATCATAGGTATTTAAGCGTTCTAGTCCTACATTTCCTGCTATTATTTCTTCTAATTCGACTTTCAATTTATGAATGTCCATTATTTTCGAAGGTGTGCACTGTTTAACTGACCCTTGCACCCATCTTTCTAGATCTTCAGGTGTTACTATGGTAGCATTTTTTGCTCCCGATGAAGTTACTAAACTTACATCTTTTGAACCTCCAGGTACATCTTTTCTTGGAGTACTATTTACAGAACCTCGAATAGGCAAGTCCATGAGTGATATTGTGGATTCACAGTCACTAAATTGATCCTCAATTATAACTGGAGCTTCAGGTTTTGGATTATTCACAGTAGTAGGTGTAAGTATCGGTGGAGGACAGCTTCCCTGAGTACCATATAATGGAACTACTGGACCAATTGTTACAGGTATGGTCAATGAATCAGGATGTACTTTTATCTGAGTTATTTTCTGTATTAATTCTGTTCTGGTCTTTTCTAGGGCTTCTTTTTCTTTGTCATGAAGTATTCTACTAGTGGTGAATTCATGCATTACCTGTGGCACTAATGGAGTTTTCGGTGGTGCACTTGGGGTGCATCCACTTGTTCCTTCCTGATATGGGGGGGGATTTCTTAACATTTCCTCCATAAATTCGTCTTCAGACTCCTCATTTCTCATTAAATGTTTTGTCTTTTCTGTGCACTTACTTCCTAATTTCTCCTCTGCTGAAAACAATGGATATAATCCTTCTGTAATGTATGAACTTAAGGCAACATTGATATAAACAATACAACAATTGAAACAAACTTTATACTAAACAAAAATAGAACCAACCATATCTGTATTATTATACAAAAATGATTTTTATTGATATGTAATAGCAAAAAATAATATTATATTAAAATAGCACCCCATTTATACCCAATCATTCCTCTTCATTCAAACAACATGTAACTAACAATCAGTTTAAAAAAACATTTTTAATCATTTTCAATTAGATGTTGAATGACAATTGGTTTCTAAAGATCTTGGGAAACAATGTGGCAAGATTTGAGTAATCTGTTGTTTTCGACGCGCGTTTCGGCACACACGTGCCTTCGTCAGGAAAAAGGGCCACAAAAAGTCACTTTTAATATCTTATGTGTCGGAATAGACTCGTCACAAATTGACCGCTACAGCATGAGAACTTTAAGGTATTGGTAGATTCTTGATTTGAGAACAAACTTAAACTATAACCACGTGGTGATCGGGGCGTGCAGAGGACCCACCATCCGGGTTTTTCAAGACATCAATACCAAATAAATCCATACAATAGCTGATACTTAATTGAAATTAAAATCAAAAGGACGGCACATATCGAGTGCGAAGCCAAGTACATCATATGCTTGCCTTGGATGCGAAAAGTATTGTTTTACGTTGGAGACTTATAGTTTAAGTTTGTTCTCAAATCAAGAATCTACCAATACCTTAAAGTTCTCATGCTGTAGCGGTCAATTTGTGACGAGTCTATTCCGACACATAAGATATTAAAAGTGACTTTTTGTGGCCCTTTTTCCTGACGAAGGCACGTGTGTGCCGAAACGCGTGTCGAAAACAACAGATTACTCAAATCTTGCCACATTGTTTCCCAAGATCTTTAGAAACCAATTGTCATTCAACATCTAATTGAAAATGATTAAAAATGTTTTTTTAAACTGATTGTTAGTTACATGTTGTATGAATGAAGAGGAATGATTGGGTATAAATGGGGTGCTATTTTAATATAATATTATTTTTTGCTATTACATATCAATAAAAATCATTTTTGTATAATAATACAGATACGGTTGGTTCTCTTTTTGTTTAGTATAAAGTTTGTTTCAATTGTTGTATTGTTTATATCAATGTTGCCTTAAGTTCATACATTAGATTAATTAGCCCTGCCTTAAGGAACTTTACCCTACTAGCAGGGGGCCTCTATCTTTACAATATATAATCCTTCTGTAATCATTGCCCTTCTCCATTGTTTCATCTGACCGTCCCTAGACTCACGTAGATATCTGGGAAAAATCCTGGATAACTCCTATTACTTCTAGATCTATCCCGCTCAAATGCCTCGATTTCCCATTCTTCTAGAGCTTCGTACTGAGTTAATCTAGGTCTGGGTTCTAAGTCATTCATCCTCAATCTCAAGTTTTGAAGAATCCTTCCATTGAAGGTACCATTCTCGGGAAATGCTAATATTCCATCATTTTTGGTATACTCTATCCAATTCTCCATCCATACACAAGTATGATAACCTCTCTCCATCATCATGAATGAAGCGGGCGTTTTAGCTGGTGGAATAATAATTCCTTCTCTAGTTTTGAGTGGTTTATCCTTTTTAAATAGTTCTTAATCTTTTGCAGAAAGGACATTTTTCTCTTCTCTCCGTACATTCTATCTAATCTTCGGTGTACAAAATTATATTCTGCAAAACCTAGGAATCTCCTATCCGGACGAGTTCCTGTTAAAGTCGGATCGCGTTTTAACATGCAATCTTTATCCACTAAGATTTTAGCTTCTAAATATCCACCAATCAAGTCTCTGCTAACTTTTATTTCTGAACCAATCCTTGCGCGGCCTTTTGGTGACGTTTATCTGTCAACCCCTCCTTTACAATCTGCTCTTTTCTGTCCTTGCTGGTTTAACCAATCCCACCGCGGCACCTGTGACGTCAGTACTACTCCTGACTACTGACCCCTCCTTTACAAGGGTTTTTCCACACCCGCTGATTCAACCAATCTCAGCACGGCGTTTTGTGACGTCAGCTCCCTCTCCGGCAACTGACCCTCCATTTACAAAAATTTACGCAAACTTATTTTCTCTATAATTCTTTTTTTTAATTCTTTTTATTAACATTGCTCATGTTCAAGTACAGTACACAGCGGCAGTTCATGATACAGTCACAGGGATCACAGCTCGTCATATATTTTGCATGCATGGAAATACATATGAGTAATTGCAACAATCTTCTATCCCAACCCATCTTGTACGGCTCGAAACCTTTGCCAGGGACCCCACACCTTCCTCCATTTGTTCACACAGCCCCGGGACCTATAGACCGTTTCCTCCGCCCTCTGACACCAATCCAAGTCACAGAGCCACTGATCCCACGAGGGGGCGCCTGTGCACCCCAGCACCTGGCAATATTGCGTTTAGCCACCCCTGCTGCCAGCCCTAACCAAATCTCGTTATGGCGTGTCCAGTCTGTGGCTCCTTTAATCATGAGCAAGAGCCACTTGGGCTCCAGTGGGACCGGGGACCTCACCACCCCTCCATCGTTTGCGTCACCCTGGTCCAAAACGGAATTATGAGTGGGCAATCCCATAGAATGTGATAGAACGAGCCCTCCCCTTGACAGCCCCTCACACACAAGGGCGATAGGGTCCTACCCCAGGAGAACAGGTGGGTGCGGGGATAATAGACCCTGTGAAGTATTTTTAACTGCACAAGGCGGAATCGCGGCCGGATCGCAACTTCACGAGGGCTCTGCAGGGCGTCTTGACAGTCGTCATCGTCTAGTGTCCCAATGTCTCGCTCCCATCTCGCCCGCAGGGGACCAAGGGGGTCCGGCATATTATTAATACGTTTTCGGTAGATCGTTGACGTGGGTTTCGTTAGACTGGGGTCGAGAAGGAGCCTGTCCTCCATAGGGGAGTACTCCGGGATGGAAGTGCCAGCACAGATGTGGGCTCGCAATGCATGTACAAGGCGCAGGTAATGGTATTGTTGGGAATCATGAAGTTGGTATTCTTTTTTCAGAGCCGCAAAGGGGACCGGGGCCCCCCCCTTCCACACATCACCAAGATACTCGATGCCGATCAGTTTCTACCCCCTATAGCCTGATAGTCCCGCCACCTCCTTTAGCTGGTCGCCCGTCCAAAGCAGGGTCCGTCCCGTTAGGTTGTTCGTCCAGCCCAAGAATTTGTTGGCCTCCCTCCAGCAGTGGAGCACCACCTCGGTGTGCGCGGGCAGGTCACGACCCCGCCTGCGGGAGTAGAGATATGGCTCGCAGGTTCCCCCAATCATAGCGTGCCTATCCATTCTATAAGCCGGCTCCGAGGTCGGCGCGTAAACCCAGTCGTTGACCACCTGCAACTGCGCTGCCCAGTAGTAGAGTTGAACGTCCGGGAGGGCCAGCCCCCCGTCGTACACCCCCCTCGTAAGCTTCTGCAGTGCAATCCTCGGGTTGCCGCCGTCCCAGAGTAACGTCCGCAACTCCCGGGAGATCCGCTTGAATGTCGCCGTCGGGACCAGGTACGGTGTGTTTTGGAGGATATATAGCAGTCGTGGCAGCGCCAGCATTTTAAAGAGTGCCACGCGCCCCATCAAGGACAAGGGCAGAGACCTCCAATGTCCAATGTCCACCCCCAGCCTCATCAGTTGAGGCTCCAGATTACGGGCGAAGAACTCCTCTGTGTCTCTGGTGACGTACACTCCCAAGTACCGGAATCCAGCGGTCTCTAGCGATGCTGGGCAATCCCGCGGGATGCGAGGAGGTGGACCCGACAGGGGATAAACCACCGACTTGGCCCAATTGATCGAGTAGCCAGAATAGCTACCGAAAAGGGCGAAGAGGTGGAGAGCCCGCGCCATTGAATGGTAGGGTCTGGCCATATACAGGACAATATCGTCAGCGTATAAAGAAATACGCTCCTCCCATTCATCCGTGAGTGCCAGGCCCCAAAAGGCCCTATCTCTTCTGATCCAATGAGCGAGCGGCTCCAGGGCCAGGGCAAACAGGAGCGGTGACAGGGGGCAGCCCTGCCTAGTGCCCCTATACAGGGCGAAAGCCCGGGACATCACCCCATTGACCCTCACCCTTGCCATCGGCTGCGTGTATAGGAGTCTCACCCAGCTACCGAACACTGGGCCCAAGCCCAGTCTATTCAGCACCATAAATAGGTATGGCCATTCGATGCTATCGAAGGCCATTGAGGCGCCCAGCGCCATCAATGCCGTCTGCGCATTTCCCACGTCCTTAGTCATGTGCAGAATACCATAGAGCCTCCGCAGGTTGTGCCGAGTGCTCCTGTGGGGCATAAAACCCGACTGGTCCACATGCACGAGGTCGGGCAGTACGGATAGCAGTCTTGTCGCTAAGGCCTTGGCCAATACCTTCGCCTCCACGTTCAGGAGGGACATAGGCCGATAGGACGAGCAGCAGTCCGCTGGTTTCCCGGCCTTATGAATAACCACAATCGTGGCCTCTCTCTGGTCGGGCGGAAGCACGCCCACCTCCCGTGCCTCAAGGAGCATGCGTCGCATGGGCTCCAGTACCACACTCGCCTGTTTCTTAAAAATTTCAACCGGGAGTCCGTTGGGTCCCTGCGCCTTGCCGGCCTGGAGGGCATTGAGGGCTTCTCCCAGCTCCGCTCTTGTGAGGTCTGCATCCAGACGCTCAGTTTGCTCCTGAGATAGCATAGGCAACGCAAAGTCTCGCAGGAATTCCTCGCAGTCTCTCTCAGTTCTAGTGCACACTGGGGTATATACTCCTTCATAGTAGGACGCAAAAGCCTCCGCAATGGTCGCGCTCGTGGAAGCCAGGGCCCCAGAACCATCTCGCACCTCCGTAACCCAGGAACGCTCCCTGTCACGACGCTCCAGCCACGCAAGAAGCTTCATACTCTTGTCCCCTGCATCATATATCCGATGCTGCGTGGCGAGGGAGTAGGCACGTGCCTCACCCTCCGCTAACGAGCGAAGTTCCCTGTGTTTCATGGCCAGAACATGGTTGCCCTCCGGCGAGGGCGACGCACTGGCCTCTCGCTCCAGAGACTCAATTTCGCGCTCCAACTGTTGAATCTGCAGCGATTCCTCTTTCTTCTGGGCACCAATCAAAGCCTGGGCCTGTCCCCTCAGGACCGCCTTGTATGCCTCCCACAACGTTAGCTGGGAGGTAACTGACCCCTGATTATCGGAGAAATAATTTTCGGAGCCCTCCCAAATCTTATCAGTAATCGAAGTGTCTTTTAACCGCCATGGATCTATTCGCGGGAATGCGGCCCTGTCTACCACCGTCCCCTAAGGAGAACACCCACCGGTGAGTGGTCCGATATGCCGCGCGCCATAATACACGGGTCTACAAAATCTCCCAACTGATCCCCCCGCGTGAAAATATAGTCCAACCTCGAGAAGGAGCCATGTCTGGCCGAATAGAAGGTGTAGAGTCTGCAGGCTGGGAACCGTGTTCGCCATATATCGCAAAGACCCATTGCGTCCGTGAAGCCCCGCAGGCCCATCTCCCCTCCGCTGGCCCGTCTGTCGCCTGACCGATCCAATGCGACGGTCATTACCGCGTTAGTGTCACCCCCCAGGACCAGAGTGCCGTTGGGGAGGTTCGCCAAGTGTGTCCCCAATTTCTTGTAGAGTGTGGCATGCAGGCCGGGCGGGATATAACATGAGCATAGGAGCACCGCCGCGAAGCACCCAGCGTCCTCTGTCCAGGAATTCAATACGGTTACTGGCAGACTCCTACGGACCAGTATTCCCACCCCCCTCGAGCCGGATGTGAATCCGGAGTGGGCTACCATCTTGTACCCGAACCTATCTAAGGCCCTGCAATTATTACCCCGGAGGTGGGTTTCCTGCAAGAGCACCACATCTGGGGAATGGCATTTCAGGTGCTGCAATACCAACGTTCTCTTGATGTTGTTGCCCATCCCATTGACATTCCATGTCCATATTTTGATCTTAGCCTGATCCCCCATCCCCACTGTGAGTCCACAACCTCGACGGATTTCCATCCTGCCACTGCGTAGTGCCCCCACAATACAACAGCATTGAAAGAAATATATTGACATGAGCTAAACTTAAACTTCCCATCAACCCCATCCCACCCCCCATTCCGCCCCCCCCTCCCTGCCTCCCTGCTAAGTGGGCCCCCAACCCCCCACCTTAAAAACTTGCAGAGTGCCTGTCGCCCAAATAATCCCATTTCAACTAAATGAGGGAACGTAAGCCCACAACTCGCAGAAACTGGCACAACTGACTGTTGGATTCCCACCCCTTAAGCGAAAAACTAGCACACACCCTCCCCCCCCCCCCCAAACCCCAGCGGGCCAACGCCTGAAACCCTTTGGACGGGCAGTCCACATCAGCCAGCGCGGCTACTTACAGTCTCGGAGATGTTCAAAATGTTTGTGCAGCGTGGCTAGTGGCCCCCAACTCACCAGGGCCCAAGAGGCGCGCGCCTTTACCTGCCTCACCCATATGTAGCCCTCAGTGCGGCCTATGTCACCATCAGTCCTCCGGTGGCGGGCGTTCACGCTCCTGGCTCTCTCGGGTTGGTGCTATGTCCGTCCCAGCCGCACGAGAGGTGTCGTTGGAGGTCCGGCGTCGCGCTCCACCCTGGCGGCCCACGGTCAGCCATCCCTCTATCCAGTCGCTCGCCTCCGCCGGAGAATCGAAAAAGTACACCTTTTCTCCATCCAGGATCTTGAGCCGTACAGGGAAAAGCATCATATACCGCACACCCTGGTGCCTAAGGGCTCGCTTGACGCCCTCAAAGGACCTACGCTGGCGCTGGACCTGTAAAGTAAAATCTGGGAAAAAACGGATCGTTGCGTTCTCCAGTCGTAGGTCCCCGGTGGTACGTGAGGCCTGCAGGATGGCATCCCGGTCCCGATAGTTCAGGAACCGGGCAATGATGGTGCGCGGAGGGGCCCCAGGCTTGGGCCTCCCCCCCAATGCGCGGTGGGCTCTTTCAATGGAGAAAAATGTTGAGAGACGCTTCGGCTTAAGGTGTTGCAGTATCAGTTCCTCTACGAAACAATCCATGGATGGCCCTTCCAATCCCTCCGGCACCCCTACTATGCGGACGTTGTTGCGTCGCGCCCGGCCTTCCTGATCCTCCAGGCGGGCTACGACGTCGCCCTGGGCCTTCACTAGCGTGGCAACCTGTTCTTCAAGCTTCTTTCTCTATAATTCTTAATTAAATTTCAGTAACAACATAAAACATTCGCTATCGTGCCAGTTTCTCTAAAATAGGAAAGATAGTTTTTCTCTCACCCTTAGTAAAACCTTTCCGTTTACTAAACATACACTACGAGTAAAACACTTCCGTCTACTCTTCACACAAGCTCCAGAAGTACCTGTTACTTCTCCAATGTTACCCTTTCTATGTGATATAACATCAAATTTTTACCAGCGTACTCTTTTGCTATTACTCACACGCATAGAGTCCCTAACGAGTACTGAAAGTCCTGCTTAACTTTTCAGTGCTATTTCTGCCTGGCAGATAACCTCACTGCAGTATGGCTTCCACTTACCATCCGCTATTCCTTTTACCCCGGGGTATTCTGGACAACATAAAACAAAACTTTGAATACACAGATGTTAGTTCATAAAAATACAAATAAAAATTCTCATTACCGAATTAACAAAGAGTAACCATCCTCTGATTACCAGAAAACTGATCCAGCGCGATATCAGCAAACAACACTCATACACCAGATACTCATTTGGGCCCATACATTCACACTACGCTAATACTTACGCTGGGTTTATCAGTTGTTACTCTCTATCAAAATCCCTGCTACCAATTACCTTCTGATTGAAGAGTAATGACTTACCAATGAATCCTTTGCTAATTGGGAAATTTAAAATGAGTGACATTCATTATAGTACATAATCCTGAAATAATCACTGAGTCAGGAAGTTTTAAAATGTTTATCTAAAGATTTAGCAGAGTAAAATACAGAACCACATGGTACTTAATCGCAATACCCAAGATTAAGCATAGAACTGATTATTGCTAGTCAATGACGGTGTTTAAAGAAGAGAAGAAGATAGAGACAGCAGCGCAACTAAAGGTTGCATTATATTTACCTAAGTGCGAGAACCAAACCCCTTAGCCAAGGAGTTGAAAGAATAGGACCCAGGAAGGATGAAGAGCAAAGACTTCTTCCAGGATCAGGACCGGACCGGTGACCTCTCTACAACGACGCCTGCGTCGTTTCCCTCTCTGATACTCGACTTCTCTCGATTCTCCCGTGCCTTCCTTCTAATGGACTCCGCCGCCCCCTCCTCAGGACCTCTTCTGGACAGGGATTCAGTCAGCAACCGATCAGCTTGGCAGTCTGGGGCTCTTCTGTGTGTTCTGAGAGTCAGCTCTAGCTAATTAGCTAATTCTATATCTGTTATACCCTTCTACGCCCATGTACCTCCCCTTAATGTTGCTAAAATATGGGACCACTACTTCTGATTGGACAGGGACAGGGGGTGGATTCTCGCACCATGTTGATTTGGCCTAAATTGTAAAGCCTATTGTCTTTACGTTCCCACCCCTTCAAATTAATACATTCGCTTTATTTCCCACCCGTCTCATGACAAATGTAAACCAATTTTCATAGACATTGTATCAATGTGTGACAGGAAAGCACTAGTACAACATCTTCGGCCATCAGGTTACGGCCTTGGACTTCGTCCAGGTTGACTTCATTTGGCAGGTACACAAGGCACATGCGCAGAACCATTTGCCTCTCGAGTTTCAGGTCACCAACCCAGGCCCAAGTTTACAAACTAATAAAAGTGCAAGAAGAAAATATTAGAATCACAAATAAAATGTTTCACTGTATACCCACTATTTCTATTCTATTCCCGATTAATTATATATTCTATCCCGCGTTAGTAGCGTTAGGAAACGACAATTTAGTAATGACATGAGAGCAAGCAGAAGCATGTGAAAACATCAAGCAGCCATTTTAAAGCACACTGCGCAGAAGCAGAAGTTTCCCACCAAGCAAAGAAAGACGTCACACCATGTGATATGGTTGAGACATGCGCATTGAGTTTTCCCGCGCATAGCGGCCATTTTGGATTACAGACAAGCGTTATTCATTAGTAAAACACATAGGCAAGCATCTTTTTCTTTTGTGTCGAGAATGCAAAGGTTAGTATTAACAATACAAGTTTAATAAATTAATACTGTGAGGAGGATGGAATACAAGCAAGTTTCATTTATGAAACCTTGCTCCATCAGCAGTGACCACTCTATTGATTAGAAGTGTGGCTGTAGGCATGCGATGACCGACAGCGGTGTTTCATAGCGCTTAGACGCCCATCAGTTACCAGGATAAGGAGGGTGGCAGAGAGCTCTGCTGGGTGCACCAACCTCAATCACAGACCTGCACCGCTAAAATGGCAGCAGCTCCAAATTTCTCTTTTTTTTAACCCATCAATTGGGGGTTCTCCGTCTATCCCTTCCAGCCTGGAAGAGTTGGAAATAGTTCAGTGGAGCTGTGTCACATACATTTTTTCGTTCCTTCATTAAATGTTTTGTGATTAGTAAACGCTGGCCAATCAATGGCTTCCAAATTGAAAGGTTTAGTGCCTATGATTGAAAGGTTTGAACTTCAGGCACAACATGACACAGTAAACACACAATACTTTGAATATCAAGTCAGAGATGCTACTTTTAAACCTAAAAGGTCCTTTTCACTGTCCTATTTTGCCTATTGTAACTAAACAACAAAGCCTCATAGAAGGTTATATAGTCTTCTGAGAAACGATGGAAATAGTTTTACGGCATGTATGCAGTAAGGTCCTTTAACTGGAGTAACACTGAAGTCTATGGGCAATCATATTCTAAATGTTTTCCATAATCTCTGGAAATGTTTAGATCTCTTTCTATTTGCTATGGAAGTTGATTCTCAACAAATCTAAGAGCCAGGGAAGATGTTAAAGATTTTCCAGTGTACTGTGATAGAATGCCCTTCCATTAAAATGAATTAAAATAACGTCCCTGACAAACAAGGACATTGTGTTTGAGCTCAAGTGACTGCTATCTTGCACAAAACCAAAACACCAGCACTCATTAGTGAATTGGGATTCCCAGCTCACAAAAAAGGAGATTCCTTGGTGAGAAGGGAGTATTGGTCCTAACATTCCACTGCCCAGTCATCAATGCCACCATGGATCCAGTGGTCATTGAATGGGGTGTCATACATACTTCAGGATGAATAGTTACAGATCCAAATGATGCAATGGTCAATGTTGAAAAAGCCATTGGCTCAGAGGCTAGGGGTACCCACTAGAGCACTGGTTCCATTCGGCAAATAGGTGTGCACTAGTTTAGATTTAGAGTCAAATTGCATGTTTATATAGCTTTATCTATTGAGTCGAAGGGAAGTTAGCATAAGGCAGTAGTCAGGCAAGTCAAGTCAAGTGACAGTGAAGGCTCACCAACAGTTGCAGTTCTTTATTGGCCCCTCAACCTTCAGATGATGCAAATGTCTTCAATGTAAAAGCTGCCTTATGGCTCCAGTACAGGTTTTAGTCCACTGGGTCTTATGCTTGTGCTCCATGGTTATGGTAACTCCACTCCTCTCTTGGGCAGCTCAGAAACACGTCTTCCAGAATGGACACAGTAACAGGTCTTTTAAAATGCCCTGGACTTAATTTCAGGACTAGGGTACACAGCCACTTCCAAAGTTTGATTCTGGTTAAATGCTGCTCCTAGCAGGGGCTGTAGATCTTACTTTTACTTCCAAGCAAATCTTTTACTTCCAAGCAAAGTTCTGAGGGAGCAGTATTCACGACAAAGAGTCATAAGGTATAGGAGGTTAATAAGGGGTGGCACATGTTTGATTAAGCCAGGTATCTGTTAGTACTAAGATGTCCAGGTCTTGTTGAAGAAAGCTGTCCCTTCTTCCTCTTGTGTGAGCTGTGGTGGATCGGCAGTAGTGCATCTTTCAATTCAGAGTGTCTGTGGCAGGTTTTGCCCTGTGAGTTATTGTTAGTAAGGTTGCTTGGATTGCTAATATTGATTGTCCTTTATAATTGATGACCTTCAAAACAATTACTGTGACGTAAGTTAAGACTCTGGCTTAGCTCTACAAGGTTTGTTCTCACACCCACGAGTGAACTTAGTTTAATCCACCAATGACTGATTCTGAAAGACAGGTTATTGTAGCCTCGTAGAACCCTACACAATACATAGCTGAAGTGATGTCAATGCTTTTGGGTTATTAATAGTCCCTAAACAGGGATCCAGGGACACCATGGTAATTTGAGAAGCCATTTTTGTTCTTTACAATACCTCACACACAAACTGCACTAAGGAAAAATACTTTAACTAAAAAACATTTATTTCAACAGTCTCATTCTGCTGCTTAGCACATCTAAAATAACCATAAAGAATATTATTAAACCAGAACAAATGCATGTTGCGAATGAGAATAAAATGAACATTTCTTCCATACTTAAAATGTAATCTAGCAATCTAACACCCTAAAACCTACTTCTGTGCGCTACTCTAGGGGAGCATGGAGTAGCATAACTTTCATCTAGTTTCATAGGGAGAATCAATGCACTGCATACCTGTTTATAGCCAAACTCTACAGTTACCAGAAGTCAGGGAGGTATTGTTCACTGTGAAAGGAAAACTGGTGTCGCAGAAGTTCCTCTCCTCCTGGCCTTTACTCAGTATTAGCTCTCAGCATGCAGCATGATGCTGCAGCATCTCTGTATTGAAGATATTCTCTGGCATTATCTTGCGCGATAATCTGGGGCGAAGGACCTCTCTTGATAAGTGGTCAAGTGACAGCCCTTTTATACTGTATCTTATCTATGATAGGATGTTCTGGCATAAGTTTAGGAATGTCTGACATAACCTAAGTGCGTCAAGATGTGAGTCTTAGATGTATTCTTATAAAGAAAACAGGTAAAAACGTGTGAATTCAGACTACACTGTTTATGTTATTGTCTGACCTTGAAATAGAGATAACAAGGCACTTGTCCGAGACTGATGTCGCATCAGGTGTTCTCATCAATGTCATTGTCTGAGTGAGTTGACACATTCACAGGTTCTTGAAACGATAAGGACAGGTGACTTTTGCGTCAAAAGCAGCCATGTCAATGATTTCGCAAAAGTAGAGAAAATGGAGTCTCGGGCCTGCTGAAGATGGAGTCGGGCCTCAGGGACTTTAAATCACCTCCCAATTAGAAACTTTGGTCTACCATTGGAACCATCATTTGTCTTGGTGCAGTGCTTCAGCGATGTTTTTTCTTCTTTATTGATGTCATGAATTTTCAAGCTGGATGTCATGATTTTTTTTCCCACATTGATCGGGTGTGTGAGGAAGAGCATAGAAGACCTTTAGTGTGATTGTTGGAGTCAATAATTTAGACTTTGGGTTTTGATGTTTGAGATCCACTTCTTTTCAAGTCCCATGTTCCCTAGTTTTCGAGTTGGCAGAAGAAAACAATCAACCTTCCACACGTATATTGTTATCTTTATCTAAACTGCTTATGTATAACTTCACTATTGTACCGGAAATCATAGAACGGTACAAATGATCTCTTGTCAATGATAGTTTGCAATAGAACCAATGACATGCAAATAATGTATGCATTGTATCTGAAAAGGTATGTAAAAGTAAAATGTAAAGGTCAACATGAAGATGCCAGATGCAGCTGCTCCACGCTTCTAAAAATCAAGGTACACAAATAACTGTAAGCATGCATTAATTTGTACACTAGACTTTGTAAGCCACCACTGGGGATTCTTAAGATGCAAAAGGCCTCTGATGTGCTGACCACCCAGTTAAAGATACCATTGTGAGAAGAGCGAATCACTTGCAACCATCAGTGTCTTAAGTACTTTTCATGGAGTAGTGCTTTACTCATATGAAACTGAGCTGAGATAGAGGTCTCCTGGCATAATGAATGGTTGCATGCGGGAGCCATGTCCTTCATTAATAAATCTGATGCAATACTACTGGCTGACAAAGGAAAGGCACTTGATAAGTATGAAGGGGCCCCTGCAGTCTGCCAGTACCCAGTCTCAGCGCCCTTCAGCAAGGACCAAGCTTTAAGGGAAACCGTGGATGAAAAAATCTTCGCGAATGACAAAAGCAGCAGAAGTCAGAATTCATATTCAATACTGTATGAAAATTGGTTATTAGTTGAAGAGGATGTGAGACCAGCCCAAGTAATAAGTCCAAAATCCTGTCAGGTTAAACACACAGTTTCAACTATTGTAACTATGGTACAGTCCAGACAGGCTTAGCTTAGGAAAATGTATAAAGCATTTAGCAGTGCATAAATAACTCAAAAGTAAAAGCACAACACAATGAAAATTCCACACCCATTTCTAAACATTAAGAAAGATTTCAGCCGAAAAAATTCACCATAACGACTTAAAGGTAACAGGGGAGCAGGTGATATGAATGTTTAAACTTTTAAGGTGAAAGGTGCCTAGAAAAAGTAAAGCGCCAATCCGAAGTCACTGTTTAAGGTTGACTGGGACATAAGCGCAATTTCAGGGTGTCCACAATGGAGTAGATCAGATACATCGAGCTGGTCTTCCTGGTCAAAGTTTTTACGTTCTGACATAGGCTTTCTGACTGAAGTAGAATGAAATTGAAAAATGCCCCAGCCACCTTCCAGAAGTTGGTCAACCGGATACTGTCCGGGATGGAGACATTAAGGGGAATATTTACAAAGGAGTGGCAGAGTGAGGCGTTAGCGGTCATGACTTAAGGCCTCGCTCCACCACTTCAGAAACGCAAGGCTGCACCATATTTACAAGGAAATGGTGCAGCCTTGCATTTCCCTCTGTGCTGACGCTACACTTAGCAGTGTAGGGCCAACGCAGACGCCCTTGCACCATAGTGCAAGGGTGTCTGCGTGCAGGTAAGATTGTTTATGTACAGGAAGGTCCCCCTTCCTGCACATAAACAATCTTGAAATGCCATTTTGTCACTTCTATGTGTGCTGCTTAATGCAGCACACACAGAAGTTACAAAATGTCTTTTTAAAGGATTGTTTATGTGCAGGAAGGGTCACCTTCCTGAACATAAACAATCCAAAGCATTAACTTTTTCCATGTGTGCTGCACAAGGCAGCACACATGGAAAAGCAAAACGAAGAGAAATAAAGCATTTCTTCTCGTTTCGCCAAGTTAAGACCAGGTTTTCCCTGGTCATAATTTTAGCGCTGCCTCCTATTTACGCTGCCCTTGTAAATAGGGGGCAGCGTCAAAATCAGTGGTGTTGCGGTGGAACGCCCACCGCAACACCCACTGCCCACCCCTTTCACACTAAGCATAGCGTGAAAGGGGGCCTTATTTACAAGGCAGCGTTAAGCCACGTTAAGTGGCTTAACGCTGCCTTGTAAATAAAGCTTAGCACCTATCGCCATGGAAACGTGACAAAAAGTGACGTTCCTGTGGCGATAGGGGCTTGTAAATATGCCCCTAAGTGTAGCATATCTGGATGTGGTTCCTGTCTTTAGCTCCACCTGGCAAGAACACCTTGCACTACACTTATGTAAAGTGTGCACAAGAGGCAGTCTACATTGCAAAGCTCTCTGTACACAACCTTTCACCATTTTATTTGTGACCATAGCTAGTCCATTCACTTGAGAGTAAGAAGGTGCAGCGTGCTAATGTGAAATTCCCAAACTACTTAAAAACTCACACATTTTTTGTGACACAATAGTTTGTCACAATGACTTTAGGATTCCCTGCTGTAGAAAATGTGTCTTTCAAAAACTCTATTACAGTCTTGGAAGTCGCTGTGTTGAAGCACTTTGTTGAAATCCATTTTGTGGTGTAATCAACTAAAATCAAAACATCTCTCAGAGAGTGTAAGAGTTCAAAAGTTCCCACAATATTCATTCCTGACTTGTGCCTTGGTTCTCCCGGGACTTGTACAGGCGAAAGGGGTACCTGCCTCACAACTCTGCTTTTATCAGCAGAAAGCAATCTTTCTCTACATCTTCCAACCTCTTGGCCACACCTGGCCACCATCATCACCCATTCCAGTGAATTGAGATTCAAAGTGATACCTAAATCATGTTGATGCCCCAATCAAACAGATTGTTACCCTTCTTTGCAACATAGATTTTCCCAACTATTACTCAATCCTTGAAGGCTTTTTTCATTAGAACATGCCCCATGCCCCATGAGATCCACAGACATACCACCATAACCTACAGGGTTTTTCAGGTTCGTACAACAAAGGGGCATATTATCAAGAGCGGCGTTAAAATTATCGCCGGTTTAGCGGCAGAAAACTGCCGCTAAAGCGGCGATAATGGGCTGATAATATGCCTGGAGAATTCAATAGAAGCCCATGTTCACACCAGAACATGGACTTCTATTGGAATTCTCAAGAGCATATTATCAAGTCCATTATCGCCGCTTTAGCGGCAGTTTTCTGCCACTAAACCGGCGATACTTTTTAACGCCGTTCTTGATAATATGCCCTTAATTTTTCAATACCGAAAATAGTACCCCAATTTTTATCTGCTAGTATAGTGTAGGGCGAACCAGAATCAGACAGAACAGCTACCTCCTTCCCTCCAATGTCAACCTTGCACTTGGGTATCTTTATCACTTCAATATCCCATTCTTGCACATTCAGGAGTGCATCCATCACACGTATAACATGTATAACAATTAGGTTCTACCCCTCGTGCAATTCCTGAACGTGCTGTATATTGTCAACATTAGAGACCACTTTGTATTCTTTCTCATGCACACCCTGGCATAGTGACCTTTCTGATCACACTTACGACATGTGGACAGCTTAGCATAACAATTCAGACTGTTCGACCCATGGTTAGCATAACTATAGCAGTATCACTTGAATTTATTATTAGTTTGTTCATGTAGATTACCTTCTTGCTTCCTCATTCTAGTATAGGCACACATTCCATCTTTCACCCATGTTATTTTAGCTACCATTTTTCCTCCTTAATTTCTATTACCCATCCTGTGGCATACTCTATGCTTTCAATTAAAGAAATAGCCTCCCTCAATTTGGGGTTCTTCTGCGAAACAAACATTCCCAAATTCTTGGGTTATTAGTGGGCCCTTAGAATTGAATCAATGAGTTTGCCAAATTCACATGTTCTTGCTAGATTCCTCTAAGCAGCTACGAAGTTTGATGTTTTCCCTGTTTTACCTTGTTGATGTGAAAAACAAATTGCTTTTTCATGACCACATTAATTTGAGTTCCAACATGCAGTTGTAACATTTTTACAGACATTTCATATAACTGTTGGTTCCCCATCTCTTTGACCAGCAGAGATTTCTCCCAAGCTTTTATATACACTCCCAAGATTGTGGAGAAGTATCCCTGATTTACTTGGCGCAGAGACTTTATCACCACCAATTTCAATTAAGAGTCACACAACTTCTTCCATATCTTCCAAGTAAAAAGTGCTTCTCCTGCATCTGCAGGTTGAGACAAGCTGGCTGCTGTCATTATTACAAAAAATAACACCTTAAAAATAACTAACACAATAATTCAAAATAATAAGCTAAAACAACAAGGTAAAACACAAAATTAACATATAATGCTAACAAAAATAATTCCTTGTCATAGCTTTGGTATGTTCCCTTATGTTCAGTAAATACTGCTTCTGTCCAAAGCTGAATTTGCAAGGTTTTGTAATAATCTCTGTGTGAAGCTTATCAGATAAGTTGTGTTAAACATTTAAATATTATTCCCACTTTCGTGTGTTTATTTGTTTTTATCCAAGTAAAACAATTTTCTTTAGCAAAACGTGTCATAATAGTGGCCCAATATCACTTGAGTATCGTGTCTCTCAAAACAATCTTTTAGTTTTCGAATTTGATACTAATATTCAATACTAAATCAAGGAAATTGATTTTGTGGTAAACAACAATTTGCAGTTTAGGCACAACCTCGCTTCCAACAGTGCTACTGGTGTGTCCGAATTCTTTGAGGTTTCTTGCTTCTGACAGAGAAATTCCAAGATGGTGCCACATTGGTTCACCTTATGTGTGTAAGATCACATATGTGATGTTGCATTGCTGTGAGGGATGGAAGTGCATGTCTCTGAGCAGAGATTCAAAATGAAACGCATCAAAGGAAGCCAAAGACATGGGATCTCTTGCACTGCTTTCAAATGATTATAAGGCCGTGAGGTGGCCACGAATGTAAGATTTGCACATTTCACTACTGAAAATGTTAATGAATAAAAAGAAATCCTTCCTGCAGAGAATCTCTTATCAATGAAGTTTCAAATGAAACAGGATCTCCTCTTGGTAAGATCTCTTTTTGAGTGCCTCACCACCGAATTCGAAATCTTTGAAGATGGTTGATGAGTCATATCGTTTGGGGTGGTGGTAGATAGGCCTTCCCCCATCGCAAGTCTCTTGTCGCCACATGTAGTGTTTACTGCACAAGAAGAAGCTTGGACACAGGTAGGTTTTTTTCTGTTTATTGAAGTATTGTATGTTTTACCACCAAAGCATAACAGGACCGGACGCTTCCAACCCTCCCCACACTCTGCCGCCAAACCATCCCACTCTACAACAGAATGCCCAGACAACACATAGCATCTCCCATTCCAATCAGATCAAACCATAACAAACCACTGTTCATTAGTCCTGTTTGCATTCTCTAAAAATCATGATCTTATATTCTGCATCGATAGGTATGAAGTGCTTAGGGACTTATTGGGAGTTGGGCGGATGCAGAACATCCGCCAAAAAGTGGCAAAAATCCAGTCTGCTGTATTACGATTGTTGATGTCAATGGCCTTTAAATATGTCAAAAATCATAGGCACCTCTTTTTTTGGAAATGCCCTACTCTGACAAATTCTAAATAATGCCCTTAATCTGTAATTGTCTCTATAGACATATGCAGTAATATGTATCCACATATCATGACACTGAAGAAGTGTACTATAAAAATGACAGTTGTTAATATTGTACTTTTAAATAGATTAAACAAGAAAAGTGCTCAGTGATCATAACAGCAAGCAAATACACTCTTAGGCTATTTGAGTCTACATACAGAAATCCAAATACCTAAGAAATGGGGATGAACAGATATCTTTGAGGGAGCACTAGCCTAGACAACTTGAACAACTAATGTAAATTTACTTGGAAAGTAATTGAAATGGATGTTTCAACAGGTGAACAATGTAAGGAGGGCAAACACAAGGAGATGATGGATGGAGCGCTGAAACTTTTCAGACTCTCACCCCCAGTCACAGATCTGGGTTGAATCCATTATCGTTCTTTAGCTCACTTTGCCACCCAGTTCAGACACAGCTATATGCAAATCAGTCTTGACCCTGTGCCTCATGGGAACAGTCCAGCCCCAACTGCCAAGCCATATCTTCCCTGGACCGGAAACAAGCATCCTGGGACCGGTTTCGGGCTAAAAGCCCTCATCAGCCAGGCTAGCTTGAATCCAGTGGCAAAGTGAGCAAGGATCCACGTCTGGGCATACCCTGCCAACTTAGGGCGAACAAAGCAAACACAAGGAGATGATGAACGGAGCGCTGAAACTTTTCAGACACTCACCCCCAGACACAGATCTGGGTTGAATCCATCATCGTTCTTTAGCTCACTTCGCCACCCCAGTTCAGACACAGCTATATGCAAATCAGTCTTGACCGTGTGCCTCATGGGAACAGTCCAGCCCGAACTGCCAAGCAATGTCTTCCCTGGACCAGAAACAAGCATCCTGGGAACGGTTTCGGGCTAACAGCCCTCATCAGCCAGGCTAGCTTGAACCAGTGGCAAAGTGAGCAAGGGACCCACATCTGGGCATACCCTACCAACTTAGGGCGAACGAAGTAAACACAAGGACATGATGGAAGGAGCGCTGAAACTTTTCAGACACTCACCCCCAGTCACAGATCTGGGTTGAATCCATCATCGTTCTTTAGCTCACTTCGCCACCCCAGTTCAGACACAGCTATATGCAAATCAGTCTTGACCCTGGGCCTCATGGGAACAGTCCAGCCCAAACTGCCAAGCCATGTTTTCCCTGGTCCGGAAACAAACATCCTGGGACCGGTTTCGGGCTAACAGCCCTCATCAGCCAGGCTAGCTTGAATCCAGTGGCAAAGTGAGCAAGGGACCCACGTCTGGGCATACCCTTCCAATTTAGGGCGAACAAAGCAAACACAAGGAGATGATGGACGGAGCGCTGAAACTTTTCAGACACTCAACCCCAGTCGCAGATCTGGGTTCAATCCATCATTGTTCTTTAGCTCACTTTGCCACCCCAGTTCAGTCACAGCTATATGCAAATCAGTCTTGACCCTGTGCCTCATGGGAACTGTCCAGCCCGAACTGCCAAGCCATGTCTTCCCTGAACCGGAAACAAGCATCCTGGGACAGCTTTCGGGCTAACAGCCCTCATCAGCCAGGCTAGCATGAATCCAGTGGCAAAGTGAGCAAGGGACCCACGTCTGGGCATACCCTGCCAACTTAGGGCGAACAAAGCAAACACAAGGAGATGATGGACGGAGCGCTGAAACTTTTCAGACACTCACCCCCAGTCACAGATCTGGGTTGAATCCATCATTGTTCTTTAGCTCACTTCGCCACCCCAGTTCAGACACAGCTAAATGCAAATCAGTCTTGCCTCTGTGCCTTTTGGGAACAGTCCAGCCCGAACTGCCAAGCCATGTCTTCCCTGGACCGGAAACAAGCATCCTGGGACCGGTTTCGGGCTAACAGCCCTCATCAGCCAGGCTAGCTTGAATCAGGTGGCAAAGTGAGCAAGGGACCCACGTCTGGGCATACCCTGCCAACTTAGGGCGAACTAAGCAAACACAAGGTAAAGTCACGCTAGTAGTTTTAAGATGCTTAGCTTCCCAAAGCAGGAAGTGCGGTGCCGCGCTCTGATTGGTTTATTCCCTCCAATCAGAGGCGTACCTAGGAGGAGCCTGTTGTGCCCCCAGGTACTTTATGCACGCCGCAGCACGGACGCGCCACTGGCGCGCCCATGGCAAGCCCGCCTGCGCCCGTCCGCGCCTGGATGTCGCCAGGAGCCAGGAACTATGTCCATTTGTCCACCCAAAGGACTACCTACTCATGTGAGGTGCTACTCTCGGTTTGCAGGGCCATTCCCAAGTGCGGGACCCATAACTGGTCTCCCTCGGAGGGTGGGGGACACTGCGACCACTGTAATTTCAAGCCTCAATGACGCCTAGGCTCCTTGTCAGGCGATCGGCAGCCCTTAGCCAATATCGGCAGCATTAACTGCCGTTCGTTAGTTAAACACCATGCTGAAATACATGATTTACTGTTTGAACGCTCTTTTGACATTCTGTTCTTGACAGAAACCTGGCTCTCACAAGACTTGGTGGCTATTCCAGCCCTGGCCCTGCCCCCAGGTTTTGCTATGAACAGAGTGACGGGGCGTGGTGGCGGCATTGCAGTAATATATAAAGTCTGCTATATGTGCAGTTTGGAACAGGCGTCCATTCAGGATTGTGAAAGTGCCACATTTAAAGTAGCCTTAACTAAGAATTTCACGCTCTCTGGTCTGTTGATATACCGCCCCCCGGGGTCGTTCAAACTTTTCAAAGAAAGTCTGTGAACACAGTTAGCAGCCTTGCATTGCAATCGGCCAATTTTACTATTTTAGGTGACTTGAATTTACATTTGGAATCTGACAGTGACCCGGAAATATCCAACTTTCTTAATGACTTGGCAGCCTGTCAATTAAACTTACTGGTCTCTGGGCCTACGCATGAGGCAGGGCACCTGCTTGATCCAGTACTATCTAACATCCTGCTTGCGGAGGCCCCAGTATCATCACCCATGACATGGACCGATCACTACTTAATATGCTTCCTGCTGCACTTAACAGGCACCAAATCTCAGGGACGTCATAGCGCCATCTATATACACCCCTGGCAGAAATTAGATCACCCCACCTTCCGAGACATTCTGGTCTCCACTCAACCTATACCTGCCTCAGACATGGAGGGCGCTAGCGATAGCTTCGGTAAATGGATCAATCAGGCACTTGATAAGTGCATCCCAGCCAAATGGATCCACCCCAAGAAAGTCTTGTCCCATGAGTGGTTTGATGAGTCACTTGTCACGGCTAGGAAAAAGTGCAAAACTCTTGAGCGCTGCTGGAGGCGCTCCTACTGCCCTACGGCTAAATCAGAATATAAGGCTGCTAGAAAAATCTACCGTAAACAGATCCGGAAAACCCGAGCTGCCTTCTTTACCAACAAGATTACCACCAGCAATATCCCCTCTAAAACCATCTTTTCCCTATTACAGGATATGGAGAAATCACTGACGCCCAATGAAAGCTCTATCACTTCTAATGATCAATGTGAGGTGCTGGCCACATACTTCCTCAATAAAGTGGCAGGCATCTATGACAGCTTTCACGTGGCATGTGAAACCGCAGATGCGCCGAGGGAAGACTTCACAGGGAACGGGGCTCACTCCCTGTCCTCTCTGCCCCCGATCACTATAGATGGCCTTAAGGCGCTGATCGCCAAGATAAAATCAGGGTCCCCTGTTGATCCTCTTAAACTTGTAATATTTGTCAAACACCCGGATTGCCTGCTTCCCAGTTGTTTGGATCTTATCAACCTCCTCCTCTCCAATGCTGAGATCCCTCAAGCCTGGAAACACGCCAAGGTAATTCCCCTATTGAAGAAGCCGTCTCTTGGCGCTTCCAGACCGTAGAACTATCGCCTGATCTCTCTGCTACCATTCCTGACGAAAGTTACCGAATCCTTTGTAACCAGCCTTCTGACGCAGTATCTGGAGTCCAACTCCTTACTGGATCCGTCCCAAAACGGCTTCCGTCCCAGGCGTAGCACAGAGTCAGCCCTATTAGCTGTAACGGAACAACTAAGATCGTCCATGGATGAAGGCCATATGACGGCACTCATCCTGCTGGACCTCAGCGCAGCCTTTGATGCGGTCTCACACAATACCCTGATGAGTCGGTTGCAGGAGATCGGTATCAAGGGTAGTGCGCTTGAGTGGTTTGTGTCCTTCCTGCGGAACAGGTCTTTTCAGGTTATCTCTCCTCCCTTCCACTCCCAGAGTCACCCTCTGTGCTGCGAGGTCCCTCAGGGGTCAGCATTGAGCCTGACCCTGTTCAATATTTATGTTCGACCATTGGCCCTGCTGGCCAAAGCCCGTAAAATATCTCTGGTATCATATGCGGATGATACGCAGCTAGTCTTTTCTTGCACTAATGACCCCAGCCAAGATACGGGCAATTTCCAGGAGGACCTGTCCGCTATAGCAGGCTGGATGGAGGCTTATTGTCTCCAGCTTAACGTGTTTAAAATGGAGATCCTCCTGTTAGGCAGAGACTCCCATTTATGGGGTAACAGGTGGTGGCCTCAGGAGTTGGGTCCCCCTCCTGTGCCAAAACCATTGTAAAGAACCTCGCATCAGGATGGACAGTGCTCTATCTTTTGAGGAGCACGCCAAGATTGTGGCAGGAACCTGTTTCGGCATTCTGCGTAGCCTCAAACCTATTTTGGTATTGTTCGAACCCCACACCCGCCAGTTGGTAGTTTAAGCCACGATTTTGGCCAGGCTGGACTATTGCAATAGTCTCTTGCTTGGCGCTAATAAATCAGTGACCAATAGGTTCCAGCGCACCATGAATGCTGAAGCCCGTACTCTACTCGCTATACCGAAGCACAGCTCTGCCTCTGGTGCGCTGTGCCGCCTCCATTGGCTGCCTATTGAGCAGAGAATCCGGTTCAAAGCACTCTGCGTCACGCATAAAATTTAGGCAGACGTCGGTCAAAAGATTCTCAATAATCTATGACTTCCATACATTCCCACCCGCGCTCTGTGGTCTGCGTGCCACCACCTGCTGCAGGTGCCACGTTTCCGTAGAGCGAGAACGGGGGCTCGTTAATTTAAGGTACGAGCACCTACCCTTTGGAACTCACTGCCTCTCTTTATCAGGTTCATCCCCAATCACCTGGCCTTTAGAAAGGCAGTAAAGACATGGCTGTTCCAGTAGCAGGAGCCTCGTATGCATCCTCCCTCGTACCTTAGCGCTGGGACGTCCCTTTGCTGGGACAGCCATGCGCTCTACAAATCTCCTAACATAACATAACAAGGAGTTGGCAGGGTATGCCCAGACGTGGGTCCCTTGCTCACTTTGCCACGGGATTCAAGCTAGCCTGGCTGATGAGGGCTGTTAGCCGAAACCGGTCCCAGGATGCTTGTTTCCGGTCCAGGGAAGACATGGCTTGGCAGTTCGGGCTGGACTGTTCCCATGAGGCACAGTGTCAAGACTGATTTGCATATAGCTGTGTCTGAACCGGGGTGGCGAAGTGAGCTAAAGAACGATGATGTATTCAACCAAGATCTGTGACTGGGGGTGAGTATCTGAAAAGTTTCAGCGCTCCGTCCATTATCTCCTTGTGTTTGCTTTGAACAATGTAAGGAGCCATCTTCAGGATGATAAAATTAGAGCATCTGGGTGAAGAATCAGGGTAAGCAACCACACGGGTCCTAGGGAAATAAATGGTTGGTGTCTTGTGATTAGAGGCGAGCAAAGACTCCTAGCTCACAACTTCCCACTGCTGCCGGGGGCTGATTAGTACTCCTTGAAAGCCATTCGTTGTTCTGAACCCACACTACCAAGCAAGTTTAAGATAAATCTCTCATTCTTTCATAGTAGTCCTGTCTCCTGCACATCAGAATTCCGCATCAACATTATCAAAGTTTGGCAAAACGAGAAAAACAGTATGTGACCTCCGAAGAACAGCCCCCTCTTCTTCTGTGCCTCACTGTACATCAGTGCTGTACGAAAGTAAAATGCTGCTGAAGCAATGTGTGCGCTAACATACTGCCCCAACATGTGAACACACTGCAAAATATATTGAACGTTTGTCATCAGGTATGTATTATGAAGACATTTTTTTATTATCTTACATTTTTATAAAACAGTGTTACACTGCAACACTAACGGAAAACAAATATTTAAAAGAGGGATTAAAATAAACCATTCGTTCCGTTATGTCCGTGGTGACTGTTACAGTGTCACACTACTGTTACTACTACAAGAAAGTATATCTAAAAAAAAATCAATTATTTAAAATATCACTTTAAATGTCAGCTTACATTCTTATAATTTTTTCACAGAAACATGAGGGTTGGCTGACTGAAGGATTGGGCACAATGAAATCTTAGATGTGGTACATAATTAAAAACAAATTCACTGAAAAAAATCAAAGTTATGATATGGTTAGCATTGATTTTAACACTCCAATGTATGTTTCAAAAGAATCTCAAAAAATTCACCCAAAAACCTCAAACTGTTGATTTCTTCCCATTAATTAAAGCTGAGAAACCACTGAAATTCGCCAATTATGGTTAGGAGCACATTCCAAAACTCACAAAACAGCCATAAAGTCCATAACCAGCACACCAAATGCAATGCTTAACTCAGTTTTGAATGAATTTCATTGTTTTTTTAATGATGTACGTATGTTCCAACCCACGCTGCACACTCCAGCCTGGCCTTTGACCAGGCCGTGTGCGTAATCCACCGACCAACTCCTTCTGCATATGACCTTTTGCAAAGCACAGATGGGACTGGCTGCAAGGTCTGGCCTGTGATCAAGCCCTGAGCTCAACCAACAGGGGGTAGCCACCACCCACTGTGCATGGCCGGAGGTGGACGTAGGGCCGGCTGTGGCTTTACACTCAACCCGCCACAAGCAGACAGCCACAGGTGTGCCAGGTATTCAGTCTTGCTCAGTGGTGGTTGGGTAGCAACCCCCTGCTGTGCATAAGGGCTGGCCTATATTGCTTCACCTTCGGCCAGGCCTTTCATTTGTAATTTTCTTTTTCCCCGATATGTGAATCCTTAAAAGGATTTGCAAATCCAACACAAGCTTCATGCCCTGAAGCTTGCCTCTGAATCACGATTCAGTTTCTTTTAGATTCACAGATCTGCAACACCTAAAATGTCCTTCTATAAAGATGTGCATGTTTGTTGGAAGGCAAAGCTCTGCTCAGCAGCTGCTTGCATCAATTCCATGCTGAAATATCAGCAAACTAGCAGATATTAGTCGAACAGATGGTGATATCAAGACTTTAAGCAGTCATGGTGGCGACGAGCATGTTAAAAAGGTGTGAGCATGGTCGTGGCAAGCACCCCAAACAAGCATCAGCCTGGTGCTGGTAAATACCTGAAGCAGAGAGGGGCCTGCTGGTTCCTACAATGCCAGACAAGCTTGGGCAAGGTGGTGCCAAGCACTTCAAGCAGTGATAGACATGGTGGTGGCAAAAACCTGAAGCGGTTGTGAGCATGCTATTGACAAGCACTTCAAACAGGAAGCAGCGTGATGTTGTAAGCCAGTGGTTCCCAAACTTTTTCAACTCATGGCTCCCTTGGCTTATTGGCCGTTGGCCGTGGCTCCCTATTATGCTAATTTTTTTTTAAAAATTTTTTGCGGGTGGATGGCCTCGGGGGTACTTACACTTTTCTCCATGAAAATAATTGGGATAAAGTTGGGTCATGTACCCCATGACATGCCTAACAGTCATGGGGTACTCCTGTAGTGTAGAATGGGATGGAACACCTAGTTCAGTTGGGACATTTATCACACACAATAAATGTCAATTCTTTTATAAGAAGAAAAATGACTTGAAGCAGGCTAGGCATCTTGGTGGCAGGGACTTCCAGCAGACTTCATCAGAGCGCCAGCAAGCACTTCGAGGAACAGATTGTTCTGTATGCTGTGAACCATACCTTCAGGCGCCCTGATTTCACCGTATGTAAAGCTGAACTAGATACCGATTAATTCAGAATGGTAAATAATGCCAGTGTGCTTGCGTGGTTGAATGGATGGGTATGCACAGCACATTCAGCCTGTTTAGTAAACTATAAAGATGCCCTGTTTATGCAAAAACGAGCTTATAACGCATATGGAGAGGAGACAGCAAGGGCATAACGAATTGAGATTATCTGAGCTTTGCATCGACTGCTTCCTCGCTCTGGAATTGTAATGAGGAAAGCCGCACTGGCCAATACAACAATTTCAATGTAAATATGTTTATGCGTGATATGGTTCACTAATGTGCATGTGCTACAAAACATGTATTTATTCGTATGTTCATGTGTTTATTTTTATACTTTATGAAACATAACGTCACATTGGAGAAGCTTTGCATCGCTAAGTAAACCTAATGTACAATTATATTTATCAAAGGCACTTGCGTTGGTGTCGTTCCTTCATTTATATGTTCCCTGTTGCAAATTTCTTGTTTCGTGAAGTATTTTGTTCACAAGATAAATATTATGTAAATTAGCTAATTAATGCACAGTCTGTGCATCTGAGTTACACACACTACAATGCGTTGAATAGTGAGGGAAAGTTAAATCCATGGGTTCTTTCAGCAAGTACTGATTAAACTGAATATATTTTATTGAAGAAGCATTGTCATTCTCATCTCAAAAAACGGAATTGGGCGTTTAGCTATATAACAGATATTAGAGTATTGGCGGGTAGAAGCCCGTAGCTCCAACATTCTAATATTTTAGCCTTACAGAGCCCGAGGGGATGCCCGAGGGGATTTTAATCCCAGAGGGCTCCCTGAGGCCTTTGTTTTATTTGTTAGAACATTCTGTCCTCTATTAGCAGAATGTTCTAATATTCTGCCCTCTAGTGGCAGAATGTTCTAAGAGCCTTAAAGCCCTCTGTAGCTGGGCTATACCAGCCATTAAAGTCCCGCTCTCTTGTTAAAGGCCTGAGCCGAAATGGCTGGTATAGCCCACTATGGCGGGCTATAAGGCTAGAATGTAAAAAGTAGTCCAGCGCCTCTCTGCAACTGCTGCATCAGAGTATTTTTCCTCTGTTCTGGAAGCTGCTATATATTTTCCCTACAGGGATAGTAAGGAGTCACTAATCCAACAGACTCCCCAAACTATATATACTCCTCAAGAACACTAGTGATTTGGTCTAAGAAAGAGGACCAATAAATCATTGGTCTTCCTGCCCATATTCTCAAAGGAATCCAAAGGAACCTGATGCCCATGACTTGGCTGGTGCCAGCATGTTAAAATGTTTGGGGTAAGGTAGCTGCACCAAGGGCTGGTGCCCAATGGCCTTCCCCTTGAAAAGTAAGCCCAAATACCTCTAAGAATGGGGCATTTTGCATTTATTTTTGTACTAAATATGGACGACCGCCACCAGTTGATCAGTTATTTTGTGCAAAAATTATTGACAACATCAAGGTAAACGCAGACAGCAGACTGACTGCGAACACCTTCATTGCACCTGTTATTAGAGTCACCCTTAGAAGATCACAAACCTCTTTTTAGAGTAATCTGGTGAATATAAAATGGATAAATCTCAGCTGCTATCACAAAGGAACAAGGTCATCCCTATTCCCCACTTCGTTCCACTCTCAGCTTCCTGTTTCCCAGTCCTATCTGAAGACAATGCACAAGGTTTCCAGACAGGGCAGACCTTGGAGATTGTACTTTCCTACTTTCATGTAGCCAGCACCAACCAATATTGTATTCTGGGAGCAGGACAAAGCCTCCTCTAACCACCAACCCCTCTGAAGAGGAAAATGTGCCCCAACCTGGTTGGTTGAGAAGTAAAACTTCTTGAATGCATGGGTGCTAAGAATATAAGCTATGGCTACCCTTGCTGATGAGGGGTCCCAGGAGCTTGTTTCCGGTCCAGGTTTGACCTGGCCTGGCACTTCGGGCTGTACTGATCCCATGAAAAGCAGGGTCAAGACTGATTTGCATATGGCTGGGTACAAACTGGAATGGTGTGGTGTGCAAAAAAACGTTGGCTTTAACCCAGATCTGTGACTGGGGGCTAATGTTTGATTTCTTCAGCATTCCGTCCATGATCTGTTCTTTTTGCATTTGTCGACCTAAGTGGGAATAATATGCCCAGACGTGGGTCCCGTGCTCGCTAAGCCACCAAATTCAGGCTAGCCTGGCTGATGTGGGGTGATACTCCAAAACCAGACCCAGGACGCTTGTTTCCTGTCCAGGGAGGACCTGGCCTGGCAGTTCGGGCTGGACTGTTCCCATGGGGAGAAGGGTCAAGACTGATTTGCATATGGCATGCTCCAAACTGGAATGGTGAGCAAAAAATGATAGATTAAACCCAGATCTGTGACTGGGGATGAATGTTTGATTTGTTCAACATTCTGTCCATCATCTGTTCTTTTTGCATTTGAAAATAGAATATGGTGGCATGCTTTCGACAGAGCACGCAAACCACATATTTTCCCGGCTGAAGGGCGATGGACAGACAGGAGAATAAAGGTACATTTTAAAAGTATTTAACATCAAACAGCTTGAAATACTAGACTTTGCTCTCTAAAAAAGCCAAACCCAGAACAAACTTCCTGGTTTCCCTATTCCCAAACTGGGTCAATTTTCATGGTGAAATTGAAATGTCTCTACATTGTGTCTGGTCCTTTGCGTCAGTAGGTACAGCCACAAAAGCGGGGTATGGTTTTTATCAAATGAAGTGTAGGAACGCTTGGTGGTAGGATTTTTGTGGATCAGTTTCTAGAACTATCTCTCAGAAGTGTGAGGAAAATGCATGAATGTAGACAAGGTTTTAAGTTTGCAGAGCATTTTGTTAAAGAAAATAGTGTGAGGTCCACCGACATCATACCCCTGAGCTAGCGTTACGCACTGGGCCCAGAACTATTCTTTGTATTTCAAGTATTTTCATCTAACCTCCAACTACTATCATACTCAATTGGTCCTGCAATGGATCTTGTTCTGTGCTGAAAGGGATTGGATATTCGGAGGATGAGCAATTGTCAAATGAGGACCAGAATAAGAGAATTACTATATTCAAACATTATTTCTTAACTTTAGGAAATATCAATAGACAGTCTTTAAAGTAATATCAACCAAATGATTTACCCACAAGTAAATAATGAGTCAGAATCAGCAGAGTTTAGTTTAAATCTCAAGGTTTAGTATTTAATTCCAGGGTAAAACACATAAATGGCGTACAATCCTAAATTGAGCTAAAGTTTAAGTATAATAAAGCAGTAACAAACTCTGCAAGATCCAAGGTTGAAGGAAGAATCTTCCTCAGCTGAGGAAGATTTTGAATAACTATAGTATATGGATTAATAGGAAATCAGTTGACCCTTTTACAAACCCTTAGGAAAGTTCAGAAAGTTCTGAATGACCAGTTCTAGTTAGTTAAAGACATAAATCTGTCTCAGTCCACCGCTGCAACATCAAAGTCACAGCAACAAGACGTGAACCTTTTCAGCCGAAAAGGTTCCACTATTCTAGCATACAGCCGTCAGCAGATCGCAGTATTACATCACAGTTCGCGTTGTCCCCAGATGTCCAAACCGTCAGTCTCAATGCTGCAAAATGGGTGAGCCTAGCTCAGGTCCAAAATCTGAGTAATTATACTCCATGAGTTCCGGGATGACACCCTTGACATCATCAGGAATGTCAGACCACTCTGTCCCATTGGTCGTCTTCGATAGGATGAGGATGATGTAGTAGGTAAAAAGTATACAATCTGGAAGAATGAATGAATTCAAGTTATGTAATTTCCTCAAAACCATTGTAAGTTTAGTCATATGAACAATGAGATGCTCAGCGAGTAGGTGAAAACATGCTCTGAAATTGTTGACAGTCTGTTTCCAAGCATTTGTTCTAATATGTAACATATTTTGTTGCAAATACAGTTAAGCTGTGCTGAAATGTCAATGGAAATGATTGAGAGTTAGAACACAAGCGGCAACCTGGCTAAAAGTTCCCACAGACTTCAAACTCTTCAGTTCATGAGTTCACATTTGGTAAAAGGAAGCAAGATCTAAGGCCTACATAGAATACGGCTTATTCACGATATATTATGCTAAAATATGAATCTCGCATTACATAGCATATAGTATTGATCTCTCAATTAAGTCCATTAATAAACACTTCAGTCAAATCATAATCATTTCATGTATGTATAGGGTACTCATAACAAATGTGTAAATGTCAATGTTACACATATGGAAGAAAGGTACATATAAATCGTCTTCGCATATATGTTATTAAGGCACACACACAATTATAAGTACATCTGATAAAAGATTTCATGAAAACAACGTTAACTAATCCCGTGTAGCACCTTCTTTTCTTTTGTCATTTTCAGTGTACACATTACACATGAAATGCTATTTATTTCTAGCACATGGAACATTAATTTTGCATGTAAGATTTCTTAGCTTATTTTTTTATCATATTATCTAACCATAGGATCAATGCCATTAAAGTGTTAATGATTCACAACTATTTAGTAAATATGATATATAACATAAACTCATTCTAGCAGTCTGCATGCTTTTACAATGCAGTATTCTAAATCAGAGTTACATTTTGTAATTTTTCCAAAAACATGAAAGCTAGCATACGTTTGCCATCATCTATATAGAGTAGTGTCACAATCATTTCTTTCTAAATTGTCGCAAATTTTGTTAAGGGAAATCTCTGCTCTATCACCACACTGGACTTCCCTTGGTGTCTAGTTTTCAGAAATGTATGGGTTTAGTAGGTTTTCATGGGTTTCAGCCAAGACCAGACTCAAATACCTCAGCTAATCACGTCACCAAAATGAGGCCTTTTTAATAGCGAAAATTAGATGCCTCCAAGTTTGGAGTTTTGCAGGACATTTTGGGTAAGAAATGGTAGTGAGATCCATGCAAGTCGAACCGTCCTGTACTCTCCTGGGTTTCTAGCTTTTTAGAAATGTCTAAGTTTAGTAGGTTTCTGTGAGCGACAGACAAGCTAGGGCCCAAATACAGTAGCTATTCACATTACAAAAATGGGTGAATTTTCATGATGAAAATGTGATGTCTCTTTGTTGTGTCTTGGGACTGATCATGTTGTAGACCTTAGGCCCAGTCACACAGGTAGGGTACCATTGTTATCTGGGAGAAGTGTGAGAACTTAGAATAGTAGACCAATTGTTTTTACCAACTGGATTTCTCTATATTTTTGTCAAATGTAATCAAGTGGGCACAAAAACCCCACGTTTTCCAAAATGACCTTCAAATCACTTGATAGTATGGGGAACCCCAAATTTAGAGTTGTACAAATAACCACTATTCCTAAACTCAGTATCTAAGGCACATTTAAAAAATGGCTAGATTTCCTTCCTACCCACTTTTAATTCAATACATTTTAAGTTATTGTGTAGTCGATACATAGTGAAATATCATTATAACCGCCACATCAATTGTTGGTTGTGGCCATCACATGTTTTTCGTCAACCAACAAAGACTAAGGGGCCGATTCCGATTTCGGCCGGAAGGGCACCGAACGATGGTCGGAGCCCTTCCGACCGAATCGGAACGTGCCGGCCGGATTCCTTTCCGACCGAGCCATTCCGATGGGCTCGGTCGGAAAGAATCCGACTCGGATTTCCGGATGGCTTACGACGGGCTCGGAGAGCCCGACCGCCGTCCGGAAATCCTTCAGTACTCCCCCAGCCGCCTCTTCACGACCGAGGGAGTACGATGGCAGATTTCACTGCCTTTTCGTGTCGGTCTTTCCGGCACGAAAAGGCAGTCGGTAACTGTCTTTGGGGGCCCCCAGTAGGGCCCCCATGGGTGCGAGGCCGCCGAATGGCGGCCTGGGGCACCTATGGTGCCCCTCTGTTGATCCCTGCACCCGGTGGCAGGCACCTTGGGGTGCCGGCCACAGGGTGCAAGGATGAACTGCACCCTGCTTTCACTATGCAAGCATGCATTCCGCTCGGAATGCATGCTCCCATTGTGAAGTATACGAGTGCGACCGAACAGGGTTCGGTCGCATCGTACTTGCAGGGCCGTAACCGACGACAGCAGGTCGGTCGGTTACGGCTCCTGGACGATGTCGGACGGACCTGAGTCCGTCCGACATCGGAATCGGCCCCTATATGTTCATGCCACCAAAGGAACTGGCAGACATAACTGTATATTACTTTTTACAATCAGCTATAGAGGCAAAAAACATAAAGACAGAACATTTTCCCCAATATTAGAAGTCTATTCGATGTATTAAAAACTTTTCCACCCCCTTTAGGCCCTGATTACCGGTGGTGTCGATAGACCTTGAAAATACATTCAACACCATCAGCTGGACATAATTATTTATGGTATTGAAACACATGGGATTGGGGAAGTAGGCCATGAAATGGATTACATTATTGTATACTGACCCCACAGGAAGAGTCCATATGGGACATATAATCTCAGAGGCACACAGAGTAAAGAGAGGGACTCAACAAGGATACCCATCATCCCTATTACTATTTTCAGTGCAAATGGAGCAATTTGCAAATGTTATACAAGCAAAAACAGGGACAGAATAACAGACGTCCTATATCTGTGATACATTGCTTTGTTTAAAAGATGTACAGACAAGGTTAGACACCTCTAATAATGCCCTAGAAGAATTTGGGGAGGTCTCTGGTTTAAAAGCAAATTGGTCTAAGAAATGTACACTCCCTAATCAACCATAAATGTGACATTGAGAACACTTGGATATTTAGTCATCCATTACTATGGGAACCCACCACATTTCGATACCTCGGAGTGCAGATAAACAGATAGGAGTGGGACATCATCATGGGCAATATAAGAAGGACAATAGCTTCTAATCAGGGAAGTATTACCTTTTGGAAGTCTCTACCACTCATGGGTATGGGCAGAATAACACTGTCCAAAATGATAATCCTACTAGGACTCTTGTATCTCTTTGCTGGTTTACCAGACCAGTTACCAGTATGCCTCTTTAATTTGAAAGATAACTTACTAGACTTGATTTTTAATTAAAAAATGTAGAGGGTTGCACTACATAAGCTTCAACTGGGGGGCCCAGATTATCATCTATATTTTAAAGCAGCCCAGCTCCAGTGGGTAACTAGATGGAATAAAGACACACCATCATCTGAGACAGAATAGATAAAAGTGTACGTAGCACCAGAAGACATAATAAAAAATGTTGATAGGCACATTTAAACAGAAAAAAACCAGAGGGACTGGTAAGAGCGGCCATGTATAACAGGGTCAGATACCTGAAGACAAGATCGGGGATTGTGTACTCCCCAAATGTTCTGATCCGGAGTCTACACGGAGAGAGCAACCTGTGCCAATTCAACACGACACATGGAATTTGATATACTTGGGACAAGATAACAGGCAGTGACATAGATATACAGAACACTGATGAGCTTAAGTAGGTGTGCATTGAATTGGTTGAGGACAAAATGGACAAGAAACATGAATAAAGAATTAATGAAATCAGATTGGGCCTTGATATAAAATTATACCTCAAAAGTATCAAGAAATGTCAGAATTAAGTTCCATCAATTTAATAAACTACATAGAATGTATCTAACTTTGGAGTATTTGTGCAACATGTACTCTCTGGTTTCAGCTACAAGATCCTCTTGTGGAAATGAAAACAAGATCTTTTTTTATGGCCGGTCACAACAGATTACTGAGGGAAATCAGCACAACACTCACAGAGGTAACCTGAAACCAAATTTAAATTCCATTGGATCATGCCTCATAGGCTTGTTGCCATGACCTAAGAGTCAGGAAGCTGAAAGCAGATTTGTAGATGTAAAACTTCCTTCGGCTAAGAAAGGAGTGGCCTCGAACTGGAAATCCTCCAAAGCTCTTATTTTATAAGTTGGTAGAAGGAAGTGGTAAAGTTGGCTACACAAGAATGCACAGCATTATATATGAACAGTCAGAAAGGCATGGGAGATGAGGCACTGGTTCAGGCCTGAGGCCTACTATTAGTGGAGTCTGAAAGCCATTTCAACAACAACAAGGCTGAGTAAACAGAGAAAAGGACAGCTCGAACTATTAAAGAGATGGAACACAAGAACTAGATAGAGGAGTAATGACATTGATAAAATTATTGGCATACATGCATAATCTAATTCTTAGAAAAATGAGCATTGCGAAGCAAGACGGGTAACTTCATTGCTTCCGATCAGGTGATAAGCTACCCCCTTTGGGCACAGATAAATCCCCTATACCAACCAGAAGAAAGAAAAAAAGATAAACAATAATATTTACTGAAAAAAAGAATGCTGATGTCAATCCTAACATGGGCCGAAAATATTAACATTAAGTTATAAGACTACAAGTAGTAGTGGTTTATGTTTTTCAACTTTTTCTGCCAGGGGTGCTGTAAGAAGGGGTGCTATAGGTGCAGCAACACCCCGAAACAAACTAGAGAGATTGTAAGATGAGGGACAATAAAGTGTTCATTTAAAAGGGTGTCTCTTGCAGCCTTTAATCTGTGTACAAAGACAGTCAGGGGTTAGGTACATATGTATGTGGTATTTGTATAGTGTAAACCTAACCAAAATGCAGACGAGTCTTGTGCAGGTTTAAAGGCACGTATAGAGTCAACAGGTGACAGGAGTGGTACCTGGCTTCTGGGAGAAGATGCCTATGGTTACTGCACTGTGATGTAGTGTTCTTTAAAGAGATGCATCTTCAACTTTTTCAGAAAGTGGAGCTGCAATGGGACAGTCATGATGTATACCGAAATGTTGCTACAGATCCTGTGTGTATAGATAGAAATGGTCTGCTGCCTTGTTTTTCCTTTTTTCACTTCTCAACCCCAGTCTGATGATGTCCTGGCTGCTGGTGTGCCGAGAGACACCAGAGATGATGAGCGTGTCTTCAAGATAAGTGGGGATGCTAATCATGATGAATTTGTAAATGAAGAAATTGGTTTTGATGATGCTGCAGAGCCAATGAAGTTTCATCAGGATGGTGGTGATGTGATCATATTTCTTCCAGCCCTTGATGGAATGTGCAGCGGTTCACAGGATGTGCTTAAGTGGGGCCAATATGGAGTCTTGGATTCCATGGAGCAGGACGCTACCACCACCCAGATGTGAAAGTACAAGGACTTGAACAGCAGTTCTAAACTAACTTTTCAAAGAAAAAAGGTTCACTTTCTTTAGAAGAGAGAACTGGTACCAGACTGTTTTTGATTTTTTTGCAATGTGTTCCTTGTGGTTGGTTTCCTGAGTGAATTAAAGGAACTTAGCGTTGAGTGAGAGTTGGAGTTCGAAGCCATTAAGGTTCAAGTCATTGAGCCTGATGTGTACAGCCCCTTGTTTGCTGTTCTAGGCAAAGGAGAGGAATTCTCTATTGATGGGGATGAGCTTTAGGTAAGCGCTGGACATCCAGGTCTGGGTGAGGTGCAGGCAGTGTTTGATGGGTTAGAGTGTGGAGCAGAAGGTACTTTCAAGTAGAGTTGTGTATCATCAGCATATTGGGGCATTTTGATGCTGTTATCTGTGAGTAGAGCCCCAAGGGGTAAAATTAAGCCCAGGACACGTTGATTTTTAGAAATGACATTTTATTCATTTTTTTCATGCACATCTGTGATTATATGGCTGCAAAGTGGGGTGCTTTATAACCTGAAATTTAGTGACACATGGTGGGAATCAGGATAGGGTGAAAGCAAATGCCACATGATAAAGATTTCCTTAATTCTGTAGATCTAAAACAATGCTAGTTAGCACACTTCCTGGCATTTCCAAATGATACCGACACTGAAAGTACAAATATGGTCCATTGCTTGATACTGCTGTTATTCGACCAAAACTAATATTTTAAGTTGGGCCAAAAAACAAACAATTTACTTTCTATGATGTACACAAGACTGAAAGTACTGATTTAATTTGCTATTTTTTAAAATAACATTTTCATTTCAAAGTAACAAAGCTAAAGCCCCACCAAACAGCAGGTTTTATGACCACAGACAAATATTGTTCTAAGTCAGCTCTGCTGGAGGCATTCATGGGTTTGGCCCACACGCGAATGAACCCACTAAGTTAGCATATGATTAATAGACACTCATCTTCTAACATGTGGCCATATCACATAAAGAGTTAACTTAAGACATGCTCCCAGCCACAGGTTTGACCTGGACCAGTGTCCTAAATTGTTGAAGAGCTAGAGAAGCTGTATTTTACCATCTCAGACTGTAGTGAAATAATGTCTCTAGAAAAGGAACATGCTGCTTTTGGTCATAAATGTTCTGGCATTTGTAGGCATCTGCAATGTAGTTACAGAGAACAACAGAATAAATCACAATAGCCTAAAATGACAAAAGCGTAAAAAAGCACAACACAATAAACAGCCAAAATTGAATTCTACACAACAACCACAGTACAGCACAACAGCAACACAATGCAATAATGCAACACGAAATCCAAGCAGCACAGAAAAAAATAGAGCACATCACACCACAACAGATAATCAATATGTGCAAATTTTCTCATAACGCATTACCACCTTTTCAGTTCTGTTTTCATAAAACAGTGGTGAAAGGTGTTGACACATAGCACTGCCTTTCTTAACACCAAATAGCATCAATCAAAATGTTTCTTGGTCCGGCCCTAGGAATGTGATTGCGGTGCTCCTATACCAACTAAGTACATTTGTATAGGGTACACCATCATGAAAAGTGGATTTGCTTTTTTGAGAGAGCCTGAATTGTTATAAAGTATCTTTCCGGACTATAGATCCTTTATCTACAATACATTTTCTGTGTGCAAGTTAAATGTATATTTAATCAATTAACTAGACTCTATATTTGCGAATTCCGCATTCACAAAATGTAAGATCTGCAAATTTATTAGCTGTGGAATTTCCCCAGGTGAGTGGCCATTACACCATCATAAGTGAGACATAATGAGTGTTCCCAGAAGGGTGACCAGGGAGTAATTAGTACTTGTAACTGTAATGAATATTCATAAAGTGTCAGTTTTCTGGTTATTCACAAATATTTTCAGTGCCTCTCCCACACTTATCTGCACTTATAAACTTAAACCTAATTGAAAATCAGGAGAACGTGATGTATGAAATAAGTATAGTAACATGCTCCAAAATTCCCCTGTTTCAGATTTCTTCTTGTTTCTCACTTTTTGCTTTAGGGATAGAAAATTAGAAATTGTAACTGCCCTTTTCTTCAAAAAAGAATTTCCTTCCCAAATACTCTTCTGAAAATGGAGGGTGTTGGTTCCACTTTTCAACACTTGCGAGATCACTTGTGCCTAGGTCATTCTGCTGTGAGGTAAAGGTGGAAGGACATATGTGAAAATGCATAGATCACACCTATAGGCCCCATGAGAACACATGGATTAGTGTTCCCCAGATAGGTTTACACTTCGCCTGATGCCACTGTTCATGCACAGGACCCAATTTAAGTAGCCAGTTATTGGGTCCACTAAAACTTAATGATGCTTTGGCTGCAGCAACAGCCAAGCCTTCTCCCCTGCTCCACCCAACATTTTTCTCTGGTAACTGGTGACAATTCAAAGCCCCCCTACAACAGAGCTAATCTTGCTCTTCCCTTCCCTGCCTTCTCTGCCCTCTTCCTCCACCCCAGCCCCACACAGATGCCCAAGCACACATTTACCACCTGCTCATAGTAGGTGGAAAATGTATTCATTAACCCCCTCACAAAACGGGCTACCCTGACTATTGCTCACAGCGCTCTCCATGACCTAGGACCTATATACTTACAGAAGAGGTTTGACTTTTATGTCCCGGTAAGACAGCTGCGTTCTTCCTCGCAACTCCTGGCTCAGATCCCTCGGTTTAACCGTCAAAGGCTTGGAGGGAGCTCCTTCGTCCTTAAAGCTGCCCTGGCATGGAATGCCCTGCCGCTAGCTCTGCGCGGCATTCAAGATCTTGCGACTTTTAAGAAAAAGTTAAAAACCTTTCTCTTTTAGCTTTGCCTCTGTTCTGGTCCCTTTTCAGGTTCGCGCCGGAACACTCTGTTGAGTATCTGTGCGTGCTACAAATTTATATAACATAACATAACACATAATTCTGTGCCAGCATATTTAGTCCCCATTTTGACTCAAGTTGAACTTTTAAGTCCACGGTACTGGTGGGGTGCTACCGTACAGTTACAGTAATTATGTGTGTGAAGTTTATACTCCGTCAGTACTGTGCAACTCGGAATCCGGGCCTCTGTTTCATGAAGATATGAAAAGTGTGGAAGAGGGAAACCTCCACATACAAGAAATATTTCCATGCAAATGAGAAACAAATATACATTTCACAATATCATAATTCTTCAATTACAACATTTTCACAATGCGAAAAATTCACAGTTAAGTGAATAGGGGCCAGAGGAATAGCCCGGTGAAGTTAATAATATAAAAACTATGAGTGTAGTCTACCCTATTTTAAGTGGAATCGGTTATGAGTTGTAAATCTTATCATTATTTGGCACAAGCCTACTATGCCGAAATTTACGATTCTTTGTGAGTAAGGTACCCAGGGCATATTTATCAAATTTTCACGCAACACAGTGCCACCTTGCTGCACTGTGTGAAAGGGAGAGGGCAGGAAAGGCCCATATTTTACATTATGCAGTGCATTCCTGGTCTCTGCCTGCGCTGGGGCACAAACTGCTGCCTAGCACCAACGCAGGCCCCCTTGCAACATGGTGCAAAAATGCCTGCATTTCAGGCAGAATAGTTTTTGTGCAGGAAGGGACACCATGCTGCACAAAAACAATCCTCAGCAGCATTTCCCTCTTACTAAGTGTGCTGCAGAATACACCACACTTAGAAAGAAGAAACAAGAAATAAAGATAATTCTCCTCATTGCACCTCTGGTGGGAGGGCGTACAATTCTGAAGCATTCCCAGGCCTAGCAGTGTTGGTCATTTTGGGAATGTGTCAGAATGCATGAGTAGATGTGTGGGAACATCCATGCTCCACCCATGGCATGCCTCACTGGCACAGAGGAACGCAAGGCAGCGATTTGCGCTGCGCTGCATTACTCTAGATTTATGAACACATGCAGGGCAACGTCCTGTCCTTGTGTATCTTGATAAATCTTATTACAGTTTTGTGTCACCCCTGCATTACCTTGTGTGGCACAAGGGGATGCAAAACCTTGATAAATATGGGCCCTGGTGTTTTCCAACCTCAACACATTTTTAGGTGCTGCTATTAGATTTTCTAACATTTATTTAGGGAATTATTGGTATTGGTATTTTCTTTGGCTGGAAGTGCTGTGGGTGTATGCAGCAGGCAGATTAACCCACTGAAATATCATGCCATTAATTGAAAGTCAACTACTGGTTTAGAGTAACTCCTAACCCTGTCAACCTCATGGGTTGTCTGACTGACTGATGTCTAACTACATTTACACAGTTCACACTACTGAAAAAGGTCTCTTCTCTTTGCTTAGACGACATGAGTTGGTATTGGGAGGATATCAAGAATGCAGGACTTACTAGCACAATGAAACTTTTAGGAGCTACAAAAAAGAAATAAAGGATATAGGCTGCACGAATATGAAGGCATGCCATTTACTTAACGAGTAGAACACATTAAAAACACACAGACACTTAGTATGTCAGAAGATGGAGACTGAGAAGAACACGTATATCCCCACGGGAGGTGGGGACACAGGCGAAGTTTAGATGTATCCAAATAAAAACCCTGCATCGCACACACTAAGCAAGCGATAACAACTGGTAAAATGTGGCATGATAACCAAAAGTGACTTCTTTAGGGGTGGCCAACTAAAAGCCACCTTCCTGCATACCTGGTGGGAGTGTCCCTCAATCCATGCATTCGAGAAAGGGCTGAAGCATTAGAATGGAAGTAGAAATGACGGCACGGCTGGCACTTCTCAGGAATTTCAAAGACTTTACCATACTGAGATACACATGCATAGTCTGCAACATAGCCATGATGGTAACTAAACAGGATGTAGCCTGCTGATGGGGTAGCCAAACATCACACACTATAACAGAATGGAGAAAGAATATGGTTTAATGTTTGTTAGTGGAAAAAGAGATTTATCAAGCAAGGGTGTGCCCCCCAAAAAAATCTAAAGGAAACAGTGGGATTATAAAGGCCTGGAGGTGGGAAGGAACAGAGAAGCAAGGTCCAATTTCACCTGTTTTGTATAGGTTATTGCATTCCTTTGTTGCTGAGTGGAGTTACTGTTACAATTTTGAATGGGCTTTAAATTGTTAAATGCTTTTCAGAGTAATTTACTAATGAAAAAGTATTCACGTCTTTACTGTAAAGCGCTCTGATACCCTATGGGGTCAAGTTTGCGCTATACAAAACACTGAATAAATAAATTAAATAAATAAATAGTACTAACCAAGGTAATGGAGGAGAAATAATTCTACTGATAGCTATAGTCTAGAGAAAGTAAAATGAGGAAACGACAGGATGAAGTGAACGACCCAATGAAACAAAACATAATGGATACATAGAATTGATGGGAGAAGAACTGTGCTTTTTGTGATATGTCGTTGTGATTTTACCTGTACCATATAAAAGCCAACTACATATATAAATATATATATATATATATGTATATATATATACATATATATATCTATATCTATATCTACCTATATATATATATATATATAAAAAGAAGGAAGATGTATTGATGGTTATATTGTGGGAAGCATGGACAGATGTATTTAGCATTCTTGTGTGTTGGAACCTAAGTAATGCGAATACTATGGTTAGGATGAAGGATGGAATTATTTAATGTGTGAATTGCCATAATAACAAGTACATAGATTTGGGCCCATCTGTGGGCAATAATTTTTCTGAATGCTGATATACAGTGTTTTGAGAATGTATGTTTTATGCATTACATATTTATTTATTTAAGCGCATTTGTGCATTGATGAAATGATGTGTTTAAAAATCATGTGTTTAAAAATATGTTTTGCACGTTACAAGATGTCTGCCATATATGGCCGAAGTTGCCTTTCTCAATGTTTAGTATTTGTAATTGACATAAAAGAGGGCCGTTTCTGCGCGCCATAGTACCATCGATAAAGGCGTTTGCCGAAACGCGTCTGGTTACCGTGAGTCCTTTAATAAAACTTTGGACTCGCCCCGTGAGTGCTTTCTTTGTGTTTGGAGGTAACAATACGAAGTTGGAGCTGTCATAATTGCGGGTGCACGACCCGCGAAAAGCACCCGCACGAGAGTGCACGGAGTACGTGAAACAAAGGAGCTGTGATATATATATATATATATATATATATATATAATATATATATATATACATATATGTGCCTGTGTGCATGTGTATATATATATATATATATATATATATATATATATATATATATATATATACAGCACCCTTTCAGGCTTTTTGAGTGCCTCATTAAATATGTAAAAAAAGGAAGCAGAGGACTCTGGACAGATCCTAAATTTAGGTGGAGAGCAGCTCTTATATAGAGCACCATACAAAAACTGTGACACTCTGAATTTGCTCACCTCAAATGTCTATTTTTCTAGCAAAGTTTTAAAGTTCAGGATTAGCAGAGTGCCAGCGACACCAGGCTAGAAAGTGACTAAGGGGCATATTATCAAGGAAACGCGATAAGAATCGCATTTCCCGCTTTACGCGATTCTTGTTAACGCCGCGTATCGCAGGATTTAATCACCGAGATATTGCGTTATTATCAACGCATATCTCCACGGCGATTAAATCCTGCGATAGCGACATGAAACAGAATCGCGCAAAGCGGGAAATGCGATTTATATCGCGTTTCCTTGATAATATGCCCCGTTGCCTCAGCCGTATAATCCACCTGCCATTATAAGTATGGCTTAGTCAGTTTCGAACTAGGCGTTACAAACCCGCGATAACCGCGGTTAGCGCGGTTTGTTTTATCGCATCGCGGGTTTGCTGGAAGGTTGCTAATATTGCGCTGCCGTGTCAGCGCCGATTTCCATGGAGAAATGGTAAGGTACGCCCACTTTGCATGTCATTAGCGATATTCATCGCTGACATGCAAAGTGGAGTGGAAAGGGCTGCTAACTCAAGGAAACACGCGTTAGCGTGTCCTTGATAATTGAGCTGAAAAGAAATCGCCGCTTTTCGGCCGAAAACAGCCGCTAAAGTGGCGGAATTCGGCTTGATAATATGCCCCTAAGTCTTTTGCCATTTCTACAGCAAAGTCTTTAAGCATAGGATTAGCTATTGCCATCCATGCCAAGTTGTAAAATGACAAAAGAGTTTTATCTGTCCAGGCACAGCATTACAGCTTTGGATTGGTAAAACACCAACCAAGCTAACCTGGAAAGAATAAAACCAACCCCTGACACATGTTTCGCTGTCATTACAGCTCTTCAGAGAGGTTTAGCTTTGTCCAGACACAAGCGGGCACCAGTATTAGTCAAAACAATATCCTTTCAGGCTGCATAAATTATGCAAAAAGGAAGCATGGAACTCGGGGTAGTTCCCAAGTTTAGGTGAAGAGCTGCTCCTATATTGAGCACCTTACAACACACTGAATCTGCTCACCTCAAATGTCTGTTTTTCTGCTATTTTCTGCTGTACAAATGGCAAAAGGTTTTGTCCCTACTTATAGTTATCTAAAGTAACTATAGCTAATGCTTTAAGGTAACTATAACTTGCGCACCCCATTACATTGCCACTGAAAATTTCACTTAAATATAACATTACGTGAACCTTTGTTTTTTCAGTGAATTTCTAGGTCTTTTTTAAAGCCATTTGCACTGTGTGGTTGGCCACAGGTCCTGAAGCCAGGCCCTGCATCCAACCCATTAGCACAGCCCCCCTTGGGAACCCCAACCCCCCCAGGCCTTTTTTTTTTTAAAGGGGATGGGTTGCACGCCTGCTCCTTCCTGAACCACTTCGAGCTCCAGAGATCCCATTTCTGGGGCTAAAAGATATTTCTAACGAGGAGTGGGACACCTAGTCCCCCTCACTGAGCCACAAGAGGTCCCAGTGACCCCATCACCTGGGGCCTTTAAGGGGAGACTCATATTACCCCTCCCTAAGTCAATAGTTGCCCCGGGGACCCCATCATCTGGGCCAAATTCTATAAAAGGGATGGGGGGCTGGGTGCCCCCCTCCCCATGCCTTTTTAGGCCCCAGGGTTGAATTCTTTAGAAAAGCAGAGGGGGCTGCACAGCTCCCCTTACTGAGCCTTAATAGGCCCTGGGGGCCCCATCCCCCATGGCCGAATGCTATAAAAAGGGAAGGGGGAGCCTCACAACACCCTCCGTCCCAGACTTAACAGGCCACGGAGACCCCATTACACATGGCCTGAATGCCATAAAAAAGGTGATAGGGAGCCATCAAGCACCCCACCGCGAGCATTAATAGGCCCTAGGGACACCATCCCCAGGGCATGTATTTCTTTTAGATGGGTGTTCCAGTGCCCACCCAGGGCATCTATCAAACAGCAAATTGGGAGCAACAAGGGAGTCCAAGGGCCCTCGCTGCCCCAGCTGGCTCCCTGCATTCTGTGGAAGCGTGAATTGCTCCCGCCCGATGGGAGCACCTGCCTTTTGTTTGCTCCAGCCAGGCAGGAGCAATGTGTTTCCCTGCACGCAGGAGCATGGGCAGGGAAACAAAAGTCTGCTTCCACCCAGAGGGAGCATTTTTAAAGCTCTCGTTGAGTGAAAGCAGATATGCCTACCCTGTCAGCCCTCCTGCAAGCAGCATCTCACCGACTGGATGTGACAGGTCATGTGAAAACACTCAAAGTTAGGATTGAGTATCAAGAGAAGAGGACCAGGCGTACCAATAAACAATAAATAATTGAACGGTGATGGTGCATTGATGGGCACTTACCTTGAGGACTGGCTCCAGGAGGGCCTTTTAAAATTCTATGCACTCATACGAGCACACAGAATTCCTGCCTGGTTGCCCTGCCACAAGAGGTAGTGGCCTGCTTCTTGCACTTTTGCGAGCAGGACTTTCTACTCGGACAAGCTTGCACTACGGGCTGCTTTCAGGTGGAGAACATGAAATCTCCAACATCCTGAACATCGCAGCGGTGCAATGACAAAGGGCCTCTTTCCTCACCACTAAGAAATGATTATGAGAACTGCTGTTTCCTGCCAAACTGCGGTTCCACTTAGATGGCCAAACCATCTTTTTTGATGGTCATACCCCATATCACATCAAGCAAACAAGAGCAAGAACCAAGCTCTCACCATGGCGGTGCTGTTCGGTCAGACTGCTGGGAGCGGGGGTGAGGTACTGGTATCTCCTCCGCTGAGGATTCTAGCCCCGGATCCGACTCCAGCATTGCCATTACTCAAATCACCCCTTTTACTACTAATGACTTTTCTATGGATTGCCCTTCTTCCTTTATTGACACTGGAGAGCATACTGTTTACTAGAATTGCTACTCTCCTACTAACTCTAATGGTCCAAACAACTGAATGTTTAACACTTACTGATCCTCTGGAAGTCCCTGGGACAGAGGGGCTCATCTCTTCTACTGAGTGCTCTCTTCCCTCAACTCATTGCCCTGTTGTACTTGGTTTACACCGACCCCACCAGGGGTGAGATTTTATTATGAGTCCACATATTTTGGACAGAGCGCCATGGCGTGACTGTGTTAGGGTGGTTTTGTTGGGGAGTTTGGGTGCTCAATGCTTTCGTACTCCACGGGGACAACAAGGTTGAATTGGGTGGGGGTGGCCAGCTTTCCCTGACCCCCAATCCCGTCCTGAAGATTGAACACCCTAGCCCTGGACGATTCTGCTTCTTGGACAGGTCTCGGTCATGCGGTCTGTGATTATTTTAGGGAAACGAGGGCACGGCCTCCACTTTCCTTGTGGAGTGGGAAGTTTTCAAACTGTCATGTTCATCCAGGTAGGAAATAGTGCCATTTTACATATACATGGTTCTTTTTTAAAGTTGACTTCACTTTGTCACATCGACTTTTGACACACATTCTTGATGCTTGGATTAGTTTCTTGGAAACATCGACCATGCTAAGATTGAGAACTTCATTAGAACACTAGCACCGCTGCCTTGACATTGTGTACAAGGCCCTCAAATGTGTTATACAAATGTTTTTATTATTACGTCCATTTGGCTACACAGCTATCTGTGGAATGCAAACAATGGCAGCCTGATCACAATCTCGGCCCAAGGCAAGGATGCCTTTTTCTATATACAGCCTTTTGTTTCCCAAGTATAATCAGAGAAGGCGCTTCTTCTGACTTTGACTGGTCCCTGCATGCTGAAGCTTTTGCCCAGCAGCTGACTGACATCTCCTTGAGGGGTGTCCAGTTCATGACCAAAATGGGGTCCTACACTCTCACCCACCAGGTAAGGGGGTTAGAACATCCCAAAAGGGATTTCTTGACAGACCATGCATTTACACCTTAAACACGTAGGTTAGGATTTGCATCGTAGGGGTATGCTAGATTGTTACAATACTGTTTATGAATGCATATATAAGTTGTGTAACTCTTTGTTTTATTCACTGTCTTGATACTTTTTATAACTTTTGTCTGCTTCTGTCTAATAATCATTGCAGCATATATTTTCTGTACAAGAATCCCTTTGGTTCAATAAATATTAAAAAATGTCCCTTTGTATATTCTTTGTATATTTCTCTGAGCGAAAGAGAACTCAAGTGTCAGAGTGAAAGGTTCTAGATCTGTCACCACGGTTCCTGAGGAAACAGGGTTGTCATGTTCAGTAGTTGCCAGAAATGTTCGCTCCCTGTCTAAGTTAGGGGGGCTTATGGTGGCACTGTGAGCTAGCTGGTCCAAGGGATGACATCCCCTGGGAGGTGCATGGAATCAGTCTGGTACCATACAAAGTTTATGTCGTCCACAAACACACAGTTCCTACGGATTAGTGGAAACAGCACCACAAAACTGGTCAATATACTTTGACTACCTCGCTCCTGCACTGACCAAATTCTTTAATACAGCCAATGATGCTGGCTCCCTACCTCCGACAATCCACGCAGCCCCTTTGGCCCCTCTCCTTAAGAAGGACAAACCAGGAGAGCTGGTCACTTCCTACATGCCACTGTCTATCCTAAACGTCGATTATAAAATAATGAGTAAAGTCCTGGCGAGCAGACTGCTCCCTCACATACAAGATCTCATTCATGAAGACCAATCAGGAATCATCCCTAGTACCACGAATAATATCTGCAAACGAATATAAGGCATGCACCAACTGCACACCTAAAAAGCCCTTGTCAAAGCTGTTGACATCGAGAAGGTATTTGATTCCCTGAGCTGGAATTACCTGCATGTCACCATGACCAGAATGGGACTGCGTAGCAGTTTTCTTAGTTGGACACAACTTCTTTATTCTTATGGAATTGAAGACTTTATACAGTGAAAACTGGCTCCATTATCTCATTGCTACATGCAATTGAGAGGGGTGCTTGTCAAGGCTGTCCCATCTCATCCCCACTACTTGCCTTGTCAATAGAGCCAATTGCTCTTATCTCCGCACCGGCCAACACTATCATGGGTTGCAAGTGGGGTGCTCCCCCCTGTGTGTCTCCCTATACGCAGATGACATTCCTCTTTACACTTGAGGTGAGCGCACCGATGTTGAGGGAAAAATTGCTGTGCTTGCAAACATTTGGGGCCACTATGGACAGAGGGTTAACTGTGACAAATCGAACGCTTTCCCATTATATACCCCTTTCACATGGGCGCCCCTTCCTTAAGTAGACCCAACCCTCTGCTGGGATCTGATTATGTTCTGGTATCTTAGGATGCAGGGTTACCACACTGAAACAGAACTCATTAAAGGCAACAGTAGATCGACTCTTGCCTCCCTATGTCCCTCTGTACAGTTCTGGCTCACCCTTCTCCTCTCCGTCATGGGAAGGGTCACTTTATCTAAGATGATATTCCTTCCCAGCTCCTTTACTTCTTTGCCACTCTATATGTCTGCCTTCACAGATCTCTTTCCATTGAAGTAGACAGCCTGCTAACTCAGCTTATCTGGGGTACAGAGTGCTGTTGCATTAACCTGGGCAAAATGAGATGAGGGAGGCCTTACGGTGCCCGATATGGAGCTCTATTACTTAGGGGCAAAAATGAAATGGAAACCTCTCTGGCATAAAATGCACTGGAATGGTGGCACCAGGGGACAGCAACTTGCCACTTCACGGACCTCCCTGATGGCCTTACTCCTTATGCTGCGACCCTAACCCCGAGCGGGATCAGAGGGACCCGTGATGTCCTCCCTTCAGTTTGCATGGCCCCGGGTGCTTCAATGCATCAGGACGAAAATCCCCTATGCTAAAGACCTCCCATTATCTGTTTTACTCCACCTCCCACACACAGGATACGAGTCAGGATTGCATGACTGGGAACATAGGGCATGATGAACACTAGGGACTAGTTCTCAAATGGCCAAGAATGCGACTTCCGAGGTCAATATTACCCCACATCAGTTCCTCCTGTATGGCAAAGTGGCGGCAACTATTAGGGTGGTATGGAGCGCTGAGGGGCTCCAGCCCTCCAAACATAATTGCCTTAGGACTATTTGTACCATGACTGGCCGGGTTTGGGAAATCATGCTCCTCTATTGCTCCCTACTAAGCACAACCTCTCCCTCCTATGGGCCCACTGGGCTGCAGACCTGGGTTGGGAGCTGTTGGATATGGACTGGCCTAATGTTTTTCACTATACCCCACGTTCGTCCAGCAATGGCTGCTTTAAATTGATCCAATATTACTACCTCCATAGGGTACGGGCTCGGTCTGCTTGTTTCAGATGTCACCTAGATGACGCAGACTTCTATCACATGGTGTGGGACTGCCCGACCCTCACTCAGTCCTGGAAATCAGTGACGATCCTTGTTAATGCAATCTTGATAAAACTCTGGCTATCTGTTTATTAGGACTGTTTTCCAAGCCTCACACTAGAGTCCATTGGCAATCAGTGCATGTAAGCACGGTGGGGTGGGGCGGGGGGGGAGGGATGTCGAGAGACAACAGAATAGGATTTATTTATTTATTTAATTTTCCCTATTCCATTGTCTCTCCTCTAAGTTTGCAGACCTGGGCCTCATTCTGGCTCGCCATCATATTTCGATGCTTTGATAGTCCCCCTAAGGTCCCTCCTTACTAGGATCGAGGTGGGAACTGTAAAGGTGGGCAGAATCGGAGGGTGCTATTAAAAACTTGAAGTACAGAGAGGGTGAGGTAGTTCTGGCCACACACAGGCATGGGAACAGATACTGCTAGACTGCCCACTTGATGGCTGCCTACTTCCTGCCTCTGCTGAATGAGGACTGAGCTCTGTCAATTCTCGCTGGGCCCCTCATCAGATGTAAACACACACTGACCTGCAATGAACATGCTGGGGTCCCCCGAGATTCCCCCTCTTGCCCCCACCACACCATATTCCACCCCAATGCCATTGTCCCCCTTGCTAGAATCAACTACACTTGTAATTCCTTGTAATTGTTCCTTTCCCTTCGTGGGACTCAATCACTCCATTTGTATAGGTGGTTGGGACAGATATTACCATCTGTTTCCTCTCATTGTGCCTTTCTGATTATGAGTACAACTGATTTGACAATTGTGCCATGTTGCTATGCGGTTTTTGATCATCCTCATAGGCACTCAAGTTGATGCCAGGACTCATTGTTCATTAATGTGACTGTACCATTTACATGGAAAAAGCTAATAAAGTTTGTTTTAAAAACACTTCCTTCTAAAGTAAGTAAAACATTTAATTAAACAATCTTAATAATAACTGAATTTAAAAAAAATTGAATAATAAATAATTGATCAATCACTTCATTTCGTTATGTCATAAACTTTAGACACTACATAAAAATTACTACACCATTGACAATCTACACACTCACAAAGAAACTCCAGACACCAAGTACCTGGAAAATGTACGCAAATTGAAAACAGTTATATATATCAAGCAAACCTTAAATGCTAAAAATAAAAATAAAATCTCTCAGCCCCTACTGGCTACCAACAAACAAATGTTTAAAATAAAACTGAAGCAACTTTTTTTTTCCTCACCAGAAAAAAGCCACCTTATCCCTATTATAACATCCCTAACGGAAAACAGAAAGAAAAGGGCTGTAATTACCATCAACAAAACATATGTAAGTATACAATAGAAAAGGATTTCTATAATTTGGTATGTATATTATAAATGTAAATTAAATTATAAACTTTTATATTTATCATATTGTTAAACTATTTTGAGACTTAATGACAGAAAGAGCAAGATACGTCACATCACAGAAAAGGAAACAATCACTGTCTCACTTGGGCCACACCTACAGCTAAGAAGGTCCAAGCACTGACAATGTTAATTGGAAATGAACAAAATACTACTCTAAAGCTTGTTGTGGGGGGCTACTACAAAAGATGATGTTGTAATTAATGTGAGACAACACAACCACTCAAACGTCACTGAGAACGAAGTCGGGCATGTACTAAAAGATATAAGAAAGGCAAGCACAAGTTCCCAATAGTCCACTACAAAAAATACTAAAAGATATACAGGCACATGCATCAACCTTTTTTGCGAGCGCAAACGGTGCGATTCGCAAAAATCGGGCGTTTGCGCCCGCAAAGGGCTACTGCGATGCATCAAACTGAAGAGCTCTCGCAATTTAAGAAATGGCAATTTATTGCGATTTCTTAAATTACGACAGCATTTAAGGAATCGCAAATTGCGATTCCTTAAATGCAATGCATGATGAAATCACAAATAGCGATTTCGGTAATAGGGGCCGCAAATTACCATCAATTAGAACTTGATGATAATTTGCAAAAACTTTGAAGAATGCACTAAAGTGCATTTTTCAAAGTTGTAGGTTACACACACACATGCCCTTGGGGCATGTTTGTGCGCAACATGTGTGCACAGATCAATTTCAGGGCTGCAACAGGGTGTCCTTTTGACACCCTTGCACCCTTGAAATTGCATGCGCAATTTGCGAGCACCTATTGCTACTCGCAAATTGCGCATGCAATTTCCCATTCATTCCTATGGGCCTGTAGGCTCATAGGAATGAATGGGAAAGCATTCCTTAATTGCGACTCGCAATTTGCGAGTCGCAATTAAGGAATGTTTGGGAATCGCTAATTTTATAGCGATTCCTACATGCATAGGGCCACATGCATCAAAGAATGGAATTGCGATTCCTAAATAGCGATTTTTAGGGAATCGCTATTTAGAATCGTAATTCCTTATGCATGTAGGAATCGCAAAAAAATTGCGATTCCTACAAATTCTTAATAGCGACTCGCAATTTGCGACTCGCTATTAAGGAATGCCTTTCCATTCATTCCTATGGGCCTAAAGGCCCATAGGAATGAAAAGGAGTCATTCGCAACTTGCAGTACCAAATAGGTACTCGCAAATTGCGAATGCAATTTGAAGGGTGCTAGGGGCCAAAAGGCCACCCTGCTGCACCCCAAAATTGGCATGTGTGCACATGTGGCGCACACATATGCCTTAAGGGCATATGTGTGTGCCACATGGCACTTAGAAAATGCAATTTCATGCATTTTTCTAAGAAATTGCAAATTACCATCAACTTGAAGTTGATGGTAATTTGCAATTCCAAATTGCAAAACGCAATTTGCGAATGCATGATGCATCGCAGTTAGGGAATCGCAATTTGCGATTCCCTAACTGCATTCGCAATTAAGGAAATCGCAAAGATTGCGATTTCCTTAATTGCGAATGCCTTATGTGCTTGATGCATCGGAAATAGCATTTTACCAGTCGCAAACGGGCCGATTCTGAGAATCGGCCCGTTTGCGACCGGTAAAATGCTTGATGCATGTGCCCCATAGGCTTTTGCAATTCCTTAATTGCGATTCCTTAATAATCGCAATTAAGGAATCGCAATAGCCTACATTGATGCATGTGCCCCATACTCCCTAAAGTACATCACAGGCCAGCTACCAGTTATACCCACCTTAAAACACTTAATAGTGAGAACCTAAAAAGCACCAGTGAGATTTATCCTGCCCTTGAGAGATACCAAGATATCCAAATGCCCAAACACCTAACCACCACACATAATGAAGAATCCTTCCACCTACATGACAACCTGGGGAGAGGAGTTGGCCTAACGGCTAGGGCGGTCGACCTCGAATCTGGGGAACCGGGTTCGAGTCTCGGCAATGACGCTGAACATCCTGTGATTCTGGGCAAATCACTTAATCTCCCCTTGCCTAACAAAAATGAATGTGTCCTCATGTAACTCAACTGGTGCTATGTAAAACACTCTGATACCCGATACCTTCGGGTCAAGTTCGCACTATATAAAACTCCGTAAAAAAAACACACAAAAAAAAACGTAAGAATGAGAAACACATTATCATATTTGGTATAGCAGATAACTTACTAAAACTAGGCCAGTGTCAAACATGGCTGATGGATGGGACATTCAAAACATGTTGCAAACCATTCACTCAAATATACATCATATATAGTGAATATCAAAACAGTAATATACCATTTATATATGCCATGCTACCTAATAAACAAAGTAGCACTCACTACGAACTACTAAACCAAATTACAAATAAAACAAACTACTGCCCAGATAGAATAATAATTGACTTTGAACAAGCCATGACACAAACAATACTTAAAATATACCCACACACAACCATACAAGGCTGGTACTACCATTTTAACCAGGCCATTTGAAGACACATCCAACAATCAGCACTAACTGCAGGATATTCAACAAACAACCAATTTGCCTTTGAAATTCAAAAAATGATCACACTAGCCTACGTCACTGTAACACTGGTAGCTAATCACTACAACTTACTTATAGAAAGTCCATTTATCCAACAAAACAAACAAACTAATTCTTCTAATGTTGTACTTTGAAGGCACTTGGGTTGGCAGACTGCACTGCTCTGGACACAAATGCAGTGGTGGCTGGTACGGAACGGGGGAGGGGGGAAGGAGGGGAAAACAAATAAAGAAAAATTAAAATTCACTTACCTCAGCACGCCATATCTCCCATGTCGTCTCTCCTCTGTCCTCTCTATCCTCTTCCTGGCTTCTGTGCAAACAGGAAGCAGGGAGCACAAAAGCTGCAATAAGGCGCTGTGATTGGTCTGAGCGCCCTGCTTCGGTGCTCAGATGGGGCCAGGGAGCCTATGCATGTTCCCCAACAGGCTGTTTATTACAGCCTGGTGGGGAACATGCAAAGTGCACATGACTGTTTGACAGGCCCAAGGCGCCGGCCAAACCAAAATGGGCACTTTAGAGTGCAGCAACCACACCTCCTCCCAGACGCCACGGGAGCCCAGCCCCAAACCTCCCTAACCCGGCTGATACTAAAAATAATATGATAATAACAGAAGTTATGATAATTTTATATTTCCTTTTACACTTCTCTGAGAGCAGTTGGGAGTCGCCAACCCAAACTCCAAATACTATGGTGGAATGTTTGCCACAGCACCATGGCTCAAGAAGCCAAAACCAACAACGCTGGAGAAGGATGACACAATGCCTTTCAATCTACACTAGGGAAAACCCAACCTACACTATACAAATTCATAGAAGCCCACAAAAAGAACAAAGATGCCAACTACTAAGAGTGGAGCAATTAGTAACACAGATTGAACCTAAAATTAGCAAAGAAACCAATAGAGTGTACAACATGCTACAAAGTAAAGTAAAACTCTTTATTAACAACAAAGAGTACTCTACTTAGAATCCATTGCAAAAACCCTATTTAATTCTACACAATAACCAATAAACTTTAACGAAGATGCACAACAGTTTAACTAAAATATTGTAAACTAAATATTAAACACACTATTTTTATACATCAGTCAAGTCAAATAACTATATTTCGATTCATTTAAACCATAAAAGTGCACAGTGCAAATTTTCAAAACACATGAAAGCATAGTAAAGTCTTAGGATTAAAAGTGAAGACACTGCAGATTATATAAGGTAGAATTACGATCTAGAGACCTCACTGAGACTAGAATATTTCCCTGCTAAGACTAAAGCCAAGGAACAAAAACCTGAAGAAAAGACCTTAAAATGGGCTTAAAACAGGTCCGCTATACCAAGTAGGAAGTCTAGGGATTACAAATTGGAGTATCTTGTGGGGCTTACTAAACCAAAAGCATATAAAGTGCACAGTGCAGATACAGTTGTAATTTAAAGTAATTATATCAATAACTTATTCCGTAAAGGATATGTACATTATAAAAAGCTCAATAAAATGCACATTAAAACAGCGTATTAAATAAACTTTTAGATAGCAGCCAAACTAAAAACATACTTTTGATAACAAACAACATACAAAACAGTTATTGTGTTCGTAAACTCATACTAAAAAGTTATTTTTTTGCTGTACTGCAAGACTTTACATAGATAATTTGCCACAGAATAACAGATTGGCAAAGATAGTATTGTTTACAGGTACAAAAAAAAGGACAGCATTCCTTGAAATTTAGGTTACATAAAATGGGTACAATATAACGACTCCTCAGATCCTTAAGAAAGATACAAAAAATGTATGTAAGGTGCTTTGAGTGGATATATTAACACAAGTGTATTTAGACAGACTTTTAGACCAGTCATTTTGTGTTGGAAATGCCACTAGATGGCGGAAGATATCCAATCTAAAGTGGACCAGCACAAACTTATGCTGGTTGCTGTGGAAAAACATCAAGTATGGTTGCAAGGAAAGGGTAACCAGAGATAATTTGTTCCTACATATACTAGGTTTCATTCATCCCTCTCAATCAGGGTTTACGAGGGGACACAGCACAGAGTTTGCCCTACTAGGAATCACAAAACACCTTAGATGACTCCTGGATTGGGGCGAGACGGCCGCACTGATTTTACTTGATCTCAGTGGCAGCTTTCGATACTGTGTCACATGATACTCTTGTAGAGAGGTTGGCCGACCTGGATTAGCAGAGTATGGCCCTTGCCTGGATGACATCATTTTTAGGGGACCGATCTTTCCAGGTGTATTCAGCTACAGCCTCATCTGAGCGGCACGCCTGACGTCAGGAGTTCCACAATGATCGTCCATGAGTCCGGCGCTATTTAACATCTATGTGCGCCCTTTGGCAGTCTAGGTGGAAAGTTGTGTGCTCACTTTATTTTCATACGCGGATGACACACAAATCATCTTTTCTGTATCATACGTGCAGAAGCACAACTCTGAGGCCCAGAACTCCAGTTTGGGTGCAGTGGCAGAGTGGATGAGTATTCATTCACTCAAGTTCAATGGAGATAAAACCTAGGTACTACTGCTGGGGAAGAATCCACAGGAAAGGATGTGGCCTAATGGCCACAGCGGTCAACCTCAAAGCTGGGGAACGAGGTTCGAGTCTCGGCAGGACCGCTTAACATCCTGTTATTCTGGGCAAATCACTTAATCTCCCCGTGCCTAACAAAAAATTTATGTGTCCGTCTGTAACGCAACTGGTGCTCATGTAAAGTGCTCTGATACCTTCAGGTCTAGTTCGCGCTACATAAAACTCCCAAAACAACAACAAAAATCCATCCCTTTGGGGTCCCCAGCACTGGCCGGAAAGTCTGGGCCCTCTGCCATCATCAGTGCCCAAGGTTAAGAACCTGGAATTTGTAATGAATGATAAGTTATCTATGAAACCCTAGTTGATGAAGGTGTCAGCTACATGCCTCACCATCCTGAAATGGCAGCAAAAAATCATGTGGCTGCTCCCATTTTCAGCCCAAAGGACAGTGGTAGAGGCATTAATAATATCGAGACTGGACTATGGCTTTATCTGGTAGCAGATAGAACAGCTATCAGATGGTTGCAGGTAGTCCAAAACTCAGCTGCAAGGATGCTCTATAGACTCCCAAAAACACCTTGGTATCCTGGCTTTTGCAAGAACTCCACTGGCTTGAAGTAGAGTAGATAATTCAGTTCAAGACTTTGTTGCTATGTGAACAAGGCAAGAGCAGCTGTAGGTCCACAATACCTGCAAGAACTTGTTAAAGTCTATCAACCCCTCTCGTATGCTCCGCTCTGGTGAACTGTCTTTATATGCAATTCCTTTAGTTAAAAGTATATGGACATTTGGCTGGTCATTTGCATTTCAGGGCTCTCAGCTGTTGAACTCTCTCCCAGAATCATTGAGAAAATGTCCTGCATTGGCAGTCTTTCAAACACAATTTAAGACCTGGCTTTTCTGAAGTGGAATAAAATATACGGACCTACCTGATGTGCTTGCCCGGGAAACCTCAATGAGGTAGCTGAGCGCTTTAAAAAACAATAACAAATAAATAAAGTCAGCCTAGTTCCCTCAAACATTGTAAGACACATCTTTTTTAGATGTGATAGACTGCAGAGATTCTGGGGATTCAAAAATTCTAGATGTCCCAGGTCCAAACAAATCTGTTTGACATTTAGCAGCCATGGTAGTTGATAGAATGCTGTCAAATTAAGGCAGTGCATGACCACCTTGCGATTAAGCAGAGTGTCAGGACTGGTTCACACTTTGTGCTACAGAAGGATAGGACGCAATTGTGCTATTGCGGTAGATACGACATCCCCAGTTCTAAGTGTCAAATTTGAGACAAACAGCTCTGAGGCACTGATAATAGAGATCTGAAAAACAACTTATCCACAGTTTGTAGGGGGGTCATATCACAGGATTCCCAAAGCTCCACCCCATATAATGCAGTTGATACACACTTGGACTTGTATTTACTCAGCATTTCTTTAACCACTTTATTACTGAGTTTGCGTGCAAGATTAGTCAAGGCAACTGTTGATTTTACAAAATTAAGTTTCCTTGCGTTAATAGCAACCTTCTCTGGGAGAACATAACTCCTAAATATGAGATCAAAGGAGTAAAACTTAACCTAGTTTTGTTAGCAAATAAATACCACCATCTTACGAAACCCTTCCCACATTTCATTGCAGATGTCCTACTCAGATTTGTAGTTAAGCCCATTATGAATCCACTATGGCCATCTTGTCTTGGTCCTGCCCCAGTGCCCAAGGACACGATCAAGAGCCTGGGTATATGGCTGGATAACACCCTCAGCTTCAATCACCAAGCAACCAAACTCGCGGCCACTTGCTATGGTCTACTGAGGCTGCTTCGGAAGGTTCTCCCCTTACTTCCATTCCAGGCGAGACAGATCATGGTCCAGGGCCTTATTCTGTCACGCCTGGACTTCGGAAATGCCCTCTATCTGGGAGCCCCACAATCCACTCTGAATAAGCTTCAGGTCATTCAAAACTGCGCCGCTCGAACGCTTCTTCAGACTCCCCGTCGATCTCCTATCAGTCCTGGGCTTAGAAGCCTACATTGGCTCCCAGCCCGGGAGAGAATTAAATTCAAGGCCCTCTGTATCACCCACAGGGCCTTCTGGAAGACAGGCCCGCCATAAATCAACCGCTGATCACTCCCTACCGGCCGATTAGACAGCTTAGGTCATCCTCCTCTCTTCTTGCCAAAGTACCCAGGATAAAAAGAACTAGATGTGGTGGCCGCTCGTTTTCGTACAACGCGGCCAAACTATGGAATGCTCTCCCCCCGCATCTGCGATCGGAGTCTAATATACTCTCATTCCGTAAGCTCCTCAAGACTTTTCTGTTTCAATAAACCCGGACAGCCCCAAGTGTCTTTCATGCCCGTATTGTCCGCAGCGCTAGGACGCCTAAGGGTAGCTATCGCGCTCAACAAATTGTCATTCATTCATTCATTCATTCATTCAGATCCTGCATAAACTAAGAGAAAAGCTCAGAGAAAGAGATCAGTAAGCGTTGTAGAACCATACGAGTATGGGCCATGAGCAAGGCATTGTCCGTGTAGAGGAGGGTTGGAATAGATTGTTGACCTATTTGGGGGAGGTCTTTGCACCCTTTAGCCAGCATGTCGCCCAAGTTATTAATAATATAATGGGTAAACAAAAAGGGGGAAAGGATGCAACCCTGCCTAACCACCCTCTCCACGGCGAAAGGTGGCGTACATTCACCCCTCAAGCCGAACCAAACTCTGGCTCTGCTACCTGTGTACAGTTCCCATAAAAACAAAATTATTGGGTTATCTACTCCTAAGTCTTTTAAAATGGACCATAGTTTGTTATGGATAACACAGTCTAACGAGCTCAAAAGGTCTGCAAAAGCCAAATACAGATGACTTTTCCTACCGAGTGTGTATTTCGCAATTAGCAGATTTAAGTTTAGGCACTTCTCTATCGTCCCTAGGCCTTTGTGAAAACCATATTGTGTGTCTGATACTTTCCGCCGAGTCCTCCGGACTTTCCAGTATAATCCTGCCTACAACCTTTACCAGGGAGTCAAGTAAGAAGATCAGGCAGTAGCAGAATGGATTTAGACAATCCCCTTTTTTGTAAATCAGGACAATACAGGATTCAGGCCAAGGGCTCAAAAAATGTACACTGCCACATGCTTCTAGAACCACAGTTAAAATGGGTCCCCATAATACAATATTATCTTTAAAAAGATTGATGGGAATTCAGTCCTGGCTGGGAGCCTTGCCACCCTTGCTAAGCATGCGAGTCCTAGTCACTTAATCAAGGATAAAACTAGTGTTAATTGCACGATCCATCTGATCAGTAGGTAAGGTGGATGCCTGACAAACTGACAAGTGATTGGGGTTGGAATAGGTTTTGATGAATGGGCAACCCATTCCACTTCAGTGATAGCAATTGCCAATCGGGGTGCCCCATCATCTCTCAGGAAGGGGAAGTTTATAAGACGCCAGAAGTCTGTGCTATCTTTGGCTGTACTAGCTTCTATATGAGCCTCCCAGGTTTCAGCCCTTAAGATATTTTTTCTTTCCTTTAAAGCCAATCTATATTCCTGCCTGAACATCTGCACCTCTCTATAACACTTGAGATTTTCATGCAAAGCAGCTTTGAGATCCTTAAGGGCTTAGAGCAATGAGGGTCAAATCAGCCTTTCTTACAATGGTTTGCCTGGCAATCCAGTGCTGACAAAAGTTCTTTAACCCCCTAGAGATGTTAGCAAAGGCCCTCAAGATGGCCTCGGGAGATATTCAATATTCAAAGTCTTCACGGTATTTGGTAACCAACTTACTCAGAAAGTTGGTTGAATCAATCTTTGTACAACGTTTGGAAGGAGCATTTCTTGAAGTCACCTCAATGTTCTCTACACATATGTTGTCCTTATGCACACAGTTTAATCAACGGGTAAAGTTTAGACCATCAGTCTGTGGATAATGACCACTAAGAGAAATTAAATGTGTCTTAAAGTTAGTAAGAACACCCTATAGACTGGACGATGCTAAAATATAATCAATTACCACATTGGTTCCCCTACTGTTAAAAGTACAGTTAAAAGGAAGCGCAGGGGTACATATTCATTGGAGAAGGCAAAGGCAAATTGTAAACCATCTCGTTCACTTCATCACCATAGTCAGTGTGAGTGAAATACGACTGGACGAGACCCTTATTGTCCGTCAAGCCACATACCCTCTTAGAAGGGATTAAAGTCACCATCCCAAATGATTATATGCTCCTTCTTCCTGGTATGGCGCAAAGACATAAGATCACTGTCCAGCTGACCAAGTACAATCAGTATTTCCTGTTAGTTGCATTGATTAGAAATTAACCAAGACCCAATTAGGTTTATGAGCTAGGTCTACTACAACTATTTGATAAAAACTAGTGGTGGACCAGATTGAAATTTTAGGGAACGGAAGGTAATTGGAGATGTAAATACACAACCCACCTTTTGCTCTGCCAGAACTAGATGCCACTGATCCAGCGCGGCTAATATACATTTTTCCTTATGACACTAACCCAGAAAAACACCTACTCAACCTTAATCATATAAAACCTATGTCGGTGGGGCCCATAACACCGCATACATACATTCACTCAATTTTCTGGATCAAACGCTAAGGAAAATGAGCTGCTGGACAAACGGGATACCTTATTAAAATGACAGAATTATAACCTACACATTATATACATTAACTTAGGATCCTGTCGGTTCTAAACATCAAGGTACTCCGCTATTCGGTCGATGGACCAACTAGTAGAATCAGTTGATGGCGATTAAGTCCAGCTCAATCACAATTAAAACCTTTAACATTTATTAATCACAATTTTATTTAAAGAACCACAGACTCATTTAGAGTTAGCATACAATTTTATCTAAATTCTTTGAGCAAATAAGTAAAGTTCATAATTAGGCAAATACATTTAAAATATCAGTAAGCATTTAAGTAAAGTTTTGAGAATAGAGATGGAAAATACTCATTACCCTTGGCCATAGGGCGATGACAAGAATGGTTCACCAGGAAAGAAAGATGAACCGCACGTCACAGGATGGGACTCCCAAAACTGACTGACTGTCCCGCTAACCTCCTCGGACGCAAACTCCTCCCGGGCAACTCCCGCAACGGTCTCGTTCCTTCCCCAGTCAAAGTCCAAAGTCCAAAATGACAGAGTCTCTTGCAGCATCAGGATAGAAGAAGCGAACTATGCACAACGTAAGAGCAGACTCTCTTATACCCTATTCTCCGACTCGCTACACTTAAGTTGCAATCTTTAGGGGCAGAAATCACGCTAATTGGTCCATTGGAGGGGTGGTGATGGTCACCTCATCGCCCTCCTTGTTAGAACCGGCTTGGGGACAATAACGCATACATTAATTCTCGTGATCAACAATGTCCAAAGGTAATTCAATTTGTTAATGTATTTTGTAACAAACTCCGATGGTCACATATTAGTTTATCCTCTGTCGCTCAATTCTCTCATCCGTTCCCATGCATATATGCTGAACTCTTGGCACGATCCTTGTTGCAGGTCAGACTGGCCTTGACATCTCTCACTCCGGGCACAGGCCGCATACACGTGACTGGAGCATTCGCTCTGCTCATGCGTGGGGCCATTTTATTCAACGCACCCAATCTCATCCTTCTCCAGCGGCCATTTTGAAGCACGGCCTAGCAGGCCCGAACGAAACTAATATAAGAACAAACACAACAGAAATTAAACATGGAAAATAAGCCTTTCTGTTTACCACCTGCCATTCTAAAGACCCGTGTTAGGTATTACCTAGCAGAAGCGACATTTAAAGCCATTTTACTTACCATCTGCTTTCTTTGCCATGGTGCAATTTTACTACACAACACAAATCATGCAATTTACTCTATTTACTACTCAAATCACAATACTCATGTTATTTTGCTTCGCATTTGTAAATAAATTAGATTTTGCAATGCCAGCAAGTTGCCCACGTGTAATGTTTAATAAAAGGTGCATTTGTTGATTAGTTCATGCATTTCAAATGGTTAGTATCATTAATCGTTATGGGGTCATTAACTTCCAAGGGGTACAAAAATATTTTGTTTCCCCTGCTCCATCACCACCATGAGCTGGTTATAAGTTTTATAACCGTTAAGATGAAAGGGATCAATTATCCATGTCTCCTACAGACACAGCATATGAAACTTAAGTACAAAAGTAAGCCAATCCAGGTTAGAGATTCTACTACGCAGGCCTGCCACATTCCAAAAGAGAACACTGTAGCTAATGTGATCAGGCAAATCTGCACCTTCCAGAGTATTAATGGAACATTTTAACATAGTACTGGGAGAGGAGATACAAATTGACCCAGCATCAGAACAACATGTAGGGCCTACACCCACAGATACGTGTGCATGATTTAAAGTGAGTCAATCTACCCCCTCAAGGTGCTCTAAGGGGGAGAAACAGTTGTGAACTGATATTGGGTGAAGTGTGGTCTGGGACTGGGTGGAAGAAAATATTGATGGAACACTGGAGTGTGTATTAAGGGGTAGGGGATCATAGAAGTGCAGAGATGTGGTGAGGTGAGCTCAATGGGTCCCCCAAGCGTTGCAGGATTGTCTTCACAAAGCTAGGTACTTAAAGCTCAGAACCATGCAACCTCCTGCAAACATTTTAGGACTCCGGCCGACCCAACTCACCCTTCTCACCATCTTAATATCATCAAAGAGCAGCCCATATAAGCCTATTCTTTTGCCCACCCAGTTCAAAGCTTTCTTTCTTAAAGACTCCCAGGACTCTGTGATTGAGGGGGTTGGTGGAGGTACGTTGACTAATATCACTACGTATGGTGTAGCTTCAGGGGGTAGGTCAAGAAAACCCGGGTCAACAGGGGGTCTTGGTGCTACAATCAATCAATCAGGATTAGTACCGCATAGCTGCATCACCCATGAGGGTATCGAGACGCTAGGAGAGCAAGCAGTCTTTTCTTCTATTGGTTGAACATCCAGGTCTTGAGGTCCCTCCTGAACTGCTTGAGCGATGGTGAGGCTCTGAGGTGCAGGGAGAGGTTGTTTCAGACCTTGGCCACCAGGTAGGAGAACGAGTGGCCTCCACTGTACATCCAGAGGATGCATCAGATGGCTGCTAGGGAGAGGGATTCGAAGCAGAGTTTCCTGGTAGGTTGGTGGAAATTTACTTTATTGTTGAGGTACGCAGGACCTTCGCTGTGTAGCGCCTTGTAAGCGTGGGGGAGCAGCTTGAACTGGCATCTCTTTGCGACTGGTAACCAGTTGAGCTTCCTGAGGTGAGCGGTGATGTGCGTCCTTCTGGGGAGATCGAGGATGAGTCTGGCTGCTGTGTTCTGGATGGTCTGGAGTTTTGTCATGAGTTGCCATAGTCTAGTCTGCTGGTGACGAGAGCTTGTGTGACTGTCTGCCTGGTGTTGGGTGGAAGCCATCTGAAGACCTGCTTGAGCATTCGGATGGTGAGGAAGCAAGCGGAGGAGAGGGCGATGATCTACCTTGTCCTTGTGGTCGCGTACTGTGGGTAAAGGGTGTGAGGGTATCGTAGGAAGGGATTGTGTGTTCCTGAGACCCTTGACGGAAGAATTCTCTATGCAACCCTGTGTAGGCAGAAGTGGTTGCAGGGGTGTGAAACTTCCTAATTCCAGATTAGGATTGGTATTTAAGTTTGCATCTGATTTCAGCAAGTCTAAGCAGTTAGTGGACACTTTTTCTACTTGTGTCAACATTTCCACAAATGTGTCCATAGTAGACTTAACAGAAACTTCTAGGGCATTCACTGCAACAAGTAACATCTTTAGATCTTCCTGTGCCACCCCAACAGTCTTTGGTCTCATCTTAGTGCCTTTGAAATCAGTAGACAATTTGGCGGACAATGTCTCTGAGGTTTTAGAGCCCCCCCCCCCGCAGTGCAATGACAGAAGGTTTTGACGTGGTTCTGGAGTTTTTGTGTGTTTCAGTGGAGGATATGGTGCCAAATCAGAAGGTGAAACTGCATCCACGATAATTAGTCCATTTGCAGCACAGGCAGATTGAGCCTCACCACTCACAACCTGCCAAGGGCTGCAGTCAGGCAACGCATTGGAGCAGTTAGAGGAGGGTGCCTGAGGAAGGGCACTATGTACTGTGGTCAGATCATGTTGGCATGAGCTAATTGTCTCTTCAACTGTAGAGATCTCTCTGTTTAATGCCTCCATGGCACCAGTTATGTAATTCAAAATATAAGATTGAGGCTGATGGAGCAGGGTAAACGAAAAAATGTAACCTCCTAATATTTATGTTGAATAATTAACACACAGGTTCGTCTCAGTAAATAACCAACCATGTATGTGTCATGATAAGGGTTATGGGTAACACGCCATATCCGTGCAAACTAATTTACTTACAATTGTTAACGTGGATAACATAAACCTAATGATTTGCGTACTAATTAGAATAATAATTGCATGATTTGTGCTTGGAAATAAACTGTGTGGTGGCAAAGTAAAGCGGTTGGTAAGTAAGAAATAGCTTTATATGTCGCTTTTGCTAGGTAACACTTAATTGGGGTACGTAGAATGATGGGAGGGAAACGAAAAGGCTTATATTCTTGATTCTTAACTATGTTCTGTTTATCCTTATAAATAGTTCGCTTAGGCCTGTTGTGCCGCGATGTAAAAATGGCTGCTGAGGCAAACAAGCTAGAGTACGCAGGCGCAAAATGGTTTCCGCGAGTGAGAAAAGCTGTGAACAGAGGGATCATGTGACCGTCCCAAAGCCTAGGATGGAAGCGTGGTCAAGGCTGCGATGACCTTATTATACAAACGTGTGCCAAAGAAGGACATAGCGAAAAGCGTGAGAAGTTGCAGTGAATACGTGAATAAACAATGAACTGTTCAATTTAAAGTATCAGAAAAAGGATACAGATAGAGACCAATGTGCGGATGGGTAATGTCATGAACCCGTGAGAAACGACAGAAGTATGAACTTTCCACAAAGAACTGGTTGGAGCAAGGATATTCATAATGAGATGTATACTGACCCCAAATGGACCAATTAGAGAGAATCTCGCCCCCAAAGATGTAACATTTTCACTTAGTAAGCTAGTATTAGGGTATAAGAAGACCTACTCTGAGGGAGGGGGGAGAGCTGCTGTTTTATAATTTTGTTGAGCACGGGACGCTGCTGCTGGAGAAACCTTTTTGCTTTTAATAGATTTTCCATTTTTAATACTATTAGACCTTTTTATTCTTAAATACTATAAGGGAAAAGAACTGGATTGTGGCGGGAAACACCATATAGGTGATCCGTCGAGAAGGCCTGTTTTACAGGACAGATAGACAGTTTTTCGGGAGTTCTATGCTGTGATCTGAATTCATTGCTGTGACGAACTTTGTTTTTCCATCTAATAGGTATGCATTGCAATTTAAATTTATTCTTATAATGATGATAAATGTATTAATCTGAATAATAAATTTGAAACTTATTCATGCTTCTAAAAATTAGATAAACTTTATTATCTTTAAAACAATGAGTCTGTGGTTCTTTAGCTCAATGATAAATGTAAATGTTTAAAGGTTTATAGTGATTGAGCTGGTCTTAATCACCATCAACTGATTCCTACTAGTTGGTCCATCGACCAATGAGCGGAATACCTTAAAGTTTGAGAAGTATTATGTCGTTTTAAAAGGTATCCCGTCTCCTTCCAGCAAATCATTTACTGTTTTCTCCTAAGTAAAACGGATGAAATCCAGGGAATATATGAGAGAGTGAATGTTTATGCGGTGTTATGGGCCCCACCGTCATATGGATATAGTTGCGGAAAAGGGATATTTGTACCTGGACGTCCAAAGCATATAGGAGAAGAAATTTTATTGATAGCGCTGGATCAGATTTCTTGGTAGCAGAGTTATGGTTACTATAGATTAGTTTGGTGATTATTGATTATTGGTTATTTTTATGTATAACACTTCATGTTGTATGGTATCACGTTATATGTAAGTCAAAGGTTTTGAAGCTTCCGGGAAGTAGGAAGTGGACACGTGTGGCAAGAGAAGTCACATGGAATAGTGCATTGTCTGAGTTCATATTGGTGATAACACAGGTTGTGTTATGATAGGGACATTTTCCGTATAAAAGGTGTGTGAGTGAAATAGCAACCGGTTTTCTTGTGAAACTCTGGCCTTAATTCTCAGGAGCAGTGTAGTCTCCACATGTGTTTTATCCCCAGAGAAACGGGTTTACCCCTTGCTTGAAAGAAGGGTAAGGTAGAGGGAAGTGCTACACTTATCGAACGAAACTGTATTCTTGCAAAATAGAATAAAACTGTCACTTTTGTTAGCGAAATCAGACAATGGAAATGTGTTTTTTAATGTCGTAACTAACCAAGAACAGTTGAAAAATAAATTGCCGATAAATTTTGTAAAGGAGGGGTCAGGACCAGAACTGACGTTGACAAAAGCCGCGCTGGGATTGGACAGTGCACTAGTTATACAGAAGACGCTCTGATTGGTGCGTTGGTGTGAGACGTGCTAGGATTGGTTGAATAAGCTGTGACGTAGAAGCTTTGGATTGGAGCGTTGGTGTGAGTCGCGCTGTGATAGGTCCGAATAACGCATAGAGAATAGTGTTGAATTGCGGACTTTGAGAAAGGAAAGAGATTGTGAATTATGGCTTATTATGAGTATGGTAGAGAGAAAACGTCGTGGATGGCGAAAATTAAGAACTTTTTAAGAAAGACAAAAAGGTAGTGACTAGAGAGGGACAAGTAATTCCTCCGCCGAAATCACCAGCTTCGCATATGATGCTGAAATACGGATATCATACCTGCATATGGTTAGAAAATTGGACTAAATATACTCAAAATGATGGAGTATTAGCATTTCCTGAGAATGGTTCATTTAGCGTAGCGGTACTTCGGAATTTGAGGGAGAAGATGACGATGCTTGAGCCTAAACCTAGACCAACACAGTTTGAAGCTTTAAGTGAATGGGAAGATGAGATGTATGAACGAGAAAGATTCAGAGGATTAAAAAATCATGAGTTTGTACCCGGAAGGTTATGGGGAGTGAATCATGAGGACAGAATAAAGCGTTGGAGATATGCTAATATGACAGGAGGTTTGTTTCCAGCTTTTACAGTTGAGGAAGAAGCAAGGAGAAAATGTACAGAGAAAAAGAAGCATTTAGTTACTGAAAGGTACGGGTATGGTGGTAGTGAGACGGAAGATGAATTGCTGGAAGATATTTTAAACAGAAACCCACCTCCATACCAACAGAATTCTGCGGTGGTGACACCTAATGCACCGCCAATGGAAACTGGGAGGAATAAAAATCCCGAACGGAGAGATGAGATAAATAGGTCACAAGATCAATTGAAAACTCCACAAAGCGAGAAGGTTGAAAGTGACAATACAACTGAATTAGCAAAAACCACAAGAGAATTGACTGAAAAGATAAGAGAATTGACAATGAATATGGAAGCTGTAACTGTACCCGTAACAATAGGTCCAGTAATACCAGTTTTTGAGAATCAGAAGATAGAAGAGCATTCTTTAGTCATTCCTATGAATTCAAATTTGCAAAGAAGAAAAGAAGGGATGGAATTAGACAATGAAGGTGCAAGAAATCTGGTCAGTTCATATAGACCAAGCCCACCTACTAATTTGACGGTAAATGAGAATGAGTTTAGGAGGATTCCTATGGGAACTGAGTCTGCGTCAGAGACACCAGAAAGAAGTAAAAATTGGATAGAATTAAATAGTACACCTGTAGGTCCGACTCCGGATGAATTGAATGAATGGATGAAAACCCTGAAAACGAAAGAGACAGAATCAAAACCATTAGATGTAATTAGGTTAAAAATAGATATGGAAGAATTGATCTTAGGGACAATTGGTACAGAAAAATTGAAAACTTATCAGGATGATGAGATAATGTTCTTATGTAAGAGCATTACATGGAGAGCTAGAAATTTACATGACAAATTAGAAGAAACAGCAAATGAACTAGGAGTAGAATTTGTAAAGGTGAGAAGTTTGCAGAAACCATATAGAGTAGATTTTTGCGAGAAAGATATAGAAAATTTGAACACATCAGGACGGTTAACCCAAATAAAAGAATTAATTGTTTTGCTGAGAAAATGGGGTGATGTGGATAGATGGAGAAGCAGGTGGACTAAAAGGAATGAGAAAACGACCGATAAAGCGTCTTTGGCTTTTGCGGTGACAGACAAGGAATCAATTGTAAGGGAGTACCCGATGAGAGAAACTCCAGGAGGTAGTTATGTGCATGTCCCATGGTCTAGACAAGATATACTGTCATTCACAAATGACTTCCCAAAATTAAGAGAAAAACCAGTAGAATGGTACAGACAAGTGGAGAGGTTTGTTAAGGTTTCGAAAGTGTTATGGATAGATTTGGATGGATTATTTGACATAGTAGTACCAGCTGATTTGTGGACAGAATGTAAGATTACTATTGATTGGCCAACTGTAGAATATCCAAGAGACGCTAAAACAGGAGCGCCAGGACCAGAAGTGATGAGGAAATATGACCAAGTTATTACCTTTTTGAAAAATAAAATCCCACCCAAAGAAACGGATTGGGTAAAAATCGACAGAACCACACAGGAGAGTAAAGAATCTGTACACGCGTACTATGAAAGGCTACTGTTAGTTTTTAAACAGTATAGTGGATATGAGACACTAAATGAAAAGGACATGAGCCATTTCGTATATAGGTTTGTTTATGGGTTAAAACCAGAGATAAGTGAAATGATTAAGCAACATATGATTTGTTGGCAGAATAGCACGGTAGATGAGGTTTTGAGATATGCTAAATACTGCAGTGATGACATTGAGAGTAGACAGCGTAAATTGAAAGAGAAAGCAATGTGGGCACAGGTGAAAGTTGCAGAAAAACAAGAAGCTCAATTGAATAATCAAGTTAATGAGGCAGGACAGACGAAATCCAGACCAAATATAGGTAAAGGAAAAGGTCAAATGAGTATAGAGGAGGCAAAGAAAAAGTGGCCATGCCACAACTGCGGAAAATTAGGACATTGGAGAAACGAGTGTAAATTCCCTCCAAAAACTAATGCGGAAAATCAATCATTGAATCCACAGGTGCAGAGTGAGGTGAGTTACCAACAGCTGCAGCAACCACAGGTAGTTACTCAGCAAAGTCAGGTGCCTCAACCACCACTTCCCAAGAGTGTAAATCCACAGAGATACAGTGCAGAAACAGGATTCTACGGAGGAGAGCAGGTAACACAATTGCCGCGCGCAGCTGCCATATCTCAATACTGGTTACGACAGGATGGGAATGAGTCGGATGAAAGTTTATGACGGTGCCTAGGAGAGGAGGAAGAGTGCGTGCTTGGCGCAACTCTAGAGGTAGATCAAGCAGGTCCATTTGTGGATGGAGAAGTGAATGGTGCAAATGTAACATTCCTTGTGGACACTGGAGCTACCCGTTCTACTGTTAGATCAGTGGAAATTCCAAACCTTCCTCTCTCAGGTGAACATATCCAAGTCGTGGGTGTTTCGAATCAGCAAATTAGGGCGCCTCTTACCAAATTAGTGGAGGTAAAGATTGGGCCATTCAGTGATATGCACCGATTTGTGGTGTGTGATTGCAGTCCTGTGAACCTATTAGGACGCGATCTACTTTGCAAGATGAACTGCACCATCTATTGTACTCCAGATGGGATTGCATTTCAAACCCCAGATGAAGATGTACTCTATAAAATGACATTGGTAAATTTAGAGTCAGAAGTGAGTGAGTTATTCCCTGTGTTTGACGTAGAGAAAATCCCAATTGAACTGAAAGAAACAGTGAAACAGGAAGTGTGGGATTTTACGGGTGAAGATATAGGGTTAATGAAAGGAGTAGACCCTGTTAAAATCTCTGTTAAAGAAGGAACAAGTTACCCAAATACGCCACAGTATAAATTGACACCAGAAATAATTGAAGGAATAACACCTGTAATAAATAAAATGATTGAACAAGGAATTCTGAGAGAAATAATGAGCAGCCCATGTAATTCACCTATAATGGGACTGAAAAAGCTGAATGGAACATATAGAATTGTACAGGATTTGAGAAAGGTAAACAAAATTGTTGTGCCTTGCTGCCCAATAGTACCAAACCCTGCTGTAATTCTATACCAGATTCCACGCGAAGCAGAATGGTACACAGTTATTGATTTGTGCCATGCATTTTTCTCTATCCCATTACATCCAGATAGCCAGCCATTATTTGCGTTCAGGTTCGGAGAGCGTATTTTGGCATGGTGCCGAATTCCTCAGGGGTATACAGAAAGCCCCTCGATCTTTAATCAGATTCTAAAGAAATCATTGGAAGATTTAAAAATGCCAGAAAAATCTGTGATGGTTCAGTATATTGATGACCTATTGGTGGCATCAAAAACAAAGGAAGCATGTGTTACTGACACAATTGCTTTGCTGAATCATTTAGCAAAAGGAGGACATAAGGTGTCCCCATCAAAATTACAGTTTTGTCAACAAGAGGTCCAATATTTGGGACACAAGATTGAAAAGGGAGTGCGAAAGGTAACGACTGAAAGGATAAAAATAATTCAAGGAATGAGAGCTCCAATGACACAGAGAGAAGTAAGAATGTTCCTAGGAATGGTTGGATATTGTCGACAATGGATAAGTGGATTTTCATTGATTGCAAAACCATTACAGAGATTGACAAAGAAGGATGTTAAAGATCCTTTTGAAATGAATGATGAGGAAATGAAAGCATTCAGAGAACTAAAAACAAAACTGTGTGAAGCCCCGGCATTAGGAATGCCTGATTATGAAAAAGATTTTGAGTTGTATTGTAGTGAAAGAGATGGGTGTGCGTTTTCAGTCCTAGTGCAGAGACACGGAAACATGAAAAGACCCATTGCATATTTTTCAGCTGTCTTAGACCCAGTAGCAAAAGCGTTGCCTGGATGTTTGAAAGCAGTTGCTGCTACTTGTGTAAGTCTGGAGCAGAGTGAAGGCATTGTGATGGGATATCCACTAAGAGTATATGTCCCTCATTCTGTGGAAATTCTTTTGACAAGAACCAAAACCCAATATATGACACATAGTCGGCTGACTAGGTATGAAAAAGTAATTTTGAGTGCAGACAATGTCACCATTGACAGATGCATAAATGTGAATCCTTCAACATCATTGCCAGATGAAGAGAGTGTGATTGAAATGGATGAAGTTGATCATGATTGTCTGAATGTACTTGAATATTGTACAAAACCGAGACCCGATATACGGGATGAGCCTTTAAAGGAATCAGATTATATTCTGTTCGTGGATGGCTCATGTTTGAGAACGAATGATGGAGTTCTGAGTGCAGCATATGCAGTTTGCACAGTAGCTGCTGTAATGGAAGCATCTTGTTTGAGAGGGATACGTTCTGCCCAAGTAGCGGAGTTGATTGCTCTAATTCAAGCATGCAAATTGGGAAAGAATGTCCGAGTCACAGTAATCACGGATAGCCAATATGGCTTTGGAGTGGTTCATGATTTTGGGCAGATCTGGTCCCAGAGAGGTTTCTTGACGTCTGCAGGAACCCCAATAAGAAATGGTGAATTTGTGAAAAAGTTGCTTGAGGCGATACAGCTGCCTAAACAGATTGCGGTGGTAAAGTGCAATGCACATAAAAATGGGGAAGACTACATAACTGTTGGCAATAAGTTTGCTGATGAAATAGCTCAGTACTGTGCCAAAAATGTAGTCTCATTAAACAGAAACAGAGAGAGAGAGCATATTTCATGTCCGTTGCTTTTTACTAACCCTGTCGAGACATGGGATGAGGTGAGACAATTACAGGAAGCAGCAGATGATGAGGAAACAGATAGCTGGATAAAAGCAGGATGCAGAAAACGGGAGGAAAATGATGTTTGGGTTTACAGAGATGAAAGACCAGTTATGCCTGATAGCATGATTTCTGACATGGCACGGATGTACCATGGACAAGCACATATTGGAAGAGATGCAATGATCAGACTTTTTAGGCAAACATGGTATAATCCAAAATTCAGAGCCATAGCTGAGAGTCTTTGTCAAAGATGTCTTATCTGTCAACAGCTAAATCCAGGAAGAAAGACAGTAGTGAGTCTAGGAACAATAGGACGAGAGGGAGGTCCTTTCACGAGAATGCAGATGGATTTTATAGAAATGCCCCCAAGTAATAGACTAAGATACGTTCTTGTAGTAGTCTGTTTGTTTTCCCGTTGGGTGGAAGCATACCCGACCAGAAGGAATGATGGAATTACAGTAGCTAAACTTATGCTGCGAGAATTCATTCCAAGGTATGGTTTTCCAGTAACGATTGAAACAGATAGAGGAACACATTTTCAAAACGAATTGATTCAACTGATTTGTGAAGCACTTAGTATTAAACAGAAATTGCACTGTGCATACAGACCAGAGGCTTCTGGAATAGTAGAGCAAGTGAATGGAACAATAAAGAACAGGCTAGGGAAAATGTGTCAAGCCACAGGACTCAAATGGCCAGATGCCTTGCCATTGGTCTTAATGACTATCAGAAGCATACCTGAAAGAAAGACAGGACTTAGTCCCCACGAAATAATCATGGGACGAGCAATGAGGCAAGCACATGTACCTGTCAACAAACTACTGACTATAACTGATGATCTCGTGTTGGATTATTGCAAAGGATTGGCTGATGTGGTACGTTCTGTGTTTCATCAGGTTGGACCGGATGCGACCACTCTTGAAAGAAAACCAGCTCATGACTTGAATCCAGGAGATTGGGTCCGCATAAAAGTCCACCGAAGAAGAAACTGTTTGGTTCCTCGCTGGGACCAACCACGACAAGTGATCCTGGTGACAACAACTGCAGTCAAATGTGCAGGAGTAAAACACTGGGTACATGCCAGCCATACCATCAGAGTTCCAGATCCTGAAGCTCGACCTGTGAGTCGACATCTGGAAATATCAGATACCAGTTCAGCATCTGATGCAGAGGAAGAGACGAACAGGGCTCCAGAAATTGAAGATCGACCTGTAAGTCGACATCTGGAAGACCCAAGTACAAGTGTAACGACAGGAGGAGAGGAGGAAATAGCAAAAGTTCCAGAATCTGAAGATCGACATGTGAGTCGACATCTGGAAATATCAGACACTAGTTCAGCATCTGATACAGAGCATTCTGATTGTGATGAAAATCTGAAAAGAAATTGGAAATTTGATAGCATAAAAGAAGAAACTGAGCAAAAAGATAGTAACAGTGAGCAACCAAGTACAAGTTATGGTGAAGATCCTTCAGAAATTATATTAATAGACGAAGAAGGGACAGTTTCAAATAGAAAGGTAGAAGAATCGGAAGACTCCCGAGGAGCAGTAGGGACAGATCGACGAACAAAGGAACAGGGAAATTCAGAAACAGATAGAGAGATTGACACAAATTCGGAAGAACCTCGAGGAGGGACAGAAGTAGGTGATCAAAGGAAAACACGAGGAAAATCAAAAACAGATGAAGGAAGTGAAATTCTAAAAATTAAGATAAGAGACAATAAAGAAAGGACTGAAACAGAGTCAGAAGAAAGTGGAGAAGAAAGAAACCAGAAACTAGAGTCAAGAAAGAGAACTTGGAGAACAGAAAGAGAGGAAAAAGAAAGTGAACCAAAAAGGCCAAGAAAGGGAGACAATTGGCCCCACGAAGTTAAAAGATTGAGATACAAGATCATAAGGTTAGATGGAAAGAATGCAGAACAAGTAAATGAAATAACAAGTCAAAAGGAACAAGAAAGACAAGGAGGAAAACACTTGCAGAAAACAAAAAGAGTAAAGAAAGCTAATCTGAAGTATAAATCGCCTGAATGGCTATACATTGCGTTGACTGATATCAAAGAAGAAGAGATCACTCACGAGAACCCGGAACAAAGCTACAACCTAATGGGTGAAGGTGAAGTGCAACAAATTTAAAGAAATTTGAACAAATTTCTACCGGACTGGACAAAACACTGGATTTGACAAGAAAGAGTTCTGAAAAGAACTAAAGAAAGTACCAAACAAGACAAAGTGAGAGCGTAGGGTGGCTAAGAGGTCATTTCTGAGGTGTGGTGACACATTTTCTGTACATATTATAAAATAGGTAATAGAACAAAATGGTAGATACTAAAAATAGAACATGTAGATGTGAGTTCTTACGTAGATGGTGTAAGATGTGCTTCTTTTGTACAGGATTATTAATGACCGTATGGATTATCTTAGCAATCACCATTCCAATTAGATTAGCTGTAGAAGAAACGTCTATATTAAAGAATAACACAGAGAAAGAAAAGGGAGCTAACATGCAGGAAACAGCTATATTAAAAAGTAGTGCAGAGTTACATAAAGACAAATCAATAACAGATTTTTCAAAAAATGTTTTCACTAAATTATTATATGAGTATGTAGAAACAATGGATGTGAGAGATTGTTATGTTTGTATGCAATTGCCTGCGTCTGTTGCAGAAGGTGTGACCTATCATCACCTTCCTTTGACGTATGGAATAACATGTAGTGTTTTAGCAAGTCTATTTTACAAGACAGGAAGATTAGAATATTATTATACTGATATAGATAAGATTTTTGCAGAGATTCCTATAGTTTCTGAACTAAACAAAGTGAAAGAAGCAAGAACGTTTGGTGAATTTTTCATAGAAAATAAAATTCTAACATTAGATGATATAGTTAAAAACAACCTTACCTGTGAGTTAAGGAATGAAGAAAAGGTGTTTTTAGAAATGGTCGAGGATAGAAGAGTAAAATTTCAAAGAAAAGTGATAGAAGAGACAAAAACACCTCTTTGGGCGTTTGAGGAAGAAAATCATGACAAGAAAAAGACAAATGCAGCTATGACTCTGGATTGGCCCCAACAGGGAAGGTTGTGTATTAGAAGAAATAGAACAAGATATGACAACTATTTCGTGGGTTCCAGTGATTGCCAAGACAATTATAACATTTTAGGAGGTTGGGGATTCAAAGGGGGAAAAGATCCAATATTTCCTGGGATCTATTATATTTGCGGTAACAGAGCTTATTACAGGTTGCCGGACCATTGGTATGGATCATGTTACTTAGGCCTGGTCTTTCCAAAGATTTTTCATGTAGATAGAACAGAAAAGGGAACACACGAAATGGTAAAGACATTTACACGTAGGAAAAGGGAGAGTTTTTCAGAAATAGTAGGTGATATTTTTGGAGCATTGATACCAGCAGTGGGAATATCTTTGAATGCATTTAAAATTCGGAAGTTATCCACAGTAGTAGATCGTTTATCTACAGATACTGCTGGAGGGTTCTTGATGGTAAATACCGAAATGGTTGCCATGAGAGCTATGGTGATGCAAAATCGACTTGCCCTTGACATTCTTTTGGCAAAAGAGGGTGGAGTCTGTGGAATGTTGAAAGTCCAACATTGTTGCACTTACATTCCAGATAAAAGTGAAAATATACAAAAGTATATTAAGAATATTACCAATTTGCACAAAGAACTTGTTCCACTGGAGGTTGAAAATGCATTGGGAAAACTTGGTAAGAGTTTTTCCTCAGTAATAAATTGGTTTACTAGAATGAGTAGATTAATAATAGGGAAAATCATAATAATAGCGACCATAATAATACTAATAGTTCTAGTATTAAAATTAATTATTGTATGTATAAAGAGAAGAAAAAGACAGAATAAAATAGAAAAAGAAAATAAGATAAATAAAGAAAGAGAAAGAGAGATGGGTGAAATAGAGCTAGAAGAAATAAAAGAAAACATGTATAAGAAAACAAAGAGACAAGATGAAAGGGATACAGTTGTGTAAACTAACAAAAACAAACCGGACAAGAAATATGCTATCTGACAGAATTGTGTAACATGGGTTTTTGTGGTGATATTAAAAATCACCAAAGGGGGAGTTGATGGAGCAGGGTAAACGAAAAAATGTAACCTCCTAATATTTATGTTGAGTAATTAACACACAAGTTCGTCTCAGTAAATAACCAACCATGTATGTGTCATGATAAGGGTTATGGGTAACACGCCATATCTGTGCAAACTAATTTACTTACAATTGTTAACGTGGATAACATAAACCTAATGATTTGCGTACTAATTAGAATAATAATTGCATGATTTGTGCTTGGAAATAAACTGTGTGGTGGCAAAGTAAAGCGGTTGGTAAGTAAGAAATAGCTTTATATGTCGCTTTTGCTAGGTAACACTTAATTGGGGTACGTAGAATGATGGGAGGGAAACGAAAAGGCTTATATTCTTGATTCTTAACTATGTTCTGTTTATCCTTATAAATAGTTCGCTTAGGCCTGTTGTGCCGCGATGTAAAAATGGCTGCTGAGGCAAACAAGCTAGAGTACGCAGGCGCAAAATGGTTTCCGCGAGTGAGAAAAGCTGTGAACAGAGGGATCATGTGACCGTCCCAAAGCCTAGGATGGAAGCGTGGTCAAGGCTGCGATGACCTTATTATACAAACGTGTGCCAAAGAAGGACATAGCGAAAAGCGTGAGAAGTTGCAGTGAATACGTGAATAAACAATGAACTGTTCAATTTAAAGTATCAGAAAAAGGATACAGATAGAGACCAATGTGCGGATGGGTAATGTCATGAACCCGTGAGAAACGACAGAAGTATGAACTTTCCACAAAGAACTGGTTGGAGCAAGGATATTCATAATGAGATGTATACTGACCCCAAATGGACCAATTAGAGAGAATCTCGCCCCCAAAGATGTAACATTTTCACTTAGTAAGCTAGTATTAGGGTATAAGAAGACCTACTCTGAGGGAGGGGGAGAGCTGCTGTTTTATAATTTTGTTGAGCACGGGACGCTGCTGCTGGAGAAACCTTTTTTGCTTTTAATAGCTTTTCCATTTTTAATACTATTAGACCTTTTTATTCTTAAATACTATAAGGGAAAAGAACTGGATTGTGGCGGGAAACACCATATAGGTGATCCGTCGAGAAGGCCTGTTTTACAGGACAGATAGGCAGTTTTTGGGGAGTTCTATGCTGTGATCTGAATTCATTGCTGTGACGAACTTTGTTTTTCCATCTAATAGGTATGCATTGCAATTTAAATTTATTCTTATAATGATGATAAATGTATTAATCTGAATAATAAATTTGAAACTTATTCATGCTTCTAAAAATTAGATAAACTTTATTATCTTTAAAACAATGAGTCTGTGGTTCTTTAGCTCAATGATAAATGTAAATGTTTAAAGGTTTATAGTGATTGAGCTGGTCTTAATCACCATCAACTGATTCCTACTAGTTGGTCCATCGACCAATGAGCGGAATACCTTAAAGTTTGAGAAGTATTATGTCGTTTTAAAAGGTATCCCGTCTCCTTCCAGCAAATCATTTACTGTTTTCTCCTAAGTAAAACGGATGAAATCCAGGGAATATATGAGAGAGTGAATGTTTATGCGGTGTTATGGGCCCCACCGTCATATGGATATAGTTGTGGAAAAGGGATATTTGTACCTGGACGTCCAAAGCATATAGGAGAAGAAATGTTATTGATAGCGCTGGATCAAGGCTTACCAGGCAACTACCTTTTTGCCTGGGCCGACTAGTGCTTTATCTTACCCATAATGCTTCACAGAAGATTGAAGTGACCTGGACTACAGAGCTAAGATGGTGGCCCAAGCCCGGCCTCCGATGGGCGTGGAGAGCCTGCCCTTGACCCGGGCTTTGCCCGGGCAAACGTGTCCCACGGAGCAGGATTGTTGAGGTGCTTTTAGTGCACCAGTGAGGGCAGCGCCTCCTGGGACCGCAGGCTGCAATCGTACCTCCTGGCGCTTTGAGAGGTGGGAATTGGAGTCCTCGAGCTCACTCAGGATCTGCAGAAGCAGTGGGCTCCAAAACAGCTTTGCTGGATGTTCCAAGGAGCAGGAATGTTGAGGCCCTTTTAGCATTTTGATGTAGGCCCACCTCTTGGTACCACAGGCTGCAATAGCACCTCCTGGCACTCAGAGAGATGGGAATAGGAGTCCCCAGGATCACTCAGGATCTGCAGAAGTAATGGGCACCAAAACCGCTTTGCTGGATGTCCTGCGGAGAGGGATTGTTTAGACGCTTTTAGCGCATTGGTGTATGCCCCGACTCCTGGGACAGCAGGCTGCAGTCATGCCTCTTGGTGCTTGGAGAGATGAGAATTAGAGTCCCCACGCTCACTCAGGATCTGCAGAAGTAACAGGCCCCAAAACCACTTTGCTGCAAAAACAACATACAATTTAAATTGCAAAAAAGATGGATACAAAAAATATGTTTATTATTTATTTAAAAACAACAAAATCACCAGCCACAAAGCTCAACATTACAAATTACAAATAAAATAAAATGTAACCAAGTAAATACAACACATAAAATATAAATTAATATCTAACAATGACATCAAATACACATATATAAGAAAATATAACATTTCCCACTCAAAAATAGTAACATAAATATAACTCGCTATTCGGTAGCTGTAGATCTTCATCCATATCCATGTTGTAAACGTATAATCTACCAAAAATTGGAATATAAATCCAAAAAAGCCCAAAATAAAATACAAAAATGTAACAGTTCCATTTTAAAGTCAACAAAGCAATCCAACATAGTAAAAAAAGAAACTCTCCAGGACACTCAGAAAATGAAAAGATATCAAAATTAAAAAAAATGGTTTACTAGAAACCAAAATAATTCCCATAAAAATAAATGCAAAATCCAAACCTCGAAATGATAACTTCGGATGTGTAAATCTGTAAAAAACGTAAAATACCCACTCACAGAAAACACTATCTTCAAACAATATATAAATATTACATTAAAACTATGCAATACACATATTATAACATGACATCAAATAAAATAACGATACAGTAGTACGAAATTCTAACTAGGCCTAACACACAACACTATTTAACTAAATAACACAAATTACAAATAAAAAAGCCAAAAGTAGAAACCAATATTATAACTACCTTAGATTAGTAGTAGTAGTAAAATTGTATTCGATTTTTCTTGAAAATCACAAATGTGTACATATCAATTACAAAAAATACATAACATAAAAATCTTTCACACTGCCAAATCTCCAATTATAGATGATTAAAAAACGGATAAAAAACAGAAGACAGCAAAGTGTCGAAAGACAGTCTTAAAAGGTCACATCATTAAAACAGATAAAAGAGAAAATAAACTCCCTAATTTAAAAGGGGGATCAGATACAGGAGATCACCTTCTATTGATAACCCCTGGTAGAAAGCAAGTCAGATAAAAACAAATGGTGGGTGAATTAAACATCTGGAAAAAAAGATAGGCTGACATAATTTGATTAAAATTCAAAGGCAAAAGGAGTAGACAAATACATTTAAAACGCACATGGTTAAATCAAGGGCACAGCATGACAATGTGGAGAGAATCAGAGTGAGAAACATCATCACAAAGGCAAGGCAGAAGATCTGAGACTTTGCACCAGGATCCCTTAGGTAGCAAAAGCTGATAAAACATATGAAACCTAAAATATGTCCAGAGCCTTAGATGATGATTAGACATCTCCAGTGACAAATAAGGCTCCATTCCAGGCACAGTTTTTACCATAATAAAATGCAGCAGAGAAGGTTTAATAAGTGCCACAGCCTCCCGTTCCACAGCTGCACTTTCATAAAAAGCCTGATTAAGCCATGGAATAACCCTTGTCACTATGCCTTCTGGGTCGGTGAACAACTCGGGTCAGCCCAGTGAGTTAAAAGTGCACCTAATGTAAGCCAGACATGGAATACTCAACATACCGTCCAGAGCCAAACAGTCAAGAATGATTAGCCTGCTAAGAGACAGATCCTCCTTCAGCCAGACTGAGAACCAAAATAGGAGAGGGTGCAGGGCAATCAAATCAGCAATGCACCCAGATCCCACTTCCTCTTGAAGCATCTCGTAAGGGGTACACTAAAAAAAAAGCCATTTTCTGCAACCTGAAGCTGAGAACAAGACACGTTGCCCCAGATTTCACAGCCATAACTCGCCAGTGAGACACACCTGGCCTGAAAAACTTTGAGCATCAACTCTGCGTTAGTCCGACCTATACGCCTTGCCAAGAGGCCAACCCCATGAATTCCAGCCTTAAACATCAACGTGTTCTTCTTTAACAGGGGTTGCAAAGACAATCTAGAGTCCAAGAGGATCCTTAGATATGGAAAATGCTCCACCCAGGAAATGGGGTGGCTCTTGACCACATAACTTTTGGATCTGATGTTACTCGGCCCCACCACCATAACAGGAGATTTAAGTTAGCTATCAGTGAGATCAAGCTCATCCATATAGGTGACAAAAGAATCTAACAAAAGCTGCAGGCCCTGAGCAGTACGAGACATGAGGATGGTGTCATCCTCATATAAAAGAACAGGCAGATAGCAATCGCCTACCGTTGGGACGTCCAGTCCTGGATCCTGCAAAGCCGCATCCAGCCCAGGGGCGATGTACATTCCCCATCTGACCCGTATCTGACTGAGGCCATGAGCCCATCATGAAGAGCATGTAGGAAAGAGAGCAATGCCGGCTCGACCCCCATTGACCCAAGCGGGGCCCAGAGCTTCGCTCTGTTAACTCGGTCAAAGGGTGAGCTTAGGTCCATGAAAGCCAAATGGATAGCCCCCTCTCTCGCCCTGGTGTATTTAGCGGTCAAAAAATAAAGGTTCAGGTCTGAGCCATGGTGCCGAGGCCGGCTCTAAACCCATACTGGGCTTCAGAGAGGATGTTATTATCAGAACCACTTAGACAAGCGTCCAACAGGACCCTTTCCAACGCCTTGACCTAACTGTCCACCAGCAAGATGGGAGTGATAACAAGCGGGGTCCGCCCTGCTGCCTTTCTTGAAAATTGGAATGATGACTGAGCATTTCCAGTTGGAGGGGAGCCCCCCTCTGATGGCCACAATAAAATGATGGGTGAGCAGAGGGGCCCACAGATCCATCTCAGATTTAAATAAATCGCCCGAGATGACATCGGGACCCGACGCCTTGCCCTCTGGCAAAGGACAGAATAACTTTCCTCACCTCCTCCCCTTGCAGGCAAAGACCCTGTGAAATCCCCACCACTGGCGGATGAATATCACTGGGTTTGAGATCATAAATCACCCTGAAATGATCCTGCCACGTGTGGGGGAGGAATAGTCAAGGCCTGAATGTTTGCCTTGTCTGGGGCATAAATTGGATGATTCACTACCCTCCAAACCTGAGCCGAGTCCTGCAGGGCACAGGCCTCCAACAACTTGTTCCCTCTTGAGCGACTTCTTCCTCTCACCACGTACCGCACTATAACAGGCTCTGGCCCCCCCTAACTTCCTCCTTATCATAAGGAAGCCTATGCAGGGCCACCATGAGTGCTCTATGCGCTTTGGAAAAAGCTTTGTTCAACCATCTACTGGGCGGTAGGGGATGGTTTCCAGAATCAAAGGCCCCCTCATCTAAACAGATGCAAAAGTCCTGGTAACAGGTAGAAAGTAAGAAAAGATGGAAATCAGCTGGAACAAACTTCGCCCACTTAAGCCTTTGTCCTTGTGCGACTAATGAAACCGGTTTCCGGAAAGGAACATCAGGCTTGTCTACAGGCACAAGCCATCTAAACGAGGCTAGAAGAGGGTTATAATCACTCAAGAGATTCATCACTAACGTAAAATCCATTAAAAAAGCAAAAAGACAAAAAATATAATCAATAATGGAAGAAGAACATGTCCCATCCCCTTTGAAAGTCGGGATCTGTAGAGCATTACAAGAAACCTGCCAATCTAGGAGGTTCACCAATGGTCTACGAATAGTGAATTAAACTCATCGCCTAAAAGCGTATGTCTCAGATGGGCCTGGTCACCAATCACCAGGTCGTCATCTAGCGACAAATCTTCATACAAGAAGCAATCGACACAAGGGTTTAAATTAAAATTCACCTATCAAGAGAAGTACAGTGAAACCAGAGGACAATATGACAGTGTTACAGAGGAACTGAGACAGCTCCCCTCCCAAAGCCTGCTCCCCCTGGAGGGAGAGGTATATATTAATAACAAGAACCCTCAGTTGGTTGGGAAATGTCAGGAGTATGCCTAGAATGGAGTGAGTGGGGGAATCTGCAATCTGCATTTTGCAATTAAGACTAAATCTGATAAAGATAGCAAGTCCTCCTTTGGCTTTACCATGTGATGAGGGCAGGAGACATGAGCTATCTAAAGCAAGGGCGCCCTCCGTGATCCATTACTCTTGTAGACATATGAAGTTGTTCAGGCGCAAAAAATCTGTACACTCCTTGTCCCTTAACGTCCCACTAGTACCAGCTATATTCCAACTCAAAACCTTGAGTGTATTTGAGTTGATGATGGGAGTTCCAGGCAAAACAGGGGCGGTAGGGGGCAAAGGGTCAGGTGACTAGTGCTACCTAAACCTTCACCCCCAAACCATATAGTAAACCTTAAAAAAGGTCCTACCTTATCTAACGAGCCGCAGCACCTTAACCCAAATCACTCCCAGAGAAACCGCAGAAAAATTACACAAATAAGCTACAAAAGTAAAGTTAGCGGTGAAACAAAAATGGCCACTAAATGAAAACAAATAGAAAAGACTATCTCCCTATAGAATGCAAAGGGACATTACATAAAAATGGTTAAAAAATGTTTAAAACACGGTTTAAAGGTTATAAACATGCAAACCATGGAAAAAAAAGTTAGATGAAAATATGAAACAGCTATTTAAAGTATAAAATAAATAATACTATAAAATCAAAAAATAAATCATATATTATATTATTTATAATGTACTTAAAAACTATATAAAGATGTTAAAAAATGAAATTTATATTGGACAAATGTCTATAAGTAAAAATATAAATATATCACACTTGAAAAGATGATCTAAAAATTAAAAAAATATGAAGCAATGTTCTGAAAGAATATATCATTTGTATTTTATTTGAAAATGTATTAAAACAGTTTTTATGTATAAAAATCCACATGTATTAAAAAGTATAAATATGCATTCAATATTGGTTAAGCAATCAAAATTACAAAGTGTGTGATCTACCTTTATTAATAAAAAAATGCAAACATTAATAATGTATGTGAAAAATGCAATAGCCACTGCAATTTAAAGCATTTAGGGAAGGCGCTGGACACTATAGTTGTATCATTTACTATTTTCTCTCCAATCTAAACCATTTTTCACAAAATGTTGACCACTAAAGGGGTTACATTTGCTATTCCCACTCCTATCTAAATTCCTAAGGGGAAGATGTTGGACACTAAAGGGGTGACATTTACTATTCCAACTGCAATCTAAACCACTTTTGGACCACTTTGGGGAAGGTGTTGGACACTAAAGGGGTGACACTTACTGTTCCCATTCCAATCTAAACAATTTTTGGGAAGGTTTCGGACACTAAAGGGGCAGTATTTACTATTCCCACTGCATTCTAAACCATTTTGGGGAAGGCGTTGAACATTACAGGGGTGACATTTACTTTTCCAACTCCAGTCTAAATCAATTTAGGGACATTGTTGGACTTTATTGGGAAGGTTTTGGACACTAAAGGGTAACATTTACTATTCCCACTCCACTCTAAACCAATTTGGGGAAGGTGCTGGACACTAAAGGGGTTATATTTCCTGTTCCCACTCCAATCTAAATCACTTAAGGGATGGTCTTGGACACTTTAATCTAAACCATTTTGGGTAAGTTGTTGAACACCAAAGAGGTGACATTTACTATTCCCATGACAATCTAAACCATGTAGGGGAAGGTGTTGGACAATAAGGAGTGGCGTTTACTATTCTCACTCCATTCTAAGCCATTTCAGAGAAGGCATTTAAGACTAAAGGGATGAAATTAACTTTACCCACTCCTAACTAATAAATATTTTGGATATAAATACAGAAGATGGTAATTCAGTCATTCATGATACTCTATCAATCAATCAATCAATCGGGGGTTTGTAAAGCACGGCTACTCACCCGTAGGGGTCTCAAGGCGCTGGGGGTGCGGGGCGGCTGATCCATCCTTCTGGGCGCAGGGGTTCAGTCAAAGAGCCAGGTCTTGAAATCCTTCCTGAATTGGGTCAGCAACGGGGATTGCCTGAAGTGGAGGGGCAGGGTGTTCCAGGTCTTGGCAGCAAGGTTGGAGAAGGATCTTCCTCCGGCTCTGGTCTTATGGATCCGTGGGATGGTGGCCAGGAAGGAACGGAGGTAGTCTGACACGCTGTGTTCAGCTGGTGAGGAAGGAGTGGATCCAGTCCTGGGCCTTGTCATGGATGCCTGCATCTTGGAGTCTCTCGATAAGGGTGCAGTGGGAGACAGTGTTGGGCAAGATGGCGGCCGCCTTGCTGGCCGAGTGAGCTGACTCTCGATGCTCTCCTGACCAACGCTCCCCCCTTTATGTGTGTGGTCTGAAGCAGTGTGATAATAGAAGGGAAAGAATCATTATACCTTCTGGCATGATTTGGCGCTCGTGGCATCTCGAGTTCCCAGCACCTTTTCGTTTGATCTCTGCCAGTCCGCTTTTTTGTGCAGCAGTGGTTACGACTCGGTGCTGTTCGACGGCTCCAATGGCACCTAAAATCACGGGAAAGGGATCGAAGACCCGAGGCGCCCCGGCGGGAGCGGGAAGTCCTGGAAAAGCAGATCTGGACGCTGAGACAGCCCGGTCGGTCACAGGGACAGCAGCTGGCCGGCCGGGAACGGGGGGAACAACAGATCGGGCTGGCGGAAGAAATACTTCTGTACGCGCACGACAAACAGTTTCCTCAATGTTTAAAGCACACAATCAGAAAAATAAAAACATTGAAAATTTGCTCTCTGGGGAGAAACTTTTAGCAAAACAAGCGACGCCCCCTGCTCTACCGGCAGAAACACTGGAGGTATCAGAGGAAACGCTGACCCAAGGTATTTCAATCTCTGACGGGACAGAACTTAACAATGTAATTGCAGATAACTTTGAGGGGGTGACGGGGCAGGGTGGAGCACTCGAGGAATTTAAATCTACTTGATCCGAAACGAGTCATGACGGTCTGGTCGTGATCAACGAGTCAGCAATTGTTGGGACAAGAACTAAAATACAGGAACAATGCCTTATGGGTAATGTAGTCCTCTCAAGTGGCGGCCAGGGGAGTGTGCTAAATGGATCAAGTCCAGATTTAACAACAAAGAAACCTTTCTCTGACCACCAAGTTGAAGAAGTTGAAGAAGTCTGTGCTATGGGTCCTGTGAAGGAGGGGGACTCAGGGGACAAATTCTATTCTATGTCCGACTCATCCATCTCTTCAGGGGACGAAAGCCTTGGGAGGGACTGCGTTGAGGAGGAGAGTGTTACAAGCAGTATCCACTTGGATGAGGGGGAGCTGGGGGAGAACTCTCCCCATATTTCTGCAACCGTCCGGAAAAGAGAACATGATGCCCCGATTCTAGATAAGGCTTCTGATTTAGCCGGTTCAATGGTCTGGGACTATTCTTTTTCCACTCAACTGGGTGGAAATGGCATAAGCAATGGAATGGCAGATTTAGGAGGCTCAAGCTCAGAACAAGCCATCTCTAGTGAAATAACTCTCTCCACTATCTACCAGAGCATCCTTGCCCATAGGGAGGAGACTCGTGCGGAAAGTGTACGTACCCAAGGTGCATACCGGAAATTACAAAATTCAATACGCAGAGTTGCTAAGACCTGCTCTGACTTTGCTGCCAGAATCGGAGAGGCCGAAACTAGAATTTCTTTCTTGGAGGATGAATTAACAACGCAGAAGGCCATTACTCATTCTTTGGAAACCCAGAAAGCGGATACACTATGGAAACTGACCGACTTGGAGAATCGCTCAAGGAGAAACAACCTCCGGGTACTGGGTATCCCAGAAGGCAAAGAAGGCACGGATACTCGTCAATTTGTTGTAGAACTCTTTACCGAGGCATTTCCCGAATTGAAGCAATGGGACTGGAAAATCGAGATTCAAAGAGCCCACCGGTTCCCGTTCAATCAACATAAAAAGACTGGTCTAACTGCTGAAAAGCCCCGTGCTATTCTTATCTGTCTCAACAACGTTTTGGCTAGAGAGGCGTTGTATGATCTAGCAAGACCAGATAGAAAAAGGGCAGGGAAAGGATGTGATTTTTTTGTGAGACCTGATTATTGCCCAGCAACAGTTGAGAAAAGATGGCAGCTTCGCCAATTAATCCCACGATTCCAGGAAAAAGGGGCTCAGGTGTTTCTTCTGAACCCTGCTAAGCTGAAAGTAGTGGTTAAGGGGGAGGCGAAATTCTTTTTGTCCAAAGCTGTAGCAAAGGAATTTTTACATACATTGTAGGATAGGCAGGGGGTCTATTTTTGATCTATTGAAATCTACACTTATTCTGGTTTAGGCCCATAATGGTTAATGGAAGTCTTTTGCCACATCCGATTCACTGTAATGGAGGAGATTCTTTCTTACTTCTTTTGTGGTGGGGGCGAGAGTTCAGGAGAGAGGGGAGAAGTCAGCTCTCCATCACAGAGGACTGGTGGTCCTTACGCCTCATGAGATGGGTGGAAGGGAGGGGTTTTGGTGGAGGGGAGGGAGGACCGGGGTTAAGGGTGTGGGGGGTTGGGAGGTGGAAGGGTGTGGGTACTTTTTTTTTCTTTTTTTTTCTGGTGCTATTTTGCTGCTATATTGAAATATGAAGTATGTTCTACTATTGTGTTCAATAATCTGTGTCACTGTGCAAAGGGTGATTTGGTTGTTATAAACTACAAGGATGATGGGTAACTTGCGGATCTGCTCTTTCAATATATGTGGTCTCAATGACAGGAAAAAGCGGGGCATGTTAGCAAAACAGATTCGGTTTATGCAGATTGATTTGCTATGTATTCAGGAGACCCGTATACCGTGGGGTAAGTGGGGATGGCTGAGGGATCTTGGGATGGAAGTGTTGGTGTGTACCCGGCAGGGGACTACAATTAGGGGGGTGGCTATTCTAGCTCGACAAGGGGTGGGTTTATGTAAACGAGCTAAAGCAGATAATTTGGGTCGGAGGGCCATTGTTGAAATTATGGTAGAAAATATTTCTATGACACTTTGCTCAATTTATGGATCTAATTTAGATGACCCCGATACCTTAAACTTTTTAAGTGTCGAACTCGCTTTATGGCCGCACCCTTTGATATGTTGCGGTGACTTTAATATCCATTTAGACAGCAAATTCAATATATATGACACTCTTCCATATCAAGGCAGGAAAGTCAGAGTTTTCAAAGCACTTCAAGGAATGATGAAGGAGGTTGGACTACTAGATTGCTGGCATAAACTCAGATCACCTGATCCTGGGTTTACGTTTTATTCAGCTCCCCACAACAAGCTAGTTCGGCTAGATTATTTCTTTTTGTCTAAACAATTGGCAGAGACAAGTCAGATAGAGGTCTTTCCAAGAACCATATCAGATCACAATCCTGTAACGATTGAAATTCCTTTAAGTGGTATGCCAAGAATCCAGCGGCCTTGGACTTTTGAAAGGAAACTTCTACTTGACGAAACATACTGTACCCATATGGCTAAATGGATAGAAGAATTTTTCTCAATCAATCATAATACAGCCTCAGTCGGTACCGTGTGGGACGCTTTCAAAGCAGCTGTTCGTGGGGAAACTCTGAGCTTTTCTATAACTCGCCAAAAAACTCTACAGAAGGAAATTAAGAATTTGGTAGAACAACTAAAGATAGCAAAGTATGAATTAATGAGTAGAATTCAGAGGGGTACAAGTACAGAGGAATGCCACCAGCATATTGCCATTATAAAATCTAAAATACATCGTCATTTTGGTACGGAGGTGGCAGCCAAATATAAACACCAGAGGGTCGAATCATACGAACTGGGAGAAAATACTGGTAGGGTTTTAGCTAAACGGCTATACCAGCGTGAGATAGCCAACCGTATCTGTAAAATTGAGGATCATACAGGGCAGGTTCAGGACTCTCCGGCAGGAATTCTCAACGTTTTTCAGAAGTTCTATAGTCAACTATATACTGAGGGACCTGTCATGACAGAGACAGATCCCCAGGAAGGTTTTTTTAATGGCATGGAAACATCGATGGTCACGCAGGAGCAAAATGAGATACTGGAAGCCCAGTTCACTTGGGAAGAAATAGAACTGGCAATAACATCTTTAGCCATGGGAAAAGCTACTGGTCCAGACGGTATTCCTCTGGAATTTTATAGAACATTTTGACAAGTACTTAAACAAAATCTTACACTTTTATTTGAACACGCACGGGAAAATGATCTTATTCCGGACTCCTGGCGTAAGACAACAATCATTGTCTTTAGAAAAAAAACAAGCCAGAATTAGACCCAGCCTCTTATAGGCCTATCACTTTGATTAACTGTGACAGTAAAATTTATTCGAAACTTTTAGCAGTAAGACTGGGAAATGTCATTACCCCTCTGGTATCGTTACGTCAACATGGGTTTATCCCAGGAAGGGACACGGCAGATCATGTCCGCCGGGTGATTGCCCTTCTGGACTGGGCACAGGCCACGGGGTCACCGCTGGGGGTTCTCCTCTTGGACGCCGAGAAAGAGTTCGATAGGGTCTCCTGGCGGTTCCTGTGGTCTGTCCTATGCTGTAAGGGGTTAGGTACCGGCTTTGTACAAGCAATTAAGGCAATGTATTTATTTCCAGAGGCGGTAATCCGGATTGCAGGGCAGGAGTCTAAGCCACTTATTATTAGCAGAGGTACGAGGCAGGGGTGTCCCTGTTCACCCCTGCTTTTTGCTCTGTATATAGATCCCTTTTTGAGAAAATTGGAGCTATGCACCCATATTAAAGCGGTTAGGATTGGGGAGATCGAGTACAGAGCACTGGCATACGCAGACGACATTGCGGTCCTTACGAGTGATGTTGTCTCTGCCTTCCCTGTGGTGAAAGACCTAGCAGCCCAGTTCGGCGTTTTGTCAGGATATAAGCTGAACGTGGACAAGACTCAAATCATTAGTTCAGGTATAATCTGCCCCCGGATTTTCCAGTTGTTTCAACAGCCACCTATTTGGGTATTATAATTACAGCCACGGTTGATAGAATACCCGACTTAAATATTAGCCCAATAATTGAAAGTACTAATAAGAAATTAGAGAGATTGGACCATTTACATATTTCCCTTTATGGGAGAAGCAATGTCATTAAGATGTCAATCTTACCTAAATTTCTGTACCTTTTAGGACCATTCCTCTTGAATTTCCCTCTTCTTGTTTTATAAAGTTAGAAAGGGTTTGTTCTAGGTTTCTATGGGGCTATCGCCGGTCCAGAAGAGCGGCTAAATGGATGATGCTTCCAAGACAACGGGGGTCTGGCTATTCCCAGCTTCCTGCTGTATTATTGGGCTGCTATTCTACAACATATGGGTGTCCTTTTAGTTGGAACCAAGGCTGTCTTATCTATAGAGAATAGCCCGTCCATATATGAGTTTGGGCTGGGGAGCCAAGTGAATGGTTGCTTAGTGTCGATTCTAGAGCCTAGCTACTATAAAAAGACCAGATTTAAAATCGTGAAAGTAGCATATAAGGTGTGGAAACAGATTCGGAGGAAGTTTAAGATCTCCAATCTAAATGTATATACTCCATTTGCAGCTACAGGATTACTCCCATCAATATTTCGGGACCGAGTCACCTTTGAATGGGCTAATAAAGGTATTTGTCAGTTGGGGGACCTTTATAAAGATGGGCAACTGGTAATATTTGAAAAATTACAGAAAAAATATGGTCTCCCTAGGGGCCATTTTTTTAAATATTTACAGATAGGGAGCTTCCTGGGGGAAAACAGGCGTAGAACGGTATCAAATTTTGGGAAAATACCCTTGGTGGAAGCTGTGCAAAAGAAATCCAGGCTAGGAAAGATCTATCATATCCTGCTTGATTCCTTTCCCGATGATCTGGGTGCACACTCTGATAAGTGGGCAAGTAAGCTTGGGGAGGGAGCAATAGATATGGAGGACTCCCTCATGTTAGCTAGCCAGATCTTAATTACTGGGAGCCTTAAGAGCCAACACTTTATGTCAGTCTTCGACCTGTATTATACCCCTGCGAAGATCGTCAAATGGAAGGGATTGAGAGGAGGGAAATGTAACAGATGTGATCTCCAGGCAGCGGACACTGTCCACATGTTCTATTCTTGTCCAAAATTAGCTACTTTTATACATGACATAGAAACATTCTTAGCTACGATTCTGGGGATATCAGTCTCTGTTACACCGACTCTCCTTATCTTGGGAGTAGGGAACAATACTGAAACAGATAGCAGGGTAAAATCTGAGACAGGTTTTGTTTTTATAGCTATGGCAATTGCCCGTTTGTGTATTACGTCCCAATGGATCAGTTCCGATCCTCCAACCTTCTATAATTGGCGTGCAAAATTATTTGCTATATATAACATCGAGTCATCAATATATAAATTCAGAGGACGAAAGAAGAAAGCGCTGGGACAGCGAATTTGGACCCCCATTGCGGACCTAGTTGGTTAAAGTACTGAGAGTGATATATGTATCCCTTTGCAGCTTTTATATCTTAATTTTTGGATTGGTTTATTTGTTCTTAATGAAATGAAATGTAACAAGACAATAATGTATCAAATATCTATGATATGTATATAGAGATATATAAGTTTGACAGCCCTGGTTATTTAGTCAAATAGTATAACCATTGATTGTTATATTATTTGTTGTACTGCTCTTTCTACTCTCTTGTATTTTTGTAGGACTGTCAATATCTTAAGTTCTTGATGATTTAGCAGCAATATTGATTTATGTTCAAGTTGTATGTGTTAAAAAAAAGAAAAAAAAAGGGGGGAAAAAAAAAAAAAAAAAAAAGGGAGACAGTGTTGAAGGTGGCCGAGAGGTCCAGCAGGATGAGGGCGGCTGTTTTTCCTCAATTGAGGAGGGGGCCAGATGTCGACGGTGGTATCGAGGGGTGCGTTCTCGGTGCTGTGATTGCTTTGGAATCCGGATTGGGAGATGTCCAGAATTGGTTAATTTCAATGAACTCTGAGAGTTGGGCGTAGCTCTATACAGTGATTATATTGCAGATGCACCTCCAGGCCTTTAATGTGCAGAGCTGCCATCTGCAATCCTATCTCAGGGTCACCAAGTGAAAATCAAATAACAAGGGTATCACCAAATTCCAGGCACAAGAGCGATTCAAAAGGGTACAAGGGCAATGGGCTCAGTAAATAACTCTTTGCAGAGTTAGTTAATCCTTCATTTGGCCACAATTCTGTTTCTGACTAGGAGTTCTTCACTGTAGTAGTATCATTTGGTATCCACACCCTCCAAAAGCATACATAATTACAGATAAGTAACAGTGAATAACGGGGATGTTTTTCCCCTCAGGGTTCCGAGTGACATCAAATAGATGAGAGTGAAGTTCAGGTTGTCTATGATGTCACTCAGAACCCTGAGGTTAAAATCATCCCTGTTATTCACATTCTTTCCATCTATAATTTTGTGTATGTATGGTCCCCAAAATGAAGGGTCCCTGCTTTTAACTGCTACCCAGGGGCAGAAGAGTAATGAGGGAGCCATACTTAGCATGACCTGTCCTCCCTGTCCAAATGTACAAAAATATACAGATTTGGCCTAATGCCACCTACCCCCCCCTGCCCTCTGTGCTTTCCCTCCCCTCCCAAAGTTGTGTTTTCAACTCTCCATCAAAACAGAGAGGCAGAATTCTTTTTTTTTTCATTTGTGATGATGCTTTTATGATGTAGCAGCAGTGGCTACTGTTGTTACATCATAGCAGTGAATAACCACATTTAGAATCTGATGTTCAGCACTAGCGGCTCTCAATACGGGCCATACACAACAATACCATTTTCCATTCTAGAATCCAGTTAATGAAGTCCTGGTCATTATTGCCAGTCAAATGTATGCCATTTACTCAGACTCCAATAAGCCTAGCAATCTTTTGCGCATATCTCCACTCAGTACAAATTGCAAGGAGGCCCAGCCAAAATCTGGCATAATTCCAGATTTTTGTGTTTCCCGTATTTTTTGTTGCCTTTGTATTTCTTAAGGCTTTTACTTAACATTTGCTCAGAGGAGACTAGTTCGAGCAGAGAATGTCTCGTGGGACCTGTGAAACTTGGGGGCTTATTTACAAGCCCCTTGCGCCGCAGGTGCGTCACTTTTAACATGGGAAATAGTGACGCACTGGCGGCGCAAGGGGCTTGTAAATAAGCCCCTTGATGTCTACGCAGCAGCATGTACTACACTAACAATGTGCACCATGTGGTTTTAGAAAACACAAAGAGCAGGTCTCTTTCGTGAGTTTTGCATGTTAGGGCATTCCCCATATACCGTTTTCACGCTGACAACAAATAAAACCCAACTTTGCACTATTCAAATAATTTTAAATGAATATTGCATGTACGACGCATCGAAAAAAGAATAAAGGGGCAGATTTACGAGCCCACTGCGCCACCAGTACGTCACTTTTCGTGACGTAGTGGTGGCGCAGGGGGCTGCTCCATATTTACAAGGAGAGGAAAAGCCAAACTGCGTGACTTTTCCTCTCCTTGTAAAAACGGCCCCTTCACATGCAGCACTTTGCGGTGAAGGGGCGTTCCATGGGTGTTGCTGTGGGTGTTCCCACGCAACACTCATGGAACAAGACACATCTCCAGAATTACGAGAAATCGTAACTCTGGAGATGCGTCTGAAGCTACGCCACCCTAGAGGTGGCGTAGCGAGATGCACCGAGGAGAAATGTTTTCATTTCTCCTCGTTTTTCGTCATTCTGCAGCACGCATTGAAAGAGGAAAATGGTTGTAGTGATTGTTTTTGTGCAGGAAGGTTCCCCTTCCTGCACAAAAACAATCTCCCACGACGCAGGCATCCTTGCACCATGGTGCAAGGGTGCCTGCGCCGGCGCATGGCTGCAGTTTGTGCGCCAGCGCAGGGGAAGCACAAGGATGCGACATATTCTTGTAAATATGTCGCATCCCTGTGCTTCAAAACTAACGCAGCGGCGCAGCAAAATGACTTGCTGTACCCCGCTGCGTTAGTTCAACGTAAATCTGCCCCGCAGTATTGATAACGCGCCGGTACAATTTGCCAGATGCAAACACACGCACATGCACAATGTTAGTTGTCCAAAATACAACACATACATTACTCTCATGGCATAAGAAGGTTCGGTTTTACTGTTTTATCAAAGATATTTCAGATGATGAATAAAGCTCCGAAGTGTACGCTCGCTGCTGCATATCGTCTGCATCACTGTAAATTGGATAAACATTGATTCGAAGCTTGGCTATATGAGCAATCTAGGACACAATTCAGTAAAAAAAGCATAGCAATTGGTCCACCTGGGAAGATGAAAACCTTCGATCGATGAGTCATGCCCTTTTAAAATCAATCACAACTCTTGCAGTCATATCAACGTCTATTTCCCACACTGTCCTGTATCAGATAGCTTCCCCTCGATATTCCATTACTGCCGAGAGATATCCATCGGCCCGGGGCCCAGCGCCACGGCCAAGGACTTCTGGTAACGTTACTTCATCGGATCCCCATCAAACTCAGAGATGAGCGCTCCTGATAACTGCGATTTATCCACATTTATTTCAAGTTATGCTCCGAGGCCCAGCATTTCTGTGGCAGCAACAACTGAGGCCGCAGGTGATATGTGTCAAAACCTGCTGCGAGGTTTTTGAGCACAGTGACTTGAAGCTAAACCTACATAATTCGAATAAATTGTTGTTACTATTGCATTTGTGCAGTTTCAAAGATTCATTCAGGCCCGTGTGGTCTAAATGATGCCCGCGGTGTGTTTGAATATGCTGCATTTGCGGTGTCTGCGCGTGACAGATGTTCAAGTAGGCTGAAAGGCACCATACAATGCGTTGCACAACTGTGTTAAACAGTACAGCAATTTCTTAAAAATAAATCAGGTCGTATTAGAGTCTGCAAACACAAGGGGGCCTATTTATGAACATGTCACCACGCCTTTTCCCCGGCGCTGGCACCCTTTTGGCAGCCTAGCACCAATGGTCCAAGGGTGCAGGATTGCTTTTTTGTGCAGGAAGGGGCACCTTCCTGCGCAAAAATGATCCTGAGAGGCTTATTCCTCTTTCTGTACACATAGAAAGAGGAAGTAACGAGGAGAAATAAAAATATTTCACAGTACGGCAATTTCTTAAAAATAAATCAGGTTTTAGAGCCTGCAAACACAAGGTGGGGCTATTTATGAACTAGCCATGCAGTGCAGCGCAGCAAGGTAGTCACCTTGCTGCACTGCACTGCGTGACAGGAAAGGGCAGGAATTTGCCTATTTAAGTCAATTTAAGTCAATTCCTGCCTTTTCCCCTGCACTGGCACCATTTTGGCATCCTAGTGCCAATGATGCAAGGATGCCTCCGTTGCATGCAGAATTGTTTTTGTGCAGGAAGGGGCACGTTCCTGCAGAAAACAATCCTGAGAGACATATCCCTCTTTCTATGTGTGCTGCAGAATGCAGCACGCATTGAAAGAGGAAGTAACAAGGAGAAATAAAGACATTTCTCCTCGTTACACCTCCCCTGGGAAGGCGTATCTTTTTGGCGCATTCTCAGGTTTACCAGTTCTGGTGAATCTGGGAATGTGTCAAAACCCATGGGAGTTGCGTGGGAACACCCATACAATGCCCATGGAACGCCTTTCCAGGGAAGAAAAAAGCTATGTAAGGCAACGCAGAGATTTGCGCTGCATCGCTTTACTCCAGATTTATGGAGCCACTGAGGGCCACACACAGTGGCCTTGCGAGGCTTCATAAATCTCATTTAGGACTTGTGTCGCTCTTGCACCACCTTGCATGGTGCAAGAGCGACGCAACTCTGCTCGTAAATAGGCCCCAAGGTATTAGTGTATCTCTAACAATTTTTAAAGGGACAGCTTTGCCTCAAAATGAAAGGTCGAAACTGGGGGCATATTTATCATGCTTTCACGCAGCGCAACAAGCAACCTTGCTGCACTTTGTGAAAGGGAAAGGGCAGGAATTTGCCGTATTTAACATCATATGGTGCATTCCTGTCCTCTCCTTGTGCTGGCGCACTTTTGGCTGGCTAGCGTCAATGCAGGCACCCTTGCACCATGGTGCAAGGGTGGATGGTGCAAGGGTGTCTGAGTTGTAAGCAGGATTGCTTTTGTGCAGGAAGGGACACCATGCACAAAAACAATCCCGAGAGGCATTCTCCTCTTTCTATGTGTGTTGCAGATTGTAGCACAGACAGAAAGAGGAAAAAACGAGGAGAAATAAAGATACTTCTCCTCGGTATGCCTCCCATAGGGGAGGCGTGGCATTTTGACACATTCCTGGGTCTACCACTAGCGGTAAATCTGGCAATGCCCAAATCCATGGGCGGATGCGTCGGAACACCCATGCTCGCTCCACCCATGCAATACCTCCCTGGGACAGAGTATCGCAAGGCAGCGATTTGTGCTGCCTTGCGTTACTCCAGATCTATAGAGCCATGCAGGGCCATGCATGGCGACCTTTCATAGCTTCATAAATCTGACTTTAGTGTTGCGCCGCCCTTGCGAACCCTTGCATGACACAATGGTGACGCAACATTATGATAAAATTGGGCCTGGGCTTTTAGACTTGGAATGCCAGATTGCCTATATTCTTCATATCCACATGAACATTGTAAGTATATGATGAGGAGAACGGCATTTGCAATAAAACATAAATTGCTGATGTTTGCAGATAAGAAAATTTGAAGATGGCTTTACAAAACCTGGCCCATGGGAAGGATGACTTTGTTAAAGCCCCAGTACTATGAAATCCCGGTCACCCAGTACGTTCCAGTCCGCAATGTAGGGCGAAATTAAACTTTAGAGACTGGTCATACCCGGAGAGTAGAAGTTGTGCTACATTTGCATAGAACCCCTTTCCGAACCTTTTGCTGCCCAACGGCCTTTGATATTATCTACAATAAACATTATCTACACAAATAGAACAAACCTGCCAGAAAAAGTGACAAACAAGGACATTTTTTACTGGTAATCTTCTTTTAACATTGACCCCCCTTCTCATCACAGTCCTAATGTATGAGGGCGACCAGCATCATTAATTGCACACTCTCCACACATCATTGCCACCTTCTGTCTAAGCAGGCCTATTCTGATGAAGATCAGTACTCACTGTAAGGAAGATTAGCTGTAAGTAATCAGGCATAGACAGTCGTCCATCTTCCTGGTCACAAGGAAGTCAAAAGTCAGTAGCAAGCAGCCAGGAGGGTACTGAATCAACACATTTGATGTATATAAAGAGGCCAACTGTCCAGGGGCATCCATATGTCCATCCCCCAAAAACCTCCCTGAAGCTACCAATAATTAGGCAGCTTTGACTGCCCCTGCACTTAACCACCACAGCACTTATTTTAAACAAATTCAATTTTTTTAAATAATCTCTACTGCATCTTTAAATACATATAGAAGCAACGTCTTCACTAGGCCTTAATCAAGCTTGTGGCCGTCTCACTTCTGAAGCCACAGCTCTGCTGACCAGTGGTGGCTTGCACAGGTAAGAGTGGTGGGCGGTGTGGCGGGGCGGGGTGGGGGTGATGGAAGTCGACTGGATGAGTAATATTAAATAAATAAATAAAACCACTTACTTTGCGCTCGCCCCATCCCCGACTCAATGCGGCGAGCGCAAAGTAAGTGGTTTTATTTATTTATTCATTTAATATTACTTATACCGTCCTCTGTCAACTTCCACCACCCCACCCCCACCCCGCCTCACCACTCTTACCTGAATGAGCCGCTGCTGACCCTGACTTTCTCATCACCGTTGACAGATCGTTAAATGGACAACAGAACTGCTGTTCCATCACAGAGCTGCACGCCTAAAGATATCTCACAACCAACTCCTGCTGGAATAAGGGTAGGGTGAAGGTAAGAATTTGCAGATGGCATCCGATCAGCCCACATATTTACTTCCAGAGGGCCAAGAATCCTGGTTCTTCAGTCTCTAGAAATCCCAACACCTCTGTCTAAAGTAGCGTTTCTCACCACGCAGCGTGACTACCCTATGGCTGAAAGAGGGTGCAGGTCTTGGCCTCATCCAAAACCACATCCTGTGGTTTGAATCCAAGCTGTTCCAAACTGCAGCAGTCCCTTCCATGATGCCGTAGTGTAAGTCTGCAGGTGCAAGCATCATCCTTGAACAATTGGGCTGTATCAGTTCCTACAGAGGAGGCTTTCTGGAACAGGGGTGGTCTCTCAGACACCTCTGACTGCCATTTTAGTCTTTTTGACCACTACTTCAGGCCCACTGGAATGCATCACTCAGGAAATGGGAGCAAGCACCCAAATTCAAACATCACCACATAAGCTGTTCCACCATAACCTGAAACAATAGATCTCTCCTTCATTGTATTCTGTCTGGTTTAGAAGGATCCTACCGATTCAGTCATTTTGAACAGAAATGCCAACTGTGCAGCACCTCGTAGGTACAGAAACAGTAATCCCCTATTTTGCATTGCAGAGTATCTGTGTCTGGAGATTACTAGTAGTGCTCTGTAATCAGCAAGATAACTGACAACAGATATTTTGTATTGACAGGTCATTTTACTGGATGACACTGAACCCTCATCAACTACTGATCACAGTGTAATAAATTGCATCTTGGAAGTGCAAAATCATCCTAATGTTGGCAATTTTGTTTCTTCTTTTGCTTTCACATCTTGCATATGGACGGTACAGGCTAGGCTCAATATTTACCATTACCGGTGAGAGATTTTTCTCTCCTCAACCCAACTTAAGTTGGAAGACACTAACTTTGTTTGATTATCAACTAGTTTCAGTCTCATCACAGTGAAATGGAAACAAATCAACCATGGCTGACAGTTTGAGACAATAACCAGTGACATCTCTAACTTGTTTGAAACTTTCTAGTTCTTCTGACTACTCACCTTCACCGCAGCACCCGACAAGACTTTATGTTTTAGTGCCCATTTAAAATGTCTATGTGGTTACCCAGCAATTTCTGATAACTGCTTCAATTGAGACAAAATCAAAATACACACAAACATTAGATCAGAATGTCACCTCAAAAAACTCACCTTAGCTCTAAATTACAACTATCAAGGCAGTCAATGTCATTAATTGTCTACTTCAAAATAGCAGACCTGCAAAACCACACCATATTTTCATCACAGATAAGGTCTCACAAAATAACCTAGGAATGAACCCCCTGATGGGCTCTTGGTTTAGAAATATCTCAGAGTCAATCATTCTCACTGGGTACTCCAGTATCAGGATGGATAGAGCAATTGCGCCAGTGGATGGTGTGGCCATTACTGATTGACAGGGTGGAGATTGGCAACAAGGAAAATCCAGGGCACCCAACAAAATTTACCCTTGGTTTGTAGATCATGACATTTAGCAACGAAATCTGCAAGAGTAGTAACAAGGATTCAATTTGGTGCAATTGTAGCAAAGTGCACATTTAAAGCTTCATGGACAACTTCATTGGTCAAGCCTGGAAATCCTATTATCCCTCTTCAGCCCTCAGAACTGCATACTTCCTGGAATAATTCAACTTATTTCTTGACCCTTTCGGTCATCTAGCACTCACATTAGGTCAACTTTGTAAATATGTATTTTACTCCTGCTTTTAACCTAACACTGCCACCTTTTTTTTTTTTTTTACTTTCTAAATATGCAAATAGTTAGCGTTGGAACTGCATATATGTAGCTTATTAGCGTGCTCAGTCTTTCTTGTGTACCTTTGTAACTGTATATATGTAACTTGTTAGCATGCTTAGTGTATCTTGTGTTCCTTATGTAACTTACCTGGTTCTTTTGTAAAGCGCTCTGACACCTTTGGGTAAAGTTTGCGCTATATAAAACTGCATTAAATAAATACTTTTTTACAAGCTTATCGTCTTGCAAAAGCTGGACTGTTACCCACCCCAATCAACTATGTCCTGAACCCAAATCAGAAAACTAGTACAAATCTAAGGTGGAAGGGGTTAGATCAGGATCTCTGGGAATAGACTAAAAAAGGAGTGGCTCCAGCCCAAAAGATCAGGTTAGTCTGGAGGGTACAGGAAGAACTTTTAGGGGCTACATGAAATAGTAGTTACAAATTCTGCTTGGTGAAAACTTTGAGATAGCAAGATGAGGTGCTGAACATTTAGCAGTATATAACAACATAAGGTACTCAAAACTCCAAGAACAAAATAGGAAGGTTTAACATTACCACAATTTGCTAAAAAGCCATAGATTCTTAAACGGCACTTGGGAAATTTTCTAGTACCTTCACGCAGTAACAAGCAAGCCTGACCCTTTCCATCTGTGTTGCAGATTCACTCATCTGAAGACAATTTTAAATCGGTGTTAAAATGGTGCAATCACCTGTTCAGGACTTTCATGTGCCCACTAGGGTTGGACTTACAAAATCTTTAATCAAATCTGGAGTATTTTGGGGTAGCATCGAAACCCACCATGGTGAAGTACTCAACCTGTATGCATGAGGCCCAGCATGATGGAGGCAGGTAAGAGGATGGTGGAATTGTCTTAAGGGGTGGGGTATAAAGTTTCTTTCGCTCATACAGGAATGCAAAATAACAAGACAGATCCACTACTCCAGAGTTCATCACCCGCCTTTTGTAGATCATTGTTGTCATTCTCTCCTGCACCACCACATCAGCTCCACCACCATAACTTATCTCTACTGTGCAGCATCTGCAGTGTCCAGAATGCGGTGGACATTCATTTCTGGACTCTTCACTTGGCATCTCATGTTGGGGATGCCTCTGGCACATCTGGAATCTCTTCAGCAGTCAGACAGGGGCTAGTCATCTTGGACAGAACTCCATTCCAGTAGGAGAAAATGGAGCTGCATACAGTTTCATGTTCTGATGACTGCTCAGGTCCCACCACTCAAGCCGGTGGTCTAGTGCAGTTTAATTTCAGTACTAATCTCCATCAAAAGTCTTGGCAACGAGCCTATTCAGGAGGAAGACTGCTTTGCTGTCTTTTTCCCAAGCTGGTATATTGAAAACAAGTCTGCTGGATGTTGGTGCTGACTCCAGTTTGACAACTGCAGAAAACCTTTTTGTGTAGGCAGATAGATGGGGGATAGGTGCACAAGAGCACGACAAACAAATCGGACTTAGAGACGAATGATGGTCCACTTATACTGCCCCTTCTCTTAAATGTCTCACCTATTCTCACTACACAACTCACTGGTAATTGGTCAACACACTCAAAGCACAACACTGTAGGTACATCCGCACTACTGCCTGAAGTTGAAGTAGCTGAGATGTGAACCTCTGCAACTATAGTCTCTCTTCAGTTATAGATACACAGAAAATGTCGCTTGGCACAGATGCTCCAATGACTATTGATTCTGTTGCCTACTTTTTGTGGCACAACATTCCATGGTACAAGTCATAGATTTAAAATCAAAAGGGCAAACATGGTGCTTTTTCTCTCTGAGGCAGCTAAATAAGTGCTTCTGAGGTGTGCATTAGTATACATCCTCATGCAGAGGTTTCATTCCAGACACCCTTTGTCCTCCTTACACCCTGCCATCCGCAGATCAGCTGACACAAAGGGTACCCCATTCCAGAATAAAATACCCCCCCATACGGCACTATACAAGACGTACACACAGATACGCAGTACACCATGCATCTAAAACTGTGACACAGTGGTAACAACATATAAATAAATGTAGCAACACCTAGTGCAAACCTAGTTCCCCAAACAAATTGAACACCAGCTTTCACCCAAGTAACTCGGATTCACCCTGAATACTGACCTCAGCATCTAGGAGCACATCTCCAAGACAAGCATCTGCAATGCAATAGGTCTAAGTGAGTTTGAGCTATTGGCATTGTAAATAACAATGCCTTTTATTTATGTTTTGTTTTTTGAAACATAAATAAAAGGCATTGTCATTTACAATGACAATAGTTTAAACTCTCGCAAATGTGAGACCTATTGCATTCCAAATGCTTGAAGGCATCGCTGAGTTGCCCCCTTCTGTCTCCCGTGGCCCCTGATGAGCTCCCCGTTTGCTGCAAGTTAAATAAACAAGCTGGTGATCACAACTGCGCACAAGAGACCCTCCTGCCCTCCTGCAGTAAGAGAAACTCATTAAAGAAAATAGTACTTACAGACTAAAGAAGACATACCGTGTAACAACCGAAGTAAAAGGGCCAGTTCTCATGGGAGGTTACAAATGAAGACAAGGTGGTACTAAGGAGGAACTAACAAGCATAATAACGAATCAGAAGCCAGCATTTCCGAAGGGCAATGACACAAGCCAATAATAAATATGGGCGGATAGTGGGCGGGGCTTCAAGTACATACTCCAATGCAGCATGGCAAGCAGAGCAGCGCAAGCGCTGCCCAGGCATGACCTAAAAAACAAGAGAACTTGATAACAGCTTTCTCTACTAAAGAAAGTGAAACCATTCCTCCCAGAAAGCTCACCACCCACAGAGCCAGGACTGGAGACAAATTGCACACAAATAATACAATGCTACAAGGCTTTCCCAACCATGCATCCAAGATCTGGAACACCAACCATGTATTCACAAAAATCTGCCCTACCCTGCCCCAATTTAGAAAACAATAAAAAAAACTCACCTCTTCAAAGAACACTACATCATGAGGCAGTAACAATCCATTTGTGCCCTTAAAACAAAGCCACAACTCATTGACTGTATCTTTGCTGTTGATCCTTTACAGCACTCCGCTGCCATTCAGCTAGGTTTGCACTATACAAATACCGCATGCATACATAAATGAAGCGGGTTATCGTGCAACTTGGCAAGATACTGTCATTGTTCATGTTTAAGTGCAGAAGTCAGCCCTAAGTCAGTCCTGCAAGTGCTCTCATTTCTGGCACTTAGAACCCTCTTGGTGCCAAAGCTGTGACCCTCTACTCCCCACACAATGAACTTCACTCCTGACTTTAAACACCCCCTGCTATCCTGTCAGGTCAAACAGCTCTGCCAATGCACTTTAGTTCTGACCAGCAGCAACCTACAGCATTCAATATTATTCTATTCCTGAGTCAAACACAGCTCTGCTAATGCATCTCAGTACTATTACTGACCTCCCACGGTGGTTCCTCTTTAAGGGCAAAAGAGCGCCCCCCTCCCACCCCCAGCTATGAGCACAGAAAGAGTGAAAAATAAATTGGTAATAGAGTGATTTTATTACTATTTTGTTTTTTACTCTGCAGCCCGAGCTGATTGTGAGGGTGTTGCTGGGCCAATGGGCCATTGCTGGTGATTGGCAAGGAGGAGTGGTGGCAACTCCAGTTTGAATTGCTCCTGTTGATTTGGCCGACTGTCTTGCAATGGCCAGCCTGACATGCGCAATTCAAACCACTCCAACCTGAGCTGTCTTAGGCAGTTCAGTGGAGAGCAGGCACCGGCTACCTGTACCTGAGGGAGCATGGAGCCAGCCTGCTCTAACCTATCCTGATGCTTCTCACATGCTGCTCAACATTACTAACAGCATAACAGCAGCATCGGGATTGGTTAAGGGAGTTGGCTGTGGGAGTGGACCTCGCCCAGAGCCAGGACTGGAGAACATCGAGGACATGCTGAAGCTAATAGCCAAGTAAACATTTATTTTTTATTATAATAAAACGTTAATTACTGCATGCCATATCAGCCCTTTTCTTCATTTTGGATGTTAAGTATTTCCAGCATGTTGTTCCAGCGACAGTTATGATATGCCTTGTAAGGAAGAAGAGGATGTAACCTTACGGCTAGAGCTGCCGACTTTGGAGCTGGGGAAGCAAGTGGTTCGAGTCTCTGCTCCAGCTCAACATGCTGTGACTCTGATCAAATCACTTAATCTCCCTGTGCCTAAACAGGGAATGAGAGAAGCTAAACACCATCTGCCCTTGCTAAGGGCAAACTCTGGAGGTGAATTTTCATTTCACACATACATGGCTATTGGTGCAGAATGGTGTTTATCGGATTCTGTTGTCATATGAGTTCTTGCAATTTCCCACGGTATGTCCACTGACAACACCTTAAACCAAACCGGATTACGCTCTTGGTTACCATGTGAATCCATGCCACCTGGCACACTATTTTTCCATCTTGAGAATTCATGTAACTTCCCGGTGCATTTTGGGAGTTTTAGTGCTGTATCCCCTTAAGTGTACTAAAGCAGTAATGTAAAGATGTAAAAAAAAAAATTAAGGTGAATGCGTGTGAAGTAACTGGTGCTCTATTTAAGTGCTCAAATACCTTTGGGTAGAGAGCGCGCTTTATTTAAATAATCTGCTTGTGAAGTGCATTCTTTGAATGCGCGCTTTTTCATTTATGACTCATGCACTGTTAGTAATTCGCACTGCCTTCAGCCTCAACACCAAAGCTCTGAGTCATGGTCCCTTATAAGCAAAACACTTAACAATCCACGATTGAGAGCTTTGGTGTAAAGCCTAAAGTCATTGCTGGCATCGCTCACCCACCATTTCCATGTCACCAACCGCTACTGTGACCTACAGCAGCCCCAGTTCTCTCACACTTTCTCTCTTATATACAGACCTACACACACACACACACACTACTCTCTCTCTCACTCTGTCTCTCTCTCGCGATTGACAAAAATAGTCATGCTGAGCCTCTGACTTGCAGCACACCTCACAACTCAGTTAAATAGTGCAACTGAGTCCTGTCCTATAACATTCCACATCACTTCAGTCCTGAGTGTAAGACACGCTCCTCTACCAGTACACTTACATTCACTCATTAAGTGCATCAGACCAAGCAGGGTATTTCTCTCATTACACAACAAGCACATACGGAAATCTCTGCAGAGACACTTATAGCTGGCCCCCAGCAGTCTCTCCTGTTCCACAACTGTTATAAGGATGGAACCACCTTAATTTTTTAGTAAAGACATGTAGGTAGCAACCTTGAGGATTTCAAGATTGCTAGTGAAGTCAGTGCACACACCCACACCCACACCCACACCCACAATTGTTACCATAGGAGTTGGCCGCCCGCTGCTGCTGCTGGTAAGATCGCCGTTCCGCTTGTGGCCTCGGTGCCCGCATTTCTTGCTTGTCTCCCCTTTTCCTTCTGTACCCCTCGCTGCCCCATTTGCATTGTGCCCGTATTTGTGTCTGCTTTTCTCTCCCCATTTTCCCTTCTGTACCCCTCGCTGCCCCATTTGCATTGTGCCCGTATTTGTGTCTGCTTTTCTCTCCCCATTTTCCCTTCTGTGCCCCTCGCTGCCCCATTTGCATTGTGCCCGTATTTGTGTCTGCTTTTCTCTCCCCATTTTCCCTTCTGTGCCCCTCGCTGCCCCATTTGCATTGTGCCCGTATTTGTGTCTGCTTTTCTCTCCCCATTTTCCCTTCTGTACCCCTCGCTGCCCCATTTACATTGTGCCCGTATTTGTGTCTGCTTTTCTCTCCCCATTTTCCCTTCTGTACCCCTCGCTGCCCCAATTGCATTGTGCCCGTATTTGTGTCTGCTTTTCTCTCCCCATTTTCCCTTCTGTACCCCTCGCTGCCCCATTTGCATTGTGCCCGTATTTGTGTCTGCTTTTCTCTCCTCATTTTCCCTTCTGTACCCCTCGCTGCCCCATTTACATTGTGCCCGTATTTGTGTCCGTTTTCTCTCCCCATTTTTCCTTTTGTGCCCCCGCTGCCTCTCGCCATTCCCGCCGCTGCGTCCCCTGCGGCCCCGCCCCCGTCTGCCCATTCGCTGACCCTGCCTCCCGCCTCCCAGCTGCTCCTCCCTCCCACCTCCCCATAAATGGCGGCCGCTGCGCGCGTGAGGAGAGCGACCCTTGACCTTGCCAGGTAGGTCGCTCCCCACCACACAGCTCCGCCTGTGTTGGCCGCCCGCTGCTGCTGCTGGTAAGATCGCCGTTCCGCTTGTGGCCTCGGTGCCCGCATTTCTTGCTTGTCTCCCCTTTTCCTTCTGTACCCCTCGCTGCCCCATTTGCATTGTGCCCGTATTTGTGTCTGCTTTTCTCTCCCCATTTTCCCTTCTGTACCCCTCGCTGCCCCATTTGCATTGTGCCCGTATTTGTGTCTGCTTTTCTCTCCCCATTTTCCCTTCTGTGCCCCTCGCTGCCCCATTTGCATTGTGCCCGTATTTGTGTCTGCTTTTCTCTCCCCATTTTCCCTTCTGTGCCCCTCGCTGCCCCATTTGCATTGTGCCCGTATTTGTGTCTGCTTTTCTCTCCCCATTTTCCCTTCTGTACCCCTCGCTGCCCCATTTACATTGTGCCCGTATTTGTGTCTGCTTTTCTCTCCCCATTTTCCCTTCTGTACCCCTCGCTGCCCCATTTGCATTGTGCCCGTATTTGTGTCTGCTTTTCTCTCCCCATTTTCCCTTCTGTACCCCTCGCTGCCCCATTTGCATTGTGCCCGTATTTGTGTCTGCTTTTCTCTCCCCATTTTCCCTTCTGTAGCCCTCGCTGCCCCATTTACATTGTGCCCGTATTTGTGTCCGTTTTCTCTCCCCATTTTTCCTTTTGTGCCCCCGCTGCCTCTCGCCATTCCCGCCACTGCGTCCCCTGCGGCCCGCCCCCCTGTCCGCCCATTCGCTGACCCTGCCTCCCGCCTCCCAGCTGCTCCTCCCTCCCACCTCCCCATAAATGGCGGCCGCTGTGCGGCCGCGCCACTGGCGCGCCGAAGGCGCGCCTAAGGCAAGCCCGTCTGCGCCCGTCCGTGCCTGGACCGCGCCCATCACCAAACCCCCTGGCCCCCGCAGCAGCCAACCCACCCACCGGACTTACGACACCGCCACCCTCAACGCACTCAACACCGGCCGTATCCCCGGCTGCCACTGTGCCACCCCAGGTCGCACCCACAGACCCTTCGGCTGCCAATCCTGCAAGTTCTCCTGCCTCCGGACCTGCACCGCACCCGCCAAGCCGAGCACCAGCAGCAACCACCTGAAGTGCATCCTGCTCAACACCCACTCCGTCCACAGACACGCCGTGGAACTTTGGAACCTGCTCGACTCCACATCACCAGACGTCGCTTTCCTCACGGAAACATGGATGAATGCCTCCTCAGCGCCCGACATCGCCATCGCCATCCCGGATGGATACAAGATCACCCGAAGGGACCGCGCCAACCAGACCGGAGGAGACATCACCATCGTCCACAAGAACACCATCCGCATCACGACCAACTCCGACGACACCTTCACAGCCGGCGAACACCTGCACTTCCAGATACACACCGACCCCAAGACCACCCTCAGAGGCACCCTCATCTACAGACCCCCATGACCACGCACACAATTCAGCGAAGACATCGTCGACCTCATCAGCCCGCACGCCCTCCCCTCGGCTGACTACATCCTCCTTGGGGACCTCAACTTCCACCTAGAGAACAACAACGATCGCAACACCACCACCCTGCTGGACAACCTCGCCAACCTCGGACTCAAGCAACTGGTGACCACCCCCACACACCACGCCGGCCACACGCTTGACCCCGTCTTCTCCTCCAGCAAGGACATCTCCTTCAGCCACACCACCGGACTCCACTGGACAGACCACAGCTGCGTCCACTTCAGCTTCAGCAGGATCACCACGCACCACCACCCGCAACAGTTTCCGCGCAGAAGCTGGAACAAGATCACCACCGACCAACTCACCACATCCCTGAGCCAGAACCCTCCCGCCAGCTCAACGAACCCCAACCAAGCCGCCAGCAACCTCACAAGATGGATCACCAACTGCGCAGACGACCTCGCCCCATTGAAGACCCCCAGTCAGACCCGGCAACAAGAAAGCATCCTGGTTCACCGACGAACTCAAGAAATCCAAGAAGAACTGCCGGGCCCTCGAGAAAGCATGGCGCAGAGACCCGACTGCAGACAACATGACCACCCTCAAGCACGCCACCCGAAAAACACCACCAGCTGATCCACACCACCAAGAAAACCGCATTCAAGGAACGACTGGACAACAACGCCCACAACAGCAAGGAACTCTTCATCATCATCAAAGAACTCTCGAACCCCAGCGCCGGAAACAACGACATCACTCCCTCGCAAGACCTCTGCAACTCGCTCGCCTCGTTCTTCCACAGCAAGATCGCAGACATACACAACAGTTTCAGCACACAGCCGACGTACCCTACGACCGTTCCAACGTCCCCCACCTCCACCCTCCGAGCCTGGACCCCGATCAACACCGAAGACACTATCCGCACGATGAACTCCATCCACTCCGGATCACCAACCGACCCCTGCCCTCACCACGTCTTCAACAAGGCCGACGCTGTCATCGCACCCCACCTCCGGGACATCATCAACACCTCCCTCGACACCGCCACCTTCCCAGAGAGCTGGAAGCACGCCGAACTCAGCGCCCTACTGAAGAAACCGTCAGCGGATCCCACCGTCCTCAAAAACTACCGCCCCATCTCGCTCCTTCCTTTTCCTGCCAAAGTCATCGAGAAGACCGTCAACAGACAACTGGCCGCCTTCCTCGAGACGAATGGATCCTCGACCACTCGCAGTCCGGCTTCCGGGCTAACCACAGCACCGAGACCGCCCTCATCGCAGCCACCGACGACATCCGAGCCCTGCTCGACAACGGGAAACAGCGGCCCTCATCCTCCTGGACCTCTCCGCAGCGCTCGACACAGTCTGCCACCGCACCCTAGTGCAACGCCTGAACAACGTCGGAATCCAAGAGAAGGCACTGGAGTGGATCATCTCCTTCCTCGCCGGAAGAACCCAGAGAGTCCGCCTCCCCCGTTCAGTTCCGAGGCCACCGAAGTCATCTGCGGCGTACCACAAGGATCATCACTCAGCCCCACCCTCTTCAATGTCTACATGAGCCCCCTCGCAGCCATCGCACGCCAACACAACCTCAACATCATCTCCTACGCCGACGACACCCAGCTGATCCTCTCCTCACCAACGACCCCACAACCGCCAGAACCAACCTACATGAAGGGATGAAGGACGTAGCCGAGTGGATGAGGAACAGCCGCCTGAAACTGAACTCAGATAAGACGGAAGTCCTCATCCTAGGATCATCACCCTCCGCCTGGGACGACTCCTGGTGGCCCCCTGCCCTGGGCAACGCACCCAAACCAACGGACCACGCACGCAACCTGGGCTTCATCCTGGACTCCTCCCTCTCAATGACCCGACAAGTCAACGCCGTCTCTCGTCTTGCTTCAACATCCTACGCATGCTGCGCAAGATCTTCCGGTGGATCCCCACCGAAACCAGGAAGACGGTCACCCAGGCCCTCGTCACCAGCCGACTGGACTACGGCAACTCCTCTACGCCGGAACCACAGCCAAACTTCAAAAAGACTCCAACGCATCCAGAACGCCTCAGCTCGACTCATCCTGGACATCCCCCGACACAGCCACATCGCCGGACACCTGAGAGACCTGCACTGGCTCCCCGTCAGCAAGAGAATCACGTTCCGACTCCTCACCCACGCACACAAAGCTCTCCACAACCAAGGCCCCAGATACCTCAACGACCGTCTGACCTTCTACACTCCCACCCGCCAGCTACGATCGACCAACCACGCCCTCGCCGCCGTCCCCGCATCCGAAGAGCCACAACGGGAGGAAGATCCTTCTCCTACCTGGCTGCCAAGACGTGGAACTCCCTACCCATCCACCTCCGCCTTACCCAAGACCACCTCTCCTTCAGGAAGCAACTCAAGACCTGGCTGTTCGAACAGTAGCGGACCCCCCCCAAGCGCCTTGAGACCCTCCGGGTGAGTAGCGCGCTATACAAATGCTTGATTGATTGAACGGTCCCCTGATGTCCAGCACTCCCTACTATTCTGGTACTCATTGACATAGGTAACAATGCACCACCTACCACCGTGCCTGGAGAAGCCTTTCAGTTAGCTGTTTGTGAATGACAAAATAATAGTTTTACCAATGCATTCAGTTCTGAAATCTTGAGTGCTTCTTCACTCATTGGGACACACACAGACAGTGATACTCATGCGCACACACATACAGACACACACTTGTGCACACACACACATACACCCTCACATGCATACATAACATACTTATTTTGTGAGGTGCACGTTCCCCACTTGAGGTATCTTGGCACTGCGTACCCACATCAATGGTACTCATTTTATTTGCTACAATACAAATCTGTGACCATAAGGTTAAAAACAGATTCCTGGAAACCCACACACTCGTGTGCACACAAAGTTAAGTGCATATTTATTCATGCGCACACTATCACATGCGCACACATAAACACGTAGACACTGACTTGGATACACTCACATGCATACTTATTCACATTTTCACATACTCATGTGGACACGCTCTTGTGCACCTTCACTCACATGCGGATACCCTCAACGGCACTATACACACATGCACACACATACACACTGATGTGCACACTCAATACATGCACACACTGAAGTGCACACACATACACACACACATTAATACTCATGTGCACACACTCATTTTCCTTACATTAGCGGCTATACTTTAGAAAAAAAACTGAGCCCCCCCTTCGCGTTCCCTTGCGCCAGCAGGGAGGCTCGCACTACTTGAAAGCATCAGGGAACTTGGGGAGGCAGAGACTCGAATGACCCCTTGTCTCCATGTAGAGCCATGAATGCCCATCTGCCTAAATCACGGATGAAAGGTATTGTGGTGTAGGTGTGAGGGAGAGGTGCCCCAACCAAACACAGAATTCTTGTATGTGACTTGGTCACTACTGTCCATAATGCACTGCATCGGGTCACTGGGGCACTGAGGTCACAGGGATAGGGGACCGCCAGCACACAGTATCTATTTCAGATTTCGTGACAAGGCCAGGGCTTAATTTGAGCAGGTGGTTTCCGGTGCTCAGCACCGGAACTTAATTGTCAAACCCGGCACTTATTACAGTCTGCTACATGGTGGCGCTGTTTGTCTAATTTAGAGGTAAGCACAACAACAGTTGTTTGTTAATTAAATATACATTAAAATACCTGCTGCCCAAGCAATTCTTACAGTTGGGGCTTGCAGTAGTCTGAATTGTCACACTTGTAGGAGTGTGCTGGTCAGTAGTTGCGTTAGTATAGCTTCTGTTGCGTTGGCAGGGCAGCCGGTGGTGGATGCTGCAGTGGCTTCCTGACAGCGGCCCTGGCACTTTTTTTTTTTTTTTTTACAAATTAAGCACTGGACAAGGCCCTGGACAGGGTCCTCTCACAACTTGGTAATCTGAAGGCAGGAGAAAAATCAACTGATAAACTGACCCGACAAGCTAGTTGGCATTTTACAGGATTGACTGTAAACACTAAGGTTTGTTCCACCCTCTCCCGAAGATATGCCCCTGATGTAAACACATGAACCAACTTAATCCCAAGAGACTTGAAATTGTATTAGGTGGAGAGAAAATGGCACACAGTACACCAGCAAGTCAAACTGAGGGCGCGTTGCCTGGACCAAGTGTGTAATTTCAGGGCAGGCTTTGCAGTTCGAAGGGAAAATATTCCAAACAAAATTGAACATCACGTTTAACCAAAAGACACAAAATGTTGACAATCTTCCCAATTTTTATGATAATAGTTTTATTGAAGGCCACAATACACTAGAGGGTGCTTTAGACGAGAAGGTCATAATGGTAGAAGGGTGACGATAATTAAATACAGTGTCCCTTCCCAGAGAGTCCAACAAAAATTTGTGAAGAGTAGCATGTAGGTGCTGCTAAAAAAAAGAATGGTATTGTGGAATTCATGAGTGTAGGGCAACCTTTGGAGTACAGAGAACCCAAGGCATGGAAAAGCTACAGGGGAGTGAATAGTAACCTCACGAAAAAAACTGAAAACCTGTCTTTTCTCTTGCCCCTAAGCTTTCTTCCATGCTACTACCGCTCAGCTTCAGCGCCAGGACGGATGTATGACGATACCACGCATGCATTACATCGCATGCCATTAGATCGCGGTTTTAACAACGCAAGTCGTTACAACGACTTGCGTTGAGAGCGCTGGACTTAGGAGTAGTTTAATTTACTATTCCAACTCCAGCCTACGTACAGTAGGGAAGGTGTTGGATAGTAATTTAAACTACTCCTTGTCCTATAGCGCTCCAGTGCAAGTCGTTGTAATAACTTTCGTTGTAAAAACCGCGATTTAATGGCATGCGATGTAATGCATGCGTTCTAAAGGTTGTTTCCCCGCCAGGACACTCTTTGGAGTACATTGCGCTCTACAAGTATCCCCACACAGACATAGACTGTAGGAAGGAACACTAACAACCACTGAATATTTCGAAGGGATATCTAAAAAAACAGTTTCATAAAACATTATCGTGTTAGATAGATCTTCCCATCATCCTAATGACTGGCGTTGAGGAATAGCAATACATTGATAAATTACTATGGGAAAATAATGAGTGCCATGGATTAGCCACGTGACAAGTGGTCTGACAAAGGGAATGTCTGGACTAAGCTGTATATGTTGGGCCGAATGCAAGAAGTAGGTGTTTTCTCATTGCTCTAGAGCTTTCTACTGGGCACTGTGTTCATAGGGCGGCGCGAAGATTTGAATATCATTCAATCAGGAGCAAGGCACATGGTGCGCTTTCGGGATCCATTGCACATTAGAAATAGCCCTACTTTGTCATTGATCATGTTGGAGGATATGCAAAGCGTCCACTTTTCACCTGGGTACTGCAGTCACTAAAAACAGTCACAATCTCGGGGTGAAAATCGCCCAAGTCACCCCCATCAGGAGAACTTCTTGAGACATTTTGTCTCCTGTTTACCACTAATGTATTCTTTTTTAAGTGAGGCGTACATTGTTGTGACCCCTGATATTCCTAATGACTTTCAAACCTGGATCAACTGTAGGAGAGGAACTGCTACTTTAGTATCTATTTGAGTACCACATTAAATACAGTTAGGGACCAAGTGGGGCGAGTAGTGGAGGCCTTCTCCCACAAATGCCTCTGAGGATCCCCTTCCATGGTCTAAATGATCCCCACAGTGCTATCGCATGAGGGGTAGTCGGTGCAGTATTTATTAACCCCACTTCCTTCCTTAATGTTTCTGGTTTGTAAATCTATCATCAGTTAAACACCATAGTCCAAAAAACCTAATAACAAATACATCTGCTAGAGCTTCTACGATCCGAGTACTCCAGCGCCTGAGAATACCAGTCTACCAAACTATCATCCTACAAAGGCTTCAGGAACTGGACAGTCCCCTCACTGACCTTATAACCTAGTGTGATAGATTTCTTGTATGCTGCAGTTTTTACAATAGGAGTACACAATTGTTAGTACATGTCATAACCTAACTGATGTCAGTGTCTCATAATGATACATTTTGCAAGAGCAGGCACCTACCACCTTGTTTCTAGCGTGCCCATCACTTTCCTTTGACCTTAAAATAGCCAGTCTGTTAGCTCTGTTAGATTGTGCCCTAAGAACTAAATCCAGATTGTTAAACACTTTGTCCAAGCTTTCATTATCTGGGGGAATTGCAATAGCATGTGTATGAAGTTTCAATCCTTCCCACAATATCCCCTCTTGTCTGGGGAGTTTGTGGTCATGTCCTCTCTGCTTTGGTGGGACACCAATGAGTGTGATGTAGAATGTTACAGAAAATTAACTTTGTATTCACATCCCTGGAGCATTCAGTCCATATGCCCAATATCTCTCTCAAACCATCATCCTCAACATGTAGACCCCAATTTGCTTTCTTACTTTTCTTGCAGCTGTGCCACTGGGTTCTCCTTGAAGAATAGCAAAGGCTCGTAAAATACTAGTCTTCAGCCAACTAAGTGTCCTTACAAAGCTGTCTATAGAACTATCTACTTAGTCAGTTTAGTGCTAGTGTGGTCAGTTTTTCTGAGAGGCATTGTCACTACTGCAGATTTCCAGAGGTCTCTTCTTTGCATGTCAAGCTCCTTTCTCAGTTCTTGGTAATGTACTCTTCATTCATACAATGTTTAATCAAGCACATGACTGCTTCATATCAGACTTTAAAAAAAAGTCTCCTACCCCCTAATTAAAAACTGTAATTTGACAATTATTGGACTACTGCAACAATGGATTCAGATTAATTCTAAGATGGGCCACTTCCCATATTTACCCGAAGTGGTCAAAGATTTGGTTGAGAGTTCATAGGAGCAATGTCTGTTGTACCCAATCAAGTGCAGTAAACGGTCTCGAAAGAAATTTATCATAGCCTATATGTAACACCACCTCTTCTCCTATAATCTGTATTCCATCAAATTGTGCTAGCCTAGTTGCCCACTGTAGGAAATTGGGTTATTCGTTGAGGTGGGTGAGAGTCCCACTCAAATAATAAACACAATTCTTGTCAGGGAGAACCACAGAAGTCAATAAATAAGCCTGTGCTTGTTTGTCTGGTAACTTGGCACAAAACAGTCAGGATTAGCTAAAAGGCAATGTGTAAAGTGTTTATGCAGCACTCAAAAAGCAATAAAGTGAAAACATAACACAAGAAAAATCCCAAACGAATTAAGAAAAATGTAATAACATTTAAAAAATACAATGGTACTAACATGGCAAAAATGCAATCAATGGATCCGGAGTTAGGAATATTTAAAGTTCTAGTTGAAAATAGCACTTTAAAGCACAAAGCATCCCTTGGGGGTATCTGGTCATGCTGCATGGGTTCAAAGTCACAAGTTCAGGCCGACTGCAATGGTCCCTGTGCAGAGTTGACCTTCATTGAGTCCGTGTCCACATGAGGAGCCTCAGCTGGAGCTTTGAGTTGGCAAGAGTAGCAAGGAGTCCTTTGGTGGCATGAGGAGTGTGTCCTTGCTGGAGCTTCGCAATGGCTATTGCTGTGGGCAGTCACTGTTTGGCACTGGAGCAAGTCGTCACTGAAAGTTTGCATTGGCAGTTATTGTAGACAGTTGTTTCCGGTCGTGAGGAGTCTTCGCGCAGTCGCAAGGAGCACAAAACGTCTGGATTTTCACCTGGAAGTCTCTTTTGAGGGAGGAGAAGTACACTCTGAAGCAAACCAAGAGTCCGGAACGTGGGGGGCAGCTCTTGAGGATCAGGACCCACTCAAGCAGAGGTCAGCAGTCGGGCTCAGGCAGCTCCAGGTGGTGCTGGTCAGCGGGGCAGTTGCAGGGAGGACTCTGGAAGCTTGTTGTAACCCTGTAGCTCAAACAGGAGATCAGCCAACCAACCCTTGGAGTCACTTCTGGGGATCCTGGGTTCAAGGCGAGCAGGTCCAGTGTTCCTTCTTCAGACAGTAGGGCAGTCCTTTTTCTTAATCTTCTACAGGTTAGGGCATGTTCTGATGTGTTCTAAAGCTGCCAATTTATACCTATGTCAGCCTGTGTGAGGGCAATCCCTTGCCTATTCCCAAATTACTTCTGGCCAGTTCTACCCCTTCTCCTGGGTTTGGCTTCAAACTATCTAGGGTGAAAAGTCAAGGGCAGACCCGGTGTAAGGCTCCTTTGTGTGGTTTCAGGCAGGGCCCTTTGAAGTGTAATCAGGGAAGAGCACAACTCCTCCACAGCCATTCTCTCAGGAAGACCTACTCCCTTTACCCTAGGTTCCCTTTTGTCCCCAGATCTGGAAGGAATACACAACTCAGGAAAGCCATTCACAGTTATGTGACTCTGGATACTAGCAGAGAGAGACATTTGGTTTAGACAGAAAAATGGCAACTTTCTAAAAGTGGCATTTTCAGAATAGTAACTTAAAATTCGACTTTACCATTAGGAAGGTATCTGATGTTTCTGCCTTGTAATTTTTTCATTTCTGAAAATGTTCTTCTTTTGCCAAGGGTTCAATGGGACAAATCCTGAAGACAACATATTTGGTGTTCTTCCTACACTGTTCCTTTTCTCTCATGCAAGTTTTTGCACCTTTTCCTGTGTTATGTAATGAAGGACCCTCACTAGACGGACCTCAGCGGCTTTTCCTCATCCAGATTCAGTTTTAAGGAATGATGGCCCTCATCTTTTTCTGATGTATCTTTTCTTTGAAGTAGCAATATACAATTTACAAGCTTTATTGTCATATGTTTTATGTTGCCAGTCTGAAAATCTACCAGTACACCAATGATTTTGATATTATTTCATTGTTCATGGGATTCCAGTTATCATAGAAGTCTGATAAAGATTCTGGTAATTTAATCAGCTTCAGTGAGTCCTTTTCCTTCAGTGGTAAATTTAAATTCAAGTTGCAAGACTCTGTATCAGCATCTTCAATTCTCTTAGCTGTATCTCACGCAGGCTCCTTCATTTCATATTTGACTGAAGTGATATCTTGAGCCATGGATTGGAGAAGGGCATACATTTTGTGCACCAAGGGGTTCCTTTTTACCAATTGATTTCACTGATTTGTGAAAGGAGTTATCACCAAACAAAGCCCTCTTCATGCCTGGGGTATACTGCCTTGCTAGACCGATGCTATTAGATCCTCCATATAGACATCTCATTTACCCTTCCCTGTAACCAGTAGAATCTGATGAGTGAAATTAAGTAACTGGCCAGATCCTTTTTGTAGCCACAAATCCCTGCCAGCGGTAAACCTAACGCGTCCCCTTTCTTTTTCAAGACCGGCATTCCTTTGGAGATGGTCTCACTGCCTAAAGTCAGTCTCACCCATTCTCAGGAGTCATATGTATACCACAGGAGCAATCTATAGATCCAATTAGATAAAAGTATTAAGAGTTATAAGCAACAATGTCCATGTAGGAATCAGTATAGTAAAATTCTTTATTTTGTCATTAGTCAAAATATATTGGAAAACAATGAATATAGAAGACATGGCCAATTCTAAACACACTAGACACTTTATAGAAGTCGTAATTCTGTAAAACAGTGTAGAATTATATTCATCAATATTAAATAAGAAACATGCTCAGTGTCTATAGTATCAAAGACCGGTGAAAGACTGTTGGAAGCTCCATTAGAAAGAGGCACTTAAAATGACTGAAGTAATGGAAAACTTATTAAGTCCTATCTTTGAGATACATCAAATGTCCTAAACTACCGTATTGCTCCTGCCGGCACTACTGAAGGAGCCGGGTTCCACGTTCTAGACTTACTCTGGAACCCCTGGTCATTGGCTCTTTGTTTCCTGCGTAAAAGTGTGGGGGGAGAGAAAATCATTCATCAATTCTATTTTGCAATTCCAATGAACCATTACTCAGAAGAATCACAGACTCCCGATTTAAAGTTTAGTTAGTTTATTACAAAGCCAAGAACAGTTGGACATACTGACACCTCAAGATGAGGGTGTAGAAATATATTGGAACTAATACAAAGCCAAATTTGCTGGTGAAGTTGAGTCGATGTAGCATACAAAGAATGACCAGTTCTAGAATCAGGACGCAGAATATAACTGCGCCAACATCAAGAGTCTTCTTCATTGGAGGTTTGTAAGTTAAAAGCCTTAGTCTATCCCTACACTACTGCTATCGTGACATCCCTACTTAGCATTTCCCAGGCAAGTTCAGAAAAGGTGTTAGCACGTGAAGCTTCCTAAGAAGTGCACTCACATTGAATGGGTCAAGTAGCATGAAGCTACAGAGCTCGTTCTAAGATGCTCTCTCCTCTCAAGGCACGGCAGAAGTCCCCGGACTCTGGCCCTAACCCCAACACAAAATCGTAAGCCACACCCCTCATCACATCAAACGATCATCCCATCCAGCTGGACACCTCCTCATAGGTAACTTTCTGTAGTAACCACGCTAGTCCAGAGTAAGTTAAGTGGTTTATTAAGGCTACATGGTAAAGGGAGACGGACAGGACCGACTCGAACAGCAGCTCAAAGTAAACTGAATCCCCCAGCATGGTTGCTAGGAGCTACATAACATTCTCAGAACAAAGAGCAAAGCAACATTCAGAGCAAGGATAACACATAAGATATTACATATCTTCCTTCTAACAAAAACAAAAAAAAATATAACAAAAAAAAACACAGAATCAAGATCTATATCTAGCAGGTTTAACAATGGACCTAGAACTCCGTTAAATCTTGGTCTGGTGACTGCAAGAAAATTTGGGACTCTGACCAGAAGGAGAGGAGACTTTCGTACGAACTTTAACAACCCTGTTGAGGTTCCACCAATGACCACCCTTGACTTTGACAGCATTGCCAACAATTTTAATCACTTCGACAGGCTCACCGAATTTACTGTCACCCTTTCTAACATGCACCGGAGATTTAACTTTGACCATGTCACCTACGTCAAGAGAAGAGACCTTCACAGTTTTTTTTACATCGTAGCACATTTTTTGTTTTGATTGAGATTCAGACATGTTTTCCATAACAGTAGACATCAATTTTGACATATCAGAGACAGACTTCACCCATTTAGTCATCCAACCAGCCTGAAACTAGTATTGGCCTTTCTCCCTCTTACCAATTGAAAAGGACAAATCTTTGTGTAAGTGTGAGGCGTCGTTCTATAGAACCAAATCATACTCTATATGATTTGGTTCTATAGAACCAAATCATACCTCATCCGCTAAAAAGTGTCTGACCACAGTTTTTCACTGGTTGGCTGCCGCACAACTTAAATGTAATGAGGAGAAGTCAGAAATCCTCCTTTATGGAAAGTTTCCCTCTTAGTTTAGAGAAATGCTCTGGCCATCGGGTTTCGCCATGCCAGCCACTACGGGGCAACCCGCTAAGAATCTGGGGCTTTGGTTTGAGGAGAACCTTACGTTCTCGACTCAGATCAAGAAGCTAGCCGGGAACTGCTTTGGGCTACTCAGAACCCTCAGGAAATTCCTTCCACTTCCCCGGTGGGCTGCTAAAGAAACAGTCACCCGAGCCCCTATTTTATCCCGATTGGATTATGCCAATGCCCTGTACGCAGGCATCCCTGGTTATCTGCTTAATAAACTACAAGTGGTTCGAAATGCGGCCGCCAGGCTTCTTCTCAACATCTCCACTAGAAGCAGCGTGAGACAACATCTGCGCGCTCTACACTGGCTGCCTGTGGCAGAACGGGTTAAATTTAAATCGCTAGTCATTGCACATCGGGCCCTTTATCTTCTAGGTCCAATCTATTTACAAAAGCGTTTTTCCTTCCACACCCTTTCGAGACAGTTGCGCTCCACGACTCAACTCCTGGCTCAGGTGCCCCGTTTCAGACTGCAAAGGATGGGTGGCAGCTCCCTTGCCCTGAAAGCTGCCCTAGCCTGGAACTCACTGCCCTTTGCCCTCCGTAGCATTCAGGATCCAACTCTCTTCAAGAAAAACCTGAAAACATTTCTCTTTGTCTAATCTGGTTCTCCCTACTCCTAGGTTCGCGCCGGGACACGCTTCGGAGTATCTGCGCGCGTTATAAATATAAATAACATAACATAACACTCACATATATTGCCTTTCACATATGTAGTTACTTACACATATACCACTAAGACATCCATTCACTCACCAACACAGCTATACGTACACTCACTCACCCATACAGTCCCTAACACACGGACTCATAAACCCATACACCCATTGAATCACCCACTCACACATCCGTGCAGGGAGTCACACACACCCCCACCCACCCACACAGACACTCAGGCACCCATGCAGGTACTCAGACAACCAATCATTAACCCATATAGACACTGATGTAGCTACTCACCAACCCATGCAGCCACTTACACACCAACCGACAGACGGATACAGACATTCACCCAGTTTAGTCACTAACCCATGCATTCAGTAAGATACGTTTAATCACTCACTTATACAGTCAGTCACGCACCTACTAAACCATCCATTCAGACACTCATACACCCACTCATGCTTCAATACACCTTGGCATATATATATATATATATATATATATATATTCACTGAAAAAACCATAGGTTTTAGGGACAGTTATAGTTAGTTGGACATTGCACTCGTACAAAACCCGTGAAATTCCCTCGTTATAGTTAGTTCAGCTAACTATAACTCGCGCCCGCAATTCACTGCTGATGACGTCACATATTACATCACTCATGACATGGTCAGTGACATCACTGATGACATCACTGATGACATCTCAAATGACATCACTGATGACATCATCTAGTGACTGTGTTTCTGTAAAGTTTAAATATTTTTAATGTATATAGGGAAAGGCGTATTGAAGAATGAGTGGGTGTATAAGTGTCTGTATGGATGATTTAGTAGGTGCGTGACTAACTGTATAAGTGAGTGATTAAACGTATCTTACTGAATGCATGGGTTAGTGACTAAACTGGGTGAATGTCTGTATCCGTCTGTCTGTTGCTGTGTAAGTGGCTGCATGGGTTTGTGAATAGCTACATGAGTGTCTATATGAGTTATTGATTCGTTGTCTGAGTATCTGTATGGGTGCCTGAGTGTTTGTGTGGGTGGGGTGTGTGCGACTCTGTACATAGATGTGTGAGTGGGTGATTCACTGGGTGCATGATTTGAAGAGTGCGTCTGTGATGGACTGCTTGGGTGGGTGAGTGTGTGTAAGGGTGTGTTAGTGAGTGAATGTATATCTCAGTGGTACATGTGCGAGTAACTACATATGTAAAAGGCAGTATATATGTGTGTTAGAGTATTTAAAAGGCTATAAGTGAGAGTGTGTGATTGTGAGAGTGGCTGTATGGATGCGTGTGTGCTTGTATCAGTTATTGTATAAGAGCGTAATAATGTGCTAGTATTTGTATGACTAAGTGAGCTGTTGTGTGTATAACTCTATAGGTGAGTAAATGGGTGTGTGATTAATTTTTTGCATGACTGACTAGGTGTGTGAGTACCTCTATGGATGAGTGGCGGTGTGTGAGTGTTTATATAGGTGTATGAGTGCATATGATAGTCCTGTACTGAGTGACTGTAAGTATGAGTGACTGGACGGGTGAGTGAGTAGATGTGTGTGTGTAGACCTAAGAATCAGTGAGTGGGTATATAGTTATTGGTATTGGAGTGTGTATGGTTTTGCGAATGGCAGTCTGTAAATAAGAGTGGGTGTATCAAAAGTTATATTAGGGTGTGAGAAGATGCATGAAATTATCACATGGATGATGTCATCAGTGATGTCATTTGAGATGTCATCAGTGATGTCATCAGTGATGTCACTGACCATGTCATGAGTGATGTAATATGTGACGTCATCAGCAGTGAATTGTGGGGCGCGAGTTATAGTTAGCTGAACTAACTATAACGGGGGAATTTCACGGGTTTTGTACGAGTGCAATGTCCAACTAACTATAACTGTCCCTAAAACCTATGGTTTTTTCAGTGAATTTCAAAGGTTTTTTAAATGCTAATTTCTAACTATAACGTGCCTGAAACCTATGGTTTTTTCAGTGAATTTGTAAGGTTTTTTAAATGCTAATTTCTAACTAGAAACGTGCCTGAAACTTATGGTTTTTTTCAGTGAATTTCAAAGGTTTTGTAAATGACAATTTTTTAATTGTATTAATTGTTATATTTATTTTTTTGATACTGATTTACAACATTTTTTTCAACTATTTATTTTTAGATATTTTATTTTTTAAATTACATTGTAATTACATTATACATTACATTACAAAATATACTTTCTCAGAATGAATTACTTTAGTTTAAATACTTTGCAAATAGGCAATAGACTTTTAAGTACAGTAGTTACAGTTGTTGCAATGGGCAACACAATTTCAAACACAATGCAACATTGAGCTCAATGTGAATTTCTACTTAAATGCAATTAGTTACTTTATGGATTACTTTTTCACCACAGGACTGGATCCTAGATTCAGTCCTGGGACATCTCCTGTAAACAGTTGAGTAAAAGCGTTTTGGTTACAGTAGTGATTTTTAAGGAATATTATTGTATTTTAAAAGTTGACACTTGGAAACTTTTTTACATAGAATCACCAATGTTATCCTTTGGGAGGAAATTCACTTAGCAGGTAAGTAGTGTTATCGTTACTTTTTCTTACTCAGTGGTGGATCCTGGATCCAGCACTGGTGCACCTCCTGTAAACAGTTGAAAGAATGCGTTTAAGTCATACAGGCGATTTTTAAGGAATATTTGTAGTTTGTGAAAATCGACACTTTGAAACTTTTCTGCTGAAAACCAGACAATGGATTCCTATGGAAGGAAATACAAGTTACTGCTAAGTACGGTTAGAATTACTTTTCAGGGTCAGTGCTGGGCTAAAAGATGCAGCATTGGGTTCTCTCCTGATAACAGGTGAGTAAATCGGAATTCATAGTTCGGCTGATTTTAGAGAAATATTATAAAGTTCCAAAACTCCACACTTAGAAGAATTTCCAAGTGAAACCAGTCAATGTTAGCCTATGGAAGGAAATTCAAGTTACTGGTAAGTACGGTTAGAATTACTTTTCAAGGCCAGTGCTGGGCTAAAAGATGCAGCACTGGGTTCTCTCCTGATAACAGGTGAGTAAATCGGAATTCGTATTTCGGCTGATTTTAGAGGAATATTATAAAGTTCCAAAACTCCACACTTAGAAGAATTTCCAAGTGAAACCAGTCAATGTTAGCCTATGGAAGGAAATTCAAGTTACTGGTAAGTACGGTTAAAATTACTTTTCAGGATCAGTACTGGGCTCAAAGATGCAGCACTGAGGTCTCTCCTGATAACAGGTGAGTAAATCGGAATTCGTAGTTCGGTTGATTTTAGAGGAATATTTGCACAATGGTGAAGGAAGGGGGTGGGGCCTGAGGTGACATGTCTGCAAACACGCCCTGTGGCGTGTTTTAAGTTGGAGAATTAATTCCTCCTCAATCCTGAGGGTCCCTAGGGGCCAACTAGCCCACCAGGAACCTCCAGTATGCGCCAGGGGCTGCGTTGCAGAGAGGTGTACAGAGGCCACGCCCTTTTACAACACTCTGCAACGCAGCTCCGTGGCGCTTACTGGAGGTACCTGGTGGGCTAGTTGGCCCTCAGGGACCCTCATGATTGAAGAGGATTTAATTCCCCATCTTAAAATGCGCCACGGGGCCTGTTTGCACACATGTCACCTGAAGCCCCGCCCTCCCTTCACCACTGTGCAAACGCGCCCGTGGTGCATTTTAAGTTGGGGGATTAAGTCCCCTTGAATCCTGAGGGTCCCTGCAGTCCAACTAGCCCACCATGTACCTCCAAAAAGCGCCAAAGAGCTGCGATGCAGAGAGGTGTAAAAAGGGGCGTGGCCTCTGTACACCTCTCTGCAACGCAGCCCCTGGCGCATACTGGAGGTTCCTGCTGGGCTAGTTGGCCCTCAGGGACCCCCAGTATTCAAGGGGAAATCGTCTCATCTGCAAACGCGCCAGGGGACGCGCTTGCAGACTGCTGCAGGGTGGGGCGGAGCCTCCGGCACGATGCCGTTTTTTATTTTTTAAATTTATTTATTTTTGTATGGGAGGGGGCTGCGTGGCCCCCTTCCCTTGGCCTCTTTTGGCCCCGGGGACCCCATCCCCCGGGCATGAGGATTTTCATTTTTTTAAAAATTAAAATAAACAGGAAGGGGGCCGCGTGGCCCCCTTCCCTGGGCCTATATTGGCCCCGGGGACCCCATCCCCGGGGCATGCCCTCTTTTTTTTAATTTTTAAATATTTGGAGGGGGGCTGCGTGGCACCCCTCCTCAGGCCATTTAAGGCCCCGGGGACCCCATCCCCCCGGGGCCGGCCTTTCCTTTCTTTTTTCAAATTTTTTTTTTTTTGGGGAGGGGGCCGCGTGGCCCCCTCCCGGTCCACTACTTGCCCCGGGGACCCCATCCCCCGGGGCTGGCCCTCTCCGTTGGGGACTGTGGGGGTCCCCAATACCCCCACAGTCCCGCCGGCTCCCCGCGTCCCTTGGGAGCCGGCATTGCTTTTCCACATGGGGAGCTGCTAACATGCAGCTCCCCGTGTGGAAAGCGATTTGCTTTGGATATTGAGCGAGAGCAGGTTTCCTGCCTCTCTTCCAATATCCAAGCAGTTTGCTATGACAGGACGGAGCCGCGAGGCTCCCGTCCTTTCATAGCAAACTACAGTGTCCCGGGGAGGCACCTCGGGACACTGCAGGAGCCAGCCCTGGGGGTGGTGGTCCCCAGGGCCATTACAGGCTCCAGGAGTGGGGCCGCGCGGCCCCCTCCCTTGAATTGCACAGCCCCGGGAGGTGGTGGTCCCTTGGCTCTGGGTCCGTAACGACCCCCACATTTATTTTCTATGTGCCCCGGGAGGTGGTGGTCTCGGGTGTGTGGGGCTGGAGCCCCCACACGTTATTTAAAATTTAAAAAGAAGCCCCGAGGGTGGCGGTCCCCGGGTTGCGGGAGGGCAGGAGAGCCCTCCTGCACCATTTTTTTATTAAGCCCCGGGGGTGGCGGTCCTCGGCTTTAGGGGCCTTAGAGGCCCCCATATAAACAATAAACCCACCTCCGCATGCCCCCGGGACTTGGGCCACCCGGGGGCAACTTAGCATCGAGCGCGGGAGACCGCGCTTCGATTTTTTTTTTCCCGCAGGATCCGCGCACCCTGAGCGCATCCTGCCGATTTTTTGTTTTAAAAAAAAAATGCTTTTTTCTGCCCAGGGGGTCCTTGTGGGACCCCCTGAGCAGACCTAGGAGGTCAGGGTGTTTCTACCCTGCTCTCTTGCGCTTTGCGCACTTGTTTCTGTCCCTCGGTTCTACCGAGGGATAAATGGCTGCCAACACTTCCTGATTTGGAGTGTTGACAGCCAATTAGCATGCAGCTCGTGATCGGGAGGGTGCGCGAATCCGACGCGGCCATAGATATATATGTGATTTTCATTTTGATTTTCACAGGAACTACTGAACGGATTTACACCATTTAACAAAAGGGTTCTTTCTGAACCAAGAACTACCTCTTTGCCAAATTTGGTGTAATTCCGTTCAGCAGTTCGGGCTGTAGCTGTGGCTAAAGTTTCCTATGGGAAAATGAATGGGGAAAACACGCTTTGGGACCCCCTTTTTCTCGGCCCCCGCTTGACGAATCACCCCGAAACTTTCAGGGTAGGAGCGGACCGGAGCGGGCCATAAAGTTTGAAAATTTCGCGACGATTCGTCAACCGACGCAAGAGTTATTTCAAATAGAATGTCGCGGATTTCCTATGGAAAATAGGTCCTAACTATAACTATCTACTGGCGACGCCAGTAGATAATATATATATATATATATTCACTGAAAAACCATAGGTTTCAGGCACGTTATAGTTAGAAATTAGCATTTCAAAAACCTTAGAAATTCACTGAAAAAACCATAGGTTTCAGGGACGTTATAGTTTGTTGGACATTTCACTCATACAAAACCATAGAAATTCCACCGTTATAGTTAGTTCAGCTAACTATAACTCGCGCCCCGCAATGCACTGCTGATGACGTCACATATTACATCATTCATGACATGGTCAGTGACATCACTGATGACATCACTGATGACATCTCAAATGACATCACTGATGACATCATCCAGTGAATGTAGCTTTCTTTAAAATTTAAATATGTATTATATATATACCAAGCTGTATTGAAGAATGAATGGATGTATAAGTGTCTGGATGGAGGATTTAGTAGGTGTGTGACTGACTGTTTAAGTGAATCATTAAATGTATCTTACTGAATACATGGGTTAGTGTCTAAAGTGTGTGAATGTCTGTATCACTCTGTCTGTTGTTGTGTAAGCTGCTGCATCGGTTGGTCAGTACCTACATCAATTTCTATATGGATTATTGATTAGTTGCCTGAGTATTTGTATAAGAGACTGAGTGTGTGTGTTGTTGGGTGGGGTGTGTGTGACTCTGTGCATAGATGTGTGAGTGATTGATTGACAGGGTGTATGAGTTTAAGAGTGCATGTGGAAACAGTTGTATGGGTGGGTAAGTGTGTGTATGGGCGTCTTGGTGAGTGAATAGATGTCTCAGTGCACATGTCCAACTAAGTACATATATAAAAGGCAGTGTATGTGAGAGTTGGTGTATAGAAATGACTATACGTGAGAGTCAGTGATTGTGAGAGTGGCTGCATGTATGAGTGTATACTTGTATTAGTGATTATATAAGAGACTAAGTATGCGTTACTATCTGTATGAATAAATGAGGTGGTGTGTGTATAACTGTGTAGGTGAGTAAATGGAACTGTGATTGATTCTTTGCATGAGTGACTAGAATGAGTACATAACTGACTAGGATGAGTGCTGGTGTGTCAATGTCTATATAGGTGTATGAGTTCATTTGATAGTGTTCTATTGATCAGTGACTGCATGTATGACTGATTGTATGGGTGAATGGGTAGATGTGTGTCTAGAACTAGGAATCACTGAGTGGGTATGTAGTAACTGGTATTAGTGTGTCAATGGTATCGAAAATGGTAGTCTGTATTTTACAGTGAGTGTATCAAAGGTTATATTAGTGTGTGACGAGGTACATCAGATTGTCACATGGATGATGTCATCAGTGATGTCATTTGAGATGTCATCAGTGATGTCATCAGTGATGTCACTGACCATGTCATGAATGATGTAATATGTGACGTCATCAGCAGTGCATTATGGGGCGCGAGTTATAGTTAGCTGAACTAACTATAACGGTGGAATTTCTATGGTTTTGTATGAGTGAAATGTCCAACTAACTATAACGTCCCTGAAACCCATGGTTTTTTCAGTGAATTTCTAAGGTTTTTGAAATGCTAATTTCTAACTATAACGTGCCTGAAACCTATGGTTTTTTCAGTGAATTTCAAAGGTTTTTTAAATGCCAATTTCTCACTATAACGTGCCTGAAACCTATGGTTTTTTCAGTGAATTTCAAAGGTTTTTTAAATACTAATTTCTATCTATAACGTCCCTGAAACGTATGGTTTTTTCAGTGAATTTCAATGTTTTTTTAATGCTAACTTCTAATTATAATGTTTATTTAACCTATAGTTTTTTCCGACACCCAAGAAGGACACAACACCCACTGCCATAACCCTCAGGACCTCCCCCCCCCGTACCACCCCTCTCCCTACTGTAATTTTTTTTTATTTGTTATTTAAACTATATAATGTTTTCTTGTTTTTTAAATATTAAACAACTACATACAGTATGAAAGGGAGCCCAGCCCAGAGCCACATCTGAAGACCAACACATGTCATAGACCTACTGATCAAGCAGCTCCGACACCCAAGAACGCCACAACACCCACCACCACCCCCAGGCCCCCCCTCTACCACCGAGGCAGCGCAGAACAAGACAGCGAACTTTCCGAAAACGGCATGGCCCTCAGCCACACAATAGCTGAATATTGGGACAGGTGTGAACAAACTATATGTGAAGGAAGCAATTCACCCATGTTTAACAATGCACACAATGCAAAGTGTAGCGGTGATGTGCTGGACACATCTCAGTATGCAGAACACACATCTCTCCATGTGCACAAATACTACTGGTGCTTGTAGTGTTGTGGACAGTGGACCTAACCATGTTACGTCAAACACTAGGGAAGATCTCAGTCATGTAGCTGTGTCGTCCCCCCCTGTAAGCATAAGCGTAACCGGAGTGGGCTGGTCCGATGTACGCCACTTCAGCGTAGGAGTGTGAATAAATAGGCCGGAGCTCTGGGTGTGGTTCACTTGTGGGAAGGCCACAGCGTCTGCCAGGGCGGCGCCCCTCACCCTGCCACGAGGCCGCCAACATGACTGCCAGCCTCCTCAGCCGATCGCTGGCTTCCACCACACAGGCCCCCAGCGGCACAGCACCACGGACTTATGTCTGTACAAACTACTGCCTTCGATATACACTGTGGACAGCAAGGCTCACAATTCAGATCGAGTCGCGATTGCAGATGATGCAGTCCCGTAGGCAAGAGACATTGCTGAAGTCAACAACACATGGCTGTGGGCCCTTCCTGACCGCTGCCTCCGGCCTACACTGTGGTCAGTAGGGCTCACAATTCAGATGGCGTCGATATTGCAGATGACGCAGTCCAGTAGGCAAGAGACATTGCTCAAGTCAACAACACGTGCCTGTGGGCCCTTCCTCACCGCTGCCTCCTGCCTCCACTGCGGTGAGTAGGGCTCACATTTCAGAGCGACTCGCATTGCAGATGACGCAGTCCAGTAGGCAACAGACATTGCTACCAGTGCGGCCAGCCCGGACCACGCATCATCGCTGACTGCGCACAAGCTAAGTGCTTCAAGTACCACTAACTCTGTGCAGCTCAAGTCAACACCACGTGGCTGTGGGCCCTTGATGACCGCTGCCTCCGGCCTACAATGCGGTTAACAGGGCTAACAATTCAAGATTAGTGCCGATGCTAATTGTGTAAGAGAGTATAATCGGTTAAGAAGACTGTATGCTCCCAATCTGTGCAGCTCAAGTCAACGTCACGTGGCTGTGGGCCCTTGCTGACCGCTACCTCTGGCCTACACTGTGGTCATCAGGGCTCACAATTAAAATTAAGTCTTGATTCATTAATTACAGAGTCCAGTAGGCAAGTAACTATCACAGAATTAAAATCTACATAATATCCTTTTAGTATCCTTGCTTCTAGAACTTTTTTTATATCAGTTATAGCTTTAGTACAATCACCAAATTCATCTTCAAGTGCAAACGAACACTCATTAGCAGTCTACACTGCGGGCAGCAGAGCTCGCAATTCGAATTTTGTACACGTGGGGCCACTAACCCTGTTCAACACAAGCCGGCGACACGTGGTGCCACTAACCCTGTTCAACACAAGCCGATCCCACATGTGGAACTGTGTCCTGAGTCCTGAATGGCAGGGACCCCAAGTCCGTGGCAGTGACCACAGCACCAGACTTCCTTCGATCAGTGAGGCATATTTCCATATGCAAGGCCGGCTACAGGTGGTGGCACTAACCCTGTACAACACAAGGCGCGACACGTGGTGCCACTAACCCTGTTCAACACAAGCCGATCCCACATGTGGAACTGTGTCCTGATTCCTGAATGGCAGTGACCCCAACTTCGTGGCAGCGACCACAGCACCAGACTCCCTTCGATTAGTGAGGCGTATTTGCATATGGAAGGCCGGCGACACGTGGTGCCACTGAACCTGAACTACGCAGGCCGGTGGGGCCACCAACCTATGCACGTGGCTGTGGGCCCTTGCTCACCGCTACCTCTGGCCTACACTGCGGTCAGCAGGGCTCACAATTCAGATACAGTCGCGATTGCAGATGACGCAGTCCAGTAGGCAAGAGACGTTGCTCCCAGTGCGGCCCATCCGCACCAAGCAGCATCACAGGCTCATACATTCTCAATGCTTCTGGTGCCAGTAACTGTGCACCTCAACTCAATGCCACGTGGCTATGGGCCCTTGCTGACTGCTACCTCTGGCCTACACTGCGGTCATCAGGGCTCACAATTAAAATTAAGTCTTGATTCATTAATTACAGAGTCCAGTAGGCAACTAACTATCACAGAATTAAAATCTACATAATATCCTTTTAGTATCCTTGCTTCAAGAACTTTTTTTATATCAGTTATATCTTTAGTACAATCACCAAATTCATCTTCAAGTGCAAACGAACACTCATTAGCAGTCTACACTGCGGGCAGCAGAGCTCGCAATTTGAATTTTGGACACGTGGTGCCACTAACCCTGTTCAACACAAGCCGCGACACGTGGTGCCACTAACCCTGTTCAACACAAGCCGGCGACACGTGGTGCCACTAACCCTGTTCAACACAAGCCGATCCCACATGTGGAACTGTGTCCTGAATCCTGAATGGCAGTGACCCCAACTCCATGAGAGAACCACAGCAGCAGACTCTCTTCGATTAGTGAGGCGTATTTGCATATGGAAGGCCGGCGACACATGGTGCCACTAACCCTGTTCAACACAAGCCGATCCCACATGTGTAACTGTGTCCTGAGTCCTGAACGGCAGTGACCACAAGTCCGTGGCAGCAACCACAGCAGCAGACTCCCTTCGATCAGTGAGGCATATTTCCATATGGAAGGCCGGCAACACGTGGTGCCACTAACCCTGTTCAACACAAGCCGAGCCCACATGTGTAACTGTGCCCTGAGTCCTGAATGGCAGTGACCCCAAGTCCGTGGCAGCAACCACAGCACCAGACTCCCTTCGATCAGTGAGGCATATTTCCATATGGAAGGCCGGCGACACGTGGTGCCACTAACCCTGTTCAACACAAGCCGATCCCACATGTGTAACTGTGTCCTGAGTCCTGAATGGCAGTGACCCCAACTCCGTGAGAGAACCACAGCAGCAGACTCCCTTCGATTAGTGAGGCGTATTTGCATATGAAAGGCCGGCGACACATGGTGCCACTAACCCTGTTCAACACAAGCCGAGCCCACATGTGTAACTGTGTCCTGAGTCCTGAATGGCAGTGACCCCAAGTCCGTGGCAGTGACCACAGCACCAGACTCCCTTCGATCAGTGAGGCATATTTCCATATGGAAGGCCGGCAACACGTGGTGCCACTAACCCTGTTCAACACAAGCCGATCCCACATGTGTAACTGTGTCCTGAGTCCTGAATTGCAGTGACCCCAAGTCCGTGGCAGCAACCACAGCACCAGACTCCCTTCGATCAGTGAGGCATATTTCCATATGAAAGGCTGGTGACACGTGGTGCCACTAACTCTGTTCAACACAAGTCGATCCCACATGTGTAACTGTGTCCTGAGTCCTGAATGGCAGTGACCCCAACTCCGTGAGAGAACCACAGCAGCAGACTCCCTTCGATTAGTGAGGCGTATTTGCATATGGAAGGCCGGCGACACATGGTGCCACTAACCCTGTTCAACACAAGCCGATCCCACATGTGTAACTGTGTCCTGAGTCCTGAATGACGGTGACCCCAAGTCCATGGCAGCGACCACAGCACCAGACTCCCTTCGATCAGTGAGGCATATTTATATGGAAGGCCGGCAACACGTGGTGCCACTAACCCTGTTCAATACAAGCCGATCCCACATGTGTAACTGTGTCCTGAGTCCTGAATGGCAGTGACCCCAACTCCGTGAGAGAACCACAGCAGCAGACTCCCTTCGATTAGTGAGGCGTATTTGCATATGGAAGGCCGGCGACACATGGTGCCACTAACCTTGTTCAACACAAGCCAATACCACATGTGTAACTGTGTCCTGAGTCCTGAATGGCAGTGACCCCAAGTCTGTGGCAGCGACCACAGCACCACACTCCCTTCGATCAGTGAGGCATATTTCCATATGGAAGGCCGGCAACACGTGGTGCCACTAACCCTGTTCAACACAAGCCGATCCCACATGTGTAACTGTGTCCTGAGTCCTGAATGGCAGTGACCCCAAGTCCGTGGCAGCGACCACAGCACCAGACTCCCTTCGATTAGTGACGGGTATTTGCATATGGAAGGCCGGCGACACGTGGTGCCACTGAACCTGAACTACGCAGGCCAGTGGGGCCACCAACCTATGCACGTGGCTGTGGGCCCTTGGTCACCGCTACCTCTGGCCTACACTACGGTCAGCAGGCCTCACAATTCACATAGAGTCCCGATTGCACATGACGCAGACCAGTAGGCAAGAATCATTGCTCCCAGTGCGGCCTTCCTCACCAAGCATCATCACAGGCTCATACACTCTCAATGCTTCTGGTGCCACTAACTGTGCAACTCAACGCCACGTGGCTACAGGCCCTTGCTGACGGCTACCTCTGGCCTACACTGCGGTCATCAGGGCTCACAATTAAAATTATTTCTTGATTCATTAACTACAGAGTCCAGTAGGCAAGTAACTATCACAGTCCTAAACCCTACATAATATCCTTTTAGTATCCTTGCTTCAAGAACTTTTTTTATATCAGTTATAGTTTAGTACAATGACCAAATTCATCTTCAAGTGCAAATGAACACTCAATAGCAGTCTACACTGCGGGCAGCAGAGCTCGCAATTCGATTTTTAAATGCTAATTTCTAACAAGAAGATTGTACTCAGAAAATACAACACTTCGTCAGTGTATTCTATACTTATTTCATCTTTTCATGATACACCTACACTGCGGTCAGTAGGGCTCACAATTAAAATTAAGTATTGATTCATTAATTACAGAGTCCACTAGGCAAGTAACTATCACAGGCCTAAAATCTACATAATATCCTTTTAGTATCCTTTCTTCAAGAACATTTTTTATATCAGTTATAGCTTTAGTACAATCACCAAATTCATTTTCAAGTGCAAACGAACACTCATTAGCAGTCTACACTGCGGGCAGCAGAGCTCGCAATTCCAACTTTGGACACGTGGTGCCACTAACCCTGTTCAACACAAGCCGAGACACGTGGTGCCACTAACCCTGTTCAACGCAAGCCTGCGACATATGGTACCACTAACCCTGTTCAATGCAAGCCGCGACACGTGGTGCCACTAACCCTGTTCAACACAAGCCGGCGACACGTGGTGCCACTAACCCTGTTCAACACAAGCCAATCCCACATGTGGAACTGTGTCCTGAGTCCTGAATGGCAGTGACCCCAAGTCCGTGGCAGCGACCACAGCACCAGACTCCCTTCAGTTTTATTTGTTGTTGTTTTCTTTAAATAAAATGTTTTATATGTAAACCTATACATGACTAAGATTCTTGTTTGTCCAACCGCACAGGGACACTTCCGGGCCCAAGAAGGTTGTTGGGGGTATGTTGGTAATGTGGGAAGAGGGTGCGTTACCTGCTGATGTGGGGAGAGGCAGCGTGAAAGGGGTATCTCTCACAGAAAGAACTCCGATATGTTTTCAGAAATGCCTCGGACAGATGCCAGCTGACGGACTGAATCACAAAATGGTTTTTCAATGCTTATGTAGTGTGAGTTATGAACAGTTTGCACCCAGGCTCGCAGAGGGACAACTGCGGCCCGTCCGCTCGACTCACACACGCAGTACTACGACCCGTCCGCTCCCAAAGGAACAGCAGCGTAGTACCTCGCAGAGGTACAGGCACAGTAGCGTACTAGCTCGCAAACGTAGAGAGCTGCGAGCCGACGGACTGGCTTCTAACGGCATAGCTGCGAAGTGGTGATGTTGGGCAGACGGAGCGTGAAAGAGTTATCTCGCAGAAACAGAGCTCCGGTATATTAAATTGCCCCCGAGACCTTTCTTTTATATTTTCACTCGATGCGAGTAAGCGCGCTTTCTGGACCAAGACCTTTCTCCCTGCCAAATTTGGCGTAATTCCGTTCAGCAGTTTGACCTGTAGCCTTGTCTAAAGTTTCCTATGGAAAATTCATTGAGAAAACACGTTTTCACACCCCCACATAGCTACCTGTCGCAGGCGTACTCGCTGTTGGTGTGCAGGTCAGTGGTCTAGTTGTCAACATGTCACGGCCACTCCCTGAGGGCAGGTTTGCACACACACCACACCCATCCGGCACATGCATCACAGGCCATGTGACCACGCAAATATAATGGATCCACAACGTCTCATCCTTTATTGCCGGTGGTGACTGGATGGCGGATGCTCCACGGGTCGCAATCATAAAGACTCATGAAAAGCTGCGCTGAGGGTTAGTCGCACCCTGAGCTCTATGGCCATCAGGGGCCTACTACCACGTGGCGCGGACTTGAGTTCCACAGGGTTATTGCCACCGGAAGCTGATGTGGCCGTCACGGGCCTACCACCACGTGGCGCAGACTTGAGTTGCACAGGGTTACTGCCACCCAAAGCTAATGTGGCCGTCAGGGGCCTACCACCACGTGACGCGAACTTGAGTTGCACAGGGTTAGTGCCACCCGAAGCTGATGTGGCCGTCAGGGGCCTTCGACCACATGGCGCGGACTTGAGTTGCACAGGGTTAGTCGCACCCTAAATTGTATGGCCGTCAGCGGCCTACCACCACGTGGCGCTGACTTGCGTTGCACAGGGTTAGCGGCACCAAAAGATGCTGAGGTCTCCGCCATTGATGACTCAGGACTTAGTGACATATGTGAGATCTGCCGGGCCGCGGAGAAGCTGATGTGGTCTCTGCCATTCATGACAAGGACTCAGCGACATCTGTGAGATCTGCCGGGCCGCGGAGCTTTGACGGGCACGTGGAGTGCCCACTGGTAGACACTTCGGTGGCAGCAGGTAATTATTTGGTCATGGATGCGCAGGGGCGGCAGTATCTCTCTCTCTCTCTCTCTCTCTCACTTCCCTCTCTTCACTCTCTCTCACTCTCTTCCTTCCTTTTCTTCTCTTTCTCTATCTCCCTTCTCCCTTTCTCACTCCCTTTCTTTCCTTCCCTCTCTTTTTCTCTCTGGCTTTTTTTTCCTTCTCTGTGTCTCACTCCTTTGATATGCGCATTACACACGTCCTTATTTTGTGCTTTATTTTCCAGGCTGTGTCGTCGACATTCATGGTCCCGACAGGAGTCTTCCGCCTTGTTGTTTTGTGTTCAGTTTGTTAAATTTAGTTTATCCTTTATATATACGTTTACAAAAAAATAAAGTTTGATTAAAAAAAAAAAATCAATAAAGGTTTTGGTTGTTACTTAAGTGCTATGTGACTCTTTCTCGTTCTTATTACTGTTATTTCGTGGTGTCCACCATGGTGTTAAATTTTGGGGCAGTTATCACGGGAATACTGGTGATGTCTGCAGTTTGCACCAGCTTCTGAATAGTGTGTTATATTTATCTCCACTTTAGTTGCATTAAAGTGCTGATAATGAAATGCAGAGTAGGCGTTCCCGTGCAAAAAGACACAAGGTGCACCTTTGCGATTTATTCTAAATGCTAAAATCCTGTATTGAATTGCACTGTGGTAGTGGGTGCACTTACAGTGCACACACAAAATCAATGAAGAAATGTCATTGTATTTATATTGATTGGGAATAGTGGGTCAGGTGCTGGATCTTGACGGGATACACTGCCCAGTTCGTTTATTTTTCTGTACACGAAAAACCACATCACAACTTTGACAACAACTGCGATGCGAAACAAATTCCGGCGATAAGCCGCGTTAGCACCAGGGATTTTACACCTGCTTTCTGCTGGTGTTAAGCAGGACGACTACCTGCAGCATGAAAGGGAACACAGCCAAGAGCCACACCGAAACACCCACAGGTGCCATACAGTCAATGAGCATGATACACGGATACCCATGAGGTCCACAACACTCATCGCAACAACCCCAGGACCGCCAACGCCCCCGAACCCGCATCTGAGCAAGTGTGTCCGTGTGGTCATTGTGTTAGCATGATAGGCACCGGCCCTGCAACATCACAGTGTCAGCGGACGTTACCATGTCACCTCAGCGTTGGCAGTGAGCCTGGACATGTAGCTACGCACGCATCCTCCTGCATGCACAAGCGGCGTGTGCTGGTCCGGCGTACACAGGTCAGCGCAGGGGTCTGCCTATCCGGCAAGGGGATCGGGGTGTCTCGGACATGTCCGTGTTCAGGAAGTGCGGTAAGTGTGTCTCTGTGTTCTGGTGTGGCCGCCACAAGGGCCGCAGCAGTCGATGTTGTACAGTGGCATGCACCACCTCCAAACTGCAGTCTCACGGTGTGGTTGGAATGCCGCAGGACATGCGCGAATAGGCATTACAATCGTGTGCCGTAGGAGTGCACGGGATACAACAGTGCACCGTACAAAAGTGTGGGGGCTCGTGGGAGGGAGGAGCAGCTGTTTGGCAACATAACACACAGTGAACCCGCCCATGTGCCACGTGCTGGGCATCTCATCCATGATGACCAGGGTCGCAGACATCCCACAACACCCACGACCGGCCTTTCTACACATCCTGTATGAATGCAGCTGGAGAACTTACTGTAGGGATGAAAGGTTCTTTTTCTGAGCTATCTTGCAGTAGCACATCTGCTGCTCCGAGAAGGAACTTGCAAGTGGCCAGCCCCCCCTGACAGATACGATAATATTTGCATCCGTCTCCCACACAACGCACTGCCCGATTAGAGAACAACGAGTACACATCCCACACTCAAAAGTCCTTCGTCGTAGTTAGCGTGCGTGAAATGGCCTTCACACGTACTCCCACCACACCCCTGCCCTGCACCCATTGCACACAGACCCGGCTCATTGCACCAAGCTGTGCCATTTCATCCACAAGACTGGCACACAGCAAGCCAGTGCAGCTACAAGCAGAGCCACTGACGCAATGGCAGAGCATCCCGAACACATGGTCGACTCCATGCACGTCCACCTCTACCTTGCACGTCTGCTGCATGTCCTGGGTGCACTGCCTTTGGCAGTACTGCGGATCACTTACCGGCTGTGCTTCCGCATTGCGGACGTCACCTGCGTTCAACCTGTATTGCAATGTCGCACGTGCCTATCCGAGTGGTGCATAGATGTGTGCCTCTCCAACGAGTGGGTAGCTGACATGGATTACGACAGGTGTGTGCGCCCCTGTTGGCCCACGACCAGGACTGTCATGGTGATGCCCGTTTATGGCATGCATGGATGTTTGGCATGCATGTTGGGAACTGGGCCTGGGAGATTGCACGTGTCGTAGTATGCAGTGAGCAAATTGACCCACTTCCCGATTCTGCTTTGGTGCACATTGGGTACAGTGGTTGGAGTCAGCACATCTGTCCCGGTCAGCTGATGGATTACGTCGACGACATGTCAAATATTGTGGCCAACCATCACTCATTAGAGATAGTGGCTTACGCAGCTGCACTCGCGTTCATGGACGAGTGACAAGGTACCTCCAACCACGACTCGATGTGCCACATTGCACGTGTCCCTCCGCATCATTGCACGTTGTACATCTGGTCACATGTCCCTAAACAACAGTGGACATGGCTGCATTGGTGTCGAATCATGTCCGAAGCGCGGACAACCAACGCTGCTTGACACTGACGTGTGTTGGTGATGGACTACCCCGAGGTGAACATGGACGTTTTCCTACGTTCCTTATTCAGCCATGCTGCTGCATTTCTCTGCATATCATGGCACTACTCTTGGCCGTACTGACACGCACTTTTTTTAATAAAGTTTCCACATTTTCACTTGTCTCCAAATGTGTAGTGTCTTCATTTGTATGCCAATGTGTGTGTCACGGACTCTCTGGCTGCCTGCCATACGTGAATTGCTACCCCATCCGGACTGTGGGTTTGTACTTATGCGTTCTCATGTGCCTGTTTCGTACTGACGCTTTTGGACGCTTATCCGCCTCAGGCGAATGCATTTGTGTCCTGTGTTTGATTGTGCGAATCTTTGTGTTTGGACAACATTGTGTTGGATGTTGGTGTACTCTGCTTCCTATGTGTGTGTGCTGCATTGTGTGTGAGATGTCCCTTCATGTGAGCTTTTGTTCACCCTTCTCCCTTTCCGGCAGTGTGGTTTTCACTTCTATGCTTGTTCAGTGGTGTGATGTTGGCGGGTTGTGTGACTTGTGCTCCTTGTTGGTGTGTTTCATTTTGGCCAATGTTTGTCTATAGTTGTGCTGTACTTAATTGTGCATGTGTACCATTGTGGCCATCTTCCCCCGTCCCCCCACTCCCTGCTTCTTCCTCTTCCTGGTGCTGTTGTGTCTGTAATTTTGTTGCTCCACACATAAATACATGTAATGAACAAATTAGAATAGTTCCTTGATTCTTTTAGGTTTCAAAACTTCTCTCTATTGTTTTTTTAAATTTTTTCCATATAAACAGTTTTTTTAATATTCAAGGACACATAGAAGTCAGAAGTGCAACGTATTCTATCAACACACTTTCTAGAACATTCTACAACACGTGCAGGTTAAAAGTTCATCAATTTTTTTAAACCTAACGATATTTTTTTGCAACATTTTCTCGAACATTTAACAGCACGTGCAGGTTAAAAGTTCACGATTGTTTTAAGTTCGAACAGTGCCTTCCAAATGCAAGTAGCAGGTGTGGTTGAGTTGAGCAAATTTTATCCTATGATATGTACTCCACGTTTAAACTGCTTTTTCTTAACCAATCACAAAGATGCTTTTCCACCAAACAAATGTGCACCCTACTTTTAAAAAACAATGCTTTTCACCTCCCAATCAGGTATTGTTTTGTATGGCAAAAAAAAGTAGTTCCCCATCTTTAAACATATCTCTTATTCTACGAACGGACTGCATGAGCTACAGACATCTATCCATTCCTCCCAGCCATACCTTCAAAATGCTAGTGTGGATCATAGGACATAGCTATGTTTTCTGGTGCAAGAGGTATGCAGAACAGAGACGTATTGACTTAGACCTAGCTTTACAAAATGTGGACATTAAATGGTTTGGACAAAGAGGATTGAAGTGGCACCAATTGTTGCCTTTGGTTAAAACCTGTTTGCATCTCCAACACCCTGACCTCATGATTGTGCACTGTGGTGGAAACGACCTAGGCACATTGACTGGGGTAGGTTTGGAAATGCTAATGAAGGACACCTTTCGACAATTGATATTGCTTTTGCCTCAAACTGTCTTTGTATATTCCAATATATGCCAAAGACAGAAGTGGAAATGGTCAAACTAATTTTGTCCTCAGGTTGAAAAATCTAGGAAGAATGTCAACAAAGCTGTGTCTGCATACCTCAGAGACCATAGAATGGGGTCGATCTACAACAATAACATACGTTTTCATATGGCTGATATCTACAGAAGTGATGGAGTACACTTCACAGATCAGGGAAATCGAGTTTTTCTGAATAACCTGAAGCTGTGCATCCGCACTTATATGTAGCTCCAACTAATAAACACAAGGGCTCTTTTTAGAGCCGCCTTATATTCCCAATATCGGTTCGCAGAGTGACAGCTGCGATCCGGCTAGCACAGGGAGACCTGCGGGCCATCGAGCAGCCTCGCAGAGGGACACCTGCGGCCCGTGGGCTCAGCTCGCACAGGGAGAGCTACGGGCCGTCGGCTCGGCTCGCACAGTGTGAGCTAAGGGCCGTCGGCTAGCAAACGCACACCAGCGTGCTGGCTCGCAGAGGGAGAGCTCCAGTCTAACTCACAAAGGGATACCAACGGGCCAACCGCCCTGCTAGCAGACACACACCTATCACCTAACGGACTCACTCGGACATGTACAGCTAGGAACACGTCGGCTCGCAGACGCACAGCTGCAAGCCGACGGACTGCTACTGTTTTATGCTTTAGGGTAGTACAGTGGTGTTTGGGTAGTGTAGGGGGTTGTGCTTGGGGTAATATTTTAGGGTTTAGGGTAGTGCAGTGGTGTTTGGGTAGGGGGTCGTGCTGGGGGTAGATTTAGGGTTTAGGGTAGTGCACTGGTGTTTGGGTACTGTAGGGGATTGTGCTGAGGTAGTGTTTTCGAGTTTACGACAGTGCAGTGGTGTTTGGGTAGTCTTTGGGTAGTGTAGGGGGTCGTGCCGACAGACTGACTTACAGAGCTCCGAGCCGACGGACGGGCTTCTAAAGACATAGCTGCGACCTGGTGATATGAGGAGAGGCAGCCTGAAAGGCATATCTCACACAGACACAGATGCCAGTGTTGCCTCGCAGAGGTAAAACTACGAACCCGATGGCTTCTACACGGAGAGATGCGAGCTGGCGGAGTAAATCACAAAATGGCTGCCAACACTTCCTGGTTTCAACCATTCACAGCCAATAAGCAGCAAGCTGCTGCTTGTAACCCCTCAGCCAATCACATGTCAGAATTCTCAAATATCGATATCTGTAAAATTTGATATTTCTCAAAAACTACTCAACGGATTTACACCATTTAAACAAAGGCGTGCTTTCTGGACCATCACCTTTCTCCCTGCCAAATTTGGCGTAATTCCGTTCAGCAGTTTCACCTGTAGTCTTCTGTAAAGTTTCGTATGGAAATTGCATGGAGAAAACACGTTTTAGGACCCTCTTTTTCTCAGCCCCTCCTACACCATTCACCCCCAAACTTTCAATATAAGAGCTAATCCAAAAAGAGAAACTTTTGGATAATTTCATAAAGATTCGTCAAACGATGCCAAAGTTACAAGCACATACAAGGCTCCAGAAGGGGGCCGCGCAACACCCTCCCAACATAAGTGAAGCCCCGGGGCTGCGTGGACCCCAGCGGCCCCCGCCACCCCTGCGAGCCCCTGCTATTATTTTTTAAGAAATACCCCCGCAACCTAGCCCACCCAAGGGCCTCATTAAAATAAAACGCGAGAACCCGCGACCCCAGGGCAAATTTTTTTTTTTTTTTTTTTTTTTTTAATGATTTTTTGGGCCCTGGGGTCCTCCTGGGACCCCTGAGCAGACCTAGTGGGTCAGGGTTTTTCTACCCTGCCCCCTTCTCTTGTTTTATACCTTTGTTTCTCCGTTTTCGGGTGACTCGCTTCTACCGAGCCACAAGATGGCTGCCAACACTCCCTGGTTTGGAGTGCTAGCAGCCAATCACAGTGAAGCTTGCGCACGCGACTTAGGCTCCGCCCAGATATCGAAACTTTTATTTTTCTAATTTCTCAGCAACTACTGAACGGATTTTTTGACTCTTATTTTTTAAATTTCTCAAAAACTACTGAACGGATTTACACCATTTAAAAAAAAGGTCGCTTTCTGAACCAAGCTCTATTGTTCTGCCAAATTTGGGGTAATTCCGTTCAGCAGTTCGAGCTGTAGCTCGTTGCAAAATTTCCTATGGAAATTAACATGGAGAAAACGAGTTTTGGGAACCCCCTTTTTTCTCAGTCCCCGCTTGACGAATCACCCCCAAACTTAACTTTCAGGATAGGAGCTGACCTGGATAGACTTTTTTTTTTGAGAATTTCAGGAAGATTCGTCAAACGACGCCAAAGTTATTAGTAAATCAATGCTTTTCCTATGGAAACTAGGTTCTAACTATAACTACCTACTGGCGACCGCCAGTAGGTAATATATATATATGTTGTATCGCTCTGGTCTGAAATAAACAACAGTAGTGTAAATCGCTGGAGTGCCGGAGTCATCTCTTTGTGCTTGGAGGTATATCTGTTCATATATATATATATATATATATATATATATATATATAACATTCTTGAACTTTTTAGAATCCCTTAGTCACTGGATGATGTCATCAGTGATGTCATTTGTGATGTCATCAGTGATGTCATTAGTGATGTCACTGACTATGTCATGAGTGATGTAATATGTGACGTCATCAGCAGTGCATTGCGGGGCACGAGGTATAGTTAGCTCTACTAACTATAACAGCCGAATTTCTCTGGTTTTATATGAGTGAAATTTCCAACTAACTATAACGTCCCTGAAACCTGTGGTTTTTTCAGTGAATATATATATATATATACAATTTTATATCTATACGTATGTGTGTAACAGTGACATTTGCAAAATGTTATGAGTACCCTATACTTACATTATTTAATTATGGCTTGATTGAACCCTGCCCTTCCTCAGCCAGATTCCAGTCACCACATCTGCTACTCTAGAGAAGCGCTCCTCGATCTAGGTAAGGCCCAAACACACGCTGCTGCACTCTGTATTAAGATGGCCCCAGAGGGTACTGAGGGCCCATTCTCTTGCTTTAAGTGCAAGTGGGAAAGCTGGGCAGTGACTGAACGGAGTACCCGAGACAAAGGCAACTTGACTTGGCTTCTACTGAATTGTATTTATTTGAACTCCAGATCTCTGCCCAAACACTGCCTGGAGATCTGGGACATGCTAGCGGAAAAAAACAGACTTCGTTTTTATCACGGAAACTTGGTTAGATGACAATAATTCCCCTGATATCGCCTCTGCTCTTCCTGCTGGCTATAAATTACTAAAATGTGATAGAAAGGGGCAAAAGGGAGGAGGAATAGCCATCAGTTTTAAAGATTGTTTTACCTGTCTCCCTGAATCAGTAACATTACTAGGAGATCACAACATTTTAGCATTCCAGCTCTCCAGTGGGGAACAAAACACTTTCGGAGGAGCAGTTATTTACAAACCCCCTAGTTACAAGCCCGAATTTAGTGCCAAACTACTAGCTCAACTGTTTACCACTTGTCGGAAACATAATCACTTCTTAGTTATAGGTGATTTTAACATCCATTACGAAGACAGGGACGACCCTATGGGCAAACAATTAAAAGGTGATATGCAGATTCTACAGCTCAAACAATGGGTAACGGACCCACCCATGTTGCTGGGCATACACTTGACCTCCTATTTTCCAATATAGAGTATATAAAGGTCGCAGAAATCAAGTCCCTTATCTGGACTGACCATTGTCTAATTAAATTTTCCTTCCCTTAGCCGGACAATAAAATCAGCTCGAGTACACATTCGATAGGGGTAAAAAGACCCTGGAATCTTCTAACCCATGAACTGTTTGCTTCTCATTTTCCTTTAAGAGAACAAACTACCTTAAGGACACTCCCAGTCCAGACAATGGTTGACACTTTAAACTCAGCAATAGCTTTTACACTGGATCTATGTGCTCCTAAGATAGTAAACAAATCAACAAGGAAATCACCCTCCAAAAAGTGGTACGTGGCTGACCTTAGACTCCAAAACAAATATGTAAATCTTTAGAACATAAATGGAGAATGACCAAAGATAAGGATGATAAATTATCTTACAGAGTAGAGTTAAAGAATTATCACACAGCACTTAAACATGCTAAGAAGGCATGCTTTGTAAAAAGATTCGAAGCAAACAGCAATTCTACAAAGAAGTATTTAAAATAGTGAAGGAACTGTGCAGACCAGCGGGTATGTCACAAAGCTTGACCCCGTCAGCAGACAATTGCGAGAAAGTTAGTAATTTTTTCTTTGATAAAATCACCCAAATCTACTCTACATTTAAAAAACAGCTTACCCTAGAGGACACTGATTGGGAAGCTCTGAAACCCCATCCTGGTGCTCGATCCCACTTAGGAAATTTGGTCCCTTTTTCAGAAGAACAAGTTGCTAAGGCAATGTTAGAGGTCAAATCGGGATCTATGCTCGACCCATGCCCATATTTCATTTTTTCTCGACTAATAACAGTTCTTTGCCCTTACGTTACACACATTTTTAATCACTCGCTAGATACAGCCGTGTTCCCAGAGTCCTGGAAACAAGCAATTGTATCCCCTCTGGCAAATAAAAAGCTGCCATGGATGTTACCAATTTAACAAACTATCGACCAATCTCCCAACTTCCTTACCTGTCCAAAGTTCTGGAGAGATTGATTAATAGGCAATTAGCTGACTATTTAGAGACTAATAATCTCCTGGATCCCTCACAGACAGGCTTCAGGGCCTCTAACAGTACTGAGGCTACTCTGCTAGCCGTATTAGACAACATTAGACTTTTGCTGGACCAGGGCAAAGCTGCCGCCCTGATCCTTTTGGAATTGTCTGCGGCCTTTGATACCGTATCACATGATCTCTTGTTGAGAGCCTTACATGAAAAAGGGCTTCACTCCAAAACTCTTCATTGGATCAACTCATTTTTGCTTAACAGAATTCAAACAGTACAAATGGGCTCTTTTTCCTCCAACCCAAAAAACAATTAAGTACAGGGTTCCGCAGGGCGCTTCCCTTAGCCCAACTCTTTTTAATGCCTACGTCTCTCCTTTGGCCACGATCGGTAGGAAATGGGGTTTTAATACCTGGTCCTACGCTGATGATACGCAGTTGTTGATAGCTGTTGAGGAAAAATATGAGACCACTAAGAGTAACTTGAGCAACTGCCTCTCTGAAACTGCAGGTTGGATGTCAGACCACTGCTTGAAGTTAAACGCAGAGGAATCTGAGATGCTGCCCTTTGGTGGCACACACCTAGTTTGTGACACAACCTGGTGGCCGCAATCATTAGGCACTGCTCCTGAGCCTAAACGTGTTGTAAAAAACCTGGGATTTCTGGTAGATAATGCGCTAAACATGCAAGATCAAGTATGAGTATTGTGTGGTAAATGTGTTGCCATGCTAAAATTACTAAGGGGACTTTTTATGTGGATCCCTCTGAACTGGAGAAAAACCATCACTCAGGCCTTACTGACCAGTAATCTGGACTATGGCAACGTGCTTTATGTTGGCATGGCTAAGTAAATGTTCTCTCGTCTGCAAGTCATTCAGACTGCAGCAGACAAATTGGTTTGTAACAAGAACAAGTATAGTTCGGCTTCAGTCTGCTTGAAAGAGCTTCACTGGTTGCCCATGAGACAAAGAGCCAAGTTTAAACTACTATGCTATGGGCATAGAGCTTTATATAAACTTGGACCTAGAATCCTGCAGGATAAATTGGAATTCTATGTCCCCTCGCGAGACCCTAGGTCATGCAATCACGCTCTAGCTAAAACCTTACACATAAAAAGAGTCAGAGCGGGGGGTTGCTCCTTTTCCTATTTGGCGGCTACTCACTGGAACAAACTCCTGTTGGAGCTTTGCCTCATTGATGAACACATGAGGTACAGAAAGAAGCTGAAAACTTGGTTTTTCTCAGGACTCAAGTACTGATGTCCAAAGGTTATTGCTCAAGACCCGATGGTTTATGTCTCATGTTACTAAACTCCTCCTAAACAGGTTCTCGCCTATCCTAGCACCATGATGTCCCTTGGGATGAATGTTGCGCTCTATAAATACAAATACAAATTATTTGTGAGATTTATATTATCTGTTATTCAATGCGAGATGAATATTTCAGTATAACTCATCGTGAATGAGCTGTATTTCATGTAGGCCTCAAAATCTTGTTTCTCTTTGAAATGTGAACTCGTGAACTGCATAGTCTGAAGACTGTGGGAAATTTTAGTAAAGTTACCACTTGTATTCTAACTTTCAACTATTTTCTTTGACATTCCCAGTACAACTTAGCTGTATTTGCAACAAAATCTGTTACACACTAGAACAGATGCTTGAGAAAGAACTGTTGACAATTAAAGAACATGTTTTCGCTTATTCTCTGAATATCTAATTGTTCATATGACTGAACTTACAATGGTTTAAGGAAACTACATAACTTGAGTTACCTAATTCTTCAGGACTGCATATTTTTTACCTACGACATCATCCTCATCCTATTGAAGACAACCAATGGGACAGAGTGGTCTGACATTCCTGGTGATGTCAGGGGGTGTTACCCCAGAACTTATGGAGTATAATTGCTTAGATTTTGGAACTGAATTTTGCTCGCCATTTCTGCAGCTCTGAAACGGACGACTTAGACATCTGTGGACAACGCGAACTGTGACGTTATACTGCAATCAGTTGCCGACTGGTCTGCTAGTGCAGTGGAACCTTTTCGACTGAAGGGTTCGCGTCATGTTGCTGTGACTCTGGTGTTACAGTGACGGACTGAGACAGATTAATGTCTTTTACCAACTCAAAAATGGGGGTGGTTCACAGGTAGTCGAGGGGAAGTCAGGTGTTCAATTCACGAGCACCAATGAGGGAGGAGATATGGTGTCGGTTGGTGGTTTAAAATGAGTTGGGGAGTGACAATACTTTGGTCAGAAGGGATGCCGGAATGTGTGGCGACGTAATTGGGTAGAAATGAATGGTGTATGACAGCGGATGTAGTTAGAAAGTTTATGGGTATGAGGGGTTTATTTCGTGTAAGATAGGGTAAGCATGCAGTGAGAAGCAAGAGTGGGGATGGGGGTTAATAATAATGGAATTGGAAGGGGGTGGAAATTGATTAGTTAGTGATCTGGGGGTCGTATTGTTGAGTTTTGAAAAAGGTACATTATTATATATAAAATGGATTCAGTAATGTTGTTTTTACACATGTTATTTAGGTTGTATTATTGTAAGTAAGGTTATGTATGGATTGTTACATATGTGTAATTTAGGATACATGAAGTAATGGTGGTTTTTCAATTAACACTTGCAGTTACCCCTGAAGAAGGGCTCATGAAGCCCGAAATGCATTGGGTGGAAATAAAAGGAACTGCTTCGGACGAATCATGTGTTTTTCGTGTTCTTGAAAGAGGTCCGGATGGGCACAACTTGAACATTAGAAGCTTAAAAACAGCATGACACCCTACATGTGGAGTTAAGAAAAAAAGAGTACATGATAACACAGGAATAAAGTGTTGAATTTAATGGAGATAAATGAAGGATGATATTTGAGCACTAACGTGAACCTACTTTCCGCTGTGTGACTGGATTTGGAGTGAAATGTCACTCCACACTGTTTGTTTGATTACCAGTGTGCCACCAGGGCAAGGCACTCATTGAGTGAGCACGCATTCTTGGACTATTATTTTGGTCAAACACGGTTAAATGGAATAGCAGGTGTGCATTCCACCACCTTTGAAGTATCAACCTATCCCTGTGTGCCATGCCTGCAACTCACTGCCTGGGGCCGAGGTAGGTCACTCCTCTAGCAGGGTGCACTAGCCCACAGGTGAGGGCACAGTGACATTAGCCCTGTACCCCTATAGTGTCTAAGTCCATTCTCAGACATTATAACTGCAATAAACCCATAAAGAGTATATGGTCTGGGAGCTGGTCACTACGAACTCCACAGCTCCATAATGCCTTTACTGAAACCTGGGAAGCTTGGTAGCAAACTTCTCAGCACATTAAACCCACACTGATGCCAGTCTGTGATTTAATGTAAAATGCACTCAGAGGACATCTTAGAGCTGCCCCCTGAAAAACGACCAACCCTGGTGTGGTTCCTGAATGGCTGCCCACCATTTGCCACCACCAGACAGGTTTCTGGACCCCTGGGTAGAGGGCCTCCACTCTCAGGGTCCAGAAACAAAGTCCATCCTGGGCAGAGGTGTCAGGCCTCCTCCCCCAGGATGGACTGGGTCCATGCAAGGAAGCTTCAAAGGCTTGCCACCTTTGTAAGCTGTCCCTGCCTTTTGCTGCCCCCAGCAACTGGCTCCCACCGGTTCCGACCCCTCCACTTTGGGTGGGAGAATCAGCGGGAAAACCAAGTTAGGAGGAGAGGTGTGCCCACCTTTGCTAACCCCACCCCTCAGGTGGGGGAGGCGAGGTGAAGCACACATTTCAGTCCGCTCCATCTTGAACATGAGGGGACCCAGCCAATTAGAGAGAGGCTCATACCCGCTCCCACTGGAGGGTGGCATAATAGTGGGTGCACTGACCCCAAGGAAGGGATCTATTGGCCCCGACCTGCATATTCCTTTAAACGCCCATAAATTTAGTATTTAGGGGTGACCCTGAAAATTGCCTCCTCAGATTCGAGGAAGAAAGAAGAAGGACCAAAGAGCCATACTGACCAAGGAAGAAGAGGACACCAACTGCTTTGGCCCCAGCCCAACCGGCCAACCCGACTCCGACCTGCCTACAGTAAAACCCCAGCAAGTCCACCAGCCAGCAGCCCAGAACCCGGAGGACCTTACCTACACTCATCTTAAAGTCTCTGTCTCCTGTGAGCACCGGATTTGCTCAATCCAAGACTCCAACACAGAACACAGATCCAGGAGGCTCCGCAGTTCTGCATCACTCTGCAGCCGACGGCCATTGCCCAAGTTCGAGTGGCCCCACACCACGAGAAGGTCTCCCCAGTGATCCTGACCTGGAATCTGGTGATCCCGACCTATCTCAAGCTTCCAGGCGACACCTGTAGCCTCAACCTGAAGTGTCCAGGCATCCCCTGAGAACCCACCTTACCTCTCCTGCCGGTGGTCGCCTTCAGGAAACCTAACATTATTTTATCCCATAGGAACCAATGTTATGATTTTTCCCTCCATAAATGTTGTGTTGAACTGACTTTTTGTATGAAAACCAAAGTAACTCTCTTTGGATCAAAAACTGTCATACTTACCTGTACTGTGCAAGATCCCTTGTGTGATATTTAGGCATATCACCCCAAGTACCTCAAGTAGTCAAAGTAACTAAAAAGCAATCTAAAAGTACTCTAAAGTAATTTCTATGTATTTTTAACTGTTTTAAAAGCATATACAAACCTGTAACGATTGCAATTCCAACCACAACTTTATTTCCTTGCAAAGTTTTGCATTGGAAAGTATATCCTATTTACCTGTGCCAAGTCCTGCTTGGTTCTAGAAATAAAACATAAGTATATCTTTTTTATACTTACCTAATTGGTCTGGATTCTGTCTCTGAGTGTTTGCAATCAGCCTTGATTGAGTGAATACAATAAATGCTTAACACACACTCCTGATCAGCCTAACTGCTCGACCACACTACCACAAAGAGAGCTGTTAGTGATTATCTAATTTAGCCTCTGCTATAGTTTTAGGGATCCACTGGACTCTGTGCACACTATACAATACTTTGGTATAGTATATACAGAGACAGCTTCCTATAATGGTGTTACACTCTTTGAAGGATAAACTTAGATACTGTGTGCACAGGGACAGCTAGTATGCCCAAGCAGGAGCTGGTGGCCTACACCAAAACGCCACCAAAGGTTGTCTCCAAATATTTGGGAAGAGTCAATCATAACAAAGTACATATTTCGATAGGTGGAAACCTGCCTCCCAATATTGTGACTATTTAACTTGGGGATGGCAGGCATCTGATAATGTTCAATAAAATGTGCTCCAAGTCCGGATGGCATCTCCCCAATGAGGGGCTGTTGCTAAGGTTCTGCTTCTTTGACTAATCAGACCCAGATGTGGGAAATGGGCATGCACCCCACCTCCTTGTGGAAGCTGAAAGGAGCATGTCATTGGCCCTAATCCTTTGTTCAGGTGTCTCACCTCAAGCTACAGGCTGACAAGCAGAAATTGCTATTATGGAGAGAAAGTGGGCACCAAAAAGCTACCAAAGAGGATGAAAGTTCCAAACCTGACACATTCACTTGGCTTACAATTAATATAGCAGATGAGGGCAAGGACAAGAAAGCTGCATGGGACATGCAGGGAAAGGGAGGCAGCAAATCTCGAGTCCAACTAAACCCATGAGACCCTACGTACGATATTTGGGCCACACACACAAAGAGAGACTCTGGCACTGGAGTATTCTAGTCCTCATGTAACCAAGCCCTGCTCACACACTACTCACATTCCGGGGGGTGGGGACCGAAGGGGCAGAAGCCAGAAGGATGACAGGTTACATAGATTTTAAAATGGAGGCCGAGCAAAAGTTCTTCCACTTTGGGGTGTAGGTAACAAGGCCTGGTAGGGGTGGAAAGAATGATGAACTGAGGTTAGCCCAAGGTGATTGCGCTAAGATACTCTAAACCCTGCCGGCAAGTGCTAACGATTTGCAGCGTGTGTGACGTCAGCACGTGCCTCCTTGTTTTGGTGCACTTCCGCAGACTGCCAAAACCTCTAAGTAACACCCAGGACGTTAGTATGCACCTGAGGGGGAGAGGCAGTCAGACAGCGGCACGTTGAAAGTAAAAGGATAATTGTGACCTACGCAGCTACAGTGGAACTGTCTTTCTATATGGAGACGAGCAGGTTCAAGTTTCGTTCACTTGAACGCCACAGTCTGCTTTGCTAAACGCGCCAAAAGACGAGCTCCTTCAGTAGCAGCTTCAAAACACAGAGAAAAGACGGTGACATTTGACCTCCTCCGGTTTCCACAGTCCACAGGGGGCTGCAATTAGATGCTGAGTTGAGCCCTAATTGCCTCCTGCTTCTTTGTACATGGAATTAGAAGAACAGGTAATCAATAAAGGTATTTTCTTTATGATGGTTAAATCCTGAGCAGGTCAAGCACTCTTTTTACTAAATTGCAGGTTTCTGAGATAATAAGAGGGCAATCAATGACACAAATTGGATATCTAGGACACCTGCCTCTATGTGATGTATGGAATTGAAGCGTTTTACCATTAAAATACAGTGCCCTGGGCACGGAAGCAGATACACTCTGGAAGCCCCGCTTTTAATTTCCCAAGGTATGTTCGGCGCTCTCGTCCTTTGTACAGAGGATGAGTGATGAATGAATATCGATCATTAGATGAGGTAGCCCTGGAAAATTCCACTCGTTCAGTGGATGTGTGAGTTGGGTTGAATGACACCCACTTGCAGACGATCATATCGATGCCGAGGTGGTGAAAAAAAGCAACTAGTCTCCAGAAGGCAAAGTATGAAAATTAAAAAGCGTTCCTTAATGAATGCAGACCTCCCCAACAGCATTGGGGGAGCTTGCAAAATCCGGCGCTGTCAAAGCCGCCGGAAGGTTTATCTTCAGTGCATGGCATGTGTCTTTGCCAACTTAGGCCCTGATTCTGAGTGCTCCAGAGTTTCCTGGGAGCAGGAATCTCCGAAATCCAAGTTGTGTGGCATTTACCGCACTCTGTAATTACTGGATTCGATAAAAACTATCACCCTTTGTTAAATTTCAGCACGTCAAACCTTCCAGAATCGAAAAGGGGACAAGGTCTGGCATAGTGCCTATATAGGCAACCCTCCCCACCTTTGCAGAACCTAGCATGCAATTGGAATAAATAATCACGCAACACCATTTTGTTGGGAAAAGTTTGCTGCAGGTTTATTACATACAAAAGTATGCCAACGTGTCGGGTTAACTTACGGGCGATCCAAGGGCAGGCAGCGGTGACTGACCAACGCTGCCCTGCCCGCCTGAAGAGACAAATTGCACCGTGGCCAGCCCAATCAGTGCTACCAATTATGAAGGGATTCCCCCCTCTAATACCGTGAACCACCGGTCCACAACTTTACTCACGCCCTTTTAAGGGCGCAGCGTTGCAAGGCAAGCCCCTGGTTGTTCAGGCCTACAACCGCCCGAAGGACTAGCGGGGTGCCGACGATTTTCCTCGAGGGACATGCGATAATGCTTCCTAGGGTTTGGCACAGGCACCCCTATTGTGCTCCTGAAGAGGTACCCTTGTGTACTCTTCCACCTCCGGATCGCCCTGTAACTCCGCCTGCAACACAAATGAAAACATTAAAAGTCCTACCTAACCGCGCTCACCAGCCTACATGCCGGGTATGCGGTAGGGCAGCAGACGGCGTGTCCCGAGCCAAAGAGGGTGCCAGAAGGGCGGGGGCAGGTATAAATACCTTGCCCCAACCCTCTGTGCGCCGGACGTGATGCAGACGGTGCGCCAGGCTGGGGGGGGGACTCCTCCCCGGATCCCCACAACTAGAGAGGTGGCGGTGTGCCTAATGTGGCACTAAGGGGGCCGCCCTTCTGAGGTGGCCCACTGCGTGGGCCGCAGGCAGCCTCATAGTGCCTATATAGGCAACCCTCCCCACCTTTGCAGAACCTAGCATGCAATTGGAATAAATAATCACGCAACACCATTTTGTTGGGAAAAGTTTGCTGCAGGTTTATTACATACAAAAGTATGCCAACGTGGTGGGTTAACTTACGGGCGATCCAAGGGCAGGCAGCGGTGACTGACCAACGCTGCCCTGCCCGCCTGAAGAGCCAAATTGCACCGTGGCCAACCCAATCGGTGCTACCATTTATGAAGGGATTCTCCCCTCGAATATCATGAACCACCGGTCCACAACTTTACTCACGCCCTTTTAAGGGCGGAGCGTTGCAAGGCAAGCCCCCGGTTGTTCAGGGCTACAACCGCCCGAAGGACTAGCGGGGCGCCGACGATTTTCCTCCAGGGACATGCGATAAAGCTTCCTGGGGTTTGGCACAGGCACCCCTATTGTGCTCCTGAAGAGGTACCCTTGTGCACCCTTCCACCTCTGAATCGCCCTGTAACTCCGCCAATGCCCAGGATGTGGCCACCGTCATATCTGGGGCCCCCCCACCATGGCATGCTCCTTAACCACCTGCAACCTGTCATTAGCCCTTCTAGGTATACCATTTCCTTATCTACTTCTGACAGGTGTACCCCGTCCCTATAATACCATGTGGTGTTCCATGAAGAGGCCATGCCTAATTTAACCAGACATTCTTATTTTAACTTGAATTTGATTTGAACCATGTCCTCCAGCTTGGTGGGCTTGTCCGTGGCCTTATGTTCCTTACCGTAAAAATGTGATGGCCTCCCTGGAAGGGAGCTCTACTCTTAACCACAGCTTTATTACCTTTAAAGCTAATGCAGGCTCCAACCTCCTGCAACCTGTAGTTACCAATCCTTCTGGCTGGACAATCACCCCATCTTCTTCTGATAGGTGTGCCCCATCCCTATCCGGGTACCCCAGTGGTGTTTGCACAGAAGAGGCCACGCCTCTTTACCACGTCCTTCTAATTGGTTTTGCATTCATGTTGACCCAAGCCCTCCTGCTTGGTGGGCTTGCCCTAGCTTTAATTACCCTTCTGTACCAATCCCTGTCTCTACCCACTGACCTCCAATAGGAAGGGAGAGCAGTGCCAACAGGAGCTATGACCCCAAGAGCAATAAAACTAAGCCCTTGTTTACCACCCCTACTTGGCGGGTCCCTAATTTGAGGGTTCACAGTGAGAACCATGTGCTGCCCCAGCACCTAGGCATAGCCCTCTCATCCTTCGGAGTCATGTGACATGTCTCACATTGAGCTGTCCCATGTCCATACGAGGACGCCAGGTGACCTACTCACCTAAACCAAACAAGGTGGATCTACCCACAGGAGATGAGGCCTGAGGTCCTTTAAGGTACTCCTAATATTCTGCTCAATTTCATGTCCTTATTGCCTGCAAAACCCATCAGTCTGGCTGTGATCATGAGATGCTGTGACACTATGCTGGCGCCCCCCAGCGTATGTAGCCCATATACAGCTTATGCTAAAGGTATACCAGGGTGCCAAAAGGTTTCCAATGCTTTTGGCTTTAGGGACATGGAGTAAAACATATGAGCAATTTACTTGCCCCTCCTTAAAGAGGACTGCAAATTGTGTTTTGGTAATTGTGATCATTTGTGCTCCAAACACTATTTGGAATGACAAACTCACGCTAAACCTCCTACTTGGTGGCTTTGTAGATGTTTTATATACCCCCTCGTAGGCAAGTTCCCTGGCCTCCACTTAAAATGGGAACTACTGTTCTATTTTAACCACAGCTCTTTTTACCCATTCGTAGGCATGTACGATGGCCTGCCCAGAATTTAAACAACTGCTCTCTACTTTAACCGCAGTTCAGGGTGAAATCCCTAAGGTGCACTTGTGCCAATACGGGCCTACTTGTTAGGTGTTGCTGGGTTGTGCATTACCCATCACCGCCCAGTCACTGATTTCAGAATACGCTGGAAAAGCGTATTGGAGTTCGCCTCCCAGGCCAACAGTGTATTTGTTAACAAATTATTGTTTGTGGCCCACACCATACCCATATCTCTGCCAGCTGGCCTCCTCCTGATTAGGAGTACCACGCCAACCAGAATTCTTACCTAAACGGGAATGCAAGACTACTGCTCTTCGTAACCATGGTTATATCTGATTTAATCCATTGTACACTGTGTGCAATATGTGCCTTACATTTAGGGTTGACTAAGGCCTTGTTTACCCCCGTACGTGATTATTCCCAAAAGGGGGGGTTCAAGCTGATAACCGTGTACCGCACCAGCAGTGAAATCTTCTTGCTCCCTCTCAATATGAATGCCCGCTATGTTCTAGTGACTGATACCTGCCTTTTCTTGAATAATGGACATGCCAGATATTCTTAATACATTGTAACCATTTTGTGTTTAACACCTTGTTTCCCCAACTTTTGGGACAACAGCACACTTGCTAGCGGACAGCTTCCACAACCAACCTAGATACTATGGCTATCAGGGCGGGGAATATTTTGCTTAACTGAAGCAACCTGTCACCTGCCCTCGGTTCCAGAGTGCACATACTTTGCTGAATTTGACCAGACATTTGCACAGACCTTTTGATTGCTAAACCATGGAAAACACATTAATGGTGTCAAATCTGGTTTGAGGGAATGTTTGTATTGTTCAACTATTGCAGTCACCGCACCCTTTTTGCAGTGACAACTTACGCAGCCCACCAGGCTTGCTTAACTGCAGTCTGATCACAGATACACACTACCTGCTAACCATCTGAGACCCTTGGTGCTTAATCCAGCTAAAGACCTAGTTCACTTCGTTATCCCCGGAATTGATTGCCCTCCACAGAATTAAAGCCGAGTTCGGCTTACCTTCTAGTCACCTTGTGATTTATGTTGGAACATTTTTTCCCGGCGTAGCCAGAGAGTCTAGCGTATTATTAAACCAATGATAATGTAGGAATCTAAGATTCCCAGTTTCATTTTTTGCCGCAGCCTACCTTTTGTGGGTCCGCTGGGAACCCTCTGCCTCACCGCAAGTAACCTCGCTACTTAAACCTATAGGACTCTTCCGCCAAACTTAAATTGGTCGCCTAGATCAATTTTTCTGAGCAGTGCAAGTGCATAAACAGAACCACGTATGTACGATAAGTGCCCCAATAGAACTAAGACCGGAGCTTAGTGTGGGTGGGTTGTCCAAATGTTGCCTGGCTGTGGTGGAATTGCCCCCCTCCACATGCAGCAAATTGCTGTACACATCTGCTCACCCTTCCTGGGCTGTATAAATATTAACAATGTGAGTGCTCCAATGACCTCAATGTCAAAAACCCAGGTTTCCAGTTTATGTTTTAACGCAGCCCCCATTATTGAGGGTCCTGCAAGGCCCCCTCTGCCTCACTGAGAGTAACCTATATACTTCTCACTCAACGCGCTTGCATGTCACTCAGGAGAGACACCTAGCAACAACTTAACGCGCTGCAGCTGGTAGAGGGGACAATCCGTAGCACCCAACTCTAGGGGGGCATCTGCTAACGTTTGGTTGCCGGGACCTATTTGACGCTTGACTGCAGTTGCTTCCCCCAGAGGGGGACATCTAATATTTACTTGAGGTCCTGCAGCTATGTGAAATACCAAAACTATTGACGTTGCCCGGCCAAGTTCCTATTGAGTGGACAGAATTTGAGCACAATGCCCCCCAGGAGTGCAGGCGTGGCCTTCTGGAGTTTAGAGGCCATACCTACCAATTCTCTTGTGTTTGAATTATTACTATACTGTTGTCCCTCTATCATAACAACCCGCGGGGTGTTCCTTGTGTTAACTGACAGGGAGGGTATCAAGGCTCCCATTGATAAAAAGTGTGCCAAGTTCAAGTGCCACAAGGGGCCACAGAATGCACACTAATGATCGCCTAAAGACTGGCTGTCTGTGATACCTGTGACCTCTTGTCCTTTAAGGCTTTGTGTTGCTGATTGTGCTATAATTTTGTGAGCGTAACCTGTACCGTTACTTTTCCATTTTGACTTGCTTGATGCCCTCTGAGAGAGGCCAGAATACCCTAAATAGGAAGTACTTCTGTATTTTGGTGGGTCAAGGGTGTGTTTTCCGCTGATGCTGGTGCAACTCCAGCTCTCTGGATACACACAGCATGTTTTACCTAGGCTTCAGACCATGCTTAGTCAGCTCAGCGCTGCGATTATCAAATGCAACTATATCTGTAGGCGTTGCTGTCATTTTGTTGCCTTTTAGGAACTTAGAAAGATCAGCAAATAGGTGACCATTGTGCACTCTACTATGTCTATAGAGACTTTGCGACGTGAGTTTGCTGACTCAATGGGGAATGACCATATGAATTTTAATATCCTAATGATGCACTATGGGTAATTCACTACCAATGCTAGGGTGTGGACTGGAGGAGTGCTGTGGACCTACAGACAACTACTCTACCCATGCTCCATCTCGGTTTCCTACGCACCTATATCACACACCTAGTAATACCTTTGGGTATAACATAACTGATGCCCAACCCAATGAGGTCAACGCCACTTTACCATCATACGAACTCTGCAGTCCTTTTGCCTGCCAAGACAAGCAGTTTTTAACTTCAGCACTCTTTAATATCGCTCAACACTATTACCTGAAAGTAAATTAAGGGTCTGAAACCCATCCTTCCACATCTCCTGATCACAAGTTACAACCCAACTGTGAGAAAGATACATCCTTTTTCACCGGGCCCTCTTGGCCACAGCAGGTCACTTTTACTCCATTTGTACAATGGCAACACCTTCAATTAAGTAAATGATAACAAAGATCGGTCCCCCGTGGTGGCACAAACAATTAGTTGGCCAAGCAGTGAATTATCGGTCAACACTGATTAAACTGCACTCCCCTACTCCCAGCAGTATGCCAACATGGCATGCGGCATGAGAGTTTGTGCCCGAGCATTCGTCTGCCCCAGTTTTAATTCAAGTCAAGGGAGGCAGTTGCCGACTGACTGTGAACTAAATGACCCGAAATATTGATTATCTTTATATAACTCGTACCTACCAACAATATCTTTGAGGCAAAATTCTCCAGGCATACCAGCGCAAGACAAACACCTTGAGAGAGCCCCAGCGAGTTTAACAATAGGCACTCACACATTTTTCTTTTTTTGCTAAAACACTCTGCAACCATGTTCTGCAAATAACCCCTTTGTCCATAAGGAGAACCGGGTCCATTTCCCGGAGCACCGACAAATCCCACACTTTGAACTGGGTCACAGCAAGCAAACAGCAAAATAGTGTGCTGGCTGGGCTCAGTGCTCTGCAGTCAGGTTGCCTGTCTTGGAAAAGGCCTTGTTTGAAAACTCTAAACTTGCACGATAGTTTATTCAGCTTCTGAGTTCCTCAGCGAATTATCCAGTCAACAAATGATTAGACCAAATTCCCCCTCTCCCGGCAGTATGCCCCGTGGCATGCAGCAAGAAGAGTTTGAGCCCGAGCATTCGTCTGCCCCAGTTTTGATTCAAGCCAAAGAGAAGCAGCTGCAGTTTCCCTGTGGGCTAAATGTACATCAGCTCTAAGACACACATGTATGCCTAAGCCCACCCCAGCTAGTGTCGTCCCACAGGGCCCACCATCCAGACAATGCCATATCAAAATCACTCTCAGTCCACTTCCACCAGTTACCGCCCCGCTCGAGTTAAGACGCTGCGTGGACCCAGTGAACATAATGCAACAAATATACCAACAAAGGTTTGCCCCTAATAGCAGCAATGTTCGCAACTGGAAACATGACAACTCTGGCGAAGGGAGGGACACAGTGCAGCAGAGCCACCTAGTGGTCCAAACACCTTTTGCACCAATGATGTTACGTGTACTTAAAATAAAGGTCCAAACCCATCCTTTATATTTCCTGACCACGTGTCTAACCATGATAGTGCGAAAGGTTAATCCATACTCGCAGGCTCAGGCCAGAGCAGACAACCTTTTTGCTCCATGTGTCAGCAGTTGCAGCATTCATCCAATAAGTAAATGAAAGGACAAGATGCATAATCACTGGAGTTACACGGACCATGTTGGCCAAGAAGCTACGTATTCGATCAATGCAATAAATTAACATCCCTACTCTTCCAGCATTATCACTTGTGGCAAACGGCACCAAGAACGTGTGCCTTGGCCTATGTCTGCACCAGTCACCCAACAGCACAGTTGGCCCTCCAACCTAGTTTTCTGGTGCCAGCTCTGGAAACTGCCCCTGTTCCAGGTAAACATTGTCTGCATCAGGGGCCGGAGCAGCGTTATCCAAGGGGCTGATTGAATATCCCTTTCACTGTAACTGCGGGCGCAATGTTCCCATGCGGAGCTGGCGACCGTATTTGGAGGATCTGCTGTCCCAGCCGCACGCTGAGATATGAAATTAGTTATAAAAAAGACAGCACCAAACGCATGGTTCAAGACAAAATAAAAGAACATAACAACAGGCTCTCTCCTCGTTTAGCCAAAGTGAGCAACAGTGCCACCAAGTGGCCTTAGCCCCTTATGGCACCATCGCAGTGTAACTCGGTTCAAGTGACCAATATTCGCCCTTGTCGAACTAGACTGTTCCGCCCCACCCCCGTGTCCGCTACACCATCAATCTGAATTGTACATGGAAGCAAATCCCAGCCGTACAAGGAAATGCAGGGCAATCCCTATTCACTGGGCACCCTGCCAGACAGCCAACCCTCGCTAAATAAAGTCAAGTCTTAGAGTGGGGCAAAACCACGCTGCGAAGGGATCCACCTGGCAATCTGCATGCCCTGTGCTCCTTTGAGCCATTTACCCGGCTGAGGATGGGGTCCCACATGCGCTGGGTCATACATCGACCATACACCCTAGTCTCAAATTCCCCCAGGCAGCAGGCACGAAGTATCTCTCTAGTACTTAAAAAAATAAGCGAGGGCCTACCAAACTGGCTTTCTTCCAGACCGGCAAACATGAGCACGCTGCGAGATCGAGCATGGGCAACCAAACAAGAGCTCGCTTCCTGAATAATAAAAGCCCCGCCTAGGAATCGAACTCAGGACTTATGGATTATTAAACAGACGCTCTGCCTATCGTGCTAAGCAGGCACGAGCAAAAGGTCCCCTAAACCCAGCGCCCCCTCAGTGCCACAGCGCCATACATTAGCGCACCACCCGCAGACCCGATAGGATATTTTACCATCTTTGGTGGGGCCACCGCCCAGCGCTGAAGGCGGCGCCAACCCCCCGGGCCGGTGCGACACGCCCGTGATCAAGCACGCGGCTCGCCAAAGGCCAGAACGGAAAATCTGTGAGCTGTGAAGCACCGCCCAGCCCTCCCGGGACCACACTTGCGGGTCACTTGCCCAGTCCCAGCTGTCCAAGGCCATTGTGGCGGGTGGTGCCTTTGGGCAGGGCTACCAACGCGAAAGGCCCCTGCAAGCAAGGTGTGCGGGGGATGCCAATGTTCAGACCCCCCTCCTATGCGACCCGGAGGGCCCAACCGTTGGCATGGCTAAACCCACAGTTCTACTCGAGAACACCGGAGGAGCAGGAAATACTACAAGGAAACCCTGGTAAAGAGCGAACGCCGCCAGGCTCAGCTCAGGCAGGGCTCGACCTCGGAATGCACGTTGCCTGCATCCACATCGGCGAACCCTACAACAGCACCACCGCCCTCTGCACGCGATCACCGTGCTGCCCCATGGACACACCAGCATATTGGAGGGGGATGGCGGTGCGAGCACGCAGCCCCCCTCCCCCGGTGGCCCAACAATGGAACACCCCCCTCCCGCCACGCAAGACAGACCTGGAGTTGGCAGGAGGAAAAACCCAGGACCTCCAAGCAAATGAAGCCTGTGCTCCATCCCCACAATGGCGGATCCGCCCTGGGAGTTAATCCCGGGAGGGAGCAGTGTGGAGGTGACTGATCAGGGGAGCTGGGTGAAAGCCCCCCTGACATGCGGCCACTCGGTCTGGCACGGCCAAACGGAGCCAAAGAAGTCTGTCCCCCATTCCCCGTCCCGCGCCACGGCGCTGCCCCCGCGAGTACCATCGCCAGCAGAACTCCTGCAGGCAGCTGGGGAAAGCTGGGAAAGAGGGGAGAATTTGTGATATGACGGGGGTCACCCCATGGGCAATGGTGGTGGGACCCGGAGGGGGGGTGAGACAAGCCGCTCACCTCGCTTCCCGACGCAACCGAATAGCGCACCCTCCAGACGGTGTGTCCCGAGCCAAAGAGGGCGCCAGAAGGGCGGGGGCAGGTATAAATACCTTGCCCCAACCCTCTGCGCGCCGGAAGTGACGTGGACGGCGCGCCAGGCTGGGGGGGGGGACTCCTCCCCGGGGTCCCCACAACTAGAGAGGTGGCGGTGGGCCTAATGTGGCACTAAGGTGGCCGCCCTTCTGAGGTGGCCCACTGCGTGGGCCGCGGGCAGCCTCATTTACCCTAACATGCATATTTTGGTGCGGTGAGCACTGAAACCTGCATGGTATCTCCCAAAAACTCAGAAAACATGACAATTGCTCCATATGTTATATTCCGAGCCTTTCTGTTTCAGATTTTTGTCAGATGAGATAATTATCATATCCGACTCATGACACTCATCATCAGGCCCTTAGACAGTGGGAAAATGTTGCACTTACTGCTTTTGGGTGGAAATATCTCAGCATTTGTTGACATCATTAAAGTAAAAAACAGAATCTAACTTAAAACACACATAAAGCAACATGGCCCAATTAAAACATAACAGGGCACAACACAATCAAGCAGTCAGAACACACCACCATATCACTAACAACACACAATAGAACAACAATGGTTCAGTGAGTCTCTTCACCTATATGAATACCAAACCAAAATTCACACTCTACATTATCCATCAATAATGCTCATGTTATTCGTAAACAACCATATACATTTAGAGCAGCACACAACACAGCAGCACAAAATTAAACAGAACTCGAAACCACCGAAATAAAATGCCATACAACAAATATACACAACCATTCTTGTCACACATTACCATCTCCAGAAAAATTCTTCCATAATACGCTGGTAAGAGGTGTTGCCACAACTTACCACCAAGAACGTAAAATAAACTCAATTTTGTTGCTGTTAGCCAATATGTGACATTACATTTTTCGACTTAGGAAAACACAACTGAGACTACGTTGGTGGTATTCGAACCCATGACGTGCAGAGCGCTTCAGTTAGTCAGTGGCCCGCACTCAGGGGAGGCGAGAAGACTGACCTATCGCCATCAAGATAGCTTCGGTCTTACTTCGTCTCTGACTTCCCAGGTACCAGTGTAGAAATACGCCTGAGAGCTTTCGCTTTACGCCCGAACGAGTGTGCACTGGGAACAAATGGATCGTTCTGTTTTATAGTCCTGCTGTTTACTGTGTATTTGCAATATAAAAAGTCAGCGTTTAAAAACAGATATGTTTCAAGCTATTTTGTTACGGTGCCTACATCTAAATGCTTAATCAATAGGAACTCGTAATAGAGGTTATTTGAAATACAAGCTCTACTCTCCAATATTGAATAGAATTGAAATGATAAAATTGCAGTCTCAATTAGGGCTAATCATACATATGGAAGAATATAAAATGACAACATGGAGGGGAAGAAGCAAAAACATATTGCAATAATACCTTAAAGACACAGTAAGTGGAAAGGTGGAAGCAACCATACTATAAAACGTCAAGCTTTTAGCTTTATTCATGCCATTGAATGTCTGTCTGCATCCGTTCCTGGGGGGTTTCTTACCTCTAGCAGATTTCATTTGTAAATGTCCACACTGCAGGGCTGTCATGCAACCTAGATACTGTCATCATCAGAGGTCATCAGTGTCTGGCTTCCTAGATATAAAGCTGTTTATCACTGTTTCGTCACGCTTTAATATTCAAAGGCCCAGATTTACTAAAGGTTTGCACAGGCGCTCGCACTACTTAAAGCAAAGCTGTGAGATGCAAACGTCAGGGTAGATGAACTGTAAGCACATAAGGTTTTTAGCATAGAATGCTAACCCTCGTGCAGCATAAAAATCAGCTAAATGCCAACCTCTCTTAAGCTTATGCGAATGGGGAGAGACTTGGGCGAACCAGCACAAACACCTCCTTGAATTGACACAAAGACAAATCAATTTATATAGAGTGACCAGGTTTATTATCAAATCCTTACACCAATTGAGAGCATGGCCTATGTTGTGTGTGTCCCCGGGGATTAGCGCTGGCTGTGCGCGCGGCGCTAGCGAAATAATGCACGGGACACAGTGGCTTGGATTATCGGGCCGCGACTGCCGTCCTCCCGGCTTCGCCCCTCCTTTATTCCCCTCATCACGCCGGCCGGCGTGAGCGCAGGGGTGGGCCCTACTAGCGTGCGTTGGCAGCCGCCAACTAGCACGCTAACTCATCACATCCCATCTTAACTCAGTCCTTGACAGCTTCCCCAGAGTCACTTACTTGACAGGCAAAGTCTCTCAGCCGACTGCTGGGTGCGGGGTTGTTTCTCAACGCATACCTGTTATTGCTTCTGCTGGGCCTCTGCTCACCGGATAGGTCCGCGGGCATCTGCTGCTCCACTATTGCCCCACGGGCCCCTCCCAGCTCTCTTGGCGATGACTCTTCCTCAGTATCTCTGCCTGGTGCCTCGATGGGTTCCTGGCTGCTGATATCCGGCTCACCAAGTCCACAATTTGACTCGGCACCTGGCGCTGGGCAGTCAACTCTTTTGAACCATGATATGTTGCGTGTTACTGTGTCTCCTTCTCTCTCTGCTGAAACCATCGTTCCGTTCACTCCAACCACAGTCCAATACCCTGGCTCGTAGCGAGTCCGAAACTTCCCTCCTGGTCTTCGGTCTTTTATGATCACAGCGTCTCCTTCCCCTAACTGCCGGGTTATCACTCTCCTTGTTCGGCTGGTTGCTAGGTTGTGCTCTTCTCTTCTCTCCCGGGCGCCTTCCTCGTCGAATGGTGGGGGAGTCCAGCCTGGAGTGGTGGGTAGGCTGTCCCTGCGGGTCCCATTGAACATTACTGCAAAGGGAGCTTATCGTGCGGAGCTATGAGGAGTGCTCCGGTACTCTTGAAGAAAATCCTGTAGTTGTTGCTCCGGATTTGCCTGCTCAGCCACAGCAATGCGGATGACTTTGTTAATAGTTCTCATGAACCTTTCAATGTCACCATTAGCCTGCGGCCACTGAGGGGTGATCCGCCTGTGCCGAATGCCTTGACGTTTCAGAAATTCCTGGAATTCATGCCCATGGAACGGGGGCCCGTTGTCGCTCCTGACTTCTTCAGGGAGCCCGAACATAGCGAATATTTTGTCTAAGACTGGGCCGACCTGGGCGAATGCAGTAGAACTGACGATCTCAACCAGAGGATACTTGGAATAGCTGTCCATCAGAGCCAGGGTGAACCTCCCATCAGGGAAGCTTCCGAAGTCGATGCTTATCTTCTCCCATGGCTTTGTCCCTCGCTCCTCTGTCTGAATCGGCGCCGGTCTCTCAGGGGCACTTGTTATTTGGCAGGACGGGCATCTTCGTACTAGTTCCGCCACTCGAGCATCCAGTCCAGGGAACCAGACCTTTTCTCGGATTCTTGCTTTCATTTTCTCTACCCCTTGGTGACCAATGTGGGCTAACTGGGTGGCTCGCAACTGGAGTGATGCAGGAATGACAACTCGTTGCCCTCTTAGTAGGATCCCATTTTGGGTGATGCTCAACTCATTCCTGACTCGCCACATGTGCAGTAGACTCTCTTTTTCCGGGCCCGCCCATGCGTTGGCCGTTTGGATGAATTGATGCCAGTGTCCGCCCTGGACGGCTGTCCGAACTCTGTCGACCACGGGGTCTGCCGCTGCAGCTGCAGCTACTTCATCCAGAGTCATTGCACGGGGGCAGGTAAGGGATGAGACCATGTTTATATGTGCTTCAGTCTCCAGGGTGTCCTGGTCCTCCTCTTCCTCATCCTGTGGATCCGGATGTCTCGATAGGAAATCAGCAGGGTTTTTGGCTCCTGGGCGGTAGGCCACTTCCATTTCGTATTGTTGCAGGCCAATGGCCCACCGCTCGATGCGTGGAGGCGGGTGGGGTGCCGAACCTTTGAATAGTGGCACCAGGGGTTGGTGGTCCGTAATGACCTTGAACGGGTTGCCACAGATGTAGAGGTGAAAATGCCTGCATGCCCAACGGATCGCGAGGGCCTCCCTCTCTATCTGCGCATACCGCTTTTCGGTTGGTGACAGCGCTTTGCTGGCATATGCCAGAGTGGCCCACCTGCTAGGTTCTTGTTCCTGGGTAAGGACTGCCCCATGTCCTTCGGGGCTGGCGTCGACTAATAGCTCCGTACTCTTCGCTGGATCGAAGTATACCAGGGTCGCCTGGTCGAGGAGAGCACTCTTGACGGTTTGAAACGCCGCTTCTTCAGTGGATCCCCACTGCCACATGGCGTCCGCTCGGGTGAGGTTCCGCAGGGGCTCTGCAATGGTGGCAAGACCTGGAATGAAACGGCCACAGTACGTCGCCATCCCAAGGAAACTACGCACTTCAGCTACTGTTTGTGGCGCTGGCGCATTCTTGATCGCTTGGGACTTCCGTGGGTCTACTTGGATGCCTTCCTGTGTGAATGTGTATCCGAAAAACTCTATCCTTTGCTGAAACAATAGACATTTTTCTCGATGCAGGGTGACCCCATGGCCATGGAGCCTTTTCAGCGTGGCCCTTAGGTGCTTGTAGAGTTCCTCCGCCGTCTTCGAGTGGATGAGAATATCATCACTCACATTCAGTACATTGGGCAGTCCGACCAGAATCTCTTTCACGGCGTTCTGAAAAATCTCTGCGGCTGACGATATGCCGAAGCTTAGGCGTTTGTATCGCCTGAGTCCTAAATGGGTACTGAACGTGGTGATGTACCTGCTCTCTTTGGCCAGTGCCATTTGATGATAGCCGGCGTTCAGGTCCAGCTTCGAGAACCATTTGGATCCGTTAAGATCAGCCACTATGTCGTCCATTGTTGGAGTTATGCGGCGTTCCCGCCTGATCGCCTTATTAGGGAGGCGCATATCTATGCAGATCCTGATTTTCCCTGGCTGGCGGGGTTTCTCAGCGATCACCATTGGAGATACCCATGGAGTGGGACCAGAGACCTTTTCTATTACGCCTTGATCCTCCAGTTTCTGAAGCTCCTCTTCTACTATCGGTCGAAGATGAAAAGGGATCCTCCTATGCCTTAGGGCCATTGGTTTGACGGTTGTGTCAATGTGTAGCTTCACGGGCTCCCTTTTCATTGTTCCTAGGCCCGTGAACAGGTCTTTGAACTGGTCCAGCAGGTCTTTCGTCTGGTCAGCCTGCACACTCTTCGCGAATGTTATCAGCCCCAGATCTTCAGCTGCATGGCTGCTTAATAGGGTGTCTGCTTCCTGGTTGATTACGTGGATATCTATCGTGATCTCAGCATCCTCATGCCGGACAGGTACCGTCATTTTCCCTTGGAGCGGTAGTGGTGATGTACTTCCATACGCAAAGATTTTTGTCTTCGATGGCCGGAGGTCCGGCTTTGGTCGTAGCTTGTTATACTGTTGTATCCCCATTACTGTAACTGAGGCACCTGTGTCGATGACCGCGCTGACTTCCGATCCCGCTATGTGCACCTTGCATCTGGGCTGCGGCCGCCTTCTTCTCTTTAGTGCTCGGGTGAACGAGACTAAGTATGTCTCTTCTTCATCCTCGGACGAGGTGTCCTCCGCTTGGTAGACGTTTCGTCCACTTTTCGTCTCCTTTTGCGCAGATGTCAGCGACATGCTTGATAGCTGGCGAACCAGTCTTCTCCCTGGCATCGGTCTCTTCCCCTCTTTCCGTTGCCCTTTTCTCCGCCACACCAACGCGAAATGGTTGGCCACACCACAGTTCGTGCACGTCTTCCCTCTGGCCGGGCACGCTTGTGCCGGGTGTTCCTCGTATCCGCAGTACCCACACTGGCCTTTTGACGTGGTGAGTGGGCGATCCCGTGGTTTCCTGTCTTTGTCTTTCACTCTGACTGCGTCGGTCCATTCCGTCTTTACGTTGACGCTCTTGTCCGTGTTGCGCACCAGGGCCAGGTCCATCTCTTCCGCGCGCACGGCAGACAGGTCATGTGACCGTGCCATCACTAGTATGTCCGCCATTGGTATATTGGGTTGACGCAGTATGAGGCCACGTAACATCTTGCTGCGAATGCCTAGAATTAACTGCGCCCTGATCTCTTCCGCCGCTCTGTCACCTGCAAGGTGTGTGCTAGCAAGTTCTCGCAGTCTGGCGTGGAAACGCGTCCACTGATTCCCCTTCCTTCTGCCGGGCCTAGCGTAACTTAAAGTGCTCGAAGTCCGGATTGAGCTGTGGATCGAAGTGCGCATTTAACGCTGCCACGGCTGCTGTATAGTCAGTGGCGAGTCCTGTGTTGGGGAGATGCTTGAAAAGCATATATATTTCTTCCCCTGCATAGTGGAGTAACAGCGATCGTTTTACAGCGCCATCCACTTCTCGGGTGGCGATGAAATAATTTTCCAAGCGTCCCAACCAGACTTGCCAGCGCGGTGATGCGGTAGCCGGATCAGCTGACTCGCTAAAAGGCGGCAGAACACCAGACGGTGGGTGCTGTGGCAGGACCCTGGCTGCAGCCTGCGCCCCTTCCTCTTGATCGCCCATGATTTATGTTGGTGCACCTGTGGGTGCGTGCGTCACCTTTATCGTGGGGAATATGATGATCAATTTGCTGTGTTCGCTGGTCGTGAGTTCTGGCACAGTGGATGGCCCTTGACGTAGTGTGTGTGTGTCCACCCGGTGTGCCAGCCTTGCCTCCAGCAGGTCTCCTCACCTCACGGGCACCGCTCTCAACGCTGGTCACTCCCCTGAGCCACCTGCAGGTTGCTGCAGCAGGGAGCCCGATTCAAACAGGGCCTCTGCCGCCCACGTGGTCATCCCTCGAGCGTGTGACTGTCCAGTCGACCAGCCGGTCCTCCTTCACTGCACTGCCTGTGTTGGCGTCGTGCTGTGCACTCCCAGTATGAGCGCGGGCCTTTCCGCCTCGTCGCCAGTGTTGTGTGTGTCCCCGGGGATTAGCGCTGGCTGTGCGCGCGGCGCTAGCGAAATAATGCACAGGACACAGTGGCTTGGATTATCGGGCCGCGACTGCCGTCCTCCCGGCTTCGCCCCTCCTTTATTCCCCTACGTCACGCCGGCGTGAGCGCAGGGGTGGGCCCTACTAGCGTGCGTTGGCAGCCGCCAACTAGCACGCTAACTCATCACATCCTAGACGGCCAAGATAGCGGGCGCACTCTAAGAGCGCTCCCAGAACTTCTCTGCAATCTGCCGACATCCTGCCATTGGATGAACCAGCATGTGCCCTGGTGACTGCTGAGCAGACTCCAGAGCTGTATGAACTGGTTTTGGTGTCCCAGAGGTACAGGGATAGCCTCCTGACCCTAACAGAGATGCACAACCCTGACCACACAGCAATCAGGATGGCGGAGGAACAATAAGGAAACTTCAAGTCCAGCTGCCGGATACACCTCCTGAACATCCAACATACCATGAATGACCCTTGGCAGTGGAGAAGCACAGACCCTACCTGGGAGACAAAAGACAGCAACCACCACTTGACAGTGGAGAAGGGGGCTGACTCTCGATGAGTGCGGCCCAGCATGGGAAGACCCCGCCCTGATGATCCAAGAGGGTCGTCGAAGTTCGGATCCAAACAGACTCCTACTGCCAGGCTCGGGAGAGTGGCAGGCAGTCTTCCTCTTATGCGAGGGGAGATCAGGAATTGCTGACCGACTGCACCAGATGAGGAATGATATCAGCATAGTGTGCTGCAGATTTGCCTTATGCTCATGCTCCCAGAACTGGTGAGGTGGAGAGCTCCTGACCCCGAGGGCAAAGTAGTGCACCCTACTGAGGCTGTTGGGTCGCCAAAGGACAGACACATGCTGTTTGGTGCTGTGCCCTGTAGGGCCCCATAAGATTCCTGACTGAGCATCCCCATCTGGAACAGACCCGGCTGATTGAGCTGCCTAATTCCTAAACATCTGTGGCAAGCAGGCCTGACAACACCAGGATTGCAGATACCTCTTCACCCGTATTGGACCTTGGATGGCAAACAGAGCTCTGCTGAGACACTCAAGGAGCCAGCTCTGAGGGATCCTATCTCCTGTTATGCAGCAGCGCCTCACGGGCTGAGGAGACACCCAGCATGGGAATAAACACACTAACACACCCTGATGGGACACCTTGACTTGACAGGACCCACAGCGAGCTCTCAGATGCCAGCTGCCCTCCCTTCCGCTTTTCTCTCCCCTTTCTATTTTATTTATTTTATTTATAAAGTTTTATATAGCGCGAACATGACCCACGCGGGTATCAGAGCGCTTTACAATATACAGTTATTAAACATTAGATGGTTGAGGTAGTATACATACATTTGGTATTCGCCATTCAGTACAAAAAGAGGTAGATAGTAGTATATGGGTAGCATAGGTGACTAGTAGTCAACATTTGAAAGGATATATATAGCGCTGGCTAGACCCGGAGGTATCAGAGCGCTTTACATGAGAATCAGAACATAGTTGCAGGTTACATCGTTACAAAGGTTACACAGTTATTAGTGCATAGCTACATAATTACATGTTAGGTCGAGACAAAATAAGGACATATACGTAAGGGAAAAAGCAGGCAAGGGGAGAGATACAAGGGGAGAGGGGGTAGGAGCAGGGGGAGTAGACATAGAATAAAGGGGGGAAGAGGAGGGGGAGGGTGAAAGACAGCAAGAAAGAAGAGGGGGGGTGAGGGGGGCACAAACCGGTAAACGCGTAATAGCTGCGTCCAAAGTCCAGTAAACTGTGATCCCAGGGGAAGTGGCATCATTCCCCCATCTCCGTTGCGAGAGGCTCCCTATTAAGCAGTGGACTCTCTCAGAGGGGTCTATGAGACTCCAAGGTCTACCTACTGGATCCTTCCCCAAAAAGGGGAGAGGGAGTGCTTTGGCAAGGGGCACCATACCAAACCTCAACTGTGAGTGGCTCCCTTAGCACAGTGGACTCTCTCAGAGGAAACACTGAGACTCCAGAGTATAAATATTGGATCTTCCCCAACAAGGGGAGAAGGAGTGCTTAGTCAAAGGGCACAAGGGACGGGGGCTAGGCGGCGTAGCAGACAGGGGGAGAGATTCAGGGGAGAGGGGATAGGAGCAGAGGAGGAAGACAAAGAATGAAAGAGGGAAAGCGATGGGGGAGGGTGAGAGACAGAGCATGAAAGAGGAGGGGGAGGGTGAAGGGGGTACAAACCGGTAGACGAGTAAAAGCCGCGTCCAAGGTCCGGTAAGCTGTGCTCCCAGGGGAAGTGGTATCATTCTATCATATCTATCCTGTTCCCCTTTACCCACTCCATGGTGTGGGCTAAAACCATGGGGAAGGATAAGGGACCAAATGCACAAGCTCAAGGAAGAATTGATAAATACACGACTCCTGCTTTGTGAAGCACCAAACCATCAATAGAGATCTCTGCCATTCAGAAGACGATTGGCTAAGAAACCATTATTCAGGCAATCCAGACAACACACTATGCAGTTGAAACTAAAATTGGAGACTTAGGAGCAGATATAATGTTCCCCCACCAAGGTCTTCATACCATGGCGGGCAGAGTCTCCGAGGCAGAGGGTCGAGACCCTGGATTGGAAGATGCAGTCATTGAACTCAAATTGAATGTGTCCCACCTTTTATTTGTAACCAAATCTCTTGTAGAGAGAGAGGATGATGCAGAAAACATATCATGATGCAGCAATCTTCGTTTTGTTGGGTTCCTCAGACCCAGAGACGTTCCCCTAGACATGGCTCACATCTTAGATGCCAGAGGTGAGGCTTTCACCCTGGTTTGCAATCGAAGAAGCTCACAGAGCCTTAACCCAAAAACCCCTGCAAGTGCTCTGCACCATGTCCCATTATTGCTCAACTACTCAATCATCACAATAGAGACACTATCTCCCAGGAAGCACGGAAAATTAGCACTGTATGCTTCCAATCCTACCATATCATGATCTTTCTGAAATACACTAAGCTTTTTCAGAAACAGAAGAAGTTCTTTGAAGTTGTCAAACAGAAGCTTTGGCCAATGTACTTAAATATATGCTCAACCTTAAAGTGATTCACAGTTTTCAATTGCTCTTCTTCAAGACCCCAGAAGAGGCATGGGAATGGGCTGCAGTAATTAAAGAACTTGGTCATCACCTCCCTTGGAGTCTTGAATCAACTGATCATTGAATCCAGCTCCCCCAAGTTGATGTGCCGGCCAAGCCCAGGCAATGGACGAGGTCCGGCAGTGGTCGGGGAGGGCCCAAGAATTCACTGGACTCTTGTGAGACAGACAAAAGCACCCTCACCACTCCATGAGAAGGCAATCGATCACCACTTGTTGGCGATCATCAATTTGACTCCCGGATGGAACATTTAGATGCAGACAGATTCCCATGACCCACTGGAGAATGGTCAGGGATACGAAGCAGGGGTTCAGGCTACTATGATTCTAACTTGCAGTATCACCTTGCATGGGGGATGCTTACTGATTCTCGATTGACACTGATACAGAGACACACTGGCAGAATTCCTACAAAGGAGGAGGTCCATTTCTAGTGCCTTAGCTCAGTTGTATTAGTGTTTTATTTCACAGGGATATACCAGGCGACAGATTCTTCTTGGGTGAAAGTATCGGGGAGGGGTGTTGGTGGGTGTTTTTGTTCTGTTTGTTACTGTTCATCTATCTATTCTCCAAACAACAGTGACCATTCTTCCACAAGGTATCTCTAACCACTCACGGGTCACCGCCTGGTTCGGGCTGCTGACCCCTGCAGACAGCTACCCCATGTGACACGTAAACCTGCCTGGTGTATGTCAATGTTATGAATATCTCACAATGGAGCTTCATTCCAACTTTGCCCTAAACTAAAACTCGGTTGCTTCAGTGGGCACACTGTGGACTGCCAGTATGGCCACAAGCAGGGGGGTTGCCTTGGGTTATCAAAACCATAATGAGAGAGACAGCAGCAACAGATAACAGACCTTGAAACCCGGATCCTTCATTTAGAATGTTGAAGCCTAACAGTGACATCTGATGCTCTCCTAACATCAACTTGAGCTTCTAAAAACCACATTGCGACTCCCTGGAGGAGGCCCAAAATGCCAGAGGGCTTCGACCAGGAAAGTTTACAAACACAGAGATAAAAGTGTAAAGTTACTTTACTAGCTGGCCATTAATGATATGGCATCTAGAATAATCCCAGAGATTATAGGCCAGACTGGCCAGAAGAGACGCAAGTCAGCGGAAATCGCTGTGACTTTTACTGATTACTATCAAAGTTTACACGCTCAATGACCTTGCTTGCTGTAGGAAGAAACTAACTCTATCCTCACAGGCTTACCTCCCCCATTAATTACTACCTCCCACAGAAAAGAGCTAGATAAGATGCTCACACTAGATGAAATTACTGAAGCTATGCAAGATGTGAAGGCAGGTAAAACAGCAGGGCCGAACGGGTTGCCCTTGAGTACTTTCATACATTTTACAAAATCCTCACCCCTCATAAACGGGATCTTTACAACAAAGCTGAAGCTAATGAGACACAGCCACCATTGAGGTGATCCACAAATCCGGCCCGCCTGTCGATTGTTGTGCCTCATAGGAGTCCATGTCTCCGATCAGTACTGATATAAAAATATTTGCCAAAATCCTAGCTAATAGACTCCTGCAGATCCTGACCACCCTTTTTTATCCTGATCAATGTGGCTTCATGCCTAACTGCAGCACCCAACACTGTATATGCCATGTGCACATCATGCAATCACACCATCACCATATGCAGGACTCCTGTGCCTTTCTGCTTGTGGACTTCAAGAAGGGATTCAATTCCATTGATTGGTCCTTCCAAGACAAAGTTCTTGAATGTATGGGATTTGGCTCCTCCTTTCGCAGATATGTTAAAATCCTTTATCTATAATGTGAGAAGTTGGCCTGGCATATGCTGTCCACTAATTATAGTGGGCACCTTGCACCAGTCCAAACAACCCCTTATTGGAGATAGGTTAAAGACAACCTTTATTGAAAGCTATCCTAGTGGTAGCTATGGAGAGCAGCCTTCAGGCTAAGTCTTGAAGGAATGTAAAGCAGCTTGTTTTACCAGTCTATAATCTCTTGAGTGACCAAATGAAAGAGCACCACACCAGGTATATATTCAAAATATATGTATTTATTACTAAACACACCCCTCTAGTCTCTTTATGAGGCTAGAGTTCAAGTACATAAGTTATAAGTTATTTAAACACAGTAATAGCACAAATACACGTTTGGGCCCTAGGGGTGTACCAAACCATATACCAATAAAGTGGTATAAGAACCACGACTGAGCTAGACACTAGGCCTAGAGCCTCTAGAAGTGCTTGGACCACAAGGAACCACCCAAGGTAGTGACACAGGGGACCCACGGGGACGCGTGCAGTGTAAATACACAGCCGCGAAACGCCGTTAACTTCTATGGAGAAAGTCGCGATTGGGAAATTAAAGAAAAGGGACACTTAAAGGAGGACTTGGAGCAAACCCTTTGAGAACTAGGTCGTTCTAGAGTCTCTACCCACGGGAGCACTGGAGTACTCGTGTTACCTCACCCAGGGAAGCCGGGTGCATAGGTGCCTTTCGGGGTCGGGTTTCGTCGTCGATTTGAATGGCGATCTGCTGCAAAGTGCTGCTGGCGACCAAGTGAAAAGTGTCCGGGTGGATCCAAAGGTGATCGGAGATCTGAAGAACCTGAAAGCAGAGGGGACAGAGTCTGGGTCACTAGCCAGTGACCAGGAAGGCGATGAGCAGATGCCCACCGATGTCGAGTGCTTCAGGTAGGTTGACGGTCATCTTGACTCTTCAGCCACGAGGTCCAGGAGGCGTTGTCGGCGACCAGGAGCAGGATTCGGGCTGGTACATGATGTCTGTCGAGTGCTGAGGTGTCGGCGACCGGATTGGACCCAACAAGCCTTGGCAACAGCAAGTCTCAATGTAGATGAAGAATGACGATGATGCAGACCAGCAAGCTCTGAGGAACTCACCCAGCAAGGGTAAGTGAGGGCAAGCCTGGAGCAACAAGGGAGCCCAAGAAGAAAAGGATTGGCCTTCATGAAGGGCTACTAGCCAATGGGCTAGCGACCGTGAAGGAGCCTCGAGACGGTGCACGTGGAGCTGGCTCACAGGACACTCGTGGATTGGAGGCCAGTGATCTTCGGTGCAGTTAGTGCTGGAGGCTAGGGCTACTCGGAGCCCAAAGCACGACTTTGTGGGAGACCCAGAAGAGGATGCACTAGCAAATGCGTGCGGTGTCCAGGGGTCACGGTTCCACATTACCCACGACAGCTACGGGCCTCAGCTTTGCTGGGGACTCAGGGCAGCCTCGGGGAAGTCTGGAAATCCACCTCTGGTGATGCAAAGACTTCGGCGTCCGACGGGAGCTTAGGCGATGCAGACCGGACAATTGCTTCTTTGGTGCCTGCCAAGCAGGGGAGTCACTCCTTGACCCCAAGGGAGATTCTTCTGTCCTCTAGTCTTGAGTAGAACGTCGAAGGTCCAGGATTCTGTGTCAGAGTTTTGTCCGGGGATAATCTAAAGTCCTAAGGACTGGGTTCCTATACTTATACCAAGTTTAGGGGTTGGACTACTCTGTGGCCCCACCTATGGGTGGGTCAGGGCAGAGGTGTGGCTACACCCCTTTCCCTTTGTCCAGTTCGCGCCAAAGCAGGGGCTGCAAGCCCCTGATCCGGTTTGAACTGGGGTATGCACAGGGACACCAAACGTGCCCCCAGTGCAGGACTTCAAAGCACCCGAAAGTGCTCCCGCCCAGCCCCAATGCACACTATCCTGTCTGGGGAGGTGGTCACACCTCCCTGGGACAGGAAACCTATTGTCCAGGCCTCCCCTGCTGGAGTTTCGTCCAGCAGCAGGAGGCCAGACTTGTATCTGTGGCAGCAGCATCCATTTTGTGATGCCAGGGCTTTAGAAAGAAGTTACCGGCCAGGCCAGGGTTAACATGTCTCTCCCTCTAGAAGGGGGAATGCTACCCCCGCCGCCAGAATTGGCGGGGGGTAGTATTCCAAGATGTTTGACACCAAACACGACATGTTTCGGTGCAGCCATTCCAAAGTTAGCATTTAACGCGAGGTTATAATGCGCTTAAGAGTATATGGTCAGGCTGCACTACAAACAGCATCAGAGAAGGATCTCCGAACGCTGCAGAGGGGCCCTGCTCATGCAGGGGCACCCTCTCACATAGGAACCACGCACTCTGCCTTCAGGATTGATAAGACCTGCCATAGGAGTGACTTATAGGTTTATATGTGTGTATGTATATAGTGATATAGGTAACCTATATCACAGTAAGGGGTGCATGCACCACCTTACCCAGGCTGCAGTAGCAGACCTGTGGTGTCAGTTTGGATGGCCTTCCAGGGGTGGCACAATACATGCTGCAGCCCCTGGTAGGCCTCTGAGGTACCTATGCCCTGGGTACATAGTATACCATATACTAGGGACTTATAAGGGCACTCCAGATTCCAATCAGAGATGTGCCTAAGGCACATGGAAACCTTTTACAGAGAAAGCAGATAGACTGGGGTCCTGAATAGCAGGATCCCAGTCCAACTAAGTCATAAACCAGCAAAACACCATAAAAAAGTGGGGGCAACCATATAGTCAGATTCCACCTTCCTACATAACCCCCCAAACGAAAGGAGATAAGGCTAACCTTGGCCAGTTGAGCCTTTATTGACTAAGTGGCCATATAAGGAAGCACCTGCACTAGCATGGTTGCCCCCTGTCTTATGGTCCACTAAGCAATCCCTCACCCTAAGGGTATGAGAGGGTCTCCACCATGGGGAATCACTACCTGTGGTGTGCTTAGGTAAAGTACAAGGCTGGTGAGGTGTCTGAGTAGGGAAGTGAGACCCTAGGAATGTTGGCCTCAGCTTCCTCAGATCACTGGTCACCATGTATGCCTGTCTTTCCATGACTGAGTTGCACTTTGCTCTAAGGGTCAACCTTTGGCTGCCTACAGCTGGGGGTTGGGTCCCTTTGGATGGACTACTGGAGGGACATGGCAGGTTTGGAACCTTCTGGTCCCAGGTTTGCTCTTGCCTACCAGAGTCCTGCTGGGGGAGGTCCCTACATAAAGGTATGGGGGATCCCTCAGTGTGTAGAGGAATTTTCACCTGGCTAGGGCTACTAGACTGGGTGCCCCTAATCTGCTGATGGGGGTTCCTCTGGACAGGGGGCCCTGGGGGTCCACTGACCTCCCTGACCTCTGCAGCCCTGGGCTGGCTGAGGCAGGGTAGAGAGGGGCAGGTTACCTGCTCCAGACTGGGTACCACCTTGGAAGGGTCCTCTGCCATCAGGGGTGTGGCCAGTCCAGGCCTGACTACCTCTGGGGCAGTTCCTTCACTAGGGGGAGGGTCAGTTCCCTGAGGAGGCTGACCCTTACCTACTGTCTGGAGGGAAGAAGACTTTTCTTCAACCCTTGTGCTCTCTTTTGGGGTTGAGTGGGCCATTCTTCCAGGCTCCATCTCTCCAAAATCTTGGGCTGGGGCTGTGGCCATCACAGCCCCACTAACCTTCACAGTGACACCCAACATCCTCAGATGGGTTTGGTGTTCAACTTCAGCCCAGGCTGAAATTTCCAGATCATTGCCCATCAGGCAATCTACAGGTAAGGTTGGGGACACATCCACTCTTTTTGGGCCTGTGACCCCCTCCCAGCTGAGATTGACTATGGCCATGGGGTGATCTGTTCTGACACCATCAATGTTGGTCACCTGGTATTTAAACTCAGGTAAAAGCTGGTGAGGGGGACTAGTTTCCCTGCCACCATGGTGACACTAGCCCCTGTATCCCTAAATGCCACAGCTTTCTGACCATTAATTATTGGCTCCAATCTGTACCTGCCCAATGCTGTGGGACCCATGGTAAAGGTGGCAAATCCTATACCACCATCAGAGTCAGAGGAGTCTGTTGAGGGGTCCCTGTCTAAACTAGGGCCCACCTCTGTTCCTCTTGCAAAAGCACCTAACTTTTTGGGTGCACTACTCCCAACTGGAGGATTACTACTGGTAGTACCAGGAGGGGTGGTAGTAGTTATGGGAGGAACATTTTCTTTATTGCCAATCCTGGGGCAACTGGGATCAGTTTTCCAGTGCCCAGGCTTTTACAGACATGGCAATATGGTTTCTTTTCAGGAGAAGAAGGAGTTTGGGACCCACCCCCAGAAGAGGAATTTTGGGGCCCTGTAGTGGACTTATCCTTAGATTTATCCCCACCTTTCTCTTGGGACTTAGTAGAATCTTTCTTCTGGTCACCACCCTGACTTTTAGTTTTTACTCTGGTTCTGACCCATTTGTCTGCCTTCTTTCCCAATTCTTGGGGAGAGGTCAGATCAGAGTCCACCAGATACTGGTGCAAAAGCTGGTTTTGACAATTATTAAGGATCTGCTCCCTCATAATCAAATTGTACAATCCTAAAAAGTCATGCACTTTGTTGCCATGTATCCAACCTTCCAGAGCCTTAGTAGCACAATCTACAAAATCAACCCAGTCTTGAGTCTGAGCTTTTTGGGTGTCTCTGAACTTCAACCTATACTGTTCAGTGGGTAGGCCAAACCCATCTATCAGAGCACTCTTCAAGACTGTGTAATTGTCAGCATCCTCTTCTCTTACAGTGAGGAGCTTGTCTCTACCTTTGTCTGCAAAGGAGAGCCACAAGATTGCTGCCACTGCTTCTGGGGGACCTTCTGAACTTTACAGGCCCTCTCCAGTGCAGTTATCCATTTGTGGATGTCATCCCCACTCTGGTAGGGAGGGACAATCTTGTTTAGGTTTCTATGGTCATAAGACCTTTCCCTATCTTTAGGGATATTGCTGCCACCATGGGACTCTAGTCCCAATTTTTTTCTCTCTTTGTAGAGATCTAGGGACTCCCTGTCTATAGCCAGTTGCTGTTTTCTGAGTTCAAGCTGAGCTTCCTCATATTGAATCAGCCTCTGTCTCCTCTCATGAGAGGATTACCTCCTATGAGAGGAGACAGAGGTCCCTATTGAGGTGCCAGAGTGGTTAGACTCCTGAGAAGGAGACCTAGACCTTCTGGGCACACTCACAATCCTTCCTGGGGGACAAAGTGGAGGTCATTCTGAGCCTCCTCCTCATCCACAGGAGGAATTGGGTTATCCAGGTCAGGGTCATTGTCACCCTCCTGGTCAGTTCCAGAGGGGGCTGGGGGTGTTGCTACCCCTGGCCCCATCCTCATCTTCTGCCCCACCCTCTGCTCCTACCCCTTCAGTCCCTAAGGGCCTGCTGAGATCATAAGCCTCTAACATCTCTCTCAGATGTTGGGTGGTGGGGCTTTGGCCTGTCTTCAGTTTCCTCAAATTGCATAATGCTCTCAATTCCAAGAATGGGAGTGTATAATACTTGGAGGGAAGAAGCCCAAGGGCTTCTGGCAAGGACTCACTGGGTCCTGGCTTGGAAGACATCACTAGTGAGGTGTGGTGTATGCACTACCTACTCTAGTGTGGCCTACTAAACTCTCTTGAGTTGTAGAAAGGGTGTGCTATCCCTTGACACACATCTCTAAGTTCAGTAGAACTTACTGTATACTAAGCTTAATTTATATGTACCTCAGGTACCTTTAGTGGTTTTCAGTTGATCAATTCAATTGAGATTATCTGGTAAAACAATAGCAAGCTGGAATCCCACACGCTGCACACCAATGTGAGAAGTTGGCCTGGCATATGCTGTCCACTAATTATAGTGGGTACCTTGCACCAGTCCAAACAACCCCTTATTGGAGATAGGTTAAAGACAACCTTTATTGAAAGCTATCCTAGTGGTAGCTATGGAGAGCAGCCTTCAGGCTAAGTCTTGAAGGAATGTAAAGCAGCTTGTTTTACCAGTCTATAATCTCTTGACTGACCAAATGAAAGAGCACCACACCAGGTATATATTCAAAATATATGTATTTATTACTAAACCCACCCCTCTAGTCTCTTTATGAGGCTAGAGTTCGAAGTACATAAGTTATAAGTTATTTAAACACAGTAATAGCACAAATACACGTTTGGGCCCTAGGGGCGTACCAAACCATATACCAATAAAGTGGTATAAGAACCACGACTGAGCTAGACACTAGGCCTAGAGCCTCTAGAAGTGCTTGGACCACAAGGAACCACCCAAGGTAGTGACACAGGGGACCCACGGGGGACGCGTGCAGTGTAAATACACAGCCGCGAAACGCCGTTAACTTCTATGGAGAAAGTCGCGATTGGGAAATTAAAGAAAAGGGACACTTAAAGGAGGACTTGGAGCAAACCCTTTGAGAACTAGGTCGTTCTAGAGTCTCTACCCACGGGAGCACCGGAGTACTCGTGTTACCTCACCCAGGGAAGCCGGGTGCATAGGTGCCTTTCGGGGTCGGGTTTCGTCGTCGATTTGAATGGCGATCTGCTGCAAAGTGCTGCTGGCGACCAAGTGAAAAGTGTCCGGGTGGATCCAAAGGTGGATCGGAGATCTGAAGAACCTGAAAGCAGAGGGGACAGAGTCTGGGTCACTAGCCAGTGACCAGGAAGGCGATGAGCAGATGCCCACCGATGTCGAGTGCTTCAGGTAGGTTGACGGTCGTCTTGACTCTTCAGCCACGAGGTCCAGGAGGCGTTGTCGGCAACCAGGAGCAGGATTCGGGCTGGTACACGATGTCTGTCGAGTGCTGAGGTGTCGGCGACCAAATTGGACCCAACAAGCCTTGGCAACGGCAAGTCTCGATGTACATGAAGAATGACGATGATGCAGACCAGCAAGGTCTGAGGAACTCACCCAGCAAGGGTAAGTGAGGGCAAGCCTGGAGCAACCAGGGAGCCCAAGAAGAAAAGGATTGGCCTTCGTGAAGGGCTACTAGCCAATGGGCTAGCGACCGCAAAGGAGCCTCGAGACGGTGCACGTGGAGCTGGCTCACAGGACACTCGTGGAGTGGAGGCCAGTGATCTAAGATGCAGTTAGTACTGGAGGCTAGGGCTACTTGGAGCCCAAAGCACGACTTCGTGGGAGACCCAGAAGAGGATGCACTAGCAAATGCGTGCGGTGTCCAGGGGTCACGGTTCCACGTTACCCACGACAGCTACGGGCCTCAGCTTTACTGGGGACTCAGGGCAGCCTCGGGGAAGTCTGGAAATCCACCTCTGGTGATGCAAAGACTTCGGCATCCGACGGGAGCTTAGGCGATGCAGACCGGACAATTGCTTCTTTGGTGCCTGCCAAGCAGGGGAGTCACTCCTTGACCCCAAGGGAGATTCTTCTGTCCTCTAGTCTTGAGTAGAGCGTCGAAGGTCCAGGATTCTGTGTCAGAGTTTCGTCCGGGGATAATCTAAAGTCCTAAGGACTGGGTTCCTATACTTATACCAAGTTTAGGGGTTGGACTACTCTGTGGCCCCACCTATGGGTGGGTCAGGGCAGAGGGGTGGCTACACCCCTTTCCCTTTGTCCAGTTCACGCCAAAGCAGGGGCTGCAAGCCCCTGATCCGGTTTGAACTGGGGTATGCACAGGGACACCAAACGTGCCCCCAGTGCAGGACTTCAAAGCACCCGAAAGTGCTCCCGCCCAGCCCCAATACACACTATCCTGTCTGGGGAGGTGGTCACACCTCCCTGGGACAGGAAACCTATTGTCCAGGCCTCCCCTGCCGGAGTTTCGTCCAGCAGCAGGAGGCCAGACTTGTGTCTGTGGCAGCAGCATCCATTTTGTGATGCCAGGGCTTTAGAAAGAAGTTACCGGCCAGGCCAGGGTTAACATGTCTCTCCCTCTAGAAGGGGGAATGCTACCCCCGCCGCCAGAATTGGCGGGGGGTGGTATTCCAAGATGTTTGACACCAAACACGACATGTTTCGGTGCAGCCATTCCAAAGTTAGCATTTAACGCGAGGTTATAATGCGCTTAAGAGTATATGGTCAGGCTGCACTACAAACAGCATCAGAGAAGGATCTCCGAACGCTGCAGAGGGGCCCTGCTCATGCAGGGGCACCCTCTCACATAGGAACCACGCACTCTGCCTTCAGGATTGATAAGGCCTGCCATAGGAGTGACTTATAGGTTTATATGTGTGTATGTATATAGTGATATAGGTAACCTATATCACAGTAAGGGGTGCATGCACCACCTTACCCAGGCTGCAGTAGCAGACCTGTGGTGTCAGTTGGATGGCCTTCCAGGGGTGGCACAATACATGCTGCAGCCCCTGGTAGGCCTCTGAGGTACCTATGCCCTGGGTACATAGAATACCATATACTAGGGACTTATAAGGGCACTCCAGATTCCAATCAGAGATGTGCCTAAGGCACATGGAAACCTTTTACAGAGAAAGCAGATAGACTGGGGTCCTGAATAGCAGGATCCCAGTCCAACTAAGTCATAAACCAGTAAAACACCATAAAAAAGTGGGGGCAACCATATAGTCAGATTCCACCTTCCTACATAACCCCCCAAACGAAAGGAGATAAGGCTAACCTTGGCCAGTTGAGCCTTTATTGACTAAGTGGCCATATAAGGAAGCACCTGCACTAGCATGGTTGCCCCCTGTCTTATGGTCCACTAAGCAATCCCTCACCCTAAGGGTATGAGAGGGTCTCCACCATGGGGAATCACTACCTGTGGTGTGCTTAGGTAAAGTACAAGGCTGGTGAGGTGTCTGAGTAGGGAAGTGAGACCCTAGGAATGTTGGCCTCAGCTTCCTCAGATCACTGGTCACCATGTATGCCTGTCTTTCCATGACTGAGTTGCACTTTGCTCTAAGGGTCAACCTTTGGCTGCCTACAGCTGGGGGTTGGGTCCCTTTGGATGGACTACTGGAGGGACATGGCAGGTTTGGAACCTTCTGGTCCCAGGTTTGCTCTTGCCTACCAGAGTCCTGCTGGGGGAGGTCCCTACATAAAGGTATGGGGGATCCCTCAGTGTGTAGAGGAATTTTCACCTGGCTAGGGCTACTAGACTGGGTGCCCCTAATCTGCTAATGGGGGGGTTCCTCTGGACAGGGGGCCCTGGGGGGTCCACTGACCTCCCTGACCTCTGCAGCCCTGGGCTGGCTGAGGCAGGGTAGAGAGGGGCAGGTTACCTGCTCCAGACTGGGTACCACCTTGGAAGGGTCCTCTGCCATCAGGGGTGTGGCCAGGCCAGGCCTGACTACCTCTGGGGCAGTTCCTTCACTAGGGGTAGGGTCAGTTCCCTGAGGAGGCTGACCCTTACCTACTGTCTGGAGGGAAGAAGACTTTTCTTCAACCCTTGTGCTCTCTTTTGGGGGAGAGTGGGCCATTCTTCCAGGCTCCATCTCTCCAAAATCTTGGGCTGGGGCTGTGGCCATCACAGCCCCACTAACCTTCACAGGGACACCCAACATCCTCAGATGGGTTTGGTGTTCAACTTCAGCCCAGGCTGAAATTTCCAGATCATTGCCCATCAGGCAATCTACAGGTAAGGTTGGGGACACAGCCACTCTTTTTGGGCCTGTGACCCCCTCCCAGCTGAGATTGACTATGGCCATGGGGTGATCTGTTCTGACACCATCAATGTTGGTCACCTGGTATTTAAACTCAGGTAAAAGCTGGTGAGGGGGACTAGTTTCCCTGCCACCATGGTGACACTAGCCCCTGTATCCCTAAATGCCACAGCTTTCGGACCATTAATTATTGGCTCCAATCTGTACCTGCCCAATGCTGTGGGACCCATGGTAAAGGTGGCAAATCCTATACCACCATCAGAGTCAGAGGAGTCTGTTGAGGGGTCCCTGTCTAAACTAGGGCCCACCTCTGTTCCTCTTGCAAAAGCACCTAACTTTTTGGGTGCACTACTCCCAACTGGAGGATTACTACTGGTAGTACCAGGAGGGGTGGTAGTAGTTGTGGGAGGAACATTTTCTTTATTGCCAATACTGGGGCAACTGGGATCAGTTTTCCAGTGCCCAGGCTTTTTACAGACATGGCAATATGGTTTCTTTTCAGGAGAAGAAGGAGTTTGGGACCCACCCCCAGAAGAGGAATTTTGGGGCCCTGTAGTGGACTTATCCTTAGATTTATCCCCACCTTTCTCTTGGGACTTAGTAGAATCTTTCTTCTGGTCACCACCCTGACTTTTAGTTTTTACTCTGGTTCTGACCCATTTGTCTGCCTTCTTTCCCAATTCTTGGGGAGAGGTCAGATCAGAGTCCACCAGATACTGGTGCAAAAGCTGGTTTTGACAATTATTAAGGATCTGCTCCCTCATAATCAAATTGTACAATCCTAAAAAGTCATGCACTTTGTTGCCATGTATCCAACCTTCCAGAGCCTTAGTAGCACAATCTACAAAATCAACCCAGACTTGAGTCTGAGCTTTTGGGTGTCTCTGAACTTCAACCTATACTGTTCAGTGGTTAGGCCAAACCCATCTATCAGAGCACTCTTCAAGACTGTGTAATTGTCAGCATCCTCTTCTCTTACAGTGAGGAGCTTGTCTCTACCTTTGTCTGCAAAGGAGAGCCACAAGATTGCTGCCCACTGCTTCTGGGGGACCTTCTGAACTTTACAGGCCCTCTCCAGTGCAGTTATCCATTTGTGGATGTCATCCCCACTCTGGTAGGGAGGGACAATCTTGTTTAGGTTTCTATGGTCATAAGACCTTTCCCTATCTTTAGGGATATTGCTGCCACCATGGGACTCTAGTCCCAACTTTTTTCTCTCTTTGTAGAGATCTAGGGACTCCCTGTCTATAGCCAGTTGCTGTTTTCTGAGTTCAAGCTGAGCTTCCTCATATTGAATCAGCCTCTTTCTCCTCTCATGAGAGGATTCCCTCCTATGAGAGGAGACAGAGGTCCCTATTGAGGTGCCAGAGTGGTTAGACTCCTGAGAAGGAGACCTAGACCTTCTGGGCACACTCACAATCCTTCCTGGGGGACAAAGTGGAGGTCATTCTGAGCCTCCTCCTCATCCACAGGAGGAATTGGGTTATCCAGGTCAGGGTCATTGTCACCCTCCTGGTCAGTTCCAGAGGGGGCTGGGGGTGTTGCTACCCCTGGCCCCATCCTCATCTTCTGCCCCACCCTCTGCTCCTACCCCTTCAGTCCCTAAGGGCCTGCTGAGATCATAAGCCTCTAACATCTCTCTCAGATGTTGGGTGGTGGGGCTTTGGCCTGTCTTCAGTTTCCTCAAATTGCATAATGCTCTCAATTCCAAGAATGGGAGTGTATAATACTTGGAGGAAGAAGCCCAGGGGCTTCTGGCAAGGACTCACTGGGTCCTGGCTTGGAAGACATCACTAGTGAGGTGTGGTGTATGCACTACCTACTCTAGTGTGGCCTACTAAACTCTCTTGAGTTGTAGAAAGGGTGTGCTATCCCTTGACACACATCTCTAAGTTCAGTAGAACTTACTGTATACTAAGCTTAATTTATATGTACCTCAGGTACCTTTAGTGGTTTTCAGTTGATCAATTCAATTGAGATTATCTGGTAAAACAATAGCAAGCTGGAATCCCACACGCTGCACACCAATGTGAGAAGTTGGCCTGGCATATGCTGTCCACTAATTATAGTGGGTACCTTGCACCAGTCCAAACAACCCCTTATTGGAGATAGGTTAAAGACAACCTTTATTGAAAGCTATCCTAGTGGTAGCTATGGAGAGCAGCCTTCAGGCTAAGTCTTGAAGGAATGTAAAGCAGCTTGTTTTACCAGTCTATAATCTCTTGAGTGACCAAATGAAAGAGCACCACACCAGGTATATATTCAAAATATATGTATTTATTACTAAACCCACCCCTCTAGTCTCTTTATGAGGCTAGAGTTCGAAGTACATAAGTTATAAGTTATTTAAACACAGTAATAGCACAAATACACGTTTGGGCCCTAGGGGCGTACCAAACCATATACCAATAAAGTGGTATAAGAACCACGACTGAGCTAGACACTAGGCCTAGAGCCTCTAGAAGTGCTTGGACCACAAGGAACCACCCAAGGTAGTGACACAGGGGACCCACGGGGGACGCGTGCAGTGTAAATACACAGCCGCGAAACGCCGTTAACTTCTATGGAGAAAGTCGCGATTGGGAAATTAAAGAAAAGGGACACTTAAAGGAGGACTTGGAGCAAACCCTTTGAGAACTAGGTCGTTCTAGAGTCTCTACCCACGGGAGCACCGGAGTACTCGTGTTACCTCACCCAGGGAAGCCGGGTGCATAGGTGCCTTTCGGGGTCGGGTTTCGTTGTCGATTTGAATGGCGATCTGCTGCAAAGTGCTGCTGGCGACCAAGTGAAAAGTGTCCGGGTGGATCCAAAGGTGGATCGGAGATCTGAAGAACCTGAAAGCAGAGGGGACAGAGTCTGGGTCACTAGCCAGTGACCAGGAAGGCGATGAGCAGATGCCCACCGATGTCGAGTGCTTCAGGTAGGTTGACGGTCGTCTTGACTCTTCAGCCACGAGGTCCAGGAGGCGTTGTCGGCAACCAGGAGCAGGATTCGGGCTGGTACACGATGTCTGTCGAGTGCTGAGGTGTCGGCGACCAAATTGGACCCAACAAGCCTTGGCAACGGCAAGTCTCGATGTACATGAAGAATGACAATGATGCAGACCAGCAAGGTCTGAGGAACTCACCCAGCAAGGGTAAGTGAGGGCAAGCCTGGAGCAACCAGGGAGCCCAAGAAGAAAAGGATTGGCCTTCGTGAAGGGCTACTAGCCAATGGGCTAGCGACCGCAAAGGAGCCTCGAGACGGTGCACGTGGAGCTGGCTCACAGGACACTCGTGGAGTGGAGGCCAGTGATCTAAGATGCAGTTAGTACTGGAGGCTAGGGCTACTGGGAGCCCAAAGCACGACTTCGTGGGAGACCCAGAAGAGGATGCACTAGCAAATGCGTGCGGTGTCCAGGGGTCACGGTTCCACGTTACCCACGACAGCTACGGGCCTCAGCTTTGCTGGGGACTCAGGGCAGCCTCGGGGAAGTCTGTAAATCCACCTCTGGTGATGCAAAGACTTCGGCATCCGACGGGAGCTTAGGCGATGCAGACCGGACAATTGCTTCTTTGGTGCCTGCCAAGCAGGGGAGTCACTCCTTGACCCCAAGGGAGATTCTTCTGTCCTCTAGTCTTGAGTAGAGCGTCGAAGGTCCAGGATTCTGTGTCAGAGTTTCGTCCGGGGATAATCTAAAGTCCTAAGGACTGGGTTCCTATACTTATACCAAGTTTAGGGGTTGGACTACTCTGTGGCCCCACCTATGGGTGGGTCAGGGCAGAGGGTGGCTACACCCCTTTCCCTTTGTCCAGTTCACGCCAAAGCAGGGGCTGCAAGCCCCTGATCCGGTTTGAACTGGGGTATGCACTAGGGACACCAAACGTGCCCCCAGTGCAGGACTTCAAAGCACCCGAAAGTGCTCCCGCCCAGCCCCAATACACACTATCCTGTCTGGGGAGGTGGTCACACCTCCCTGGGACAGGAAACCTATTGTCCAGGCCTCCCCTGCCGGAGTTTCGTCCAGCAGCAGGAGGCCAGACTTGTGTCTGTGGCAGCAGCATCCATTTTGTGATGCCAGGGCTTTAGAAAGAAGTTACCGGCCAGGCCAGGGTTAACATGTCTCTCCCTCTAGAAGGGGGAATGCTACCCCCGCCGCCAGAATTGGCGGGGGGTAGTATTCCAAGATGTTTGACACCAAACACGACATGTTTCGGTGCAGCCATTCCAAAGTTAGCATTTAACGCGAGGTTATAATGCGCTTAAGAGTATATGGTCAGGCTGCACTACAAACAGCATCAGAGAAGGGTCTCCGAACGCTGCAGAGGGGCCCTGCTCATGCAGGGGCACCCTCTCACATAGGAACCACGCACTCTGCCTTCAGGATTGATAAGGCCTGCCATAGGAGTGACTTATAGGTTTATATGTGTGTATGTATATAGTGATATAGGTAACCTATATCACAGTAAGGGGTGCATGCACCACCTTACCCAGGCTGCAGTAGCAGACCTGTGGTGTCAGTTGGATGGCCTTCCAGGGGTGGCACAATACATGCTGCAGCCCCTGGTAGGCCTCTGAGGTACCTATGCCCTGGGTACATAGAATACCATATACTAGGGACTTATAAGGGCACTCCAGATTCCAATCAGAGATGTGCCTAAGGCACATGGAAACCTTTTACAGAGAAAGCAGATAGACTGGGGTCCTGAATAGCAGGATCCCAGTCCAACTAAGTCATAAACCAGTAAAACACCATAAAAAAGTGGGGGCAACCATATAGTCAGATTCCACCTTCCTACATAACCCCCCAAACGAAAGGAGATAAGGCTAACCTTGGCCAGTTGAGCCTTTATTGACTAAGTGGCCATATAAGGAAGCACCTGCACTAGCATGGTTGCCCCCTGTCTTATGGTCCACTAAGCAATCCCTCACCCTAAGGGTATGAGAGGGTCTCCACCATGGGGAATCACTACCTGTGGTGTGCTTAGGTAAAGTACAAGGCTGGTGAGGTGTCTGAGTAGGGAAGTGAGACCCTAGGAATGTTGGCCTCAGCTTCCTCAGATCACTGGTCACCATGTATGCCTGTCTTTCCATGACTGAGTTGCACTTTGCTCTAAGGGTCAACCTTTGGCTGCCTACAGCTGGGGGTTGGGTCCCTTTGGATGGACTACTGGAGGGACATGGCAGGTTTGGAACCTTCTGGTCCCAGGTTTGCTCTTGCCTACCAGAGTCCTGCTGGGGGAGGTCCCTACATAAAGGTATGGGGGATCCCTCAGTGTGTAGAGGAATTTTCACCTGGCTAGGGCTACTAGACTGGGTGCCCCTAATCTGCTAATGGGGGGGTTCCTCTGGACAGGGGGCCCTGGGGGTCCACTGACCTCCCTGACCTCTGCAGCCCTGGGCTGGCTGAGGCAGGGTAGAGAGGGGCAGGTTACCTGCTCCAGACTGGGTACCACCTTGGAAGGGTCCTCTGCCATCAGGGGTGTGGCCAGGCCAGGCCTGACTACCTCTGGGGCAGTTCCTTCACTAGGGGTAGGGTCAGTTCCCTGAGGAGGCTGACCCTTACCTACTGTCTGGAGGGAAGAAGACTTTTCTTCAACCCTTGTGCTCTCTTTTGGGGGAGAGTGGGCCATTCTTCCAGGCTCCATCTCTCCAAAATCTTGGGCTGGGGCTGTGGCCATCACAGCCCCACTAACCTTCACAGGGACACCCAACATCCTCAGATGGGTTTGGTGTTCAACTTCAGCCCAGGCTGAAATTTCCAGATCATTGCCCATCAGGCAATCTACAGGTAAGGTTGGGGACACAGCCACTCTTTTTGGGCCTGTGACCCCCTCCCAGCTGAGATTGACTATGGCCATGGGGTGATCTGTTCTGACACCATCAATGTTGGTCACCTGGTATTTAAACTCAGGTAAAAGCTGGTGAGGGGGACTAGTTTCCCTGCCACCATGGTGACACTAGCCCCTGTATCCCTAAATGCCACAGCTTTCGGACCATTAATTATTGGCTCCAATCTGTACCTGCCCAATGCTGTGGGACCCATGGTAAAGGTGGCAAATCCTATACCACCATCAGAGTCAGAGGAGTCTGTTGAGGGGTCCCTGTCTAAACTAGGGCCCACCTCTGTTCCTCTTGCAAAAGCACCTAACTTTTTGGGTGCACTACTCCCAACTGGAGGATTACTACTGGTAGTACCAGGAGGGGTGGTAGTAGTTGTGGGAGGAACATTTTCTTTATTGCCAATACTGGGGCAACTGGGATCAGTTTTCCAGTGCCCAGACTTTTTACAGACATGGCAATATGGTTTCTTTTCAGGAGAAGAAGGAGTTTGGGACCCACCCCAGAAGAGGAATTTTGGGGCCCTGTAGTGGACTTATCCTTAGATTTATCCCCACCTTTCTCTTGGGACTTAGTAGAATCTTTCTTCTGGTCACCACCCTGACTTTTAGTTTTTACTCTGGTTCTGACCCATTTGTCTGCCTTCTTTCCCAATTCTTGGGGAGAGGTCAGATCAGAGTCCACCAGATACTGGTGCAAAAGCTGGTTTTGACAATTATTAAGGATCTGCTCCCTCATAATCAAATTGTACAATCCTAAAAAGTCATGCACTTTGTTGCCATGTATCCAACCTTCCAGAGCCTTAGTAGCACAATCTACAAAATCAACCCAGACTTGAGTCTGAGCTTTTTGGGTGTCTCTGAACTTCAACCTATACTGTTCAGTGGTTAGGCCAAACCCATCTATCAGAGCACTCTTCAAGACTGTGTAATTGTCAGCATCCTCTTCTCTTACAGTGAGGAGCTTGTCTCTACCTTTGTCTGCAAAGGAGAGCCACAAGATTGCTGCCCACTGCTTCTGGGGGACCTTCTGAACTTTACAGGCCCTCTCCAGTGCAGTTATCCATTTGTGGATGTCATCCCCACTCTGGTAGGGAGGGACAATCTTGTTTAGGTTTCTATGGTCATAAGACCTTTCCCTATCTTTAGGGATATTGCTGCCACCATGGGACTCTAGTCCCAATTTTTTCTCTCTTTGTAGAGATCTAGGGACTCCCTGTCTATAGCCAGTTGCTGTTTTCTGAGTTCAAGCTGAGCTTCCTCATATTGAATCAGCCTCTTTCTCCTCTCATGAGAGGATTCCCTCCTATGAGAGGAGACAGAGGTCCCTATTGAGGTGCCAGAGTGGTTAGACTCCTGAGAAGGAGACCTAGACCTTCTGGGCACACTCACAATCCTTCCTGGGGGACAAAGTGGAGGTCATTCTGAGCCTCCTCCTCATCCACAGGAGGAATTGGGTTATCCAGGTCAGGGTCATTGTCACCCTCCTGGTCAGTTCCAGAGGGGGGGCTGGGGGTGTTGCTACCCCTGGCCCCATCCTCATCTTCTGCCCCACCCTCTGCTCCTACCCCTTCAGTCCCTAAGGGCCTGCTGAGATCATAAGCCTCTAACATCTCTCTCAGATGTTGGGTGGTGGGGCTTTGGCCTGTCTTCAGTTTCCTCAAATTGCATAATGCTCTCAATTCCAAGAATGGGAGTGTATCATACTTGGAGGGAAGAAGCCCAAGGGCTTCTGGCAAGGACTCACTGGGTCCTGGCTTGGAAGACATCACTAGTGAGGTGTGGTGTATGCACTACCTACTCTAGTGTGGCCTACTAAACTCTCTTGAGTTGTAGAAAGGGTGTGCTATCCCTTGACACACAACTCTAAGTTCAGTAGAACTTACTGTATACTAAGCTTAATTTATATGTACCTTAGGTACCTTTAGTGGTTTTCAGTTGATCAATTCAATTGAGATTATCTGGTAAAACAATAGCAAGCTGGAATCCCACACGCTGCACACCAATGTGAGAAGTTGGCCTGGCATATGCTGTCAACTAATTATAGTGGGCACCTTGCACCAGTCCAAACAACCCCTTATTGTAAAGCAGCTTGTTTTACCAGTCTATAATCTCTTGAGTGACCAAATGAAAGAGCACCACACCAGGTATATATTCAAAATATATGTATTTATTACTAAACACACCCCTCTAGTCTCTTTATGAGGCTAGAGTTCGAAGTACATAAGTTATACGTTATTTAAACACAGTAATATCACAAATACACGTTTGGGCCCTAGGGGCGTACCAAACCATATACCAATAACGTGGTATAAGAACCACGACTGAGCTAGACACTAGGCCTAGAGCCTCTAGAAGTGCTTGGACCACAAGGAACCACCCAAGGTAGTGACACAGGGGACCCACGGGGGACGCGTGCAGTGTAAATACACAGCCGCGAAACGCCGTTAACTTCTATGGAGAAAGTCGCGATTGGGAAATTAAAGAAAAGGGACATTTAAAGGAGGACTTGGAGCAAACCCTTTGAGAACTAGGTCATTCTAGAGTCTCTACCCACGGGAGCACCGGAGTACTCGTGTTACCTCACCCAGGGAAGCCGGGTGCATAGGTGCCTTTCGGGGTCGGGTTTCGTCGTCGATTTGAATGGCGATCTGCTGCATATAATTCTCCGCACAGTGAGAAAAAACGGCTTAGTCTCAGACATGTCTCCCATACATTGAGGGACCCAGCAAAGATGCCCATTATCCCCCTTTTTATTTGCCCTGGACATAGAGCCTTTGGCAAGGTTGATTCGCTGTGATGCACAGATACAGGAGTGGAGCTGGGACGGCAACACAGAGAGAAGAATTGCGCCTTATGCAGGCGACATGCTGCTACTCTTGGCCACTCCTCAACTTTCAGGACCCCGCGTGTTGCAACTCTTTCATCTCTATGAGGAAGCCTAGGGTCTCAGGGCAAATTGGACCAAATCCTTACTAGATCCACTTAAGGGAGACAACAACTCTATAGCCTGGCAGTAGTCTATTATGATCAGGCACTTGATCATCTCTTACCTTGGTGTTCATTTTTCCCTGATCCCCACCTGACATGGAGCCTTAACATCAATCCCCTCCTTTCTACAATCAAAAGGGATCTTTAGAAATTGGTAAAGCTCCTGCTTCACATTCTAGGACATGTAGCCCTATTTAAAATGATGATCGTCCACGTTTCATTTATGCCCTATGTTAGACCTGGCATCTTTTGGTGTGGTTTCCCGTCTTTTTGCCTCTGACCTCCTGTTTTGACTGTGTGCTGCATTTCGTTTTTGCTGGTGTTAGGACTCTGGGCACTTTACTACTGCTGACCAGTGCTAAAGTGCAAGAGCTCCCTGTCTAAAATGTAATAGTAATTGGTTCCTCCATGATTGGCATATTTAATTTACTAGTAAGACCCTAGTACAGTGCACTGTGTGTTCACAAGCCTGTAAATCAAATGCTACAAGTGGGTCTGCAGCACTGATTGTGCCACCCACACGAGTAGCCCTGCAAACAGGTCTCAGGCCTGCCATTGCAGTGTCTGTGTTTTAAATTGCCATTTCGTCCTGGAAAGCGCACCTACATGCTAGGCCCAAACCTTCCCTTTTACTACATGTAAGGCACCCCTAAGTAGGGCCAAGGTAGCCCCATGGGCAGGGTGCAGTGTCCTTAAAAATGTAGGACTTGTACTTTCTGTGTTTTACATGTCCTGGTAGTGAAATACTGCCAATTTCGTTTTTCACTACGGCAAGGTCTATTCCTCCCTTAGGTTAGCATTAGAGCTGCCTTGTAACATCTTACAAGCGTATCTGCCAATTCGGAGCTGTTAGAAAATTGGAGTTTGGGGTCTCTGGTCTCATAATTTAAAAATACATCTTTTAGTGAGTTGGTTTTTAAATTGCAGGTCTGAAAGTTCCACTTTTAGAAAGTTGGTATTTTCTTACTTTAACCATTCTATGCCTTTGGCTGTCTCTGAATACACGTCTGGGTTAGGTTGACAGTTGGACTGTTTATGCATTCACTCTAGACAGTCACACAAAGAGAGCTGAGGTGCGCCTTGCATATCCTTATGACCATCACCAGGCTGATGGGTCTTCCTGAGCTAGAGTGGTGGGAGGAGTTGACACTGACACCTGAATAGGGCTGTGCCTGTCCTCACACAGAGAAGTCTCCACCCCCTGTAGTGTGTCTGGAGCCAGGGCAGGGAAAGGCAGGCTCTTTTGCACTACAAAGACTTCCCTTTGAAGTTTGCCTACTTAAAAGGCTGAAGTGGGTATAAGTACTGGAACTCTGACACCATACACTCAGAACACTTCTGGGTTGATGACATTCTGCCAGGAAGAAGAGCTGGATTGCTGTCAGGAGGGACTGCCACTTTGCTGTTTGCTTTGCTGTGTAGGTCTGCTGCTTGCTGATTCTGTCCTCGGAGTGAAAGGACTGGACTTTGCTTTCTAAATCCTGCTTCCAAGGTTCTCCAAGGACTTGAGTTGAGCTTGCCGCCTGTTACGAAGTCTCAGGGCCATCAAAGACTTCACCTGCAACCCCTGGGACCCTCTGCTGAGGAGTCCTACTTGCCAAGTGGTGCCAATTCAAGTTCCTGGGCCCTTGGAAGTGAGTTTTGGATGCTGCTAAGAAGAAACAAAGGCATTGACGCTGATAGACTTCAGAACTAGTGCCTGTCTGCAACTCTGCTGCTGTGCTGCTGCCTGCACTGGAGCCGTGGTCCCGCTCAACGCACCGACCGCAGGCTCCGACAATGCCGAAGCACCTCCAAAGCTCCACCACTACACAAGTCTCGAGCACCGCACCACCGAAGTCTGTGGCGCACCACTCCAACTCAGATGCCTGTGGCCTGGTTCGTCATCAACACCAAGAACCGCAACCTCGTGCTTGACTTTCGACACGTCTCCGACGCCGCTCCACAGTAAGGAACCGAGGTACTACACCTGCAACCACAGCATCACCTCCCCTTCAACAGTGAGGAACCAACGGCTGACCTCCTCTGCAACAGTAAGGAACTGACGCCGCACCAGCTACCACGATGCCTCCCCTCCTCTGTGTTTTGCATCGTCTTTGTTTTTCATGACGCCTCCAAGGTACTGTACTGGGGTCTGCCTAACTCCGTAACCAACCCTTGCTCCATCGAGATCGGATGGACTTTGTGTAGTCATCGACTGCACCCAAATAGCCCCTGTTGGAGTTATTTTTGGTTCCTAAGAGCTATACTTGATTTAATCTTTAAAAACTGATATTCGTTTTGTGTTTGTTGGATTTTTGTTATTTTGGTCTGGTTTAATCTAGATAAATATTGGCTTTTTTTCTAAACTGGTATGAAGTCCTTTTGTAGCGCTTTTACTGTGTTAATGTGTGTGTGTGTGTGTGTGTGTGTGTGTACAAATACTTTACACATTGGCTCTGGGATAAGCCTGACTGCTCTGTGCCAAGCTACCAAGGGGGTGAACAGGGTTTGCCTTAGATGTGTAGCCAACCTACTTACCCTGACTAGAGTGGTGGGTTCTGCCTGGCTTTGGTGCATACCCTATCCAACCAGAAACCCCATTTCTAAGTTGCACCCTCTAAAACCTTTTCCTAATAATCTTGAACACTTATTTCGATAATCCTGCATTGGCGCTTTGCTCCTTTCTATGGGCAGTGAGTCCTCCCTGAATTGCCCTGGAGAAGGGACGGGAATGGCAGGTATTCAGTTGTATTACTGGGCTACTCAGTCTTTGGTTACAAATGATTGGAAATGGTGCATAGGATGTCCCGGCAAACCAAGTTGAACTATCCCTATTGGGCCTCAATAATGTCGTGAACATGCTCTATGGTGCCCCGGTCCCAGAGACCATTGGAGTGGTCCTACTGAACTGGCGCTCAGTACTGCATTCAATCAGCTGGGATAAAACCCTGGCAGTACAAACCCCACTATGGCATGGGAAATGGCTGACACACACTGCTCAATTAAAAGGATTCAGCACTAATAGCCAACGCCGGGACATGGAAAACAGCCCATATGCCTATAAGAATTGTTCCCCTCCACAGTGTGGCACCAGCGTGGCACAATGCCATCCTGTGCATTGCCGGAGAACCTTTCTACAGGGCGAACTTGAATGTGTGAGGAGTGTTACAGATCAACCACCTTCTTGGCAAGGGTACCCTTAAAACATTCCCAATACTCAAGAGAGAGTTTAATCTTACCCAGGCAGATTACTGGAAACACCGCCAACTATCCGACTGCCTTCGGTCCGTATTAGGCCGACCTTCAATGGAGCTCCGGGCTTTCCCTATTTAGCAATACCTCTGCCTCTGGGGTGGATGCAACCAACTGGTCATAGAAACTATATGGAGTGCTCATAGGGGAAGCCCACTGGAAACCTAGCCTGGCCCTAACATGTGCTAAGTGGCATGCCGCCCTAGGCAGGGACTACACCCTGAGAGGTTTGGCAGAATTGCTCCGCTCCCATAATAGAGTTCTTCCGGAGCCCCAGCTCAATTTCTTGTATTTCAAGATACTGCATGATTGGTACTGGTCCCCGAAAAAGCTGCATCAAGCAGGCCTTCTGCCCTACAGCAGATGCTGGAGATGCCTAGAAAATGCATGCGATCTGCTACACATACTATGGGGCTTCCCGAAGAAACAACCCTACTGGGCTGTGGTATGGGCGCACCTTCAACAGTTCCACCCCTATTACATTCGCCCCTTATCACACCTCACTCTCCTTCATGACACTGATGACATCCCTGAAATGGACGTTCATACTCACGATGGCTGGCCACGGCATTAGCAGTGGCAAAAATATGCATCCTCCGCCACTTAAGTCAACCTGCATGCCCGACCCCTACGGAATGGGTGATAGAACTCCATAGGGTGGCCCTAAAAGAAAGGTTCATGTATAAACTGAAGGACAAACTGGACGCCTTTGATAGAGTATGGGGTGCCTTCCTAGAGACAGTTGAGACCCTAGCCTGAAGCCCGATACATGAGGTCTTCTCTGTCCTGCTTCTCCCGAGTCGAGAGTCTGACCAGACACCCAGAAGCCATCACATAATACAGAGCACACAGGCCATTCTCCCCACTGGCACTTCCTAGACAAGGTCCCACCGCCATGAAAAGGCAAACAGAAATGGTCTTTGGGGGCCCCAACCAGGGCCCCCATCCCCCGTGGGCCACTGCTAAGTGACCAGGGGGGCACATGTGGTGCCCTCCCACACATCCATGCACAGTGTTCCAGGCCCCACATGGTGCCTGGCACATGGTGCATGGATGTTGGTAAAGTACCTTTTTCTACTCCGGCTTGTGCTGCAGCCCTTTTCCAGGTTGCAGCAGAAGCCTCAGTAGAAAAAGGCATTGTACGACTGCCTGCATGGCGGTCGTATTGTAATAGGGCGGTCACCTGCCCGCAGCAATCGTGGTCCGACCGCCATCGTAATGTGCCCCTTGGTTATGATGCTTCTTTGTTGTATTTTCTTTGAAAATACAAATAAAGGTCGCAAAAAAAAAAAAAAATGAATGTGTCCTTGTGTAACGAAACTGGTGCTGTGTAAAGCGCTCTGATGCCCGATATCTTGGGGTCTAGTTCGCGCTATATAAAACTAAAAAAAAAATTAAAAAAAATGAAAGAACAGTAACCAGAATGTGAATCCACATTTTTTGAGATCCGCTTTGGCTCACCGCGGACTAAAAAAATCAGAAAGCACATGAACAGCAGGCGGCATCCAGTAGTCCATTGACCACTGTCAGAACGCCGGCAGACATGCAGGTCACAGTCTTTTTGTGCCAAAGGTATTTCCAGCCCTGCCAAGTACCACACATCAAGCGTTAGACTAACGCATTTTGGTGTGGTGGTCCTCATTACCGCACCAAAATTCGAAGTCACGTATTTATAGCGCCTCCTTAAGTTGCAGACAAACAGAGATGGGAGCGCCACTCATTGAGCAAACTATGGACCGCGCGCTGCTCTGGCAGCCCACAGTGTGTGACAGACTGCACTACACTGTGCAGTGCAACTGCACTGCTCTGCTCCGGTGTTGAATTAAAACATCTCATCTGCCAGGAGGTGGTTCTGGTCTCGCCAGCCAGGTTGGCTCAGCTCTGCTCAAACCGGCTGCAGCACCGCTGCGGCATTCGCAACATTGTCCAGTTGCCACCCGAGACAGAACATTAAGTCATTAAGTGGGCGGTGCGAGTGGGCGGAAGTTATGTTTGTAAGTTTAATTAGTTTTCAAGCCCGCCACTGCTTGCACTGCCGCTGTGCCGTTCATCATGATGCGCTGCTGCGACCGGACCAAGCTGCTGGAGACTTCTTGTCGTGGACATGGGGCTCACAGTCACTCTCGAGACCCCAGGAAGACTCTGTCTGATCCATCGAGGTTAGGTGAGCCTCAATAATCTTAGATTTAATTATATTATTTTATCTATTGCGTGAACGCAGTCTGGATGGACATCAAAGCACTTCAGCAATCACAAGACAACAGAACAAGCCGCAAGGTTGTTGATACAAAGCTGCAGGAGGTGTGAACTGATTGGCGCATGCGTGATCGGCGCAGCGGGCACAGCCTCGTAGTGACGTCACTACATTGACAGCACAGCACTGGATGCTGACACTGCTGGGGGTTCATTTAATCAGGGCAGCCGGGGTGCATTTAATCAGGGCTCTCGTTTGCTTTTCTTCGAGAGTTGAGTGCAAGAAACTTCCAAGTGCAAAATATTCTAGTGCCCTCCAGAACACCAGGCAGCTGCAGATTGAAAGCAAGACTGAGTAATTATAATTTATTAGCAGGCGGCTGAGATCATCGGCGCTGGGGCCTCTCACATCCGGTTTCATACAGTCGGGTCCCACAGTGCCCTTCCATTTCTGATGCTGCGCAGCAGTTTTAAGATGATACTATAGTTTCTCCTTGCTCAAATATGTGTAATTTCTGATATTTATATGTTTCCCCTGTCTTCATTGCTAGATTTTGCTTGCAAGAAACTGTCACTCATAGTCGTTTATTGTCACTCACAATTACATTGAAATTATGAAAATGTCACACATAAGTATCTGAAATCTTGGCAGCTATGTAGTTCTGTTGTCTATCGAATTTCTCCCCACACACAGCACTTTTTTGATAAATTACAAAATCAGATTTCTGAAACAACCTGCTGTTTCAGCAATTCTTATTGGCTACCCTTTCAAACAATAAAATAAGTCCCTGATTGATTACCCTTCTGATTGACCATTGTAATCACAGCTATTTTAGCAACCAACCATCATAGCTGGGATCCATTTCTCACTCTAAGAATGTGTGAAAGCATGAACACAGGCATTTTTTCTGTGTTCAGTCACAGTTTCACCATTTTCTCTAGTCTGACTGTAGAGCAGATTTTGGCATTTTTCAAAACAAATGGAGTAGGTAACGAGGGGCTTCAAAGAGGGAGAACGGGTTAAAAGGAGACAGGGATGAAAATGCAGTAATGTAAAGGAAGAAGAGAAGAAGAAGGGTACAGTGGGTAAGCAAAGAAGCCAAAAGCATGGTGCTGAGGAAGGGGAACCCCAGGCAGACAGGGTCTGCGAGCAAGAGGGAGGCTTAAAAAAGGCAACATTGAGAAAAACATATAAGAGATCCTCAGAAAAAAGTCTATATTTTCATCTGGACAAAATCTATCAATGCTGCTTTCATCAGATCACAATAATTTGCATGTCCCTAACCCGTAAATGGCAATATTTTATCTGAGTGGAAATACGGTGGGCACTGTACATCAATGGGAAGCTAACAAAAGGATACTAGATTCCTTGTTCAACTCAAACTAGACAGCTGACCTTATAGAGACATACATGGTATTAAATATAAAGTTATGGTATAAAAAGAATACCTAATACCTTTGAATTGGAAGTTAAATTATTTTGAATTCAATTAATTGCAATAAAAATAGATAAATACAATTTCTGAGCATCTAATTTACCCACTCCTCATATTTGTGCCACTTTTTGGGACTCCTCGCATGCGGTGGACAGCCTTCTGTGTCTCCAAAAGCAGTATAATGAAAAGGAACAACAAAGTTTCTCAAACCTCCCCTTGACATTATATATTGAAAATTTCACTCAGGGCACTGTCATACCCCACTGACATCATAAAAATGCATATGATGAAAGCCATCAAAGGTGGCAGATGTTTTGGACATGTCCATTCTCCTCCTGGCCTGTACTGTTAGACACTGTCCCATATTCTGGAACGCTAGCACCATTTTTATCAGGGCCAGACTGGCCATTCTGGCATCAACTTATTTGCCTAGTAGGCCGCAGGCTAGGAGTCTCTTGTCAGTGCAGGTTGGGAACTCCTCATGGAGGCACTAATAACACAAGCAATCCTACTAAAGGATCTGTCTAAATTCTTCTCTGTGGTACTGGCTCACGGGGCTCCAGTGCCACCACCTAGACCGGGGGCACATCTTAGAACAATAATCATCCGTATCTTCAATCACCGAGATCGGGTCGCGATCCTAAAAGCAGCCCGACAACAGGGGAAAATAAAATACGAAAACCCGACTATAGTCTCTTCCCAGAATTCACTATTAAAGTGCAAAGTGCAGCAACAACAGAGAAGCTTTGAGGGGGGTGAAAAGGAAACTGCGAGCAAGAAAATTCAAATACATGATGTTATTCTCTGCCAAACTCTGAGTAGTTGTGGAATGGAAGAGCTAGCACTTCAGAACTCCAGCAGAAGTGTTGGAGTGGCTGGATGGCTGGAGACCAGTCAGTTCCCGATGAAAAGAACGAGCAGCGACACATCGTAAGCAGGATGGTACCGACACCCAGGGAATTCCTCGGAAAGAGCCAAGAGGAAGGATTCATCAGCAGGGTCCCAGCGAGAGGATGAACAGAGACCAGGGCCAAACGGAAGCAGAAACAGAGAAGGATGAGAGACCAATTTAGATAAGATGAAACAGCATGGGCGGATAAACCCAAGTGCTGGCATACTGGGACAATCACTAGGGAGTATACATGACAAACTCTTCATGTCCTTCGCCAAACCACCGGCGAGAAGGCTACAAGGTTTGGGGCAACAGACACTTTGCACTATTGAGGTGGTGGGCACTTCTAAACCGATCATGCATGGGAGCAGAAATGGAGGAGTTAGGGAAACTGTTAAAGGTAATCTACCTAGTTTTCACATAGCACACACACACAGCAGGCCATCATAGACCGACTACAGTCTATACCCGAGGGGGCCTATCACAGGCATCACGTCCGGGGTGAACAAAACTAAACCAATATGATAAAACATTCCCTTACCCCAATGGCCAAGCCCCAGACACTGAAGATCTTATTCTGGAACATCAACATCCTAGGGAACAGTCTCAAGAGGGGTTGGTAATGCAATACCTAACGAGGGAGGGTCCTGGCATTGTATTGCTCCAAAAGACTCACCTCAGGGGCAACTATTACAAAGCCTTAGACTGATATGGCTATGACATGTGAGCACCTGCAGGCTACACAGCAGACTCACTGGGGTAGGCATCCTAACACGAAATTCAACACCATATATCCCAGGCAACACCTGGATAGACACGCAGAGGTAATATGTTTCCTAAACAGGGCAATGGGATGGACCGATGGTGAACCTCTGCTCAGTATATATTTACCCCAGACTGTATGCAATTGCACTGAGATATCCACACTGCTACTACAACTCCAAAAGGGCATCCTATTACTTGGAGGAGACATGAATAAGGTGGCTTTAGAGGAGATGGATAGACATCCACCAAGAGGAGGGAAACAGGGGGACACAACTATCCACCTTCTTTGGTGCTTTGGGTCTGGCAGATATCTGGAAGGCACACAACCCCCAGGAACAACAATATACATACCACTTTGGTGCACACGGGAGTCTCTCCTGGCTGGACTATAAGCACAGATCCTTACGACTGACACTTTGTGGGGCCCAACACCTCGTAAGGAGTATATGGGACCACGCACTGACCTAGGTAATGCTTCAGGGCAAAATTGGCAGAGAACACAGACAATGGGTGCTCAACCTCTGGCACCTGAAAAACAAGCGCCTACAAACAGGCCTACGCCTAGGTACTGACAATTAGTTTAACAACAATGTAGAGACAGTGGACTCCCCATCCACACTATGAGAAGAATACAAAATGGTAAAAAGGGGACAGGTGCTGGCCCTAGTATCAGGGGAGCATAAGAAGAAAAAGAGACACTTACAAATGGTAGAAAAAGAAATTGAGGAACGAGAAATCTTTACTGCCTCTCAAGCAAACTTACACTCCACCCACAGACTAGCCCAAAAACAAAAGAAATACAGTGTTATTGTGTAAGATGGTGCCAAAGCTACCTACCTAGGAACACAGCATAGTCTCCACAAAGTAGGCAACAACGAAGGCAAACTACTGGCCTGGTTGGACCAAATGGAACAATCGACCAACTGGGTTCATGGGATCAAAGGAACAGATGGGGAAACCCACATCAGCAACTCACAAATAGCAAACGAGTTTGCAAACTATTATGCCAAACTATATACAATGGCGACAACAGATCCTCGGCAGAGCTGACCGCTCTGTTGCAGGAACTGGGGCTTGCTCAACTGACTATGGAAGATAGACAGGAGTTAGAGACAGTTAGAGACAGACATCATGCCAGGCAATATATTCGCAGCAACTAGAGAATTGCAACCCTGAAAGGCGGGGGGACCCAATGGGTTCCCCATAGAATTATATAAAAGATTAGCCACTAAACTCTCACCACACTTTCAGACCATGTACAAAGAGGCGGGAAGGGTCAGCTGGCCCCCAGCAAACCAACGAATAGCCACCATAGTGGTGATACCAAAGGCTAGCAAGCTCCCTGATGACTGCGCCTCCTACAGGCTGATTTCACTGCTAAATGCTGAAGTCAAATTCCTGGCCAAGATATTGGCCACCAGGTTGAAAAAAGTGATTACCAACTTAGTGCACCCCGATCAGGCAGGCTTTGTGCCTAACAGAAGCACAAGACTTAACTTGTGACACTTTGCCGGCGGGCTGGGCTACATTTAAGGGATAAAAAAACATACACTGGTGATGGCGCTAGATGCCACAATGGCGTGGAATGGAACTACATGTTCGCGGTACTAGACAGAATGGGCTTCTTCCCCAAATTCACGAGCTGGGTTAAGCTCCTCTATAGCCAATCACTAGCCAGGTTTAGGGTCAATGACACATACTCAATAGTCTTTGACCTGCGAAGGGGTACCACACAGGGCTGCCCACTGTCACGCATGATATTTGCACTGGCGCTAGAACCCCTGGCAGCATGGATAAGGCAGGACCCACTAGTCAGAGGAATACACTGAGAGGGAGGTTAGGAAGACAGCATATTCTAATGTGCTGAGGACATATTGTTCTATGTGATGGAGCCCGAGCACACTATAGACAGACTCATGCAAATATTCTGCAACTTTGACAACTATTCCATATTTAGGAATAATTTAGGTAAATCCCTGAATTACCCTCTGATGGGGGCCACACTGCGACTGCCCTGGGACTGCACAATGCCTGTCGCTCTTGATGGTGTCAAACATTTAAGAACATACATTACCCTGGACCAGAATGACTTCCTAAAACACAACCTATACACATTCCTTGACCACTTTAAGAAGAATGTTCACCACTGGCGTAGACTGTCACTATCACTTATGGGAAGGGCAGCACTGTTTAAGATGATGACCCTTCCAACACTCCTCTACGCCTTACAAAACATGTCCTATAAGGTCCCAACACAATTCTTAAAAGCAGTTGAAGGATCTTGTGGGATGGGCCCTCCTCCACCCCTGGATTGCACTCGCAAAACTGATGGGAGGAGTGTACGAAGGGGGTATAGCCCTACCAAACTTTAACAACACCAAAACGGTGGTCTCTGTCTGGCACCAGGTTACATCTTCTCTGGGTTGGAGAGGCAAACTCACAACAGAAACTCCACTATGGGCCAGTAAGGTGCTGGCAGCTCTGGGAGACCAGAACGGCCTGTATAAATGGGGACAGTAGCATCTTGAAGCTGAGGGACCTTTGGGAGGGAGGAAGGAAAGATGGCCCCCCTGGGAATGCTCCAGGAAATTTACCACTTGTCAAAGACAGAAACATGCCACTTCTTACAGGTCATACATGCTCTATTGTCACATACCACTACAAGGCGCTGAGAGTCAAGACTTCTTGCCACTGGAAGAGGGAGTGTTGACAGAACCCCTGACTGAGGGAGCTATCTCCTTCCTTTACAGGAAAAAAGTAAAGAACTCACCGGGTGCCTCCAATGAGTAAAAGATACCTTTGAGACTAATTTAGGACCATTTGATGAAGGAGACTGGGAGAAGGCACTACAAAGGCCCAGAGAGGAGGCCATACAGGGAAAGTTGATCCTGGTGCAGTTACATGGGCACAGGGCATACAGTGTGAGAACAACCCTGACAAGATGGGAAGACATCAAACGGGACATGCCTAAGAGGGCGTGGGATGGAGGGATCTTTTACCACACCTTATGAGAATGCCCGCAATACCAACATATTGACAATCAATTCTGGGCACTATCTCAGGCACAATGAAACTCCGATTAACAACATGCCGAAACGCATTCTACTTAAAATAATAGATGAGGAAACTAGCACAAATCATCTAGGCCTAGGTGGTGCACTAGGCCTGGTGTTGGCGAAAATAAATTTTGCCTGGAAATGGGGAACCAAAGAAGCTCCAACACTGGAGGAATGAAACAGGGACATGGACTGGTGTATGCTGTCTATGAGAGCAGGGGCTGCCCCATAAAATGGTAAAGGATTTGGAGAGCATGGGTATCAAACAGTGGGGCACTTAGGGCTCCCACAGGGAGGGGGGGGCAATTCTACTGTACGAACGAATGTCAAGCCATGTTCCACTGGTTTGTGGGGCGCTGACCAACTGTGTAATGTTGTGCTTTTTACATGTCTCTAAAAAACAATAAAAACAAGTTAAAAAAAATATTTTTCATTTCCTGACAATATTTCTGGAGCTTATCAAATTCACCTTAGGTGTGTGGCACTTTAAGACCTTGCAAAGGTTCAGAGGCTTGAACACCTGGCTCAACTAGGCAGAACCCCTTGTTTAACAAAGAATTGGATAGATGTTCTACCCTTGGTGGTGGAGCTTAGATATTTTCTCCATATATTGATACACCATTGCTACTTGGATAACAACATCACCCATATATACACATTATGTACTATGGGGAATAAAGAGCATCACCATACATTGTTAAATGTTATTTTCTTGTTAGGATCTATTTGACTTTCAGCCATTGCACCGGAGCAAACCAATTAACAAACAAAAGGTACAATGAATCTTTAGCAAACACTTCCCTTCAGTTACAAAGTAACTTTCTGCAGTTCTTCTGGGAGGCTTGTTTAACAATAATAACAGTTGAGAAGGGGCCAGCCACTAAAAAGAAAAAAGCACAGATTTCTTGCTCAGTGTCACAACTCACTCCATGCGCTCTCGTGCCCACCAACAGGGGGCTGAATTTTGGGACTCTCCAATGTTCTAATAAGCTTCTGGACCTTCCCCTGCATGCATATCCTGACGTCCAGCCATTTGGACGCTATTTGGAAATTGCCATCCATCCCCAATCCATGCCGGGTTTTGTGGAAGCCAGTCTGCTCATGCTTGAAACTCCATTACCTATAATCCCATGCTCACTGCTTCATCTCCATCCCTGAAGGCCAAGGATGGGTGGAGGGATTCAGCACACCTGTAGCTGGCAGTTGCTAGCCTGCTCACACCTGATGCATGTAATTACTGTGAGCTCTTTTAAGCCCCAGCTCCTTTTAGTCCAGGGTTGGTCATTATAGCTGTGTTCTGCGATACCGACCCTTGTTGCTTGAGCTTTTGGTATCATTGTTGCTGAGCTATAGCTGTTCCTTGATTCCTGAGCTATAGCTATCCTTTTTCTGACCTAGCAGTGTTACCTTGATGCCTGTTCGTGAGCTGTATATCTCTTGTTCCTGAATTAGCACTTCCTTTAGTGCTACCTATATATCTTGATTCCTGAGCTGCAGTTATTCCTTGTTACTGAACTAGCACTACCGTCAGTGCTACCTTGACTCCTGAGTCTTAGCTATTCCTTGTTTCCTTGATTCCTGAACCAGCATTATCTAGTGCACCCTTGAAGCCTCTCTCCTGTATTTACTTTCTCCCAATCCCTGTTTTTCTTCCCATTACCTTTGTTCCAATTCCTAGTTTGCTGTCTTCCTATTCCTACTGTCACACTTCTAGTTTCCTTGTATGTTTGCTACCTGCTTTCTGCCAAGTGTTCCTTTTCTTTTCCCTTCTTTCCTGTACCTTGATTCCTTGATTTCTGAGCTATAGCTAATTCCTTGTTCCTTGAACTAGCACTGCCTCCAGTGCTACCTTGTTTTCTTGATTCCTGAACCAGTACTATTTTGTGCACCCTTGTAGTCTCTTTCCTTCTGTATTTTCCTTTTCCCAGTCTCTGACTTCTTTCCATTTACCTTTTGTTCCAGTTTCTACCTTGCTGTCTTCCTGTTCCTGCAGTCTTAGTTTTCCTTATCCTTGTGGGTTTTTGTTTCTTACCTTCTTCCTTCTGCCAAGTGTGCCCTTAGTTTTCCCTTCTTTCCTGTTAACCACTTCTCTTTGCTGGCTCCTTGTCTATTGTGACTGTGTATTAAGTTCTACAACCTTGCTGTTACCGCCTTGCGTGTTCCTGTTTGATCACCAGGATCCGTGGGCACAGCTTACAACCTAGGTGGTGTTTCTTGTTCACTGTGAGTATTGTCTTTGAGTTACATTTATAACATTACCATAGGTATCAGCTCCACAAACCCTGCCTTTGCATGTATATCCTATATGTGGGTATTTGCAGTCAGTATCTGTAACAGCAATTATGTATGTGAAACTTACTGCGCTTCAATCTTACATGTGGAGCTCCCAAGTGCTTTCCCCCACAATTCATTTATTGTTGATGTTGTTGTATATATATGTCTTGCACGTCCATCCTAGGTGCTAGTTATTCTGAATGCTGAATTGCCTCTTGAGTGTCTGACCTTTCTGAGTCTTCGCCATCTTGTTCCCTTGTGCAGACTTTCCCTTTGGATCCCTTTTCTCCTCTGACTCCCTGTGTGATTCTGGGCAGTGCTGTAGTCCTGTTTCTGCTTACTTTTTCTACCCAGCCACCAGTCCTTGCTAGAGTCAGTGACACATGCCAGTGTCCCTGACAAAGTCTTGACACTCAGTTCAGTCTCATTAAAATCAGACAGAACAGACTTGCTAGAATGTTTGTTTGATGATGTCAGCGCGGGTTTTGACATCTTTGTGGCATTATTCGCCAGAGGCCCTCTTTAACTAAGACATGGCATGGTGAGAATTATCAGGTTGTTCCAAATAGAGAAAAGAGGAGGTGAAAGAAGAGGGGTGGGGTTGCCTTGGTTTGCTCAAAAACATTTTGTTGTAGTGTGCTTTTGCTCTTTTTGGCGCTGGATTCTGGTAAGTTTATCTATTTCAGGATTAGTCCACATTTTATGTCTATCAGCCAGTTTTCAATAGAGCGGTTGACAAGGCCTTCCATGACATGGCTATGCACCGTTTTGCAAGCACTAGGGTACAATCTATGAACTTAGCAGTGTAATTACATTTCTTGTCTGCTCTGTATTCAAAGTAGACTCAGAAGTGGGTCTAGTTCAATTGGTTTTTCAGTGAGCTCTGGTATAGTGGTTTTTCATATTGCTAATAGTGTGTGACCATTGGATATCCCAGTGTCTTGTAGTAAAAACCAACCTCTTTGATTTACACCTAGGTTAGCTTCCATCTGCCCCCTCAATTAATGCTTGTTAGTGCTATAGTTTGTAACAACACTGCAAATGGGCACATTGCAAAATCTGAATTTCCTTCTGTGTCTTCGGGGGGTGGAAAAGTACATGACACGAGTCTAGAGTCCCTTTTTGGTGTGAATTATATCTTTGACCAGTCTTAGCTTTTCAGAGAGTAGCATGTTGCATTCTGGGCTATTTTGAACCAGTTTCATGAACATCTCATTAGAAAAAAGGGTGTAATTTTAACCATTTATATAATAACGTTGTGTGACATTATAATGCATTTGAGTGACACTTTATTGCAAGATGAACAAATCCCTTATGTCTATATTATTATATAAATGGTTGAAATTACCCTCTGGTCTCCAATTTAATTCTCATATAACTGTCTCAAAACCGCCCAGAATGCAACATGCGACTCTCTCAAAAACCAAGACTGGTCAAAGCTATTGTTCACATACAAAAGGGGACACTTGACACGTGTCTTGGACTTGTCCTCCCCCACAGACAGAGAAGGGATTTCGAAATTAGCAATATATCCTTTTGCAGTGTTATAAACTCTAGCACTAACAAACATTAATTTCTTTTGGCCGTAACGCTATTAAAGTATGGTACTTTAACGCTAGCCGCTGGAGGAAGTAGAGGTACGTGGGGTTCTACACCACCCCCAAAATAACCATGCTGGAATTCAAAAAGGGAAACATAATTAACAACGCCTTTACATTATGATTATACATATTACATTTTTTATACATTAAAAGTTAGAGGCATTTTTTTATAATTGTGAAGTATGATGAAAACAAAGATTTTAATTCAATCAAAACCAATCAAGTCACTTTACTTGGTGATGCACAAATGATAAATATTGTGAAACCTGATTTTTACACTTTATTGTTTAAGTGCTATGTAGTTCAATCAGTAAAACTGCATGTCAAATTTTGTGGCCATTTTAATGGAAAATTAAATGTAGTATGTGTATACGACAGTGTGCTACCACACCATACTTTTGTAATATATGTGCAATAGTGTGCTGCAAAATGCATTACTGGCAACATAACAAACCCTTGCTACTCTTCTGCAGAATGAGCACGGCTCATTTGCTAAGCTTGTTCTTTTAGCATGGAGCTTACATTTTTCCCAGTTGCTATGACTTTAGTGATGGAACACTGAAGTCAGCCCCCCTCCCTTTGAAAATTGTTCCACCACCATTGCTTTAGTGTAAATGAAGGTAATGAACCTAAGCATTTCCATAATTATCCAGGGTGTTAAATTACTGCCGTGCACTAGTTCAAGCGCTGTGTGATAAAGTAGAAAACTGAAATGAATTATTTACCTAGTATCACACAATTTGGTGAAGCAGGGAAACTGTGATTCATCTAAAGTTTTCTAGTTTCATCCTGTGCTATTCAGCTACTAGATCAAACAGTAATACTTTGTTTTTAAATTTTGGGGTATGATGTTAGAGAATGCCACTTTTATTGCAGTTTTCCATACCACAAACTTCGTCCAAGGTCATAAGAGAGCTTCATAACAAATTCAGAGTAGTTGTACATTTAGTTTTCAAAGGTCTTTAAGAGATTTTCTCTGGATTCCAAGGATGTGGAGTCACAGCTGGGTTTTGAACCTGGTTCCCATGTTTTGGGGTTGGTAGCTCTAGCAACTAGGCCACATCTCCTCATATGAAAGCTTGCCTCACTTGGACTCGAGCTCCCAAGTGGAAGAACTCGAGACGAGCCACTGGCTCTTGCCAATGGTTCTATGACTCAGGGCAAAATTAATAATTAGCCTGAGGTAAATAGTAACAAAAAGAATTTAGTCCAGACAGACACCTGGCACCACTTTTCTGCCAACTGGAGGCGTGATTCCACTGCAGTTTACAAACACTATACTAACGTCAAGCAAACCACAGAAATGTTGGCGCACAAAACAGGATAAGAGAAAACCTCTAGTATATCAGGGCCAGCATTTTGTCATGTTTACCTCTGTCCGATATGCATATCTCATCCTCCAATATGCCTAGACCTACCTCCAATGAGCTATCACAAGCATTTTCCCACAGGTGCCCTTTATACCAAGAATTGCCTCCAGTAGGTCAGCACCATAATTTTTCCACAGGTGAAGCACATGCTAAGAATTAACTCTGATTTGCCTGTGTCTGTATTTTGGGATGGGTTTCAGTATTGTGCCAGTTATGCCATGCTACACCACAAACTACATCTACTATGCCTGTGTCAGTATTTTGCCATGGGTGTCCCACAAACGAGTAGCCAGAAAATGTAAATACCCCCCACTTGGAACCAAAGCTCTGATGGCACCAAGCAAACTAAGCAAGTGAGCTTGAACCTCCCTAGAACAACTCCCTATTCTCTTCCATGCAATGTATAGCCACTCATCCTTCCAGCCTTCCATACCTGTTGATATCAACCATGTCTCCTTTACATTCTGTCATCCATTTATTCTTTAATTTAATCTGTCACCATTCCATCCATTCATTGGTTATTTGATCCATCCATCCTTTCACACCTCCATCATCTATGCATGCATCCATCAATACATCCATCCACCCATACATCCATTATTTAACTTACCCATGCATCAATAAAGTCTTTCATCCATCAATTGATTCTTTTATCCACCCATCCATTTATTCTCTCAGATTTCCCTTTACTATGCGATCTATCCACCCATCTTCATAGATTTCCATTTACTCTGCCATTCTTTCACCCACCCAGCCAGTCATCCTCTCGGATTTCAGTTTACACTGGAATCCTTTCATCCACACATCTATCCATCCATCCTTTCAAATTTTATTTAGCCTGCTATTCTTTCACCCTTCAATCCACCAAGCCATCCATTCTGATTTCCATTAATTCTGCCATCCTTACACCCACCCATTTAACCATTCTCTCAGATATCTATTTACTCTGCCATTCTTTCATCAACCCATCCATCCTCTCAGATTTCCATTTACTCTGCTATCCTTTCACCCTTGGATCCATCCACTCTGATTTCCTTTAGACTGACATTATTTTACCCACTTAACTGGGATTTACCTAAGCCACACAAAGCCACTTTGTGGGGCTTTACGTGGTTTAGTAAATCCAAAGTAACGTGAGGCAGCGCATAGAGCTTCCTTGAATTATCTTGCACTGGGAAGTGGTTCCATGTGTGGAGCTAGGGCATTCCTATGTATCCATCCATGGATTGTGACACAATCCTACATTTACTACGGTCAGGAAACCTGGGATTGTTCCAAATGGAGCAACTCCCAGACCCAGGCATACCAAGGAGAATTATCTTTATTTATCCTTGTTACTTCCTTTTTCCATGTGAGCTACATTCATGCATCCCTTCCTTCACAAAATGAATCCTGCTCATAACGCAGGAACCGTTGCACCATGGTGTCTGCATTAGCACTACACAGCACTCACTGCGCCAGTTGAAGGAGACACATATGGCACATTTCTGCTCTCTCCTTTCATGCAACACAGTGCAGCATGTTCCCTTGCTACATTGTGGAGCCTGAAAGTTTAGTAAATCTGGGCCTAATATTTTTGAGGCCTGTTCCTTCATTTGGTCATTGGCATGCATATATTGAATGCCTAGAGGGCAGAAGTCTTTGCGCCAAACATTGGAAACTGTAATATTCAAATTATATACCCAGATGGTTTTGCACGATTGCTTGGGGCTGATTGGCAGTAGACATTTTCATATTATAAGAAATTCCAGCCATTTCTTTGAAGTTTAGACATTTGGGAAGTGTGTGGTATGTTGATTGTACAGAAAACTAAGCTACTTCTAGCTTGCTTCTTTAAAGAGTTCAGGGTAATTTAGAGAGGTACTGTATGTTTAACTTGTATTCCTTGGCTTTTTATGTTGCTTTATTAGAAAAAAATTACAGTATTCTATTTCCCCCCAATTGTTTTGTAATAATGAAGTAGTTGACGTGAGGACCTTTGTATATTCCAATAGACATCGCTTTCCGCACACTGCAGGATGCCGAACACCAGAGGCTTTGGACCACACAATGTTAAGCTGCGAAAGTTGGAAGTTAGCAAAACAAGATCCTTGGACAGCATGTGCTGAGTTAGATGAAGAACCTGCACTGCCATTTTCCGGCTGTACTCCGCATTGCTTGATTCTGAGTCTCTTGCATATACAACCACTGGTACACCAATGGCTACTAGTCCATGTTTGAAACAGTCAGAGTTCATACATCTTAGATATAGGGGAACTCATAGATGTCTCAAGACTCAGCACAGTTTCATCATCAAACTGAAATGAGTTATGCTGCCATCATTTGCACTCTTCTTGGACACCAGAGACATCATACAAGTTTTCAGTAGTTCAGCAGGGAATTCAAACACATTGTTTTCAACATGAATGGTTTAAAATCTACTGTCCATTGCTTGCCTACAATGCTAAACTTCAAGGCGCCTTATGCAAGATGTGTGTACACTTGGCCCGTAAAGAAGTTAGAAGAGGTTCTCATCAAGCTGTGGGGAAATTGGCGGGAGAGGAGAACATGGCGGCCGGCTGAACGCCTAGGTCGCGAGCTCCGCAGTCGAACGGATAAATAACTTTAAAATACTTATGGTTAAGCGTGGTACACTGCACGGGACTGCGAGGCTGTGAGGACCCCCCCCCCTGGTGGGGTCCGTGTTTGGCGGTGAATTGCGGCGTCTGTTTTTGGCGCTGTTTCTCGTGAGGGCGAGCTCCGATAAGCTGTCGAGCAGTGCGGCGGCCCCGCCCGTTATCGCTCGGAGACTGTGGGACGAGCAAGTGGGGATTGCCGGGAACTTGCGAGAGCAGGAGAGCGAGGCCAGTGATGTGCGGTGAGGGGACTGCATGGAGGAGTTGAATGGGACCGGGAGCTGTGGAGGTATTGGGAGGTGTGCTGCCCCCCGTTCCCTGTGACGACGGAGTCCGGACTGGTAAAGTGGGAAGTGAGCTGGGGGACTTTTGGTCTGTGGCGGCTTACACATTTCAGCATTTACGTAGGGTTATACTTAAGCAGAACTTTAGAGGGGCTCCTTACAATTTATTTTATCACTCAGACTCCGTGGGGCTATTAGGTGTCCCATTACTCTATGTGGAGCCCCCTTGTGGTCACGCTAAACCCTGGCTGAATGTAAATAGACTAAATAGACTGAATAATAAATATCAAACGGGCTCCTACAGCCAACTTTTTTACACAGATGATGAAGTGAAATCCTTCGTTTGCATGAATCCTAATAGGAAAAAAGGTCAAGGCAAGAAGAGGGGCTCGTCTGTTTCACAGCTGTCCTTGTCACCTGTAGCGGGTAAGAACGATAAGCATAAATCTATTGTCGCTAATATTACGTTAGACACTTCAGGAAATGAGTCTCAAAAGCCGAACTTGCTGCGGCAAGGGGGGGAGGACACAGTGTCGCTAGACAAAATTGTTGAGCCAGCTCAGGAACAAGTTAAGGATTGGAGTACACTACAGGATATTGGTTCAGCTAAAATTACTAGTAGGAAACAGAGGGCCCAAAAACCTAAAGGAGGTACGACAGCAGTGGTTTCCACTAGAGCCGCAAAAATAGCAAAAAAAGAACAGCTAAAGAGGGGCTCTAATTTAAAAGTTACTCCCTCATTGCGCTCCTTTTTTAAAATCCAAGAGAAGCCAATGCAGAGAGAAGCTTTAACTAATGCAACGTCTGTGTCATCATTGAAGACAATGGAGTCACAAAATAAATATCAAGCCCTCATGTTAGAAGATCAAGGCCAGGACGATGAACATATCACTGATGGCACTTCAGAAGAAGCCCCACAAAGAGAAGCCCCACAAATTGAGGACCACCTACAACAAAGTAAGTTTGTTGATGATCAAGGAAGCGAGCAAGTTAGAGATACTCCTTTAAGGGGCGATATGGGGGTTTTAGCGGCCTCATTGTTAATGGAGATGAAAAATGGGTTTGCCAAATCTGAGAAAAATCAGGAGAAAATTCAGGCCACTTGCGATGCTCTGGAGGCTAAAGTTAACGCTTTGGTAAACAGAGTGGTGGTGGTCGAATCGGCTCTGGAACAAATTAGGGATGATGTGAGGATTTGTCAGAGTGACATTGAGAAAATATCTTCAACAGAAAGTGAACTCAGGGATAAAATTGAGACTTTAGAAAACAACGTTAGGAGGAATAATCTACGCTTACTGAATATTCCTGAAGGTCAGGAAGGCCAAAATATAAGGACCTTTGTAGTAAGTCTCCTGAAAGGTTTTATACCTGATTTGGACGAAAAAAGTTGGACGAAGACATACAAAGAGTCCATAGAGACCCATTTAGGCTTAACAGAGACAGGAAAAACCCACGCAGAGTTCTAGTCAATTTTAAAACGTATTCAATAAAAGAACGTATACTGAATAAAGCTCTAAATTCCGGCAACTTGACAAGAGATGGATATAATTATAAAATCCGCTCGGACATATCCAAGGCTACAGCGGACAGGCAATGGGCCCTAGGAAAATACATGCAGGACCTTAGGGCTGAAGGAGCCACTGTTCAGATGAAATTTCCAGCCCTTTTACGCATAAAGTGGTGTAACAAAACCTATAACATCAGAGTCCCAAAAGAAGTGGAACAGTTACTAGAACTTATGAAGACAAACAGGGATAAGTAGCATTATAAGCCAAAATGCTTTGAAAAACTATAGCCGTTCGACTGCGGTCCTCAAACTGGGCAACTAGGTTTGCTCAATGGAAATGGGGAGGGTTCTCCAGGGTGGGGGTATAAATATCTTTTCTGGGGGGTTTTTTGTGCACGTTGATAATTTCTCTGGGTGGGGAGCATTTGGGGAAAAAATTAAAAAAAATATTTGTCCGATATGTAAATTATATAGCAAACAGGGAGGGAGCCATATGCAACAAGAAAGAAATCAACTCAATGGGTGATCTGAAGATAGTAACTTGGAATGTGAATGGGTTAAGAACAAGGGGTAGGCGTCAAAAGATTTTTGAGTACCTTAAACAACAAAATTGCGATATCATCATTTTACAAGAGACGCATCTGCTAAGAGACGAGTGGCTTGAAGCCATAAAATATGAGAGTTGGATTGGGGAGACCGTTTCTACTAACCAAACATGTAACACCAAGGGTGTCTCTATTATTATTAGAAAATCACAAATTTGTACGTTAACAGGACAAACAGTAGATCCAAGAGGAAGATGGGCTATAGCAAATATAAAAGTTAATGACATCGCCCTCTCCGTAGTGGGGTATTACGGCCCCAATATAGATGATCCAGCGCCTCTTCAGTCATTATACTCGCAGCTGCTATTACAGTCTACTCCAATAATAATAGGTGGTGATTATAACATTTTACTAGATCCCAAAAGAGATAGACACCCCCCACGTAGAGCCTTAAATCTACCTAAGATGCGAGAGTACTTGAACAGACTCAGAGAAGACTTGGGTTTAATTGATATTTGGAAATTTAAAGGGGATCAAACAAATAAATTTACTTTTAGAAACTATAAGTATGGCCATGCCTCAAGATTAGACTTCTTTTTAGTTGATAAACTTCTAAGTAACAAAGTTAAGAAAGTCCAGCACTTGCCCGCACATCTGTCCGACCACTCATTGGTCCAATTATATATTAAGTTTGAGTTAAGGCAGGGCGAGAAAAGGTGGACTTTGGATCGAACACTCCTATTAGACCAACAAGTTATCGACAAACTAGGAGTAACAACGGAAAATTACTTTAAGGAAAATGGTGAAGGGGAGGTGTCCAAAATCATAGTCTGGGATGCGTATAAAGCCATGCTTAGAGGCACACTAGCCGGTATAGCGATTGGAAAAAATAAACTGAAGAAGCTTAAAATCTCACGAATAGAGGCAGACTTACTAGAGAGACAAGCTAACTTAGAAATCATGACTCCTGAAGAAGATCGTAGTAGTTTAAAAGAGGAAATAATGAAACTGAAACAGGAGCTTACCTTGGACCTAGAGAAAAAGATAAGGAGGAGATGGCAAGCTAGTACTTTCTCAAACTATGAATATGGGGAGAATAGCGGTAAATTGTTAGCTTGGAAGCTCAAGACTGAGTTAAATAGAAACAAGATAACAGCTATTCATAAGGGAAACAGAGGAAAATTAATTGAAGATAAGGCGGGCATTGAAGAGGCCTTTGAGCTTTTTTTCCAGTTATTATATGAGGAAGACCTAGCACCTTCATCCCTAGCAATAGATACATATTTAAATAAATCAAGCGTTTTGAAGTTAGATGAAGATTCTTGTAAAATTTTAAATGCAGACATCACCTTAAAGGAGGTCCTGGAAGTAATTAATAATCTTAAAAGAGGTAAGGCAGCTGGGCCGTACGCCATTCCTAATGAGTTTTATGTAGCTTTAAAAGACTGTCTCGCACCTAGATTAACTGTCCTCTTCATTGCTATCTTTTTGGAGGGCCTTCCAATTCCTAAATCTTGGAATGAGGCGACGATTAGCCTGATACTAAAACCAGGTAAAGACCCTTTGTATTGTGAGTCATACAGGCCAATCTCGCTCCTTAATACAGATTACAAAATCTTTGCCCAGGTTTTAGCAAAAAGGCTTGGCTCCTTATCTGATAAACTTATTTATGAGGATCAGAAGGGATTTATTAAAGGCAGACAGCTACATGATCTTACACACCAATTGATCGGAGCCATTGATATCGCAACTCAAGAGAAAGTACCCTTGGCAATTTTTACATTCGACGCGGCCAAGGCATTTGACCGTGTTAATTGGTCATACTTACAAAAAGTCATCTTACATAATAACTTAGGTTTAAATTTCTCACGGGTAATAGCTAATATTTATTCGGCTCCTATGGGGAAAATACTCATTAATGGAAGCATTTCAAACAGTTTCCAAATTAAGAGAGGCACTAGACAGGGGTGCCCACTTTCACCCCATCTCTTTAATTTATATATAGAGCCGCTAGCCAATATGATTAGGACATCTAAAGAAATTCCCCCTTTTAGTTTTAATAACTGGGAGTTAAAGGTGGCATTATATGCTGACGATTTGATGATTTATTCGTGTAATTTAAACGAATCATGGAAGAGTATAATCAGCATATTAACAGATTTTGGGGAAATCTCTGGCTATCAAATAAACAATCATAAAACAGAGGTAATGCATTGGAACATATCTACTCCACAAATTGAGTCCAAGAAAAAAATCAAATATCTAGGGATCCAAGTTCTAAACAGTACTGATGTTATCGCCCAAGTAAACTTGGATTTAAAAGCTAAAGAGATGAGGAAATTATTGAAGTCTTGGAACTGTCTATCTCTTACCTTCATGGGGAGATCTAATGTAATAAAAATGGCTATCCTACCGAAATTCACTTTTATTTTTAACACGATTCCTTTGGAGTTTAATTTACGGAGTCTAAGAAAAATACAGGGCGAAATAAATTCGTTTATTTGGGCATCTAAAAGTGTAAGGTTAGCATGGAAGAAACTGTCCCAGAAGAAGAACCAGGGGGGGATAGCTAGCCCGGATCTTACGTCATATTACAAAGCTTTCCACTTTAAGAATATAAGGTGTCTCTTTCGAGACTATGAGTCATATTCTCCCTACTGGAAAGCAGTGACAAAATATGATCATTGTCTCTATAAGTTCGGACATCAAAAGTTCTTCAAGAAAATCAGACTAAAGGTGCCAAGAGCAGCATTTAAATTATGGTCAGACATAAGGAAACTGTGGCATTACCCATACTATAGCCCTCAAGCACTGATATGGAACTCACCAGGGACCCCCGAATGTCTGAAAGACTCATTAGCTCTTTCGTTGAAAAGGGTTGGGATCATCAAGTGGGGAGAGCTGTTGGAACATGGTAATTTAAGATCCTGGGATGAGTTAGTGGAAAGAACGAAGAATGGAATATCCAGGTTCAAATTCTACCAGCTGGTTAGCTGGTCTAAAGACCAAACGATCTGGCCAGATTATGTTGGGAGCCTGGAGGCCAAACTGCATAAAGATCCTGGGAAGAAAGAAGTATCAAAGTGGTATTGGCAGTTGGTGGAGAAGAAGGAAGGCGATAATGACACCTCAGACCTTAAGTGGAAGAAGATCTTTCCGGCTCAAGAAATACAGCAAGCCTGGCAAGTATCCTGCACTTTTTAATGGCACATTATAATTTCTACACCTCTCAGGAAAAATCATTTGTTTACCTTGCACAGATCATATTGGACCCCTGAAAAGTTGTCAAAGATGAATATCCAGATGATTAAGAAATGTCCAAAATGCGGCGAGAGGAAAGCAAATGATATCCATATGTTTCATTCATGTCACTACCTTGACACATTTTGGAGTGAAATTGGTAAGATTATTGATGGAAGCCTAAATACAACCATCAAGGTAAGAACTTTCAATGTTATTTTTGGCATATTGGATATCGATGAATCCAATATCACGTTAACAAAGATGCAGAAATATCTTCTGTTTACATTTATCTTAATTGCAAGACGTGAGATCTGTATAAATTGGATCCTCCCTTTCCCTCCTAAGGTTGAGGACTGGGTTCGATCTGTAGATAAATTTAGGAATATGGACAGAGCCAGATGGGAATGTAAATGCACAAAACACTGGGATTTATGGGATACATATACACGGTAGGATAGGAAGGGATGTCCAATGATTTAAACTACAGCGATTATGGTCACCATGAGTTTTTACTGGGGCTGTTATAGTGATGCATCAACTCATGTAAAATGACAATGTTGGTATTAAGGCATGGCTCCCACCTCATCCTTGAGGGCGTCTAGTGAGAGGTGCCCCTGTTGCCTTCATAACAAGATCGCATAAATGAGGACAGAAGAAAAAAAAAAAAAAAGCTGTGGGGAAATTAGTGTTTCAGCCCTTGACAAAATGGAGAAATGCATGAAGTGATTTGCATTCCCAGGCTACCTCCATGTATCACAAAGAGAGTATGACAGCTGCAGCTAACTCCTCTTCTGTTTTTGAAGGGAAGTCTATTGCTGTTACAACTATGATCGAGAGCAACTGAAAGAAAACTATTTTGGAAAACAGAAAATGACTTGTACCAATAGTGGAATCAATACTCCATTGTGCCAAACAAGGTAAAGCTCTTAGAGGACACAGAGACAGTGGACAACCTATTACATCAAAGGAATCTGAAGAGAATCATGGCAATTTTCGTGCTGCTATGATCCTTTGGCTTCTGGTGATGAAGTTCTGACACGGCATCTGGCAACATGTCCATCCAATGCAACTTACACAAGTTGGAAGATTCAGAATGATGCTATACCTGCTTGCAACATTGTTATGAGAAATAGAGCGGTGGAACCCGCAAACAATGCCAGATATTTTGCCATTTTAGCAGATGGGACAACTAACAGTGCCACTATCGAGCAACCTGTTCTAGTAATTCATTTTATAGAAAGTACCTCTGTGCATGAAGGATTCCTTGGCCTCTAAGAGCTTCAGGATGGAACAGGGTTGTAATTGGAAAGAAAATGCTCACTTCTTTAGAAACATATGGCCTGAATGTTGATCATATGCGTGGGTAAACATACGATGGTTGTGCTGCAATGAAAAGTGCTGTTTAATGTGCACAGGCACTAGTTTCAGAGCATGTGCCAAAGGCATTTTTTGTAGATTGTGGAAGTCATTCATTGAACATTGTGATTGGACATTCATGTGATATACTTCAAATCCGTAATTGTCTTTCAACACTTAAAGAAGTGTCTAATTTTGTAAGAGGCTCTGCAAAAGGGATGGCTGTCCTAAAGGCAAATTTGCTACTTTGCCAGATACAAAAAAACTGTTAAGTCGTTTATGTGAGACATGGTAGGTTGAAAGCAACGCATCTGTTGTTCGTTTTGTTGTTATGTACCCAGCTGTAGTTGACTCTTTGCTTGAGATCTCAGACTGGCAAGATCACAATGCCTCTTCCAAGGCTGAGCAGTTTCTCGCAGCTGTTCGTTCCCATAACTTCATTGTTGCTTTACACACCCTGGCACGATTTTCTGGGCTATTGCTTCCTGTTTCAGCTGCACTCCAAAATCCTAGTACATATATTTTGGAGTGCATAGTACAGATTGAAAAAGTCAAACAGGTGATTCAAGGAAGCAGAGACAAAGCTGAAGAAGCATTTAAAGACATTTTTGAGAAAGCCCAAACGACAGCAGGGGAACCTCTGACCATGCCATGCCTTACTGACAGGTAGACACAACGAGCCAATTACAAGACTAGTGATCCTGAGACTTACTATAGGATTACAATATTTTTACCATTTATAGACAATTTATTGAATGAATTGTCAGAAAGATTCAGCCAGCATGTAAAAAAGGCATGCACAATGCAGTATCTGGTACCAAGGTTTGTCAACCAGGACTCTTTTAAAAACTTGAAGGATGCTCTCGACATATATGAGGACAATTCACCTGATATACATGAGGATCTCAAAAATGAATATGACACATGGGTAATGACATGGCTGAAGGTACCTATTGAAGAAAGGCCAGGGTATATATTGGATACCTTAAGTCATGGTCACATTGACTTCTATCCCAACATATACTGCCTGGTAAAATTATTTGCCACTTTGCCAGTGACAACCGCGTCCCCAGAACAGTGCTTCAGTTGTCTTTGCAGACTGAAAACCTATCTTCAATCAACAATGGGGTAAGAACGACTCTCTGGACTAGCAATGATAAACATTTCAGGAGCACATTGCCCTCCTATAGGAGCAATTGTTGATGAACTGGTGAAAAAGGTCTGTCGCCTTGAAATGGTACTGTGAAAATTGGTTCTATTGTGTTCCTATAGTGCTTTGTAGGAAATTATATAGTAGTGGACTTTTAATTCAATTTTCAGTACACTCTGTCCCTTTTTCATAGAACAATAGCTCATAAATGTGTGCTCTAATTGTTGTCCAGTTTCAAATGCAGAATTTGTTACTTCTTTTCTCAGCTTGGCCTGCGCATTAACTGATCCTCAATGTCTGTCATTTTAGCCCCGCCCCAATTGATTATCATTTTAGCTACACCCCTTAGTTTGACATGTTAGCCCCCCGAAGTTAACACCTAGGGGCCGATTCCGATTTCGGCCGGAAGGGCACCGAACGATGGTCGGAGCCCTTCCGACCGAATCGGAACGTGCCGGCCGGATTCCTTTCCGACCGAGCCATTCCGATGGGCTCGGTCGGAAAGAATTCGACTGGGATTTCCGGACGGCTTACGACGGGCTCGGAGAGCCCGTCCGCTGTCCGGAAATCCTTCAGTACTCCCCCGGCCGCCTCTTCACGACCGAGGGAGTACGATGGCAGTATTCACTGCCTTTTCGTGCCGGTCTTTCCGGCACGAAAAGGCAGTCGGTAACTGTCTTTGGGGGCCCCCAGTAGGGCCCCCATGGGTGCGAGGCCGCCGAATGATGGCCTGGGGGCACCTATGGTGCCCCTCTGTTGATCCCTGCACCCGGTGGCAGGCACCTTGGGGTGCCGGCCACAGGGTGCAGGGATGAACTGCACCCCTGCTTTCCACAATGCAAGCATGCATTCCGCTCGGAATGCATGCTCCCATTGTGTAGTATACGAGTGCGACCGAACAGGGTTCGGTCGCATTGTACTTGCAGGGCCGTAACCGACGACAGCAGGTCGGTCGGTTACGGCTTCTGACCGATGTCGGACGGACCTGAGTCCGTCCGACATCGGAATCGGCCCCCTAGTTGTGCCCCTGGCTCTCCCCATATAAGCTTGTCAGCCAGTTCTTCCAGCAGTTCCTAGCCACCTTCAGGAACTTTAGGTGCATGGCTAAAACCTTCTTGTTGCTCAGCATCTAATGTTGTATTGGGTATGTGTGCAATTCCGTCTGTATGCCTTCTCTCCCGGCATTAACATTATCATCAAACCACCACATGGCCCACTGTACTTGGGCTGCCATGTAGTGAGCTTCATAGTTCGGTGCACTTGGACCCCCTTTACTTAAGGGCCTTTGTGTTTTATGTACCACAACTGTATTCCTGCCTAAGCCCCATCTGAGCTCTGGTAAGAAATTCTGTAGATCTTGAAAGACGGCCCTGTTCACTATGACTGGCAGGGGTACGAGGAAATATAATCGTCTGGCAAGAGCTAGAATTTTAGATATGGCCACTGCGTCCATTGGGGACGGTGAAAGTTTTGACCAGATTGGGATAGTCTTCTTTATTCCACAAATGTTTTCCCTAAGCTGACCACAATAAAGCGCTTATCAATATGAAAGCAGTGTACCTCCAAATATTTAAATATATCAAAGTTCCATATTATGTGGTTGGGTGAGCAGTCAAAATATCGAACTTTTTATATCGATATACAAAAATATCGAGTTTTGAATATCGATGGTACTAAATATCGATGTTTTGTATATCGATGTTTTGTATATCGATATTTGTATGTGTTTAAAAATATCGAAGTAGATAATATCGAATGTGAAAATATCGTAGTGTCAAAATATCGTTATAGTATTGTATTTTGTAATTATTAGTTTTTGGTATTTTTTATAGTTTATAAGGGGCCCATTAGGATGTCGGGCGGAAGCACTACCGCCGTGCTGGCGGATGCAAAAACCACCAGTCACCGCCTGCACGCAGCAGTCCGCACGCCCGCCCGATTACGATGCGAAAAGTCAGCCAAACACCGCCGGCAAGCCAGCGACACCGTCCGCCATCAAAGTGCGCCCGTACACGTAGCGGCGCAGCACAATTGACACACACCGCCCGACGAAACACGTACCGCCCGGCGTACAAATTACGATGCCGCACACAAACTGAACCCACGGCTAAGAGACACCGTACGTCAAACCGAAGAGGTAACACGAACGCCGAGCACGGACACCGAAGAAGCGGCACCCCGAGCATGAATCCAGCACTGCAGGCCCTCCCTATGCTCTATCTGATGCACCACCAAGGACGCAACGTACCGCGAAGACGCAGGTAGGCACACATACAACAAGTGCACGCAAACAGCGCACACAGTGCAAGGGCGGAAAAAGCGGACAACCCCCACCGCCGCGTGTACACGACACATCTACCATAGCACCCACATATGACACACAGGCCAAATTGTAACATCTCGTAACACATGTGTACACACCACCTGGGACTAGGAACCAACCACCCCGTCACGGCCCCAAAGCGGCGATGACGCTGCCACACATGCGCACAACGCAGAGGCCAACCGCAGCGCCATGCATGCGTCGCACACAGACACAGGGACACAACCAAGCAGCACACACACCAGCCCTACCCCGAACGCACATGACACGTGACAGGCCTGCCACAGACATGTCCCCAACGCCCAATTCACGGACAACACCCAACGTCACACAACCGACGCACACATGTCAGTGAAGTCACGCAACAGCAGGACACACCCCAGTGCAACAAACATGGCGAAGCACACAGCGGCGGCAACACCAACTAGGAAAAGCAGGGTCCCTTCGGGAAGAGGAACGCCAGTACCACACTGAAACACCCATACCACCCTGCACATATGAACAAGACATACAAAACGGAACACCAAAGAGCCCGGGGACCGACAACAGGTGGCCCAAGAATAACACTCACACACAAGGCCCAACGCAGAGCGGAAAGGCAGCCTGCCGCCCACACAAGGGAGAGCAGACAGCACTGAATGACCTTCCATTCCAACTCCGAAACCACAGCCCTACGAAAGAAGCCGGTGAATACAGCCATTGTCCAATAAAAGACCAACACAGGCATGCAGAGGAGACCGACCACAGGGCAGATAGCGCATATCACAGAAGAACACAACGGACGGGAAAGAATAAAGAAAACACTCCCCCATGTCGGCCCCATGCAAGTTAATTGGAAGGAGTCACACATCACTGACCTTGAACTGTCTGAGAAGCATGTGGGATGAGGGCCCGTGTCCTCCGCACAAGCCAACAGAACACAAGTCCTGTCTCCCTACGACTACACAGAGCTCACAGCAACCTCGGAGCGTGCACATTGCAGACTGCACACACAGCCGGAGCACGCCACCACAACGCACCGCTGCAAAATGGCAACCGCAACACACCTACCCAACTACGCCGGACAGGTCAAGCTGTACAAAACCAACCTGATACATATATTGGGATGCGAACTCCTGTCCCTGCTGAACGTCAGTTACCGACTGACTTACCGCATCACATTGTTCAGCTGCGTCATACCCGTCTTCTACTGTCGGAGGTGTCCCTACCAGCATCCCGTGGAGATGTGTCTCTCCAACCCGGCATGTCTAAAGGCAGACCTGCTAGCACTATTCCTCCCTCTGGACGCACACGACAGGGCCTGCTCTGCCTATGGGGGCATGGCGTATGTGGCCAACATCGCACCCGCACTGAAATGGGACCACTGTGCCTCCACACAATGGATCATCGAGCACAGCTACATCGAATGTCACCCAGCATGCCCCATCATGGTCCTCCAAGGGACAACTTACGAACAACACCTTGACAGCCACCATCCGCTACATTGGCTGGCAAACATAAACACCACAAATGACATGGAAGCCCTGCTGGACGGCATCGCATACCTGACAACCTGTAAATTCGTCGGACCCCAAAGCAGGTTCCCCGATTGACCTATGATGTCCAACCCCGCACCCATGCTTAGCTTCCGCACGGACTGGCCAGTCACCACCACAACAGCCATACCAAACGACCGGCAACAATTACCACACCATCAACGACATCGCCATGACATCGGATATGACCGGGACATGCACACTGTTCCCCATCACATCCAGGAACACCGCATGCATCGTGGGAGGCAGTGGCATGGGGTCTGTGTATCGCACCCACATGGACGGAACTGCACGAACAACCAGGACACGACATGGATCCAGCGCCCATGGACACACACACCGCTCAATGGACATGAATAGGTCGCCTGGAGTCTGTGGGTGCTGCACCCCTCCCACCCCCGCCCCGGAAATCCCATACCAGGACCTTTGCACGGACGACAAGTGCAAACAACAACAACACGACCCCAGTGACTGTGACATGTCCAGTAACCACCACATTGCAACAACAAGTGGCACGCCGCTGCATGCACGCAAGCACATGCCCTGATGTCATCTCACATGCACGCGTGCATGAGGAACAACCGCAGCAAACCTGTCACATGGAACTGAGATGGACTGTGCCCATGATGCCAAGCGGTCTGGTAGGCTACTTGTATACCGTCTGTGTCAAAGTCCGCAGCTCCGCAGCTATACGTAAATGTACATTAGCACAGCCTTGGCCAAGCAGATGTAACTCTGAAGCCCACATCCCACATGCAACAGCCAATCACATGTAACCCCACACCCTATCCCATTTGTAATCATGCTCAGTATATCCTCAACATGTATTCCGCTGCCAGTAGTGTCCACTATACTGCATCACAGAGGACAGAAGACTCAATATAATGTTTGAAACCAAAACTGTCTCCGCTGACTCATTTCACAAGTACGAATGAGAGAGGATGAGAGTATGTGAAGTACACGGCAGTCGTGACATGACCATGTAGTCCACTGGTATTGGATGTCAACGCAAATGAGTAGCACTACTGTGGAAGACACACATGTGTCGTGTGAAGTCGTATGGACGCAGTGCTCAGGTGGGTGGGTGCGACGGGTAGATGCGCACATGCCAAGTTGGAGCATGCCGTGTTGGGAGGGGTCATGAACAGTACACCACCGCTTCCCTGGGCATTGTGAGAGGACACCTGTCGGGGGGGGAAGTGAACACGTGTGTGCACAGCAGCCGGGCACACGAACAATGCGGAACCAGGCGCACACGTCAGCCCACCCTCCGTGGACTAGCTGGATCCTGTTGTGCGCCCGCCATGCCCCTTGACAAGGCACACACAGCCCCAGTCGACCAGGTGTAACCCCAACATAGTCAATCCGCACAGGCGATACAGGGCACGGGATGGCAGTGGAGCATGGTGTGTGAGAGGTCTCTCGCGCTCCTCCTGGTCATATCACGCAGGCAATAGAACCTCAACGTGTAGCATGGCACAAGTCAAATGGAAGTGTAGGGGGACGCACCTCAGCACGAGCAGCACTGACGTCACGGGAGGTGGCTCGCACCATCCCATCCATTGCCCATTATACCAACCACGCCACATGCCATTGCGACTAAGTGCAAGCGCGTGCGCCACCACCCCGAGCCCTCCCCAGAGAGGCCAAAGAGTGAATGTGTGGGCCATCAGTCACAGACGGACGCGGCCTGGCCGCAAGGGCAGCCACTGCCACTGGGTGTCGCAGGTGGCGGATCCGGAAGGCGAAGACTGTGATGCATAGTCCATGCAGGCCGGGTCTCCATTTGGGGCACCACGCAGGTGGACGGCGTCCCGCCACACATCATACCCTGAGACAGCCCACTCGTGCAACTGGACCCACACATACACTCCTTGCCCTCTCTGGTGCGAGCTTGGGGCTGCCTGTGCAAGCGCTAGCCTCGCAGGTGCACATGCATATTGGGGGAGAAAGGGGAGGACATGAGGGCTGGGGCGAAGATGACTGTATCACTGTCAGTGAGTACAAGGGATGACCCAGATGTGGAAAGGAAGAGACGTGTCCCGTGTGTACTGCAACTAGTCGCCAATCCAACTACCCCCCATGTCCGGAATGTAAGCCCGCACCTAGGCCCTCCCATCCGCCACATCGAATATACCACCAGCACAACAACCTTCCCATTCGAAACACTGACTGGGGGTGGCGACCAGTGAACAAACATGTGTAGCCTACCCACGCGTACATGTGGGCCCTCCATGATCCATGTCACCTGCGGCAAAGTCATGACATGCGCAATGAGGGAAGTGAGGTGAGCTGTCCGCCCCACGCACAGAAGGTGCATCAGCTCCACAGACCCAGCAGCGAGTCCAGCAGGGGTCACATGTGCAGGGGCAGCTGTGCCTGGTGTGAAGGCACATGCACATAGACAGCACATCAACCAATGTGTAGTCTGCCCACATCTACAGTCCATCATCATGCGGACATAGGAATTGTACACAGGGCAACACATCTTAGTGGGTGCACCCACCGTGACCAACAATGCGCAATCATCGACGTACCCGCCCTGTGCATGGCCTCCCACCCAACGGAGGCACATCCAGTGCCTCCATCCCACACACACAAGCCTTCCACGGAACATGCTGTGTCCAATGGTCAGTACAGAGTCAGCGCCCATCTGGTGGATCCTGAACAGGAGACACATGCACACACATGATAGCTCCCACTATGTACGTCTGCCACCTGGCACGTGCAATGTAACCTCTCACCTGTGACGTGTGACTGCAAGCACACAGCCGTCTTGGCATGGGGCTGTCAATGTGGACACCTGTCAATGTTTCGGGAGGTGTGATCCGTACAGTGCTGTACATAGGGTGCAGTGCTGACACCTACTACTGTCTCATATCCCCTCGTGCCACAGGTCCCACTTGTTTTGGCCACTCAGCCTGTGCCCACATTGTCGTCGTCGTGTGCCATACTCATCCAGCCTCGGAAGCAGTGCCATGCTCAGCAGACATTCATGTTGCCGTGGCGTTGCCGCTTGACGAATATGCAGTCAGTCCCCATCAGCACGCCCGCAAGTCATTGGGGCCTAGATCCCCATGTGCATGACCATGGCAGTGGTTTGCATCACTAGCCATTGCCATTGGTGGGAGACCTGTGTAAGTGTATTGTGGCCGTGCCGTCCCTGCTTGACAGCTGGGCTGTGACTCATGTGCTTGCTCAGTCATGTCAGTGATGTGAATGCGAAATTGCTATGTGTTGTGTTGCTCTGACATGTGTCCACTGCCATCTTCCCTAGGCGGAGACCGAACATTGACCGCCCATACCAATTGCTGGCGGACATGGAGGATACTGAGGTCATAAGGAAGTTTCGGCTGGACAGGCCAACCCTGCATCGACTGTGTGCCATGTTGGAACCCCATCTCCGTCCCCGCAGGGTGTATCCGACAGCATTCACCCCCACGGCTAAGGTGATGGCCGCCATGCATTTCTTCGCCACTGGGTCATTCCAGCACACAGTGGGCAGTGGAAGAGGGATGTCCCAGCCCATGTTCAGCAAGGTGCTGAGGGATGTACTGGCAGCCATGATGCTGTACCGAAACAGGTGCATCAGATTCCCCAGGGCTCGTGAATTGGCGGCAGTGAAGGGTGCATTCTATGCCCTTGGCAGGATCCCACACGTCGTTGGTGCCATTGATTGCACACATGTTGGCCTTGTTCCACCACAGGCCACTGAGCACCTGTACCGCAACAGGAAGCACACGCACTCCCTGAATGTGCAAGTGGTGTGCCTTGCGGACATGGTGATAACCCACGTGTGTGCAAAGTTCCCAGGCTCGGCCCATGACGCACACGTAATGCGCAACAGCATCTTGCCACGACTGATGTCCAATCTGCAACAGGATCGTGGCTGTATTGTCGGTGAGTATGTGGAGTGGTGTAGCGTGCTGGTTGTGCGATGCTGTCCCCTGTCCAGTTGGAATAGCAACGGTTCTCTGTGTCCCTCACACCCAGGTGACTCTGCGTACCCGAATGGGGCATGGCTGCTCAGTCCATTGAGGAATCCTCGCACCCCAGCAGACGATCGCTACAATGAGGCACATGGGAGGACCAGACGTGTGGTCGAGCGTACCTTTGGCCTCCTCAAGTCCAGGTTCAGGTGCCTGGACCGCACCGGGGTGCGCTGGCGTACTCCCCACAGAAGGTGTGCCAGATAGTGGTGGCGTGCTGCATGCTGCACAATCTGGCCATTCGGAAGCAGATCCCCCTCATTGTGGATGACGGAGATCAACCAGGGCCCCAGCCCGCAGACCAGGACAGCTCGAGTGAGGAGGACAGTGGAGAGGAGGAAGCTGGGAATGTGCGCCAGCAGCTCATCGCCCGCTACTTCACTTAACGGTGAGTGTCCATGTACGACGGCTGATGTGTCTGTATTTGTGCAGGTGTGTGTGTGCTGTGTCAGGGTGGCCTTTTGTTCACTGCGTGCTGTGTGTCAACGCTCCATGCCCAGGTTAGTATGCCACTGATGGTGGCTGTGGCATTGTGCCCTATTGCTCTGTGCGATGTGTGTACATTGCTTGTAGTTAAACAAAGGAATTCCTCAGCACACGTCTGTTATGTCACAATATACATAAACATGCTTGATGTGAGCATAAGTAAAATACAAGTAGGTAAGTTCTTATTTCTTTTTTCCTTTTTATTTTCCGATGTTCAGACAGCCGACACGTGTTTCGTCGCTTACATGGGAATTAATCCCGCGACTTTATCAAGGCTATTGTCTTCCTGTGTATAACCTTTATTAGTGGTGTTAATTCCAACCCACACTGGGATTCAATATCTCGCGACGTCTCACTTCTCAATGTTAAATCCAAGGGATCCCTGTATGTCCCAGAAGTCCAGAATCTTATTTCTTAGTAGTTTGATCCCACACACGGACGTCGCTCCTCGTGTTGCCGAGTACGGTGCACCTACTAAGAAATAAGATTCTGGACTTCTGGTTATACACAGGAAGACAATAGCCTTGATAAAGTCGCGGGATTAACATCGGAAAATAAAAAGGAAAAAAGAAATAAGAACTTACCTACTTGTATTTTACTTATGCTCACATCAAACATGTTTATGTATATTGTGACATAACAGACGTGTGCTGAGGAATTCCTTTGTATATCTGTCAATTGGCCAAGGCCATTTTGTGTTTTGAGGAGGTCAGTGCTTCTCTTCACCTTGCAGCACCGTGATCAATACAGCAAGTAAATATCAAATATTTGTGTTATCTCTCCCGAGTGGCGCCTTCATTTACCCAACTAAATACCACTGCTCATTAGGTGTACATTGCTTGTAGTTGTTGACATGTACTGTGTGATGGGTGTGTGACACACTCATTGAATGTGCTCCTGTTCTGTCTCCCACCCCTAGGTCCCTACAGGCCCTCCGGTTCCATTGCCATGCCACGCATCAGGTGCCGTTCCGCTCAAGGTGGCCGTTGTATTCCGTACAATTAAAACACAGGGCACAGACAGCAGTTAGTGGAAGAGGTGCATTTATTTCAAACTGTGACATGTGATTGTGTGTAAGGTGATGACAGAAGTGGTGCGTGCAGTGACAATGAGCTGTCGGTCATGGCTGCGTGATGCTCAGGGTGTACCCACTGGTTCTATGTCCATAGTCCAACACACACATGCCATCCAGATGGCTGTGTGGAGTGGGATCGTAGTCCAAGTCAATGCAGTGGGTGGTCAAGGAAGGCTGGCTGGCTGCCTCACTTGCGTCTGGAGCGTGCGAAGTCCTCCCGGGAGATCTGTTTCCACTTCGGACGGCCCCTTCCACGTTTGCGAGGGGGTGCCTGCTTGCGACCTGCTGGTGGTTGAGGTGTGCTCACTGGCTGTGGACGCAGGGGAACTGGACACTGCTGCTCGACCCTGCGCCCCGGCAGGTGGTGGCGGAGGGGAGCTGCTGTCCCTGGCTGTGACCTCACCGCCACCACCAGCTGGCCCATGAGGTCCACGATTTGGCCCATACGGGCGTCCATGGACCTCAGCACCCCCAGCACCTTACGCGTGTCTGTAGCTGACCTGGCCCATTGTCCTTGGGCCTCTTCATAGGCCCCAAGGACTCTGGCCATTTGAGGCAGGGCATGGCTCCCAGGGGAGGCTGGCGCTTCCCTGACCCTGCTCCTCCTACCAGTCCTGCTGCCACCGGCCTGCCCACTAGCCACATTGCTCACCACGGTCCTCACCCTGGCTCCCAGGGTGGATCCAGTCGTCCGGGCCACCACCTGCGCTGGGGCTGGGGCCAGCGAAGACGTGGTGGCGGTTGCGGCAGTGGTAGTGGCCGCAATGACTGTGGGTGTGGCCGCAATGACCGTGGGTGTGGCCGCAATGCCCGTGGATGTGGCCGCAATGACCGTGGGTGTGGCCGCAACGACAGTGGCAGCAGGGGGCTGGGAATGTTCAGCAGCCCTGGATGATGGGTTGGTGGGTAGGAGGGGTCCTGGGGAGCGGCTGGGCCCTGCCACACTAGATGGGCCTGCTTGGTGGTCCGTGTCCGAAGAGGAGGACAGATCCTCCACATCCGTGTGTCCTCGTTGGGGGCTTGTAGGCTGGCTGTGCTGGCTGCTGTCTCCATCCCCAGCATCCAGCAGTTCGTCACCTGTGGAGAGAATGAGATTTGTTATTGTGTTGCACCTGGCGAAGTCTGTATTGGTTGTCTGACATTCTCCGTTCGTGCACTCTCGTGCACGTCTGTCCCGGAGGCGGGTGTGTGGCTGTACAATCTGTTGTTGTGTGTGCTTGGCAATGGGACTGTGTGCTGTGCACATGTGGCATGGGACGGATTGGCCATGCCGATGGGTGTGTTGCTGTGCCCCTACTTATTGTGACTCTGGTGTATGCGGGCTCCTGGCCCATCCTGGGTCTGGTTTGTACTTTGCTTTTGGGGTTCAAATGGGACGCTTAGGAACGCATATGGCAACATGGGGGTCATGCCCCAGGAACGCATTTGGGATGGAATATGCTTGTGGGCTACATGCTGTGAGCCATGGGTGCCGAACGTGACATGTGTTGTGGCAGCATGACAGTGCATGGTCTGAGGTGTGTGCATGCCTGACATACCCTGCATATTTGCTGTCTGTTGTGATTACTGGACATGGCATTGGACGCATCGTTATGAGTGTGTGATGGTTGTGTGCCACCCGACGTATTGCAGTTGTCCCATCTCCTTGGTGTGCGTGCTGCCCTGTGCCATGTGCATCACTGCAGTGCTCGGGGGTGTGGCCCATGTTGTGTGTTGTTGCTCACAGTGTGGCATGCGCTTCATTGACTTCTGGCACATGGTTGGTCATGGGCATGTATCTTAGCGTGACTGCTGTATGTGTGGCAGCTGTTCGGATGACATGCCTTTCATGAGACTGGGGCTGACGGATGGGATGGATGGTATGTTGTATGTGCATGGTGTGTCTGTGTGTTTGATGGGTTCAGTGGTGTTCGTGTGCATTTATGTTGTTCCGCTCTGTTGCGTCTAGTGTTGTTTGTCTTACATAGGCGTAGTTGTGGGGTGTGTAGTTGACAGGCAGTAGGGGCTACATGGACAGGACTTCAATGGTGTTTCGGTTGTGTGTGATGGGTTGCACAGTGGCTGCCGTGTGGTACTATATTCAGTGTGGCTTGTGCATGCAGACGGGGCTCCTTGGGTGTTGCTGTGTCTGTGATGGGTCATGTGGGGTGTGAGTCTGTGGTTCATGTCCGTGTGCACATTGTTCACTTGTTCGTGACGGTGGGCGGTGCTGCGTGTTCGTCTGCTACGTGACATGTCCCATTTGTTGGTCGTGTTACGGTCCTCATGCCTCCAGTAATCCAGCCCTGTCCAGTTTCCCACCTGCAGGTTGTTCGTGCGTGCACTGTACTGGATGCCACATGGTTCTAAGCGGGGGTGCTCCATGTTGCAGGTCTGTGGGGGTGGGGGCGGTGTTGTGGGTCGTGGTGATGGCTGGACACCCACTGACACCGATTGTTGTGGACCGTGATGTCTACCTTTCGGCTGTCGGTGTGCACTGCGGTGGCTGACACGTGGGTGTGGGGTGTGGGGGATGCTCCTCCTTGCTGTGCTGTGGGACTAGGGGCCTGGTGTGTGTTGTACTTGAGCTGTCCACCCTCCCACCCACTGCACTTTGTGTTCCTGCCACTTACCTGTTACTTGTCGGTTAGTGCAGCTATGGCGGACACATGGGTGTGGTGGGTGCTCGTTGTGGCGCTTCTGGCATACTTGGGGACCTGTTGGTGGTTACGTGGCTGGCTGAGTGTACACATGCCCCCACGTATCTTACAGTTGTTAGGTTTGGGCTGTGTGTGGTGGTGTCTGTTGCATGTGTGTGTGATGTGTTGTGTATTGTGTGCTGGACATGGGGGTGTTTGTCCCTGGGAGCTGTGGCATGGTGGTAGTGCATGTGAGTACATAGCGGTGTGCTGGTATACATTAGTTTGTACTTACCAGCCTCCACTCCCCCTGCTAATCCGGCGAGGATCTCCGGATGTATAATGACTCGCACCTTCTCCTCCCACGCTTTGAAGGTCTTGAAGAGCGCGGGATTCCCTCCGCCAGTGACGGCAGCCAGCTCTCTGTTCTTGCTCTCCTTCTTCTTGACCAGGCTCTTGACGTCATTCCACCGTTTGTTTATTTCAACTCTGTTCCTGGGCAGGGTCCCGACTGCATTGACCTGGTCTACGATCCGGTTCCACATTCTGTTTCTGGTGGCTAGTGGTGTGTGCTGGACCAGGTTCCCATAGATTTGTGGGTGCACCTTGATGATCTCGTCGACCATGACCGTCAGCTCAATGGGCGTGAACTTGGGCATTCTTTGTGGTGCCATGGTGTTTGTGGTGCTGGTGCGGTGTGTGTTGTGTAATGTGCAGGGGGTTTGTGGTGCCGGTGTTTGGTGGTGGTGGTGGTGGTGGTGGTTGTGATGTGTGCGTTTCTGTGGTGTGCTGCTGTCCTTGCTGTGTCACTGTGTCCTCTCCTCTCTAGTTTGCAATGTTGCAAGGGGTTGTGGTCTGTGGGAGTGCTGCTTTTGTACTTACCTATGTGGGTGTGTCCTCATGGTCTGTTGTTTTCAGGTGTGTTGTGTCTGGTGTTCTGGCCTTTGTATTTTTTGTTTGTCCAGGGGGTGTTTTCGGGATGTGTACTGTGCTTGTGTATTTGTGCGTGCCTTGCTGTGTGGACTTGTTGGCCATGTTGTGTGCGATTGTTTTTGTCAGCGGATGGTTTCTGTGCAGGGACGTGGGCGCCATGGCTTCTGCCGTGTCAATTCTCATCGGCGTTGTTTGCGCTGGCGGGCGGTATATTTGTGGTTTACTCGCGCTCATGGCGGTGCGATCGTAATTTCACGTGCGGTGTGTCAGCCGTGAGGGCGGGCGGTTTTGTGTTGTCGTGCGTGTTTCTGTCCGTGGCGGGCGGTTTGACTCCGACTCGGACGAGGGCGGGCGGTATCTTGTGTGGTTTTTCCGCCGATGGCGGTTTTCGGTTTGTGTCATCGTAATGGCGTGGTCGGTGTTCAGACGGTGTGTGCGGGCGGATTTTTGCCGCTTTCATGCCTGGCGGATTTTTCCACGCCCGGTATCGTAATGGGCCTTTAAGTGTTTAAAAATGTTATTTTGAATGTTTTAAAAATGTATATTTTATATATTTAATTATGAATAAATATTTTTAATTTTGATATTTAATTTTAGGAGCGGGATGTTGGGTTTATAGGGGATAAGGGTGGGGAGTGATTTAAAAATATATATTTTAAATTAAATATTATATAATTATTTTTAAAATTGTAGATTTTTTTTATAATTAAATAATTTTAATTTTGAAAGTTAATTTTAGGAGCGGGATGTTGGGTTTATAGGGGATAAGGGTGGGTAGTGTTTTAAAAAAAAAAATTCTAAATTAAATAAAATGTTAATTTATTTTAAATTAAATTTAAATTAGAATTTTAAATTTAATTTTTTAAGTTTTGATGTGGGAGTATTGTATTTTATGAGATAAGGGTGGGTAGTGTTTTGTTAACATTTTAAAAATTTGGAAATGTAAAAATTTTAAATATGTCAAAAATATATATTGAAAATATTTTTTATGAGCATGATGATGTGTTTATAATGTATGATATTGGTAGTTTAAAAAAAAAAAAATTTGAAAACATTTATAAATTTTAATATTACAAATTTAATATTGAAATTAAAATTTGAAATTAGAAATTTAATTTTATGAGTGTAATGTTTAGTTTATGTTGTATAAGGGTGTTAGTGTTTTATAAAATAGTCTATATATTTTAATTATATTGCAACTTTTAAAAATTTAATTTAGGAAAAAAAATTGAATTTACGAATTTTATTTTTATGAGTGTAATGTTTCATTTATATTGTATAAGGGTGTTAGTGTTTTATGAAATAGTCTATATATTTTAATTATATTGCAAAATTTAAATATTTAATTTAAGAAACACATTTTGAAAATAGAACATTTTATTTGGGGGAGTAAATTGATAATGTTTAGTGTCCATCACCTACTGTTATTTAGTTTATATTGGAGTAGGAATAGTTAATTAATTATGTTTAGTGTCCAGCACCTACCCTAATTTATTTTAGACTGGAGTGGGAATAGTAAATTAATTATGTTTAGTGTCCAGCACCTACCTCAATTTATTTTAGACTGGAGTGGGAATAGTAAATTAATTATGTTTAGTGTCCAGCACCTACCCCAACTTATTTTAGACTGGAGTGGGAATAGTAAATTAATTATGTTTAGTGTCCAGCACCTACCCCAATTTATTTTAGACTGGAGTTGGAATAGTAAATTAATTATGTTTAGGGGCCGATTCGGGCCGGAAATCTCTCCGACCGAGCCGGACCCGGAGAGATATCCGACCGAATCGGACCCGTGCAGCCCGGCCGAACGAGTACGATGCACACGTATGCCATCGGACTCGAGTCGGTCGGACTCCCATTGAAGTCAATGGGAGCCTGTCGTACAACGCGTACGCGGGCTCCCATTGACTCAATGGGTGCGATGCGGACAAGTGCACCCCCTACAGCGTGTACGCGGCAAAGCGATTCGTGCCGTACACGCACAGGTAGGGGGGACCCATGGGTCCCCCCTGTGTGCGACTCGCGCAGCTACGCATACAGGGGGGTCCGATACGGACCCCCAAAGTACGGCTCCGACAGCTCTTTCGAGCCGGGAGTGCGCGGCTCGGTCGGACTGCTCGCGGCGCGCATCGTACTTACCCGGCCGGGGAACGTCTCCATTGCGCGGTGCGAGTCGTGTCCGTGCGAGTCGGTCGGTGCGGTTAGAGCCGGGATCGAGTCGGTCGGAGCGGTCGGGACGCCCGGACGAGTCGGTCGGCGATTTTGCATCGTACTCGCTCGTCCGGACGCGCGTACGGATCGGTCGGGTAATAGGGCTCCGAATCGGATCCGGTTAAGCCAAATCTGATTCGGAGCCCTACCGGCCGAGATCGGAATCGGCCCCTTAGTGTCCAGCACCTACCCCAATTTATTTTAGACTGGAGTGGGAATAGTAAATTAATTATGTTTAGTGTCCAGCACCTACCACAATTTATTTTATATTGGAGTGAGAATAGTAAATTAAATATGTTTAGTGTACAGCACCTATATTTATTTATTGTAGACTGGAGTGGTAATAGTTTATTAATTAAGTATAGTGTAGGACATAAATAAAGTTTAAGTATAAATTATAATATGTTTATTAATATAGTTAAATTTATTAATGGAAAATAAAATATAAGATAGATTTGTATTTTAAAAATTGTAAATAGTAGCTAATAAATTGAAAATATTTATTTATTATAATATTTGTGAAGAATAAAGTGTACTTTGTATATGTAAAACATAATTAATATAAGAAAAAGAAAAATAATTAGAACACCACAACATTTTTATTGTAGAAGTTATAATATATTTTTTATTTGTTAATTTGAGTAGGATAATGCAGTAAAATATTTTATAACATTATAAGTAAATAGAAACATATTTGTGCATATATTTCAGAAAATATGTTATGTACATTTACAATAGTTTGTACATTTTTTAATACAGATTAATTATTCACAAAACATTATAATTTTTGGGTACAAATTATATTTTATGAAATAATAGGTATTGGATATATTTATACAAAGAAAGTTTAAACAGTTTTTATATAATATAAATGTTAACATTTTTATATTTTGTTACATACATATGAAAATTATTAATTAATAATATTAATTTTAAAAATATTAATATTATAATTATTACATTTTTTTAAATTAATACAATTTTTAAACAAAGATTTATTTTCATAATACATGAAAAACATTTATAACAATTTTCTATACATTGTTTTTTCATATTTATTATTTTATGCAATTATAACAATAAATATTATATATATTATAATATTTATTTTTATAATTTTACAATTCTGGAAAAGAATGTAACAATTTCTAATAAAATAAATGATATTTGTAGTATTTTAGTTAAATAGTTGTATAATTTTTATATGTTAAATAACATTTTACTACATTAAGGTGTCGATTCCGATTTCGGCCGGAAAACGTACTACCCGACACGGACCCGTCATTTTTTCCGACCGAACCGTACACACGCCTTACAAATAGCTGAGTACGATGCAAAGCACGAAATATACGACCGACTGGGCCGGAAAATATATTATACGTCCGAGTCAGCAGGAAAGGAGCCTGACGCGATAGACTCGTACGCGCAAGATTCGAGATAGCCAAGCGTCAACTTACAGACACGTACGCGAACGACTCCATGTAGCCAAGCATCAACACGACCCGACAGACTCGGACGCGAACGATGCCACATAGCCAAGCATCAACACGACCTGACAGACTCGGACGCGAATGATGCCACATAGCCAAGCATCAACACGACCCGACAGACTCGGACGCGAACGATGCCACATAGCCAAGCACCAACACGTCACGACAGACTCGGACGCGAACGATGCCACATAGCCAAGCATCAACACGACACGACAGACTCGGACGCGAAGGATGCCACATAGCCCAGTATGAATGGAACAGACTCGTCCAAAACAATTTACACAAGAACAAGCATCAAATGCTGTCAAAACGACTTACAAAATTAGAAGAAAATAAAACAATGGAACAGAAAGAAGACTACCAAAAACCGCATTGTCATCTCCAAAAAAACACATTTACAATTAACAAGACACACCCACAACACAACCTATATAAAGGGAGCCAAAACTTCCCAACACCATTTGCTACTTCGACAGACTTGCAAGCACACCACACCACTAGACAGACAACTCATCTAGCTACCACAAACACACACATCTCATCCACCAAACAACCTCCACACAACTATCACCAAAGAAACACACCTCCACTCACACACACACACCCTCACCTTCACACACACACACATCTCCACCAACACCCATCACCATGCCCCCAAAGAAGAATCCACAGTTCATAGCTGCTGAGTTGGAAGTGATGATAGACAAAATCATCCGAGTTGAGCCACAGTTATTTGGCATCTTGGCCCAACAGACCTCCCAGTCCCAGAGAACCAAGATGTGGGAGAGGATTGTCAACAAGGTGAATGCCCATTCACCTACCTTGCGCACAAAGGAGGATATCCGGAACCAGTATTATGACGTTCGCAGGAGGGTAAAGAGGCTCATTGCCAGAGAACATGCCCTGAGCACCAAGACTGGCGGTGGATGTCATAAACCGGTGCATTTCACCACCTGGGAGGTGAAGGTGCAGGACCTCCTCCCACAGGAGGCCATAACTGGACTAGCTGGAATCCCAGAACCTGGTGAGTACATGTACAAATAGTCTAAATTCACCCCAAATACACAGCCACAGACACCACAGCAACACATCTTGAATGTAACTTTGTACACACTGTCATGGAACCCTGGAACATGCTGGCCCATTTGTCCTGGGTGGGAGGAGGAGTGGAAGCAATGACTACTGCCACCAGCACACTCTAGCCCCCCCCCCCCCAGTCCCACAAGAACACACCTGTCACTATGCTGTCCCTGAGAGTGAATGCAAATGCCCTGTCAAGATGGCTACACAGGGCCATCCTGTACGGAATTTGGAAATATCTACTGCCAGTTCTTGGCCTACTCACACAACTACAGACCATAACCTTAACTGCACATTACACACACTGACAGGTATAGATCAGTCACATGTGCCCTCAATGTGCATGCTACAAATGTGTGTGGAGGACAGGACACACTCCAATTAGCTGTCACACCACATAACACAAAACACACACAGATAAACACACATCAGGGACAATGCTCACGGACAGTAGATGTGAGGTGTAATGCAAGACGGCTGACATTCTTGCATTGTGTCATGGGCACAAGGCATTGTTGTGTGTAGCATTGTAATTCAACATCAGTCAGCGGTCTCAGCATCCCTGAAAACTACCACCCTCACTGTCATTGCTCCTCTGACAATGATGGGTAAGCTGGTCTGTTTGCCATTGGAAAGTGGGATAGAAGTCAACACAGCCTAACTCAAGCACTAAACACACTGTACCTCACAGCTCTGACCATGAAAAGGAAAAAGACCATCCCTGGGAAAGATCACTGTCCATGGAGAACAAGTAGAATGTACATGAAGTGATCATGTGCAAAAGTATGCAGCAACAAAATGCACTACATCAAGATATACACATGTGTGCAAAGTGATGAAAAATATCAACATAAATATGACTACTCACATTGCATACGTTCACAAACAATGCAAAAACTACACACGCATAACAACAACCATGTTGGGACATAGCAGAACAGTACAATGCGAAACATCACACAAACTTGCTGTAGGCTCTGCGCAGGAGTACAAACTTATACTATTCACCATTACAAGTCCAGTGTGGGCAACATTAGGGAATGTCAGATCATACTATTATCGCATAATACAACTACTCATGTCAGTTACTCCCCTACTGCACGCCAATGTAATGAGCTGTGTTTCAAGGACTGCCATGTAACAATGCATTTGTCAGAAGAAACGCGTTGCTATTGCATACGAGGTTACACATGTGATGTCATTGATTGTTCACATCAACACATACATCCAAGCAAAATCATCTAATGATAACACATATTCAGGAGAGTGAGTTTGCATGACACCCCAGGAATGTAACTGTGAGAAACTCCACAAAGGCAAGCACAGATGCACAATTCCTGCCAAACATAAGATTAGTTACAGTATGTATGTCATAGTGAAAACACTGATGTGTGAAATAACAACACACCTGGCTCATGCACAGTGTGACACTTGCCAAAAAATGAATATGAACAGTGAAGGATAACAATACATGCACATTGATGCACAGAGCTGGACATGCTCAGTAAAGCACATGTCTCCAAAATAACAATGTCCGATTACAAAATATCTCAGTGTCTGTGACGATTGATGAGTAGAAATAAGAAGGAAACGCAACATTATCCACAACATCTTCACATTTGGCTGTGCATGACAACATAACATCTGAAGATACACAACTAACATTGTGTCTCTCTACTACCCACAGGCACTCCAGAACAGAGGGCATCATCTGGAGAAGATTCAGAGTCCACCAGCAGCTCCAGCACAACGTCGGACACTGAGACCTCCAGTGTGGATGACTCTCACACCTCCTCGGGCGATGGGAACCAACCTGGCACCTCCATTGTGGGTCAGCATGCGGCACCAGTACGATCAGCAGCCCCAGTGACCACTCCTGCAACGTCCATTAACATCCAGATGCCCCGGATCCCCACGGACACACCCAGACAACAAAACCCTGGGAGCACAGCAAGACAGCCCAATCTGGATTTGGCAGGAAATACCAGCCCTGTCAACAATGAAGGAGGACAGGAGCTGTCAGTGCATGCTACGCCAGGCAATGTCCGTGCAGGTAGGGAAAGGAGTGGTGTGAGGGTGCGTGGTGGGAGGACACGTCCCACAGCTGGTGTCGGAGAACAAGCTGACCCCGAGTTACAACGCATTTTCGATGTAAATTGCGAATGCACCGGAGACTTTGGCCAGGTTGTCGGGATCCTCAGGGACATAAAACATCAGCAGGCTGCACATTTCGACCGGATGGACAACCACATGGACCGTGTGGACCAACACATGGACCGTATGGACCAACACATGGACCGTATGGAGTCCAACTGGTCGAAAATAGACAATCTCACTGCGGTGCATAGGGACATACTTACATGCCTACGCCAGATAACCACCACCATTACCCTACCTCCCCGTGTGCACTCCACACCTGTTGCCTCAACATTGGCAACTGCCACAGGGAGGGATGAGGAGTCTGGCGTAGAGTCCCCTCCGCCGCAGCAGCCTGATACTGAGGGTCCCTCCCCCAACAAAGAAGAGGAGGGGCCGTCCAAGGAAGGATGGCAAGTGAGAGACTGATGGACATGCATCCCCCCCAGGAACCAAAGAAATGCTCTGGATATCCTCCATTGTGTGCAAATCATTCACTTTGTTGACAGTCCCTGGACTCTCCTACATGGGATGGAGCATGTAAGTTGGACTAAATGCCAAATGGACTGTGGATTTCGCTCAGAAGGATTTTCATCTGACAACACTTCCAACTCCTCTATGAACTGTGGATACTAAATTTGGGAATGCAATCACCTTTACCTGTTAGATTTTTTCACATGCACATTAATAAATTCATATTCACACAATCCCTGTGTCATCTGTGAATTATACACTGCAACCACTTATTAGCTCATGATCTGTATCACCTGGCACTGTCTCACAATGAGGTGCATGAGTTCTGTGGTAGTGATTCTTCTCATACAGAAGTATGCACGGCAAAATAGGCCGTTGTTGAAGGATGGTTGGACATTAGTTGCACATCAGAACACACAATCCAATGACCCACTACCTCTGGTGTCTCATCATCTCAACAAAATATACAGAAGACACCCAATGATTCTATCACCCAGTAGCCAGCACTAACAACATCTCCGAAGCAAGGTAGCAATGCACACATTCACGCTCACTCACCCATGCTTGTCCACCAAATCATGAATCAGAGTGTGTGTAATGTTCTATAATTCACGTTTGAGAAAAACAATCTCTGACTGTTGTCCTACAATGCAGCATACGAGCTAGCCCCAGCAGCAGTAAACATGATTCTCAAACAATATACATTTCCATAATCAAACATAATACTACAGGTGAAATGTGTTTACAACCTCAGTGTGGAAAGCACCACCCTCCCTGTGATGGTGACATATTCAACAAACCATTGAAGAACTCTGTGGCAATACGGGTCAACCGCTCACCTCAGACAGTAGGAGTACTGGTCACAGCATATGCACAGCAAAGCACTGGTGCGTATATGTAGATCTTCCATCTGTGTAGATTATTGCCCTGTGCGTCAATGTAATGCAAGTATTCCACTTATGTATAACAAAGTGTAGCATTTCATGGCGAAACTATCCGTGCTGACTAGATCTACCATTACAAAGAGTCCTGTTTTTCAACCTTGTGGCGCAGCGCTTCAACAGTACCAAAATGATCTCATGTGGACTCAAAGGCATCTTGCACAACAATCACAGAAAGAATGTGTGCTAAAATGTCACACACAAAGCTATTATGTCAGCTTGGCTCCGGTAACTTTAGCATAATACAGCATGATCCTAGGGACCAGCTTACAATTCATCTACCGCCTCATGAAGAAATGTCACATGACACATACCAGAGATAGCCACGCAAGGTCAGCACAACACACATAGCACATGCAACATTAAACATTGCACACACTGTTGTCAAATTAAAACCATTGAACCGCACAAACAAAGACCATTGTCTAATGAAATGAACACCATGGCAGAAAAACATGATATGAACGGTTGTAGCATATTTTTGCAACCGAGAAGGCAAACATCAATGTGTGTAACAGGTTTATTACACAGGCAGAAGCTCTGCTCAACAGAAAAGCAAACTGATTACAGTTCCAAGTATCCAAATAAACCAAAGAAAAGACAAATCTGACCAAATAGATTGGCTGTCAGAGAGTACTGGTCCAAATTCAAAATCCATTATGGAACAGCGTTGTGTGTACCCACACAACAGCCAAAGGAGCCTGTGAAGGAGAGACAGAGTACAGTCTTAAATACAACTTGCCATGATGACATATCCAATTATTGACTCACTATTGTCCATTGTAAATTCTGACCAATTGCTAGGAGTGATTTCAACAATGTAGTGGAGACCATCATAACTTAACATACACTGTACAACGGCAATGACCCTGTAAATTAGCAGACCCACACACATATCACAACATATTGTCCTACATACACACATCACGCTTAGGAAAGGCATCATCAGACATATATGCATACTTACACTCAAGTAAAGAAGTTGTCAATGAGCTGTCTCCTGAAATCCTCCTCCTCCTCCTCACTGGCAATATTCCCCAGGCCTGGATCCTCCCATGAGGGAGGACGTTGGTCCCTGTCATCCTGAATGAGCGGTAGCTTATTCCTCACAGCCTTGTTGTGAAGCATGCAGCACACTATAATGATTTTACACACCTTATCTGGGGAATATTGAAGGGCACCTCCTGTCCGGTCAAGGCAGCGGAATCTGGTCTTCAGCAGCCCAAATGTGCGCTCAATCACACGCCTGGACTGCCCATGTGCCCCGTTGTAACGGACATCAGCAGGTGTGACTGGGTTCCTGAGTGGTGTCAGCAACCAGGGCATGTTTGGGTATCCAGAGTCTCCTAAAATTATCAAATATGAAGGATCAGTTGAGCAACAACAGGGTACAACATGACAGACAATGATCACACAACTGACACTGACAACTGGACTCACCAACAAGCCAGGCACGCTCATTCATGAACTGGGACATCAGCTGGGGGATCCGACTCATCCTCATTATGTATGCGTCGTGTGCAGATCCCGGGAAACGCACACATACATGGGAGATGATCTGGTCCGCCAGACATACCACAAGGGCATTGATTGAATGAAAGTGTTTACGATTCCTGTAAGCCTGTTCATGGGCTCGTGGTGCAACCAAACCCACATGTGTCCCATCAATCGATCCAATCACATGTGGCATGTGTCCCAGGGCATAAAAGTCATTCTTAATGGCACGGAACTGTGGCGGTGTGGGAAAATGTATGTACAGGTCGAGGAACCCCAACATGGCCTCACACACATCCCAGAGCACTCGACTGAACATCGTCTGGGACATCCCACCAGCATCAGACACAGTAAACTGGAACGAACCTGTGGCAAAAAAATGTAGTGCCGCCATCACCTTCACCTTAGGGGTCAGGGCAAAGGGATATGTGCATCCAGGTAGCAAGTGTGGTGACAACTGGTCTGTCAATTCCGAAATTAATGTCCTTGTGAACCGGTATTTCCTCATGCACTCACGCTCCACCATGGTTTCAAGATCCGGGATGGGTCTGTGGACATTTGGTGCCCTGAGGAACACATGACAAAGTATGTACACATATTACTATATGAATTAAATTTCAAGTAATACAGTATCAACAGATTGCGTGGCACTTACAATGATGACACAGTGAAGTCAGATGTCTGAGGTTGACCTAATCCAGAAATTACAGCAATGTGAGCATGAACATACACACAATTATGTCATGTATTACCAAATAATACAGTGTAGTACTGTGACTACTCACTGTTCTCTGACACTCTCCATGTGATCAATTGTAACATGCACAACACACACACAATTAAGGGGTCGATTCCGATTCGGCCCGGAAATTTCTCCGACCGAGCCGGACCCGGAGAGATTTCCGACCGAATCGGACCCGTGCAGTCCGACCGAACGAGTACGATGCGTCCGTATGCTATCGGACTCGAGTCGGTCGGACTCCCATTGAAGTCAATGGGAGCCGGTCGTACAACGTGTACGCGGGCTCCCATTGACTCAATGGGTGCGAGTCGGACAAGTGCGCCCCCTACAGCGTGTATGCGGTGAAGCGATTCGCGCCGTACACGCACAGGTAGGGGGGACCCATGGGTCCCCCCTGTGTGCGACTCGCGCGGCTACGCGTACAGGGGGTCCGACACGGACCCCCAAAGTACGGCTCCGACAGCTCTTTCGAGCCGGAGTGCGCGGCTCGGTCGGACTGCTCGCGGCGCGCATCGTACTTACCCGGCCGGGGAACGTCTCCATTGCGCGGTGCGAGTCGAGTCCGAGCGAGTCGGTCGGTGTGGTTCGAGCCGGGAATGAGTCAGTCGGAGCGGTTGGGACGCCCGGACGAGTCGGTCGGCGAATTCGCATCGTACTCGCTCGGCCGGACCCGCGTACGATTCGGTCGGGAAACAGGGCTCCGGATCGGATCCGGTAAAGCCGAATCCGATTCGGAGCCCTACCTGCCGAGATCGGAATCGGCCCCTAAGTATCAGCCATAGATTTTTAGGTCAAATAGCACATGAATTGAATGTACACAGACATGGACAAGGTATTACAACCTAGCAACAACACTACATACAGACAGCTTGTCACCATGCACAACACTGTCATGTTCTGGACATTGTCATGATGTGATGTATGACCTACACAACACACTGATCCCCTGGGACAGTGGCCAAGCATAGGAGGATGATCTGTGAAGTGGTCACTCACACTAGTCATGTCCCTCACAAACACTGCTATAGTTGCACTGTAAGCTAGGATCATAATGTGAGTAGTCTTGTCTATTGTGTCTGTCCCATTTGACATGTGCAGAACTCCATCCACACAGGGCATACAGCATGCCATTATTCATACATACATTGTCAGAGTTGATGAGTGGGCATTGCATGCACGCGTCTGCCACATCCTGACCGAGCCGGACTGACAGATTGCATGCTTGATTCAATGCTGTTCGACGCGGGTGAGTTTTCAATGCACGCGTCTGCCACATCCTGAGCGAGCCGGACTGACAGATTGCATGCTTGATTCAATGCTGTTCGACGCGGGTGAGTTTTCAATACACGGGTCTGCCACATCCTGAGCGAGCCGGACTGACAGATTGCATGCTTGATTCAATGCTGTTCGACGCGGGTGAGTTTTCAATACACGCGTCTGCCACAACCTGAGCGAGCCGGACGCACTGATTGCCTGTTGGTCGTCATGGTGACAGACGCGCATTTTGCATCGTGCGCGATTCGCGTACGGTACGATTCGGTTTACTTTTTGAACAAATGTATCAAAATCTAAACTGTCATGATGGAGGTATTTTGAACGTTGCAGTAGGCGTGTCCGATGCGTCCTATCTCATGGAATGGATTAATTCATAGGTTGCGAACGAGTCGGACCTATCGCTTTGTACGGATGGGACCGATTCTGCCTCTGCAGCACAGATATAAGGCTGTGTCTTGCCCTGAGAGCTCACTTGCCTGCACTGAATGCTCCATATAGACATCTCTGCTACCACTGCTGCTGTCTCTGTATCCTCTGGCTCCAAGAATGGCACGTACTGTGGAGAGGGCCCCAGCCTTCACAGAGGAAGAAAACCAGGCCCTGCTGGACAGCCTCCTACCACAGTACAGCAAGCTGTATGGGAAACCAGGGGAGCAGGTGAGTGTGCAGTCCACATCCTCTCTCATTGTGCATCTTGTCTGACTAGCACTAATGGCATTGTGTGAAGCAGTGGCTGGCATGTTCACTCAGTAGTTATCACACCCAAAGTGTGTAGGTACCTGCAGTGAACAGGTACTGTGCTGTGAGAGTGCATTTAGAGACGGTCATACTACCCAGGCAATGTTTCCATGTTGGTGATGCAGGACAAGTGTCCATCCACATAGTTGCACTACCTGTGTACATCAGATGCCCTTGTTAAAAGCACATGTTTATCCAACTGTGTGATGCACAAACATGTTGTATGTGTGTTAATGGCCCTTTAACTTTGTCATCCTCACAGGTTGATGCCCATCAAAAACAGGAGATCTGGCTGACCATTGCCAGGGCAGTTCGATCTGTGGGGGTCCACAGGTGTTGCATCTGCAGCTGCCAGAAGAGGTGGCAGGACCTACGTGGCTGGACCAGACGCATTGCTAGAGTCCTGCTGAAGCTGTCGCCTCCTCGCAGTAGGGGCGGACACCGGACCCTGACCCCCCACATGCGCCGGATTCTGCCAGTGGTCTTCCCTGACCTGGATGGGCTGTTAAAGGCCAGACAGCAGCAAGGAGGGGGTAAGTGCATGCCTTGTCTGTGAACTGTGTCTAACATGATCTTTGCATTCCTTCAGCCTGGTTACGCTACCACAGTTTGTCTGTCTGCTTGAACTAGAATCATGTCCATTATGTCTGTAATGGCCCTTCCTCATCTGATACACAGGTGTGTCCCTTTCAGTCAGTGACATGTCTCACGGGGGGGCCTGCTGTTGTCCATATGTTGATGTGGGGGACCGCATCTGCTACCGGCAGAATGTATTAGCCTTCATGAGTGGGGAATTTATTGACATGTATCTGCACATTGACAGATATGTGACATGCACTCTGTGTGGGCCATATATACGTGTCCTAGTTGATGCTCTGCCTCGCCATATGTGTCTGGGGTGTTTCACAAACACACATGCAGCATGTGTGACAATGTTGTGATCTCTGAAGTATGTCCATCATGTGTGTCACATGCATGGACACATGCCTACTGTTCAGGCTAATCCCATGTTGCACATGGACCAGGTCAGGTATGCCTACTCCGGACATGGTGTACACTCAGTTCTCCTAATCATGTGTGTCAAAGTAAATTAAATGCATTGTGCAATGTGCAATTAGGTGTCAGCCTCTGTCTCATTGTGGAGTGGGCTAGCTTTTTGGACTCCTGGGGTGTCAATTATTTTTGGGTGGTCAGACAGCTCACATGTGGCTATTGGATCTTCACGATGGGGTCAAACATCGGTGTGTAATCACTTGACTGTGCCTGATGGTGTATCCAAAATTTAAGTGCAGGTAGCTATACTTCATTGTCATCAGACTGTGATGTGATCATGTTGCCAGACTTGTGCTTGCTGTCACTCTACTGTGGCATATGTATGACGTGGGATCATCATTTGCCTTAACATGTGGGTAGCAGTGGGGCAACATGTGCACTTGACAGATGCAGGGCTTATATTCCCCACAACTACATGATTGAGATACAGTGCAGACTGTTGGTTTTGTGATGCACTGCCCCAGTGACAGAAGGCAGCAATGACTGATTACCCAGACTGCCCTGTAGCATGTTGTTTCATTTGCTATAGTGTATCCTGAAGTGATGGAAGTTGTCCTGCATGCACTCAATTGTGGCATCGTCCAGCAAGACATGAGCACATCATGGTGTGTGGTGAAGGAAGCATATCCATATTACTGACAATTACTTTGGCCATCCCTTTACCTGACACATGTACAAACTCAGTGGCAGGAGATGGTATATGTGTGTACTGACACATTTCCATCACAAATCCTGCAATTCAGACAACTGTGTATGTGGTGCATGTGTGCACAAATGAGTAGTGTCTGGCTACATGCACCAGACTGATGTCTCCATGGACATGTAGGATATGAGGGGCATGGTTTACTGGCAGACTGACGTGTGTTTTACAAATATGTGTCTGCACTTAAGAGTGTTTACTGCAAATGATGCACAAACGTGCGCTGTCATGTGCTGTACTGACTGTGATATGTGATGTCTATACAGGTGACTGATGTTTCTCTGTTTACCCTGTTGATTTGCAGTTACATCTACGGACACTGGAGGAGACAGCTCCATGGACCATGAGGAGCCACAGCGCCAGACAGGGTCCGCTGCGGAGGATTCGGAGGGACCCAGTCGAACGGAGGGTGAGGGGAGCCACACTGAGGAGACCTCGGCTACGTCCACCTCGGCTGAGGAACACGCCAGCTTCAGTGATGACTCCCTTGTGGAGGCGGGTGCCAGCAGCCCCCAGACAACACCTAGCAAGTCTGGCCCCGCCACCACCACCATCTCCACCCTCCCATCTGCTCCCATTCCAGATGTCCATGGAGGCTCCCGTGTAAGGGATCATGTCTCCTTCGTGCCAGGCACCGCACCCCCTGCCCCTGTCTCCCCTGCTGCCCTGAGTGTGGAGTCTGTGGACTTACTGAAGCAGCTCCATGTAGGTCAGACAGCGATGCTGAGTGTCCTCCATTCCCACACCAGTCTGTTGACACAACTGGTGTCCTTCATGGAGGGCATCTCATCAAACATGTCTGCCCTACATCGGACCATTCAGGCCATGGCCTCCACACAGACGGCAGCAGTGTCCCTCCTCCAACAGGCCCTCACCCCTGCTACCTCTGCCACATCCACAGTCACCACTCCCCTGCCTGTCCAACAGACACACACACCCGCACATGCATGCACCACATCAGGCAATAGCAGCACACAGACACGCAAGCCAAAGTCTAGATCCACAAGCACGCACACTCCGGGGACTGATGGCACACACACAGGGGATGGGTCACAGACACACATACAGGCATCCACAAGCACTCCGCATTCCTCAGATGCCTCTCCCTCCAAAACACCTTCCCTTGCCTCACCTACTACCCCCACTTCCAAGCAGCTCTTCCTCTGTGACCTTGGCCTCTTCCCCACAGACCCATCTGCTCCAACTTACAAGGGGAACAGGAAGTGACCACGCACAGAGGGGAGTTCCCCTGCAAAATGGACACCCTCCCCCAGGTGCATGGACACTGAGGCCCCCACCCGCAAGTCTCCCCGGACCAGGAAGGGTAAGACACCACCAAAAGCACAGGCTTCCACCTCACACTCTCCATCCTGCAGCCCCCCAGATGCCAATACACAGGTCCTACGGCCATTCCCTGCACCAGGTTCACCCACACACCCAAACCACATACCCAGGATGCTTAGGCCCTCCTCCCCTTCCACATGCACTTCCACCCCCGCCTCACATGCTCAGCCTGTTCCTGCCACTGGTGTGGAGACCGTGTCTCCCCCCTCTGTCCTGCCCACCTCATCTGAACCCCATTTCACTCCTCTTGATGTTGGCACTGCAGTAGGAGGCACATCCCCCCGTCTGATTTGGGCACTGCAGTTGAGAGCCCATCCACCACATCCGTCCCGCACACTGCAGTGGTGCAGGAAAACACCACATCTGACTTGTGCCCAGCAGTGGTGACGGCGCCCACTGTGTCAGACCCCTCCACTGCAGTTGCTGGCGTCACTCCTGCACCCACCACACCTCCCCTGCCCCATTCTCCTGTCCCCTGATCCTGTCCCTGCGGTGCCTGGCCTGCCACTATGTATGCCCCTCCAAGGGGTGAGATGTCCCTGGTCCATAGCAGTGCAGTCAATAAATGGATGACAAGTTTTCACATGTTACCCTGGTAGGACTCTTTGATGGACTGGCCATTGACCTTTTCGCATCGTGGCATGAACATTCATATACATTTTATTGCTGAATAAAGCCATTTTTGTTATCCAGTGTTGTTGCATATAATGTACATGATGTTGATGATGTGTATCATGAACTTGCTATTGTGATGGTGTCTGTGTTTGTGCAACCGCACCCCTGCACTGTTATGTCTTTTCCCGGCCATTGGCAGTATGTTTTTGGGAGGTTTTACCCTAGTGTCCCTGCGTCTCCTGGCTCATCAGCCTGCACATTCATCATGTTTGGTATCTCCCATTGCTGACATGGTATGGGACTTGTTCACCTAACATCTACAGTCCCCACAGGATTCCTTAATGTGTGTGTCTGTTGGTGTAGATATGTGTGTATTCCTCATGGTGCTCACTTTGCACATTGTCTAACTGTTCACTGGAGTCATTGTCAAGGATCATGGCCATTGCTTGTCTGCACATGGTAGAGGGTGTTCTTGTGATACACGGCAATATTTGCCAAACCAAATCTATGTTTGTATGTGACACAACCACTACATTGCCACAACATTGCTTGTGCAATTTGGACACGGACTCATGCATGCTGTTTTGAAGATGCTGCTATTTTCATGTACACAATGACATTTTGGTCACTGTGGTGATGGGGGGTTTATGTCCCATTACCACAATGATAATTTGATGCTGGATTGGTGTACCCCACAATCACCTTTTGGTCACTGTAGTGATGGGGGGTTTAGACAAGATTTCCACAATGATCAGTAGATGGAGGAATTTTGAACCCCACAATCACCTTTTGCTCACTGTAGTGATGGGGGGTTTAGACCCAATTACCACAATGATCAGTAGATGCAGGAATTCTGATGCACACAATCACCTTTTGGTCACTGTGGTGATGGGGGTTTAGACCCCATTACCACAGTGATCAGTAGATGCAGGAATTTTGAACCCCACAATCACCTTTTGGTCACTGTAGTGATGGGGGTTTAGACCCCATTACCACAGTGATCAGTAGATGCAGGAATTTTGAACCCCACAATCACCTTTTGGTCACTGTAGTGATGGGGGTTTAGACCCCATTACCACAATGATCAGTAGATGCAGGAATTCTGATGCACACAATCAGCTTTTGGTCACTGTGGTGATGGGGGTTTAGACCCCATTACCACAGTGATCAGTTGCTGCAGGATATTAGTGACACACATTAACATTTTGGGCACACATGTGTTGTGAGTCACATTGTATGTCCACTGCCACAATCTGTGTTGTGAGCATTTTTCACATACAAACATGCAATGTTGCAAAGATGGTAGAGGGGGTGGTTTGCTTAGTTTCCCTATGTGTGTGTATCCTGGTGTTGATGGGCATCCTGCCCCCTATGAGTGGGGATGGTCATTTTGATAGGCATCCACCCCCCTATGGGGTGGACAATGCTGTGAGTGATAGGCATCCACCCCCCTATGCGTGGGATATGCTGGGAGTTATAGGCATCCACCCCCCTATGGGGTGGACAATACTGGGAGTGATAGGCATCCACCCCCCTATGGGGTGGACAATGCTGTGAGTGATAGGCATCCACCCCCCTATGGGTGGGATATGCTGGGAGTGATAGGCATCCACCCCCTATGGGGTGGACAATACTGGGAGTGATAGGCATCCACCCCCTATGGGTGGGATATGCTGGGAGTGATAGGCATCCACCCCCTATGGGGTGGACAATACTGGGAGTGATAGGCATCCACCCCCTATGGGTGGGATATGCTGGGAGTGATAGGCATCCACCCCCCTATGGGGTGGACAATACTGGGAGTGATAGGCATCCACCCCCCTATGGGGTGGACATTACTGGGAGTGATAGGCATCCACCCCCCTATGGGGTGGACAATACTGGGAGTGATAGGCATCCACCCCCCTATGGGTGGGATATGCTGGGAGTGATAGGCATCCACCCCCCTATGGGGTGGACATTACTGGGAGTGATAGGCATCCACCCCCCTATGGGGTGGACATTACTGGGAGTGATAGGCATCCACCCCCCTATGGGGTGGACAATACTGGGAGTGATAGGCATCCACCCCCATGGGGTGGACAATACTGTGTGTTAGGCACCCACCCCCCTACGGGGTGGACAATACTGGGAGTGATAGGCATCCACCCCCCTATGGGGTGGACAATACTGTGAGTGTTAGGCACCCACCCCCCTATGGGGTGGACAGTATACAATACTGTGAGTGTTAGGCACCCACCCCCCTATGGGGTGGACAATACTGGGAGTGATAGGCATCCACCCCCCTATGGGTGGGATATGCTGTGAGTGATAGGCATCCACCCCCCTATGGGGTTGACAATACTGGGAGTGATAGGCATCCACCCCCTATGGGTGGGATATGCTGGGAGTGATAGGCATCCACCCCCCTATGGGGTGGACAATACTGGGAGTGATAGGCATCCACCCCCCTATGGGGTAGACATTACTGGGAGTGATAGGCATCCACCCCCCTATGGGGTGGACAATACTGGGAGCGATAGGCATCCACCCCCCTATGGGGTGGGCAATACTGTGTGTTAGGCACCCACCCCCCTATGGGGTGGACAATACTGGGAGTGATAGGCATCCACCCCCCTATGGGGTGGACAATACTGGGAGTGATAGGCATCCACCCCCCTATGGGGTGGACAATAATGGGGGTGATAGGCATCCACCCCCCTATGGGTGGGATATGCTGTGAGTGATGGGCATCCACCCCCCTAAGGGGTGGACAATACTGTGAGTGTTAGGCATCCACCCCGCTATGGGTGGGATATGCTGTGAGTGATGAGCATCCACCCCCCTATGGGGTGGACAATACTGTGAGTATTAGGCATCCACCCCCCTATGGGTGGGATATGCTATTTGGGATAGGCATCCACCCCCCTATGGTGGTGTTTCCTTTCGTGTACTGTGTTTGGTGTGTGGTAGGTGTCTAACTTACCTTCTGCGTCGTGCGCGTCGGTAACGATGGGCGTACAGTATAGGGAAGACATGCGCGATTGGATACATGGCTGCTCTGTCTCGTCCCCGTTGATCGTGTTCTGGCGCGACTCGGAGCTTTCATACGCCTCGTCCGGATGCTGTGACGTGCTAGAGCCGGCGCCCTGTGCGACGCGTATTGGGGACGCATCGTACTTGCGTATCAGGAAATTGGTTAGGTTGCGCCTCCGTACAACTCGGTTTCCGTGTTTCCTGAGCCTGTTCGCTACTGACATAGTGCACGAATCGGAGCGGAAGATTCGGTCGGAGATTTGCCTGTTATACGCATCGTACTTGCTAGTTTGTACGAAAAAGCCCGGGTACGAGTCGGACGTAAGGTAAGCCTACGAATGGCATTGGGAAGGCACTTTTGGCGACATTGGAATCGACCCTATAATGTGTTAAAGTCTCTATGGTTAAACTTTGTATTTGTTTTTGGGCCTTGTATTTTGTAACCGCTTAATGTTGTTTTGTGTGATTTGGTTGAAGAGAAGCTCGCGGTTGGGAGCCACTTCACGTCGCTAAAGGTAAGGTTTGTTTTCTTTGTTTTAAATACGTTTTAAATGTATTTTGAACCTAGTTAGATAGTGTTTAGTGTGTTTAGATATTTATTAGCAATATTCGGAACTGTAATATGTTATAGTTACGTGTTGTGTTTTTCCGTATTTTTAACGTTATGGAGGCCTGTTTAGAGAGTTAGAAATACGGTGTTTAATGTGTCTTTTTTTCAAAATTAAAGTTAGTAGTAATGTTAGTATGTGTTTATGTGTTGTTTTATGTGGGTGGGAGTGTATGTGCTTTTGTTTTGAAAGTTTGTATTTTCAGAAGTTACCGGTGTCGGAACGAGTCGTTTTTTAAAAAAAGAAGTGTATGTTAGTTTTATTGACTAATATATTTCTTACATTCTTTAAATTTTTCGGCTTTCCTGGAGCGTTTTTTAATATTTTCTACATTTTCGGGTTTTTATGGTTTTCCTATGGACGTTCTCTACATGGAGTATTCATTTTTTGCTACAGTTGTATTTTTCCATTTTTTTTGGGAAACTTTTGTGGATTATTTTATCCTTATTTAATTGGATTGTATCAGAAGAAATGGATTTTACAGCAATTGGAAGAAACTTGGTAAGTTTATTAATTATTTTTTATTGTGGGAGGAAATACATTTCTTTATTATTGTTGTTGTGTTTTATTTTATTAAAAATATCATTAATGTGTGTTAATATATTTTATTTCAAAATTAAAAATATGTTACACACAGTAATTATATTTGTGATAAAATTAATACATTTTTGTTGTATGCTATGTTTAAAAGATGAGTATTTTGTATTTTATTTGTATTGATCTTTTAAAGTAGAGTTTTTGCTATCATGTCTAGATACTCCAGGCTTTTTGTACTAGGGTACAGTTTTACTTGTTGTTCTAGGTATTTGTGCATTTGTTTAGTCTGTTTTGATGTTTTTGGTGTTAGTTGAGTTACAGATTGTTCCATTCGGAACTCTTGATAACTCTGTTCTTTTTGTAGGCATGATATAAATTTTTCTAGTGTTGGTTTGACTCTACCTGTTGCTTGAAGGAAGGCGTTATGCCATCCTTCTACTGCGTTATTAGTTTTGGCTTCCCCATTTAATGTGCTTCTGTATACGTTCCACCAGGGAATTAGAAATTTAGGGTTTCTTCTGTGGCCAGATCTATGTAATCTGCCGACCCATGTGTCCTCAAAATAGTCCAATAGTGGACTTAGTTTTTGTTCATGTTGCTTGTAAAAGGTGCTGTCTATTAATATATTGTAATGTTCTGCGACATCTGTGTCAGCACATAAGCTAGTGCTGTTAATTTTTTTATTTGAAATGCAAAGGAAGAATTAGTTGCATATTCAATGCTTAGTGCTGATTTTTGCATGTGCCTCCATAAGCATTGGTTAAAATGATAGTAACAGCCTTGAATGCAGGTATGGGGGTATGTCTTTAATATTGCGTTAATCATTGACTGCTCAAAATCTATGATGATTTTTTGTGGGTAATAATCATTAGTTTGTTGTTTTATTGTATTTAATACTTCTACGTATGTTGAGTTGTGTTTGTTTGCTAATAATGCGTAAATGAATGGAATATTGCAATTGTGATGTAGCCCATGTATTGTGTACAGTTGGAAAAAGGGCTTGGGACATGTTGTAAAAGTCCCATCCATCATCCAGTATTGACATTGTTGCAGTTTTACTAGATTAGTTGCAGTTCCAAATATTATTAATCTTTTTTCACTGCTTTTATTATCAAAAATGACAAATGGTTCTTTATTTAAAGTTATAGATTGTTCGGGGCTAATTATAACTTCGTTAAATGTTTTAGGAATTGGGGTGGAAGTAGTAGTAGCCCTTTTAGTACGTGCTATAGTTCTCTTCAATGAAGCTAGAGATGGCATTTGTGAAGTAGCTTCTTTTGGAATTTTGGGCAGCTGCTCTTTTAAAATTACACTTGTTGGTTTTTGGGAACTTGTGCTAGCTTCTTTTATTGTTTCCAATGCATCTCTGACTTCTATTTCTGTAATGTTTGGTGGGTGGTTATGTTCTCTGGTGTAAAGTACTGTAGTTTCCCTTGTTGTAGCACGGCCGTAACATTTATTGGAATAGTATTTGCAGCATTTCCAGTTAACTTTTAATCCAAATTGTTTTTCCTGCGTATAAACGTATCCCATATAGCACAATAACATTTTTCCTTTCTGGCTTGTAATAAACTGTGCTCCTTCAGTCATTTTGATGCAGGAAAATCTATGATAAATGTATATTATAATTATTAAATATGTTGCTATATGTATTTGAATGTTTAAAAAAAACATTTTCTTAAAATATACTTACAAAGTTGGTCTTTATGTATTTGAATCTGATGATTTTTATTCTTTAGTTGTGGAATGTTCTTTCTGTATTTTCTTTGTCTGAAAAACAAAAGTAAATTCATTTTATTATTTGTTTCTACATATTTTATATGGGGTGGGTAGGGTGTTTGGGATGCGTTTTGAGTTTGGGTGGGTGTTTTATCTATTTATTTAATATAGTTTGAAAAATACTTACTTTGTTAGTTGTATATTTTTTTAATGTTTTTTGTAGTTTGTTAGTTTTCTTTAGAGTTGTCTGTAGTGGAAATATAAAATAGAATGAAGACATTAATTAATTTTTAGCTTATGTATATTATTGTTTAAAGTTTTTTACTTTTAGTATTATTGAGTCTAATTTAGTTTACTTACTTTTGATAGAGTTTCTTCTTTTTTATATGTTGATCTTCTTAAGTCTTTAGTTGAATTTCTGTAGAGTTTCTCCTTCTTCAGCTTTCTTTATTTCAGGTGTGAAATAGGAATGAAGTTTAATTGTTTATATAGTGTTTTGGATGTTGTTATTTTCATTTTATTGGTCAGTTTGAATTTTGAGTGTTTCTATTGGTTAATTTGTATTTTTTTTAAATTGTTTTGGTAGTAAGGGGCCCATTACGATAACCGGCGTTAAAAAATCTGCCATCCACTATAGCCTGAGAAAACCGCCCGCCCGCACCATGGGAATACTGACCGAGCAATTATGAAGTCGCGAAGCAACCTCCGCCCGCGGCGGTAAAAACACACAAAATTCCGCCCGTCCATGTCAGAGTAGAAGACCATCCGTCCGCCACGGACGCAATCCCGCCCGAAAACCCAAATCCGCCCGCTCTGACGACCGAGACAACGACCGTGAAATTATGATCTCCCCGACATGAGCGCGGAAAATCCACATATTCCCCGCCCGCCACGGTTAACAAGTGATGAATAACTGACACGGCGGAAGGCCTGGCGGCCACGTCCATTCACAGAAATCATTAGCGGAACAAAGAAATACACATAACATGGCCAACAAGTCCACACAGCAAACTACGCCAAAATACCCAAACACAGAACACATCCCAAAGACACATCCCCCCTGGCAAAACTAAAAAACTACAAATCCCAGGACACCAGACACAACACACCTGAAAATGACAGCCCATCATGACACACCCACATAGGTAAGTACAAAAGCAGCCCCTTCACAGACCACAATCCCTTGCACTACTACAAAGTGAAGACGCCATCAAAGAACCCAGAGAGCCACAAAGGAAAGCAGCACACCACACGCACGCACACATCACACTCATCACCAACAACACCACCACCATCACCACTGAAACAACGGCACCACGAACACCCTGCACATCACACACCACACACCCACCACACCAGCACCACAAATACCAAACCACACACCATGGCAACACAAAGAATGCCTAAGTACACTGCCACTGAGTTGACGGTCATGGTCGACGAGATCATCAAGGTGCACCCACAAATCTATGGGAACCAGGTCCAACAGACACCAGTAGCCACCAGAAACAGAATGTGGAGCAGGATCGTAGACCAGGTGAATGCAGTTGGGAACGTGCCAGGCAACAGGGGTGAAATTACAAAGAGGTGACACGACCTGAAAAGCGTGGTCAGGAAGAAGGAGGCCAAGAATCGTGAGCTGGCTGACAGGACTGGTGGCGGAAATCCCGCGCTATTCAAGACCTTCAAGGCGTGGGAGGAGAAGGTGCGAGGCATTCTACATCCGGAGAGTCTCACCGGAATACCAGGGGGAGTGGAGGCTGGTAAGTACAAACAAATGTATACCAGCACACCGCTATGTACTGTCATGCACTACCAGAATGCCATAGCTCCGAGGGCCAAACACCCCCATGTCCAGTACACAATACACAAGACATCTCTCACACATGCAACAGACACTCCCACACACTCAGCCCAAAGGTACCAACAAACAAAACCATGGGGCATGTGTACAGTCAGCCAGCACCACAACTCCCACCAGGTCCCCTTGTACCCCAGATGTGCCGGTAGGAGCACTCCCCACACCCACACCCATGTGTCAGCCATAGCTGCACTAACCAACAAGTAACAGGTAAGTAGCCTTACCACAAAGTCTGTGTATCGGAGGGGGGACTGCAGAAGTACAACCCCCACCAGGCCCCTAGTCCTACAGCGCAGCAAGATGGAGCACTCCCCACACCCATGTGTCAGCCATTGCAGTGCACACCTTCACCCGACAGGTAGATATGTTTCCCTACATGGAGGGGTGTCTGTGGGTGGTAAGCCATCACCACAACTCACAACACGGCACCCACTCCCACAGACCAGCAAGATGGAGCACCCCTCCTCTCATAACCATGTGATAGCCATTGCATTGCTCCCTCCAAACCAACAAGTAGGTAGACTACTGTACAGGGCGGGGTGTCTGTAGGCATGAGGACTGTACTACGACTAACATTTGGGACATGTCACGTAGCAGAGGAACAGGTAGCACTGCTCCCTGTCATAACCATGTGACTAATGTGCACACGGACATGAATTACAGAGTCATAGCCCACATGAGCCATCTCAAATACAGTAACACATAAGGAGTCTCGTCTGCATGCACAACTCTCACTGGAGTACTGACCCACATGGCGTGCACTGTGCCAGTCATCACACACATCAGCAACACCATCGAAGTCTTGTCCATGTAGTCGTGTCTACTTGTTCTGTTGACATTGTACAACATCACCCATGTAAGTCTATCTTGTCTCAATGTAACAGAGTGGGACCCCAGTAATGTCACATACACCACTGGACCCATGAACCACACAGCTACACAATGCACATTCAAAATCTCATCCATCTCATCTTTCAGCCCCAGTGTCATGAAAGGTATGTCATCTAAACAGTTGTCCCATATACAGTAGTTCAGCAAAGATCCCTGCCGATGACCAAACATGTGTCTGCAGTGTCTGAAGCGCACGTCACACTGTGATTTACAACATACCTAATATAGTCAACACCCCAAGAGCACTGCATTGCTGCACATGGCTGAGGGTAGCACGCACACCAAGGAATTGTCCCATCTGCAATACGTTGTGTGGCACACAACCATTACTCACTCACTACAATGCTTGCAGTGTAATGTCCCCAAATGATAACAGTGAGCAGATATGCTGGGTATGTCAGACATACACACACCTTTGTCTCTGCAGTGTTGTGTGGCCAAAACACATGTCCCCTTCTGCACCCATATGTCACAGTATATACCACAAAACCATATTTCACCTCAAAACCGTTGATGGGGCTGTACCCCTTTTGCCATCTGCGTTTCTAAGCGTTTCATTTGAACCCCAAAAACATATTTCATCTCAAAAGCGTTCATGGGGCTGTACCCCTTTTGCCATCTGCGTTTCTAAGCATTTCATTTGAACCCCAAAAACATATTTCATCTCAAAAGCGTTCATGGGGCTGTACCCCGTTTCCACCAAAGCCACAAAATGTAGGGGTACTGCAATCAATCAATCAATCAATCAATCACAGAATTTGTAAAGCGCACTACTTACCCGCGAGGGTCTCAACTCAAGGCGCTGGGGAAAAAAAGGGGGGGGTGCTGCTACTGGTCGAACAACCAGGTCTTGAGTAGCCTCCTGAAGGTCAGCAGGTCTTGGGTCTGTCGTAGGCTTAGTGGAAGGGTGTTCCAGGTCTTGGCGGCGAGGTGGGAGAAGGATCTGCCGCCGGTGGTGGTTCTTCGAATGCGAGGGACGGTGGCGAGGGAGAGGTCGGCGGAGCGGAGTTGGCCGTTGGGGACGTAGAAGAGGAGTCGTCTGTTGAGGTAGGCTGGGCCAGCCTTGTGGAGTGCCTTGTGTGCGTGGATGAGGAGTTTGAAGGAGATTCTCCTGTCGACGGGGAGCCAGTGCAGGTTCCTCAGGTGGGGGGTGATGTGGCTGTGGCGTGGTACATCGAGGATCAGGCGTGCGGAGGCGTTTTGTATGCGTTGCAGTCGCAACACACACCGATTGGCATTCCAAATCCGTCCCATGCCATATGCACCCATCACACTATTCCATTGCCTTGATCACGCACACACATTGTAGAGCCATACACACGCATCTGGGAAATCAGTGCACAACTGTGCACAAACTGTGAATGTCAGACATCTAACACAAACCTTGCAAGGTGCAACACAATAACCTTTCGTCTCCGCCCCACAGGTGACGAACAGCATGATGCTGGAGAGGGAGACAGCAGCCATCACAGCCAGTCCACAAGCCCTCCACCCGGACTCACGGATGTGGAAGACCTGGACACCTCTTCGGACGAGGACTCCCGACCAGGCACATCTGGTGTGGCAGGAGGCAACCGCTCCCCAGGACTCCTCCTACCCACCAACCCATCTCCTAGGGCTGGTGACCAGTCCCAGGCCCCTACTGCCACGGTCATTGCGGCCACCACCACCGCCGCAACCACCACCACCACCCCCAGGGCCTCCCTGACCACTCACCCTGCGCAAGGGGTTGTACGCACGTCGACACCGACCCTGGGAGCCACAACGAGGCCCCGGGTGACCACTGTGGCGAGTGGGCAGGTCGGTGGCAGCAGTTCAGGTGGGAGGAGCAGGGTCAGGCCAACGCCATCAGAGCCTGGGAGCCAAGCCCTGCCGCAAATCGCCAGAGTCCTTGGGGCCTATGAAGAGGCCCAGGGACAATGGGCCCGGTCAGCTGCCGATACGCGGGAAGTCCTTGGGGTGTTGAGGTCCATGGACGCCCATATGGGCCAATTCGTGGCCCGTATGGGCAAACTTGTCGACCTCATGGGCCAGCTAGTGGTGGCGGTGAGGGCCCAATCAAGGCCAACCACACCACCTCCGCCACCACCTGCTGGGGCGCAGGGTCGTGCAACATCCAGTTCCCCTGCGTCCACAGCGAGTGGGCAATCCTCAGCCACCACCAGCAGCCCACAAACACAACCCCCCCCTCTCAAACGTGGAAGGGGTCATCCGAAGAGGAAACAGGTGTCCAGAGATGACTTTGCACGCTCCAAACGCCAGTGAGTCAGCCAGCCACGGTGGCCATCTACTGCATTCACTTGGACTAAAATCCTACCCCACACTGCCATGTGAATGGCATGTGTCTGTCGGACTGTGGACCCAGAACAACATGGGTACACCTTGACCATCACGCGGACATGTCCGTCAACTCATTGTTCCAGCATGCACCACTTTTGTGATCACCTTGCCCACAATAACGTCACCGCTTAAAATAAATACACCTGGATCACATTCTGTTTTATCTGCTCTGTGTTTAATCAAGGATGTGCAACCGTCACCATGATCAGAAATGCATCTGGAGTGTGGTATGTCGATAGGCCAGGAGAGGCTGTAGGGACCTAGGGGTGAAAAACAGAACAAGAGTCCATTGAATGTGTGTGTCACACACTCATCACACAGTACTTGTCATCAAGTATAAGCAATGTACACACATCTCACAGAGCAACAGGGCACAATGCTACAGCCACTGTCAGTGGCATACTACCCTGGACATGGACCCTTGCCACACAGCACTCAGTGAACAATAGGCCGCCGTGACAATGCACACATACACCTACACAACTACAGCAACATCAGCCGTCGTACATGGTCACTCACCGTCAAGTGAAGTAGCGGGCGATGAGCTGCTGACGCTCATTCACTGCTTCCTCCTCTCCACTGTCCTCGTCACTGGACATGGCTTGGTCTGCAGGCGGGGGCCCTGGCTGATCACAGTCATCCACTATCAGGGGGATCAGCATGCCACAACTATCTGGCACACCTTCTGTGGGGAGTATGCTAGTGCACCCCCGGTGCGGTCCAGGCATCTGAATCTGGACTTCAGGAGTCCAAAGGTCCGCTCCACCACACGTCTGGTCCTCCCATGTGCCTCATTGTATCTGACATCAGCTGGTGTCCTAGGATTACGTAGTGGGCTCAGCAGCCAAGGGCCGTTAGGATATGCAGAGTCACCTGGATGCTGTTGTTCCTGTAGTCGGTTGTGTCTGTGTAGTTGCTGATTGCAGTTGTTGCTGTGTGTGCATAGTTAAGTGAGGCACATGCCGTGTATGGTACCTCAACAATTGCAATGTCTGGTCTCACATTCCAATGTGTTTTACACGTGGCAGGGACTTCACTTCTTTCAGACTCTGCTACTTGTGTGTGTGATGAAGAAGTATTTTTGTGACACGGATTGTCTGCATGTATTTGGTGGTATTTCTGGGAAAATGTATACGTGTCATGTTTGCGTGCAAGCAAAGCACAGGGTGTGAGTCTAGCCACAGGATGACAGGTAGCATGTGCAGAGTATGCGGGTATATGTGAGCTTACTTTCTGTGTGGCCAGCAGTGTAGGTGTATGTTACTCTTGTGATGAACATTGAGCCTGGGCACATGGCTTACTTTCAATGTGTGCATTTGGGAGGTGTAGGTGTGTGTGGTGTGAAGGGTGTGACTCTGGGGTGGTGTTGGTGTGTGTGTGCGCGCTCTGGCAATGTCGACTACACACATGTGTTACCCAGGCCCATGGTGGGTGTTTGTATCCGTGTTCAGGTCTGTGAATGTGATCACATGTGTGTATTGTATGTTGCACAGTGTGCAGTGTGTGGGTGTGTCCTTGCACTTCAGGATGACTCCTACTTGATATGTTTTGGACATTGTGTGTCTGCAGGGTGTGTGACTGTCAAGATTGTGCCTTGTTTAATTGAGCATGTATGTGAATTTCTGCAGTTCGTACTCACTGTGCAGACCTGCCCACCCACACTGATATCGTGTGTGTGTTTTGTCATGCATTGCTGTAGCATGCTTCTTGCGTGGCTCCTACTTTTGCTTGATGAGTGTGATGTCAGACTGTGAAGGTAATTATACACATATGTAGGACTGTGCTTTGTAGTGACCAGGCCGTCAGTGTTCATGTGATGATCTGTTGGGCCACGTCAGAGTCTGACAAGCCAAGGCCCACGACCTGTAGTATTTCACTAGGTCCACTGTGGCGGCAACTCATATGCATTGACATCCAATGACACTAGACTACATGGTCATCTCACGACTCTCGTGTACTTCACACACTCTCATCCTCTCTCATTCGTACTTGTCTTCGAAAAATAATTCTACAGAGTCACATATTTGCTTCAAGGCATGTATTTGGACTTACTTCCTCTGTGATGCAGTATAGTGGACACTACTGGCAGCAAAATGCATGTGGAGGATATACTTAGCATGATTACACATACAAAAGGGGGTACGGGTAGATGTGATTAGTTGTTGACTGTGGTATGAAGGCTTCAGAGTTACAACTGCCTTGCCCTTGCTATGCTAAAGTACATTTGCTAATTACTGAGGAGCTCTAGACTTTGACACAGACAGTATTCATTTTGCCTACCAGACAGCTTGACATCATAGGCACAGTACATCTCAGTTCCATGGTACAGGATTACTATAATAGTGACTCCGACACACCTGCGTCAGAGGTGACATCAGAGCATGAGCCTACCTGCATGCAGCAGCGTCTCACAAGTTGTTGCAATGTGGTGGCTACTGAACATGACACAATAACTAGGGCCATGTTGTAGGGGGTTGCATTTGTTGTCCATGCAAAAGTCCTGGCACGGAAGTACAGACAAAGGTGAGGTGACAGTTCTTACGTAATACAGCAGACAGATAAGTGTGCACTGACAGGTGCATGTGTGCAGGTGCGCAGAATACATATTATAGCATAGTTGTTCATGCTGTATTGGCCATGTGGTTACTGTACACAAGTCCCATACCTCTGCCTCCCCCTGTTCATGCAGAGACACGGGATATGGTGAGGAACAGAGTGCATGTCCCGAAAATGTCAGATGTCATGGCAGTGGAGTTGATGGTAAGGTGTTAGTTGCAGATTGTATGGTATAGTTGTTGTACAGCTAACTGCCCACTCCGTGCGAAAGCCAAGCATAGGTACGGTGTTGAACATCAATGTTCAATTGGGGGTATTGAGTCGGGGACCCATGAATTGACAAGTTGTCATGTATGCGCTACCTTCCAGCAGGGCATCCATCCCATTGATGGTAAACATGGATGTCATCCAATGAAGCGGATGGTGGGTAGCAACGTGTTCGTCGTATGTTGTCCCTTGTAGAAGCCTGATGGGACATGTTGGATGACATTCGATGAAACTGTGATCCAGAAGACGTTGTGTGGAGGCACACTGGTCCCATTGCAGTGTGTCCCCGATTGCTGCCACATACGCCATGCCCCCATACACTGAACAGATCCTGTCGTGGGCGTCCAGGGGTGCGAACAAGTGTACCAAGTCCGCCTTTGGACATGCCGGGTTGGAGAGACATAAATCCACAGGACAGTGGAACGGACACCTCCGACAGTAGAAAACGGGGATGACGCAGCTGAACATTGCAATGCGGTAAGTTACTCGGTAACTTACATTCAGCATTGCCAGATTTGAACAGCCCACTATGTGTAGCAAGCTGTCACTGTACAGCTTGATCTGTCCGGCGTAGTTGAGAAGCACTGGTGCAACAGCCATTTTGCTACAGGGTGATGTGATGGCGTGCTCCGGCTGCCTGAGCAGTCAGCAGAGTGCAACCTCCGACAATGCAGGGAATTCTGGAATGGATGTACGGCGGCAGGACTTGGGGTATAGCTTGGGCGGAGGACACAGGCCCTCATCCCACATGCTTCAATGAATGGTCAAGGCCAGTGGTGTCTGACTCTTTCCAGATTACTTGCATTTGGCCCACATGGAGGAGTGGTATTATTGTATTTTGTAGTATTATCTTTCTTTCATGTTAGGCGCTATCTGCCAGTGGAAGTTTTACTCTGCATGGCTATGTTTGGCTTCTTGTTGGTACAATGGCTCCATTCTCCTGCATAATTTGTTGCAATGTGATTTCAGAGTAGGAATGGAAGGCCATTCAGTGCTATCTGCTCTCCCGTGTGTGGGCGGGACACTCCGTTGCCGCTGTACATTGAGGCTTCTGTGTGGGTGTAGTGATTGGGAACACCTGTTCTCAGGCAGCAGGGTTTTTCTATTTTGTACATTGCATGGCTTGATATTGCGAGCAGGATGGTATAGGTATTTTTGGATGAGACTGGCGTGCCTTTTGCGGACAATGTCCATATTCTGCGCTGTTATGTAGCAGCCGCTGTGTGCTTCTCCATGTTTTGCACACAAGGGTGTGACCTATTTTGCCATCACATTACTCCCCTGTTCGGGACACTTGTGTGACATCAAGTTGACAACTGTGAGTTGTCGGTTGGGGACATGACTGATGCAGGAAGGCCACGTGACATGTGCCTTCAGGGTGGGGCTGGGGTGTGGGGTGTGTAGTTGTGACCCTGTGGTGTTTGTGTGCAGCCCATGCATGGCGCTGTCGTTGGCCTCTGTGTTGTGCGCATGTGTACCTGCGTCATCGCCGCTGCGCTGCGGTGCCGTGACGGGGACGTCACTTCCTGGTCCCGGGTAGTGGGTGCCCAGGATGTTGCGAGTTGTTTTATTTTGACAGGTGGGACATGTGTGGGTACAGTGGTGAATGTGTCCTGTCCACACAGGGGTGTCTGGGGGGCCATGTACAGTTTTTCCGCCCTTGCATTGTGTGCAGTGTTTGCGTGCCCTTGTTGTGTGTCTGCCTACCTGCGTCGTCGTGGCGCGTTCACTCCTAGGTGGTGCATCAGGTAGAGCATGGGGATGGCCTGGAGTGCAGGATTCATCTCTGGGTGGGCCGCCTTTTTAGTCTCCGTACTGAACAGTCGGGTTTCCGCCTTGGTATCTCGTGCGGTGTCTCTTTGCCGGTGAGGCTGTTTGGTTGTGGCATCGTAATTTGTACGCCGGGCGGTACGTCATTTCGTCGGACGGTGTGTCTCCATTGGCTCGCGCCGCTACGTAGACGGGCGCACTTTGATGGCGGGCGGCGTCGCAGGCTTACGGGCGGTGTTTGCCTGACTTTTCACATCCTAATTTTGCGGGCGTCTGGGCCATTGCTGGCGGACAGTAACTAGCGGTTTATGCCTCCGACAGCACGGCGGTAGTGCTTCCGCCCGACATCGTAATGGGCCCCTTAGTTTCCAAATAAGGAAAACGCTAATTAGTAGTAAGTTGTGTATAATTTTGTACATATATTTAAATCGTTTTTGTTATATGTTATATTATATAATTAAATTATAATAAAAATATTTTATATTATTAAAGTTTAATGTAATAATGTTGTTAATAATGTTTTCGTATTTTCTTGTTGTGTTAATATATTTTTTATTTGTAAAAAAATGTTCTTTATTTTAATTAATTTTGTAATGTGTTTTTAGTCATTTATTTATATTTATGTCGTTTTAATTTGATGTTTTCTATACTTTTATATAGTCGATATATTTAAAAATACGATATTAGTGTTGTCGATATAATTGTGGTCGATATTTTGTATCTAGTTAATGTATTTTAATGAAGTTCGATATTTTTAAACTTCGATAAGTATGTTAGCGATATTTGTGATGTCGATATTTATGTATTTCGATATTGTATCTTCGATATTTCAGTAATTTTTTAATTAAGTATATAATGTCGATATTTATGTCATCAATAGTTTTGTGTCGATATAATTGTAGCTCGATATTCTGTCTGTCGACATTTTGTCAGTGATTCATGTGGTTGGCAGATCATACCACTTGTTACTCATCTGTAATTGGTTTTAATGAGAAAAGGATTGATCTAGTCCAACTGATTTGTAGTCCGGCTATTGTGGCAAACTCTCCTAGCACATACATAACATCCCCTGGACCGGTATTCGCATCTTGCAGATAGAGGAACGCATTATCTGGGTATACTGATATTATGTTCCAATATCACAGCAGAGAGAGCTTGTAGACATATTTATCTGTGTTGTCTCTCTGAACAAGAAGTTCAACAGGGGTTCCCTAATTTTTTTAAAGAACTTTCACCCGCTGGTTATACTAGTGACATTCTTCATCATTGGGTTCCCACCAAGCATACCTAATGTTTCTGGGTTGTTTCTAAGCTTGAATTATAGTGGAGCTGAATATTATCAAGGGATCTGGTATTGTAAAATTACCTGCAAGTATCTCTTCTTTATTTGAAATGTATAGGGGGAACCTTTGGTAAGGTTAAAAACAAACATCCTGATGTGTCTAGAGTTATTATGAGCTCCCACATCAAAACCAGGGTCTACATGTTTCAGCCATATCAGAAATGCTACTTAATCTCAGATGGCTTTCTGCAGGACCAGTGATTTATGAGGATCCCTATCATATAGTTATGCTTGAAAAGAACACTAATTGTGCAACCGTGACATGTATTGATCCATATTACATCATACTACTTTTCTATGCCTTACATTTTTTCTGGCTTATTTCAAGAAAATTTCTTATTAGAGATTTTGGAAAGATCAAAAAGAGAGACATAGATCTCTGATTGCAATATTAGTTAAATTCTCATGGTCAGCAATGCACACAACTCTGTAAGTAAAAACACAACATTATTTTCATGCAGTGTTTTTTAATCGTGAAAAAAAAGAGGGAGCAACTCAAAATCCCTCGTGATTAGGTGCGAACAAAGCACACACATTAATGTTGCGCATGCTAAGTATTTAAATCATTCTTTTTTAATTCTATTTTTCAAACCGTACATATTTTTCAGTGTTCTAGCTCCCCATAGAGTCTTAGAGTCGGGTGGACCCTAATGTCACACTCTAAGAAGGAAAATTGTTATGAACATTATAAGATTTAGTGCCCTAATTGTTGGTGTGTTTTAAGCCCCATATTCCATCTCTACTTACTTTGCGAAGTTTTCGCACCCTTGGAGGATCTAAAAAGTGTTCTCTAAGCTGTGCAAATTGCCGAGTGTCTGTGGAGCGCACTTGTTAAGTGTCTTCCTGGTCAAGTGATGCACTGTATAATGCACCTACGTCCCCATATAAATGCTCAAAACAAAGGAAAGGGTCATAAAGATTTCCGCATTGTTGTGTGGTAAAATAAGGGCCAAATGTTCATTCTCCTCGAAAATGGATATCAAAGCCATTATCGTAACGTGCAGTGTATCTTAAGTCAGCATCTTAATGTGTATATTCAAATGAAATGATCCCTACATTACGAGATGTTCCTATCATTGCACAATTGAGGGGGTCGAGTATTAAAATTATTTCTTTCATATTTCCCTACTTAGGGGCCGATTTCGATCCCGGTCGGAAACCGTTCCGTCCGACACGATCCCGGCGCGATTTCCGACCGATTCGTGCCCCTTGGCTCCGAGCGAGCGAGTACGATGCAATCGAGCGCTGACGGACTCGTGTCACTCGGAGCCCCATTGAAGTCAATGGGAGCCTGTTGTACGACGCGTACATAGACTCCCATTGTGAAAATAGCACGTCTTGGAGAAGTGTGCCCCCTATCGCGGGGACGCCTCGCTCACGCCCGCACCGTACATGCATGTGTAGGGGGGACCCTTGGGTCACCCCCTGTGTCCGACTCGTAAGGCTATGGGCAAAGGGGGTCCGGCACGGACCCCCGAAGTCCGCTTCCCGGAACGTTTTCGTCCCGGAGACTCCGACTCGATCCGGCTGTCCGAATCGTGCATCGTACTGGCTCGGTCGGAAATCGACTCCATTGCGCGGTACGATTCTTTTGCGACCGAGTCGTACGGAGCGGTTCGGACCCGGAAACGATTCGGTCGGCGATTTTGCGTACTTCGCATCGTACTTGCTCACTCGTACAGATGTACGAGTCGGTCGGAAAGCGTGCGATTCGGTCGGGATTCGGCTCTACGAATCAGACTCGGTCGGAATCGTAGGCCTACCGAGCGAGATCGGAATCGGCCCCTAAATTGGTCATTCTGGAGGAACAACATAATAGAGAAGTAAAGACTAGAAAAGAGGAGAATTTACAATAAGGTCTCTTTTACTTCCATACTCACACATGATAGAAAGGGTTGTGTATATGTTTACGTACATGTAAGCACATATATGCAGAGTACATGTATTGAAATTATTGTTAAAACAGTGCTATTGATCAGGTTTGACAAAAAATGATTGTTTAGTGTTTATTTCCATCACTACCACATATATTGTCTTAGTGCATATGCTTAAGGTACATTCCCCACAGCTAGTGTGATTCATAGCAAGATTTCTTTTTTTTTTTTTTTAATATATTTTTATTGGTTTCAAAACAAATAGATTCAAACATAATCAGGATACAATATCTAACAGGTGCTCATCTGTCTGCAGCATACTCTGATCGCTCCCAAGTACAAACTACACACCCGTAGCCAACAGTTTCCATATACCGTTCCCCAAGATAAGAGCACCAAGTGACATCCAGAATGTTGACAAATAAACATACTAGAAGCGAATGAGACACATGAGCAATACCTGAGCCGCACACTGCAAGAAAACAAAACGAACCTAGCCCCCCACCCTCGTACTCCTCCCCCCTCCCTGACGTGTCACACAAAGCAAAATTGTACGTAAACAGCAGAGTGTAGCTCAACAGTGCACAATACAGATATCATACAGTGCATACCAGGAAGTGCTGCAGCGACAAAGAGAGTTGCAATCAGGAATACAATAGGTATAGCTAACCGAGGTATGGAACATACATTCATCAGGGCAAGACAGCCGGGACTTCAGCCATGGAGTCCGCACCTAGATCAGCATCCGGAACTTTCAATAAAACTACCAATGCTTCCCAAGCCCTGCAGCCTCCAAAGCTTTTTCACTTTTCGCGCGGCTAGCAAGCTGTAATCTAACAGTGCCCTCACATTCCGCCCATTTAAGGAGGTCAGCTTTCCACCTCTGAACACTGGTGCCCCGCTTGGATTTCCAATGTGCCGTAATGTCCCTTTTGGCCAATAGGAGACCCAGATCTAGAAATTTGCTAGTGATCTTGGTCTTGGAAGTGTGGGGAAACCAGTGTAGCAAGCAAGGGCCTATAGCGGGTTCTATCTCTCTCTCGGTAACGTCGCACAATAGTGTAACCACCTCCTCCCAATACGTCCCTAGCTGGGGACAATCCCACATCATGTGATGGAAATCCGCACCCACCGTGTTGCATCGGGGGCACTGCGCAGTGTCCGTGTCAAAGTATGTGTTAATCTTTGCCGGGGTGAGGTACGCCCTATGCAATATAAAAAAATGCACCAGCTTGAAACTGGCATTTCTAGAGCTTTTCCATGCCCTTTCTACCAGTTCAGCCCACACCTTCTCGGGGATCTCTACACCTAGGTCTGCCTCCCACTTCTGTCTCAGCCCTAGCAGCGGAGTCAGCGCCTCACGCGTCATACGCCTATACAGACAGGTAACTGCCTTAAAGGTTCCTGCCGCTAGTACTACATACTGACAAGCCATGGAGGTCTGCGGCTCAGACAGCCCCTCTCTCCAGTGCTTTTGAATGGCAGAGATGAGGGCTGAGTGGAGCAGAAAGTCCCCACGAGGCAGATCGTACCTATCCCCCAATGCATCAAAGGGAAGCAGGATGTTATCCTCATAGAGGTCCCCCAATGTAGACAGGCCCCTCTCCCCCCAATCAGTCAGCGCTGCCCAGTTGCCCCCATGCGGTAGAGCAGTGCACATGGCCAAAGGGATCTCAGGTGCGTAGGATCGCGCAATCCGCGCCCTCCGCTGACTCCTGTTCCAACAAAGTCGAAACGTCCGTAACTCGCCAGTGAGTGCCTTGAGCCGCAATGGCAGCTGTAAAATAATATGAGATAAGGTTGTCCCAGACACCCGCCCATCCTCCCGCTCGTCCGGTCCCCGAAATTCCAGCGCTACTGCTTGGGTAAGCCACTGTAACTGGGCCGCTAAATAATACGTCTCAAAGTCAGGCACCGCCAAACCACCGTCAGCCTTCGGCCTCATTAGAGTTTTCAGCGCCACCCTACCTCTACCGGTAGCCCAAAGAAAGCCCGTGATCATCGATTGAAGCCGTTTAAAAATCAACGCAGGTATCCAGATCGGGAGGGGTTCGAAAATAATACAGGAGCCTAGGGAGGCCTACCATTTTAAGAAGGGCCACTCGGCCGGCCACCGAGAGAGGTAAGGTCCCCCAAAATTCCATGTTACATTTAAGGCCCCGGATAGCTCTAGCAAACACAAGGAGATGATAAACGGAGCGCTGAAACTTTTCAGACACTCACCCCCCAGTCACAGATCTGGGTTGAATCCATCATCATTCTTTAGCTCACTTCGCCACCTCAGTTCAGACCCAGCTATATGCAAATCAGTCTTGACCCTGTGCCTCATGGGAACAGTCCAGCCCGAACTGCCAAGCCAGGTCTTCCCTGAACCGGAAACAAGCATCCTGGGACCGGTTTCTGGGTAACACCCTTCATCAGCCAGGCTAGCTTGAATCCAGTGGCAAAGTGAGCAAGGGACCCACGTCTGGGCATACCCTGCCAACTTAGGGCAAACAAAGCAAACACAAGGAGATGATGAACGGAGCGCTGAAACTTTTCAGACACTCACCCCCCAGTCACAGATCTGGGTTGAATCCATCATCATTCTTTAGCTCACTTCGCCACCTCAGTTCAGACCCAGCTATATGCAAATCAGTCTTGACCCTGTGCCTCATGGGAACAGTCCAGCCCGAACTGCCAAGCCAGGTCTTCCCTGAACCGGAAACAAGCATCCTGGGACCAGTTTCTGGGTAACACCCTTCATCAGCCACGCTAGCTTGAATCCAGTGGCAAAGTGAGCAAGGGACCCACGTCTGGGCATACCCTGCCAACTTAGGGCAAACAAAGCAAACACTAGGAGATGATGAACGGAGCGCTGAAACTTTTCAGACACTCACCCCCCAGTCACAGATCTGGGTTGAATCCATCATCATTCTTTAGCTCACTTCGCCACCTCAGTTCAGACCCAGCTATATGCAAATCAGTCTTGACCCTGTGCCTCATGGGAACAGTCCAGCCCGAACTGCCAAGCCAGGTCTTCCCTGAACCGGAAACAAGCATCCTGGGACCGGTTTCTGGGTAACACCCTTCATCAGCCAGGCTAGCTTGAATCCAGTGAACTGGGGTGGCAAAGTGAGCTAAAGAATGATGATGGATTCAACCCAGATCTGTGACTGGGGGTGAGTGTTTGAAAAGTTTCAGCACTCCGTCCATCATCTCCTTGTGTTTGATTTGTTCGCCCAGAGTTGGCAGGGTATGCCCAGACGTGGGTCCCTTGCTCACTTTGCCACTGGATTCAAGCTAGCCTGGCTGATGAGGGCTGTTAGCCCGAAACCGGTCCCAGGATGCTTGACTCCGGTCCAGGGAAGACATGGCTTGGCAGTTCGGTCTCGACTGTTCCCATGAGGCACAGGGTCAAGACTGATTTGCATATAGCTGTGTCTGAACTGGGGTGGCAAAGTGAGCTAAAGAATGATGATGGATTCAACCCAGATCTGTGACTGGGGGTGAGTGTGAAAAGTTTCAGCACTCCGTCCATCATCTCCTTGTGTTTGCCCGGATAGCTCTACCCACATTACCCTCCAATAGGTCTGCCTGCGTATGATATATACGGGTCCCCAGGTACGTCAGGCAGCGATATTCCCACTGTACACCATCAGCAATTAAGGGGCCCCAGTCCGATGGAGCAGTGGGGAACAGACAGGACTTTGCCCAACTCACCCTGAGGCCTGCAACAACCTCGAGATCCTGGAGTAAGCGCCTCGCTACGGTAAGGGCTTCAGCCGTATTTGCTAAAAACATGAGGAGATCATCGTCATAGAGCGCAATGTAATGAGTGTGGCCGCGCACACAGAGTCCCGGATACCGCTGTCCCGTCCTAGCCTGGGCCGCTAAAGGCTCCATGGCCAGGGCAAATAACAGAGGGGAAAGCGGGCATCCTTGCCGCGTCCCGCGGCTCACCGGACAAGCATCCGAGATCAAACCACCCATTTTAACCTGAGCAGTGGAATATTTATATAACAATGCCGTCCAAGCCACAAAAGTATCGCCCAAACCAAAACTGCGCATAACCTGAAACAAGTAGGGCCATTCTAAACTGTCGAACGTTTTTTCTATATCGACCGATAGAATGGCAGAGGATGCCTTCGGATAGGAATCAGCTTCCAGTATGTGAAGCAGGCGTCTCATATTAATGGCAGTGTTCCTTGTCGGGATGAATCCCACCTGATCCCTGTGTACCAAGTGGACCATGTGTGGGAGCAGTCGGGTCACCAGGATCCGACTTAAGATCTTATAATCAGTGGTAAGCATGGACAGCGGGCGATAAGCAGTTCTATCAGAGGGCGGTTTCCCCGGCTTCAGCAGTGGAATAATAACAGCTTCGCGAGTAGTGACAGGTAGTTGTCCCGCGCCCTTTGCCTCATTATAAAGAGTCACTAGCTTAGGGGCTAAGAAGTCAATATAGGTCAAATAAAACTCGATCGGTAGGCCATCCACCCCAGGGGTCTTTTTCCGCGCCATGTGTTTGATCGCTCCCCTGACTTCACCTACGGTGATATCTTGGCCCAGTAGCTCCGCCTGCGTCCCATCAAGCTTTGGCAGGTCGGCCGTAGCCAAGAACTCCCCCAGAACATCCTCATTCAACGACACCTTGCTCTGATAGAGATCCTTCTAATAGGCGTGAAATTGATCATTAATCCCCTGTTGAGTATAACAGATTTCCCCTGTCGGGCTACACAACTCCAAGATGACCGTCCCCCGTCGAGCGGGGTTGGCTAGCCAAGCCAACAACGCACCAGATTTATCATGCGCTGCATGAGCGCGCGCTATATATTTTTTATAATCAAAACAGCGCAGTCGCTCCACCCGCACGGCGACCTACTCCCTCGCCTCTAACAAGGCCTGCTGTCCAGCAGGCTGTTCGGGTCGGGTACGTTCCACCTCCCGCAAGCACTGATCCGCATTCCCAATATCTTGCAGTAGTGTCTTACGCACCCCCAACATGTTAGCAAAGCAGTGACCCCTCACCACAACCTTGAAAGCATCCCACTCTACAGCGGACGAGGACGCCGTACCTGTGTTCTCAAGGAAATACTGAGTAATACCAGCCCCCACTGCCTCCCGAAAGACCTGATCCTCCAGGAGCTCTGGGTTTAATCGCCAAGTTGGGATTGCGGAGCGCGCCTGAAACCAGTGCATCCGTAGGAGCAGCGGGTTATGATCTGAAAGTGTTCTGGTGAGGTATTCACTATGCCGAACTGTCGCATGTATATCTGGGGAGCACAGTATCGCATCTAGCCGAACATGCAACTCGTGCAGCGCTGAGAAGAAAGATTAATCACGCTCTCCCGGGTGATGTGCCCGCCACGTGTCGACCAGCCCCCAACGGAGCTGTCAATCCCTTCTGGCCTTAGCGATCTTATGAATAGGTGCGTCCGGGAGAGGCGGGTGGGACCTATCTAGGGAAATATCAGGAATAGAATTAAAGTCCCCGCCCAGAATCACTGAACCAGTCAGATATGTCGCCAGCTTCCCGGACAATTGAGTGAAAAAGACTGGCTGTTCCGTGTTGGGTGCATATATACTGCCCAGGACAATATCCCTGCCATTGAGTCTACCCGCAACCATCAGGTATCTCCCCTCTGGGTCTACTAGCTGTTGCACAGGGTGGAAAGGCACCCCAGCCCTAACCCATATCAATACTCCCCGCGCAAATGCAGAATAAGTTGTGTAAAAAATCTGACCCCTCCATCTGCGCTACAGTGCAAGGCCCTCACGACTTGTGATGTGCGTCTCCTGGAGAAAGGCAATTTGAACCCCCCCTGCGCACTAAGTAAGCATGTACCCTGTGGCGGCGCACCATAGTATGCATGCCCCTGACATTCCATGATACACATTTAAATTCAAGCAGCGAATCCATGATAGCTGTGGACAATGCCCTAGTTGACTTCGGAAAGAGACACGCCGAGGCCCCAATAACATCCCATTACAAACAAAAAAAGAACCACAACTCCCCCACCCCAGAACAGGCACTAAAACGCTAGTCCCCATCCAAACTAACTAAACAATCAGTATCCTCTAGTAACTACAGAGGATCAAGGGGGGACGTAGCTGTGAGCCGGCCCTGTCTCGCAATGCAAACAATAAACAAAGCAGTGCCAGGCCACGAACAACACCAATTGCCCCGTGCCCGGGGGCGAACAGCACTCTCAGAGAGTCCCCCCACCACCCCAGCATCCCAACAATACAAAATAAGGCAGTGCAGCGCCGGGAGGCCAGGAGAAGAATAAACGACAAATAAGTGAACAAGTAAGAGCAAGGCAAAATTGGGACAGAGGCGGCAAGGCAATCAAATAATATCATCAGCTGTTCCTGGAGTAACATGCGGCAGCTTAACACTGTCAGCCTGGGACTCGTCAGTGGCCGAACCATCCGACGCCCTCTCCGACCCAGAGGCCGCTCCAGACGGTGTTTTATGGTCCTGCAACAGTTCCGATACCACTCGCAGGGCGGCAGATCACTCCTTCTCCGTCTGGGAGGCACTAGGTGTGCGCACAGGCGTACGACGATTCCTTGTCCACCTGAGTCCGCGCGGGCGTTGCCCTCCAAGGGGAGGCGAACGCCTGCGCTCCGTTGGTCCGCGGCCAGTTCTGTAGGTTTCAATCTAGTCCCAAGCCTCCTTGGGGTCATCGCAGAAGTGAGTCTTGCCCTCCAAAATTATCCGCAACCGAGCCGGAAACATCAAGGAGTACTGGAGCCCCTCATCTCGCAAAGCCCTCTTCAATCAATCATTTGTATAGCGTGCTACTCACCCGGAGGGTCTCAAGGCGCTTGGGGGAGGGGGGTCCGCTACTGTTCGAACAGCCAGGTCTTGAGTTGCTTCCTGAAGGAGAGGTGGTCTTGGGTAAGGCGGAGGTGGATGGGTAGGGAGTTCCACGTCTTGGCAGCCAGGTAGGAGAAGGATCTTCCTCCCGTTGTGGCTCTTCGGATGCGGGGGACGGCGGCGAGGGCGTGGTTGGTCGATCGTAGCTGGCGGGTGGGAGTGTAGCAGGTCAGACGGTCGTTGAGGTATCTGGGGCCTTGGTTGTGGAGGGCTTTGTGTGCATGGGTGAGGAGTCGGAACGTGATTCTCTTGCTGACGGGGAGCCAGTGCAGGTCTCTCAGGTGTCTGGCGATGTGGCTGTGTCGGGGGATGTCCAGGATGAGTCGAGCTGCAGCGTTCTGGATGCGTTGGAGTCTTTTATGAAGTTTGGCTGTGGTTCCGGCGTAGAGGGAGTTGCCGTAGTCCAGTCGGCTGGTGACGAGGGCCTGGGTGACCGTCTTCCTGGTTTCGGTGGGGATCCACCGGAAGATCTTGCGCAGCATGCGTAGGATGTTGAAGCAAGACGAGGAGACGGCGTTGACTTGTCGGGTCATTGAGAGGGAGGAGTCCAGGATGAAGCCCAGGTTGCGTGCGTGGTCCGTTGGTTTGGGTGCGTTGCCCAGGGCAGGGGGCCACCAGGAGTCCTCCCAGGCGGAGGGTGATGATCCTAGGATGAGGACTTCCGTCTTATCTGAGTTCAGTTTCAGGCGGCTGTTCCTCATCCACTCGGCTACGTCCTTCATCCCTTCATGTAGGTTGGTTCTGGCGGTTGTGGGGTCGTTGGTGAGGGAGAGGATCAGCTGGGTGTCGTCGGCGTAGGAGATGATGTTGAGGTTGTGTTGGCGTGCGATGGCTGCGAGGGGGCTCATGTAGACGTTGAAGAGGGTGGGGCTGAGTGATGATCCTTGTGGTACGCCGCAGATGACTTCGGTGGCCTCGGAACTGAACGGCCGCCAAGAAAGAAGTGTGGCGGCGCTGGACCTCCAACGTACAGTCAGGGAAAATCAACACCTTGGAGTTGTCCATTGTGCAGGGCCCCGATGAGCGCGCTCTCTGCAGCAGGAGGTCCCTGTCTTTATAGTGAAGGAGGCGAGCTACCACCGGCCAGGGGGGCCTCCCCGGCGCCGGAGGACGAGCAGGAACCCGGTGAGCCCTCTCCAAGGTATAGAACTGAGTCAATCCAGCAGGCGCCACCACGTCACGGAGCCAGCCCTCCAGGTACTCAATCATGTTGGAGCCTTCCACCCCCTCCGGAAGTCCCAGCACCCATATATTGTTTCTGTGATTACGCCCTTCAGCATCCTCGGCTCGTTTCTCCAGCAATTGAACCCTGTGAGAGATATCCCCCATCTGAGCCAAGAGGGACTGCTGCACCGGTGTCATGTCCGCCAGGGAGGCCTCCATTTGCTTCACCCCGTCAGCCAGCTTGGTATGCTCAGCCTGTAGAAGCCCCAGTCCCACCGCCACATTGGCTATATCTTGATGCAGGATGTCCTTAGTGTCCGCTATCGCCTGCAGGATCTGGGCCAACTGCTGTTGGACCAGGGTGTCGGCCGGTGGCTCAGGAGAATCTTGCCGTCTGCGGTCCGACGCCGACTCATCTTGGTCCTGGGGGACCCCCACCTGCTTGCCCCTGGGTTTCCCCATATCTCCAGGAGCGGAACGTCCCCAACCGGACACCGATGGACAACGGGGCCCCCCAATGCAGTCCCCGGGCCAGATACGAACAGGAGCCCCACGCACCAGGGTAAGAGTACTGATCAGGTGTCGCCCCTGCTCACCGGCAATGTAAAGGAGAGACGTCCAGGTCCCAGCGTCCGGTCTCCCTTGTCAGGCCCAAGATCAGGGATACCAATCCCTCCCACTGGCCGCGAACCGCTGTTCACCGAGGAAATCACTCGGCACGCAGCAGCGCCGAGAAAGATGGGGCTCAGTCGCCTCTTCGGCAGAATCAGCTTCCCCAGATGGGCCAGGAATCCCACATCGGCAGCCAGGGGATGGCCGCCCTCCACCTCAGGCCGTGGGGCTGCAGAAACAGGGCCCCCTGAAGGTGGGAGCTCAGGGCCCCCCCGAGACGCGGGGCTCCAACCAGCAGGAAAGGGCGCCCAGTCCCCTGTCAGCCAATCCCAGGTGCAGGCCTCCGGTTCCCAACAGGTTACTATATCACCAGGTCACGCAGCGGCATCCCGCTCCCAGCCACCGCTCACCGCAGGGAGCTCCCGGTCCAATTCAGCAAGGGCGGGGCCAACCGCTCCAGCAACGTCTCAGCAATGAATCCCCGCTCACCAAACATGCAGCAAGATGGCGGCGGCCGCAATGCAGGTCATCCCAGCCAGCCACGAGAGATCCCCAGGCCGTAGTGCTAGAGGGAGAGCCCCCCCGGTGTTCCATTCAGGAGGGAGGCCTCAGCACCAACGCAGTCCAGCACAGCCCCGGAGCAATCACTGGGGGCACAAGGAGGCGCCTGATGGGTCCGTCGCAGCTCGCTAAGTCCAGCACCGGGAGAGCCGCGCCAGACAGCATCCACCTCAGCAGCCCCCGATGGCCCTCTTCAGCGCAGCAGGGTCCTGCATCCAGTCCCCGAGAGAAGCAGGTAATCACCGGGGTTGGGTGGGTCTTCTCCGCCCCCGCCGGATCAGTCACTCCAACTCAGCCAGCGCCGCCATCTTGTCGATCCAGGATCGGAGCCTTTTTGCTTGCCCCGCGCGGCCACCGCAGCTCCACGGGTACTCGGGGTCCTCATAAATCATGCCCAGGCACCCCCCAGTCTCGGCGGGGCCAGACGCATGCCCCCGGGCTCGAGGCAACAGCAATTTAGTCAGGATAATCAGTCGGCCGGCGCGGAGCTCCGAGCTCACGCGTCTGTCACCATCGGCTCGGTAGCCACGCCCCGTGTGATTCATAGCAATATATATGTCAGGTGGCTTATTTCACTGATTATTGAGAATGTTATTCTAAGGTATGTTGGCATTCAAACCTTCTTTGTGGGTAGGTAATCTGTAAATACAAGTTCATTGCTGTTCCTTTTCGAATAGAACTCTCTCAGGAGTCCTTGTATTACTATCCAATTGTTCTGTTATTACCCATTTTAAATCGTTTGTTATGTGTCCTTTTGAGAGGAAGTGTTCTGCCATTATTGTTGTTGTTCTTCTGCATCGTATATTGCTATGATGTTCACATATCCTGATTTTAATCGTCCTTTCCGTCATTCCAATAGATTGTAAACCGCAGGGATGTGATCATGTAGACTACTTGCACAGAATTACATTTGGTGTGCTTTCTGAATGTCTATTTCGTGGTAGCCCCAAATCCAAAGTTTGTGTAGCAGTTGTTAGATGGTAGATACAGCAATTACCACATGGGTAATGACCTATTCCATCAGGAAGACCCCATCGGTTAAGGACTGTTTCTCTTGTACTCATAGTACTTTTTGTTCTGGTATGAACAAGTGCTTTCTTCAAACTCCTAGCCCGTTTGAAAGAGAACATTGGCTTATCCCATTTGTGAGGCCCTGTGTTTAAAATGCACAAGTTCCTATTAACGATCTTCTTTAAATGGCTGGATGCTACATTGAAAGTTGTGACACAAGTTAGTAGCTTGTGATCAGTATTCTTCTAGCTGATCTCCATTAATGCTTTCCGGTTTTGTTTTTTTGCTCTCTTCATTGCTTTCTGTATAATCCTTTCTGGATAGTCTTCTGCCCTTAATTTCTGAGAGAGGATTTTTGCTGGTAATTTAAAGTCCAAGATCTTACTGCAATTTCACCTTAGCTGTAAAAAGTGGCCATACGGGGATCTCTCTTTTAGTGGTCTAGGATGAAAGCTGTCAAATTTCAATAAGGTGTTATCAGTTGGTTTATGACAAGTGTTCATATGTAGAACACCCTCTTATGCACATATTGTAGCATCCAAAAATGCCAATGTTTATTATTTACAGTATGCATGAATTTAAGATTTGGATCACAACTCTTCAACCATGGAAAAAATGGGAGAGTAGACTCTATGGGGCATATTATCAAGCCCTTTATCGCCGCGTTAGCGGCACTTTTCTGCCGCTAATGCGGGGATATTTTTATCACACTATTAACAAGCTGCAGCTAACGGGCCTTAGCGTGAGTTTATTAGCGATAGCGGCCGTTTTTTACCTCTAAGCATGTCAGCGATATATATCGCTAATGACATGCAAAGTAGGCGTTCCTGACTAAAACTCCATTGAAACAGTCGCAAACACAACTTCCCCCTATTATCAATGCCTGCGAAGCGATAGGAAAATTTGCGCTAACCGCGCTTATCACTGGAATTTAACGCCTGAAAAAAACTTGCCTTAACCATCTTGTCAATGGGGGGGGTGGATTGTTGGGTTAAGTATACACTTGCCTATTAGCAAGCTTTTCATTAGCGCTGTTAATTTAGCGCTGGAATTCTCACGCTATTGCTGGTTTTACACGCTATCGCTGGATTTCCTATCGCCTTTGCGATACGCGTTGATAATACCGCGCTATCACGGCGAGGAAATCCAGCGATAGCCGGCGTTAAAAAAAACAGCGCTAGGCGCGCTTTGCGATAAATATCGCAGATCCTTGATAATATGCCCCTCTGTCCCCTGCCCATACTCGTAAAACATCATCTATATATCTCTTCCATGTTAGTATGTTGTCTTTTAATGGGTTGAATGGGTTTAAAATGAATTTCTTCTTAAAGTCATAGACATACAGTTCCGCTACACTTGGGGTGAAGGTACTCACCATGGAAGTCACATGTATTTGCAAGTAAAATCTACCTTCAAACTCAAAAAAGTTTCTCGTGAGTGCCTGTCTGGCACATTCCAAAACAAATCTAGGTGGTGTAATATGTTCCCAATCCTCTCTTTCAGGAGATTCCTGTATTAATTGTAGAGTGTCTTCCTGTGGTAATTGGTAAACTAGTGTAGAGACTTTCAATGGCAAGTCCAATTAACACATTTTTTCAGGGTTGAATTCTATCTCTTTCAGTTTATTCAGAAGATCTTTGAGCTACGAGTTAGCAAGAAGCTAGTGATTCTCCTAGTGCACACAAACTCCTATTGTAACTGGTCCACAAGTTGTCCTTAGCAGGACACATGGACTTCAAAAAGAGCCAAGATAGGGTAGACTCTTTGTTCTACTTGCAATAGATGTGCAGAGACACAGAGAGGTTCTATAGAATTTGTCCTTCTTGCCAAATGAATGGTTATTCAGGAGACCAAAACACCATTAGTTCTACTGCCAGTAGTAGGTGTTCCATTCAAGTGGGTGGGCATTGGTTTTGTTGGACTTTTTTACTCTCACTCTTATCATCAGGCAACAAGTATATGTTGATTGTGGTGGATCATGCTACCAAGTATCCAGAAGAGGCACTTCTGAGGTGCACTATTGTGAGAGTAGTAGCTAAGCACTCCTATAGGTTTTTTCTTGAGTTTGATTTCTGTTTGGGGATCAACCTTTTTCACCTTTTACATGAGGAGTCCCAGCAGCAAAGGGGCCCAGAAGGCTGTCCCATACCTACCTGGGACCGAGTAAATGTGCATAAAGCTCTGAGAGATGTCCCGGTGAATGGGAGGTACCTGGTGGTTTTTTGGCTGCACCTGGCAGAAAGGACTTCGAGTCTCAGCAGCAACAGGGCCCAGGAGGTGATCCCATACTGACCTGTGACCGGGTAAACATGCGTAAGGCGGGGTGAGAAGTCCCACTGCACGGGAGGTGTGCAGACCATGCCCGAGTGAAGCCAGGGCCAAAGCGTGTCGTCCTGTGCCTGTCATTGCCAGGAAGAGGTGGGGTGGGGCCACCCCCTTGGATTATTTTCCTGGATTAGTGTTAGAGTGACATTTTTTCTTGACTTGGTTGGATGTGGCCTGGCTGGTTTCATTCTAGAACACTCCTGTGTACTTGAGGCTAGCTGAACACCCCACTGGTTTCTATTGGACTCGTGAGCCTGGGCTGAAGCTGCAAATATTCGGTGCTTGGGACTAGATGGTATGAACAGGGCATCTGGTAGAGTCCTGTCATGACATTAATCTCGGTTTGTATGGGGCGGACTCACTGACATGGTGCATGAGGGTCGTGTGATGGTGTAGTTGGGGGTATCGCTCCAGTTGCACAAGTTTGTAAATTCAGGATTTCCTGTGGTTTAATGAGCTTTTCTGGCACTTGACCTCTGGGGTGCTGTGTAGCTTGCGATGTGTAAACGTTGGGCAGAGAAAAGCACTCGCTGCTAAGGTACCTTCTCCTTCCACTGCTGCTCGAGTTGCTACCATTGAGGGATTTTAACTTGAGCAGCGTAAATGCTATCAAAAGAAATTGAGCTGGTAGAAAGAAGGTTGTCGTTGTCCAGAGGTAGCCCTCCCCTGCCTTCTTGTTGCTGCGGATTCTCTACTGAGGATCCTAGGACGATGGAGGGTCTGAGTGACCTGGGTGATTTGAGGGGGCCGGGGAGATCAGGAGAGGATTTCTGAGGACAAAGGCTTGCCTTCAAGGAGGGAATATGGGGTTTCGGATCAGGATCCAATCCCTTTAGCGCCATCATCCCTAGCTGCAAGCGGAGGAGATGGGGAGGCTAATGTAAGTTTGGGAAGCTCCAGTGCCAACGTAGGTGCCAAGACTGATCCTAATTTACCTTGTCCCTCAGGGGATAATCCCCTTAGTAAGGACTTGCTTTCCAAGTTTGGAGCTGTTTAGGTGCCAACCTTGACCCAATTATGTCCAGGTTAAATAACATTGAGTCCCAAGTCTCAGATATCCTGACTCATATTAACTCTGGGAGGGTTTGTTGTTAGGGCAGATTATTTCTTCTGAGCCAGTTACCTCCACTGTCCCTGTCTCAGTGGCTAGCAGCACTACAACCTGTGTTGTACCTGATGCCGTAGCGTGTGCTATTAAGCACTCTAGGGGCCTTAAGGAGATTCACACGGTTCCCCAGATCCAAGCTGCTTCTATTGAGGCGAGCAGTACCCTGTCCCCAGTTCCTCCCTGACCAGTGATCACTTGGGATGGGCTCAATTTGCCCCCACAGGTGACCACATATGTTGTGGTTCTGGAAAATGTCACTCTTCGATCAAACCCTGCACCAGAATAATTTCAGGAGTTAAAAAACAAGGTGGTGCACTGGTTTAACCAACACACATATGTGTGGGGATTTCCGAGTCAATCATTCTGGTCCGTAGAGTTAGCTGGGTGGGCATGGGTAGCAAGAGATAGGCATGGGACTGTGTGGTGGTAAACTTCAATAACTCCTCGATTGAGGCATACATACTGGTTGCCTCATCCTCATCAAAGCTCCTTGATCCACAGGGCATTGTAGCTCTCCCCTTGGGTTATTTTTTTGTAAACCTGAGAAGGTTTGCTGCCTTTACAGGCTCCAAGGATGGCAGACTCAGGGTCCCCATGTCAGCAATCGTCTGGCAATCCAGCAGCCCCCGTCTGTGAACCTCTCAAATCAATTTGCCCCATTGAGTAATCTCGAGCTGTGTGATTGACTGGGAACTATTGACCCTCTCATCTCACCCCCTGTGTCTATTACTCCATCAGTGGACACCACTGAGCCCCCTTCACTCCTCCCGGTATTCCTCCAATGGCCACTTTGACCAAGAATCCAAAGGGTTTGAAGCTACTGTCATGGAATATTGCCAGACGATCAGCCAAGTTCGCCGATCCTAATTGGGTGATGCTTGTTAAATACTTTCAGATCATTTATCTTCAGGGAACGTGGGAGGTGAAGACATTTTTTTTTGTGAAAGGATTCAAGACTTATTTTTCACATGCAGTGCCCTCAGTGGCAGAGAGGGCTAGTGGGGGATTGATTACTTTTGTGGCAGTGGAATTAAGTTGGCATGTTGTTGATGTGCATTGGAAGGTGCAGATGGTGCAGGGGCTAAAGTTGTCGGCGTTGGGTTCTACCCCTATCTTGCTGGTTAATTTATGTAATATCAGAGCTGGGCCTGATGGGGTTTTAAGCTCCGAGCATTTAAACATTGCTCTGAATTCCTGGATGTAACTTGGCGCTGAGATGGGGAGGGAAATGCTAATGTTAATTGGAAATTTAAATTGCCACTTATGTGAAAGCCCTTTAGCCCTTTAAGTTCATAAATCTAAGTGTATGTTGTATGAAGGGCTTCATTTGGTTCATTCGAAGGAGAGCTCGGAGCTTGGTGCGATTATAGAATCCTATAACCTTGCGTTTGCCTTTGATAAACTGGTTACCTCAACTAATCCTGGTATCTTTCCAATATTCAAGGGGAGGGCATGTACCTCAATTATTGATTTTATTTTTGATTCTGCAGCCCAATTTTTGTATATTGCCAATTTCAACATAATTCAAAGCCCATTTAGGGACCATAACCCCTTGTTTTTAGAGCGCAAGAGAGTTATAGACGTTGTTAGCTCATGGGCAGGGGTTTTTAGAGGGTTTTCCCTTGTTGATAAAGGTAGGAGACTTAACTGGTCCCAGGTGGATCCGATGTATTTTAAAGTTTCCCATTTTTCCAGTGTTGCTCAGGAGATCTCTACCTGTTTGGAAGCAGATGCCCCCAAGAAGGATATTCTGCAAGCGTTTGAGGTTGTTGCCCGCAAAGTTTCGGATCTATTGTCAGTACCACTAGCCCACTTGAGTGGGCAGACCCAAAGTAGTATATTAGGGACTGCTTCAGGAACCTTTGGCAGTTGAAGGCGGCCATGAAGCAGCCTCCAAGAGATGGGAGCCTTGTAGTAGTCAGTAGGCAGGCTTATAAGCAGGCATTAGCCAAGCACAAACATGGCTAGCGGTGACTAGCCTGATAGGAACTATTACACAGCAGAAGTTCCTCTGTGGGAGCGGAGGAACATCGCCCCCCACACTGCTGGGCAGAAAAAGTAAAAAATGAAATGGTAATAAAATTATTTTATTACCGTTTTATTTTTGACTCTTTCTGCCAGTAAACAGAGTGTGAGGGCAGGGCGGACCAGTGCATCACTGCTGCCAATGATTGGCAGCAGTGAGGAGTGGCCACTTAAGTATGCCTTGCGCATGCTGATTTGGCCGGCTACCTTGCCATGGCCAAACCGATGTAAGCAGTTCAAACCTCTCCAATCTGGCTGTCTTGGACAGCTGGGTTGAAGAGAAGGCACAGGCCTATAGTGCCTTTTGGAGCCAGCCTGCTCCAGCCAATCAAGATGCTTTAAAAGAGCATCTTGATTAGATGAGAGAGTTGTCTGTGCGCTTCGCACTTGGAGGATGTGCTGCAGAACAGTGAGTGTGTACTGCAGAACATCGAGTGGCAGTGTAGGGTAAGTGTTTTTTTATGTGTATATTTATGGTAATGTCTATATTAGTGTGTATTTGTTACCTGTATTATGTGTAAATGTGTATATGTTATGTGTATATTTTTTTGCCCCTCCATGTGATTTGCCACCGACTGCCACTGCTAATACAGGCAAGTGAGTGTGGTGATAGCTTTTTTTTTTGGAGGGTAATAAATAGGTCTTGCTTTGCGGATGGGACAGGACCGGCAATATGTACCCATATTTCCCAGCTCCGGCAATGTGTACCCATATTTTCGAGCACCAGTGGGTTGACCACTTCGAAGAGGTTTATAATTTTAGGGAGGTGACGGAGGGGCAGGTCAGGGTAGACCCAGAGACGGGGAGGGTTCCCATGGCTTTTACCCTGGATGAAGTAACCAAGGGCATATGTGTGATAACACGCAACAAGGCTCTGGGCCCTGATGTGATCCCTCAGGACCTGTTCCGGGCAGATGCTGAGTTTTGGAGACCCCTACTAACACAGGTCCTGAATGCAGCAGTACGGGAAAGGGTGCTGCCCTCGCGGTCAACGGCGGTAATTGTGTCCGTGTTCAAAAAGGCTGATAAGGATAAACCTCAGTGCTACCACCCCATCTCTCTGATTGATGCAGTAATAAAGGTCCTTGTGAGGGTTATACTCAACAGGCTGATGACATGGTTGGATACTAATGACATCCTGTCTGACGTCCTATATGGCTTGAGAACAGGTAAGTCTGCATCTGACCAATGCCTGAATCTTTACCTAATTATTAATAAGTATACTGTAGCCCGTCCTGAATCCCTCCACCTGGCATTCATGGATCTTACGTTCGCATTTGCTAAGGTTAGCGGCTCACAACTGTGGTCTCTGCTTCTTGAGCTAGGGGTAGAGTCGTACATAGTGGCTTTCTTGGCGGACTTACATTTTGAAGCCTCAGTGCATTTTTCGCAAGGTGCCACTCGCACATGGTCTTTTCAGACTAGCAGGGGCATCCGACAGGGTTGCATTCTTCCACCAGTTTTGCTCACCCTATATGTTAATGGGATCAAGCAAGCTCTTCTTTCGGTCCAGGCAGATTGCCCAAGGGTAGGTGAGAGGTAGCTCCCAGTATTGCTATATGCCGATGATACGGTCCTCATGGCCCGTACGGCTAGAGGGCGACAGCTTCTCTTGGACAAATTTGTTGCCTTTATGGGTAGCTTGAATTTGGCTGTGAATTTGACTAAATCCTAAGTTATGATGGTAGGTTCATGGTCTACCAGTTCCAAGCCCTTTAAAGTGGCCCATCATACAATAGGTAAAGTCTCATCCTTTCGCTATTTTGGGGTGCTATTCGATGCTTAGAATAATTGGAAAGTGTTACAGCAAACAAATGATGGAAGGAATGCTGACAATGCAAACATTCTCCCCCAGTCAAAAGATCTGGGTTAAATCCATCGTTCTTTTGCCCACTACGCCACCCCAGTTTGGACCCAGCCATATGCAAATCAGTCTTGACCCTGTGCCCCATGGGAACAGTCCATACCGAACTGCCATGCCAGGTCCTCCCTGGACCGGAAACAAGCATCCTGGGACCGGTTTCAGGGTATGTCACCCTTCTTCAGCCAGGCTAGCTTGAATCCAGTGGCACAGTGAGCAAGGGCCCCACGTCTGGGCATACCCATCCCCCTTAGGGCGAAAAGCGTTACAGCAAACAAATGATGGACGGAATGCTGACAATGCAAACATTATCCCCCAGTCAAAAGATCTGGGTTAAATCCATCGTTCTTTTGCCCACTACGCCACCCCAGTTTGGACCCAGCCATATGCAAATCAGTCTTGACCCTGTGCCCCATGGGAACAGTCCAGACCGAACTGCCAGGTCAGGTCCTCCCTGGACCGGAAACAAGCATCCTGGGACCGGTTTCAGGGTATGTCACCCTTCTTCAGCCAGGCTAGCTTGAATCCAGTGGCACAGTGAGCAAGGGACCCACGTCTGGGCATACCCATCCCACTTAGGGCAAAAAGTGTTACAGCAAACAAATGATGGACGGAATGCTGACAATGCAAACATTCTCCCCCAGTCAAACGTTCTGGGTTAAATCCATCGTTCTTTTGCCCACTACGCCACCCCAGTTTGGACCCAGCCATATGCAAATCAGTCTTGACCCTGCCCCATGGGAACAGTCCAGACCGAACTGCCAGGCCAGGTCCTCCCTGGACCGGAAACAAGCATCCTGGGACCGGTTTCAGGGTATGTCACCCTTCTTCAGCCAGGCTAGCTTGAATCCAGTGGCACAGTGAGCAAGGGACCCATGTCTGGGCATACCCATCCCACTTAGGGCGAAAAGTGTTACAGCAAACAAATGATGGACGGAATGCTGACAATGCAAACATTCTCCCCCAGTCAAAAGATCTGGGTTAAATCCATCGTTCTTTTGCCCACTACGCCACCCCAGTTTGGACCCAGCCATATGCAAATCAGTCTTGACCCTGTGCCCCATGGGAGCAGTCCACACCGAACTGCCAGGCCAGGTCCTTCCTGGACCGGAAACAAGCATCCTGGGACCGGTTTCAGGGTATGTCACCCTTCTTCAGCCAGGCTAGCTTGAATCCAGTGGCACAGTGAGCAAGGGACCCACGTCTGTGCATACCCATTGCAAGCCATACCCAATTGGAAGCCACTTATGCAGGGAAACAGCTGAGCTCATCAAATTTAATGGGGCAGTGGCTAATTTTTCACAAATGTTGGGATCCTGGTCTCCGAGTGTACTACTTAAGATTTATCAGGCCTAATGTGTGTCTCAGATTCAGTATAGCAGCGAGATTTGGGGGGTATGAGAAGTCTGACATAATCCAGGCAGTAGAAAATCAATTTCTAAGGCGACTTGTTGAGGTCCCACAATGTACCTCAGCTTTTTCAGTTCATGCGGAACTTGGTATTAGTTATCTAGTCGGTATAGTTGCTCCTAGCCCTCTTCTGCGCTGGATAAAGATCTTGACCAGGGAGGACCTAAAGCTTAACAGTTTGATTTTCTCAGGTTGTTTGTCCCTTGATGCCACGCACAGAATCTGCTGGTTAGTCTACGTGAAGGCAACTTTCACCTCCTTAGTGAGAGCGGACATATATTCGAAGCCCCACTTACTGTCATCTGGAGAGTTAAGAGTAAAAGTGTTGTTTCTTGAGCGGGCCCTGATGAAGTCCTCACCGAGGACTTCATCAGGTTGAACTGATTAAGTCCTCGGTGAGGGGACACATGCTTTTAAAGACTGTTCAGGGCATGGGGCAGTTTCTTTATTCCAGGTATGCAATAGGTGAGAGAGGTTTTATTGGCCAGGTTTTGATTTACTTTATTACACCATCTCCTGGTCCAACCCTGTGCATGGGTTCAACGTGGATGTAGGTTGCCCTGCGGCTGTGACAATATGCCTCCACAGGGCACTCTGCACTAATAGAAAAAAAAACATGAGAGAGATGTTGGGAGCAAGCCGGTGTGATTTACCACTTATTTATGTCAAGCGCTTTCAGAACACAGTGAGGACTATGTCAAAGATCTGCAGGAGGAAGTGGGACCTTTTCATCCATGTCTCTTGTTTGTTTGCCTACAGAGATATTCTACAGAAAGGAGTGGGTCCAATCTCTTCAAACGTCTGTTTGGGCACCCTGTGTGTTGCCCACTCACCTTAGTCACAAAAGGGTGGAAAGGAACTCCAGAGTCACCTGAAAAGATTCTAGTAGACTGCGTTATTGGCCTCAGGACATTAACGGCACAACACATGAGTCAGATGAAGGCTAAACTTCAAGCAAGACATGAGTTGATTTTGGAGTGGTATGAACAGAAAGTAACACTGGCTAGTTACTAGGAGAGTCAGAAGGTGTTGATATTGAAGTTAATTTGTCCCAGAGCTTTCGAGGATAAATGGTGAGGGCCATACCCAAATGACCCAGGTGCCACAAGGGAGTCAAAGAGGGTGTTCCATATGACTCTGCTTAAGTTATACCTCCAGAGAAATTTTACGGTAAACATTATGGCAATGACATAGGAGATTGAGGAAGATAGTGAATCACTTTATGACTCATTGCACAGTGATGAGAAGGATGGTTCTGAGAAGCGGGTATAACTGTCTGTGTGCATGACTTAGCCACAGGGAATAACTTGTCAGTAAAGAGCAAGGTTAACAGGAAGTCAGACAAAGTCTAGGAATGTGTTAAGACAGAGGTAGCTAAGGTGTTGGACTTGGCGGTGATTGAGCATTTCCTACTCTTTAGGCCAATCCACTGGCATTGGTACCCAAGCAAGGAGCCACTGACTTGTGTTTTTTTGCAGGCTATTGGGCTATTAATGAGATGACCAAGTCAAATGCACACCCGATTCCCAGAGCCAAAGAACTAGTGGACCAGCTGGAGCTGCTCACTTCTTTAGTACCTTTGATCTGAGCAGTGACTATTGGCTGATTGCATTAGGACATAGTGCCAAGGAGAAGAGTGCATTCTCTACACCGGATGGATTGTCCGTTTAGGGTCATGCATTTTGGGCTTAAGAATGCTGCTATCACTTTTCAGCACCTGTTAAACTATGTTCTCTCAGGACTGGAAGAGTTCTGCATCGCTTACCTCGATGATATTGCCATCTTTAGCAAATAGTGGGAGGACCGCCTGAGGCACCTAGAACAGGTGTTGGTCAGGACACAAGGAACAAAATTTACCATTAAAATAACCAGGTGCTAGATAGGGCAGCCCTCAGTAGTCTCCCCTAGGCATAGATGGACAATGGAAAGATCTGCTCATTGAATGCTAAGATCCAGTCTGTTGGATTGGGAGGTCCCCACAATCAAGACTCAAGTGGGAGCGTTTCTAGGCCTCATTGGTCACTACTACAGGAATTTTGTGAACAACTATGGGACCATATTTGTACCATTGACAGCCTTGACATTCAAGAATCAGCCAAAGAAAGTGATTTGGACAACAGAGTGCCGAAGACCTTTGAGGACCTAAAGGCAACACCTTTCGCTGACATCATATGCGCATGCAAATGCAACAAATATATAACACTTATATGGTAGTAGGACTCTGTATGGGGTATGAGTTTGAGTACTGGGCCAAGTGGCATCAATTTTGGATGCTCCTGGTTTAGCATGACACAGGAAGGAGGATAAGGACAGCATCCCCACACAATGGAAGTGTATCACCTGTTTTCCTGTGGCTGGGAGATCGGGACCCAGAAATGAGGAGGATTGATACAGAGATTCCCATAGAAGTTCAATGAGGGCCTTGTTACTGCTGCTGACCAGTTCTTCCTGAGCGCTGCCATTTAGTAGATGGTATGGGTGCTTGGTGGCACTCTAGTTTCTGTTGCTCACAATGAGGAAGTTTCTAGCCAGTGATGTTTTTTTTTTCTATCAGTGATTGCTGATTGAATAAGGCTGATGACAACCAGGTGCAAAGATCTCACACTCCATTTTGCTCATGTTTTGGATACATTTATACCTTCTGTGAGAGCCATCCCTTTGCACAAAGGCTGTATCTGAGGAACAGCCTAAATTGAAATCTGAGAGAGAAACAACCCAAACCGGTTCTGAAACATTAGGCAATGGATCCACATCACCTGTTTGGATCCCACTTTTATACACATTTTCAAACTACACTATTTGATTTTAGTTTCAAGTTTTCCTTGACGAAGGAATGGGATGCTCCACAGAGGAACTGAAGAGCTGCAGTGTAACCAGGACAGATTCTGCCCGATAGCCAGTCTCCCAGAGTTGAGGGGACATTGCCTGTAGCCTGCACTTTCTGCTGAAGGAGAGGAGGATCTGCCTAAAGTACCTGGAAGCCTTCCCGACTGCTGAGTGAGGGAAGGGGTATGCCTGGCATTGCAGGAGAGACTGTTCAGGAGGATCCCCCCTCCCACTTACCTATGACTGGTTATCTGACAAGTCTAAACCCTTCCAGACCTGGCTTCTCCTGCCTGAGGTTCCAGCCTCACCCGTCGCTTCTGCTCTTCTGCTCTTCTGCTCTCTCTTCTGCTCCTTCCATCTGTTGTATCACTCCTCACTTCTCAAGGCTCTTTTCATGCCTTTCAATCTTGCTTTCGGGTCGTTACTCTACTACTGTTTCCAGCCTCTGCTCTTTTCACCTCTCTTTGTGCATTGCTTTTGAACCTCTTTTCTCCTCTTTTTGTGCTTTTCTTTCAAGACTTTTGAGCCTTTTTCACCCCTTTCTCCACCTTCTGAGCCTCTTTTTAACCTTTTCTTCTCAACCTTTGAGCCACTGCTCTCTTTCTGCTTGTGCGCCCTTTTCCCCTCTCAGGCCTCGGTTGCTCTCCCTGCAGCCTCTCTCCTGTGTATTTCCTGCCTCCCTCCTCCCTCCCCTCCTTACCTGCTCCTGCCACTTCTCGCCTCTTCCTCCTGGGATGACAGCCCCACCCACCACCTTCCCATGCTGCTCCCTTTTCCCAGGTTTTACTTAATGGTAGCTGCTGTGCAATTGTGCAGCAGGCAAACTGCTGGCACGCCAAAGGCGCACAAAGGCCAGCCTGTCTGCACTTGACTGTGCCTGGACTGTGCCCAGCTCCAGAAACCATGGATGGTTCACCACTCTGTGATACTCCGTAGCCCTCCTCAGGTTGCTCGATCCCAGACACCACTCCCCCATCTGCTGCCTTAACGCATTTCACACTACGGTAGGAGCCTTTACCTGCACCCACTGCCAGTTCTCCTGCAAACGCCCACTCACACACCCCTGGCAAATACCACACATCACACAAAACCCACACATCAACACCCACTCACATGCATGCTTCTCAATATACGATCACTCAGCAAGCATGCAAGCGAAATACGTGACCTGTTGAACAGCGACACACCAGGCATCCTCTTCATCACGGAAACCTGGATCAACCCCACACCTGGTCCTGAAATCACCACAGCTATCCCAGCAGGCTACAAGATCATTGGACAGAACAGCATCACAAGTCAGGAGGAGGACTCGCCGTCATCTTCAAAGAATCCATCAGATTCACCAACAGAGAATGACATCCCTTTCATGGAACACTTGCATTTCAAGCTGCAAATTTCACTATGAAAGGAACCCTCACCTACCGACCACTCAGACGGTGAGCTACCGTCACTAACCTCATCACCGACTTTGTTGCTCCTCTCACCATTGACTCCCGAACCTACAAATTCCTCGGCAACCTCAACTTCCATCTAGAAGACATAAACGACCCCTGCTCCACAGCACTTCTCAAAAGCCTGAGCCACATCGGACTTACCTAGTTTGTCTCAAAACCAATACACACCGCAGGACAAACACTGGGCCCCCTATGCACCACAAGCGACAGCATCAAATTCAATTCCACCATGCCGTTCACATGGACCGATCATTCTATCATCCACTTCAAAATCAATACACCTCAAATCAACACAACAACCAGTATCAGCATCCCAAGCGTCAGCTGGGGCAAAATCACAGAAGCAGACTGGCTCATTGCCCTCAGCACGGATCAGCCCAGACCCACCAACTTCAATAACTGGTTTGAGAACTGCACGGACCATCAAAACCAACAAGCAAAGCAGTTCAAACAGCTAGTACACTGTAGACCTCTGATCCACCAAACGAACTGCAAACAACTTAAAAGGAAATGGAGAGTTAGCCACAATCCCCTTGAAAGAACCTCCTACAAAGCTGCACTCAGAGGCTATCACCAGCAAATAACAGACATAAAGAAAAAAGCAAGGGGATTTTCTCGATCGTCAAGGACTTCATCTCATCCACTTCTATTGTCAACAGCATCACTACCTCCCAACAACTCTGTGACTACCTATACGACTTCTTCCACAGCAAAATCACAAACATCTAGAGCAACTTCACACACCAACCCAACCCCAGAGAACTAATTCCCAACCTACCCACCACCAACTAAGATGTCCACCTGACCGAATGGACAACCCTCACCATCAATGACACCGCAGCTGTCATGTGGACCATCCAGTCATGGGCCCCAATGGACTCTTGCCCACACTACATTTAGAATCTGGGAACATCACTAATCAGCTCCAACCTGACCCACATCATCAACACATCCATCATAACCACCACCTTCCCAAAGGAATGAAAACTTGCCAAAATCAATGCTTTATTCAAGAACCCAGAGCTGACCTGAACAAACTGAGCAACTTCCGACCCATCTCCCTACTCACCTACCCAGCCAAAGTGATTGAGAAGGTCATCAACAAGTAACTCATATCCCACCTCGAGTTTCACCAGTTGCTAGACAACACCCAGCTCAGACAAGAACGGGTGGAATTCTTTAGGAGGATACGATTGAAGATATTTTTTGAGGGTGAAGAAGACAACAATACAATGAGAGGAGACACAACCTTCCGTCCCAAGTCAAACTTCATACCACAAATCACGGCACTACCCCCAGAGGTGGCTGCGTTCGAGTAGGCGGTAATACACGAAGTAGAGGAGATTAACAAAAATGAAACTAACCCATTTAGAAACCTCTATAGACTGGAAAGGGAGGCAGTCGAAAAACTGAGACAGAACACCGACCTGATCATAAAAACGTCAGACAAGGGAGGAGCTATAGTCATCCAGACCAAAATGGCCTATGAGAGCAAATGCTTACATCTCCTATCAGACAGCAGGAAGTATAGCATTGTGACTCGGGATCCTACCCCAGAGATAAAAATTGAGATAGCCACCTTGTGAGAAGTTGGCCTGGTAGATGCTGACCACTAATTAAAGTGGGCACCTTGTACCAGTCCAACCGACCCTTATAATGTATGAGGTCAAAGATAACCTTTAGAAAGCTATCCTAGTGGTAGCTGTGGAGAGCAGCCTTCAGGCTTAATCTTGAAGGAATGTAAAGCAGCTTGTTTTACCAGAACATCACCTCCTATATTGACTAAATGAAAGGAGAACCACACAGTAGTTATATAAAAATATGTATTTATTAATATAACACTCTCTAGTATCCTCTATCCGAGGACAGAACACAAAGCACATAATACGAGATCAATAGAACAGTTGTAAGTAGCACAATACACAGTGGGCTCCAAGGGGAGACCAAACCATATACTAAAATAGTGGTATAACAACCACGACTCGGGTCAAGACAAGGTCTGGAGCACGTAGAATCGCTGGGACCCCAAGGAACCACCCAAGGTGAGTAGATAGCGACCCCATGGAGAACGGGTGCAGTGTGCTAACACGACCGCGGGCTCCGTACAATTCTATGGGGAAGTCGCGGTTGCAATTTTACAGTTTAAGGACCCTTCTAGGAAGACTTTGAGGAAACCCTTTGGAACTTAGGAGGTTGGAGATCCACCCCACCCGTGGATACCGTAGTACCCGCGCTACCTATCCCAGAGGAGCCGGGTGCATAGGCCTGGAATGGTGTCGGAAACCGCTGTCGTTCTCAATGGAGGGCTGCGAAGAAGAGCTGCTGCCGTGAAGGTGAAAAGGGTCCGGTAGAATCCAAGGATGGATTCTTAAAGAAAGGAACCTGAGAGCAGAGGGGACAAAGTCTGGGTCACTTCAGGGTGACCAGGGGCTCGGGAGCCGAATGCCCACCGATGCAGGGTGCTTCAGGTGCGAAGAAGGGATGCTTGACTCTGCTGCCACGAGGACCAGGAGATGTCGAGGATGACCAGGAGCCGTATGCGACCTGTCCTACAAAGGATGTCGAATGCTGAGGGGTCGGTGTCTGGCTGGAGCACCAACAAGCCTTGGCAAAAACAACCCACGCAGGAAGGTCAAGCAGGTTACGGTGAGGACCAGCAAGGTCGTGGGGACTCTCCACGCAATGGAGAGTCAGGGCAGGAAATCCCAAGAGAATTCAAGATGACCCTCAGGAGGACCCACAGGTCGAATGACCAGGAGTCGCAAGGGGACCTCAAGCAAGATCACAAAATACCAGTCCATAGAGCACTCGGTGGGAGGAGGCCAGAGTTCTTTGGAGGAAATACTGCTCGGGGACAGGACTATACGGAGTCCAATGCACAAGCTCGGGAATTGCCAACAAGCATATGCACATGCAAATGTATGCAGTGCACAGGGGTTCGGGTTATGCGGTCCCCACGAGGGTTACTGGCCTCAATCTCAGTGAGAAGGCAGCTTGACTTCAGGGAACTTCAGAACCCACCTCCTGAGTTGCTGGAGCCTTCAGAGTCTGCAGGAGCTCAGGATCAGCAGACCAGTCAGTTGTGTTACAGTGCCTGCGAATGCAGGGGAGTGACTCCTTCACCCCAAGGGAGATACTCCAGTTGTCCTTAGTGCACCACAGGTCCTGCATGGAGCCTGTATGGAGCAAGGGCACAGACAAAGCTTTGGACGGAGAGGGAGACGAAGTCGGGCCCAGTCGAAGTCCAGCGAAGTCCAGAGTGTCCAGACAGTCGAAGATCAGTGGTTTCTTCTTGTAGAATCTTGTCCACGTAAAATATAAGGAGCTACAGTCATGTAAGCCCTTTTGTACCCACGGGAGAGGGTTGGACAGATTCGGGGGACCCTCCTAGGGGAGGGTCAGGACAGAGGGGTGGTTACACCCATGTCCTTTGTCCAGTTTCGCACCAGAGCAGGAGCCAATGGCTCCCAGAACTGGTTTGAGCTGGACTATGCACAGGGACACCAAATGTGCCCCAGGTGCAGACTTTCAGGCCCTCTCAGAGTGCACCCACCCAGCCCCAATACACTAAATCCTGTCTGGGTGGTGGTCACACCTCCCTGTGACAGGATGCCTATTGTGCTGCCTTCCTCTGCTCAAGCTTGGCTCAGCAGCAGGAGGGCAGAAATGTGTCTCAGGTCGGCAGCATCCATTTTGGGCTGACCGGGTCGAGAAGGCTGGCACCGGATAGACCAGTGACCCCAAGAAGCTCGCTTCAGAAGGGTGGAATCATACCTCCCACACGGGTTACCAGTGTGGAGGTATGATTTCAAGGTGTTTTATACCAAACACGATATGTTTCTATGCAGCCGTTTTCGAGATAGCATTCACCGTGCGGTTATAATGCACCTCTACCTATATGTCCGGCTGAGTCACAGACAACCCGGGAGAATGGTGTCCGAAGGCTGCAGAGGGGCTCTGCTCATGCAGGGGCACCCTCTCACGTAAAACCCAGCACCCTGCCTTCAGGATTGTTAAGGCCTGCTATAGGGGTGACTTATACGTTTTAAGTGTAGTGACCTATAGATATAGTGAACCTATATCTAAAATAAGTGGTGCAAGCACCAGCTTACACAGGTTGCAGTAGCAGACCTGTAGTTCCATTTTGCATGGCCTCTCATGGGTGGCATAATACATGCTTCAGCCCATGGGAGGCCTCTGGGGTACCCATGCCCTGGGTACATGGGTACCATATACTAGGGACTTATAAGGGTACCCCAGTATCAAATCTGGAGTGTACCAAAGTACATGCATAACAATTTAAAGGAGAAAGCAGATAGACTGGGGTCCTGATTAGCAGGATCCCAGTCAGACTAGTCAAAACAGTGTAACATCAAGCACAAAGTGGGGGTAACCATAAGAAGCAGATCCTACTTTCCTACACACCTTAGTGAATGAAGCAGTGAACAATGGGTGGATTTCCAAACATTAGGGGCTATGTAACAGTTGCCCCATATTTCTATACACTGACTAAGGTGCACAAACCAACCAGACCCCCACCAGGTAGACCAATAGTATCAGGCTTTGGCTTGATAGTGGAACCTGTATCACAGTTTTGTGATTTTTCTTTAAACCTCTGGTACAAAAAATGGAAGCATACCTGAAGGATACGAGAGATGTCCTGAACCTTATAAAGGACATGGAATTCGACACAACCAGAGAATCTCTGGTGGGGTTAGATATCGAATCCCTCTACACCAATATACCGCAGAGAGAAACCCTGAGGGTTGTAGAGGACATACTATACGCACAGGGTTGGACATTTAATACTCCAAGGTCCTTCATATTGAACTTAGCAGAAATGGCATTGACTAAGAACTTTTTTGAATTTCAGGGCACAATCTATCTTCAAACCCATGGGACATCCATGAGTAGCACGTTCGCTCCCAGCCTGGCAGGGCTGTATGTGGCAGCCTTTGAATCAGAATTGGTATGGTCAGATAAAACTATGGTGTAGGTTCATAGACGATGTCCTTCTCTTTTGGAGGGGAGATGATGAAATATCCATCTATGATTTCTTGAAATGGCTGAATAGCCTCAACCCCCTACTACACTTCACATCACACAGACCTCATTACCATTCTTAGACCTGGTGATTGTAGCAAGGGAAGGAAAGTTAACAATTCAGATTTCCCATAATCCTACTGACAGAAATGGGCTTTTGTTGTTCAAGAGCTTCTGAAGAACCGGGCCTTTGGGCCTGGCGGCGCAGGGCACGCCTGAAATCTTCGGGTTCACCTGCCTTGTTGCACAGAGACACGGAATACCCTGTTGGCGTAGAAAACCAAGTTTATTAGCTGCAGCTAAGCACAGTTGTCCAAGAAGTACATCAAGTAGGTTCTCAGGAGACTGCCACTTGACTCCGTGGCTCACAAGCTTTTATCGTCGAAATACATCTGTACAAACATACACCCATCGCACAAATTTTTAGCCAATCAGGAGAGTTTGAAAACAAGATATTGTGTCACCAGAATGCTCTCTGCTTACATGTTGTGTGTTATCCAGCCCCCAAAGTTAATCAATACTGGTACCCATAGTTCGGTGTTTGCAATGGCAGGACATATCTGTATGCTTCAAGAGGAAGGTTACAAAGTAGGAAAACACAGGGAGAGAATAGCGAAGGCCAGAAGATAAGATATGGCGAGAGGAGAATACTAAAGGCTAACAGATAGTTGATACGGGGATTAGGTAGTCCAGACAAGGATTAGTTAGGCCGGCTGGTGTCTGAGATTGGTTTAAGGACAAGGACGGAGGGGGTTTTGACACGTTGCAGTCCAAAAGGGCAGAGACACTTCGCTCATCGAGCAGCCTGTGTAAAGGCAACACAAAAATGGCGGTGACTGTAAGATGGGGTCAAAATTAAAGAACCTCAGACCCTCCTTTTGCTATTACGCAGGCAATACACAAAGACTCACGCTAATCTGAATCAATGTCGATGGTCATGAAGTCGTCAAGCTGTTGCTGCAACATCATCTTCATCTTCATATTCTCCGTTTTCTGTGGCATGGGTCTTGGGACACACATAATAGCACAAAGACCACATATTGCGGGGCCACATTGTAAACAAAGGCAACACGAGAAGATGATGGCCAAAACTACTCCAACAAAGGTCAATACCTTCCATCCCCATGTGGACAGTAGTTCCCAAAACCATCCCATCAGAGACCAATTTCCTTCGTCCTGGTGGATGGACTCAGCAATGTGGTGCAATTTAGAGATGGCCTGGTATACTGTAGGGGCGTTATCAGGTATATAAATGCAACAACTCGATCCAATCAATGTACAGACTCCACCACGATCTGCGAGAATGATGTCTAACACCATTCTGTTCTGTAATGTCATAAGGCGATCCGCCTGAAGCTCAGCAGTGATATTACTCAGTGCTCCGACAGTTTCATTTATTGTTGCCTCAACTACCCGAATGAGATGTCTGATATTTCTACTATTGGCCTTAGGGCCCCAAAATGGGAGGAATCCTTTAAGGAAGTCACCTCCTTCCTGTCCTGCTGTGTCCTCCAAAGCAATAACCCCTCTGCCGTACCTTGTCTTGTGATGTCCCGAAGGAGCTGAATATGTTGGAGGGAGGAGAAAAGCCATATAACAAGTCCCTGAGAAATCGGCTGGTAACCATGTATAGGCTCTGTCATGGCAGACGAAATATGTTCCTTGAGATGCTACCAATGGTGGAGACGTTCGGGATGTATAGATATATGTAATATTACAAGTGCTCTTTCCCAATTGAGCCTTAGGATTTTGACCATTGGCTTGGAGACATAGGTGACCTTGGTGGGGTACAGTATATATAGGTGGGGATCCTTTCCTTTTGGCTCTGTCTGTAAGGCTAGTGACATAATGTGTCACATTCCAGTCAATGTATGCTTGTCGCTCATCGGTGGGGAATTCACTAAATGTTTTATAATGTTTTGACATAGCCACTATTCCCTTTATTAGTGAATTATGACTAACGTCAATTCCATCCCTATATGGACCAACAGGATGTCGATGTTGGTTCTCATAGGCATTGGCAAACATAGAGGTGTAAGCCCAAGCAGATCCTTTTAGGGAGAAGGGTAGAACTAAATATGGCATTCCTTTATCTGTATTATGGGGTAAAAGTCCACAAACCCAACAATCGGTGGTATTGATTACTAATTGATGCTGGTGTAATAGCTGGATGAATGAATTGTTGAGATATTCCATTCTCCTAATTTGTTCATGCCCTGGTAGAGTATAGAATTGGTGTGGGGAAATAGTAGTGCGAAAAGGTATGGGCTGAGAGGTAGATATAGGTACAGATGCTGGTTGCAAAGTGTGAATAACCCAACCCACACAAGCTAATAAAACACATAACAGAATTAAAACACATAATACTACGCCACATCTATTAAATAGTAATTTACAATATTTTTCCTTCATTTTGTTTTTTTTATCAATTTCTGATTCACCGGAAGTCATCCCCTAAAGTGTTGCTCGTGGCAATCTTCCTATCACGCTCAGTTGTGGTTATTGGCCGTCCTATGACACTGCAAGTCCTGCAGACCTAGTGCCACTACTCAGGTCACAAACCAAGTCTCCTACCACGACCCTGCAAAAATGGGATGAGTCCAGTATCACATAAGGAAGAAAATATATACAATTCAAAAATTCAAAAATGCAATCTAAGAAATAAAAAAAATGCAGTTTAGGAACGAAGGGGAGAAAAAATTAAAATAAATTTCAAATGTCTTTGGCCACTCTAGGTCTCAGATTGTATCTATCCTTGTTTGGCACAGTCTGGTCTTGAAAAAGTGTCTCTGGATCAGTTGTATCTATTCTGAGATGCGATGGTACAGCTTCTTGCAAAACATCATCGTCCTCTTTCTCAGTCCGAGTCCATTCTAGGTGTGCATCGCCAAAAGGTACAAACCGGGGAACTCTCTCTCCTTCACAATCACCTATACCTTCGCGGACCCACTGATCAAAAGGCAAAGGCAAGGGTACCCTTTTGCAGTGCACACCATGGATCCAGTTCTTCTTCCCAACGACTTTTACGGCTGTACGTGTTGTCAGCAGGACCTGTCTTGGCTCCCGCCAGCGAGGCTCCAAATTCCTCTTCCTCTGAAAAATTTTAAGGCACACCCAGTCGCCAGGTTGGAGGGTGTGCCCAGGATCCGAGGAAGCCTGTGGCAAGGTGTCTTGTACCTGCTGATGGAGAACACGCAATTTAGTGGTGAGGTCATGCAAATAGTCAATTAACATTGGTATTCTATGTCAGAGTACTTCTTGGGTCTAGGGACACCCCAGACATTAGCCGGGCGTCCGAACACAATCTCATATGGGCTAAGTCCCACACGAGAATGAACAGTTGTTCGAGTTGACAAGAGGGCTAGAGGTAAGGCGTCGGGCCAGGCAAGACCTGTGCTGGCTTGTATCTTTGCAAGTTTAAGCTTGAGAGTGCCATTATAGCACTCTACCAAACCCGCTGACTGAGGGTGGTTTGCCGCGTGGAATTTTTGCTTAATCCCAAGACCTGCACATACTTTCTGCATGATTTGACCCACGAATTCACTTCCATTGTCACTCCAGACAATTCGAGGTTAACCAAACCTCGGGAAGTATTCTTTCAGAAGGACCTTAGCTGTAGACAAGGCAGTATTATCCTTTAGGGGGTAGGCCTCTATCCATCTGGAAAAGGCACATACCACCACAAGGACATACTTTAGGTTTCTGCATCTCTCCATATGAATGTAGTCTATCTGCACTACCTCAAAAGGATACGTTGGGGGAGCAAAATGGCCTGCTGGGGTTGGTGTCCCTCTTCCTGGGTTGTGCATCAAACAAACAATGCAATGTTTAACAAGATTGTCTGCACATTTAGGAATCCCTGCATTCTGCCATACCGGAGCCAAAAGCTTGCCTATTCCTTTCGCACTGATGTGGGCTGGACCATGCGCCATAGTCACTACTGGAAGTACATAGGCGTCTGGTAACAGCCAACGTTGGTGTTCTGACAATTCTATCCAACATCCTGTCGCATCCAACATTCCCGTACTATCTCTCCACTTACTCAATTCTTTCTCTGTAGCCTCTTCCTGAATCATTTTCACACTTTCTATTGTGTCCTCACACATTCCTCCTTGACTGACCCATCTAGCAGGTCCAGCAACATACATATGACTCGTCACATCTCTCGCTGTCTCTTTCGCTATCTGATCCGCAAAAGCGTTTCCTTCACCCACATCATCAGTGACCCTTTTATGCGCACTACACTTCACAATTGCTATCTGAGTGGGTAAAGCAAGTGATTCCAAAAGGTCATTCACTAACTGACCATGCTGTATTTTAGTACCATGTGAGGTAAAGAATCCTCTTTCCCTCCAAAGGCGGCCAAAACTGTGGGCCACCCCAAATGCATATTGGCTGACGGTTAACACATTCACTCTCTTCCCTTCGGCCAATACACAAGCTCTAGTCAGAGCTATCAATTCAGCTGCTTGGGCTGAATTCTGCCTAATGCGTGCTGTCTCCACAATCGTATGCAAAGTGGTAACAGCATAGGCTGCAGTCGTTTCACCATTGGGGAGCTTAAAACACGAACCATCCACCCATAGGATCCCATCCGGGTCCAGGAGCGGCGTATCTTTTAAATCAATCCTACCTTTTGTCTCCTCCTCTGTACAGAGAAAACAATCATGTTGCTCTTGAATGTCTTTCTCTACTGGGATTGGTAACAATGTAGCTGGATTTAGGGTATTACATCGCTTGATGTGCACGTGACTAGCCAAGAGCGTCAGCTCATACCCCGATAAACGGGCGCTCGTAAGATGCTGGGTTTTTGTCCTGTTTAAAAGTGTATCCACTGCATGTGGCACCATGACAATAAGCGTATTGTCTAGCACCAATCCAGCAGATTGGCGAATAGAAACTGCTGCTGCTGCTGTAGCTTTCAGACAACTAGGTAATGCTTTAGCTACAGGGTCTAACGTAGCCGAAAAATAAGCACACGGGCGTTGTTTGTCACCAAATTGTTGTGTCAAAACTGACAACCCGCAACCTTCTCTCTCGTGCACATAAAGTGTGAAAGGTTTGCTGTAATCCGGAGTACCCAACACAGGAGCAGAACACAAGGAAGTACGCAAATCAGTAAAACTTTTCTGGCATTCCTCTGTCCAAGGAAGAGGTTGGGGGTATCTTTAAGGGTAAGTGCTAACAAAGGTTTTGCTAACAAAGAAAAATTCGGAATCCATTGTCTGCAGTAAGAGGTAATACCTAAAAGGCACGCACCTCTCTCTGTGTGCATGGTACAGACATTTGTGCAATTGATTGGATTCTTTCTGGGGTCAACCGCCGTCCCTCCTTCGACAAGAGATGACCTAAGTAGGTAACCTCTTGGCGACAATATTGTAATTTAGAGGGTGACACCTTATGATGAAGGTCAGACAAGTGATGCAACAGTGAAACAGTAACTCGTTTACAAATTTCCTCAGAATCAGCAGCAACTAGCAGATCATCTACGTACTGAATAAGGGTGGCACCTGGAGGCAAAGTGAAAGCATCGAGCTGAGTTTTCAAAGCCTGACTATAAATGGAGGGACTTTCACAATAGCCTTGAGGTGCGCGCTTGAACCGGAAGCTTCGGCCTCCCAAAGAGAAGCCAAAAATATCCCTACTTTCCTCAGCAATGGGAATGCTAAAGAAAGCATTCTTAAGGTCAATGACCGAAAACCAGGCAGCTGAGGCAGGTATCATTGTCAATAAAGCAGTGATATCTGGGACGACAGGAAACTGGGGTACAACGATCTTGTTGACCTCCCGGAGATCGATTACAAAACGATAAACCGGTGGCTGGGAAGAGTCAGTACGTTTAAGGACAGGCAGAACAGGACTATTGCACACATTTCCTCTAGTCTCTTCAACCACACCTTTCTCAACCAAATCATAAATGATAGCCATCAGCGCTCTCTCACCATCACTCGAAATTCTATACTGAGGAATGCGAGGTAACCTAACATTGGACTTGAGGGTGACAACATAGGGTGGAATCTGCAAGAGACCAACATCATTGGGGCCTGTAGCCCAAAGAGTAGTAGGCAGGGAACGTAATTCAGAAGGGAGTTGGTCTCTAGACAAATATGTCGGGAAATTAATCTCTTGCCTAAAGTAAGATGTACACCAGAAGGAGAACAATGCAGTGTCGCATACAATCTCTTTAACAAGTCCAACCCCAACAAATTCTCACCACAACCAGTTGTCAAAATAAGAGGAGCCTCCAAATCATAAGGGCCAATGGAGATAGGTAAAAGACAAAAAACTGGGTTACGAACCGGGGCGCCAGAAAATCCTACAGAAACATTTGTTAAGCCAGACAAAGGTGCCCCAGGGAGTTTAGAGTGGATGATAGAACTCTTCGTTGCACCAGTATCCAAGAGAAATGGTTCTGATACACCAAGCGCAACGACATCAACATAAGGCCCATTTTGGTCCACTGGAACTGAAATGACTCCCTCACTTTGTCCACGGCTGTCCTAGCTAGAGAAACCCTGATTCTCATCTTCCATATAATAATCGTCATTATAATAATGGGCAGACTGAGTATTTTGCTGATCAAAATAATTCATGGAATTTTGCGGCGGAAAGGAACGTTGATCCTGGGACATGGTACTTCGCCCCTCCCCTAGGTGTTGACTGGAAGCCACCTCAGCCTCGCGGCCCAGGCGTACCACCAGCACGCTGCAATAATATCGGGCAATTATTCTTGAAGTGACCTTCTTCCTTACAATAGGCACATTGATTAGGACCCAGTGGAGGCCGTGGAACAAAAGGCTCAGGTTTCTGAAACACCTTCTGAAACTGGGGAGTCGGCTGAAACTGGCGCTGAGCAGGACGAGGAGGATAAGCCTGTTGTAAAAGAGCCTTCGTCTTTAAATCTTTAGTCTTTTTATCCAATTTGTCCTTCTCCTCCTTATCCCTATTTTCGTAATATTGGGCAGTAGCCAATATCTGGGCTGAAGAAGAAACAGCCCATGAACTTTCGGAATCCTTTAATTTATTAGAGAGCTCGGGAAGCAAATTAAATACAAATTTATCTACGAACAATCGCTGTCCCCCTCTGTGCTCGTATCCTGACCACTGTGATCAAGAAACGTTTCTTCAAAACGAGTGAAGAAGTCAGAGACACTCTCATCCTTCTTCTGCTTACAGGCAGCTAACTTATCCCAATTAACTCGCAGAGCGGGCATCATAGTTTTCATTAAGGTAATTATTCTACCAGGAAGTTCTGCAATTAAATTATCGGGTTTAGCACCACCCACTTGGAGCCCATCAGCAGCCAGTATAGCAGTCCAATCACCTCCTAATTCTTGGGCGTGGTCCTCTTTCCGAATCCTAGCCCACAATGGTTGTGGGACAACATTTCCCATTAACATATCTATGTCAGCCAAATTCATAATACAAGCGTCAACAGTCTGAGATAATTCCTTGTAGTAACCAGCAGGGTTTTTACGGGGGTCAGGTAAAGACTGTTTAAGGGCCAGCACCTCAGATCTCTTCCAAGGTACATGTACCCATATACGTTGGAAGTGAGCCGGTATAAGCGGATTATTACCCTGGGCTGCAACCTCTTCTCTCCATACTGGGGGAACCTCTCGCATAGGATAGTGTTTCAGTTTGCGCCTAACAGAAGGATCAGGTTCAGACAAAGACCGGGAAAAAAACATTGATCTAAAAGTAATAAGTGTCCGTATAGCATTCTCAACCTCAGGACCCACAATAATTCCTTTATCAAAATCAGTCCTAATATCCAGCAAACCCTTGGGAGCTAAACCCAATCCCGTGGCCTCCCATTCCTGACCTAGGATTTCACACATGGCATTGAAAACGAATCTTTGTACAGGGGCATCCCACTGTTCAAAAGTATCCATGATATCTTGAACAGTATATTCGAGATCACTCAGGATCCACCTGCGAGCAAGACCCATGAACGTATCTCGTTCTTGGGAGTCAGGAAGTAAACTACGGGTCTGCCTACGGGGAAGAACAGGAGTCAGACTTACTGACCCAAAGAGAGGAGAAAAGAGACCAGAAACAGTCTCAACCATCCGCTGACGGATAGAAGGGGAAGTTGACAGAAAAACAGGAGATAATGTATGAGACGGAGCAGGAGAAGAGGCAACAGGTAGAGCGGAGGTCGAAGGCAAAGAAGACTGAGGCAAAGAAGTCGGAGGCAGAGGAGCTGGAAACAAGGGAGCTGAAGGCAAAGGAAATGGCGGGAGTGGCAGTGCCACAAAGGGCTGTGTTGGAGGTGCAGGAGCTGGAGCTGGTGGGAGAATAACAGGTTGTTGGACGGGTAACAAAAGCGGGGGTGCATTAGCGCCTTGTACATAGGGCGGGGGCGATCGTAATAAGTGAGACATTAACGGATCCTTCTCAGGATCAGCATCGCGATTTGGGGAAGAAGTTGGCAGCACTGGGTAACATTTGTCAATCGCCATGTGATGTTGCCTATCTAAGATCTCTATCGCATGATCTATTTCATTATTTTTAAACTGTTGGGCAGCCTGTATGACAGTGATATCTTTTTCTTTCTTATCTCTTTTTGCCTGTTTAATTTCTTTCTGTTTGGCTTCCTTGCGCCAAAGGCGAAAAGAGTCAAACATAGCCGGCCGGGCTTTTCTTTTAAACAAAGTAGCTTCTAAATTGTCTAAAATATCAGGCTCAAAACTACCATTATGTGGCCACTGTAAAACACCATCTGTCTTCGTATAGCGGACCCATATCTCATTAAAGGTGATGGGGCCTATACCATGTTTAGAGTAAAGCTCATAAGTAGGAGTTCCAGCCGGAGGAATTGGACAAGAGTCCTCCAGTCAAGAGTCCATATCGCAACAAAAACAACACAATTTTTTTAAACTTACTGAAACCAGGCATCGTTATTTCACTGGCTTCCTACAAACAACAAGGGGCTAATCAAAACAGCACAAACGTACTCACCCCTTGGCTTCGACAATTGCAATTTTCGAATCTAAGAACCCAAAAACAAACAAAAAGGAGTGGGAGCTACCCACCAGTACTTAACAAATGTCTTCTTCACGCCAACAGAGGTCCGTCTAATGTCTCGCAATACCAGTCATCACCAAAAGAGGGACCAAGGCAGGGCAGCAGTCAGGGCAGCAGGCACCAGCAGCCGTGGGAAAGGAGAAGCCACACTTCAAAAGACCATCGGCCCACTCTTCGACATACAGGGGTCGCTGGTGTGGGGGCGCCTCCTCTGGAATTTTCCTGCGGGGCTCCTCACGATCCTTGGGCTCAACCGCTACCTCTGAAGCCGCCCCACGTTCGGGCGCCAATTGAAGAACCGGGCCTTTGGGCCTGGCGGCGCAGGGCACGCCTGAAATCTTCGGGTTCACCTGCCTTGTTGCACAGAGACACGGAATACCCTGTTGGCGTAGAAAACCAAGTTTATTAGCTGCAGCTAAGCACAGTTGTCCAAGAAGTACATCAAGTAGGTTCTCAGGAGACTGCCACTTGACTCCGTGGCTCACAAGCTTTTATCGTCGAAATACATCTGTACAAACATACACCCATCGCACAAATTTTTAGCCAATCAGGAGAGTTTGAAAACAAGATATTGTGTCACCAGAATGCTCTCTGCTTACATGTTGTGTGTTATCCAGCCCCCAAAGTTAATCAATACTGGTACCCATAGTTCGGTGTTTGCAATGGCAGGACATATCTGTATGCTTCAAGAGGAAGGTTACAAAGTAGGAAAACACAGGGAGAGAATAGCGAAGGCCAGAAGATAAGATATGGCGAGAGGAGAATACTAAAGGCTAACAGATAGTTGATACGGGGATTAGGTAGTCCAGACAAGGATTAGTTAGGCCGGCTGGTGTCTGAGATTGGTTTAAGGACAAGGACGGAGGGGTTTTTGACACGTTGCAGTCCAAAAGGGCAGAGACACTTCGCTCATCGAGCAGCCTGTGTAAAGGCAACACAAAAATGGCGGTGACTGTAAGATGGGGTCAAAATTAAAGAACCTCACTTCCACCCCAAGTCCCTCAAGGAAAATCTACCTGTAGGACAATTCCTCTGACTGAGGAGAAACCACTCAGAAACAAGGGATTTTAGAGAGGAATCCAACCAACTCTTTGCCAAATTACAACAGAGGGACTATCCTGAAAGAGTAATTAAAAAAGCCCACAAGAAAGCATCCAATTGCAATAGGGATTCCCTATTGGAAAAGAATGAGAAACCTGCGGTGACAAATATGATCTGTGTCACCAAATTTAACACAGCCTCCAACAGTGTAAAACATAATATAACAAAAAACTGGTGCAGCCTAAACTCCAATGGCCTCTATCTCAAGAAACCATTGTTCTGATTTAAGAGACGTGCAAATTTGAGGGACATGCTAGTGCACACTAGACGTCGATAACAAACCCCGGAATAACAACAAAGATTGTGGGAGCTGCCACCGGTGACAGGACACACTAAGGGCCTCATTGTGATGTTGGTTGGAAAGCATTCCGACCGACTCCTTGTCGGCATGGTTTCCGACCAACTCAGGTTCGGGGAGTCCGACCGACCAATTACGATGTTTCTGAACACCATTCGGTCGGACTCCAGTTGATTTCAATGGGAGCATGTGTTCCGACTGACAACACAGGCTCCCGTTGAATAAAGGGGTGGTTGTGGAAAACCTTGCATCCTGTGGTGGGCACCCCATGGTGCCTGCCACACTGTGCATGGTTGTGAAGAGGGGTCCCTTGGGTACCCCCACGGGCCCCAACTGGAGGCCTCTGGGTGAAGGGGGGTCTGCTACGGGCCCCAAAAGTCAGTTTCCGACAGTCGTTCCATGTCAGACAAACTGAGTCGGAATGGCTGTCCGAAACCGACATCGTAATACGTCGGTCGGAAACGCGGTCTGTAGACCTGTACGATTCGGCTCTGACCGACTTGGAGTCTCCGAATGCTGGTCGGTACCGAGTCGGAAAGACCGAACGGTTACCTACTTCGTAATCGGTAGGTCGGAAATGTTTCCGAGTCGGTCGGAAACATGGGTTCCGACTCGGGTTAGGAAAAACCGAATGCCGTCCGGAGCCTTTCCGACCGACATCGTAATGAGGCCCTAAGAGTGGGTCATGTGATGTGTGCAATTTAACCAGGGACACTAAATGTATTGACTTAGGATTAAAGTACCCGTGGATTCAGAAGAAACATACGAATTGTAACACTGAGAATGTCATTTACCTCATAGGATCCCTTTGTGACCTACTGTACATAGAAATGACAACTCAGAAAATAAAAATAAGGATCATGGAGCATAGGCGTAATATTAGATGCAAGGAAGGCGTGACAAAATTCACCACACAATGCTTGGAGGAATAGCACACAGTGGATGACATATTCTGGACAGTGCTGGCTAAACTGAACATCCCTAGCACAGTAACAGATATCAAAAAAGCTCCTACTACTGAGGTAACAAAAATGGATATACTGGGTTTGTAGCAATGAGACAGGCCTCAATGATGATATCCTGTGGAACATATTAACTATGACCCGACAACGGAACTCATGCACTTAGCATATGGACTGAGAGATCTGACAGCAGAATGGTGCCACCACTAGGGAGAGTGTGATGGAACCATGGATTTGCTTTGGCGAATCATACCACTGACAGCGGTAGAATCCCATGGAAACAGGGGATAGATATTGTGAGTATATATACTAGATATATCATATCTATTCTTCTTAGTGGAACAGTAGCATTGAAGGAATGTTTTTTCCCCTAAGGGCTACTTCAATAAGTGTTACATACCCAGGGTGCAACGTTTTAAACTTCTGTCCAAACCTAGAACTTATTACAATACCGCCTTGTGCAGATGATGCCAATATAAAAGAGACATGATTATCTCTTAATGAATCAGAAGGGAAGCCTTGTTAATATTCCCATAAACAAAATAGACCCGAATTCCGCCTTGAGCGAGGAGATATTTAGAATGAGTATGGATGCGCGGGAGATGCCAGGAATTATAGAGGTCACTCCTTTCAATACAATAGTCTTCCATTTAGATGAGCTCCATACCCAATATGGTGAAAAACAGGCACGCTAACACTCACATGCCCCAGAAACCAGCACGGGTGTCCTGACCATGTGACCATTACGTGGGATCACGTGGTTGCAACCAGAATGTACAGGAACGAGCAGCAAAGCCATCCTGCACCTACACGGTGTGCAGAGAGGCTGGCGGTTGTGGCGGTCTCACCTTGACAAAGTAAGGAGACAGGGGAGGGGGGCCGTGTTTAACAGTACCTAACAGGCCCATTCTGGGTTGGTTACGTGATGCCGAAAGATATACCCCCGACACCAGCTTTACAGAGTCCCGGGTAGAGGGCATTTCCGATAGAAACGGAAACATTTCTCACAACTTGTTTCTCTCATGATTAGTGTTTGACTATAGGGAGACACTCCCCCTCATGCACCAATACGAGCAAGTACTTCTGTGAAACTCAGTAAGATTTGAATATATCAAGGATTTCCCACAGCGTCCCCCCCTCCCCGTTTTTAAACATGACACGTAAGGTAAATCTGAATATGGTCTCCACGATATGCAATATATATTTAAGCATGCTTGATTTGAGGATATTGGAGAGTCACTCCTTGGTATACCAGGACGAAGGGATTTAATACCCTTCACCACAACGCGGTACACCCAGGGAAGAGAGGAGTGTGTGGCTGTGTCGTGTCTCACATTAAGCATATATACAGTGTTTTGTCTTGTGTATTTGATTGAGAGTCAAACATCTCAGATGTATAATATACTGTGGTCACGAATGTTACATTTTCATTGTAGGTATTACCTCAGTGTGTTCACAAGGACCCAGACCGGAATGGGTCAGACCTCAAACTACCAATGAAGGAAGGTAGGAGAGTATGGGATCTAAGGTCCTGAAGAAAGCCGAAAGACCCTCCTTAGGCTGAATCAAGTCTGCTGTTGACAGACATGCAGTTAGTAGGAGTGTAGGGCCATTTACGCGCCCAGACACTACCACCCTATATTATATATATTTTTTAATCCTGACCAGGAAGTCCAGGATTAAAATATAGAGTGGATATTCCTGAACCAGTTTTAATCTAATTTCTGCACTATGTTTTTGTTGATCCCTGATGTTATTTGTTTGTATTGCCTTCCCCCTCCCTTTTGCTCCATGCCAAGCTTTGGTCTGGGCAGGGATGTTGTTAGCAGGCCCAATGATAAAGCATGCCACAAATTGTGGGTGAGAGCAGTTTTTATAAACAGCATGTGCGCCATACTCTACGTACGCTGTATATTTCCCCATTCTTCTACATCTTTTTGTGTGTTTGGATGTTTATACTGGAGGTCAATGTAGGAGTTATACCTCTTTCCCCCCTGTTTTGTGTGATTGAGTGCTAGACAAGACCCACTCAGAATTCAGAAAAAAAAACACAACACTGAAACAGCACTAATCGCAGCAACTGACGACATTCGAACCATCCTAGACTGAGGGGAAATAGCGGCCCTCATCCTGCTCGATCTCTCCGCTGATTTTGACATTGTCTCCCACATCCCCTCATCAGAAGGCTCCATTAGATTAGAATACAAGGATCCACACTGAAATGGGCCTGCTCTCTCTTCACCCAAACGGCCAGGTTCCCACCTTTCATCTCAGAGAACAAGAACCTGATATGCAGAGTTCCACAGGGCTGCTCCCTCAGCCCCACCTTATTTAACATATACATTACATCACTCACCAACATCCTCCATTCACAGGACATCGCAGTCATCTCCTACGTTGATGACAACCAACTTATCCTCTGCCTGATGGACAAGACCACCAACACCAGAACCAACTTCAACAACTGCATGACTATGGTAGCAGGTTGGAAGCAAACCTACTACCTAAAGCTTAACTCCAACAAAACAAATGTTCTGGCCTTCTGCAACAATTCCTCCCCATGGGACTCTGCCTGGAGGCCAGCAGAGCTAGGACAAACTCCCACACCCACAGACCGCGCAAGAAACCTAGGAATCATCCTAGACAACAAGCTCAACATGATGGCACACAGCAACTTAGTGAGCACCTCCTGCTTTCACATCTTATGCATGTTGTGAAAGATCCTCAAATGGCTGCCACAGAAAACCAGACCGACTGTTACACGTGCACTTATCACCAGCAAGCCAGACTATGGCAACACTATCTACCCCAGAATGTCCAAACAACTCCTGCACAGACTCCAGATCATCCAGAACGCCGCAGCAAGACTCTTACTCATCCTTCCCTGCCACACCTACATCATACCGCACCTCAAAAAGCTTCACCGGCTCCCTATTCACAAGCGTCGCCAATTCAAATTCCTCACACACATACAAAGCCCTGCGCAGCACAGGACTAGAATACCTAAACAACCACATACACTTTCATCAACTCACCAGACACCTGCGCTTTGCAGCATTCTCACTCGCACACACTCCCCGTATTTGCAAAAGCAGAGCAGGAGGTCGCTCTTTCTCCTCCATCACACCCACAACATGGAGCAACTTCCCTCTACGCATCAGAGACTCCTCCCCACTACTTGAATTCCACAAGAAGCTGAAGACCTGGCTCTTTGATTAACCCAAGAGGCCCACAAGAAGTGCGCTGTACAAATCTCTGTAAAGTAACATAACGTAACGTAGCATAGCATAACATAACATAACATAACATAGCATAGCATAGCATAGCATAGCATAACATAACATTATTTCCAGTTAGAGGAACACCCAAAAAAAGCTGACTATCTCAGAGAGCAAAGCCAGGAGCGACCAGTGCTGAGAGGTTGTCCCCTAGTTTTTCTGAGCAGTTCCTGTGTGAACTGTACCAATACTTTTACAAGACCATATACCACTGTGCTGCCCAGCACAAACAATATATCTGAGGAATAGCCAGACAATAGTATTTAAAAGAGAAACAAGCCAAACCAGTTTTGAAATCCTAGGAAGTGATTCCACATTCCTTGTCTGGAAAACACGTATAAAAGTGGGATCCAATCTAGCCCACTTGGTTCCAGTCTCAAATTCTCCTCCACTAAGGAAGGGGGTGCTACGCCGAGATCCCAAAAAATGCAGTGCAATGAGGGCTGAAATGTGCCTGACAGCCAGTCACCTAGAGGTGAGGGGACATCACCTGAAGTCTGCAGTTTCAGCTGGGGAGCAGAGTGTCTGCCTAAGCCTAAAGTGTCTAGAAGCCTGCCTGCAAAGAGATGGAAGGAGGGTTCTTGGCCCTACAGGAGATGGGGCTGCCCAGGAAGAGAAGCCCAGCATGTTCCCAGCTGGAGAAACACCCAGAGAAAGATAACTATGACAGAGAGCGACATCAGGAGTGACAGGTGCTGTGATGGGGCTCTCTGATCTCTCTGAGTAGTTCTTTTGTGAACTGCCCCAGTACATTTATGTGACCAAGTGCTAACATGTTGCCTGGCAATCTGCTATGGGCCTGAATGACTGGTGATGCCGCTGCTGACACTGGGAAGAGGAATCATGTCACCGCCAAAGCAAAAGGCCCTGATCGGCCTAGAGGCTGCTACTACTGAAGGCGAAATATCCTGGATGAGTCTGACTGGAGGCTGTAACTGACAAACCTCAGCACCTGTGTGCACCTTGCCAGGGACACCAATCTTACTGAAGATAAGTGTCCTGTGCAGCCCTGGTGCATTGACTTCAATCAGAGGTCCCTGGTCTAACAAGGTCAAAACTGTGGCCCCCAAGGAAGTGAACCCACTTCTCTAAAGTCAGCTACACAAACTGCACCTGCCGCCTCGCTAGAACTACAACACCAATCAGCAGGTAAAAGCGGGCAGTGGCGTAGCTAGGGGGGGTGGTCCTATTGGGGGTGGCGGAGGTGAGCAAGTCATCTGTTGACTACCATTCACCCCCCCTCCAAGAACAAGTTGTCTGTCGACCGCCACCACCCCAGGAACAAGTCATCTGTGAACCGCCGCCACTCCCCCCTGCTCTAATCTGCACCAGGTGGCAAACTCAGGGATCGCCCTGGGCGGCAATAGGTTTAGCTACGCCACTGAAAGCAGGGCTAGCCCACAACTAGCATGAGAGACTAGGACATGCAGAAGACTTATTGCCTGAGTGAATGCAAAGGGTAAAAGAAAAGAGCTGAGCAACATATCAATAGGGGTATGTGAAGTAATATGCACCTGAACCTGTGCCTAATCAATTCCTATGTCCAGAGTATATTGGTGACTATAGTTATGAAATATCTCCAATAGTGGGGAGAGATAATTCAGGAAGGGGGTGTAGCACCTTACTGAGAATCGTAGCATGTTGTAACCATGTAATTGCATGCCATTAGAACTGTGTAGTATTTAGTTCTGCTTTGAGAGTAAAGTACTTTACTTTCCCCAAAAGATAGGCACAGAACTGGATAATATGTTGTTGTGTGCATTTGATGACCATTGAGTTCTTAGCTCTTCTCCCTCACACTACCTCCATGAGAAGCCTTGGGCTGATCTTCCTTGCTACCCCATGAGTTATGGGTTGTACTTGGCTCATTTGCAGAGCCTTAGAAGCATGGACCACAGCATACAAATGGCAAACGACCTCAACCATCATGGTTGGGGCTCAGTAGCTCTTGCCTGTCCTGTAGTCTCACAAATGGTGTCTGACAAGAGGGCATTTATTTTTCAATGTCTGTTCAACTTTAATGAATGCTGCTCAACCTCTCTGAAGGCTCTCTCAGCTTCTCTGAAAACATGTCTAACTTCAGCAAAGGAACTTCTATCTAAAAAAAAAGGAGCATTCATCACTGATGACCCGTTCACCATTATTAAAGAGACTTCCACCTTCACTGAAAGTTCTTTCACCTTACCGACAGCCCTCCCATCTTCACTGAAGACCCATCCACCTTCATTGGAGACCTATTTACTGTTAAAGATGATCCAATCACCTGCACTGGAGGACTATCCACCTCCATTGATTTCCTATCTATATTCACTGAAGAATCCCAAAAACTTGACCAGGATACAGAAAACCTGGTGGAACTGAGAACCAAATGCAGCCCCAGTAAAAATGCTCAAAGTAATGCTGTGCCTACCTTTGTATGTCTCTCTCTCTCTCTCTCTCTCTCTCTGTCTATCCCCCCCCCTTCCTCTTCGTTTCCAATTTTCTACTTCTTATGCCACCGTTATAACTGCTGAAATAAAGCCCAAGGAGCTGGAGAGTGTTTTGAAGACCTAGTCTATCACTTGGGCCTTCAAAGGTTGAACTTTGATAGCACCAGTCCCCGCAGGGGGATGCCTGATGAGTCAAATTGCCAGTCCTGCCCGACAGGAAACTAATGAGGTCCTTCCACATTCAACGAAGGTCTGTCTACCTTCACTGAAGGCTCTTACACCTTCACTGAAGACACATTCAATTTCGCTAAAAAGTGATCCACCTTCATTCAAGATCTGTCCACCTTCACTGAAGCACCATTCACTTTCTCCGAAAATCAATTTCTTGCAACCCTCACTGAAGACCCAGCCACCTTCTTTGAAAATTCACCTATTCTCCCATAAGGCCCTTCTAACTTCAATGAAGTCTGTCTGCCTTTACCTGAGGGTCTTACATCATCACTGAAGGCCCTTTCACCAAAGGACCATCCATCTTCACTGAAGTTCTATCACCCTACATTAAAGGACCTTTCAAATTCACTGAATACCCTCACCTTCATTGAATTTCCTTCTACCTTCACGGATCTCCCCTTCATCCTGTGCTCTCTCCTCTGCCCTCCTGGGCCCTTATTAGACACAGGGCACCCTTTTTCTGTTTGCTCCACAGCGTACATTCAAATAGATGCGCCGTGCAAACAGGGATAGCCTATTACAGAGAATGCGCTGCCTTCAGGACAGCTGAGAACTTGTGCTGCCTTGGGGGCATGGAATTCAAGTGAAATACGAAGCAGCTGTTTACAAGCCGCTCCGTGTTTCTCTGTGCAGGCAGCAACCCGCCTGCAATTTGAGGAGGGATTAGAGCTCCCTTTGCAGGTGAGTGCAGTGAGTGCTCCTGCCTGCAGGGGGATATCTGGGTAGGAGTCCCTGAGTCCCCCTTTCCCCCCTTTAGATGGTAGCCCTCAGGTGTGCACTGACAGTGTTTCACATTTTGTGGGGCACTTTTAGTGCGCCTGCTGACAGCTTATTTGCCTTTGCACCGCAATCCATAATACGGCACGGATGCAGAGGCAAAGACATTCCCTCATTTGCATGGGGCCATGTCCCCATGCAAATGACGGAATGCCCTCTTGAGATAGCATTGGCGCTACATGTGTGCAAGCGCTATCAGTATTACAGAAGGGGGCACATGAATCTGCGGCCTCTTCTGTAATATCAAAGTGCCCTGGGGGGCACACAAAGCAAGTGCACATGCCTGCTGTGCCCCAGGGGCACTTTCTGTAATTCGTCTCCTGGTATTTGTAATATTACTAATGCAACATGTTGTTTCCAGTAATCTGATCAAGTCTTGTGTTGTGTAGCACCATACAAGTAAATACAATTAATGTGTAGCCCATAATATAGAGCCTGGGCTGATTTTCCAATTCCAATAGTCCCAATAGGTTGTGGCACCAAACAGGCGCGGCCGGTACAGGTAAGAGTGGTGGGCCGGGCGGGGGAAGTTGATAGATGATGGGATAGGGAAAATAAAATAAATAAATAAACCCCCCTAACTTGCGCTCGCTTCATCGCCGAGTCGGCGATGCAGCGAGCGCAAGGTAAGTAATTTTATTTATTTTATTTTATTTTACCTATCCCGTCGTCTGTCGACTTCCCTCCCGCCCCACCCCTGCATCATCCCGTTTTTGATAAGGAGGAATCCTCTGAGCTCGTTCTAGTGCTTTATGAAGCGCTCCTAGTAACTGAGAGGTGTCTGACTGGAGACAGTTATGCTTCTACGGCAAACCAAAAATATGTATGTGTGCCTTCAAGTTCTTGCATGAGTTGTTGTGATTCAGTGAGGGCCACAAAACATGTTATTCCTCCTTAGAGCCTGACTATAATGGCGCATCAGATGGCAACAACTGGCCTACAATGTTGCCCTATTGTGTGGTGAGGGGGAGCGAGCACCAACTGGAAAATTTTATTATTTGCCTTGGCCTCTGGGATGGAGAAATCCAGGCACCTCGGCTGCTTATCACAAACAAGGATTACTCCACAAATGAGTACTCGTACACCTTGAAGATTATGAAATGAAAAACTTCGCTTACGGTTGGAATTGATACTTTTATAAGTATCTGCTCCTGTAGGCCAGACCACGTGAAGAAAGGCAACAAGCACAATCTTTAGGTCACACGGATTGTAAAATGGCACCATCACTGTGTAATTTTGAGCTGCCTGAGGTAGTCTGTCAGGATAAGGGGTGGGTCTCCTTGGAGCATTGCATGCAGGACCGGCTTTAGGGCAGTGCGACCAGTGCAGTTGCACAGGGCGCTGACCGGAGGGGGCGCAGGCCTCATCGGTGGCAACTGTGTTTAGCAATAACTTCAGATTGGAGATATGAGGGGCACTTTTGCCCGGTGGTAGTGAGGGAATCGAGGAGGCGGTCATGGGGTGTTGGGGCACCAAAACAAATATTGCACCGTGCGCCACCAGCGATAACGCCGGCCCTGATTGCATGGGTAGGCCTACACTGCTAGTTTGTGCATCGAATTGAACAGTGTTTCCACCCGAAAGTCTTTTGTCTACAGTCAGTGCCAAGCTCCTCTACACTGTACACTTGATTCAGAGTCGGGTAACGGTAAATTACATGATTTGTGAAGGAGGGGCGAAACATGGAGAAAAAAATCCACTAATTCAGCTTCCTCAACTATACCATCTAGATGGTGGAGGAATTTGTTTTTTCTGTTTCTTCACAGGATTTATCACCTGTACCGGAAATATGTTTTCCTTTACCCTCCCCCCGAACTTGAAACGAAACCTATAATCCATTCATCTAAACAGGAATCACCCCAAAATTACTTTTCACCTGCTTCTCGTTTATTAATTTAGTTTATTTTGGTCGTTTAACTTAGTCACTTAAAATTAAATTGCGAGATTGCACCCGATCTCGTATCAGATTTCTATATATAGGAGGGTTGTGTGATAAATGCAAAATCGACTCGTGTGCCGAGCAATTAGTGCGCGTAATTACGCACATACTATCTCTTCGCACTTCACGGCGTGTGGCGCCATTAATTATTATTCATGAGGAACAAACAGGCTCGGGGTGATTAACTATTAGCAAAGATCTGTTTCACTTACACTTCACTTACACTTCACTTTCGAATTGAGTGAACTATCAAAAGTGTCGAATTTAAATACATTCCTATGTCTACAATTTCATATGTTTCAAAGTTATCAAATTTAGAGATTTCAGAGGATTCCGAATGAGGGGTTTTGCGAGGGGTGCATTGATTATTTGCGGCCTGTTACTTCCCGTTTTTAAACTCGTCCCGGCTAACCAGACATCTAGAGCAGACAGCTCAAACGCAGCCACTTATTTCCATCTTATAAATATACGGCCTAAGCATAACATTTACTTATGATAAGTGAATGACATCTCTACTTCCGCTCCCTGCTTTGGGATTAGGATGACATTTTGTGACATTTAACGAGTAGTCCTGTTTTTCACAGATGGGCAGATAAAAAGCGCATCGAAATTAGTTTCACACATCTGAAGCTTTGTCAGACGGTAAACAATATATGCGCTCCTCACCCACGAGCGCTCGAGGCGCGTACCCGAATGCACACACTTATTCGGGAGCACGTGCCTTGTATGCATGTTTTACGTTATCTTGCTAAAGCGAGAGATATGAATTCATCTGAAGAGGCTCCCAGTTACTTGCTGGCAGCCCGATGTTCTTATTAGCTTGAAAGTACATACACACCAACCAAAAACAAGATAGAATAGTATTAACAAAGCCAATAGGCAGTGCTTTAAATGGGAAAAAATAAGTGCAGGTACTCATTAAAATAGAGGTGTGGCAAGTGGGCGGGGCTAGGGGTGGGGCTAATGACAAGATATGATCATACATAATGACTTCTGTACCAGTTGCAGCACACATCAAAACACACGAGAAATGCGTTTATGTCAATAAAACAGATGAACTCATTACACATAATGAAAGCCATGATGGCACTTTCACCCGAATGGTCTCTGCGCACCTGATTGACAGTGCAGGGTCTGTCTAGAGACCCTGTCCTGTTAATCACAGCGTGACACAAGCCCTCTCAAACCCCTGCAGTTTGGGGACATTCAAATGGGCGCTGCTGGAATCTTCACCAGCAACTCTGCAAAAGGCTAATTCATTACTCCTTTAATTACAAGCTCCTCGGAAGGAGAGCGGAATCTGCCCTGCCCTGGAGGAGGAACCTAACATGAGCCTGCCGTCGATCAGGGTACCGGTCCTCTCCGTGGCTACAGAGAAGTGCCGGTACTAACGGCAAAAAAATTCCGAAGTGCCGGTACTCAGTACCGGTGAATACCGGCCCATTTAAAACACTGCCAATAGGTTAGATCTTTGGAAAATAGTAGCGTCGTAAAGAAAAAGGAAGTTTTCTCTGAAGAGACTTATTCAGCAGTAAGGGTGTTACAATAGGAAAGCCGCATAACTGATAGACACTCTACAAATGAACCAACTGTCATCAGTGGAACACTGGCACTGGATGCTCTGCCAGGCCAGCATCAAGGGGCAAGGGGAAAGCAAAGGGAAAAGTAGGGAGTAGGAAAAAGAGGGATAATGTACAGCACAATAACAATATAATATATATATATATATATATATATATATATATATATATATATATATATATATATATATATATATAAAGGATCTCCCTCTAGCAGACGTAAAGAATGACAATGCCGTGTCTTGCCAAAATATTAGTTTAATCGTCAGCTGCTGGACGCGTTTCGCCTGTCCTGCAGGCTTGTTCACCAACAGTTACAATAAAGTTTTCAGCCATTTTAAATGCCACGAATGGCGTGTCACGTGTTCAAAACTACTACAGCAGTGTATCAGAAGACAGACTCGTAGTTCCACAATTGTAAACTCAATGTTTGTTGTCGTTCCTGCAAATTTTTCTGCATTGTATTGAAAATATATAAATCAAATTCTAGTGCTCAGTAATACAAGTTCTGTGATTGTAAAATATCACAAACAGTATCATGGACATCTGCCCTAATTTGATGAAAACCGAGCACGAACAAGATAAACCTAATTAGCAGTTTTTCTTGAAACAACATTATGCATCAATCTCTGCACAGTCATTCAAATTTAAAGATTTATAAAATATTTAACCATTTAGCCCAAGTGGGCAATCCTTAAAAGCAGAAAGTCATTATACAAGTGAAGGATGCGTCTTCTGAAGCTGCAAGTGCTATAAAAAGTGTAAAACAAATGAAACTAAAAAATAATACATTTTCGTGAATGGTTAAAAACAAGAAAGGGAACAAGGGTTCATTAATTATATACATGATTCATAGGTGAGTATGTAAATCTTCGTCCATATTCAAACCTTCTGGGATTTTACTGTTTAATTTGATTATGTAAGAAGATTCTAGCCTTCTCAACTGTTTTACCCGGTTTCCACCTCTCACATTGGGTTTTATTGCATCTATTACAAAATACAATAGTCCTTCTGCATTTTTGTGATGGTGTTGTTCGAAATGGCGAGCCACCGGATAAGTTTTATCTCCATTCTTGATGGCTCTTAAGTGCTGTAGTACACGTTTTTGTGGACTGGTAGGATAGTGCTACCTACGTACCTCAGGCCACATGGGCACTGAAGCACGTATACAGCAAAATCCGTTTTGCATGTATAATGGCCTTTGATTTTAATTTGTCTATCGGAAAAACCTGTTAGATACATGGTGGTATTGATCCCATGCAAACATGCTTTGCATTTCGTGCATTTCACGAATCCTTCTCTCCTTGCTAACCACATTGAGGCAGCCGCCTTGGGTTTAGAGGTTTGTATCACATTGCTGACAAGCATTTGTTTAAATGACCTGGCACGTCTGAATTTTATTTGTGGTCTCTTCTGAACTAATTTGCCCAAGATCGGACGTGGTTATCATCCTGCACTGATTTTTATTCATATTTTCCTGTTTCTTTTTGGTGTTACTTTTATTGAACAGGATATCTTCCCTTGACCTCTTTTTGGCATGCAAAACGGATTTTGCTGTATACGTGCTTCAGTGCCCATGTGGCCTGAGGTACATAGGTAGCACTATCCTACCAGTCCACAAACGTGTACTACAGCACTTAAGAGCCCCTCTCCTGGAGCAGTAAATTGCCCTGGGGACCGCCACCCCCAAGGCAGGCTCCCCCACCCCCGGGACATTTCAGTTTGCTATGGCTTGGCAGGAGTACTGCTGCCACCAAGCCATAGCAAACTCTGCTTCGCTTCATGGAAGCAAGAGCATGAAAAATGCTCTTGCTTCCATGAAGTGGAACAAAATTGATTTTGGGTAGAGGGAGCTGCATGTTTGCAGCTCCCTCTGCCCAATAGCAATGCCGGGTCCCGCAGGAGCCGGGGAGCCATCAGGGACTGCGGGGGCCTTGATGCTCCCCCCGCAGTCCCCAACAATGTGGTCATGCCCTGGGGGATGGGGTCCCTGGGGCGATATCGGTACCCATTTAAAAAAAAAAAAAAAGGATGAGGCCTGGCCCCAGGGGATGGGGTCCCCGGGGTTGAAATTGGCCTCAAGAGGGGGGGGGTGCACGGCCCCCCTCCAAAATTTTAAAAATAAATAAAATACAGGGCAGGGCCAGGGGATGGGGTTCCTGGGGCCAAAACTGGCCCAGGGTAGGGGGGCCACCCAGCCCCCCTCCCTTAAAAAAAAAAATAAACAGAAAAATTGCCTGGGCCCCGGGGATGGGACCCCATACAAAATAAAAAAAAAAGGCTGTCATTTGAGATGTCATCAGTGATGTCATCAGCGATGTCACTAACCATGTCATGAGTGATGTAATATGTGAGGTCTTAAGCAGTGCATTGCGGGGACGTGAGTTATAGCTAACTCAGCTAACTATAACAGCTGAGTTTCTCTGGTTTTGTACAAGTGAAATGTCAGTCTAACTATAACGGTTCTGTAACCTTTGTTTTTTTCCGTGAATTTCTAAGGTTTTTTTAAATTCTATTTCCTAACTATAAAGTCCCTAAAACTTGTGGTTTTTTCAGTGAAAATATATATATATGTGATCAAGGCCCGTGTGGAGCTGAAACGCGTAATGGCGGAGATGCAGGGCATGGAATAAACTCACCTTTGCACTAGGAACTTTTGGGTCCCCGTTCGTCTTTCCCGATTGGTATTGGAGGTTCTTTGGCGCAGCAATATATACATATATATATATATATATATATATATATATATATATATATATATATATATATATATATATATATATTTCTACTGGCGGTCGCCAGTAGATAGCTATAGTTAGGACCTATTTTCCATAGGAAATCCGCAACATTCTATTTGAAATAACTCTTGGTCGGTTGAGGAATCTTTGCGAAATTTTCAAACTTTATGGCCCGCTCCGGTCCGCTCCTACCCTGAAAGTTTCGGGGTGATTCGTCAAGCGGGGGCCGAGAAAAAGGGGGTCCCAAAACGTGTTTTCCCCATTCATTTTCCCATAGGAAACTTTAGCCACGGCTACAGCCCGAACTGCTGAACGGAATTACACAAAATTTGGCAAAGAGGTAGTTCTTGGTTCAGAAAGAACCCTTTTTGTTAAATGGTGTAAATCCATTCAGTAGTTGCGGAGAAATTAAAAAAATAAGAGTAAAAAAATCAATTTCCCATAGGAAACTTTATGCAAGGCTACAGCCCGAACTGCTGAACGGAATTACACCAAATTTGGCAAAGAGGTAGTTCTTGGTTCAGAAAGAACCCTTTTGTTAAATGGTGTAAATCCGTTCAGTAGATGCTGAGAAAATCAAAAGTAAAAACACATATATATCTGGGCGGAGCCTAACCACACATGTCATAGTGAGATCTGATTGGCTGTCAGCACTTCATCCTGGAATTGCTGGCAGCCATCTTGGGACCAATATAAATGATAGTACCCCATTGAAATGCAATGTAGTGAATCGAAGATTTTGAGGGTTACCAAAAGGAGAACTATAAAGGGTGATAACAGACTTTAGTTACATTAGAATTCATTTGTTGATGGTACCATACTAATTTCAGGAATTGTGGTGTGTTCTAAGGTGATTTTACCCTGTGAAAAACCTTCTGCTGGGATATCATGAATCATGTTTGAGAGAAAACTATTTTCACATGCTTGTCCCATACAGTTTTGGAAGGTGCTCCAGAAGCTAAAATTAGAGCATATTTTCTGTAAATTCACATTATCTTTCTCAGTCATGTGAGAATGAAGTCTGACATTCTCAGTAAAACATGTACATCCAACAATGGCAGAGACTGTCAGTTGATTCCTTTGTGTTCTACTGCAGCTTCCCAGAGTGTTCTAAAGAACAACTAGAGTGCTAACAGCCTTACTTATGACAAAAGTATGGCACACCTGAAGCCATCTTGATTGGAATAAACTGGTAACACTTAAAACATTTAATTTAAAAAGGAACAAAATGATGGGGTTCATTTTGTCATAGAAATTATGGTTAGTGCTGTGGAAAGAAAATTAGGACATGTTTCAAGTGTGATCTCAAATATCTTCCTGTTATATTTCAACAGGAGCAGCCTGTCAGTTGATGCCTTTGTGTTCTACTGCAGCTTCCCAGAGTGTTCTAAAGAACAACTAGAGCGCTAACAGTCTTACTTATGACAAAAGTATGGCACACCTGAAGCCATCTTGATTGGAATAAACTGGTAGCACTTAAAACATTTAATTTAAAAAGGAACAAAATGAGGGGGTTCATTTTGCCATAGAAATTATGGTTAGTGCTGTAGAAAGAAAAATTAGGACATGTTTTAAGTGAGATCTCAAATATCTTCCTGTTATATTTCAACAGGAGCAGCCTGTCAGTTGATGCCTTTGTGTTCTACTGCAGCTTCCCAGAGTGTTCTAAAGAACAACTAGAGTGCTAACAGCCTTACTTATGACAAAAGTATGGCACACCTGAAGCCATCTTGATTGGAATAAACTGGTAACACTTAAAACATTTAATTTAAAAAGGAACAAAATGAGGGGGTTCATTTTGCCATAGAAATTATGGTTAGTGCTGTAGAAAGAAAAATTAGGACATGTTTTAAGTGAGATCTCAAATATCTTCCTGTTATATTTCAACAGGAGCAGCCTGTCAGTTGATGCCTTTGTGTTCTACTGCAGCTTCCCAGAGTGTTCTAAAGAACAACTAGAGTGCTAACAGCCTTACTTATGACAAAAGTATGGCACACCTGAAGCCATCTTGATTGGAATAAACTGGTAACACTTAAAACATTTAATTTAAAAAGGAACAAAATGAGGGGGTTCATTTTGCCATAGAAATTATGGTTAGTGCTGCAAAAAGAAAATTTAGGGCATGTTTTAAGTGAGATCTCAAATCCTCTTCTATTTCATTAGAAAATTCTGACATGCAGACTGAAACAATCACTTTCAATACCAGCAGTAGACTTCCAGTTAACTCCAAGGTGAGCAGTAGCTTTACTACAGTGATCTAATGAACAACTAGAGTGCTAACATTCTGAATTTATGGCAAATGTGTGACACATCTGAATGCCTTCTTGATGGAATCAAAGTAAAAAACTGAAAGCATTTCCTACTGAGGAGACTGTAGTAAATGAGGAAATTAGGAAACTTCATAACAAGTAAGTCTCCCAAGATGGCCACCAGAGAAAAAAGAGCCCAAATGTAGCACAAATATCACCCAGAGGTAGCCCACGTATAGCCCAATGACAGAAGTGTGCAAAACACTTTTTATTTTTTGTTTTTTTGCAGTTTTATATAGTGCAGACTGGTCAGGTATTGGAGTGCTTTACATGAGCATTGGTTACATCACACAAGGACAAATTCATGTTGGTTGACCCCTACACTACCCAAACACCACTGCACTACCCTAAACCCTAAAACACTACCCCAGCACGACCCCCTTCACTACCCAAACACAACTGCACTACCCTAAACTCAAAAACACTACCCCCAGCACGACCCCCTACACTACCCAAACACCACTGCACTACCCTAAACCCTAAAACACTAGAACCCAGCACGACCCCCTACAGTACACAAACACCACTGCACTACCCTAAACACTAAAACACTACCCCCTACACTACACAAACACCATTGCACTACTCTAAACCCTAAAACACTACCCCAGCACGACCCCCTACACTACCCAAACACCATTTCACTACCCTAAACCCTAAAACACTACGACCAGCATGACCCCCTACACTACACAAACACCACTGCACTACCCTAAACCCTAAAACACTACCCCAGCACGACCCCCTACACTACCCAAACACCACTGCACTACCCTAAACCTTAAAACACTACCCCCAGCACGACTCCCTACACTACACAAACACCACTGGACTACCCTAAACCCTAAAACACTACCCCCAGCATGACTCCCTACACTACCTAAACACCACTGCACTACACTAAACCCTAAATCTACCCCCAGCATGACCTCCCACACTACACAAACACTACTGCACTACCCTAAACCCTAAAACACTACCCCCAGCACGACCCCCTACACTACCCAAACACCACTGCACTACCCTAAACCCTAAAACACTAACCCCAGCATGACCCCCTACACTACCCAAACACCACTGCACTACCCTATACCCTAAAACACGACCCCGTACACTACACAAACACAACTGCACTACCCTAAAACACTACCCACAGCATGACCCCCTACACTACACAAACACCACTGCACTACCCTAAACCCTAAAACACTACCCCTACACTACACAAACACCACTGCCCTACCCTAAACCCTAAAACACAACCCCCAGCATGACCCCCTACACTACACAAACACCACTGCACTACCCTAAACCCCCTACACTATACAAACACCACTGCATTACTCTAAACCCTAAAACACTACCCCCAGCACGACCCCCTCACAACACAAACACCACTGCACTACCCTAAATCGACCCCCAGCACGACCCCCTACACTACCCAAACACCACTGCCATACCCTAAACCCTAAAACACTACCCCCAGCATGAACCCCTACACTACCCAAACACCACTGCACTACCCTAAACCTTAAAACACTACCCCCAGCAGTACCCCCTACACTACACAAACACCACTGCACTACCCTAAACCCGAAAACACTACCCCAGCACTAACCCCTACACTACCCAAACACCACTGCACTAACATAAACCCTAAAACACTACCCCCAGCACAACCCCCTACACTACACAAACACCACTGCACTACCCTAAACCCTAAAACACTACCCCCAGCACGACTCCCTACACTACCCAAACACCACTGCACTACCCTAAACCCTAAATCTACCCCCAGCACGACCCCCTACACTACCCAAACACCACTGCACTACCCTAAACCATAAAACACTACCCCCAGCATGACCCCCTACACTACACAAACACCACTGCACTACCCTAAACCCTAAAACACTACCACCAGCATGACCCCCTACACTACTCAAACACCACTGCACTACCCTAAACCCTAAAACACTAACCCAGCACGACCCCTACACTACCCATACACCACTGCACTACCCTAAAGCCTAAAACACTACCCCCAGCACGACCCCCTACACTACTGCACTACCCTAAACCCTAAAACATTACCCCCAGCACGAACCCCTACACTACCCAAACACCACTGCACTACCCTAAACCCTAAAACACAACCCCCAGCACGACCCCCTACACCACCCAAAGACCACTGCACTACCCTAAACCCTAGAAAAGAAACCCCCACCCCATGCCCAATCCCCCTTACCTCTCACTCCTCGTGGTTCCTCTCTCCTCGTGGTTCCTGCTTCCCGTCGTCTCTGAGGGGCGGTGCACGTCGTTGTGAGGAAACGGAACAGCCTCTGTTTCCTTACAACGACATGGATCGTTCTACATGTTTTTAGAACGCATGGTCATTTACCATACATACCTTTACAACAAAATTCGTTGTAAAGGCATGCGTGGTAAATGACCATGCGTTCTAAAAAATGCGTAGTAATGACTTCGTGATGTACAACGCATGCGTGGTAATGCATGCGTTGTAATGGTATCGCAAAGTAAAAAAGTCGTTGTAACGGCTGTTTACCGATCGAAGCTGGCCCCTGTTCTTCAGTGAGACGTTTATTTGATTAATTAGGAGGAAGGAATGTGTTTTTTTACCGAAAAGTGCATTCCCGGCTGTTGTATTGTGAAAGTGTCCGCGTGGCCTGGTTTCACTTCCGGTGAGAGAGTGGAAGAGTCTGTTTGGATCTAAAGGAGTTCTGTTGTTGGACGGGGCCGGCGCGACATGTCATCAGAAAACATAGCTAATGGAAAGCGTCCTCCCTGAAGTGTGGAGCAGTGCCATGAGAGGTCAACGAGTGTGCGTCCCACCGCAGTATGACCGTACCGCGTGACCCATGTGCCACCTCCAGGGTACGGGAGGCAGAAGCGGCATCGCAGGTCCTCTTGAAGACCGTTGTAGCACTAATTCTACATTTTGGTACTAGGGCATTTTAACTTCGTTGTTCCTGCCAGATACAAAGAGAAGATCCTGTGTTATTCAGTGCCCTCGTTACCTTTTTTGTGGGTTGTGGTGCTTGTCACTTCGCTGCCCCGCCGGTGCACACGACTGGGCACCCCACCTCGTGTGCCATCTGCAGGGCCTCTGCCCTCGGATCACTGGTTTCGGTTTCTGGAGTGGCAACATAAACAGTTGCTCCCAAAGGACTAGCCTGAACACTTAGGTGAATATCCCCTGCACCAGCATTCCACGGAAATTCTTTCCTAGCTCTCCCACGTCAACGAGGACGTCATAATAGCACGGCTCCGCTCGCGACACCGTATGACGTCATCGGAGCCATAAGAGAACCTCGTCGGCGTGCTGACGTCAGTTCCACCCATTTTTTCCGTGCCACCGAGGCAAACAGGGGACCGAGACATTTTCACATGTATACATAGTATAATAAATATATATATTCACTGAAAAAACCATAGGTTTCAGGCACGTTATAGTTAGAAATTAGCATTTAAAAAACCTTAGAAATTCACTGAAAAAACCATAGGTTTCAGGCACGTTATAGTTAGAAATTAGCATTTAAAAAACCTTAGAAATTCACTGAAAGAACCATAGGTTTCAGGGGCGTTATAGTTAGTTGGACATTTCACTCGTACAAAACCATAGAAATTCCCCGTTATAGTTAGTTCAGCTAACTATAACTCGCGCGCCCGCAATGCACTGCTGATGACGTCACATATTACATCACTCATGACATGGTCAGTGACATCACTCATGACATCACTGATGCCATCTCAAATGACATCACTGATGACATCACTGATGACATCATCCAGTGAATGTGTGTTTTTCTGAAAATTAAATATGTTTTATATATGTATATCTCAAGGTCGATGGAAGAATAAATGGGTATATAAGTGTCTAAATGGATGATTTTGTTTTGTAAAATTGATTGTATAACTGACTAAGTGTATCTTAGTGAATACATGGGTTAGTGAGTAATGTTTAAATATGAAAATATCTGTATCAGTCTCTCACTTTGTGTATAAGTGGCTGCATGGGTTGGTGAGTAGCTACATGAGTGTCTATATGGGTTATTAGTTGGTTTTTTGAGTATCAGTATGAGTGTCTGAGTGTCTGTATGGTTCGGTGGGGGTATTACTTAGTGCATAGATGCATGAATGAGTGACTCACTGTTTGTATGTGTTGAAGACAGCATGTGTGCAGGACTGTATAGGTGGATGAGTATGTGTATGGGTGTGTTAGTGAGTGAATGACTGTCTCAATAGTGTCTTTATGAGTAACTACATATGTTTTAAACTAGTATATGTGAGTATTGGTGTATATAAGTGAGTATATGTGAGAGTGAGAGATTGGAAGAGTTCCTGTACAAATAAGTAGGTGTTTCTATAAGTGATTGTTTAAGAGAGTAAGTATGTGTAAGTTTCTGTAGAAGTAAGTGTGGTAGTGTGTGTATAACTGTATATGCAAGTAAATGGATGTTTGATACTTTGTTTGCATGTGTGACTATGTGTGTGAGTAACTCTATGGATGAGTGGCGGTGTGTAACAGGATGTACAGGTGTATGAGTACATATGATGAGTGAGTACATGTATGAGTGACTGTATAGGGACTGTTGGTGCATGAGTGGATGTGTGTGTAGATCTTGGAATTACTGAATAGGTGTGTTGTAACTGGTATTGGTATGTCCATTGTTTTGAAAATGTTAGTTTGTATTTTTGAGTGTGTGTATCAAAGGTTATATTAGGGTGAGAGGAGGTCTGCCACTCTATCACAAGGATGATGTCATTAGTCATGTCATCAGTGATGTCATTTGAGATGTCATCAGTGATGTCATGAGTGATGTCACTGACCATGTCATGAGTGATGTAATATGTGACGTCATCAGCAGTGCATTGCGGGCGCGCGAGTTATAGTTAGCTGAACTAACTATAACGGGGGAATTTCTATGGTTTTGTACGAGTGAAATGTCCAACTAACTATAACGCCCCTGAAACCTATGGTTTTTTCAGTGAATATATATATATAACCTACTGGCGGTCGCTAGTAGGTAGTTATAGTTAGGACCTTGCTTCTATTCAAAAAGTGTTTTTTCTTTTGCCAATATCTTTGTCGTCGTTTGACGAATCTTCAAGAAATTTTCAAATCCAATGGTCCACTCACTTCAGCTGGTGTGTTGAAAATTTCGGGGTGATTCGTCAAGAGGGGGCCGAGAAAAAGGGGGGTCCCAAAATGTGTTTTCTCCATGTTAATTTCCATAGGAAACTTTAGACATGGCTACAGCCCGAACTGCTGAACGGAATTACACCAAATTTGGCAAAAAGGTAGCTCTTGGTTCAGAAAGCACTCATATAATAAACACCTCCCTCAGGACCTATATTTCTTTTCTATCTAGGCAAACCTATGTACAGTAGGGCTTGACAGAAGTACAATCATATAGACAAAAACTTTACAAAATACATTTTATCAAAATTATTTATTTACTTTTTTGTGCATTTTTCTTCAATTATCAAAACAATAATTCATTTCCTTTCTCTGTTTTCTTATTTCTTTTGTTTAAAAACTTTTTTCAAACATGTAAAGAAATTAACAATGTTGCCACAGAATACAATAAGACAAATAACTCCCCCAAAATACAGAAATAGATCTTGACAAATATGAAAACCACACACAACACAAATCATGCAGACTCATACAGACTCATACAACATTCACATGAAAACACATCTGAAAAAGAAGGAGATAATAGATAATAACATCGCCACGACCAAGTATGTTCTATATGTTCACAAGGATCTGGACATTAGGTCGATGCGCGTTTTGGTGGCATAAAGGGAATGGACCGGCCACCTTCTTCAGGACCTTTTCAGATACCCACAAACAATCACAAAACAGAGGGGGAGACAACTATTGAAAATGGCCAATAGACTGCTGGCAGTATATATTAACCCGTCTTATTCTAGTAATCTATCAGTCTAGACCACTATGATGTAGTGTCCAGTAGAAGAATACATCGTGTTTACGTAGGGACAGGGTCCCAAAATGAGCTCAAGTTTCTAACTCGAGCTCCGACTCGGATATCAGATCGGCGGATTGCTCACTGAGAGACACCAGACTTTTCCGATTGAGCTTGGCTATGCATCGGTAGGAGTGAATGACTGGTACTCCACCTAGCTGTCAATTGTTGGATCCGGCATTACCGTCAGCTACTTGCACTTTAAAACGAGACTATTCTGTCTAAAGTGCACGGCCACGAGTTAGAAACTTGAGCTCATTTTGGGACCCTGTCCCTACGTAAACACGATGTCTTCTTCTACTGGACACTACATCATAGTGGTCTAGACTGATAGATTACTAGAATAAGACGTGTTAATATATACTGCCAGCAGTCTATTGGCCATTTCCACTAGTTGTCTCCCCCCCTGTTTTGTGATTGTTTGTGGGTATCTGAAAAGGTCCTGAAGAAGGTGGCCGGTCCATTCCCTTTATGCCACTGAAACACGCGTCGACCTAATGTCCAGATCCTTGTGAACATATGGAACATACTTGGTCGTGGAGATGTTATTATCTATTATCTCCTTCTTTTTCAGATGTGTTTTCATGTGAATGTTGTATGAGTCTGTATGAGTCTGCATGATTTGTGTTGTGTGTGGTTTTCATATTTGTCAAGATCTATTTCTGTATTTTGGGGGAGTTATTTGTCTTATTGTATTCTGTGGCAACATTGTTGATTTCTTTACATGTTTGAAAAAAGTTTTTAAACAAAAGAAATAAGAAAACAGAGAAAGGAAATGAATTATTGTTTTGATAATTGAAGAAAAAATGCACAAAAAGTAAATAAATAATTTTGATAAAATTTATTTTGTAAAGTTTTTGTCTATATGATTGTACTTCTGTCAAGCCCTACTGTACATAGGTTTGCCTAGATAGAAAAGAAATATAGGTCCTGAGGGAGGTGTTTATTATATGTTTGGCTTTTTCCCCTCTTCTCCCTGACCTTAAATTTACTTTAGAGGGGGTCCCCATTTATGCACTCAGAAAGCACTCATTAAATGGTGTAAATCCGTTGTGTAGTTCTTGAGAAATTCAAATATTTCTCAGATGTTCAAGCGGGGACACGGAGGATCCGAGAACCCTCCCGATCTTGTGCGTGCAATCTGGTTGGCTGCCAACTCTTCAAACCAGGAAGTGTTGGTAGCCATCTTGGTAGCCATCTTATGACTCGGTTGAACCGAGTCACAAGACAGAAGGTCAAAAAACGTTAAAAGTCAAGAAAAGGGGTCAGGGTAGAAACCTCCTGACCCCCTAGGCCTACTCACAGGTTCCCACAGGGACCCTCAAGCCCAAAAAAAGCATTATTTAAAAAAAATCCAACGGGATTCATGCTGCACCCGTGAATCCGGACAAAAGTTTACAAAAAACAAAGCATGGGCTCCTGCGCTTTAAATTTCTTTAAGCCCCTGGGTGGGCAAGGTCCCGGGGCAAGCAAAAATAAGGATGTGGGGGCCCGTGCCGGTTCCTGCAGCCCTGGGGACCGCCACCTCCCTGGGGGTTATACATCCAATGTGGGGTGCTATGAGGCCCCCCGCAGCCCCGTGGACCGCCACCTCCCTGGGGCTATATTTAAGAAAATGAATGTGTGGGGGGGGCTTTTGCCCCTCATGCAGCCCAGGGGACTGCCACCTCCCCGGGACTATGTTTGTCCAATGTGGGGGGACTACGAGGTCTTCCTGCAGCCCCGGGGACTGCCACCTCCCTGGGGCTATATTTAAGAAACTGAATACGTGGGGGGGGGCCTTCTGCCCCCACACAGCCCCAGGGACCGCCACCTCCATGGGCTATGCTTGTCAAATGCAGGGGGACAAGGCAGCCCCCCCGCAGCCCCGGGGACCACCACCTTCCTGGGGCTACTTACAAATGGGAGGGGGGTCACGTGGCCCCCCTCCTGGAGCTGTAAATGGCCCTGGGGACCACCACCCATCAGGGCCGGTTCCAGCTATGTCATGGGGTACCCACCCCTGGGACATTGCAGTTTGCTATGGGATGACGGGAGCATTGCGCCCCCCAACCCAAAGCAAACAGTGTGCTCACTTTGAACAAGCAAGAGCACTTTGCTCTCGCTTGTTCAAAGCGAGCACACTTTGCTTTTTACCCCCAGGGAGTTGCATGTCAGCATGAGTGATGTAATATGTGACGTCATCAGCAGTGCATTGCGGGACGTGAGTCATAGTTAGATCATCTCAGCTGAATTTCACAGGTTTTGTATAAGTTAAATGTCAGCCTAACTATAACGTTCCTGTAACCTGTGTTTTTTTCTGTGAATACCAAAGATTACAGGGACGTATTAGTTAGGAATTAGCATTTAAAAAAACCTTAGAGATTCACTGAAAAACCAAAGGTTACAGGAACGTTATAGTTAGCAAATAGAATTAAAAAAACCATAGAAATTCACAAAAAAAACAAAGGTTACAAGGATGTTATAGCTAGGATCAGATTTTACTTATACAAAACCAGAGAAATTCAGCCATTATAGTTAGCTGAGTTAACTATAACTCGCGCCCCCGCAATGCACTGCTTATGACCTCACATATTACATCACTCATGACATGGTCAGTGACATCATTGATGACATCACTGATGACATCTCAAATAACATCGCTGATGACATATACATGGGTTCAAGGAGTTCGCATCAATGTTGAGGAATTTTATATAAGTATTTCTTTGTAAATTTCCTTTTGCGCATGAGTCCCTTTAAAATCACAGCAGCACCTACATTACAGGCCAACATCAAACAGAATTATAATAAAGAAGTCAAGCCCAATTTACGAGAATTGAGGCAGTTATTACAATTGAAGTACAATACTCATATGGTCACTTGGCAAGTGTTATATACAAAATAGCATCAGTGCTCCAGATGATTATGGTCAATTAATGTTGGGCATTCTGATATTAGCATATATTGTTGCAGGATAATGTAGCTGCTATACTTCCCAAAATAAGCACTTTTTAATGTATTTTGGCACTTTATTGGCACATAGCACTTTATCATGGTTGAATAGATAGATAATTGCGACAGAGAAAATAGTTAAGAGTTAACAGTAGAATATTTATGTGAATTATGGTGAGCATTTTTGAAAAAGTAATTGAATATAAAACATATATGCAGTGGGCATTCAATGAACCTTTTGAATTATGATGGAATAGTTGAATGCATCTCCATTTAGTGATTGATTTTAATTCTACGTATACTTCTGTTGGCAATTAATGTTTTAATTATGTATGGAATGTGTGGTAGGAGATTGGTGGCAATATCAACAACACACAAGAAACATTAAGTTGACGGTATGTAACGTAATGAAAACGATAGTCTGTTGCCTATTTCTATGTACAACTGGAAATTTCTTTCAATTAGTCCGCAACTACTGAATGAATTTACACCAAATGACAAAAAAGCACTTCCCTGAACCAACATCTACTCTTCTGCCAAATTTGGTGTTCCGTTTAGCAGTTCGGGCTGTATCTGTGTCTAAAGTTCCTACGGAAATTAACATGGGGAAAATGCGTTTTGGGACCCCCCTTTTTCTTGGTCCCTGCTTGACGGATCACCCTGAAATTGTAAGGCAGCTAATGAAATGAGTAGCAAACTAGTTTTGAAAAAACTAGTTTTGAAAATTTTGCAAGAATTTGTAAAACAACGACATAGTTATTGGCAAATGAAAAAAATACTCTTCCTATGGAAACTAAATAGCAACTATAACTACCAACTGGTGACTGCCAGTAGGTAACATATATATATATATATATATATATATATATATATATATATATATATATATATATATATATATATATATATATTCACTGAAAAAACCATAGGTTTTACAGACGTTATAGTTAGAAATTAGCATTTAAAAAACCTTTGAAATTCACTGAAAAAACCATAGGTTTCAGGGACGTTATAGATAGCTGGACATTTCACTCGTACAAAACCATAGAAATTCCACCGTTATAGTTAGTTCAGTTAACTATAACTCGCGTCCCCGCAATGCACTGCTCATGAAGTCACATATTACAACATTCATGGCATGGTCAGTGACATCACTGATGACATCACTGATGACATCTCAAATGACCTCACTGATGACATCACTGATGACATCATCCAGTGACTGTGTGTTTCTGTAAAGTTTAAATATGTTTTATATATATGGCAAGGTGTATTGAAGAATGAGTGGGTGTATAAGTGTCTGGATGGAGGATTTAGGAGGTATGTAACTGATTGTATAAGTGACTGATTAAACGTGTCTTACTGAATGCATGGGTTAGTGACTAAACTGTGTGAATGTCTGTATCAGTCGGTCTGTTGTTGTGTAAGCTGCTACATGGGTTGGTCAGTAGCTACATGAGTGTCTATATGGGTTATTGATTGTTTGCTTGAGTATTTGTATGGGGGACTGAGTGTGTGTGTGGGTGGGTTGGAGGTGTGTGACTCTGTGCATAGATGTGTGAGTGGTTGATTCACTGGGTGTATGGGTTCAAGAGTGCATGTGGAAACAGCTGTATGGGTGGGTGAGTGTGTGTATGGGTGTGTTGGTGAGTGAATGGATGTCTCAGTGGTACATATGTGAGTAACTACATATGTAAAAGGCAGTATATGTGAGTGATGGTGTATATAAATAACTATATGTGAGACTGAGTAATTGTGAGAGTGGCATGTATGGATGAGTCTATACTTGTTTCAGTGATTACATAAGAGAGTAACTATGCATTACTGTCTGTATGAATTAGTGAGGTGGTGTGTGTATAACTGTTTAGGTGAGTAAATGGGAGTGTGATTGATTCTTTGCATGACTGACTAGGTGTGTGAGTAACTCCATGGATGAGTGGCGGTGTGTGAGTGTCTGAATAGGTGTATGAGTGCATATGATAGTGTTGTATTGATAAGTGACTGCATGTATAAGTGATTGTATGGGTGAATGAGTGGATGTGTGTGCAGACCTAGGAATCAGTGAGTGAGTATGTAGTAACTGGTATTGGTGTGTGGATGGTTTCGAAAATGGTAGTGTGTATTTTACAGTGGGTGTATTAAAGGTTATATTAGGGTGTGATGAGGTGCATCAGATTATCACGTGGATGATGTCATCAGTGATGTCATCAGTGATGTCATTTGAGATGTCATCAGTGATGTAACTGACCATGCCATGAATGATGTAATATGTGACGTCATGAGCAGTGCATTGCGGGGCGCGAGGTATAGTTAACTGAACTAACTATAACGGTGGAATTTCTATGGTTTTGTACGAGTGAAATGTCCAGCTAACTATAACGTCCCTGAAACCTATGGTTTTTTCAGTGAATTTCAAAGGTTTTTTAAATGCTAATTTCTAACTATAACGTCTGTAAAACCTATGGTTTTTTCAGTGAATTTCAAAGGTTTTTTAAATGCTAATTTCTAACTATTACGTCTGTAAAACCTATGGTTTTTTCAGTGAATTTGAAAGTTTTTTTTAAATATTAAACTACTATTCTGCTATTTGTCATTAGTACTGTTTTTTCTGACTTTTCCACTACAGAAAATAAAATAAACTGTAAAACTGTTGTGTAATGTAATATATTTCACAAAGTACAGTGTTACTTATCAAATAATACAACATAATTTAACATTTTGAAAACATATTTTTCTCCTTTTTCTGCTGTTATCAGATTCTACTTAACTTCACTATTCACAGTGATGTCAGTGTAGTATCATAATAAACAGCTGGGGGAAAAAAACAATCAACTAGATTGTTAAAAAAAAACAAATGACTAATTCTTGCAACTACAATACCAAATCAACACAAATAACACATCCAATACTATTTCCAATTTTTAAATCTTACCTTTACTGTGTAGTTTGTGTTTACATTTTTCCTCAAGGCCAAATAATGTGTGGAAATTTTTTTTTGAAATCATCCAGTATCAATTCCTTAAAGCATCTTCACATTTTCCCTCTAGGCCGAATAATGTATCTAAAATTTTTGTTTCAGAAATATCAAGTATGAGTTGGGTAATTCATAGGGCAATCTCAGTTTAATTTCCAAGTGTGTATCGTTGCAGTGACTCCAACCATTTTTGCATTTTAAATATACAGTATAATGTCCACATGTGGTAGTAGCTCCAGCATGGAAAACAATAGTCAGTGTTGTGAAAGTTCTTCCAGAAATAGATACTTGACTAGCAACAACATTTTTAATTTTCGTTTCCACTTTTCTTCCATTTGGTCTTCAGCGTTGTAGCATTAAAATTAGATATTTTCCATATCTTTCTAGGCATAATGTAGATAACATTTCTGATTGACAACGAGAACATTTCATATCATGATTTGCTTCTTTTACTAATTTCGGAAAAGGTACAGATTTGCAGTCAGGTATTGTTAAATTTAGAAATCGTTCTCTGTCAACTATAGTACTTGAAGTTAATGAACACTGTTCACATTTGTGATCCCATTTGTAACTGAGTCCAAATAAACTCTCAATCTGGATTCCTTCATCTTCTAATACTCCAAGCATAACCATCAGAAACTCTTGTGCATCTTGTTGTATATTAGGACTGAACGTTAAAGATCCAGTACATGTATCCAAGAGTTGTCGAATACCAGAAGCAGTATGGATCTTACTTCTGTCAGTTCTCAATTGTTCAAATAAAGTATAAAGTGCAGAACATAATATTTTTTCCTGACTTTCCATAATTTCACCATAAAGATCTTCTAGATAAAATATAACGTTTAGTATAACATTACCATAGCAGTTCACACCAGAAGCATTTTCTAATTGGTATCCCACAACATCATCACTTGTTTGTATTTTCTGTTTCTTTGCATCTTTTCTTTTCTCTTGAATTTTTTTCTGCTTTTCAACCACACTTGATTCATCAACATGTTTGCGTTTTGAACACACAGCACGTTTTTCATAAATAGGATATTCACCTAAAGTTGGTGCATAAAGTCTTCTTAAACGATTATATTCTCTTACACAATTTACATCAGCACTAACCTTGTTTTCATCGAAATCAATTAAATACAAACCAGACAATGTTCTAACTTGAGATAATGCAACGTATGCTATTCCCTCTTTAAACACAGTTCTTCCAACATTTACTAAAGCATTATCTACACTTAAACCTTGAGATTTATGAATGGTTATTGCATATGCTAAACAGAAAGGAAACTGTTTTCTATGAACATACAAGTCTTTTACCAGCAAAAAACGTACAGCACAACGCCCAATTTGTTTTACCTCTGTAATCTGATCAAATTTAATTTTAAAGAATTCAATTGCATTTCTGTTTTGATATTTTACAAATTCAACAACTTTTCCTATTGCTCCATTCACTAAACCTTGTTCTATATTCAAATTACGCCTCAAAATTACCTGACAGTTTATACATACATCTACATTTTTTTCTAAGCCTGCAGTTTTTGATACAGACTTTTCCAAAGAATCCAATTTAGTCTGTAGTTTATTTGAAAGAAGAATTGTTATTCCTTGATGCTCGATTTTATCAATAGCTTCAATGTGAACTATTTCTTGATTTTCCAATTTCAGAAGCTCTTGATTAAATGTATAACACTCTTCCAGTGTAGGTATTAAGCAAAGTATAGACTTTTTGCTGCAATGTTCTTGTACAGTACTGCTGCTGGTGTGTTTTCAGTTGTAAACAAGTTCTTTAGTAGACGACTTTGTAAAGCTTGTTTACCATGTTTGCTTAGAACACCAATTCTTACATCTTTCAGAATATTTCCATAATCTTCATCACTTGCTTGTCGCATATTCGGAGTGAGTTCTTTATATTCAAAATTTAACCAGAGATTCACATTTCCAATACTTCCCAAAGATTTCCTAGTGTCTTCATGTAGAAGTTTTAAAAAAGACTGGCTCTCCTTTTACAGGAGTTAGTTGTAGCAGATCTCCAAATACAATTAAATGTTTTCCTCCAAAGAGAACGTCGTAATCTGTTTTTAATACCTGTTGCATTCTTAAATGCACGAAAGCAAGCATTAAGTTTGAGACCATGCTCACATCATCATAAATTAAAAGTTTCATCTTCTTCAGCACTCTTGACACTTCATAAGAAGCTTCTCCAGACAACTTCTGATATTCTAATTTATTATCATGCTCAACTGGTAACATTAGTAATCTATGCAAAGTAATTCCTTTAACATTGTGTGCAGGTAACCCAGTTGGAGCTGTTACCACACAAGATAAATGTGAACCAGTAGTTTTTTTAAGATAACTGATCAAAACTTTAATTAAAAAACTTTTACCCGTTCCAGCTTGACCACTGATGTACATCAGAATAGGTTTAAATGATGAACATACGCATTCTTTTTTTTCATGCAACAAACCATGTTCTATCTGTTCTCTCACTTGTACATATATTTCTTTCTGTTCAATATTTACTTGTTCTTCTAACTTTTCCAATGTAATATTCTCCTCTTGTGCTTGTTGCATTACAATTTCCACTTCATGCATAGCAATCGCTGATTCATTTTCCACTATTGGTTGTCCAAGTGGATCTTGACTACATGGACCAGAACTTTGACTATCTTGAGAACTTTCATTTGCAACTTCAGCTGTAATAGTCTTTTCCCGTTCAACTTCATCATTCAACATTTTTAAATATGTAGGGAAAATTGAACATGCAATGCTATCTTTACATGCATTAAAATAATCTTCGTAGCAGTCGAAATCTCCAAGTAATTCACTTTCGCTACGCCATGGTTTGAACAGTTGGAGAAGTGCTAAATAGTAAAATTCTCGCTTGTCTGGAGTTTCACAACTTTGGGGCATATCTACAAGGGCTGGCAATAATTATCGCTCAGCGCTCTTAGTGTGAGGATAATTATCGCCGGCCAACTCTGAATTTTATCGCGGAGATAGCGTGCTATCAGCAACGCTTATCTCCAAAGCGATAAAATTCAGAGCGCAAGCTGCCAACTGTGCGATTATCGCTGGAAATCCAGCGATAATCGCACAACTTCTGGCGATAGCTTGCTGATAGGGCAAGACATACTTAGCCATGATATCCACCTTCCATAGGATATCATGGCTAAGTCAGTCTCAAAGCAGGCGTAAGGGAAGTAGCGATAACAGAGGTTATCGCTACTTTTCTTGTCGCTCTGCTTCTTTGCCTGAGGCTTGATAATAGGAGAAATGTCGCTTAGCGACATTTCTCCCGTTATCCTGGGGAGGAACGCCCACTTTGCATCTCATTAGAGATGCAGAGCTGGGCGATAGGGAAAGGGCGAAGAAGCATGGATTCACGCGTTAGCGTGTCCTTGCTAATAGGGCGTTAAAATTATCGCCGGTTTTCGTCCGAAAACGGACGCTAAAGCGGCGATAATTTTAACTCCGGCCCTTGTAGATATGCCCCTGAGTTTCTTGTGGTTGATAAGGTTACCTTTTGTGTGTTTTACTAAACATCCATGACATCCAAGTACTGCATATTTTCCTTGTTTTAAATTCTGTTTAACATTTCTTTTGAAGCTGTAATGTTGAAGTACTTCATACAGACATAGCTGTTCCAGATGTCGACTCCTTTTCGGATAGTATGTATCCAACATATTAGTTTTAAGAATTTCTGTACTGTCTGGTTCATTTGCTGCTAAGTATTCAATTTCTTCTAATGATTTCAACACTCTATTTCATGAGCAGGCAAGACCTAAACTTACCCAAATGATCCCTCGTGATTTTGAATATAAACTTGAAGAGGGCAAGCGGTCTGAACATTCATACGATCCAATTTCTCTGTGCGAAAGCATTTTCAAAGTAAAGCTGTACAATTTTTTGCTAAGGCTCTTCTCTTGTGCAATTTCTTCCCACATTTGTTTCATCTCGGTTTTTTCTGATTTCGTTATATATGATGTAACGTAGCGTGCAACAGCAATTGAGTTGTCTGCAACATACTGGATGTCCATATTTGCATTCCACATTTTTAAAATAACCGGATTGTAGTCATTAATATACTTTGACAGTTCTGTTTTTTTCAAGTTGTAGGTATTCTTTGGAGATTTGCGAGTTATTGTGTGCCTTACAGAAGAAAAAAAGAATTTACTCTTCCTTTAGAAATTACTGGACGTGGAAATCCAAACCGACACTTGGTATAAAATTTTCCATTAGACTTGTATTTTCGTCGGCAGTACTTTCCACAACGGTGACTTTGGAAATGTAAAACTTGCTGTCTCAAGCTTCTATCTCCTCCTTCTCTTGGAATCTCACATGTCACATACTGTTCAATGAAAGACAATACTATTTCATCTGAATCAGTTCCAAATTTAGGTGCATCCTTGATCCACAATAGCATATGTATATGAGGAGCACCTCTCACTTGGTACTCCTTTCTCCAAAAGAAATCGGTAACTTCTCCAAGAGGTGGATTCTTTTTATTGCAGATGAAAGACATCATAGCTTGAAACCTATGATTAAAATATCTGCACACATTTACAGGATCCAAAGAACACAGTTCTCCAGGTGTCTTTATTTCAACATTCTTTATATTGGAATTTGCTTCTCGTAGAAATTCAAGCAGATCTTCCCATGCATACTCTGCACAGCTAAGTGTCACAAACCATGTTGGTGTACCTAAGTTCCGTAACATACACTTCAGTTCTCCATGACGACGATACCAATACTCATTTGTTCCTCATTGACATGCCATCAAATTAATTAACTTTGCTTCTAAATTTTCATCTGTTTGTTGAACTTTCTCCACAAATTCTTTCGCTGAAAGAAGTGATTGATGAACTCCAGTTTTCAGTATGTGGTTCACTGCATAGGACAGAGAAGACAGATCACTTTCAAACAAAAGGTGAAATATATATGGTATACACTGCTGGAATCTAGGATCTTCAGAGTATAATCTTGTTGAGCGATATTCTGAAGCTGGAATCCGTACAGGTCGGTCATCTTATCGTCCACCTTCTCCAGTAGGAAACAGCTGTGGAAAACAACGAGCTTCTAAGCTTTTCTCCCATACACTCATTGGAGTTCCCTTTGCTTTTTTCATTTGAAATAACTCAATACAGTTTCCTATTACTTCTTTTGAATGTAGAGGACATATTGTGTAATGTTCATAAATCTCTTCACTCCTTGACTTGTCCACTTTCTCTATTTGACCACTTGAAATTTCAGATTCATCTTCCAAACTTATTACCTGTTGTTCACATTTACACTTTTATAATAAATATTATTCTCCACAAGATATAACGTAGCCTTTTGAAGTTTTTTAACATCCACAAATTCTTGCCATATTTTCCGACTCTTTGTTGGTACTCCATTTACTAGAATGACTACTGCTTCATTTTCATCTTTGTCTCCACCAACAATTTAAATATTTTTCTTAAAATCCAAAGGTAAGCACACTACTCTTCCTTTCAGCCCTCTTTGTAAGTCTGTTGGTGGCAGTTTACCTGTTTTAGGCTCCATGCGAATTATAGTTTGAAATGGATGAACAGATTGAATTAGAACTGACTCATATGTATTCAAATCTGCCAGTTCCTCCGGAATAGCTACTAATTCTAACTTATTATGTACTGCTCTAGCGGGCATTTTGTTCTCTTCTAATTTGTTATAACAATATTTACAAATACATTGATCACTGCCTAACTCAAATTGACCTTCCACTAACAAGTAAGTTGCAAATTCTTTCCATTTATCATTATTCTTCTTTTCAGATTTCAAATACAAATCAACATTCCTAGTTTGAATTTTATAATTAGTACGTCGACAACAAACACAAACATAGGGGGACATTACGATGGAGGGCGGACAAAGTCCGCCCGCCACCGTAACGGTGAATGGGACCGTCCGCCATAGGAGCGGTGGTCCCGCCGTGGGTATTAGAATGCCACCGCCACGGTGGCGGTGGCATCCCCTATTCCCAGCATTGTGGCGGGCGGTGCTCACAGCACCACCCGCCACAATGCTGAGAATACACGTTGGGCATTCACATGCACAAGGTGACAGGCACCGCGCGGTGCCTGCCACTTTGTCCATGCCAATGCAGGGGGGTACCATAGGTACCCCCTATGTGCACCCCCCACCCCCCCAACATCTTGGGGGCCCACAAAGGGCCCCCGAAAGTGTAATGCGCCTGGGTTTCCATGGCGGAGTCTCCGCCATGGAAAGCCCTGCACTGCCGCCCATCATAATAAGGATGGTGGTGTCTTGCAGACACCGCCACCATATTATGTATGTTTTCCGCCCGGTCGACGAGTCGACCGGCGGAAAAGCGGCGGACGGTCTTTCCATCCGCCGCGGACCCCCCAGCCATCATAATATGGCAGGGGGAAAATGTTAGGCGGGCGGTGTGAGATAGCGGGCGGATCGCCACCGCCATACAGGCGGTGGCGATCGGCCCACTATCATAATGACCCCCCTAGTTTGGAATTTCAGAGCACACTATGTTAAACTTTCCAATTTCTTCTTCAAACTGATCAATCATAATCACTTTCCCATCTTCTTCAACATCTGTAATTGTCAAACTTTCACTTTCTATACACTGCTCTTCTGAACCAAAATATCGGAACTGAATATCATCACACTTTTTTGTACATCTGATAAAGAACCGTGTAAAAGAGCTGCATTTAGTTCACCTAAACATAATGCAGGACTTTTACATAGTACAGTTTCCTTACAAACTTCCGCATTTCTGAATGGTGTACTGCTAACATCCTTAAGTGATGAAAAACACTTTTACACACTTTTCTTGAAAGACAAGCCAGAGAATGCCCATGTTTCTCAGTATATTTTCTTACATTACAAGGATCTAGTGTTTGTAACAACCTAATCTTCTGTTTTACACTTTTCTGTGTATATTCTCGTAACAAATTTCGCATTATATCAATAGATTTCTGTCGAATACTACAAATACTGCTACAACCCCACTTATACACAGGAGCTTGTGTGCGTTTCCCTTGCACTTCTTCAGCTATTAACTGTTCTGCACTAATAGTAACCATTTCCTCTTTTGCAACAGGACAACCATTCTGAACTTCGTAGCAACAACCTCCAGTATCAACTGCAAATGGTAAACTATTTTCTTGGAAGTAACTCTCTTCATTAAAAAAAGTTCACTATTAGATGTATGTTTCCATTTTCCACTGAAGATTTTACAAAAGTTGCTTCTGTTCACACGTCTTTTTTTTACTTTTGTCTTTCAGAATCTTAATTGTTTTATCCAACACTTTCATCCTCTTCAAAATGAAAATGAATATTTTTTGTTTTAACTTAAAAGCAGTATCCACTATGCTTTCAACACGCTGTTTCTGTTTCAATTGCAGCACTTTCTTTTTATATTTGCTGCATCCTTTTATTAAATTCTGAATTACTCTATTTCGAAAAACTCTGACGAATTTCTTGAAATTGTTTTTGTCTACGGGTAACAAATACTCTTTCCTTATCATGTTTTTTTTCTTGCAATTTGAAGTCGAAGTCTGCTTCTCCTTACTTGAAAATTTTTTCTTTTTCCTTTGTGTGATGTTATTTTCATTAAATGTTCGTAATACTTTTTTAGAAATTGTCTAGTGTTTTTACCAGAAGAAACTCTTTTTGTAGTACTCTCATTTTCTTGTAATCCACATTTTTGACTTTTCTTCAAGTAGATTGCCTTTTTGTTTTTCCTTTTTTTTTCAGTTCTTCTAGGCATTTTCAATTTTTAATCCAAACAAAATAATTTTCTGAGAATGAAAAAAATGTTTCAATTATTTGTTATATCTGTTCAATATGTCAAAATAATCACATACAATTATATAAGTTCCCCTGGCGGCTTGCAGAGGAAATGCTGCATGGTACTGGAGCAGAATAAGGGAACAGTAGGGTGGCAGGTAGTGTCATCCGACATACAGCATGTATTTATTGAATTATTTAGATTCACCTTCCCATTTTATATGTGACTCCACTACCTCCTACTTTTCCCCTCGCCCCCCCCGCCCCACCCCCCCGTCCCATGCACCCCACCGTCCCACGCCACTTCCTCTGCAACCCACTACAGATAACTTTGTAGATACTATTTTGTAAAATTGTTATCTGTATACTTAGGGCCCGATTCTGATGCAGGTTGGACAAGCTTCCCGACCGAGGGCCTGATTCTGATGCGGTTAGGAAGGCCTCCTAACGGCATTTGCTCCTTCCAAATCAGATCGGGAACGTGTCTTCCCGACCGAGGGCCCAATTCTGATGCGGTTAGGAACAAATGTTCCCATTGAAGTCAATGGGAGTTCAACCAAATCATATCTGGAAGCATCCGGATGCATCCTACTCCGCCGGTCGGACTTTCCCGATCCGAGTGGGTCGGACACCATTTCCCAACCGATTCGGTCGGGAAGCTTTTCCAACCCGCATCAGAATCGGCCCCTTAGTGTCTAAGTAGTTAAAGTGCCTAAGTGTAAAAAGGAAAAAAGAAAAAGAAACTCAAGTCTGCATTTCTAACTATGAACCAGTTGTTATGGACGAGAGTCACTGCTTGAGTACCCATACTTCCATTATTTTACATTTGCTTGAACAATCTTTTGTAGTAAATCTTGGGCCTCTTCGAGAGTGGGACACAGATGGAACCTTCCTTTCCATAAAACTCTCAATTTGAACTGCTGGGCAATAGAGACCTGTGCTCCTGCGCTCTTAAATTGACTCATCATCCCCACAAAGTCCTTCCGTCTTCGTGCTGCTGCTGCCGACATATCGGAGAAAACTCAAACTCTGGCCCCGTTGGGTAACACAATCTCCCTTTTTTGGATCGCCTTGATTAACACAGCCTCTCTAATACGGTAATCAGAGAAGTTCACAATCACTGTCCTAGGATACTTAGCCCCTGGGATTTTCTGGAAGGGGACTCTATGGGCCCACATTACAGTAAGATCTTCCGGCGCCTTCTCAAGTATATGATCTCTGATCATCGACTCAATATAAGCCACCGGATTAGACTGACCGTCAATACGTTCACTGTCTTCCGGAATCCCTGTAAAACGTAGATTAGACCGTCTAGCGTAGTTTTCCATCTCATCCATCTTTAACTGAGAGGCCTGGAGCTTCTTCTGAAGAGAGGCAATGTCAGAATCACTTAATACATAACAATCCTTGATATCAGATACCCGTTGCTCCAATTCTTTAAATCGCTCAGGTATTTGCTGAACCATAGTTTCAATTTTATCTAATCTTTAATGCAATAAAGAAAGCTCCTGAGCTTGCAATGTCTTACAGTCCCGTATTTCCCCCAGAATAGTCTCAAAGAGCTGTTGCATTTGGTCCATCGGGACAAATGAAGACTGGGCCGTAGTGGTGAACCCCCCAGCGCTAACATCTCTGCTTCCAGCTCCTTGCTGAAAGGGCAAGGTCATCTCTTCAGGCTCAAATTTCGACGGGAGACTGCGCTGTGGTAAGGGAGATAGAGACCCTAGGCCCTCTAGAGTCTTAAAAATTTGCGCCTCGATATATCCAGACCTGCCCTTTGAGTAAACCACACCGACTACGTAGATTGTACTTGACCCTCTAGACCTTTTTCAAGGGCAGTCTCCCCTTTCTCCCCCGGGGGAGCAGCAGTGGTTGTATCCAGATTAACAGGGGCAGCTTCTTCAAGCAGTATCTGTTCTGCTGTGGGCGCCTTGTTGACCGTTTCATTGGGCTTACGATTTTTAGAGAATACAGGGTATTCTTTGAGAGGATTATCTGTCTCTAGGCTCCTATTGCCTGTCTCGACCAATTGTGGGGCTCCAATCTCGTTAGTGTCCACATTCACAGCTTGCCGAATACTGGAATGCCGTAGTGCTGCCTCATCTAGCGCTTTAATTTATTTATTTATAAAGTTTTATATAGCGCGAACATGACCCCTGAGGGTATCATAGCGCTTTACAGATTATGCCGCAAGGAAAGGTAAAGGCAAATATACAGAGTCAACGAGCGAAAAGTACAAATTTTAAAAATGTCCAACAATCACGCGAGCAAAGCCTCTGGGCTACAAAACAGCGGCTATGGACCCAGAGTCAAGTGGGGCAGGCGGACTGGAGCAGATATTTCTTCATCAAGAGTCCTTTAACTTCCATTTTGAAGCGGACAGTGGAAGGGATCACCCTGACATCAGGGGGGAGAGAGTTCCAGATCCTCGGCGCAATGCCTGAAAAGGCTCGATTGTAAGTCTTTTTTTTCTTGAATTTTTGTGGTTAGAGTAAAAGGGTGCTGGCACTTCTGGAGGGTCTTGTACCAGATGAGAGCTCCAGTTTCTGAGCGAGGTACAACGGGGTCTTGAAGTGGATGGCTTTGTGTGCCATGCAGGCAATTTTCAAATGTGGCCAAGCTTCATATGTGAGCCATTTCAGGGCCAGCAGGTCCAGAGAGATGTGGTTGTATTTTTTAGTACCCATTAAGATGCTAGCAGCAGAATTGAGGGCCACCCTAAGAGGAGCCGTTTTCACTCTGGGCAAGCCACAAAGCGTTGTGCTGCTATAGTCCAGCTTTGCGATCACTAATGCTTGCACTGCAACCTTTAGGTCATGAGCAGGGAGAAAGGATTTGAGCTTCCTTAGGATGCTGAGTTGGAAATTCGCTCCTTTGGTGAGGGAGCTGATGTGCTTTTGCATGTTCAGACTATTGTCTAATATAATACCAACCAAGGATGCCGAGTCCACGAGGTGAGGTCTACAATTGAGAGCAGTACGCTGATTCAGCCATTGTTCCATGACCGGGGATTGCTTGTGGGGTGAGATTAGGAGGAATTCTGTTTTTAGAGCGTTTAGCTTCAGGTGGTTCCGTGTCAACCAGCTTTGTGTTTCCAGCAGGACTGAATTGAGGGACTGAATGTCCTCAGGGGAGGCGATCTTCAAATATAGGGCATCATTAGGATGGCGGGTGGACATTGTCCGCCCGCCATCCTGACGTAGAAAGGGACCACCCGCCATAAGTGCGGCGGTCCTGTGGGGGTGATTAGGATGCGCCCGCCACACTGGCAGGCGCATCCTGCATTCTTAACATTGCGGCGGGCGGTGCTTTCAGCACCACCCGCCGCAATGCCAAAAAGGCATGTTGTGCATTTGCATGCACAACGTGGCAGGCAACGCACGGTGCCTGCCATGTTGTGCATGCAAATGCAGGGGGGTACCATAGGTACCCCCCATGTGCACCACCCACCCCCCAACTTCCTGGGGGCCCGCTATGGGCCCCCAATAGGAAAGACCACATGCCTTTCCATGGCGGCAACGCCGCCACGGAAAGGCACATCCCCGCATGTATCGTAATATGGATGGCGGTGTCTAACAGACACCACCACCATATTAAAACCTTTTCCGCCCGGTCGAGTTGTGGACCGGGTGGAAAAGCGGCGATCCGCCCGTTATCATAATGGGCCCCATAGTTGGGTGTCATCCGCATAAATGTGATAGTGAATGCTGAATGATTTCAGAATTTCTGTTAGAGGCTCCATGAACAAGTTAAAGAACGTGGGAGAGAGTGCTGAACCTTGTGAAACCCCCAGCGTAACCGGTGCAGGATGTGACAGGGATTGGTTCACCTTGAAGCTTTGAGATCTATTCAGGAGGAACGAAGAGAACCAATTAAGCACCGGTCCCGACAACCCCATCCTGTGTTCCAGGAGGTCAATTAGGTTATCGTGTTTGACAGTATCAAATGCTGACGAGAGGTCAAGAAGGATCAGTGGGCACGACTCATTGTGGTCCAGCATTCTTAGCGCATCATCGACAATGTGCGTTAGTGCCGACTCTGTGCTATGGCCCGGGCGAAACCAGATTGGCATTGGTCCAGGAGTTGGAAATGGTCAATGTGGTTGCAGAGTTGGGCCAGCACACATTTCTCCAGGAGCTTTGCCAGGGTGGGGATGTTGGAGATTCAGCAAAAGTTATGCAGGTCCGTGGGATTAGCATTTGGTTTCTTTAGAATCAGGATAACTTGCCCAGATTTTAGGCAGTCCGGAATATCGCCTTGCCGAAGTGATGTATTGACGATCTTAGTCCATAATGTTAGTAAGGAGGATCTAACTTCCGGGAATAGGTTCGATGGCAGAGGGTCATTGTAATGATTGGAAGGTTTCAGAGTCGACAGTGTTTTGCGTATAGTGCACTCATCCAGGGTTTGGAACAGACTCCAGGATGCATTGTTTTTAGGGGGGTCGGGTTGCACAGGGTCAGAGATAACCACGCCTAGTGGACAGAGGGAGGTCAGTGGACTGAACAACAGGTGGTCCCGGGCAGATCGTAATTCAGTTTCAATCTTACTAGACTTAGCAGTGAAGAAGTCTGAAAATTCTTCACAATTAGGCAGTGTCCCTTGACCCAGTGACGAGGAGTTCGGATGACTATTGGCTTGGGACTTGATGAGTTCGAACAGTTTTTTTGGACGGTTTTTTGCTTGGTCTAGTTGAGTTCTGAAAAAGGTGGCCTTCGAGCATCTGATGCGTTTATTATATATGCTTCTCAGGGATCTCAGGTGGTAGAGATGCTCAAGGGAGGGATAGGACCGCCATTGCCTTTCGACAAGCCTTAAGTTTCTTCTTTCAGAATTAAGACTATCAGTAAACCATGGTTTGGAGCGTTTAGAGGAATTTTTTTTAAGCTGTAGTGGTGCAACCGAGTCTAGTACGTTCAGCATTGCGTGGTTATAGTGGGCCGTAAGGTCGTGAACATCAGACATGTTCGGTGGGGGGGGCAGGATATTCTCGCAGAAGAGCAGTCAGATCCTGCGGGTTGATGTTCTGTAGGCATCTTTTCAGCTGTTTTGGGTTCTTAGGCTGGGCTTTACTTGCTCTTACCGAATCAAGGATGCGGAAGGAAATGCAATAATGGTCTGTCCAATCACATCGGAGGATCGAGTTCAAGAGGATGGAGTTGGGCGTACCAATAATAAGATCTAAGGTAGCTCCTTTGATATGAGTGGGGCTGTCACATATTTGGGTTAGGTTGAGGTCAAGCAGGAAGGATTTAAGGCTATTGACCACCACATCATTTACATCGGTTCAGTGGAGGTTGAAATCACCCAGGAAGATCTGAGTCCCATGGGAGTCTGGATTGGCCTAGATAATGTCCATGATCTGTTCTGAGAAGGGAAGGTTGTCGCAAGGGGGGTGGTAAAACATGTGCAGTTGCAGGAGTGAGTATTGCCACCAGACACTTCAATGCATAGGTTTTCACACGACGGCAGGGGGTCAGTCTGTAGTACTTTCACTGTAAGATTGCTACGATGTAAACATGCTATGCCTCCACCTTGACCAATGGATCTGTCCAACCTAATGATATCATAATTGGGAGGTATTAAAAAGTCCAGGATGGGGGCAGCTGAGTCATTTAGCCAGGTTTCCGTCAACATTACAAGGTCAAGATCCTACGCCAGGGTGAGCTCGGCAATATCCGCAGCGTGCTTAGCCGCTGATCAACAATTTAGGAGCACGCATTTGAGACTTATGTTGGTGTCTGTTAGTGCCAGAAGAGTGGTGGTGACTCTCGTGAGGTTGTTCTCGTTTAAGGTTCTGGTGTTTGACCTAGGTTCCCTGAAGGGGTCAGTGGGGATGGATTCGATTTGTTGCAAGTTTGCTATGGTGGGGGGATGTGCTGGAACATAAGAATGTAGGAGAGAATGAGTACCGTATCAGACAGGGAGGCTCTGCATCTGGAGGGGTGAGCAGGGTCGTTAGGGAGCGGAACGGTAGACCACCTATGAGGTGTGTGGGTGATGTGAGAAGGTGACCGCCGAGCATAGTGGGCGGAAGGGGGCCTGGAACACCCCCAATCTGGGAGCAAGCGAAGATGGTGATTTTTCTTGGTGGAGCAACTTAGTCTGGAGTTAGCCGACAAAGCCTCTGTGATATGTAGTAGACTGCGAACCTCTGTCTTAAGTAGTTGTAGGCAGAGTGCTATCTCACTCAGACGGCCTTCCAGTGAGGTGTGAGGATGGGATTGGGAGGCTAGGTCCCGGGGACCTTGGAGCTGGTGAGAGCAAGGGAGGTCAGGGGAAAGTGGGGCGGGTGGCGTCTGAATGTGCCCCGAGGGAAGAGATTCTGGGAAATGGAGCTGCACACTCGGAAGGATGGGTAGGATAGGGGAGGAGCTAGTGAGGTCGGTGGAAGGTATGGCGGTTGGCGACTGAATGTGCCCCGAGGGAAGGGGTTCTGGGCAATAGAGTTGCAAGCACGTAGGGAAGGGTAGGATAGGGGAGGAGGGGACTGACGGATAGAGACCCCTGGAGGCCGGTGGGAGCCTGATGGGGTTATGTGTTGGACTGGAGGAAGATGTCTTGGGGAGAATCGGGCGGTGCTGTAGGCAATGGGGTTAGGGGAGATAGGGCTTGCTAATAAAGCGGGGGAGGGAGCAGGAAGCTTATCGTGATGACTGTGCTGTCGCTGCTCGCGCATTGCATGTATGGCAGGTGAGTTGTTATTAAGAGGTAGGATAGGTAGAGGGGGGCCCTTCGAAGCAGCTGAGGGTTCAGAGGATGGAGGTTGGAGAGGTAGGAGATAGAGATTACGAGGGCTGGGGGTGGAGAGGTGGAGAAGTAGGGGAGGTAGGAGATAGCGATTGCAAGGGCTGGGGGACCACTGGGGGTCCCGCCCTTCCGAGGGGGGCGGAAGTGGCATTAGCCACTGTATTCATGATGGTGGGGAAAAGTTTGTCAAATAACACTAGATTGCGGTCTGAGGCTTTTATAAGGATGGTTCCGCCATCCCAACTAGGCCTCCCTCTGCCATCACCTGAGACCTGGCAGCGCCTGCCGCCTCCGCTCTACTAGGGCCTTTACCACCAATCCCTATTTCTGGAGAGGACCCTGGAGAGCCTGAAGTTCCAGGGGAAGTAGATGACATGGGAGAAGACATCTTGGGTGGAAGATCTACTTGTGAGCTCCTGGCACTCACTGCTCCCCTTACTTTCTGGTTAGTTCTTCCCCTCCTAGCTGCCAAAATACGAGACTGTGCCGCTTGTCTCCTAGCCTTCTGGGTCAGCGATGGGGGAGTGGGGACCGTGACTTGAGCTCCTGCTCGTGTTGTTGATCCTCTCAGAACCATCTGCTGCATAGTTCGCAGCCCAGGCCTTAAATTATATTGTCTCCTCCTCTACTGCAGATCTCTATTCTGCGCGGGGTATCACGTCGTGGAGAGAGGCAACTGGGGGTTATTTCTGCGCCTGTAGACCATATAGAACAAGCATCAGTTTCTACCATCCGACGAACAGCGAGAGGCCATCTGGCCATCTGACCACAAAGTCACCACAAAGTCACCCTAAAGTCACTTATGGCCAGCGCTCATGAGGGGGTACACGGAGGACATAGAGGGCAACTGTACAGATAATGTTAGCAATCTCCTAGCAGTTCCATTAATAATTCCATATAACCTCTCCAAACAAGAGGTGGTCACGCGCTGAGGAGTTGTAATGAAGTGAAAAATCACCTCAGAGCTTATCACCTCAGAGCTTATCCTGATCAACAGCTTTGCCTCTTACGGCTCGTTTTCTGATCGTGACTCCCCCTGCCTCACTGAAGTCCTTGCAAATGGCTCCAGCTCAACCAAAGCTGTCACGGCTGCTCTGCGCTACCCACCAAGCCCAGCAGCGCAGTTCCACAGATCTGCAGCTCGCTCACTGTCACAGCTTGCAGCTCGCAGCTCTCCCGCCTCTCACCCCGTCTCAGGAAACCGGGCAGCAGGCGAGCCCGATGTCCTGCTGCTGAGGCACGCTGCCCCTCCCCCTTCCTTTTTCGTCTAGCTTCCAGGTCATGACCCGAGTGCCGCGGTGAGAGCTCCATGCAGTGGGAACAGCGGAATAGCGGAGCTCTGGAGCAGCTCAGGGCGAGCTCAGCGGTACATGTCCCGGAGAAGAAGTAAAAACGCGGAGAGAGACCCATGCGGCAAGCGGTGAGCGGAGCAGAGCTGCGGTAATGGAGGGACGCGGTGTAGAGACGCGCTGAGGAGACACGAGCGCAAGGAGCAGAGTGCAATAGCCCTGGGGTCAGCTGTCTGCTGGGTGCTGAGTGGCGACGGACTGAGTCAGTCCAAATCAGAGAGTGTGTCAAATCTGTTAGATGTGGGTAAAGGGCATGAAAAAGGAGGAGCGCTCTGCGAGGCCTGAGTAACCGGCAGGCCATTAGGGAGGGGTTGACTGACTGTGATTGTCTGTTTTGAGTTTTCTGGATGTGTGTCAACGTCCCTGTGGCAGTTAAATGAAGTTACATCTTGTGCACTACAGATTGGAGCTGAGTTGGATGGGTACTGCCTATAAACAAAGGAGGGTCTATAGAAAAAGGCTAACGGGACCAGGGAGATGGAGATAGTGGCCCGATTACTGGGTCTAGCATTAAATAACAGATAATGTGCCAGGTCTGGAAGACTAAAATTAATCACAATACAATTTCCATGCGAATCCGGACGATTTTGCCCAATCTCATCTGCTTACGTGCTTAGCATACCGAAATGGCATGCCTCTATATTGTGAAAAATACAGCAAAAGCGATGGGATGCACACCAGTGGGTTGATCAGTGAGGCGGGAGTTGAAAGTGTGTAGCGCGGGCAATGTATCGGGATGGATGAGAGTATTATAGGGCAGAGGAGGGATGTGATTAGATCAGTTTAACACTTGGGTGATGTAATTTGCTTTGGGTGGTAAAAATATTACGATAATGAACAATAGGATACAGGTTTTATGTCATTTCAGTATGGTGTGTGGGTATAATTAATATTGTAGCACAATTAATTGGGTATATGTATCGCAAAGGACAGTGCAGTAATGGTGATTTTTTAATTGTTTATTGCAGTTACCCCTGATGAAGGGCTCTGGTAAGCCCGAAATGCATTGGGTTCAAATAAAGATTACTGCCATGGACGAATCATGCGTTTCGATCGTGTTCTTGAAAGAGGTCCGGATGGGCACATCGTGAACACTAGAAGCTGATGAAATTGTATGATACCTTGCATGGGGTCTCAAGATGGTCAAGCACACACATATACTGGATTATGATATTGAGTACATGAAGCAAAAGCAATGATAAAATTGGAGTAGATTCGCAAATGCGCTATTTTGGCTGTGCGACTGGGCTTGGAGTGAAAATGTCGCTCCTCACCGTATGTTGTAATGCCTCTATATTGTGCCAGCCAGTCTAGGGTTTTGTTGAAGAGCTGCTCATAGGATTTGCGTTGATCCAAACACAATGGAGGAACCCCTCGCAAGACGGCCACATATGGGCATGCGGCAGGGGGAAGATTATATCTGGTAATTGTGACTGTGTCTGAAAATTGACTGAACCCACTCTGCCCTCAGGATCCCTTGTGTAGTTATTGTAAAAATGGGGAGTGGAGGTAGGTAATCGGACTGCTTTCCGACCAGTGAAGAGATTTTTATTACGTGAATGATCATCGTGGACTAGCAGATTGCTAGGAGTAGGCAGGGCCTTTGTTGCTGAAATACGCTTTTCAGAAGGACCCTGGGGATTCCTATTCAAGATACAGTGCCTGGTTGGAGTACTAATTGAAGATCCTTTGGCGGAGCCTAGAGGTTGGTATCAAGTGCGACCAGGTTGGACTCAATAGTAGTCAAACGTGAAACCAAAGGAGAAAGTACAGTGTTAATCTTTAAGCACAGTTTTTCTGAGAAAGTCTTTAGGTGGCTAACCAGAAGGTCGTTGAAAGAATCAATAAGATAGAACTTGTCAGCCTGTGAAAGTTGGACTGAGCCTGTGACTGGAGCCACTGGAACTTCTGTACTTGGTACCAGAACAGGCACTGGCTCAAGCACGGACTCGGGCACAGACACTTGTATGGTCTCGAGAGGGGATAAAGGAGGGCTAGTCACCTGTTTACTTGACTTGCCATGTTTAGCTCTTTTTGGTAATGCTGGAGGCAAGGACTTATTGTTCGCGTCTTTGGGAAAAATCGAGGGGGTAGAAGTTGGAGAAGTCGGTGCACGATTCGTTGTGGATCCTTGTGTAGAAGGAGAATCAGCACTGTTTTAGGATAAAACTATAGGAGTATCTGAAGGAAGGCATTGGGACAGGCCAGGTAGACCCCCACTAAGACAATTTGAAAATGATTTTAGCGATGCACACCGCAAGAAATAATAGAACAACGACACTGTGTTGTAATAGTTTCACCTAACTCAACTAGTAATGTGCTACACCAGTGGTTCCCAAACTTTTGACTCCTGAGGACCCCCATTGAGTCACCACTGGAAGCCGAGGACCCCCAAGCAATTTGTATGATTTAAATTTCAAACATTAAAACAGTAATTCAAAAAAATAAACACACGTGCACACAAAACAAATACTCGAATTACTAAGGATTTTAGGGGCATATTTAGAAGCCCCTATCGGTATGGGAACGTCACTTTTTGCAACGATCCCGTGGCGATAGAGGCTTCGCCTTATTTACAAGGCAGCGATAAGCCACTTAACATGGCTTAACGCTGCCTTGTAAATAAGGCCCCCTGTCACACAATGCCTAGCGTGAAAGGGGTGGGCAGTGGGTGTTGCGGTGGGCGTTCCACCGCAACACCCATTGATTTTGACGCTGCCCCCTATTTACAAGGGCAGCGTAAATAGGAGGTAGCGCCAAAATTAAGCCAGGGAAAACCAGGTCTTAACTTGGCAAAACGAGGAGAAATCCTTTATTTCTCCTAGTTTTTGCTTTTTCAATGTGTGCTGCTTTGTGCAGCACACATGGAAAAAGCAAAACGCCTTGGATTGTTTATGTTCAGGAAGGTGACCCTTCCTGCACATAAACAATCTTTTTAAAAAATGCCATTTTGTAACTTCCATGTGTGCTGCATTAAGCAGCACACATAGAAGTGACAAGACGGAATTTCAAGATTGAAGGGGGACCTTCCTGCACATAAACAATCTTCCACTGCATGCACACACCCTTGCACTATGGTGCAAGGGTGCCCGCTGGCGCTACACTGCTAAGTGTAGCGCCAGCACAGGGAAAACGCAGGGCTGCACCATATTCTTGTAAATATGGTGCAGCCCTGTGTTTCCGAGTGGCGGAGCGTGTCGTTAAGCCAAGGAGGCTAACGACACGCTCCGCCACTTCTGTTGTAAATATCTCCCTTAGTATTTTATATTCAAAGAATTTGCAAAAAACAAAACATTTTAATGGGAAAGTTGGTGCTGCATCTCCGTGACTAACTTTTAAATGGTTGGTTTTATTTCGCAGTACGAGGCTCCTGCTAGGGCCAGACTGGAAACCCAAAGCAGCCCTGGCAAATGTTTTCAGACCAGTCGCCATACGGTGCACACCAAGTGCAGTGTGTGAGCCTGACCACTACAAAGGAGGCTTTGGGAGGCTCTCCCCCCAAGAAATTTAGGAAACATTGGTGCATTCTAAAACACATTTATCATTATATATTAAATTGTATTGGCTTTTAACGAATAGTAAATGAAGACCTTACTATGCACCAGGATACGACAATCCTTGTTGCGGTTCTTCAATGATTCCCTTATTATCACCCTTCAACAGTGCCTCTCATCTCTCCATAGCCTCTCTGTCACATGTATTTCATTTGTTTTATAGTATCTCTCATACCATTGTAGGATGTCAGAGCACTTTTCATCACACACATATAGCGACAATGAATCATACGTGTAAATCAGTGTATAGAAAATGTTACATAAGGCAAAGGGTACTACAATGTGTAGGAATCAAATGTCATTCATACTGGTAGGCATTTTTAAAGAGTGCTTGATCCGGAGAAGCGCAAACTTGGGATTCAGAACATCAGCCAGTGGTTAGCATTGACTTTAAAAAATAAAAATGTATTTCTGCCCAAATAAACCTTTTTAGCAGCATCAGGATAATGAAAGACTGGGAAAAAACATAAGTTACTAACGTGTACCATGCAGTTTGCAAGCAGCTCTTTGATGACAGTTTATAGGTCACTGTGCTAGATTACGATTGTCACTTATGAACTGCAGAGTAACAAAAAAATCTGTGACAAAAGCAGCAACCCACTGACCAATGCACATAAAACACTGTTTTATAAAATGCATGGTACACGTTCTTTGCAGTAGGCATATTAACCCTCTGTGCTACGTTAGATTACTCAAAGCTGCAACTGGACAAAACTCTCATCTCTCCAGCAGGTGCATTAATCACTGGCGTTATTTTGACACTTTTATTGTTGCTCGAAAACTGCTAATTAGACAAGGAACTTTGCAGTGCTTTTAAAACTGCCTCCTGGGGACCCCCTGGGAATGTGTCACGGACCCCTGGGGGTCCGCGAACCACAGTTTGGGAAACACTGTGCTACACTGTATTTGTGGGCTGCCCATCCCACATGAGAAATACATGAAATGATAGATCAAGCAGAACAATTGCCTGAAAGCACTGTGTGCACTACTGAAGAAATGCTTAAACAATTTTTATAGCAATTTTAACCATTAATAACACAATATTCAACCATGTACACACAAAGGAACCATGTAGTCAAAAAGTGTATACATAAGTGTTTTCATTGCTTCATGACACAAATAAATATTCAATTAAAGGAACAACAATTCCAATTGAATTACATCATGTGTTACACTGAATTCCATACATAGTGCAAAATCATGAATTGAAATGCAATCATCTTGATTCGAGTTTCACTCAATTGTGTGATGCGCTATGCATTTCGGGACAGATAGTCCCTTCTTCAGGGGCCACTGTAAAAATAAACAAAAGGTAACCTCTGATTACTGCCACGTTATTATGAACTACAACCAATTGCTACCCACTTGTGTGACACCCCTATCCGGGTGAATCAACCAGTGATAGATTAAACGTTGGTGACATGCAGAGCCCTGCTTAATTACCAAGCTTCCAAAACGTGATCAAAAATGAACAACTTGCAGCTGCAACCAGTCACTACATCAACGCATTAAATGAGCTGTCGGTGCTCAATGGAATGTGAATCTCAGTCACGGAAATATTCTGACATACCATTAAAAAAGTGCTCGTCAGACGTAAAACAAAACGTGAAAAACAGAAACGTGTGGAGCATTCCTCATGCGTAAATGAACGAGATAATTGTGCCTATTTTTGACGGTACCAATGATACTTACTGTCACACGAGGACAGCGCAAAAATGTTGTGAATAATGTCTTTCCTAGAAGCACAACCACATAAACATAGGTTATAAAAGTGCTAATGTCTGCTAAAAAAACAAATAGCCGTGCGTGACTGAAAAAGATGCTTGAATAGAAAATTACCTTGCTCAATGTTCGCTACGGTACACGGAACCTGTGAACAGTGTAAGGAAAGTGGAAAGCTCATGTAAATATTAAAAATAGAAAATATGCCAACTATCGGACATAATGAGTGGATAATAAAGCCATGCTTACCGGTGCTGAAGAGTGTTCGTTGGATCGATGCTGCGAGTGAACGAATAGTGTTAGGACGCCAAAAGCTGTGTCCCGGATATAAAAGGAACTATTCCCGCGCCTTGCTGGGGAAGGTCACCTGGTGTGAGCTCCACCCACAGATATGAACCGTCCGCAAGTCTAGAAGTTTTACGACGGCCATATTAGACCGGTGCAAGAAACAATGAAAAAGTGTAGAAATAATTGCTCATCTGTTTCGAGAGAACTGAACCATACCGAAAAGTGAATAAAATGAATGGAAATGAATAAAATGAAGGAATGGTAAAAAAACTTCCATTGTTATTCAAAAGATTGCACAAAACGAACCCTCCTTACAAAAAGTGGAAACCAGTAACTTTGACCTGATATTGCCGACGTAAACCGAACCATGAATGGTGACCGAAGTCTAATGCAAAAACAATGCTGCGATACCCTTCTTATAGAATATATGGATGGTTATGCAGAAAAAATTGCATGGTGAAAATAGAGTTAACACTGAAGATTTCCAAGCATACAGTGATGATATCAATACCACATCACAATAATGTTACAATGAATCTAACATGGGTGTCTAAAACCATACACATGGACATGTAATGAAGACAGTATAACATACATCATAACACAGATGTGGTGAGTTCTCCAATTGTCACATTATGGTAACAACATGTCTAATGTACTGAACGTGAAATAATGGAAATAAATGAAAAATAATAAACAAGAATGTGTGAGATTCTAAATCCTTGTATTTGTGATCTTAAATAAATGTAGAATGATGGGAAAGATGTTTGTCTCATGGATATAGTTATAAAAAACAACTCAAATCCAATTTGTCATTGAGACCCAGGGGCATTATGGTATTGAATTTCTTTATCCAGAAGATTTATTTTTGTGACAGAATTTTACTTGGATCTAAACCCTCTTTGGGTTGCACTTTTTCCAAAACCAGAAATCGTACTTGGGTGATATTATGACCGTGTTCCATCCAATGAACAACCAAGTTGGAATTGGTATTTTTAGTCCGGATCATACTTTTATGTTCTCCAATCCGTGTTTTGACTTTTCTTTTAGTTTTCCCTATGTAGAGAAATCCGCAGGGACATTTAATGCAATAAATTGCGTTAGTAGTGTTGCAGTCTGAGGAGTGTTTCAAATTGATTTTTTCTCCTGTCCTGGGATGTGTAATGAAATTCTGCTGAATCACATTGTTGCAATGAATACAATTGCTACATTTTCTCATCCCTACATGTTTGATGCTACATTTGTTATTCGCAGCTAACAGCTCCTTCAAATTATGGCTTCTGGTGTAGGCAAATAGTGGAGGTTCAAGGAAAGAGTTGCCAAAATCTGGTTCATGTTGTAATAATTCCCACCTCTTTCTGACCACCTTTTTTATGCTTCTGGATCTTGTCGAGAATTTTGATACAAAAACCATACGGTTGGTGACAGATTTTTGTTTGGTGATCAATAATTCACTGCGGTCGATGTTTTGGATGCGTTGTTCTGCTCTCTGTACAGTTTCCGGAGGGTACCCTCGTTGTGCAAATCTCTGTTTAATGCGAGCAATATCCTGATCATATTTTTCTCTGGTGAAAGCAATCCTTTTAGAATGCAGCATTTAGGAGTCTGGTAAATTTTGAACCAAATGGGGAGAATGAAAGCTTTGAAATAACAGTGTATTGTTACGATCAGTGTGCTTGACAAATACACTGGTGTTTATTCCTCTGTCATTTTTCTCGACTAGGACGTCCAAAAATGGTAACTGAATGTTGCTGATGGTGTGTGTGAATTTAATCCTGCTGTTTTTGGTATTTAAGAGCTTGATGTTGTTCTGCAAAGATTCTTTTGTGTGAGACCAAATTAAGAATATATCGTCAATATATCGACAGTACATGATCAGATGTTCGCTCCATGTGGAATTTTCAAAGATGTGTTCTTGTTCAAATGCAGCCATAAAAATATTCGCATATGTGGGAGCCCCCCGAAACCCATGGAGGTCCCACTTATTTGTAGGAAAAATTCTTCACCCCAACAGAAATAGCTGTGTTGCAAGCAAAATTGAAGTAATTCCAATAGGGAGACTTTATGAGCACGAATTTTGGGCTGTTTTAAAAGGGCCCATTCAATGGCGTCTAATCCTTCTTGCAGAGGAATTGAGGTGTAAAGTGAGGTGACGTCTATTGTACACAACAACCATTCCTTTGTATCCGTAGTATCCAAGTTTTGTAAGCGTGACAAAAAATCGGTTGTGTCACGTATATAGGATTTCCAAGAGCAAACTATGAGCTGTAGAAACTGATCTATGTATATTCCCAAAGGTTCAAAAAGTGACCCACATCCAGACACAATGGGTCTGAGAGGTGGGTCAATAGGGTTTTTGTGTATTTTGGGTAGCATATACATATGGGGTCTCTTGGGGAATTGTTTAATCAGAAAGCTTCGGGTTTTAGAAGTAATCCAGTCCATGTCTAATGCGTTGTCTAGAATTTTGATTAAAACTTGTTTAATCTCAATAGTGGGATCGTGATCCAGTTTAAGATATGTAGTTTCATCAGCCAGATGTTCTAGTACCTTACTTTGGTAATATGTGTTGTCCATAACTACTAGCGCACCACCTTTGTCAGCTTGCTGGAAAACCAGATTTTCGTTGTTAGCTAGCTGGTTCAAAATGCTTTTCTCTGATTTAGACAAGTTACAACCTTTGCGTTGTTTGAACTCCAATTTACTGAGATCTAGTTTGACCAAAGATTCAAATGAATCAAGCATTTTGTGAGACACAGGTTATGTGAAGGTACTTTTGGGTCTGAATTCTAGATATTCATGTTCTTCTTTGGTGCTTGGATCAGTGAGAACATTATCAAAAAAATGTCGCAATCTGATGGAACGCATAAACCTGTACAGAGCAATCTCTGTTTCTTGCATATTGGAGTCATATGTGGGTACAAATGTTGTACCTTTGTTTAAAATTTGCAATTTTTTAGGTGTCAATGGCTGTGATGAAATATTAATTACGATGTTTTCTGACTCAGTAGATTCTGTCTGCTCTTTTCTTTTGCATTTTCCTTTTCCTCGACGGATTTTGAGGCGCCTCCGGAGGGTTTTACAGGTGTTGGATCTGGTGGTTGTATAGGATGTTGACCCTTGGATAAAAAAGACTCATTTTGACTTATCACACGTGTATCAGTGTTGTCTGTGATTGTTTGAGTTCTAGGGGCTGTTTCACTTATTATTGCGTCTTGGTTCAGGGGAGTCCTAGAGGGTAATATTTCACGATCTGAGACAATGCTTTCTTCAGATGAAGTGTGTGTGTTTTTGTGTGGCTTACGTTGTGAGTAAATGTTGGCCCACGTGTATACTTCATTAAGACGACAATCTATGGTGTCCCTCTTGAACTTCCTGAGTTTCCGTTCTTGTAATTCGTTTCCATAACTTTCTAATTTGTGATTGATCTGTTCCAGGGTTTTAGACCAATCTTCTGATTCCATACGTTTAGATAATTCCTGCTGTCTGTGTTGTGAATCTCTTCTTCCAGTTCCCTTATCGTTTTGGATAGCTCTTCCACGATGAGTAAAATTAAATCCAGGGAGCACTTATTCAGCACCGCACACCATTTATCCATAAATGGTTTGTTGAACTGAAAACGAAACAGCATAGGTTTGATGGCTAGTCGCAAGCCTCGAGGAATTCTTTTATGTTTATGATATTGAATCAGTGTTGACGCATGGAGCCTTTGATTGAGCTCTCTTCGAGATATGAATTCTAGATGTTTTAGTTGCTGAGTGATGTACCCTTCGCGGGTGTCGAAAGATTTGGTAGCTTTGATTAGTGCGTACATTTCAGTAGCTTCTTCAGAAGTGTAAGCTTTTGTTTCTGCACGATTTTACGTGGTACTTGCTATGCTTTCAAATGAAGCCATGTTTTTTGGTGCGCGGGTGCAGTTAGTATCGTTGGTACCGGCAAAAATAGGCACAATTATCTTGTTCATTTACGCATGAGGAATGCTCCACACGTTTCTGTTTTTCATGTTTTGTTTTACGTCTGACGAGCACTTTTTTAATGGTTTGTCAGAATATTTCCGTGACCGAGATTCACATTCCATTGAGCACCGACAGCTCATTTAACGCGTTGATGTAGTGACTGGTTGCAGCAGTAAGTTGTTCATTTTTGATCACGTTTTGGAAGCTTGGTAGTTAAGCAGGGCTCTGCATGTCACCAACGTTTAATCTATCACTGGTTGATTCACCCGGATGGGGGTGTCACACAAGTGGGTAGCAATTGGTTGTAGTTCATAATAACGTGGCAGTAATCAGAGGTTACCTTTTGTTTTTTTTTACAGTGGCCCCTGAAGAAGGGACGATCTGTCCCGAAATGCATAGGGCATCACACAATTGAGTGAAAGTCGAATCAAGATGATTGCATTTCAATTCATGATTTTGCACTATGTATGGAATTCAGTGTAACACATGATGTAATTCAATTGGAATTGTTGTTCCTTTAATTGAATATTTATTTGTGTCATGAAGCAATGAAAACACTTATGTATACACTTTTTGACTACATGGTTCCTTTGTGTGTACATGGTTGAATATTGTGTTATTGATGGTTAAAATTGCTATAAAAATTGTTTAAGCATTTCTTCAGTAGTGCACACAGTGCTTTCAGGCAATTGTTCTGCTTGATCTATCATTTCAGACCCCCACTAAGACCATCTGAGTTGAGGGAAAGCCTCTGTTCAGTTCTGGCGATTTGGTTACTAATGGTGCTGATGGCTCATTCTATCATCCGATTAATTGAAGTAGGCTTTGGGATAGGCTTTACTAGAGGAGATAAGATGGTACCGCAGTCACCCCCTTTTCTTTTGCCCACGTTCCTAGCAAATGGTCAAATGATTAAAATGGAAAACTGCAAAAACGGCGACAAAGCTGCACAGACTGAGATCCTGGGGTAAGGAGGAAACCACTACTAATGGTGTGGATTGAAAGGGAAAAACAGTACCTCTCAGCAGACGGTGACTCAAATTCCAAGCAGTGGGTTTGCGGCTTCAACAGCTCGCAGTTGCAGCTGGAGCTTGTGGTCTGGCCCCACTCCTCACGGTACAAAGCGGCTGCTGGGCTAAGTATTGTCCCTCCTGGTGCGGAGTCAGCAGAGGCAGCTTCCTGCCGCAGTTGCAGCTGGGGCTTGTGGCCCCCCTCCTCACGGAATGAAGCGCTGCGGGAGCGCTGCTAGGCTAAGTATTGTGCCTCCTGGTGCAGAGTCAGCAGAGGCGGCTTCCTGCCGCAGTTGTCGCTGGGACTTGTGGTCTGGACCCCCTCCTCATGGTACAGAGCCTGGGAAATGAAAAAATGTCTCTGCCCTACAGCTCTGCAGTGCCCCCTAGGGAGGCCTCTGTAACACTCTCTCCTGCGCCTTAGGGTCCAACTGCCACTCTCACCAAGTTGATTTCAGCCCCTCAAGGGTAATATCAATGCCACCCTCCCCAAAAAGGTAAGGAGAAGCAAGTTCCATTGTGCAAACAGCGCTTTAGCAATGGAGCAAAGTTGAGTTCAAACAAATCTTCAATTTTGGATGTATATCTGATACCCAAATGATGCTTCGGTTGATTATGAATGCATACACCAATGTCTGGGACCAGAATATCTGCCTCACTGTTACATAATATACCTTTGGTGTTGTTTTTATTAATTCTGTAAATTCTGTAGCCCCCCAAACCCCTGAAACATAGTACAGATTTCAAACACTCTATCCTGCGAACTCTTCCTAGTATCTAACAATAACATTACATCGTCTGCATATCACTTTATTTCATCCATCTGAAGTATAGGCGGTCGAACCTCTGCATCTTTCCATATTGTGATCGCCAATGGTTCGATAAAGAAGGCAAAAGGGAGCAGGGATAGGGGATAATCCTGCCTAGTTCCACGTAATACCTGCACAGTTTCAGCCTCTGATGCACTAATAATAATCTTTGCTTCTGCACTCTCAGACATTTTCTGTATCAATTTTGGGGTCTGGGAGGGTATCTTAAATCTCTCTGGAATGTTAAATAGAGTCTCCCGGACCACAAGACCAAAAGCCTTTTTGGCATCCAGAAGGAAGATCACAGCAGGAATTTGATTGACAGATAATCAAGCGCTTCTGCTAAATAATGCGTCTTTGTTCCTAACTGTCATCCTGCGATAAAACCATTCCAATCATGGTGTATCAACTTAGCAGCTATCCCATTAAATCTGTTTGCCAACAATTTTATAAGTTCAGTAATGTTATCGGTCGATCCTCCACATTCTTCCCTTCCCATAGAAAACTGACAACATTACCTAAATCAAAAGAGGGTGGGATAGGACCTTCTTGTAATATTGAAATGGCAACTAAAAGCAGGTATTCCATTAAAACATCTAAAAATTTCTTATAGAACTCTTACGGGAATCCTTCAGGGCACAAACCTTATGGTTTGGCAAGCTACAAACCACCTCAACCAACTCCTCCTTGGAAAAGAGGCTATTCATTTTTTACTTATCTTCCTACAAAAGTATTGATGTATCTAGCCCCCTAAGAATGCCTCCAGTACCGCCTTTTCAACAACCTGAGTATTACTTGACTATAATATTCAAGATCGATTTCATTTATCTATCCCTGGTCCTTATTGCGTAGCTCAGTTACAGGGCATTTTAAATTATGTATGGCATTGTTAGCTGCTTTTTCTTGAGCCTGCCAAGCCATGAACTTTCCTGCATAATTACTCTCCTCGTAGATCTTCTGCATATACGTTGTATTGTTTACATAACACTTGGCATAATAAGAGTCACTCAAAGCATGTTTAGCTTTCTCAAACCACTCTCTATTCTCTTCTGAATATTGTCAGGAGAGTTTATCATGTGCTTCCTTCACAAGTTTTTCCAAGACCAATTTTTGCTCTTTAGCATTCCTATTAGCAGCCACATCTTTGAATACACAATTGCAACCTAGGTAGCTTCCCCTGTTAACAAGCCTATTCTGCTTTCTTGCCCAATGGTGTATCTTCTCTAGTCTAGCTGCTCTGGATCTCATTTTAAACTGCTCCCCAACATCCCCTCCCCCTTTTCCCTCCATTCCCTGGTGGGACCCCTGCCAATTCTCCCACTTCTTGCATCCCTTGAAAAATTTGGCATCATGTCTGCATGCCAAGCTCCCTCACCGCTCCTTCTAGCCCCCCCTCTTAGCTAGACGTGAAACCATAGCCCGAGCTTCCACATTAATTCATTGATTTCAGAAACATAGCAGCTCCTTTGATAGTATTAAATGTTTTAAATACACCTTTAAACAGTACTTTGAGTTTAGAGAGCTGTACTATTGATGCCTGCGCCCCATCTGTGTGAAATCATGTTCTTAAACTCTTCTTGTCTCCGAGCTGATTCTGTCGTCATATCTGAGAAGATTCGAAAAGAACTTGCCCTTAATTGCCTTGACCAGTATCCTTTCTTTGATTCTATAATCGACAAAGTTCCCCAACATGGTCCTAGGATACTTAGCTTGGCCAGCGACCTGAGCTGGGACTCTATGAGCTCGCATGATCATCAAGTCTTGATTGTAATCTGGCATCATGTAAGCCTTAATTACATTTTCGACCAAGGGTATACAGCCAGCGGCATCCTCTTTATGTTCTGGAATTTCAGTTATCCATAAATTAGCCCTCCTTGCATGGTTCTCCATTTGCTCCTGTTTATGCCTGAGCCATAATATCTCCTTTTCCAAATTTTCATTAACTTCAAGTGAGTGAACCTTATCCTCACACTCAGACACTCTATGTTCTATCTCATTTAGCCTGATAGAGAGGATCTCCAATTGTATACACACCACGTCCAGCCGCTCTTTTACTTCATCCGCCATTTTTGTCTGGGTTGTTTTAGTTGATTTAACCTCTCTTAGTACCTCCTCTAGCATGCTAAAAAAAACCTGAGGCATCTTCTTCTCCCCCAGCTGACTTGATGAGAGAATCTCCTCCACATTCTGTGGGTCTCAACTGCGCTTTCTGTATTGTGATTGTAATGCACTGAATGCCAGGTGCATGGTTCACTGGGGTGTCTCTGTTGGGTGGGGATTCAATACCTGGCTCTCCCAGCTTCTGCCAGCTGCTTAAACCCCATTCTTGATACCATTCTTGCTGACAAGTACAATGGCCATATCGAGGTCCCATAACATCCTCCGTCAACACTACCAGAGGGTAAACCCCCCTCCTGTCTATTTTCCAAAGAGTCATTATTCAGTATTTCTCGAGCTGCCCCTCCACACTCAGCAGCCTGCTCTAGTTGCTCCCGCAGCTTTGCCTGTACTTGTGACATTTATATTTCATCCGCTGAGCAAGTTAATGAGAATGCGCTGTCCCCAGTACTCTGGGGCTCTGTCCCTGGCTTATTTTCCCCATTATCTCGGGCCCGATGGCCCCAATGTTCAAAGCGAGAGTACTGCTCAGCGTGTTGACAAGTATTCCTCAGTCTTCTCCCACAGAGGTGTGTACCACAAGTGCAGCATCTGCAGCCTTGACATACCCTGCAGAAGCTTTCTGTGTGCCTATTGAGTCACACAATGAGGCTTTCCTTTTCTCATAAGAGCATTTAGATGGCTTGAATGATATGGCTAATTTGGCCAGCATTGCCTAGGGCAAATTAGTCACTGGGGTCGCAAATATACTGATCGCATACGAGGAGAGAGAGAGAGGCACTTTTACTTGCTTGACCATAAGAGTCAGTTAAAGTCACCACTGAAGTCACAGTTCCAATACCAGATTCCAAGGAAGGAGCATCCCCCCTCAGCTCTTACCCCGTTAGTGTTCTTCTCTGGGAGGCAGTGAAAAAGCAGCGAGAAAGCAGCAGTCCAAGGCTCAATAGCAAAAAGAAGAAATAAAGCTCTCTTCCTAGCGCTGGCACACAGTACCCCGAGGACATTGCTTCTTATTCAAACAGAAGAAATATGCCCCCATGCCGCAGTGTCTTTCCTTAATGATTTAGCTCCAGTGGGCTTTCTAAAATGACTGTTGCCCTCCGATGTCAGATTGCCGGGAGGTCGTCGAAGTACTAGTAGTGGAAAGTGCTGTGGACGCTGTCGAAAATGTAGAAAACGCCGATCGGGGACATCTTAAGGATTTTGGGGGCCCTGAGCTAAACATATTTTGGGGGCCCACGTTCGGAACAGCTTTAAATTTATGATCCAATTTAAGCTCTTTCAAGCCGTCTGTGGCCAGGTCACTGAGAGTGCTTAGGCACATCGTCCAAATACTCATTGTGTTTACATCTAATATTTGGGATAGTGATGTGTGTTTTCAATATTGCCACACAGCAGCAGCTCACTAACACTACTACAAATAATCTCTTTGACCTCCTCCCATTTCTCATATATAGGTCCCATTTTGATCTAAAAGAAACTTTTTGTATGGATATTGTATGAAACACAAACACAAAATTTCTCTGCAAAATGTCGGTAATGGACTCTCACACATCACCCACATTAAAAATAAATTAATAATCTGTTTAAGAATTATTCAAGGCCATCAGGGAAAGCTTTCTTGCAAAACAGAGCTGGCTCTATCAGGGGGCCCCCTGAAAGGTTGGGGCCCTGGGCCAGAGCCCACTTTGCCCTTGCCTTAAAACGTCTCTCACGCCAATAAAACCCCACAGTTCTGCCTGCAGCTGGAGTGCTGAACAGCCTCTAGCGGCCACCATCTCCCACTGCCCAAAGTGCAAGCACAACAGTGGGACCAAAACAGGAGATGTGGCGATCAGGGGATGTGCTTCAGTGGTAGCATCATCCCCGGCCATCATCCCCATTGTCATAGGTGGGCTAGCACGCTCCCTCTATGTTTCAATACTAAACATTGCATTGACCTCTGATATGTATTCCAGAATAGATCATTACAATAGCCCCAATACAATAAAACTGCTGATAAACTAGCTCCATTGAACTGCAGAAAAATGCCCTAAGGATTTACAATCCATGGTTCTGAAAGGAACTTAACCTTAAAAGGAAGGGCCTCAGAACATATGAACACAGATGGAGACCAACAGGTCACTTAGAACACTAAATGAGTTTTTAAAAAAACAAGAAAATTAAAAGCAATTTGTGCAAAGGCAATCTTTCTGCACCAACAGATGTGAAACTCTAACAATGTTTCCAAATTGCAAAGAAGAAGGCCAAGCCTCAAACACAATAAGTACCATTCAATTAAAAGAGAAAAGCATGAAATTTCAACAGTACGTCTTTGCCAAAATGTCTTAAGTACATGAACACATAAATAATTAAAGACGTCATCAAGTGAAGAGAAGAAAACAGTTCTCTCTTCCCAGAATCACTAACAATCGACAATGTCTCTTTGGGGTTTGAGACCTATTGTGACATAATTCACTGGATGGACCCTTTAACATCACCAGAATCAAATATTCTTCTTACGTTAAGAAGAAATAACACATAGTCTAAATGTTCTCCAATTTACAAGGGACAGATCAATTAGATTGATAATTTCTTGAAATATACTTTCAGGTTTGACAACTGCTTACCAGCTACTCTAATCAAAAAGTTTTTTCACGTTTTCTACACAACATGCTCTCACAAAATTACCTTCTCCCTCAAGAAGGTATTTTTTCCGACTCTTTAAAAACTCGTCAACTTACTATGCTATTAAAAAACCTCAAGCTGACCCAAATTTACTCATTAACTACACGACAGCAACACATCTCCTCTGACTTAGGAGAGTCAATAACAAACAAGTTGAAATTAATCTTTCACTTTGTATAGGAAATTGAAAATCTCGTTGCAATTTACCAATCCAGCTTCTGCAAAGGCTGCATCACTGAAACTGGTACCACAAGACTTGCAGATGATATTTGTCACTGGTTGGACAATGGAATAGTCTGCCTTTCTGTCCTTCTCAAACCTTTTGCAGTTTTTATACAATTGATCATAAGAGGCACATTGAGATCCTTGATAATTCCATGAGATTCAATGACATAGTTCTTAGTTGGTGTGAATCTTTCCTCAGCAACCACAAACTGTTGCTCTGACCCTCACAAGCCACATAAAGAGTCCTGTAGGGTCCTGAATTGGCCCCTATAATGATCAATTTGCACATTCAGACACTAAGAGAAATGATGGAGAAATCAGTGGTGCTCATCCACCAATATCCAGATCAAACATAATTTTGCATTAAAGTCATCTTTTTCACTGACATCCTCACTCTCAAGCACTTCCTAATAAACATTCAAAACCAGATATCCCCAAAAGCCCTCAAACTAAATGTAAAGAATACTGAATTCTTCCTCATAGTCCAACAAAACGACTCAAATGTCAATATAGACTGGCTTATACAACTATAGATAAACAGCATTTTCCCAAATTTGCAAAAGACAAATCCGTTTTTTGAGTTGATTTTAAAGTGTCCATGAAAATACATATCTAGAGCACATTGACATAAGGAGGATTTCCTTCTGCAAAAATACACAACCACTTGCCAAATCAAATAGATTTTCATGCTGTAATTTAAACAACTGTGATTTCTCAGACTGACTATAGAAACCCCCTGCTCATTGAAGTAACTAAAAAAAAATGTGCTCCTGAAATCTCTTCTATACTCTATTGCCAGACTCTTTACTGGCTCCAAACAATATGACTGATGACTCCAGTATTAAGAGATACTAATTGGCCTCCTTGGATCAAGAATTATATTCATTCTTTCTTGCCTCACCATCAAAGCTCTCAAACAACAACCTCCCTACTTTACCTCCACCCAAAGATATGTGGAGTGCCAAAAACATCAGGAACAAAATGTTTCTTCAGCTAAAATCTGTGCTGTGACCAAGTCCTTTTCTGATGTTGCTCCTTTTTTGTGGATCTCTTTCCCTGATTATCTAAGATGTCAAGAATACAATTAGAATAGTAGCCTAACCTGTTCTCACCTAACCTTTGAAACCTCTTAAATTCCCTTATTTACAGCCGCATTTAATCGATAACAATATGGTTTTAACTTAGATGTTCTACCACTCCATTCTTTGGCCCACACTTGCATCCTCTTTTTATGTTTAGTATGGAGCATTAACTAGAGTTACAGATTATTTTGTTGTTATTCCTTATTGTTTTGTATATTTCAGATACCCTTATCTCTTTGACACGCACTAGAGTAAGAGTAGTGCTATATTAACAAATAATGAAGAAAAGAAAAAGTAATTTAACGCATTTGAGACAGTGATAGGGCAAGAATATGGTCATAGAGAGGTTACAATGGGACCCCCAGAAAAAATGTTCATGTGGTAGGGGCAACTTGGAACCAGTGGCCTCTCTAGGACCCTGTAAAACATTGTGATGATTCTCAAGCCCCTGAGAGATGCATTCCTTATTCAGTATGTGAAGGTACTGTTTAATGTGGCATTTATATTGCAATTGTTTGGCTACCAGGAATTAAGCTTTTTAATAAAAGGGATGAGACATTCAAGTCCCCTGCATTACCTCCAGGGGAGAAAATCCTTCTGGTGCTTGCCCCAGAAGAATTTTCTTTTTTTTAGTAAAATAACCTCTAGCTATTATTTGTTTTCATTGTGTGCCAATCACTGCACAAAGCTTTCACTTTAATCAGGATTCGAGGGGCAATGACCTATTTCAAACTGCACCTCTCCCTAGTAGATCCCTATGCAAGGATTATCACTGGAGCACAAACACAAAGCAGGGATGCATCAGGGGTGCATGATTGGTTTTTTACCCCACCTTACCCCCAGGTCATCAGAAAGCCAATAAACACCTGGAAATGTTTCGTATTTAAAAATGAGGAGGACGGTGGCCTGCCCTGGCATCAGGTCCTAGCTCTCACCCTATAATGAGCAAAACAGTCTTTCTGTCCCCTCTGGGGGGAGGCAATAGCGTTTATGCAAAATCTTTCTACCCCGGGAGCAGCAGAATAACCACAAGACACCAGGAAGTATATGTAATGAAAAAAAAGAATGGGTTGGGAACCCCGCCCAGGTATTGGACCTGACTCCACCCTAAAGTCTTTCTGCCCACATCGGTGGCAGATTGAGGGGCTTACCCCCAACCTGCCTTCCACAGGTGGACAGAAAGCCAACTAGGCACAAGGGAATTTTTTTTATGGATGGGTGGGCGGCGGCCCATACTGACATTGAGGCATGCCCTTAGTCCCTAAAAGCTCCACAGCCTTTCTGCTTCCAGGACTCTGATTGTGAACTTTACCCCCAATTTGCCTCCTCCGGCAGCAGCTGAAAGCAAACTGGAATACCAGAGATATTATTTTGAATGAGAACAACTTGGCCAGGCATCAGGCTATGCCCCACCCAACTAAAGGGCGCCAGTCTTTCTGCCCTCGTTGTGGGAAGATTACCTCACTGTGGGACAGGCTCCAACTAGAATGCCCAGGACTACCATTCCTAAAGGCTTCAGTAGTTTACACCTAATCCATCCCCTGCCATGGGTTTACAAACCCCAATAGTGGAAAGTTATTTTTTTATTTTAAGAAACAGGGCATTCTGACCAGAAACATATTGTGAGATCCATATAAATCACACCACCCTGGACTCCCTTTGGTGTTTAGATTTCAGAAATGTCTAGGTATGGTAGGTCTGTCAGAAATGTCTACGTTTGGTAGGTTTCCTTGGGCACTGGCTGACCCCAGCCCAGATACCAAAGCTGCACACATCACCAGAATGGGTAAATTTGCAAGGAATAATTTTGATGTATTCACATCACGAGCAGGCATTATGTCCAGATACACAAATAGGTGACTGTTTTTATCAAGAGAAGTGTGGGAACACTAGGTGTTAGGAACTTTGTGGATCTCCTTGGATTCCATAATTGTTCCTAACAAATGTGAGGAAAATGCTTTTCAACAGGTTGAAAGTTTGATGTTTACAGAGCATTTTGAGAAAGAAAGAGTAGTGGGATCCATGCAAGTCAACTAACCTGGACTCTCCTGGGTGTCTAGTTTTCAGAAGTGTCTGGGTTGGATAAGCTTCCCTAGGTGCAGGCCAAGCCCGGGCCCAAATACAGTAACTACCCAAAGAAAAGGTCAATTTGCAAAGTAAAATTTTGATGTCTCAACTATGTGTTTTGGGGGCTTTGCTGTTGTAGGCAATAGGTCCAGCCAAACAAGTGGGGTATTGTTTTTATAATATAAGTGTCGGAACAGAGAACAGTAGAACATTGTTATTATAAATTACATTTCATTATATTTTTGGCTTCCAAACGTAGACTAGTGTGCAAGAAAGAATACGTTTTGCAAAATGCTCTCTGAATCACATAATAGTATGGGTCATCCTAAATTCAAGTTGTACAAATAACTATGATTCTTTGAGCAAGTACCTTGGGGACATTACAACAATGCATGTTTCCTGCATATTCATTTTTTATTCATTAGATTTTACCATATGAAATGATGCATGGCCGTTACACAATGACAATTCATTTTTAGTTGCTGCTCAGTTTTTGGCTATGGGTATCTCAAGCATTTGGACAACTAAGAAACACTATTGGGCCGATTACGATGTTGGTCGGAAAGCCTCCGACCGCTAGTTGGAAGCTTTCCGACCGTGGTCGGAGGCTTTCCGACCGACACGGTCAGTTTGCGGTCCGACCGCCGAATTACGATTTCAGCGGTCTGAGCGTAAACCAGCCAGTCATTCCGGCACAGTTCCGACCGGCTTTCGGATTCTTCCGGCCGGTCGGACCCGCACCATAATCCCCTATGGACGGCGTTTCTGCCATCGGGATTACGATGTCCGTTTCTGACAGCCTTTCTGTGCCAGCCTTTCTGACACAGATAGGCTGTTGGAAAGCAACTTTGGGGGCCCCTAGCCCCCTTGCCTCCGCGGCCAATGCTTAGTGGCCGAAGGGGTACCTAGAGTGCCCCCTGTAAATCCCTGCACTGTGTGCCAGGCACCATGGGATGCCTGCCATAGGGTGCAGGGTTTTACACACACGCTCATTTCTTTATGGGACCCTGTATTACAGACGGTTTACGGCCGTAGCACAAGCTCCCATAGAGTAATAGGAGTATGCGACCGAACAGTGTTCGGTCGCATCGTAATCAGGTGGTCAGAACCACCGACCCGAGGTCGGTCAGTCCCGAAACCGCAACGGTGTCGGTCGAGGGCAACTCCGACCAACATCGTAATCGGCCCCTTGATATCACTGCAACTAGAAAGGTCTGACAAACGTAATGGTATTTTACTTGAGTAAATCAACAGTCAGCGCAAAAGATTACAGAAGAAAATGTCATCTGTTTATACTTTTCCAATTTATTTTCATTATTTTTAGATTTCAATGATTAGTTCCTTTGGGAAATCCTGAGTGAGCTACGCAAATGATTCCTTGTTGAATTCCGAACTTTGTCTACTTAACAGAAATGCAAATCTTTGTGAGTTCACCCATGGGTTTTACACCTGTTTCCATCGCTGCAAGTGGATAGAAACAAAGAAAAAATAGAACAATTCGACTACAACTTAGAAAAATACAAAAGGTGTCATAGAAAAATGTTTTTGTACAACTCTGACGGTTACTGAAAGCTGGTAAGAGGGTGTTCTTGGCAAAGTAAATGTTTTGTTGATGTCATTCTCCGAAAAAGAAAAAAAAAAAAACACTTTCTTTCACCACTTTGTTGTATTTTCTAAAAAACATCACATTTTGGAATATTTTGCCTACTTTCTTGGTTCCCTCTAGAGGAATCCACAAACCCTGGGTACCTTTAAACTACCAACATGTGGTAAATAAAACGAGTAAAAAAAAACAAGAAACCACCTTTCATCCAACTGTTTCCAAAAAGTGAATGCAGAACTGGAGATACCAGCACAAAAAAGTCACCACTTACATTCATGACTGAATATTTCTCACTGCATGGGCTCCTGACATAGTCAGAATATTTTTAAAGACTTTACATCTTCAAATGCCCAAAGATGTAAGTAGCAGTCAAATTACTGGATTGTAAGGTATTGACAGTTCGAGGACATCCTCCAACAGCTCAAATATCCCGTTGGAGAAAATGTGCCACTAGTCAATCATAGCATGATATGATATAGGACGGCATGGTGGATGTGGTCTTAGTGCAGATTCTTGCCTTCAAAAGACCGTCTTCGAGAGACAGAAAAATGTGCCCACAAAAGCTAAGCTTCTAGAACTCCTTGTGAGCCACCTGAGAATCCTGTTTCCCTCCATGAAGTAGCACTAAGTCCTTATCGTATGCCACCACAGAACTGCATGTGGGCTGTAGCAGGGCTAGTCGTGGCCCACTGCTCTAATGGACTGCTAGGAGACAGCTGAAGAGGAACTGCCAATTCGGTCCTTTCTAACATCCCAGTAGGTGCATCCTGGTGTGCTGAATATCATATCAGGATGCCTATTGGTCAGCATATTAATCATTGATGAACTGGCTGTTGGTTTGGAATGTCGCTTTGCCCAGGACGTTTCCAGAATTTAGCTGCTTTTAACTTTATGATTTCAAATCAAATTGACAGCCTGGTCTTCAGAGGTGGTAGCACCAATGAGTTTAAGAACAGAAATGAGAGAATGTCATAGTTACTGTATGCAGGGCAGTTGTTTCTTTTAGTACTTCTCTTATTCACTTAAGGCTGTGAGGTATGAACATAATAAATAGAACGTGTTGTACCTTCTCGGATATGGAATGTGAAGATAGCATGGCTAGAGAGATTAGGATCAAATGTTTTGTAATTAGTGGAACCATAGATACCGAAGTTCAGTCTGAGTTGCACAGAAATATAACATTGTGAGTCTTCTGTGTATAGATCATGGTAACACCTGTGTTTTTTACAGGGTCCAGATCGGTTCCTGGTGCAATGGTAGTTCCCCATTTGATAAAAGGGTGCACCAGAGGGGAGAGGATGTGGCGCAGCGGCCAGAGCTGCCGACTCTGGAGCTGTGGATCCGGGTTTGAGTCTCTGCTTCGGCGCAACATCCTGTGATTATATGCAGATCACTTAATCTCCCTGTGCCCATGGACAGCGCCTGGATGCACTCCCGAGTGACAAGTTGCGCTATATAAATCTACAAACAAACAACATCATGAGTTTGTGTTGCCACCTTGAGTGGATCTCTTCATCGTGCCCACCCAAGGCTGCTGTGATAGGTGTGGTTTAACTCAGGGCACAAGTCGGGGGTACACGCAGGTACATGGCGTCCACCCACTATTTTCAGGGGGTGGACACCGTCCACCCTGCAAGAAGTTGAGCCCCACAGAAGTATGTTGAGCTGGTCCCGGTGTCATTTTTAGACACCGGGACACGTTTAGCAGCGCCTGTACGTTGTCTGCTTTCCATTCCCAGCAGCAACGTGCAGGCAGTGAGGGTTATTTTTTCTCACCTTCAGCTGCTCCGAAGATAAAGGCCGAAGTTAAGGGGCCATCAGGCCTCCTTTTGTTTGAATATGCTGACTGGAGATGGCCTGGAACCTCACACTTAAATGTAAATGCCACAGAGGGGAAACAAAGGCACACAGCTTGTTATCTCTTCACAGGTACTTAAGAGATGCATTCTTTTGCCTTTGTTCAGTCCCTTTATATAAGGGCATGCACTGTAAGAATGTCATATGTGTTGGTCTGTCCCAGTATTTACACAAATAACAATTTCAATAGCACTGTTTTATTTCCGTTATAGCGCTACGCATCCCAATGCAGGGTGTCGGAGCTCGTTACAAAACATACACATTATATACTGACAGTAAATCATGTGAGTATGTAAATGAATGTACAATATGAGTGACATGAGACAGGGTTACAAGGTGTAGGAGTCACATGTCCATATCTCACTGTGCTATATTAGAATGTTTACAATTTATGAACTGCAGGTAACAAAAGGATCTCTGTGTTGAAAGCAGTAACCCACTTACCTATCTACATAAAATAAAACTCTGTCATCTGCATGTTACATGATGTGCTTTGCAGGAGACACATTAACCTACTATATTACTTTGATTCAAATCTGGGACTTCACAAAACACAGATCTCTCCCACAAATGTGTTAACCTTCATAGTTATATGACCATCACTACTATTCCCTGAGATTTACTGGCCACCTCAGCAGCAGATGCCTTAACCCAATCAAATATTTTAAAATGCAGACTTTACAACCAATTAAGCAGAACAGATCTACTGCCATACTTCTCTGTGTTGCCAGTATCTTTGTGGCAGGGTTTTAAAAAAAAAAATGTATTAGCTGAGGCCCAGATTCTGCGTCAGAATTGCGCCACTTTTTTGGCACAACCCCAACGCAAAATCTCATTTGTTAAATCTCATAATGCTCTTAAGTGTACTCATGATATACCTGATAAACATATGTGTGAGGTCTTAGTATCTGATGTCACTTCTTGTTATGTCACTTCCTGTGATGTCACGTGCAATGTCATGCGTTATGACATCATGCGCTGTGATGGCACACGTCATGCTTTCATTTGCATACTACCTAACTTGGTTAGTGCCCCCACTTCTTTTTTTTGGACTTGTGCCCTGGTTTAACTCCCCATTATCCTCACCGATACGTTGTAGGATGGCACGCACTTTATGCAGCTAGCTCTCTGTGTCTGCGCGTGCAAGAAAGAAAGAGATGGCCCGGTCTGCAAGGGGGCTGTCCTTCAGAACCTGTCCTCTGAATATAACAGCACCCACATTGCATGTGCTAAAATGACATGTTCTACGCAGTATTACCACCATCAAATGGATTGCTCGGGATTAAGTTGATTATATGTTTAAAACGAATTATTCTCTGTACTAGTCGGAGGGTCATTACGATGGCGGGTGGACACCGTAACGGTGAATGGGACCGTCCGCCATAGGAGCGGCGGTCCCGCCGTGAGTATTAGGATGCCACCGCCACGGTGGCGATGGCATCCCCTATTCCCAACATTGTGGCGGGCGGTGTTCACAGCACCGCCCGCCACAATGCTGGGAATGCACGTTGGGCATTCACATGCACAAGGTGACAGGCACCGCGCGGTGCCTGCCACCTTGTCCATGCCAATGCAGGGGGGTAACATAGGTACCCCCCATGTGCACCCCCCACCCCCCAACATCCTGGGGGCACGCTATGGGCCCCCAACAGCGAAGACCATATGCCTTTCCATGGCGGCAACGCCGCCATGGAAAGGCTGCTCTCCGCGATCATCATAATATGGACGGCGGTGTCTTGCAGCCACCGCCGCCATATTATGTATGTTTTCCGCCCGGTCGACGAGTCGACCAGCGGAAAAACGGCGGACGGTCTTTCCGTCCGCCGCGGACCCCCCAGCCATCGTAATATGGTGGGGGGGAAATGGCATGCGGGCGGTCTGACATGGCAGGCGGATCGCCACCGCCATACGGGCGGTGGCGATCCGCCCGTCATCGTAATGACCCCCCTAGGGCCGGACAAAAGCTTCCAGGGCAGAAAATGTCCAACCAGCCCTGCTTACTTCATCTATCTTTTCATTCATTCATTCTCTCTCGCTCTCCTTGTGGCTCTGCCGTGCCTTCTGCTAGAAACCTCAGGGCGTGGGAGAGAATGTCACAGGAGACGGCCACCCGGCTACAAAAAACGGCCTCCAATTGCTCATCCCCCTGAGAAATGCCCGAAGGGATGAGTGGCCAATCCGGCCCTGCCCTGTGCAGCAGGCATCATAACAAAGAATGCTTTTAGATCCACTCTGTCCTTCCATCGCCACTGCACCTCTCTCTTCCTTGCTCGCCTCCTTACACACGTAGGAGCAGCTGCTCACTTCAAACGCAAGCAATTATCAGTCGTTATCGAGTAGAATAGCAAGCAGCTTTGATGAAAAGCTGCTGCCGTAATACACGTGAAGGCTTCGGATTTGCGAAGAATTGCGCAGTTCCTCCTCCTACAATGTAATCAGCGGTAACTGGGGAAATAGAAAAAGTAACAAAACACATCAGGGATTGCGTAGCTAAAAAATCAACTACTGAAGTGTAGGAAGAAATGCAGCATTTTTCGGGCTTTTTACATTAAAAATCTTGGTGGTACTGAGTGAGGCTTTCCCACTAAATGGAAGGGATTTCACTATGACACCTCCTTCGAGCATAAACTCCCATTACCACACCAAAGGTCCGCAGCAGCTGGAAGGAAGGAGACCCTTAAACGGAATGTATTCCCCCAGTACACCTTGTCAAATGAATCCAATTCCATCTGGGGGAGATTCACATGCACAGGGGTAATGGGAGTAAAGCAACAATTGTAATTGTTTTCTTAGTTTTTACTCATTTTTTCTTCCCACCGATCGAGGGGGGTGGTGTATACTGTTGAATTCTGCAAGCAATGAAATCCAATTAACAGAGTCATGAATATTACATAAAAGGCAAACATAAAATATTCATGTCAGTCTTATCTTACTTAAGGGCTAATCAAGGTTACAGATGGCAATACAAGGAAGTACTTTTCTGTGTAAAGAATGATAATATTTTCCATGTCCTATATAGGACATGGCCTACTTAGAGTATTTCTACATTTCAAAATGAATGTTACCATCAGTGTTTTATCTTTTTTTGAAATATCATCGAGTTAAGTTAAAATAAAATATTATTTTGCAGAGTATAATTCCTACCCTAAAATAATCTTATAAAATAACTAACTTTGGTCAAATGTGTGCGGTATTAAAATTCTGCTGACGATGTTGTGCAAATTTGGAAATTATGTTCTTTGTGAAGTTACCACGTTTCCATATTATTTATAAATGTAGGGGAGTATCGGTCAAGCGATATCGTTTATTTTTTAACGTATTAACAAATATGACTCTTTGAAAATGGCATGTGGTGACTAACATGATGTATTTTTGTTAGAAGGGCTAAAAAAAATGTTTCTGTTATCAACTATTCTCTCATTTAATCCCTTTTATTTTTTTAAGAACTCTATTTTTCATTTTTGATGATTTAAACCACCAACATTACAGCATACAATAGTTCGTAGGTATCATGTGCACAACCTCTAGAATGCCAAGGCCATCATCATAATTATAATCATTAAACTTCTTGACAATGAGGGATACACTATAGGCTTCATCGTAGTGAACCATAAGCAAAGGGGTAAGCATTAATTCAACCTGCACGCCCGCGCCCTTCCCTCCCTGGTTTTCAACTGCTTCTGTTCCACTCACACTGGATGCTGTGTCACTCTGCTCGCTCTCCGCTACCTCTGAGTTGAGGGCCGAATTACACAGCTCTCGACATTCCGTGAGGTCTGCCTGTAGTCTATCCTCCGTGTGATTTAATTTTATGTGTATTTCTTTCGCTAGGGCCCACTCCCTGATATCCCTAAGCCATGTTGGTATATCCGGACTTCTCTGCCCCATCCAATTTATGGTTACCCTGCGTCTGGCCAGGACCATCATCAGCTGCAGCAGTTTGTATGCTATTTTTAATTTTTTGGGGTTTGCGTACATGGGCTAGCAGACATTGGATTGGTTTTTCTTGTATGGGGAGACCTGTGCTTGTTCGCAACTTTTCTACCACTGGTGTCCAAAACTTCCGCAGCTCAGGACATGCCCAAGCAAGGTGCAGAAAGTCTGCTTTTTCTGCGCCACACCTGGGGCACCTGCCATCGTTGTTTTGTGAAATACGTCGTAGTTGTGCTGATGTGAGGTAGGTGTGATGGAGGGAGTTGTAGTGGATCAATTTAAACCTTGCATTGCAGGAGACTCTATGTTGAGCTCTCATATGGCCATCTAAGCCCTGTTCTCTATTTGTTCATTTAGGTCTCTCTCCCATGCTGCCCTTGACCGCGGGGACTGGGTAGATGAGTCCTGCCTCATGGCTTTGTACAGGAGCTATATCATCCTGCGCCCGGATCCGCATGTGAGCAGCAGGTCCAGAGTATTTGTCAGTTGTGGGCTGTCTGGGTATTGAGGCCAGTTAACTTTGGCTACCTCTTGGATCCCCCTATACTGTAAATAGTGACCCTGTCCGAGCGCGAAGCTTTCACAGGCTTGTTCATACGCTATGAACGTCTCACTCGGATAGAGGTCCGCAAGGACCTCGCATCTGCCCTCCCTCCAAGCTTGAAATGACATGTGAGCGCTCATGTCTCTGATAGGGGCCAGTATCCATATGAGGAGCTCTCTATGGAATGGCGCATGTCGCAGGACCTTTTCTACATACTGCTGCCATATACTCACGGTTTGGTGAACTAGGTATGGCAGGTCCCCCTCAACCCCCCTCCCCTTCATCAGCCCTATTGGGAGGACTTCTGGATCTACTCGGCCAGCTAGGAGTCGCTTTTCCCAGTTGTCCCCTTCCTCTATCCAGTGGGAGGCGTACTGCAGCTGGGCAGCAAAGAAGTATAAATCAAAGCGTGGGACCTCCAGTCCAAAGATTCGTGCTGTAATCGGGCAGAGTGAGTTCTGGAGTGCATAGAGGCACCTGGGGAGCATCACCATCTTGGACACTGCAAGCCTGCCTATTAAGGACAGCGATAAAGTATTCCAGAAGGTCACAGAGCATCTCAGGGCCTCTAGGACCCTGTCCAGATTTAGGGCTATTAACTGGGCGTTGTCTAGTGCAATCTGGACACCAAGGTACCGGAAGTGAGCTTGTTCCCATCTAAGTTCCAAGTCTGAAAGGCCCCTCAAAGGCATAGCGGCCATGCACGACTGCGGGAAGATCAGCAATTTATTACAGTTAAGTCGCAGGCCAGAGACCTCCCCAAATCGTTCCAGGTGCTGGAGAAGTCTGGGTACGGCCACTCGGGGATATGCTAGGTAGAAGAGAGCGTCGTCCACGTATAGGGAAACAATATGGTTCTTGTCACCTATGCAGATGCCCCACTGTTCCATTTCGGCTCTCAGCCGCACCGCCAAAGGCTCAATGGCCAGGACAAAGAGGAGGGGCGAGAGCGGGCACCCCTGACCGTTGCCTCACCCCAGAACTCACTCCTCAGAACGAGCCCCTCCCAGTCTCACCCATGCATGTGGCTCTGTGTACAATATTTTAACCCATCGGTGGAAGCAGGGTCCAAACCCCACGGCTTTAAGGACCTCTGGGAGGTAACCCCAGTCGACCGTGTTGAAAGCCTTAGCCAGGCCTATCCACCTACCATCTCCTCTTCCCAATGTTTCACTTCCTGCATGATGTGGGTTAGGTGGCGCAAGTTCATCACAGTATTGTGGCCCGGGATGAAGCTGCATTGATCCTCGTACATGAGGTGCGGCATCTGGGGTCCCAAGCGAGAAGCAAGGAGTTTTATATAGTATTTTTCACGTCTGCATTGATCATGTTAATTGGACGGTAGGAGGAAGGTTCGCAGCTGTCCCCTCCTGGATTCAGGATCATACATATTTCGGTCTGCCTCATGGTAGGAGGGAGGATTCCTTTGTCAAAGGCCTCTTGATATACCTGTAGGAGTGCCTGGGTCAGTGTTTCGGAGTATGCCCGGTTAAACGCAGGCAGGAATCCATCGCTACCCGAAGACTTAGATCCTGGGAGCATCAGTAGCGCAACCTGTATTTCCTCAGTGGTAAGCGGAGCCTCCAGTTCCTCCCTTGCCTGTACGGGGAGTCTCATCAGGTTCATGGTCTGCAAGTATGGAAGGTAAGCGTCTTCCCCCTACTGTCGGGTCCGCCGTATATACGGTCTGGAGATGGCGCTGCAGCTCTTGTAGGATTGCGGCCCTGGTGTGTACCACTGCGCACGTAGGTGCACGTAGCGCCACTATTGGGGCAGGGGTTTGTTCCCTACGGAGGATCCATGCCAGCAGTTAATCCTTTTTATTTAACGAATTTCTTTTTTGTATCCCTATTTTATTTATGAATAAGCATTGTATGTGTTGTTTTACTTTGCTGTAGTTTAATATGCTATTTTGCTAATTGGATTATACCTGAAATAGCAGTTTATTAAAAAAAAATAGGGGGCTATTTGTTGTGTCTTATACTGTTCTATTTCATATGTATGGCTGGCAGCCGTTGCATCCCAAGTTGTAGCACAACTTCTGTAATCTGTTGTGCGCTGATTTATGGCAGTTGGAGGCAGTTGCAACTTGCTATGGAAGGTTCTGGCAAAAGGCTGCACAAACTCCTTAGCTTTGTGTGCGCTAATAAATGCTGGTCACTTTCAACCACTGTTTTGAAGTATTTCTACTGGCATCCAGGTAGCCCACACAGAAAAGACCCATGATGCTCTCCTTGGCTGTTCACGTCTGCTTCATATGGCTCATAGGCAGAAGGTGCAGAGTTCGTGGAATCTCTGGCCGGGGTTGTGCTGCATGCTTATAACGGTGCTAGCAAACTATACGTTGAGCACTCCAGCAGTGTTGGAGAGGCATTCGAGAAAATGTCGACCATAGGCCTAGGGACGTGTTGATGCCCTTTCCCGACGTTCATTTCTCTGTCAGGCAAGTACCGTGGGTATGTCACTGCCAGCCAGAAGCGCATCACACGTTTTAGGTGATGTCAAGCACCCGCAGACCCCTAGACACTGAAGAGTAAGAGGCGTTTCACTGTCACTGTGATGCTGGGATACTGGGTTCGTGAACTTCTCCACCGGTGTCCTGTGGCACAGGCATGGGTGTTTACAACATCCTGGTGAGCCACCTATTAAAATAAAGGGATGGTTCAGAACATCTAGTGTGTCTTTGGGGCAATGGATGTCTCTCGGATTCCTCAATGGGCATGGAGAGCGAGGAGATTGATAAACAATTGTCAAGATGTATGCTGCCACTGGGAGAGGAGAAAAAATAATTACCAGGAGGCAGTGGCCATGTCAGAGCTGTACATTTGTGTCCACTCAAATGTAGTGATTCCCCATTACAAAACTTTTTTCAAGGAAGCTACAACCGTCTGAACCAATAGGTATGTATGTTGCACCACTACATCCTTCATTGCCAGTGGCTCATTACTTTCGAAGGCCTGGTAACAGGAGCTATAGGCCCATTGGAATTGTACATTCAGCAGATCCACCGCTGGTCAGTGGTATTTAACCCAGAGATTTCAAGTGCTTCAAAGAAGCAGTGTCTCTAGGTGGAATTACATGAGAAAAACATTTGTAAATTGGCACATGAAGTGCGATTATCCGCATGCTATTCCCCAAACACTTGCAGTCCTTGTTATTTTCTGCTCCCTACTTCCAAAATTACTCAGGCCCACTTCCAAAATTACCCAGACCACCAGTGATGTTAAATTCAACGAGGGGAAGATTGTGAGGAATACTTTTGTACAAAAACAGGGCTTTTTGCAGATATCCCCCGACATTTTTCCCCCATTTGGATACTAGATGGTGGTTTTCGACTCTGACAGTGCTCTAAAGCCTACTAACCAGGCTCCAGTGCCAATGCTCTTTCCCTAAAACGGTTAAGGGTGAATTGGCAATCCCCATTGACAGAGACTTCACCCCTTCATAAGTCCCTAGTATATGGTACCAAGGGTACCTTGGGCACAGGTGGTATAGGGGTCCCCAGAACTGAAGCACGGTTTTGTACCACCCTGGGTGACCCAAGCTAACTACTGGCAGCAGGCCTGCCATTGCAGACTGCAGGAGCAGTGCAAAGGGCTCAAACTCGACTGTGCCCTCACCATGTGTGGCACAGTCAAATGCACTGCTTTTAGTATATGTCAGTCATCCCTACAGAAGATCTCCAGAGGGCAGGGTGCAGTATATTAGGAGTGTAGACATGTAAGTCCAAGCGTATATGTCTCTATTGTGTCATTACCTTTAAAATACACTGTAAGTGATAGGCTGTCCATAGGATAACAATGGACTTGCACCCAGGCAAATCCTGGTTGCTAGCTCCATTATGGTACCACCTAAATATGTTGAGTTTGGTGTCAAACAACATGCCTTCTCTCCCCTGACATGAAACTGTCGTCAAGGGAAGGATGGCATACACCCAGGTGGCACCTTAGAGGTTGCCTACCTGATTGCCCCAGCTTCACTGTGCTCTGGCTGACCAGCCAACACTTTCCTGCTCCTGCTGCCACCAAGGGAGGATTCAGACCTCCTGCCAGGCAGTGTGATCACCCCCAGGAGTCAGGAACAAAGGCTAGGCAGGAAGGAGGGCACGCCTCTCTCCTCCTCCCCAGCAGGCTAGTGAAGTAACACATCAGAGCGGTGAACTTCAAAGGCTGCACCACTTCTGATATGCATCTGGGCTGTCCCCGTGAGGAGGACACTGCACTCCCATTGCCCCAGGTGTGCTTGCACCCGGGTAAGGCTGGAAATTAGGTATGCAGGAGGTGCACAACTCCAGGAAGGCTGGCCACACCTCCAGGTTGAGCAGCCAGATCTGTACACCTAAAATAGAATTCTGCCATCTTTACAAGGGCAGAAATAGTTGGTTTTGCGTAGAAAAGGTGACCTACACCACTGGATGTGGTCACCTTAGGAGCAGATTAGCTGCCCATTGGCTAATAGCTCCCATACCGCTAAGTCCCCTAAATCTAGGAGTTAAGGGACCCCCCTGACTCCAATCAATAAATCAATCATACATTTATATAGCACTGCAATTTACCCCTAGGGTTCTTGAGACGATGGAACTCGGTGCTGCTGCATGGAGGATTGATTATTCAAACATACAGGTCTTTAAATCTCTACTGAATTGCTGGAGCCATTGTGCAGTCCTGAGGTGCAGGGGGAGGTTGTTCCAGGCCTTAGCAGCCAGGTGCGATCCGTGGGGTGTCTGTAATGGAGAGGGAAGCTGAGCGAAGGTGTCTAGTTGGTTGGTGGAAGGTCAGGCGTTTGTTGATGTATGCTGGTCCTTCATTGCGCAAGGCCTTGAATGCATGGGCCAGAACCTCAGATCTGAATAACTTACTTCAAGGAAGGACCAAGAGAAGACCGGTGTCATGGAGAACAAGACTTTGATGACAGCACCAAAGCAAAAGAGGGATACTTTGTCCCCGAGGCAAGAGACTTGGAACTGAGTAAACAACCCTCGTCCTTGGCAAAAACTCAACACTCCCGAAGACAGGGACTCTTGTGGAAGCCAGAAGCACCCTCAGTCTCCCCTGGACTAGTGGCACTAGTCACCTGCAAACTGCAGGTAAAAAAACTTGCTGTATCCAAAGAATCACTGGCCACTGGACCCTCTGAGGGATTGCCCAAATCCAGGTCATCCAGTGCATTGTGGGAGTTGTAGTCCTGCCTGTCCCGAATTTTCAAGCTGCTTTATCTCTCCCCTTGACCCAGTGAAGTTCCAGAAGCTTTTCGTTGTGCTTACCGCTGCCAAGGCTTGTTGGTCACCAATCTGGTAACGACACCCACACTCAACGCTGCATCTACAGGGAACACTGTGCAACCATCATCCAACATCAGCAGCTGTGTATCTGTTGTGTTTTTGCATTCTGTTTCTTGAAGCACTGTGTTAGCGGTAAAACCAGCACCACCTGCGGCTCCTGTTCAGCACCAAGAACAGCCAGAACCACTCTGCATTCAAACTTTAAAGGCTAGGTAAAATTGATCTGACTGTTGTAGCCTGGACCTAGGGCCCGCATGACCATAACTCTATAAGGGTTCGAAGTAACTCGACCTGCAAGTGACCGATTGTCACTAGTGGATTTTGCAGTTGACCACAAATGTTATTTTGTCAATTTATTTTACTGCACTGGTTTAATATTGCTTCAAAAAGCTAAAACTCTGGTTATATGTATGCTATTCTGTTCATTTTGGTGTCTAAATTAAGATAAAAATACACTCTATTTTTATAAATTGGTGTTGGATTTCTCTCGAATCGTGTAAATTACTTATCATTCATGTTGGTACTCTGAAATGCTTAACACATGTTCCTCTAGTAAAGCCTGACCGCTCTTTGCCACTCTACCAGGACTGAGCTGAGGATTTATTAGTGTGAATCTTTGGACCATCTTTGGGGTATTGTGATAATATCACACGGTATGGTAACCCAGCCATACCACATAATGTTCCACTTTCCTACAGTTTTCTTACTGAAGAGGAACAGTCACACATGTCGACTTTCGCTTATTGTTCTACAGTTGCATGTGTGTATACCACAAAGTGAGGAAAGACAAGGGAGAAATGTAGTTTTTGAAGGGATGCACTGCTAAATAACATGGAAATTTCGGTACACACATTAGCAATGAATGACAGTGAGTGGACAGAGTATCATGACCCAGTGTTGGATTTTATAATTGATGGTAAAACAGGTGCACTGTTGTTGGATTCTAAGTCATGTATGGCTTTGATAACACACATGAACTTTGATGAAATTCGTGGTGAGAGGAGTTTGTTGTCTTTCTGTAAATACTAGGGTGGTAGAGTGGGAGCAGGCTACTTCTGAAAGGATGTTTTGAGTGCATGAACATTTTCAGGGGCAGAGGATTAAAAGGCACGGAATATGCCTGGAACTTGGGCCACATTTATTGAATAGTGGATGATGTACTGTTACGGCATGCAACAGTGAGGAGTGTGAGGAGATGCTGTGAGAACCAACAGGGTCTGCCTGAACATGTGCTATGTGTGTAGGAAGGAGGTGTTCCCATAAAGCACACGTTGAGATGTATTTCCGCCAGCGCTAAGATTCATTTGCGAAAAGAGCTGAAAAGCATGTGTGAACAGAGGGATGGTAGAACCTGCCAACTCTACATTCTAGATGTTCACAGTACTGGTAGTGCACACATAGAACAACACACTATGTATGCGTATAATAGGCCTTTCCAGTGTCTAGCAAGCCATTTGGATGGAGGGTCACCTTTTAGCAAGGATTCGTAAGATGGTGATCGTGTTGTTCCGGGTGAGCATTTTCACAAGCCTGGACATGCGACTGCAATATCACCAGGTGGTTTTAGTTAAAGAACAAAGACACCTGACTCAATTTGTCATGCCCAATGATGTGTTCAAGCTTTGTACAAGTCGTATTTTTTCAATTAATTATGCCCACATTTTTTAAAGCCGTGAAAGATGTTTAAGCATTCCAAAACAACATACTTGTGCATGGTGAGGGTGATAATAGAAAATTAGAAAACTTGTAAGGATGTTTAATTAGAGATGGTTGAGAGAGGGATAACATTACTAAAAGTTAAGCGAATGGTCAGTGATGTAGAGATTGGGTATTTCTGGAATGTCAGGTTAGAAGACATAGGGGCCGATTCCGATTCGGGCCGGAAATCTCTCCGACCGAGCCGGACTCGGAGAGATTTCCGACCGAATCGGACCCTAGCAGTCCGACCGAACGAGTACGATGCGCACGTATGCTATCGGACTCGATTCGGTCGGACTCCCATTGAAGTCAATGGGAGCCAGTCGTACGACGCGTACACGGGCTCCCATTGACTCAATGGGCACGACGCAAACAAGGGCGCCCCCTACAGCGTGTTCGCGTCGATGCGGGTCACACCGTACATGCACTTGTAGGGGGGACTCATGGCTCCCCCCTGTGTGCGACTCGCACGCCTACGCTTCCAGGGGGGTCCGACACGGACCCCCAAAGTGCGGCTCCGACAGCTCCTTGGAGCCGGACTGCGCGAGTCGGTCGGAGCGGTCGCGATGCGCATCGTACTCACCCGGCCGGGGAACGTCTCCATTGCGCGGTGCGAGTCGTCCCCGTGCGAGTCGGTCGGGTCCTGCGAACGAGTCGGTCGGAGATTTCGCGAGCGCACGCATCGTACTCGCTCGCCCGGACGCACGTACGATTCGGTCGGGAAATAGGGCTCCGAATCGGATCCGGTTAAGCCGATTCCGATTCGGAGCCCTACCGGCCGAGATCGGAATCGGCCCCTTAGAGTCAAACCCTGGTGCATTGAGCTCCATTAAGAGAGCACATCCACCAAGGGGCAGTGGGCAGTTACTTTACTTTATGGGTGGGCATGAGTCACTGCCAAATTTGTTAGAAAATTTCTATTCATGATGGAACCGAAGAAAAAAATCCTTCAGAAGGGTAGGCGTTCGTATGGGATGCGGGCCACAAAATGTCTTTCAGTGATGAAAATAAATGTTTGTTAAAGGCACAATTATTGCATCCATTTGTACTAGGTGCAAAGCGTATGTATTGGCTGATTCTAGTGACAATGGTACCCAGGGCCGGCTTTAACACCAGTGGCGCACTGTGCGACAATGTCTGTTGGCGCCCCCCCCCCAATGACCACCTCTGCCCCGGATTCCCTTACTAGCACCCTTTAACAGTGCCCCTCAAGTCTCCATAACCACGGTCTCTCAGATTAATTTTGTTTTATAGCACCACTCAGACCAGTGTAAGGTGTCAGAGCACTTTACATCACACACACATTGCACAGAGACAATCACATGTGTGTAAAACAGTGCATAGGAAATGTTACATCAGACAGGACTACAAGGTGTAGGAGTGACGTGATCGATACTGGTAGGCAATATAGTTTAAGAGTCCTTACTCTGGAAAAGAACAAGTTCAGAATTTAAAACATAACATCATTGTTAGGGATTCTCTTTAATAATGTGAATTGTTTTCTACCCAAATGAACCCTTTTGGCAAGATTAGGATAATGAAAGACTGGTGGAAAAACATATAACTTTAACATATACCTTGCAGTTTGCATGCAGCTCTTTGATGACAGTTAATAGCTCAATGTTCTATATTAGAATTTTGACTTATAAGTTATGTTATGTTATGTTATGTTATGGTGACTTGTAGAGCGCACGGCTGCCCCAGCAAAGGGGCGTCCTGGCGCTGAAAACAGAAAACTGCAAAGCTGATAGCAGAGCAAGACAGCTTATAACGGAGGGAAGAGGAATGTTATAAACGACAAGTAACAAAAGGAGCTCTCTTACAGAAGCAGTAACCCACTGACCTTTTTACATTATATGCACTTTGTTATCTGCATGGTACACGTTCTTAGCAGCAGGCATTTTAACCCTCTGTGCTACCTTAAGATGAGTCAAAACTTCCACTAAACAAATCTCCGGTCTCTTTCCAGGAAGACGATTAATCACCACAGTTATCTTGACATTTTAAATGATGCCTGAAAATTGCTAGAGGTCAGGACGCGGCAGCAGGTGCTTAAATGATAATATACTTGCGAAAATGACGCCCCCACCCCAAGTCAGCGCCTGGTGCGTTGGCACCGCTCGCACCGCCCTAGAGCCGGCCCTGATGGTACCTGAGGGATGTGTTGTCACAAATGCATGACAGTTGGGGGATGGAAGGCAGCTTTTGCGACAAACTCTGAGGTAGAACGTCCGAATCTAGGATTGAGAAACAAGATGTTGAAGTGAATTTTGACTGCTGGGAGGTTAAAATAATACTCTCAGAGCATGCAATTTGTCAGTGACACCGACCATAAGCTATTGGTTTTTACCTTCAACGGAATACATGTCTACATGACTTGATCCACTGCTTCGTTGGCTGGACTGTACACAAAGAACCTGCAAAGCCATTTTGCAGTGGTACACATCCCGAGGTGATGAAATAAGAACGTGGAATGTCTGCCGAGATTGCAGTTGCTGATGGCTATGTTTATGTGGACGGAGGAAGGATGTGTTACAGAGGAGAAGGGAGAGGCTTTGGGGTTGCACGCGGGGCTGCTAGAGTCATTGGCTGTGGTAGAAAGGAGTGGCTTATAGACAGTGCTTAATCTGTAAAAGAAGGCACGAAGGCGTGCCAAGGCACGAAGACTCGCCAAAGGCAAGCCCGTCTGCACCCAGCCAGGACCAGGGGCCAGGGATTATGTCGGTTGCACACAAAACAAGGTAGCATACACTGCCAGTCAACTGCATGCACTTCAAACCACCTTAATTGACTCCTTCATATCATATCGACCTTAGCCGATCAACACTGGTCTGCAATAGTTTCGGACTGTGTTCCCGGCTCAAACCGATTCAGCCCAATGGTAACTGCAAACTATTACTCTGGCGCATGCACCCTATCAACTGCCGCTCTCTGTCTGCTCACGAATTGGATATTTTTTGCTTTCTTACTGAATCAGCAGCAGATGTGTTATTCCTCACTGAAACCTGTCTCCATGAGGATTCCTCTCCTGATGTAGCTCAAGCCCTGCCGCTCGGTTACCTTATAGGTAGGTTAGATTGGCAAGGCAAGGGAGATGGTGGGTTAGCAATCATTTATAGGGAAGCAATTAAGTGCTCCTTTACGCCCATTAATACTCTGGCTTGTGAGAGCCTGTCTTTTTACTTGACACTAAATCCTACCTTTACCTTCTCTGGAATGTTTTTGTATAGACCTCTGGGCCACTATGCGCATTTCATTCAGGCCCTCCCTGATCTAGTAGCCGTGTTGGTCTTAAATAGACTTAATTTTATGCTACTTGGAGACTTCAGTATTCATGTTGATGATATCAATGATGCCACAGCTAAGAATATTTTATCTGACCTTGCCTCTTTGGAACTTATTTAATTGGTGAAGGGCCCCACGCTTGAGAAAGGTCATACAATTAACCTTGTATTTAGTAACATTACTGAACTACAGGTACAATGTCCCCTCTCCCTCTCCTGGTCAGATCATATTTTACTTTCTCTTAATCTATTCATTCTCGTCCTTACTTCCTCCCTACCAACAAGGCAGATAATCCGTCGTTGGCCCAAATTAAACTTTGAGGATTGGTCCAATGTTTTGGAGACTTCCAGACCTGTCTTTACGGACCAAATCATTCTGTCCTCCTGTAGGTTCAATGAGTGGATTGCCAATTCGTTGGACACAGTCCTACTGGCAAAGTTACATACTATTGCCCATCGGGGCAGGAAATCTCTGTGGTTCAATTCTCATTTAGCGAACAAAAAAAAATAATGCAAATGCCTTGAGAGAAGGTGGAGGAAATCATATGATGAGACCAGAAAACTTGAATATAGGATAGCTATTAGAAACCATCATGCTGAAATAAAAGCCACACAAGCCTCCTACTACTCAGAAAAAATGAAAGTTCATACAAGTCTCTGAAAGAAATCTTTCAGTTCCTTAGAGAGATAACTGAGACATGGTCAGCCAGTCCGAATCTTGAAGATTCTGTTGAGCAAAGTGATAATCTGGCACTCTTTTTTCAAAAGAAGGAAATGGATACATATACTCTTCCTTTCCTTACAGGCCTAATCTGGAAGTTTTTCAATACAGCCAGCTCCCCTTACTTCAACAGGAGACTAATCTTCTGGCCTTCCTCAATCTTACAGTTGAAATCCTTACAGACCACTTACAGGCAGTAAAATCTGGTTCTCCCCTAGACCCTGCACCTCTTCATATTCTTTGTCAAGGATCGGAGAGTATTGCTCCCATCCTAACCAACTTGTTAAATTTATCTCTCAATAGTGGACAGACCCCTTCCCAATAGAAGAATGCGGTAGTTAAACCGCTATTAAAAAACCCCAGTCTTGACCCTCTTTGTCCGGATAATTACAGAACGATCTCTCTGCTACCAGGAGCCTCTAATCTCCTGGAAAAGTATGTTAATAAACATCTCTCTGCCTTCCTTGAATCCAATGAGGTTCTCCACCCTACCCAAATGGGGCTCAGACCTCAGCACAGCAGAGAAACAGCTCTGCTGGCAGTGGTAGAAGAGCAGAGAAGACTTTTGGATAAAGGAGGCACGGTTGCCATTATTCTTTTAGATCTTAGTGCAGCTTTCGATACGGTACACCATTCCACCCTCATTTGGAGAATATCGAATACTGTTATCGATGGCATAGCACTAAAATGGCTCACCTCCTTTTTGGAGAACCATACCTTTCAGGTACTAGATCAGTCCTGTTTTTCTGAAACCCTTGACCTGAGCTGTGGGGTACCTCAGGGGTCTTCCTTAATCCCCGTGCATTTCAATCTTTATATGTACCGCCGGGCAGAGTTTGTGTGCTTCTATGGGCTGTCACTGGTCTCCCATGCCGATGACACCCAGCTGGTCATGTCACTCTCCAGAGTTCCAAGCTCAAGTCACCTCAAACTGATTCCTTTTCTTCAGAAGGTGACCAGGTGGATGGCTAACTGCAGATTAAAACTTAATGAAGACAAAACCGAAGTCATGCTACTAGACCTCTGTAACAGGATTCCTACCCCCGTACCTGACTGTCAGAGTTAACTCCCAACCCCTAAAAGCTCGATTAAAGGCCTCGGGATATGGCTGGATTCCAGCCTCACTATGGACCACCAAGTAAAGAAGCTTGCTGCCACCTGCTTCGGGGTCCTGAGACTCTTGAGAAAAGTCTTTGACCTTCTTCCTTTTCTAGCCAAAAGATTCATTGTCCAGGCCCTTGTAATCTCATGCCTCGATTATGGCAATGCCTCATGTCTTGGCTCACCTCGATATGTGATGAATATGTTGCAGGTGGTTCAGAACATTGCTGCTTGCCTCCTTATGAACATTCTGAGACACCAGTCTGCAAAAAAAGCTTTGGCAGTACTACAGTGGCTTCCGGTGGAGCAACAAGTGCAATTTATGGCCCTATGCATTTTGCATAGGGCACTTCACAGTAAGGGACCCACATTGTTAAGATCTTTAACTTCTCGTTACATCCCCACAGGCCTCTCAGATCTTCTATGGCCCATTGGTCCCAGTGGGGAGGCCGGTCCATGGCCTACTTGGCACCTAAACTATGGAATACTTTACCGTTAGAGCTACGCCAACTTGACCATGAATTGTCCTTCCACAAGGCCTTGAAAACCTGTCTGTTTAGGATTTAGTCCCCTTGGTGCGGCTGGCGAACTGAGATGTCTGTTTAGCACTGAGAAGCCGTCTGGTAGCCATGCACTATATAAGAAAAAAAATAAGTGCCAGGGCCCAAAGTTTTCCTGACAAGTCTACAGTGGATGCTCCCGAAGGTCAGAATGCCAAGTGTCAACTGTGTCTAAACTTGATTCCACCTCCTGTCTCTTTAATCCACCATCCTACACTCGCTCCCCTTAATCTCATTCTTGTGTGTTCTTTTTCATCCATGCTTTCTCCTTTGACACTGTCTTCTGTCTTTCTCTTCCTCCATTCTCCCTATTCTACCTTTCTCTCTCTTTTTTTTATTTTTTTTATTGAGCGTAAAAACATAGCAGACATATTAACCAAAATACATGAAGCAGACAAATTTAGAAACTTTCCAATCTCATATTATAACTAGACCATACGTAAAACAGATTTCATACTCCATTTGTACACGATAAATATGATACACAAGATATACAGGAAAAGCAATATAAAACCTATAGAATATTGAATCTTATATTTTAAAAAGTACACTAATAAAAGACCCAAATTCATATCCTATATTACATGATGTGCAATACCAGCATTCTACCTAGCAGCTCACTGATAACATGTGACGCCTGCCTTGCTGACTTATGTGATTTGAGTCTTTTCTCTTAGAAGTGATACTTCATAATAATCAATTTGATTCTGCACCCTGAGCTTTCTCCTCGGGACTACCCACCTTTTAACTGTTGCAGAACCATACCGAGGTTAATAACCGCTGATGTGAAATTTATACAAAAAATCACATAAATAAATTACATAATGTCATCTCTATGCGTGGTTGCAGCATAGCCCTCCCAGGTCCTCTCAAATCTCCGCAATGCCCCTATCCTCTTCGCGTAGGCCTCTTCGAATTTATAGGTTCTTTCCAGCTTAAGTAGCCACTGAGCCAATGTAGGGATTTTCTGAGATCTCCAATTCTGTAATATTAAAGATCTGGCTACTGCTATAGCTAGGAAAACGAAAGATTGCCTAAAAAAAGAGAGCTGGCCGACTACATAGGAAAAGCCAAATAAAGCCAATGATGCACATGGAAGGATATCTATTGACAGACATTTACTAATAAACCTAAACACCTCCTCCCAAAAGTATTGTATTCTCGGGCAAGTAAAAAATATATGTGTCCAATCTACAGCCTCTGGTAAATTACATCTAAAACAGTCATTCAGTGTTGTGGGAAACCATTTATGGAGTCTGGAGGGAGTGTAATAGGCCACCCAGCTAGAAAGAAAGGACATTCTTTGGAAATTGGCCGCCCTCAAAGCCCTGTGGCCAAGCTCACAGACTCGTAGCCACTCCTGGCTATTAAACCAACAATTTGTTTCCGGAGCAATTTTTGGGAGCATTGTTTCAATGAGGTTCTTATTCATCTCCTGGCGTAATAACCTATACCAGTTACCAATACCAGTGAGGTTTACCTCAAAGGCTGCTTTTAAAATTAATCTTGCTCTCCCACTGATTCCTCTATAGTTGGTCAGGAGAAAGCATGTAATCTGCCTGAAGCTTAGCTAAAGATCGCGACTCTGAGATTCAAATTGTTTTGCAAAAACATCCCACGACATCAGATTAGCAACGTTGTAAAAGTCTCCTAGCTTACAAAAACCTTGCATATTATAGGGCTGAACCCCCTTTTGCGAGAGCCTAAGGCCCCATAACTCACAGTCGCAAAGAGAAGTGTATGCATGGCATGATGGAATATTATAGTTTTTATTAAACCGCTGTATGCGGCTTAAGAATGTATTCACAACCTTGTATCTTGTCTTTTTTGGTAACTTTGCAGTGCGCAGGAATGCTGGTAGCTTAATTGCACTCTCTATTAACATAAGATCAAGTAAAAAATTATCAAAATTCGAAATAAGGGTCAGTAGCTGGGTTGTTAAACTCAGTAACGCAGCTTGATAATAAGTAGCTAAATGGGGTAATGCAAGACCCCCTGTTGTACATCCAAGTGTAGAATAGATAGCTTAATCCGAGGTTTTTCTTAGCCCAGATGAACTCCCGAATGACCTTGTCCACTTCATTAAAATACAAGATTGGAATCTTTCGGGGAAGATTTAGAAATAAAAATATCAACAAGGGGAGGATCGACATCTTTATTAAAGAGACTCGTCCTATTATCGACAAGGGTAAAAGTGCCCATCTTTCTAGCAGACTTTTTATTTTGTTAAGTGTTCTACCGTAGTTCAAATGAAAAAGTTGAAGGAAGTCCACTGTCACATACAAACCCAGATATCTAATAGGTTTGAGAGGCAGAAATTTTAACCCTTCCGGCAGCTCTGCTTCTGGTGCATTAAATAGGAGAAGCTCCGTTTTAGACTGATTAACTCTGTAACCCCCCAGTTCCATAAACGCCTGGATTTCTCCCAGCGCTCTCTGGATGTTTGATTTCTCTGGGTTCAGGTACAGGATCAAATCGTTGGCAAACAACTTAATTTTTTCCATTCCTACTAGGGGAGATTGTAATAATACATTAGAACGAATTTTTATTGCTAGTGGCTCGATAAAAAGTGAAAATAGAAGGGGAGAAAGAGGGCATCCCTGCCTAGTACCCCACCTTATCGCCACTTCTCCGGCCTCCTCAGAGTTTATAATTATTTTTGCAGTAGCTCCCCTAAAAAATCTCTCTAGCATCTCGAACAGATGGCGAGTGTTAGACCTGGCACCATTGGCATGGGTCTCCCTTCCATTTTTCGCTGTTGCCTCATGTGTTTTTGCTGGTTATAGATGCTTTGGGCACTGTGCCACTGCTATTCAGTGCCACAGTGCAAGTGCTCCCTATGGTAAATTGATGTATGGATTAGTGATTCCATGATTGCTTGGTTTGGTTTACTTGTCAGACCCTAGTACAGTGCACTGAGTGTGCCCAGGGCTTGTAAACCAAATGCTGCTGGTGGGCTTGCAGCACTGGTTGTGCCACCCACAGAGGCAGCCTATAAAAGTGTGCAGTCTGGTACTGCCATGTTGACTGGGCAAGTACACCCACTTGCCAGTCCCTAAACCTTCCCTTTTCTGCATATTAGTCATCCCTATGGTAGGCCCAAGGGCAGGGTGCATTGTAAGTATAAGGTAGGACATGCCCTGGTGTGTGTGGCATGTCCTAATAGTGTATTACAGCCATTTTTGTTTTTCACTATTGCAAGGCTACCTGTTCCCCATAGGCCAGAATGGGCAGTTTGATTATTACATCTTATAATCCTAACTGACCCAGGGAACATGGTAGAAAAACGAATTTAGTATGCCTGAACTCAGAATGATAAAATACATCTTTTAGTGAAGTTGGTTTTAACATTCTGTGTTTGAAAATACCACTTTTAGAAAGTAGGTATTTTTTTGCATAACTATCCAAGCCTGCCTCTGCTAGGTTGTGTATTCCATGTCTGGTTTGTGAGTGATAGGGGCTGGGGGATTCCAGGAGACAGGGTGAGTCAGCTCAGGGCTGAATAGAGAGATCTGCATGTAGATGGGTGGGAGGAGTTGCACCTGGGACCTGAATAGGGCTGTGCCTTCCCTCCACAATGCTGGCTCCACCTCCTGTGGTGCGTCTGATGTCGCTGGCCTACCCTGTGAAAGGAAAGAAGGAGTCTTGTCAACAAAGTGCTCCAGGACTGACCAGAACTGGTTTGGACTAGGCAAAGGCCTCTCTGGCTTCAGAGAACAAAGGGAAAATGAGTATAAAAGAGGCGAACCAAACCCCAGAACTTTAGATCACTTTGGGAAACAAGAAGAACCTTTTGCTGAGGAGAGGAACCAGAGAGAGAGACTGCAGGAGGAGACTTTCCCTATGCTGAGTGCTGTTTGGGGGATTGGCCTGCAGTGGTTGCCTGACTGCCAAAGAAAGGAGAGAGGACTTTGTGCTACTTTTAATTCAACTTGTAAAGGATCTCCAAGGGCTTGAGAGAGAGCTTGCCTCCTGCTGAAGTCTCAGGGACAACAGACTTCACCCACCAGCTCCCCAAGAGTTCTTTTGAAGTGCCTGCTGTTGTGTTCGGCCTTCTGAGGGACTGCGTGTCGCAAGGAGCTGGAAGCGCGACTCACGAAGAAGAAGCGTGTCACCGCCGCAGCCGCTATCATCGCATCGCTGAAGAAAGGTCTCGCCGCTGTCGCTTCGCAATGCAGAAGCGCCTCGCATCGCCGGAGAAGAGGATCGACGTCGCATCAGACGCCGCCGCATCATCGGGGAAGCGTGTCGCCGCCGCAGCCGCTGTCGTCGCATCTCTGAAGAAGGGTGTCGCCGCTGCAGCTGTCGCATCACATCGCCGAAGCGCCTCGCATCGCCGGAGAACAGGATCGACGTCGCATCAGACGCCTCCGCATCACCGGGAAGCGTGTCGCAGGGCCTGTCGCGGCTCAGAAGAATCGTTGAGTCGCCGCACGGCCGTCGGGTGTGCACGCATCTTGTCGCATCAAGAAGAAGACGCCATCTTTGTTTCATTGCACCGGATCTTCATCGCATCACGGCGTTGCTGGTCGCATCGCCACGGAAGCGCAGTAAGATACCGACGCATCACCTCCCCACGCCGAGAAGAACCGACGCATCCCCTACGCATCAGTAGGGACCCGACGCATCACCGTTCTTGCGTGTAAGGAACCGACGCATCACCTTACCTGCAACACTTTCGTTGTATAGCGTTACGCATCCAAAGGTACATTGAACTCAAAGTGTCACATTTACCATCTTAAGAGAACTGAGCTAATTCTACCATTTTTAAGTACAGTATTGTGGATTTTTGTCGTTTGTGGTCTTGTGTTAAGTCTATATAAAGAATACTTATTTTTGATATACAACCTGTGTGGTGTCCATCTGTAGTGTTGTCACTGGGTTACTGTATGTGTTCACAAATGCTTTACACACTGCCTCTGAGATAAGCCTGTCTGCTCGTGCCAAGCTACCAAGGGGAGAGCAGGGGTTATTTTAGGAGTGTATCCCCCTTACCCTGACTAGACGCAAGGGTCCCTATTTGGACAAAGGTACCTACCTCTGCCAACTAGAGACCCCCAAATCTAACATTGGTGGTCAGCGGTGAGGATTCTGGACTTGCATTTGTGACTCATGTACAGTGATTGGTGAACACTACTAGTGAGTGCAGACCAAAACGCGACCACATACTTTTGGTACATTGTTTTTCTTGGGATTTTCTATTTTTGCAAAGAACTGCCAAGTTTAACCACAATGGATAAAACAGCATCCATACCATCTGTTTATTTTGATTGGGAAGAGGAGAAACTAGAATGCTACAATGTGAGACAGCTAAATCACTTCTGTTGGAAATTTAAAGTTGCTATGACCGGTCTCACCAAGAAGGATGAGTTCCAAAGGGCGCTGAGGGCCTGGGTCGAAGCAAGGAATACCCCTGAGAATGAGGAGGGGGCTGAGAATGCAGATGAGCAGCTGGAGGGCCATTGGGTCCAGAGGGGAGGAGAGCAACCTCCCCAGCAGGTAGCAGTGTTTCTGCCAAAGGCCTGTCCACAGAAGAGTTGGAGGACAGGGAGAGGAGTAGGATGCATGAGTTGGAGCTAGCCAAAATGAGTGGGCAGTTAGAAATTAAGAAATTGGCCCTGGAAGAAAAGAAGATGCAACTTGAGCATGAGAGAAGTTTGAGGGAGTTGGAATTGAAAGCGAGGAGCTTAGAGATTACTCCCTCTGGTGGCAGCACACCGTCCATGCCTGTAGAAGCAAGAGTGTATATCCCTAAAGATGTGGTAAAAGAGTTTTTTAAAAATGATGACATTGGGCAGTGGTTCAAGGCCAATGAGGTAGCCATGTCCTCCCACCGAGTCCCTGAGAAGTATTGGGGAGCGGGGTTGTGGGGGCGGTTCCTTAGTGAGGGGCGGGATACACTGTTAGACTTGCCCTCTGAAGTCCATAATTCTTATAGCCACATGAAAGATGCATTGATGTCCAGGTATGGGTTGACTCCTGAATTGTATAGGCAGAGGTTCAGGAATTGCAAGAAGATAGAGGGCAGTACCTGGGTAGAATATGTCACTTTTTTTTCTGCAGAGCACTGGATGGTTGGGTGAAGGGTAGCAAAGTAAATGATTTTGAGGCGCTCTTTGATTTAATTGCATGGGAGCACTTGTCAAGTAATTGTTTTCCAGAGCTACGCCAGCACCTGATTGATAGTAGGCTGACTAACCCTAGGAAGCTTGCTGAGGAGGCGGACCGCTGGGTGAGCACCCGGGTCCACAAGGGTCCCGTGGGAGACTCCACCAAAGGTGGGCAGGGTCCCCAGCAGAAGAGTGGGGGGGACAAGGGTAAACAGAGGGAGTTCCAGAGAGGGCCCCAAAGTAATTCCCAAGGGAACCGAGGGAAAGGTTCCCAGCCTCCCCCTGAGAAGAAGCAAGGGGCCCAACAGGTAAACCTCTTCAAAGAGGGCCCCTGACCTGTTTTAAGTGTGGCCTAGTGGGTCACGGTTCATGGGATCCCCAATGTCCCCAGTTTGGGAAGACAGCACCCACTGGTGCAGCACCCCGGCAGTTGGCTAGTGTAGCCCTGGGGGAGGAGATGGGTGACCAAGGTGGGTGGGGTCCCGCAGAGATGTCCCTTATCTCTTTAGGAGACTGTGAGGTGGTCCCCAGGACCCAACTGCCTGATAACACTAAAAAGTACAGGCAGTGGGTGACCATCAATGGCCATAGAGTGGAGGCTCTTTGAGACACAGGAGACAGTGTGACAGCTGTCAAGTGTCACCTGGTGTCTGAAGAGCAGGTTGTCCCCAATGCATTTTACCCAGTTGTTGCCACCAACAGCACAGAGAGCCACTGCAAGGTGGCTCAGGTTCCCTTTGAGTGGGGGGGTCTCTGGTACTCTTCAAGTAGCTGTGAGGCCAGCCATGCCTGTTGACTGTTTGTTGGGGAACGATTTGGAGAGCTCACCTTGGGCTAAGGTGGAGTGAAGTGCTCACTTGGGTCTGCCTGACTGGGCGTGTGTGACCACACGGTCCATGGCAGCCAGTAAGGGTGTTCAAGAGGACCTGGAGTCTGAGTGGGGGGCCCAGGTGCCTGCCTTAAAGAGAAGAGGCAGGGGGCGCGGGAAACCGGCCCCCGAAGTTCCCACGGTCCAGGAGGAGGTCGACCCTGAGGGGGATGCCCTGGAGCCTACAGGGGAACAGGTAGCTGAACTGGGGGACCTGCCTGAGCTGACCCATTGGCAGCAGGAAGGAGGACCCTCCAGGGAGGAGTTCTGTGAGGAGCAGAACAAGTGCCCTTCTCTTGTGGGTTTGCGGCAGCAGACTGCAGACCAGGCAGCAGGTGATCAGTCTGGATCATATTGGATCTACTGGGAGAATGGTCTACTGTATACTGAGCCTAAGGTTGCTGAGCCTGGGTCAGCCCATGTGCTGGTGGAACCCCAGCGCTTCAGAGCCTTCCTACTGGGGCTGGCTCATGATGTGCCGTTAGCAGGACATCTGGGGCAGGACAAGACCTTTGAGAGGCTTGTCACCCACTTTTATTGGCCCCAAATGCGCAGGAGTTCAGATACTCACTGCAGGACCTGTCAGACTTGCCAGGCAAGTGGAAAGAGTGGGAGGAAGCAAAAGGCTCCTCTCCAGCCATTCCCTGTGGTCAGCACCCCTTTGAACAGGTGGGTATTGACATTGTGGGGCCACTGGACCCCAAGACAGCCATGGACAACAGGTTCATCCTGGTCTTGATGGACCATGCCACCCAGTACCCGGAAGCCATCCCTCTCAGGACAGTGACAGCCCCGTGGTGGGACGGGCACTGATGGGAATTTTCTCCTGTGTGGGGTACCCTAGAGAGGTGGTGTCTGACCAAGGTACACACTTCATTTCCAAGTATATGAAGTCCCTGTGGCAGGAGTGTGGGGTAACTTATAAGTTCACCACTCCTTACCACCCCCAAGGAAATGGGTTGGTTGAGAGATTCTACCGGACCCTAAAAGGTATGATTATGGGTCTTGAGGAACCTATGAGGTGTAAGTGGGACATCCTCTTACCATGCCTGCTCTTTGCATACCGTGAGGTGCCACAGAAATCACTAGGGTTCAGCCCCTTTGAGCTTCTCTATGGTCACCCAGTGAGAGGACCTCTGAGTCTGGTCAAGGAAGGCTGGGAGCAATCTCCCAGGAAACCTCCCCAGGATGTATATAGCTACATGCTGGCCTTCAGGAACCAGACTAGGCGTTTCAGGCAACTCGCTGAGGCGAATCTGGAAGCCAGCCAGGAGGAGATGAAGCGGTGGTACGACCAGAATGCCACTCTGGTAGAGCTTCAGCCTGGTCAGAAAGTGTGGGTCATGGCCCCAGTGGAGCCTTGTGCGCTCCAGGATAAGTGGACCGGACCATTTGAGGTGGTGGAGCGCAAGAGTCCTGTTACCTACTTGGTGGACTTGCCGTCTCCCAGGAACCCCATGCGGGTCCTGCATGTCAACTGCCTGAAGCCCCACTTGGAGAGGTCCGAAGTGGGCATGCTCTTAGCGACAGATGCTGGAATGGAGGAGGAGACTGAGCCTCTTCCTGACCTCCTGTCGGCGACAGAGCGAGATGGGTCAGTGGATGGTGTGAACCTCTCTTCCACCCTGACCCCTGAGCAACAGAATGACTGTCACCAGTTGCTGGGGCAGTTTTCTGATCTGTTCTCCCTGATTCCCAGTGTCACTGATTGGTGCGTCCATGATGTGGATACTGGAGACAGTCCTCCTGTTAAGCACAAAACTTACAGGGTAACTGACAGGGTGAGAGCTTGCATCAAGGAGGAGGTCTCTAAGATGCTTGCGTTAGGGGTGATTGAGTCCTCTAACAGCCCTTGGGCCAGCACAGTGGTCTTGGTCCCAAAGGCTGTCGCACCGGCTGCCACGCCAGAACTCCGGTTCTGTGTGGACTACCGAGGGCTCAATTCAGTCACGAGGACTGACCCGCACCCCATCCCCAGAGCTGATGAGCTCATCGATCGGTTAGGGGCTGCCCGGTACCTCAGCACGTTTGATCTAACGTCTGGGTACTGGCAGATCGCCTTGACTGATGGGGCAAGAGAGAGGTCAGCATTCTCCACACCAGATGGGCACTACCAGTTCCGGGTTATGCCCTTTGGGATGAAGAATGCCCCAGCCACCTTTCAGAGGTTGGTCAACTAGGTGTTGGCTGGACTGGAAGAGTTCAGTGCCGCCTACCTGGATGACATTGCAGTGTTCAGCGCCAGTTGGGAAGAACATCTGCACCACCTCTGGGAAGTGTTGATGGCGCTGCGGAGGGCAGACCTCACGATTAAGGTGAGTAAGTGCCAGATCGGGCATGGTTCCATGGTGTACTTAGGACACCAGGTTGGGAGTGGCCAGGTGGCGCCCCTACAGCCCAAGATTGAGACCATTTTGGCTTGGGAGCCCCCCAAGACCCAGACAGAGGTGAGAGCCTTTTTAGGACTCACTGGGTATTACAGGAGGTATGGCAGCATCGTTGCACCCTTGACAGAGCTGACTTCCAGGAAGCAGCCCAAGAAAGTGATTTGGACTGACACCTGTCAGAAAGCTTTTGAGGCCCTGAAAACTGCCATGTGCACGGCGCCCGTGCTCCTGGCACCCAACTTCTCAAGAGAGTTTATCGTTCAAACAGATGCTTCAGAGCATGGTGTGGGGGCTGTTTTGTCACAGATAAATGAGGAGGGCCTAGATCAACCCGTAGCCTTCATCAGTAGGAGGTTACTTCCACAGGAACAGAGGTGGAGTGCGATTGAGCATGAGGCATTTGCTGTGGTCTGGGCACTGAAGAAGCTGAGACCATACCTGTTTGGGACTCACTTCCGGGTTCAGACAGACCACAGGCCCCTCAGATGGTTGATGCAGATGAGGGGTGAGAATCCAAAGCTGTTGAGGTGGTCCATTTCCCTACAGGGTATGGACTTCACGGTGGAACACCACCCTGGTACAGAACACGCCAATGCTGATGGTCTGTCCAGATTTTTCCGCCTTAGTGATGAGAACTCCCAGGAGGTAGGTTAGTTCTCCCCACATTTCAGCTGGAGGGGACACTTGTTAGACCTGGCACCATTGGCGGGGGTCTCCCTTCCATTTTTCGCTGTTGCCTCATGTGTTTTTGCTGGTTATAGATGCTTTGGGCATTGTGCCACTGCTATTCAGTGCCACAGTGCAAGTGCTCCATATGGTAAATTGATGTATGGATTAGTGATTCCATGATTGGTTGGTTTGGTTTACTTGTCAGACCCTAGTACAGTGCACTGAGTGTGCCCAGGGCTTGTAAACCAAATGCTGCTGGTGGGCTTGCAGCACTGGTTGTGCCACCCACAGAGGCAGCCTGTAAAAGTGTGTCTCAGGTCTGCCATTGCAGAGCCTGTGTGCAGTCTGGTACTGCCATGTTGACTGGGCAAGTACACCCACTTGCCAGTTCCTAAACCTTCCCTTTTCTGCATATTAGTCACCCCTATGGTAGGCCCAAGGGCAGGGTGCATTGTAAGTATAAGGTAGGACATGCCCTGGTGTGTGTGGCATGCCCTAATAGTGATTTAGAGCCATTTTCGTTTTTCACTATTGCAAGGCTACCTGTTCCCCATAGGCCACAATGGGCAGTTTGATTATTACATCTTATAATCCTAACTGACCCAGGGAACATGGTAGAAAAACGAATTTAGTATGCCTGAACTCAGAATGATAAAATACATCTTTTAGTGAAGTTGGTTTTAACATTCTGTGTTTGAAAATACCACTTTTAGAAAGTAGGTATTTTCTTGCATAACTATCCAAGCCTGCCTCTGCTAGGTTGTGTATTCCATGTCTGGTTTGTGAGTGAAAGGGGCTGGGGGATTCCAGGAGACAGGGTGAGTCAGCCCAGGGCTGAATAGAGAGATCTGCATGTAGATGGGTGGGAGGAGTTGCACCTGGGACCTGAATGGGGCTGTGCCTTCCCTCCACAATGCTGGCTCCACCTCCTGTGGTGCGTCTGATGTCCCTGGCCTACCCTGTGAAAGGAAAGAAGGAGTCTTGTCAACAAAGTGCTCCAGGACTGACCAGAACTGGTTTGGACTAGGCAAAGGCCTCTCTGCCTTCAGAGAACAAAGGGAAAATGAGTATAAAAGAGGGGACCCAAACCCCAGAACTTTAGATCACTTTGGGAAACAAGAAGAACCTTTTGCTGAGGAGAGGAACCAGAGAGAGAGACTGCAGGAGGAGACTATCCCTATGCTGAGTGCTGTTTGGGGGATTGGCCTGCAGTGGTTGCCTGACTGCCAAAGAAAGGAGAAAGGACTTTGTGCTACTTTCAATTCAACTTGTAAAGGATCTCCAAGGGCTTGAGAGAGAGCTTGCCTCCTGCTGAAGTCTCAGGGACAACAGACTTCACCCACCAGCTCCCCAAGAGTTCTTTTGAAGTGCCTACTGTTGTGTTGGGCCTTCTGAGGGACTGCGTGTCGCAAGGAGCTGGAAGCGCGACTCACGAAGAAGAAGCGTGTTTCCGCCGCAGCCGCTGTCGTCGCATCGCTGAAGAAGGGTGTCGCCGCTGCCGCTTCGCTTCGCAACGCAGAAGCGCCTCGCATCGCCGGAGAAGAGGATCAACGTCGCATCAGACGCCGCCGCATCATCGGAGAAGCGTGTCGCCCCTGCAGCCGCTGTCGTCGCATCGCTGAAGAAGGGTGTCGCCGCTGCAGCTGTCGCATCGCATCGCCGAAGCGCCTCGCATCGCCGGAGAAGAGGATCGACGTTGCATCAGATGCCGCCGCATCACCGTGAAGCGTGTCGCAGTGCTTGTCGCGGCTCAGAAGAATCGTTGAGTCGCCGCACGGCCATCGGGCGTGCACGCATCGTGTTGCATCAAGAAGAAGACGCCATCTTTGTTTCATTGCTCCGGATCTTCATCGCATCGCGGCGTTGCTGGTCGCATCGCCACGGAAGCGCAGTAAGAAACCAACGCATCATCTCCCCACGCCGAGAAGAACCGACGCATCCCCTACGCATCAGTAGGGCCCCGACGCAACACCGTTCTTGCGTGTAAGGAACCGACGCATCACCTTCACTGCAACACTTTCGTTGTATAGCGTTATGCATCCAAAGGTACATTGGAACTCAAAGTGTCGCATTTACCATCTTAAGAGAACTGAGCTAATTCTACAATTTTTAAGTACAGTATTGTGGATTTTTGTCGTTTGTGGTCTTGTGTTAAGTCTATATAAAGAATACTTATTTTTGATATACAACCTCTGTGGTGTCCATCTGTAGTGTTGTCACTGGGTTACTGTATGTGTTCACAAATGCTTTACACACTGCCTCTGAGATAAGCCTGTCTGCTCGTGCCAAGCTACCAAGGGGGTGAGCAGGGGTTATTTTAGGAGTGTATCCCCCTTACCCTGACTAGACTCAAGGGTCCCTATTTGGACAAAGGTACCTACCTCTGCCAACTATAGACCCCCAAATCTAACAGCGAGTATAGCCAAACTCCCCCAAAATAAAGAAGAGAGTCTGCCAGTCCACCAGATCGAACGCCTTTTCTGCGTCCATCATTAAGATGGCCGCCTCATTCTTTCTAGCAGAAAAGTAATCGATGGCCTGGATCAGATAAAAAGTATTTGCAGTCATAGATCTCCCAGGGAGTAACCCTGTTTGAACTGCGTGTACTAGATATTGCGCACAGCCCGCGATTCTATTTGCCCAGATTTTCATAAACAGCTTATAGTCTACATTAAGTAGACTAATTGGGCGATAAGAACTTGGGTCTTTAGGGTCCTTATCCTTCTTTAAAATTGAGATCACGACTGATTCCTTAAATCTATCTGAGATCGCTGTTCCGGCCATAATTTGATTGTATAATGATACCAAGAACAGGACGAGTTCGTCTAAAAACAATTTATAAACTTTAATAGGGATCCCATCATTACCACTTGCCTTCTCATTTGCCAGTTTTTTTATAATTTCACTTAACTCTGCGCTTGTTATCGGTTCACTCAAAAGCATACAGTCGTCCTCACAGATCGTAGGTAGCTGGATTGTTATAAAATAATCCACAAGAGCCCGAGGGCTAACTATCTGGACTTCCGCATATATCTTGCTGAAATGAGACACAAAAATTTCTGCAATTTCGTCTTTATCATTCACCAGACATCTAGTACTGGGATCTCTAATTTGTGGAATAGACTGCTTGCTCTGTCGCGTTTTTGTGGACCAGGCTAAGAATCTGCCGATGTGCTGGCTTTCTTCATAAATCTTTTGTCGAAAAGCTTTACTTCCAGCAATTTCCTCGAGCATAAAAAAACTTTTCAACTCCTCCTTTGCCCTTAGTAGTTCCTGCTGGAGTGTCTCTTCCTCCGGTTCCCAGGCTGGCCTACCCGAGAATTCTCTCCAAGCCCGCTCCACTGCCTCCTGTAATCCAGCGATCTTAAGTTTTCTTAATTTGTGAAGACTGGCCCTGTATGCCACCACCCGTCCCCTAAACGTGGCCTTGAAAGCTCCCCACACCATAAAACCTGGTGCCATATTCACATTTTCCTTAAAAAACCACCTTATAAAATCAAGGGTTTCGTTGATCCATTTTTGGTCAGAGAGCAATGTTCTATCAAAGTGCCACCAGTTATTTTTTCTCTTGGGGGCGGGCACATGTAGTATCAAGGAGACCAGAGAATGATCTGAGAATGGGTTAGAAAGAATCACGGATTCCCCCCTTGCAAGGTGATTGCTTATTAAAGAAAAATCTAGACGGGATGCTGTTTTCAATCTCGCTGAGTAGCACGTGAACTCAGTACCGCCTGGATGGTCTACCCTCCATGGGACTAATAAGGCAAAATCCTCTTTAATAATTTTTAAAAGCCTATCTGTTTTAGGTTTTAATTGCTTTTTTCCCTTGTTAGAGGTGTCCAGGCCCAAATCTTGTATTAAGTTAAAATCTCCTCCCATAATTATAGACCCATGTGCATTCACCAGCAGATCATATACCTGTTTCAGGGCCGCACAGTCATCCCCAATTGGTCTCTCTCTTCTTATGAAAAAAAAGTCTGATGATGAAGAATAAGTCCTGTTCCCCAAATAAGAGTGCAGGTGGAGCCCACCTACAACCATCAGCTCAAATTAAGCACTGCTTATAGATAAGAGCTTGCCGTATGAATTGCAAGCATACAGGAAGGTAGATATAGAATTGGCATTGGAGAATGAGTTGCTGTTCATAGATGACAAGTAGATTCCGCCAGTGTGTCTCGCATTGAAATTGATAGAACTAGTGTATGACGGTCATCTTGGTATAACTATTAGCAGTAAAAAATATTGCATACGCATTGTTGGTAGCGGACAATGAACCATGGAATTGATAAAAAGAAGATCTAAGGTGCCACCAATAAAGAAGGGTGAGTTACCTGAAAAGAGACACACTACAAGGAGTTGCAGGTCTTCATGAGATTTCACTGCCAATGTTCATGACTTGGTATCTGTTAATGAGAAAGGGACTCAGTTAAGATCTCATCGCAGAAGTACATGTGGTGCCCCAGCATTCAGACTAACCTCCCATGACCAAGTTTGTCGAAGGCCACTGATAACTCATAAAGAATGAGTAAATAGGCATCTCTTTTGTCCATGATGCAATTTGCATCATCAAGGTCATTTATTGTGATTGTTTTGATACTGAAAGTATGCAGAAAGGTGGATTTGCAGTCTGCCAACAAGTGTTTTCTGATGATAGAATTGATTTGATTGGTGACGGCTCTCTCTCAGTGTCTTTCCCAAGTCAAGTAATATTGGATACAGGACAGAAACTATAAAACTGGGCAGTCTCTATATTAGCTTTTTTAAGAATTACAGTGATTTGGATAGTATTCAGGAGTCTTGGAAAATACCTTTGTCCCCTGAAGGATCCTTTGCCACAGTTCATTTTACTTTATTGTTGATTCTCAAGTTTCGCAGAACACGAATGGGTGGACTTGCTATCTCTGTAACTGAAGCTAAGGAATGGAACTCGCTTCCACTTCATCTGCGATTGATTACCTGTTGCAGTAACTTTTGCAAAAAACTGAAAACCTATCTACTTAACTTGACAGGTATATTCTTTGGGGGTTTTTTCCACACTTCTGTCAGCTTCCTCTTCTAGAGCCCAGACACCTTTTTCCTCGGTATTTGTGCGCTTTACAAATTACCATTCATTCAGTTAGCTTCAAAGTAGTAAAATAATTCCTCACATTTGTTGATAGAGGGAGATCTTAAGGATTCAACTTGGTGTATAGTGTTGGATTTGATATGCCAGAAGAGATATCAGACACCTTTGAATGATAAGTGGATTTCCTTTTGTACGTTATTGGACTTAGCAGAAAACTGCATGGTCTCAGATTTTTGTTATTAATGTGATTAAAAGTTTGAGGGATTTGCTTTCTCACCTTTTACTTGACACAGTTCTGATCAATATTCTTTTGTGGAGGACTGATTTGAAGGACCAAGGTTAGATTGTTTTTTACAGTTAGAAATGAGCTACAACATTTAACGCTGTCAGGATGATATTTCCATTAAATGCCAATGAGAGCATTCTGGGCTATGAAAGCGGGGGTGGGGCAGTGTAAGCAATGGAAAGGATCAGCCACATCTCTCCACCGCTTGACGGGAAAGAGAAAGGGAGGGAAGGGGAGCTGCATAGGGGCATGTTGCATCATGGAGGGGGAGGGCAGAGTTACTGAAAGGTCACAGTATGTGTACTCTTCTTAGACATAAGTACATGGTCTGCCTACAAGCTTTAACATTGACTGTTAATGGTCTAGCCAATGCTGAAAAGTGCAGATCTGTGTTTCAATATTTAACATGCCTGTGCACATATAATTATGCTGTAAGAAGCTCATATTCCATGGGACTATAACTGGGTGCAGGAGACAATATATTCATGTGCGTCTGTTACCCATTGGACTACTGCCATAATGTTTAGAAGGCTGAAGAGCTTGCCAATAATGAGGCACAAGGCTGACAGTAAAGGAAGGAGGTGATAGGCCATAGATGTTTTCAGGGGGCAGCTATTACATTGGTGTCATATTACAGCCTGTATATGGTGATACAAGGCTTTAACCCAGAAGAAAGTTGACCTGGCTTCTTATTCCCCTTCTTATAAGAGGACGAAACTTCATTGCTAATTTGTTCAATCTCGATTATTCTGGATCATGCACCTGAGTAATGTAAGCCAGAAAGAGTATGATATCACACCTACATGAGTTAATGCTAGGTTATAAATTAGTGGATGTATGGCGAGTTACATATCTGCCAGAGCGGAGAGCTGAGCAGAGGAAGGAGTGGAGAGAGGAGCGGAGGAATAGTCCAGAAGGAAGTAGGGGAGGGAAGTTGGACATTTAAGAAGAGAACCAGCATGCCACTTGAGACCCACCGACCACAGGGACAAAAAGAGACTGAGTGCCACAACATCAGACTGCGGTCCTGGCTAAAGGCAAGTATGAGGAAAATGATCGGGTAATTTAAATGTAAGAAAAGAGTCCACTTGGCTATTGCCCTCACTGTTGTGGTACAGGGAGACACTTGAGGTAGGCACTTTTAAAACAAGAAACAAGTCCTCATATCACCAGAATTTCTGCATGTCACAACTGGGTGGCAATGGGAGCATTTTAAAATGTGTAAACACACAAAAAAAGGAAGTAGGTAACTTCCTGTGGGGTGTGCATGAATAAAAATCACCAGCCAACATAAAAACTATGTTCATATAAGATTTTGAATCTAGCTCTGAGATTTGCCTTATCTAAGTTGTCCAAGGGTGGATTCTCCTTCTGTTGGTTCTGAGACCAATGAGAACCTTACCGTACGGTAGATCATCTGGTCAAAAGGAATCTGTTGAATGGGATGATGGCATTCTACTCCTTGTATTGCAATAGTCAGAGAAGTATTAATTAATACAAAGGTACTTTCTTTTAGTGGCCATGGTCTTCTGTCACACCAACTATGAGGCATTAATGAGAGTGCACCAAGATGAATCAAGCAGATTAAAATTGGCTTTTATGAAGTTTGACAGTACAAGAGCAGGGTAAAAGTTGATTGGTTTGAGGTGTTTAATGAGTAAGGTTAATTTTGGTGCGCTGATTGAAAAAGAAATAGGCGATTGTGATATGTCTTCTTAACTAGTGGATGCTGTGTCCACTTTAGAATGTTGAGGGTATCGGAATCTTGGAGCAATGAGGAGTGATAGTTGGGGAATGGAGGTTGTGGCTGAGGGGTTTAATAACGAATCTATACTCATACTCTGCTCTATAAAGTTGCCATTACTACACACTACAATTTGGCAACGAGTGGAAGATAAGCACTGCAACACTCCGGTGCATGAATGAAAAAAGGTAAAGGCTTATTGCTGATATTAGCAGAACTGTCTTTTGGCTGGGTAAGAAACCTGCTGGTGATTCTTGAGGGTGAGTGGAAGCCAGCGCCGGACAAAGTTCTGATTTTATTTGGAAAGCAGATGACAAAATTCATTAGTTTTTGGAAGAAAACTCATGCGTCATGAACGCATTTGTATGGTGCATGTTTGTTGTGAACTGGCATTAGAAACAGCAAGGAAATGGAGAGAGTGTAGAATAATCCAATTGCCTGGAGAAAACAACGCTCAACTAACTGTCATAGTGGCCATCTTTTGGGAAAGAAAATAAGGAAAACGTGCCCAATTTACCACTGAAAATGATGAAAGGACATTGTGGGAGCCATTTTGAGGAGTTGGGAAGGATCACATTGGAACACATGGTGTGCAACACGTTTTCTACTAAGAGTTTCTCCAAACAATGATAAAACTGTGAGTAAGGTCCAGTATAAGCTTATCTAAGGAACGTTGATAGGCCCACCTTTTTGTCATCAAGTTAAAAGTACAAGCCTATCTGAGGAATGGCGATAGGCACATCTTATTGTCTGCAGGTTAAAGTACAAGCCTATCGGAGGAACAGTGATAGGTACATCTGTATGTTCCTAGGAAAAAAGATTATAAAGAGGTTGGTGATAGGCACACCCATATGTATAGTAATTAACAGTCTGTGAGAACAGCGGTGGTAAGTTGATATTGCCCAAACAAAAGTTCTGTCAGATGAATGGTGATAAGTGAACTTTGCAATTTTATAGTGGTTTTTTAAGGGCTAGTGTTTAAACTCCTGCACATTGTTTGTGCACTGAAACATGCAGAATGTAACACAACCACTGTTTTTTTGCCTTTGCCACTTTACGGTGGAGTAAATGGAAATAGTGTTTTTAAAATACGCTAGGGTATGTGGGGCAAATTAAACTTTAGAGCAAAAGTATTCATTTTTGCTAGATTACTTGGGTGTAGAAGGTCAGGATGTGTTGGCGAATTTACCAGATCTTCCACAGGAAGAGATGAGCTCTATGAATGAATATCAAGTTTGTATACGTAAAGTGGATTTGCATTATTTATCCTGTGTAAGAACCATTTTAGAATGGCATCATTTTGGGTTAAGAGCGCAAGGAAGTGAGGAGACAATTGAGGACCACATAACAAGCTTGCAGAAGTTAGCACCTACATGCAAGTTTGGAAATTCAACAGAAGAGAGAATAAGGGATCAATTTATTTTAAAGTACAACAGTGAAAAAAACACAGGAAGAATTATGGCTGAAGGACAAACCACCTTTGGAGGAAGTGATTACAATGGCAAAAAGGGTTGAGCACATTGTCAAGGGTGTCACTGAACTTAAGCAGGAGAAGGGTGAAGCATGTATAGAAGATACACCTGTGAGCGAGTTGGTGTGTGATGTAAAAAAAGAAAATGGAAGTTAAAGGCAAAGGAGAGTTTAAAGGACAGTGTTTCAGGTGTGGGAGTCAGGGGCATAGAGCAAATGCTAAAGAGTATCCTGCACTTTTTGTGGTTCGTTATGGGTGCAGAAAAAGGGATCTTTTCTTGAGCTGTTGTAAAAATAAAATGGGAAGAGATCAAAAGCGGGAGGTGAAAGAAGTGGATTATTCATGCGATCCAGTTATTACGGAAGGTGTGAGAATTAAAATGTAATTTGATTTGTGTTCACATTTAAAAATTGTTTCAAAGGAAACGTTTTAAACTCATTTTGAGAATGAAGTGAGTTTAAGGAAAATGGATATTAGATCAGGAGGTGTTCCCATAAAAATGTTGGCTTATTTCGAAGCGTGCATGAAAATTAAACAGAGGTGCATTGTGGGGAAGGTGCCTGTTTCTGTGAGGGTTGATGATCTGATCGGGTGGCCGCACCAGAAATCATTGGGTCTGACCCTTTATCCTAATGCTTATCCACAAGTACATGTACAGGAGATTAAAGTCAATTGAGAGAAATTTGCTAAAAAATTGCCACATGTGTTTAGAAATGCATTAGAATGTCTGAAAGGGTATAAATGAACTGATAAGTTACTGAAAAATGTGAAACCTCTGTCTGCTATGGTCAGAAGAGTACCTCTAAGTATCACTGTCTCTTGAGTCGTTAATTCGACCAGATGCACTTCAACTGCTGTGCGTACAGCTTGGTGGATAATCCCCACAACGAAGTGCTTTCTTTATCGTGATTCGTACAGTTATCTGGAATAGTTCATCTAAATATACCACCTGTATGGTTCACAGCAACGTATCGCCTTTGGAACATTCGTCTTGATTTGCTTTCTTGCTTGGACTGCAATTCTTGTTCCGTACAGATGCCATTTTGGCAATCGTAATGATAAGTGCCCTTTGACCTTTGGTGCACAATTCGGATTGGCACAGACGTTTTACATCTTTGCTGCCCTGAAGAAGTCCAATGTTCAATGGACGAAACGTGTTGGCTGATGGTTTTTTATTAATGGATTATACGACAATAAAGGAAGAGAAAAATATATGGACCGTATAGACACTGTTATTTACACAGAAGTGTTACAAATGATTGTGAAATGTTGATGTTTTTTCCTATTTACTTGTTTTGACCCTCTGTGGTGCAGCTCCGATTGTGCTTTGTTGTTCTATATTACCTCTAAGTAGGCAAGAAAGCTTGATCAAAGGACTGGAGAAGTTATTGGAAATGGCAGTGATAGAATCTGTGGAAGCTACAGAGTGGTTGGCACCTGGGTAGTGGCCAAATAGGCTAATGGGGGAATGTATTTGTGCATCAACCTAAGAGCCTTGAATAAAGAAGTTATGCTTGACAAATATCCTTAACAATTAGAGATGAGATAGTTACAACAACTACAGGAGCAAAATATTTTACGACGTTGGATTTGATATTGGCATATTATGAGATTGAGTTAGACGAGGGTTCGAAAGATTTAAAAGCATTTATAACACCAATGGGAGCATACACATTTAAAATAATGCCTTTTGGTTTAGTGTCGGCAGCTTCAATATTTCAGAGAGTGATAGGGACACTGTTGCAAGTAATTGAAGGTGTTAAGTGTTACTAAGATGATGTCTTGATATATGGAGGAACTGTTCAAGAACATGATAAACAGGTGTGTGATGTATTAAAAAGATTAATGTAGGCTGGTTTGACATTGAAATAGGAAAAATGTTAGTATGGTGTGAGTGAAGTGAACTAATTGAGTCATCTCATTTCAGGCTCAGGGGTGTTTCCAAAGAAAGATTTGGTGGGTTGGATTGTGAATTTGAAAGAACCATGTAATAAGGATGAACTGGTTTCATTTTTGGGTATGGTGGTGTATTATGGAAAATTCATAAGAAATTATGCTGACAAGATCTCTAATCTCAGGAAATTGCTAGAGAAAAAGATGGGATTTCAGTGGAATAGAGCACATCAGGATGATTTTGTTAAATTAAAAGGTGACTTGTTAAATGTTCCATGTTTATTGTTTACAAGCATTTTTGCCTAGGGAGGAAACTACAATAGTGGCTGATGCCAGTGCAAAAGGAGTGGGGGCAATGCTTTTGCAGAACAGACAAGTTATTGAGAGGTTGATTGCATGTGCCTCAGGGTGTTTAAGGGTTGCAGAAGTTAACTATTTTGTAATACAGAGAGAGACCTTGGTTATATTTTGGGAATTAAACATATGTTGAAACTTGATCTGGGGTATAGTTTTTAAATGCTGCACGGATCATAAGCCATTGAAGAAAGTTTTTGTGAAGGAAGGTTTGGATGCCATTTCAAATACAATTAGAAGATGGGTGGTATCTTTGTAGGAATTTATTTTTCAGTGTGGAATACATTCCAGGAAAAAAGAACAAGGCATGTGATTGTTTGTCTAGGTTGGTAAGTGTAGATGTTGAGAATGAAATTGGGGAAGAAGAAGACATTAGTGTGTGAGGTGATATTTGGGGTGATTTGAGAAGAGGACTGAAAAGAGGAATTGAATTGAAGATAGATAAGGTGTTGAGAGTGATAGTAGAAGCAGTTACAGTTGGTACAATGGATAATTTGGACAGAGCATAGAAAATGGTGACGGATAAGTTGGCCGTGGATAAGGGTTTGTTTTTAGGGGAACAAGATTGGTTCTTCCACAAGGGTTACATGGAAGAGTGTTAACTTTGGCTCATAAAGGGCATTATGGAATCGTAAAGACAAAAGAGAGGGACAGGAGAGACTTTTGGTGGCCTGGAATGGATTTGATGATAAAAGGTTGGTGAGAGAATTTATACATTGAAGCAATTCTGAACTTAAAAATAATAACTATGCCTATGGTGTGTTGATAACTGCCTGAATATCAGTGGCAGGAGGTGGCAATTGATTTGGTGGGGCCATTAAGGGGAGAGCAGCCGACTCCTTACTTTTTTTTAGATTTGTATTCTTTGTTGGATAGAGGTATCCAGGGTTTGTGATACTTCATCCGGTAGTGTGAATACATTCTTGGAGGAGGTTTTTAAGAGAGAAAGTTATCCAGGCAGTATCCTATCTGTTAATGGGTCTCAATTTTGTTCACATGAAATGGAAGCATACTTTAAAGGGTGTGGTATTGAACATAAGAAAATTTGATATATCATCCAGAAACGAATGGTGCAGTGGAAAGAATGAACAAGAAATTAAAAAAGAATGTATACAGCTGGCTAAAGTCAATAATTTGGATTGGAGAAAGATGTTGCAGGAACGTATTACTGCTTATCTATTGGTGCCACATTCTATAACAGTCAAGCCTCTTTTTGTTTTGTTTAAAGGAAGGTCACCAAGCATCAAGTTATGTCCAGGGTGGATGTTGTGAAATAAGGGTTTGGGAAAGTCGGATGTAGAGGAGTGGACAAAGAATGAAAAGAAGAGGCAGTTATAAAGAAAGGAGAATTTTGATAACAGGAACCAAATAAAGAATGTGCAGGCACAGGTTGGAGATTGGCTAAAGGTGAGAGCTCTGGTAGACTGTCAGATTTGGTCTAAGTTCACCAGGTCCATGAAAGGGGTGAAAATATTAAAGAATGCTGCAAAGACAAGCGATGGAAGAATTTAGAATAAAGGTCGGATCCTTCAAGATCCGCTCCTGGGTTTCATAATGGACAAATGACAGAACAGACTCATATGGGGGGTTTGATATCAGTGGCGGCTGGTGAAGTTTGAAATTGGTGAGACTGTGGGGGGGCACAACGTGGGAGGCATGGCATCAGGGGTATGGGAACAATTCCCCAGTGTAATTTGTTTTAAATTAATAGGGTAAAATGATGCATTTTTCAGCAATAGTTTTCTTAGACTTTTGTATATGAACTCTCAAAACATTTGGAGGAATTCCTGGTTGGTATGTCCCTCACAATTTTTTTTTAACATTTCTTCTCTTGCCTCCATGTAAATAAACGTCAGACTGAGACATTGAGGATAATGAGATAGGCCAGGACTAATCACAGCTTTAATGATGTTGCATATATAGGTCAGAGAAGCCTATGGAGCCAGTGCATGGGAGAAATAAAATGACTTTTAGGTTGGTCCAACATAGTCAAGACATAGTTGTTCTACAGAAAAATATACTGTCAGTTTCCCCATATCGACACTCATTGATACTTAAAATGCTTTTTCTACTTGGATTGTATGTTGGCTTCTTTTCTGTACCATTTGGTTAAAGCCGAGCATACACTTGGTTAAAGAATTATTAATAATATTTAATTGGCTAGAAATAAAAGAAATATCGATGTGAAAAAAATGATTTCAATTTATAGAAAGCCAACCATACTTTGAGCAGGGAAGGTTTACTGTTCAAAAACACAAAAAGTAATTTAGAAATTTAAAAAAATATATTTAAATTTAAATAAATGAGTATTCTTACAGATACACTAAATGCTTTCCAAATACATTTTTTGAGAAAGAGCCAACCAAAAACTTTAAGTAGGGAAGGTTTATTGTTCAAAAAGTAAATCTTTATACTTTAAGGTTACATATTGTGTACTTCTCTCATAAGGTCTTAGATTCATCAGTAATATGGAAAATGTAAATAGTTATATTAAATATGCAAGGGTGGGAGGAAAAAAGAGAACTTGTGTTTGATTTCATAGACTATAATGTTGCTCTGTCTTTAATAATAATCAAGGCGCATATGGGGTTGTCATGACAAATGACTTGCCTCTATTTTCACTACTAACACAATTGTCATGGCAAGGAGGAAGAAGCATTTTTAAGTTAATGTTTAAAAGCTATACCGTTTAATAAATATCACTCAATGCTGTGAAATAATCTGATGTACTAAAGTGAAATGCTTCAGCATGTGAAAGAAATCCACATTTCTGAATTTTGAAGAGACTTTATCATACTTTTACATGATGTTTGATGCATGGCTTACATAATAAGGGCCTTGTTACGAGTTTGGGGGTCCGACCGCCTGAACACAGTCGCCGTGGTCTCTAGAAAACTGCAGCATCAGCGGTCTTCTGACTGCTGTATTACAAGTTTACCACGGTGCCCACAGTGTGGCTGCGGAGATCTTGTGGCAGTGGTGATAACTTTTCCATATGTATCGATGCCTGTGTGAGAATTTCTACTGCATATGTGTCAGATGCACACATATGCATGATACATGTGGAAAAATATCACCTACCCATTTTCGGAGTCTGGCACATATTTGGGCAATCTAGGCAATGGACATATGGTACTAAAAGGACTCACCTGTATACTGCCAGAAACAAGGTCGTAATCCTCAGGGTGATGATGCTGCTGAGAAGGGGGGACCTGAAGAAAGGGATCCATGTCAAACTCTGACAGAAAGAACAGGAAAGGGGTGAGTACGCATGCCAAATCTTTTGTTTCCGCTGACTTGAGGCTGGTGGTCCTACTGCCACGGGCAGCTCATCGAAAAGCCAACTTGTAATAAGGATGGCGGTGAAACTCATCTGTACTGCCCTACGGCAGCTGGTTTTCCTCGACAGTGACCCAGGCAGTTTGCAGTGTGCTGGCAGTGCAGGCGGTTCAGCCGTGATTTTTCCAAATGCAATCCACCCATCTCGTAATACGGAGGTTGGACCGCCGAGCTTTCAGCAGTCGGACCGCGGGTACAGCGATTCACAGAAACCCAAACTTGTAATAATGCCCTAAATATGTTCATGTCTTGGCTCGTGCTGGGTTCTTGGAGCCAAGCTAGACCATTGACTTGGTTCTCCCTGCTAATTTATTGTCCCGTCCACCTCTAGGTTTCTCTTGATTTCTGGTGCAAAAATAACTAATTGTGTTATGTCAGGTGTGAGAAGTTCAAATAATCTTGTTTTTATTGCACGTTTATGGCATTCTTGATACTTGATGTGATACAGCATTGCAAGTACCATAATGCAACATAATTACAAGTGTTGTGGGAACACTGCCATCTACAACCTAAATACAAAGACTTTGGCTTAGAGTGAGCTTTTCCATCAGACTGGGTAACCCCACGTCCGCTGTGTCACTCTGCAAGGAGTAACTATGTGCTTTACAAATCACATTATCATTACTATAAAGATACTGCTCCAGTAGCGCTCAAACTTGTCAGCACCATAATATCTGAGCCAGCAACAAATCAATGATATAAACAATGTATGAAGCCATTATGGCTGGCTGAAAAAAAAATCTGACAGTTTAGTGACACTAAAAAGCCCGTGGGATTGGGAAAGAGTTACTCATGCAGCAGATGCATACTTGGCTGACGGACTGTACCCACCCTACTCACCTTCTGGATGGCATGGCTTGAGGAGAATTCAGCTGATTTCAGTAAAGCTGTAAGAGTGCACATGACTGACTGCGCTCTAGGCCAGAGGCGTTACACACTTCTCTGAGTGTCAAGAGTTCACCAGAATCCCATAAAACCCAGCAGTTGAGGTAAAAAAAAAGTATAGGAGGTGTGAACCAGAGTCCAATGAGGGTAAAGTCAGAGATGGGGACTTTCAGTACAGGTTAAATGCATATTTATAAACACACACGTGCACACACACAAACTCTCTCTCTAAATGAAAAATCAATGGAAGTTAAAGTAACAGGTGGGAAATGCACACTTTTATGCCATACCACCATCTTAATTGGTTAGTGCAATCACTCCAAATGACTGTGTGTAACCAATCATGGAAATGGTTGGTGCAGTGACAAATAGTGATGTGTGTTTGTAGTGCCACGAGGTCCCAACCTGCGACTGAAAACACTAAGAATATGCAAGTCATTATTTCAAAAATGTTTTACACAATATAAGAAAGGCTAGTGCAAAATGTACCAAAACCATTGATTTTAAAATATGTAATTGTAACATAAGTCAATTTTATTAGAAGAATACACTGTACAACTCAGCCAGTACCACGCTCACATTTCCTCTAAAAAATAATTAAAGAAAAATATTTGTAACCATGAAGCGTCAAATGTTTCTACAAATTAAAGCCTTTACTGGCTTCAAGCAGTCTTTGCCTATGATTTAACAAGTGCATACATTTACATTTATGATTTATAAGGAGCAGTAGTACCCTTCCTGGTTGCCACTCCCTTGGCTTCACAGTGTAGGAGGCCCCCTCCCTTTCCCTTACAGTCAGAGGCACTTCAAGTTAAGCGAGTCAAGACTCATTAACCAGTCAGCAGTCTGAAAAGGAATGCAGTGTGGGGAAAACGTTAATCTAAGGTCCTCGCAGATAATGCAACGGCCATTGAAAGAGCACATATTATTCTTTCTGCCGCCATGTGCTACGAAATGGCATCTGTTCAGACTCTCATACCCTCCAACTTTTGAAAACTTCAAAGAGAGATGTAAGTGAGAATCCTAACTGTCCAAGCAGAGAAATTCAAAAAGTGTTCATAAAGAATTAGTTTCCTTTTAATAAAATTAATATTTGATGTTTATGAACTCTAACTAAAATCAACAAACTTTAACTAAGTTATATTTTGTCATTCAGATGTTAAGCAGAACACAGATGCAAGCCAGTGCTTGCTAAAGAAACCAAAACCCCTGGGGCCTTATTACGAGTTTGGCAGTCCTCCTGTCGGCCCGCCACCGCCGCGCCAAGAAGAGGACTACCAAGCCCATAGTGAACCCCGCGAGTGTAATCCATGGTGGACTGGCAGGCGGTGATGCAGTGGTCTTACCGCAGTGGGCTGTTAGGCTCACAGGAGAGCCTAACATGCAGCATGCTGCCATGACAGCACCTGCAGCACTTTCTTGCATGGTGTGGCATCCACGCCACACAGTGCAGGAATGGGGGTCCAACATGAGCCCCCTCGACGTATGCACCCCAGGCCCAGATCCGGCAGGGGTCCCTAACAGTTAGTTGCCTCTATGCCACCCTTTTCATTGCAGGCTCACTGCCATGGAAAGGGTGGTGAAAAGGCAACTAGGAATATGCAGCATACTCAGGCTGGTTGCACATAGCTGGTCCAGCGGGATCTTGATCCCGGCAAAGCCGTTGGACTCGTGGACCGCCACACTCATAATACTGCTGGCGGACCAGCAGTGGGGTGGTGGTCGGACTACCATCACGAGTACCGAGGTCCTGAGGACCCCCCATACTCGTAATAAGGCATTTGGTCCATGGAGCACAATATCAATATTTTTGGGATTTCTCACTTTCGTGTACATGTACATGACTACTGACTGTTCAATGAAAACATGCCTTCCTGTAAATTTGAGAGAGATACACCCACCACTCTTCAACTGTAAAATACATTTAGTGCCATCTTTTCTTTTCATTTTAACTACGTAGTTGACATTCAGTGCCTCTTGGATCAGAAAAAAATGACAAACTTTACTGTGTGAGAATGGAGAACAACAAGTTATATTGTCCCTTTGTAGAAGAATGTATGGCGGAACCACTCATGCCATTATCATGCATGCCTTTACAACGTGGACTAAACCACAAATAATTCTAAATCACGCATGTCTTTACCACGCATACAACTACCCCACATGGCCGTAGAGATACATGAAAACTACCTTTACCTTGCATACCTTTACCACACAAACCTTTACCACGCATGCCAGTACAATGCAAATTTATTAAACATATTTAAAAAAAGGTTTCTGTACTGATAAATATTTTTCTAGAGAGATAAATAATTTTACACATTTTCTAAAATGCAATAAGTGACAGGAATGCAGTTATTTTACTTTCTAAAAACATTTTACTGAAAATATTTTCAAAAACAAAATAAACACAACATATATATAACTTAAAGCATTATATTAGAAACAATCCCCTTGCACCTGGTAGTCCTTCCTTTGTTTCCCTACTTGTAAAACCACCTAAGCAAAACTAAAATGGCTGTCGTAGTAAGTGACCACTTTGGAAAACGTTTCAAATAAATACACTTCCAGTCAGAATATTAAACACGTTAAAATGTACATTCCAATGCATATTTTTGTTCAAAATGTGGTTGTCCCTTCTAGAGCAGTATAAAAAGAACCGCCCACCATTTCAATTGTCACCATTTTATTAAAACACCATTTCATTAAAGGCTCGGGCCTTTAACACTGGAGCGAACCTTTAATGGGTGGTATAGCCTGCTATGGCGGGCTCTAAGGCTATATTAGAACATTGGAATGTTGGACACTCCATTGAAGACAATAGAGTGCTCCGGGCTTCTAACAGCTGGTAAAAGACCGGAGCTCCAGCATTCCAATGTTTGTCGTTCACAGCTGTTGCTGTCAACAAAGGCCTCATGGAGCCCGAGGGGACTTAATCCCCCTCGGGCTCCCTGAGGCCTCTGTTTTATTTGGTAGAACATTCTGCCCTCTAATAGCGGACTGCTCTAATAGCCTTATAACCGCCATAGCTGGGCTATACCAGCCATTAAAGGCTCACGCCCATGTTAAAGGCCCTCGCCTTCAGCTCGGGCCTTTAACACTGGAGCGGGCCTTTAATGGCCGGTATAGTCCGCTAAAGCGGGCTATAAGGCTATACTAGTGCAGCGGCACCAGGGAACAATGCTAGGGAGGGTCTTTTATGATGCTGTTATGGCTGGATTTTACCATGGCTCTTCCCCAAGGAAAGTGACAAAATTTAATTTTAAGTTGTCCGGTCATACTTTATTGGTCATATACAGAATAAACACAAAGTTTTCTTAGGGGCTAAAACACCTGCCGTCGACGTTGACATGCATCCCCTACATTTTAGGGCGTGCATTAGGGATCACTGACAGAATATCGAGGAGAAGAATATCAACCTGCCACAATATCGAGGTAAAAATATCGAGTGACAGAATATCGACTTCCTATCTACAAACAGGTAAGTACAAAAATATTGAATCCTAAATATCGTTGTTAATAATATAGGGGCCCATTACGATGTCGGGCGGAAGCACCACCGCCGTGCTGTCGGAGGCAGAAAACCGCTAGTTGCCGTCCGCCAGCAACGGCCCACACGCCCGCAAAATTAGGATGTGAAAAGTCAGGCAAACACCACCCGTAAGCCTGTGACGCCGCCCGCCATCAAAGTGCGCCCGTCTACGTAGCGGCGCGAGCCAATGGAGACACACCGTCCGACGAAATGACGTACCGCCCGGCGTACAAATTACGATGCCACAACCAAACAGCCTCACCGGCTAAGAGACACCGCACGAGATACCAAGGCGGAAACCCGACTGTTCAGTACGGAGACTAAAAAGCGGCCCACCCAGAGATGAATCCTGCACTCCAGGCCATCCCCATGCTCTACCTGATGCACCACCTAGGAGTGAACGCGCCACGACGACGCAGGTAGGCAGACACACAACAAGGGCACGCAAACACTGCACACAATGCAAGGGCGGAAAAACTGAACATGGCCCCCCCAGACACCCTTGTGTGGACAGGACACATCCACCACTGTACCAACACATGTCCCACCTGTCAAAATGAAATAACTCGCAACATCCTGGGCACCCACTACCCGGGACCAGGAAGTGACGTCCCCGTCACGGCACCGCAGCGCCGCGACGATGACGCAGGTACACATGCGCACAACGCAGAGGCCAACGACAGTGCCATGCATGGGCTGCACACAAACACCACAGGGTCACAACTACACACCCCACACACCAGCCCCACCCTGAAGGCACATGTCACGTGGCCTTCCTGCATCAGTCATGTCCCCAACCGACAACTCACAGTTGTCAACCTGATGTCACACAAGTGTCCCGAACAGGGGAGTAATGTGATAGCAAAATAGGACACACCCTTGTGTGCAAAACATGGCGAAGCACACGGCGGCTGCAACATAACAGCGCAGAATATGGACATTGTCCGCAAAAGGCACGCCAGTCTCATCCAAAAATACCTATACCATCCTGCTCGCAATATCAAGCCATGCAATGTACAAATTAGAAAAACCCTGCTGCCTGAGAACAGGTGTTCCCAATCACTACACCCACACAGAAGCCTCAATGTACAGCGGCAACGGAGTGTCCCGCCCACACATGGGAGAGCAGATAGCACTGAATGTCCTTCCATTCCTACTCTGAAATCACATTGCAACAAATTAAGCAGGAGAATGGAGCCATTGTACCAACAAGAAGCCAAACATAGCCATGCAGAGGAAAACTTCCACTGGCAGATAGCGCCTAACATGAAAGAAAGAGAATAACACAAAATACAATTATACCACTCCTCCATGTGGGCCAAATGCAAGTAATCTGGAAAGAGTCAGACACCACTGGCCTTGACCATTCATTGAAGCATGTGGGATGAGGGCCTGTGTCCTCCGCCCAAGCCATACCCCAAGTCCTTCCGCCGTACATCCATTCCAGAATTCCCAGCAACGTCGGAGGTCGCACTCTGCTGACTGCTCAGCCAGCCGGAGAACGTCATCACATCACCCTGGCTGTTGCACCACTGCTTCTCAACTACGCCGGACAGATCAAGCTGTTCAGTGACAGCTTGCTACACATAGTGGGCTGTTCAAATCTGGCTATGCTGAATGTAAGTTACCGAGTAACTTACCGGATTGCAATGTTCAGCTGCGTCATCCCCGTTTTCTACTGTCGGAGGTGTACGTTCCACTGCCCTGTGGATTTATGTCTCTCCAACCCAGCATGTCCAAAGGCGGACTTGGTACACATGTTTGCACCCCTGGTCGCCCACGACAGGATCTGTGCAGTGTATGGGGGCATGGCGTATGTGGCAGCAATCGGGGACACACTGCAATGGGACCAGTGTGCCTCCCCACAACGTCTTCTGGATCACAGTTTCATCGAATGTCATCCAACATGTCCCATCAGGCTGCTACAAGGGACAACTTACGACGAACACGTTGCTACTCACCATCCGCTTCATTGGATGTCATCCATGTTTACCATCAATGGGATGGATGCCCTGCTGGAAGGTATTGCATACATGACAACTTGTCAATTCATGGGTCCCCAACTCAATACCCCCAATTGAACATTGATGTTCAACACCGTACCTATGCTTGGCTATCGCACGGAGTGGGCAGGCAGCTGTACAACAACTATACCATACAACCTGCAACTAACACCTTACCATCAACTCCACTGCCATGACATCTGACATTTTCGGGACATGCACTCTGTTCCTCAACATATCCTGTGTCTCTGCATGAACAGGGGGAGGCAGAGGTATGGGACTTGTGTACAGTAACCACATGGCCAATACTGCACAAACAACTATGCCATAATATGTATCCTGCGCACCTGGACACATGCACCTGTCAGTGCACACCTATCTTTCTGCTGCATTACGTGAGAACTGTCACCTCACCTTTGTCTGTACTTCCGTGCCAGGACTTTTGCATGGACAACAAATGCAACCCCCTACAACATGACCCTAGTTATTGTGTCATGTTCAGTAGCCACCACATTGCAACAACTAGTGAGACGCTGCTGCATGCATGTAGGCTCATGCTCTGATGTCACCTCTGACCAGGTGTGTCGGAGTTACTATTGTAGTAAACCTGTACCATGGAACTGAGATGTACTGTGCCTATGATGTCAAGCTGTCTGGTAGGCAAAATGAATACTGTCTGTGTCAAGGTCTACAGCTCCTCAGTAATTAGCAAATGTACTTTAGCATAGCAAGGGCAAGGCAGTTGTAACTCTGAAGCCTTCATTCCACAGTCAACAACTAATCACATCTACCCATACCCCCTTTTGTATGTGTAATCATGCTAAGTATATCCTCCACATGCATTTTGCTGCCAGTAGTGTCCACTATACTGCATCACAGAGGAAGTAAGTCCAAATACATGCCTTGAAGCAAATATGTGACTCAGTAGAATTATTTTACGAAGACAAGTACGAATGAGAGAGGATGAGAGTGTGTGAAGTACATGAGAGTCGTGAGATGACCATGTAGTCTAGTGTCATTGGATGTCAATGCATATGAGTTGCCGCAACAGTGGACCTAGTGAAATACTACAGCTCGTGGGCCTGACTTGTCAGACTCTGACGTGGCCCAACAGATCATCACATTAACACTGACGGCCTGGTCACTACAAAGCACAGTCCTACATATGTGTATAATTACCTTCACAGTCTGACATCACACTCATCAAGCAAAAGTAGGAGCCACGCAAAAGCATGCTACAGCAATGCATGACAAAACACACACACGATATCAGTGTGGGTGGGCAGGACTGCACAGTGAGTAAGAACTGCAGAAATTCACATACATGCTCAATTAAACAAGGCACAATCTTGACAGTCACACACCCTGCAGACACACAATGTCCTAAACATATCAAGTAGGAGTCATCCTGAACTGCAAGGACACACCCACACACTGCACACTGTGCAACATACAATACACACATGTGATCACATTCACAGACCTGAACACGGATACAAACATCCACCATGGGCCTGGGTAACACATGTGTGTAGTCGACATTGCCAGAGCGCACACACACACACCAACACTACCCCAAAGTCACACCACTCACACCACACACACCTACACCTCCCAAATGCACACATTGAAAGTAAGCCATGTGCCCAGGCTCAATGTTCATCACAAGACTAACATACACCTACACTGCTGGCCACACAGCAAGTAAGCTCACACATACCCGCATACTCTGCACATGCTACCTGTCATCCTGTGGCTAGACTCACACCCTGTGCTTTGCTTGCATGCAAACATGACACCGATACATTTTCCCAGAAATACCACCAAATACATGCAGACAATCCGTGTCACAAAAATACTTATTCATCACACACACAAGTAGCAGAGTCTGAAAGAAGTGAAGTCTCTGCCACGTGTTCAACACATTGGAATGTGAGACCAGACATTGCAATTGTTGAGGTACCATACACGGCATGTGCCTCACTTAACCATGCACACACAGCAACAACTGCAATAAGCAACTACACAGACACAACCGACTACAGGAACAACAGCATCCAGTCACAGATTACATAGACAGGCGGCAAAATTGATCAACACCAGGGACAGTGGCCAGTCCGATGTGCCGAGTAGTGACACGAAAAGCTGCGTATGCAATGTGTGTGAGTGTTCCCTGCCATGTCCACCAACACTGCCATGGCAGTCACAATAGCCATTACAGCCACCACTGTGTCACAGGTAGATGTGTGAGTGTGCCTACCATTCAAACAGGATGCCAGTTCGACTCGGTGCTGTCTGTGTGCTACGGGACAGTTGGAGGTCCGCCCCTGAGAGAGAAGCACAACTGTGGAAGACACACATGTGGCATGTGAAGCAGGAGTTCCGCTTGGCCCAGGTGGGTGGGTGGCACGGGTAGGTGCACACATGCATTGTTGAAACAGACTGTGTGGGGAGGATTCCGGAGGGGTAGATTTCCACTGTGTTGGGTATTTGGAAAGCCCACCTGTCTGGGGATGAATGTGAACTCGTGTGGGCACAACAGGTGGGCACACGATCAATGCTGCATCAGGTGTAGACGTTAGCCCTCCCTCTGGGGACATGCTGGATACTGCTGTGCGTCTGCCAGGCCCTTGCCAAGGCACTCACATCCCCTGTCCACCAGGTGTACCCCCTACATTGTCCACTTGCACAGGCTACCCAGGGCACGGGATGGCAGGGGAGCTTGGTGGGTGGGAGGTCATGGCGCCCTTCTCCTGGTCACATCTCGCAGGCAACACATTCTCATTGTGAAGCATGGCACAAGTCCTAAATAAGTAGTGGGGGGACGCAGACGTCACGACAGGAAGTGACGTCACGAAAGGTGGCTTGCACCATCAGACTTATTGCCTCCCTTCACCCACCCCTTACATGCGATTGCAACAGAGAAGCCAGCGCGTGCACAAGCAGCTCCGAGCTCGCCCCAGAGAGGCCAAAGAGTGAATGTGTGGGTCCATTTGCTCCAGTTATCGGGCTCGCGGTAAAATTAGTGGTGGGACGCCGTCCACCCGCGTGGTACCCCGACTCGAGACCTGGTGTGCAGGCAAAGTGTCCTATTGGCTTTGCGATATGTGTGAGTTGCATGACACTCGTTGGCGGAGGATGGCTCGGAGGCCCGTCACCCTGAGGCCCATGTCTCACCACATGGGTCCCTTGTCAATGGCAGCAGTTGTAATGACTATGCGCGCCGGCGTGGGTCTACCTTTCGTCTGGGTTGTGTTTGCGGCCTGGCCCGCTAGGGCAGCTACAGCCTCTGTGTGTTGCATGTGGTGTATCCGGACTCCGGAGGCTGTCATGCATTGTCACTGTTGTCCAGGTCTCGAGTTGGGGTACCACGCGGGTGGACGGCGTCCCCCCACTTATTTTACCGCAAGCCAGATAACTGGGGCAAATAGACCCACACATTCACTCTTTGGCCTCTCTGGGGCGAGATCGGAGCTGCTTGTGCACACACTGGCTTCTCCGATGCAATCGCATATGAGGGGTGAGCGAGGGGAGGCAATGAGTCTGACGGTGCAAGCCACCTTCCGTGATGTCACTTCCTGTCGTGACGTCAGCGTCCCCCCACTTCTTTTAGGACTCGTGCCCTGCTGTTGTCAGATGTGCCACTTCCCAGAGGGGTGGAGAAAGGGTCAGGAATGTCAGCCTGAGATTGGCCCAGTTGAAGGCCCACCTTGACTGGGGAGGACAACCATTGGACAGTCTGGTGTAGCCCACCCACGCGTACATGTGGGCCCTCCACGAACTATGTCACCTGCGGCAAAGTGATGTTATGGGCAATGACGTTATTGAGGCGAGCTGTCTGCCCCACGCAGAGATGGCGCATAAGCTCAACAGACCCAGCACTGAGGGCAGCAGGGGTCACATGTGCAGGGGCAGCTGTGCCTGGTGTGAAGGACACTCTATCCTTCATCCCTTTGCCGACCCGTGTTGCACCAGTGGAAGTAGATGGGAGGGCGGGCATTGGACTCCGCGTGGCTGAAGAGGAGCCAGAGTCCACATCCCCTGTGTTAGCAAACATGGATGCATCACCTCTGTCCTCAGATGACGCCGAAATTGCCGTCTCGGCCTGTGATTCATCCAGCACACGTTGGGCCCTCCGAGGCGCTGGTCACATCTGTCTCACTCAGCACCTGTGCAGCTGCTACATCCGATGCCACACCACTGTTGACCGTCCCCTGTCCCTCAGCACCCACGGGAGATGCCACAAGAGAGAGAGCGAGGTGGCCTCACTCATCTGGCATCAATTAAACAGACATGTGCAAGGGAAGCAGCACAGAACATACCCAAATCCACATGTTGCACGATACCTGTGCAATTGCATACAGCCACCACAATCAACACGTAATGGCTGGCGTACAGTAAATGAAGCCGCTAATAAGTGGCACATGTGTTGTGCACATAGCACTACACCCGGCCTGTGTCACCCTGTGACCATAGCCACAAATCGCGGTGTGCACACCCACTGTCCTGATGGTGGCAAGGATGACCACTACGTAATTAGGCCAAAGACATACCTGCATGGAGCAGAATGGGAAACCACTCACACAGACTGCAACATGACAGGCCACAATGGCCATGAGCCCATGCCATCCACCTGTCGTTCACACGAGCACAACTGCTGTTGCACAGTGTGCCGGATGTGTAAGTACCAGAAATATGAGGTGAGGCATCGCACACATATGACCAAATGAAATCAGAGTAGGCACAGTGCTTCTAACATACATGTGAATTGCCACTCCAGCCTACTACAGGTTGTTCCTGAGGGCTACGACTCTGAGTGCATTGAGAATGCAGAGTGCTCAAATTACAACTTGAGCCTCAGGAATAGCATATGCATGTCAGATGCACACAGCACAGAGTACACTTACAACCCACTGCATCACACAACAAACATCACATTACCCAGATTATGGGTAGGCTGTGGACACATGCTGCCTCTCACAGCAAAAGACACCATCCCACAATACTGTACACTTGCTTGCTGCTGATGCCCCTACAAACATGCATCCGGCACAGGCTGTGTGACTGTCAAGATGCAGACCATTACTGGTGAAATGCAGCGCCGTGCTGACCTGACAATACGAGGGGGCATCCCCCGATTCGTTATCGCCATGTAGTAGCTCATCCGGCAGATGACGTCACACCCTTTGTGGAATTGGCTGCACTGTCGGTCACACATACACAGAGGCATCAACTTGGATGCAATGGCTCATCACAAGCCCTTGGGCTGGAGGACTTCCAACTGCAGGGATGGTACACAAGAGGCTTGGAATATCACTCATACACTTCTCAACATCACCCACATCCACCAATCACAGTGGCATGCTGCTGACCCATCCCAAATACTCAGAGACGTGCAACAGAGCCAAGAAGTAATCGGACATGGCCTAACAGCATGTGTACACCACACGTGAATGCATGCTGGTGGGAGTGTGTACACAGTACCTGTCCATCCCATTCACATGCAGGTTGCCAGCACATTGAGCAATGTGTAGTCTGCCCACATCTACTGTCCATTGTCAGGTGGACCAACACATAGATCACAAGGCAACACATCTTTGTGGGTGGACTCACTGTGTCCAACACTGCGCAGCCCTCAACGTACTCGCCCTGTGAATGGCTCACCCCGCAATGGAGGTCACATTCAGTGCCACTATCTCTCACACACATCCCTATCACAAGGCATGGTGTGTCCAATCGACAGGGCTGAGTTTGCGCATTTCAGGAGAGTCCTGAACAAAAGACACATGTAACCCACTGTACAGTCAGTGTTGTCTCCTTCTAGGATTGTGCGGTCAATGTGCAGCCCAGGTCTGCTGCGACTGAGAAGGCCAGCAGGGACCCAGCCAGCCATTCACACAAGCAATGACTGCCCTGAGTCCTGCATTGCCAAGTGGCTGCGTCACTGGATGTCTGACATGGAAATGCCATGTACCACCACTCGTGAGGGACATGCATGGGAAAGCGCCAGAGAGCCTACATACCCCTTCCACCTGTAGTTAGCATGGTAAGCAGTGCATGTTGGAACCCCACAGGCTCAGAATCATAGTGCTGCGGATCAACGACATGTGTGTCCCCCACATGCACTCCCACACACACTGTAGTTGTCTTACACACACAACTTTTGCTAGAAATAGCCTTGGGCAGTGTGCGTGGAGCTCGGAATCCAGGATCTCCAGCTCCTCGCTGGTGAGTGGACCTGGACATATCTTCAGAGTCGTCGACATGAAGGTGGACATGTGGCAGCAGCGGCAGGTGTTGTTGAGGGATGCCAGGCAGCAGTCCCTGGAAGCTGTGGTAATGCCGGTCTCCCTCCCACACTCATATAGCCCCCTGGGGCTGTTCCAGTGGGTCCAAGCTGCTGCAATTGGTGTACCATGTCTGCCTACTTCAAATGCACACAATGGCCTGCACCGAGCTGTCCCGGTACGCTTACCTCTATCGTCGAACACGCAGGATGCAGTCGCGAGGGCCATTGGAGTTGGCCTCAAGGGCCTGGTCCATGGCGGGTACAGTCCGCTGGTGCCATGTGGAATCCACAGTTGAATGTGCACCATGCATTTGCAGGTGTGGCCATGATTTGTGTGTGGGAGCATGTCCACACTGGACAGGGCCACTTCATGCTGTGTGCATAGGCATTGACGGCCAGTGCTCAGCCTCCACATGTCTGTTGGCACATCATCATGTACACATTAGCATGGGAGCATGGGATGTGCATATGCACACACATGCCATATTTCTCAATGTACATCTCCCACTTGGCATGTGCAACGTTACGTGTCACTTGTGATGTGTGTTTGCATTCACACAGCTGTGTTGTCATGGAGTTGTCAATGTGTACACCTGTCAATGTGTGTTGGAGGTGTGATACGTACAGTGCTGTACATTGGGTGAACTAGGGACATCATTGACTGTCTCATATCCCGTTGTGCAACAGGACCCACTTGTTTTGGCCGCTCAGCCTGTGTACATTGTGTTGTTGGTGTGTGCCATACTCACCCAGCCTCGGAAGCTGTGTCTGGCACAGCAGCTAGGTATATTGCCGTGGTGTTGCCGCTTCCCACATATGCAGTCTGAAATCATCATAATGCCTTTCAAGCTATTAGGGCCTAAATCCCCATGTGCATGCTCATAGCAATGGTTTGTGTCAGTGGCCATTGCTATTGGTAAGGGGACCTGTGTAAGAGTATTGTAGCTGTGCTGTCCCTACTTGTCAGCTGTTCTGTGATTCTATTGCTTTGTCAGTAATTTTAGTTATGTGTATGTGAAAGTGCCATGTGGTGTGTTGCATTGACATGTGTCCACTTCCATCTGTCCTAGGAGGAGACCAAACATACATCGCCCCTACCAATTGCTGTCAGACATGGAGGATGTGGAGGTCATTCGTAAATTCCGGCTGGACCGACCCACCCTGCATCACCTATGTGCCATGTTGGAACCCCACCTTCGTCCTCGCAGGGTGTATCCAACAGCATTCACCCCCACGGCTAAGGTGATGGCTGCACTGCATTTTTTCGCTACCGGATCTTTCCAACACACGGTAGGCAGTGGAGGTGGAATGTCCCAACCCATGTTCAGCATGGTGCTACGGGATGTCCTGTCAGCCATGATGCTGTACAGGAACCGGTACATCCGATTCCCCAGGGCTCGTGATTTGGCGGCAGTGAAGGGTGCTTTCTATGCCCTTGGTCGCATCCCCCACGTTGTTGGTGCAATTGATTGCACCCATGTTGGCCTTGTTGCACCACAGGCCATGGAGCACATCTTTCGTAACCGGAAACATTTCCACTCCCTGAATGTGCAAGTGGGGTGCCTGGCGGACATGATCATCACACAAGTGTGCGCGAAGTTTCCCGGATCCACCCATGACTCGCACATCATGCGCCACAGCATCCTCCCACGATTGATGTCCAATCTTCAACCGGACCGTGCATGGATTGTTGGTGAGTATGCATACTCGTGTAGCATGCTGGGTGTGACATGCTGTCTTGTATCCTGTAGGAATTGCAACGATTCTCTGTGTTTCTCACACCCAGGTGACTCGGCATATCCTAACGGGCATTGGCTGCTGAGCCCACTTCGTAATCCCAGGACACCAGCTGATGTCCGATACAATGAGGCACATGGGAGGACCAGACGTGTGGTGGAGCGGACTTTTGGACTCCTGAAGTCCAGATTCAGATGCCTGGACCGCACCGGGGGTGCACTGGCATACTCCCCACAGAAGGTGTGCCAGATAGTTGTGGCATGCTGCATGCTGCACAATCTCGCTATTCGCAGGCAGATCCCCCTGATAGTGGTTGACGGTGATCAGCCAGGGCCCCCGCCTGCAGACCAGGCCGTGTCCAGTGACGAGGACAGTGGAGAGGAGGAAGCAGTGAATGAGCGTCAGCAGCTCATCGCCCGCTACTTCACTTGACGGTGAGTGACCATGTACGTCGGCTGATGTTGCTGTAGTTGTGTAGGTGTATGTGTGCATTGTGACGGCGGCCTATTGTTCACTGAGTGCTGTGTAGTAAGCCACTGACAGTGGCTGTAGCATTGTGCCCTGTTGCTCTGTGAGATGTGTGTACATTGCTTAAACTTGATGACAAGTACTGTGTGATGAGTGTGTGACACACACATTCAATGGACTCTTGTTCTGTTTTTCACCCCTAGGTCCCTACAGCCTCTCCTGGCCTATCGACATACCACACTCTGATGCATTTCTGATCATGGTGACAGTTGCACATCCTTGATTAAACACAGAGCAGATACAACAGAATGTGATCCAGGTGTATTTATTTTGAGCGGTGACATGTGATTGTGGGCAAGGTGATGACAAAAGTGGTGCATGCTGGAACAATGAGTTGACGGACATGTCCGCGTGATGGTCAAGGTGTACCCATGTTGTTCTGGGTCCACAGTCCGACAGACACATGCCATTCACATGGCAGTGTGGGGTAGGATAGTAGTCCAAGTGAATGCAGTAGATGGCCACCGTGGCTGGCTGTCTCACTGGCGTTTGGAGCGTGCAAATTCATCTCTGGACACCTGTTTCCTCTTCGGACGACCCCTTCCACGTTTGAGAGGGGGGGGCTGTGTTTGTGGGCTGCTGGTGGTGGCTGAGGATTGCCCACTCGCTGTGGACGCAGGGGAACTGGATGTTGCACGGACCTGCGCCCCAGCAGGTGGTGGCGGAGGTGCTGTGGTTGGCCTTGATTGGGCCCTCACCGCCACCACTAGCTGGCCCATGAGGTCAACAAGTTTGCCCATACGGGTCACGAATTGGCCCATATGGGCGTCCATGGACCTCAACACCCCAAGGACTTCCCGCGTATCGGCAGCTGACCGGGCCCATTGTCCCTGGGCCTCTTCATAGGCCCCAAGGACTCTGGCGATTTGCGGCAGGGCTTGGCTCCCAGGCTCTGATGGCGTTGGCCTGAGCCTGCTCCTCCCACCTGAACTGCTGCCACCGACCTGCCCACTCGCCACAGTGGTCACCCAGGGCCTCGTTGTGGCTCCCAGGGTCGATGTCGACGTGCGTGCAACCCCTTGTGCAGGGTGAGTGGTCAGGGAGGCCCTGGTGGTGGTGGTTGCGGCGGTGGTGGTGGCCGCAATGACCGTGGCAGCAGGGGCCTGGGACTGGTCACCAGCCCTGGGAGATGGGTTGGTGGGTAGGAGGTGTCCTGGGGAGCGGTTGCGCCCTGCCACACCAGATGTGCCTGGTCGGGAGTCCTCGTCCGTAGAGGTGTCCAGGTCTTCCACATCCGTGAGTCCGGGTGGAGGGCTTGTGGACTAGCTGTGATGGCTGCTGTCTCCCTCTCCAGCATCATGCTGTTCGTCACCTGTGGGGCGGAGACGAAAGGTTATTGTGTTGCACCTTGCAAGGTTTGTGTTAGATGTCTGACATTCACAGTTTGTGCACAGTTGTGCACTGATTTCCCAGATGCGTGTGTATGGCTCTACAATGTGTGTGCGTGATCAAGGCAATAGAATAGTGTGATGGGTGCATTAGGCATGGGACGGATTTGGAATGCCAATCGGTGTGTGTTGCAGTATCCCTACATTTTGTGGCTTTGGTGGAAACGGGGTACAGCCCCTTGAACGCTTTGGAGATGAAATATGTTTTTGGGGTTCAAATGAAATGCTTAGAAACGCAGATGGCAAAAGGGGTACAGCACCATGGACGCTTTTGAGATGAAATATGTTTTTGGGGTTCAAATGAAACGCTTAGAAACGCAGATGGCAAAAGGGGTTCAGCACCATGGACGCTTTTGAGATGAAATATGTTTTTGGGGTTCAAATGAAACGCTTAGAAACGCAGGTGGCAAAAGGGGTACAGCCCCATGAACGCTTTTGAGATGAAATATGTTTTTGGGGTTCAAATGAAACGCTTAGAAACGCAGATGGCAAAAGGGGTACAGCACCATGAACGCTTTTGAGTTCAAATATGGTTTTGTGGTACATACTGTGACATATGGGTGCAGAAAGGGACATGTTTTGGCCACACAACACTGCAGAGACACAGGTGTGTGTATGTCTGACATACCCACCATATCTGCTCACTGTTATCATTTGGGGACATTACACTGCAAGCATTGTAGTGAGTGAGTAATGGTTGTGTGCCACACAACGTATTGCAGATGGGAGTATTCCTTGGTGTGCATGCTACCCTCAGCCATGTGCAGCAATGCAGTGCTCTTGGGGTGTTGACTATATTAGGTATGTTGTAATTCACAGTGTGACATGCGCTTCAGACACTGCAGACACATTTTTGGTCATCGGCAAGAATCTTTGCTGAACTACTGTATATGGGACAACTGTTTAGATGATATACCTTTCATGACACTGGGGCTGAAAGATGGGATGGATGATATTTTGAATGTGCATTGTGTAGCTGTGTGGTTCATGGGTCCAGTGGTGTATGTGACATTATTGGGGTTCCACTCTGTTACATTGAGACAAGATAGACTTACATGGGTGATGTTGTACAATGTCAACGGAACAAGCAGACACGACTACATGGACAGGACTTCTATGGTGTTGCTGATGTGTTTGATGACTGGCACAGTGCACGCCATGTGGGTCAGTACTCCAGTGAGACTTGTGCATGCAGACGTGCCTCCTTACGTGTTAATGTATTTGGGAGGGCTCATGTGGGCTATGACTCTGTAATTCATGTCTGTGTGCACATTAGTCACATGATTATGACAGGGAGCAGTGCTACCTGTTCCTCTGCTACGTGACATGTCCCAAATGTTAGTCGTACTACAGTCCTCATGCCTACAGACACCCCGCCCTGTACAGTAGTCTACCTACTTGTTGGTTTGGAGGGAGCAATGCAATGGCTACCACATGGTTATGAGAGGGAGGGGTGCTCCATCTTGCTGGTCTGTGGGAGTGGGGGCCGTGTTGTGAGTTGTGGTGATGGCTTACCACCCACAGACACCCCTCCATGTAGGGAAACATATCTACCTGCCGGGTGAAGGTGTGCACTGCAGTGGCTGACACATGGGTGTGGGGAGTGCTCCATCTTGCTGCGCTGTAGGACTAGGGGCCTGGTGGGGGTTGTACTTCTGCAGTCCCCCCTCCGATACACGGACTTTGTGGTACGGCTACTTACCTGTTACTTGTTGGTTAGTGCAGCTATGGCTGACACATGTGTGTGGGTGTGGGGAGTGCTCCTTCCGGCGCTCCTGGGGTACAGGGGGACCTGATGGGAGTTGTGGTGCTGGCTGACTGTACGCATGCCCCCATGGTTTTGTTTGTTGGTACCTTTGGGCTGTGTGTGTGCGAGTGTCTGTTGCAGGTGTGAGAGATGTCTTGTGTATTGTGTCCTGGACATGGGGGTGTTTGGCCCTCGGAGCTATGGCATTCTGGTAGCGCATGGCAGTACATAGCGGTGTGCTGGTATACATTTGTTTGTACTTACCAGCCTCCACTCCCCCTGGTATTCCGGTGAGACTCTCCGGATGTAAAATGCCTTGCACCTTCTCCTCCCACGCCTTGAAGGTCTTGAAATGCGCGGGATTTCCGCCGCCAGTCCTGTCAGCCAGCTCACGATTCTTGGCCTCCTTCTTCCTGACCACGCTTTTCAGTTTGTGCCACCTCTTTGTGATTTCACCCCGGTTGCGTGGCACGTTCCCAACTGCATTCACCTGGTCTACGATCCGGCTCCACATTCTGTTTCTGGTGGCTACTGGTGTCTGTTGGACCTGGTTCCCATAGATTTGTGGGTGCACCTTGATGATCTCGTCGACCATGACCTTCAACTCAGTGGCAGTGTACTTTGGCATTCTTTGTGTTGCCATGGTGTGTGGTTTGTGGTGCTGGTGTGGTGGGTGTGTGGTGTGTGGTGTGTGCTGTGCAGGGGGTTCGTGGTGCCGTTGTTTCGGTGGTGATGGTGTTGTTGGTGATGGGTGTGATGTGTGCGTGCGTGTGGTGTGCTGCTTTCCTTTGTGGCTCTCTGGGTTCTCTGCTGTCATCTTCGCTTTGGAGTAGTGCAAGGGATTGTGGTCTGTGAAGGGGCTGCTTTTGTACTGACCTATGTGGGTGTGTCATGATGGGCTGTCGTTTTCAGGTGTGTTGTGTCTGGTGTCCTGGGATTTGTAGTTTTTTATTTTTGCCAGGGGGGACGTGTCTTCGGGATGTGTTCTGTGTTTGGGGATTTAGGCATAGTTTGCTGTGTGGACTTGTTGGCCATGTTGTGTGTATTTCTTTGATCCGCAAATGATATGTCGGGGAGATTATAATTTCACGGTCGTTGTCTCGGTCGTCAGAGCGGGCGGTTTTGGGTTTTCGGGCGGGATTGCGTCCGTGGCGGACGGGAGATCTTCTACTCTGACATGGACGGGCGGAATTTTGTGTGTTTTTACCGCCGCGGGCGGAGGTTGCTTCGCGACATCATAATTGCTCGGTCGGTATTCCCATGGTGCAGGCGGACGGTTTTCTCAGGCTATAGTAGATGGCGGATTTTTTAACGCCGGTTATCGTAATGGGCCCCATAGTTTGCTAAAATATCGACTTTTTTAAATATCTTAAAAGTAATATAAAATTAATGAAATAATAAATATTATTAAGTAAAACATACTTAAAAATGATTAAAAAAGGTTAAAATTAATAAATAAATGTAATGTTAAAAAAAAATAAACATGCATTTGTTTATATATATTAACTTACTAATATTAAAAAATAATTAATATTTTTAATTATAAAATGTTAAAAACAATTTAAAATATAATTACATATATATATAAATAAACCTATAATATAAATATAAAAATAAATTATATATAATAAGTTAAAACATTAAAATAAATATTTAAATAAAAATAATATTTGACACTACATAAAATATAACAATACTGAAAACGTTGCATAGCGTAGGGGATAAAATTACTATTCCCACTCCAGCGAGTGGTACAGTAGGGAAAGTGTTGGATAGCGGGTGGATAAAAATTACTATTCCCACTCCATCGAGTGGAACAGTAGGGAAAATGTTGGATAGCGGGTGAGTAAAAATTACTATTCCCACTCCAGCGAGTGCAACAGTAGGGAAAGTGTTAGATAGCGGGTGGGTAAAAATTACTATTCCCACTCCAGTGAGTGCAACAGTAGGGAAAGTGTTAGATAGCGGGTGAGTAAAAATTACAATTCACACTCCAGAGAGTGCAACAGTAGGGAAAGTGTTGGGTAGCGGGAGGGTAAAAATTACTATTCCCACTCCAGTGAGTGCAACAGTAGGGAAAGTGTTGGATAGCGGGTGGGTAAAATTTACTATTCCCACTCCAGTGAGTGCAACAGTAGGGAAAGTGTTGGATAGCGGGTGGGAATAATGTACTATTCCCACTCCACCAAGTGTAACAGTAGAGAAAGTGTTGGATAGCGGGAGGGTAAAAATTACTATTCCCACTCCAGCAAGTGGAACAGTAGGGAAAGTTTTGGATAGCGGGAGGGTAAAAATTACTATTCCCACTCCAGTGAGTGCAACAGTAGGGAAAGTGATGGATAGCGGGAGGGTAAAAATTACTATTCCCACTCCAGTGAGTGCAACAGTAGGGAAAGTGTTGGATAGCGGGTGGGTAAAAATTACTATTCCCACTCCAGTGAGTGCAACAGTAGGGAAAGTGTTGGATAGCGGGTGGGAATAATATACTATTCCCACTCCACCAAGTGTAACAGTAGAGAAAGTGTTGGATAGCGGGAGGGTAAAAATTACTATTCCCACTCCAGCGAGTGGAACAGTAGTGAAAGTTTTGGATAGCGGGAGGGTAAAAATTACTATTCCCACTCCAAATAGTGCAACAGTAGGGAAAGCATTGGATAGCATAGGGGTTAAAAATAACATACTTATAAATTAAATATTTTTTGTAATAAAATAATGAATTATTAATAAATTAACAATATATTAATTGAAAATACCAATAAATAAAAATTAATATTTACTTTAATAACATTAAATTACTTTGCACCCTATTCCCCAATAAACACACAACCCACTCCACATAAAATTTCTCATAATTAATATAATCAACAATTAATCAATTAATATAAATTAATTACCAATTAATAATTAATTAGCAATAAATTATTTATCAATACCAATAAATAATAATTAATATAAAAAAATTACCAGATACTAATTAATTAACAATAAATTAATTATCAATACCCAAAAATAAAAATTAATAATTACTTCATTACAATTAAAATACTTCCCACCCTATTCTCCTATAAACCCACAATGCACTCCAATAATAATTAATACAATTAATATAATGATCAATTAATCAATTAATATAAATTATTTACCAATTAATAATTAATTAAAAAATAATCAATACCAATAAATAAAAACTAATAATTACTTCATTACAAGTAAATTACTTCCCGCCCTATTCCCCTATAAACCCACAACCCACTCCTAAAAAACTACACAGTTAACATAATAACAAATTAATTATTAATAATTAATATCAAATTAATAACTAATTAATCTAAAAAAAATACACGTTAAACATAATTACCAATAATTTATTAATTAGTATTAATCAATTTATAAGTAATTAAGAATTAATTAATTAACACAATTGACAAAATAAATTATTAAATACAAAATTATTAATTAATTAATTTATTAATTAATGAATTTAAATTGAATTACTTCCCACCCTATTCCCCTATAAACCCACAACCCGCTACGGAGTAAAATTACACAAAAATGTATTAACATATAAGTAATTAATTCAAAAAAATTCTTAATTAATATATTATAATTAAATTACTTCCCACCCTATTCCCCTATAAACCCACAACCCACTACGGAACTAAAATACGTCAAAATAATTTAACATAATAATCATTACTTTAAAAAAATTCCAACATACATTACAAACATAATATATACTTTTAACACATATACTAACACTTAAAACACACAAAAAAATCAATATTTTTTACAACTATATTATGACTGTCGATATTACTAACTTCGATATTATGAAAAATGATATTTCTTACCTGCATTTCGATATTCTGCACCACTATATTTTTGTAAGTCGATATTTTGGCAACTCGATATTTAAAATTCGATATTTTGGCAACTTGATATTTAAAATTCGATATTTAGACTGTTTACCGTGCATTAGGGCTTAATGCTAACAATATAGCTATGATGAAAAATGTATTAATTTATATGTTCCTGAGTGGTTACAAATAGGGCTTACAAGAGTCAAACAGTGGCATGAACACTGCAGAAGAGGTTGGTCCTCTGGTCACACTAATGATGTACCATTAAAGAGCTCAACAAGTTGATGTGTCTGGTACAGAGCATAGCATGTACCACACAGGTGGAATATTAACAGGCCGATGTTTCCATTTTTATGTAGTTCTTTGAGAAGACTCTGGACCAACTGGCTAACCATTCACTGAAATTGGATATGATTCTGTGTTCTTTTCCTTCACTATCATTTAAATTCACTAATGTCATTGTCTGCATGTGGGGCATGAAATGTTTCCAAGTTTATTTTTAAAAAGTATCACTTTTAAGAAATGCCTTTCACTATGTTGAAGTGAGTCTGCATGTCTAAAAAATTACCCTTTTTGAGTATTAAGTCCGTGCATGCCTGTTACAAATGGGGTTTCTGGTTGTCAGATTAAGCACCCAGTACAAGCACCACTCTAGTCAGGGAAAGCTAGATAGGCACTAAATGATAACCTGTGCTCCCCCTCTGGTAGCTTGGCACAGAGCAGTCAGGCTTATCTAAAGAAGCAATGTGTAAAGTATTTGCGTAACACACACCCACAGTGACATAATGGAAACACTACAAAAATAGTCCACACAGGCTTAGAAAAATGAACAATATATGCATGAGTAAAACAAGACCAAATCGACAAAAATCCAATAAGTAGAATCGGAGTTATGAATTTTTAAATATAAATCAAAAAGTGCTTAGAAGCAAATAGCGCTAAGGGGTTACATGAGGTCCCTGGACCGGGGTAAATTCAAAGCTAAGCTAACCGCGATGGAGGGCAGGTGGGCTACAGAACTCACACAGGTCCCCCTGAAAAAGTACCTGGGATGGATCAAGCATCAACGTCAAAGACTTGATGCGTCGGTTCCGATCCGCGTAGGTGATAAAGGCTTCATCGATGAACCCCTTTACGATGCAGGCACTGCATCATTGTCAAGCAACGCAGTCCGTTGTCATCGAGCCGCGCAGTCCACCGAGCGATGTCATTGATCAGCTCCTGTGTAGGCATTGAAGGGCAATGTTCCCGTTACAATCGGTGCAAAGACGTGACTGCGTTGATTTTGATGGTTCTGTATAGCAGAAGTCACCTTTCAAGGGTCCAGGACTGAATTGGCACCACTTGACAGGGCAGGACTCACAGATGGCAGAGTCCAAGTGCTGTTGCAGGGTTGAAGGAAGTCTTCGATGGCCCTGAGACTTCAGAACAGAGGGCAAGCCAGCAAGCCCTTCGAATCACTCTCAAGTGAGATGGTCCAGTCCTTGTCCTCAGCAGGTTAGAGATCAGCGGCAGCAGAGAAGCACAGCAAGAAAAGCAGTTTTTCTAGAGCAGCAGTCAAGCAGAGTGGCAATCCTTGTAGCACAGCAGTCTTTACTCCTCGCAGAGTTCTTCACAGGTCCAGTAGTGTACTGTCTTGGTAGGGTCACAGCCCCAGTACGAACACCCAGTTGTGCCTTTGAAGTAGGGGTGACTTTAAAGAAGGATCTTTGAAGTGCACACAGGCCTTTTCTTCCCAGCCCTAGCTCCAGACTATCAGTAAGGGGTAATCAGCCCTTTGTGTGGGGAAACAGGACACTGCCTATTCAGGTGTAGGTGTCAGCAACCCCCTCTCTTCTTGCCCAGAAAAAGCTATCAGAATGGAGATGAATGCAGATGAGTTCTTTATCACACCTACCCTTCCTGTGTTTGTGGCTGTCTAGAGGGAATGGATATTCAGTCAAATTATCAAGTTTGAAATGTCGACTTACACTAATATCGAGTTTTAAATATCGTGACACAGAAATATCGACAGCAAGAATATCATGGTCAAGAATATCGACTTTAAGGTAAGAAATATTGGGGGATATTCTCAAGAACATGTGATAATTATCGCAAAATTAGCTTAACGCAACTTTGCACATTGCAGTCTATCGCGGGAAAATAACGCCGTGCCAACGCTGTATTCTCAACACGGCGGTACCATGCGATAGTCTCATGCTAACGCGTCAAATGACCGCGATACAATTTCCGTGACGGCAAAAAACCGCGAAACACAAACGCGAAAAAAGTTGCGATGTGCCCAACTGCGATAAAAAAAACTGCGATAACCAGCGACAGGCCTGCAATTCCCACGCGTCATGTGGGAAAATGCAACATAAAGGCACAGAAAAACACAAACAAAATAATTCAAACTGCGTAGCACCATGGAGGAAGCCGGAGCAAGTACAGAGGACGACCAGAACCCCACAAGCCCCCAGGAGGACCAGCCTGGGACCTCAGGGTCACGGAAGGGCAAGGAGCAAAAGACGAGGAAGGTTCAGTCCGCAGGAAAACATGATCATCATCACGGAGGTTATAGAACACCACCAACAACTGTTCGTCACCTCCAACGTCACTGGCAAATAAAAATGCAATATGGCAGTCCATCCTGGACAAGGTGAATGCAGTCGGAGTGAGGAGGAGGACAATTGGAGAGGTCAAGAGGCGCTGGAATGATGCGAAGCGCAAAACCAAGAAGAAACTCGCTGACAACCATCAGGCAGCAATGCAGACTGGAGGTGGCAGTCCAGCGGAACACCAGGAGCTGGATGAGATGGAGGAAATGGTGGCCACAGTCACGAGTGGGGAGACGGTGGCAGGAGTTGGGGTCCGGACACTGCTCGACATGACATGACCTGACACAACAGCACCAGGGTGAGTACCGAACAGGGACTGGGGGGACGGGGGGAGATGGGCACAATGGCACACATGCACAATTAAGTACTGCACACCCACAATGACTCTGGATCATGTCCCTGATCCACTTGGCACACTGCAACACACATACAAACAGCAAGTAGGCCCCCGTCCACTATGAGCACAAAGGGGTCTCTATCAAACAATGTTTTTAGAGGGCGAGGACTGGTCTATGATGAAGCATGACACCAGGTGGTGTGTGAGACCAGGCCTTCACTTTTTGTGAGACACCTACACTCACTAATTTAGACACATTGCACATAGACCACCCCACTGGGGGCAGCTCTTTTGTGTTTAAACACAAAGGGGTCCCTCCCACACAGCACCAATTTCACAACCAACCCATGCACACGTGTCAAAACCAGCAAAGCTGCGTGTCTGTGAGCCACACTGACAATGCAAGTGACACTGCATGATGAACAGCATGGCTGCAGTCCAATTATCATGACATGGTGCATGCCACGACACTGAGGTGGCTGAGTGTGGAACACATCCGTAAAGGAGCAGGTCACACTCTGACACATCCACCAGCACAAACAACCCCTGACGTCAACAACACATCTGCGGATAAACCATGCCCAAGAGTCCAAAATCCGAACTAGAGCCAAAATTAGCCAAGTCTGCAACATCTCAGCACTGTAGAAGCACAGAAGTCAAAGGCACACCGACTCAAAGGGATAAGGGGCAGCAAAATCACATCTGCAGGGGTGACTCTCCCACAATGCAGCACACACACATAGCAATAACAGCACATCAACATTGACAACAATTTGGTACAAAGTGCAACACTTTCACCACAGAACAGAGGACACAACTGGTTCCGCTTGTGCGTAGAAAATGGCCAATCACATCTGGCATAGCAGGAAACTGTGAGATGAAAATGTACGTGTACAACCTCACATCCGTGATGTAGTTCAAATGTCCACTGTCCCGCATCAAATAGTCAGCTCCTCCCAAACAGTGCCAATGTACATTGTCATGCAGTCTGTATGTAAACCAGAACAATGCGTCAACATACATCTCAACACAATGTTGAAATGCATCTCCCCTTCACATTGCAGAGGGACAATCAACACCTCCTGCAGAGCAGACCAGACAACACATCAGTGATGATGAAGAGGACCTCTACACCTTCGACACAAATGCCCTACAACAGCTCATGGACATCTTAGGCAACCCACCCCCAGGAGCAGGGCAGCCCAGCTGCATCGAGGAGACCCCACCCCCTGCAAAGACCACACAGCAGGAAGCACCCACCACCATGGCTGGCTCCCAGCACCTCACCGAAGCACACATTGCATTCCAAGGCCAGGTGTTAGACTGCCAGAAGGAGGTGGCTGAACAGGTGCGGTGGGTTTCGACCTCATGGCAGCTGAACTAGATTACATACGTGGGTTTCTAATTCCCATCAGGGACCACTTACACCCCAAAATGGACACCCACACTGTGACAGAGACACACGCATTTGCACATTTCCAGTACTGAACCACGCCCAGAGCCCCAGGATAATCATTCACACCCCTATGCTGTACTTGCGTACGCCGGCCCAGTCCACTCCTCTTACGTATAAAGGGGGGACGACAAAGCTACATGTCCAAGGTCTTACCCACTGCCTGAGGTGACATCGTTGCGTCCGCTGTCCACAGCACAATGTAATGTGGTAGGGCCCTGGCCCATCATGCATACATAATGACCACACGGACACACTTAGTTAGATAGTTGAACTGGCTACGGGGACATCCTCTGGTGTTAAGTCTGTGAGGCTGGTGCATTTTCTGAAGGTCCGCTGTCTTTGTCTGCGCTGCCTCTGTGGTAGTCCGGGGGGGGGCGGGAGGGTCCGGGGTAGTTGGCCGGGCCTGGGTGTGGTGGCAGTGGGTGTTGTGGCCCTCTTGGGGCTCCGAGCTGCATGATCAGTAGCTCCATGGCATATGTTGTTCTTTAGGTGTAGCTCTGGTCTGTGCTCCCTTTTGTGGTGCAGGTTGTCGTCCGACATAACACCAGGTAGGAGCAGGTGTTAATTCCCTGCTGCTAAAGCGCCTTATCACATGTTTTGTGATCTTATCGCCGATCTGGCTGGTCGTTGAGAATGTTGCGAAGTGGTGTTGTCGCGGGTTTTTGCACAGGAACGCCTACTCTGCATCTCATTAGCGTTAGTTGCCGGTGTCATCCGTGGCGATGTTTTTTGCGGCTGCTATCGCAGGAAAACTGGCGATGTCGTCTGTTAGCACCAGCTTGTGAATAGGGCTTGTGAATAGGGCGATAAATCTATCGCCACTTTGGCTGCGATAAAGTGCCGCTAACTCTGCGATAAGTCCTTGAGAATATGCCCCATTGATTTTTAAAAATACAGGTCATTAATATCGTTTGCAAAAAGATGTCTGGCGGAGGCACGACCGCAGTGGCGGCGGTGCGGAAAAATGCCTGTTTCCGCACGCCAGCAGCGGTCTACACGGCCGCCATATTAGGATGGGAAAACATAGGCATTTACCGTCCGCCGCGGTGTGACGCCGACCGCCATCGAACAGCGCCCGCCACCGCGGCGGAGTGAGCCAATCACCACACACCGCCGTGCGGAATGACGTCCCGTACGCCAAAGATATCACGATGCCGGAAACAGGGCAGCGCACCGCGACGGAGAAACCGCACAGCGAAAGACGGCGGAGACAGAAAAGAAACACCCGGGACACACCGCAATGGATCCCGCCCTACACGCCTTCCCGGTGCTGTACATGATCCACCACCTGCAAGTTATCCACCGCCACGGATGCCTCCGCAGGTACGTACAGACACAACAGTGCAAGTAACACAAAACACAGCTCCAGGGGGGAAAAACATCGCATGGGAACACCACACACCCCTGTGGGGACAGGCACACAGCCATCACTGCACACACACATGTCCCACCTGTCACAAAAACATCGCGCCACATACTGCCCACCCATGTACCGCATTCATGAACAAATGTCCCGGTCACATCACCGCCGCGGTCAGTGTGCATGAAACCATGCACACAACGCAGAGCACAGGGCCAGCGCATGCCAAGGGCACCGTACAAATTGCACAGAGCCACAACTCCATCCACAACACACCAGCTACCTCCCTGAAGGGACACAACATGTGCCTCACAAGTGCCACTCCTGCACAACAACCACACAACTACAGCCACACTATGCCCCACGTCCCAACAACTGCATATACAGCCAAGCAGGACCCTTTGCAAAGGAACACATAGCACAGAAGCCCAGGCCCCAGCCAACACACACACCACAACAACATCACACACAAGCCAAGAACACTGAGGGCAGGCACAAAATGGACACACAGACAGATGAGGACCAAACACTTCACTGCACACACTACCTGACAAGTCACACACACACACACCACCCTGACTCACAGCTACATACACACACCACATGCCAGCAGAAATGGAGGACAACATATAGGAAAGCCAAAGTGAGGTGCCCACAAATGGAAGGGCAGTGACACAACCATCAAGCATGTGTGATGCACATGCAAGACAAGACACATGTGAGAACACACACAGCCCATCACAGCACACATGGCTGACACAGTCAGTCAACACAAACCACGGTCACCCCAATGCAACAACTCCTGGAGACAGCAAGGACACCCATGTATAGGCACAGGGATGTAAGGAAGGCCCTGAACTCAAACACTGACCAGCCACACATAGGCATCCAAATACTGGACAAGACAATGTCTGCTGCACAACACACAGGGCCCAGTGACACACTACATGACAGCCAAGCACAAGTAGGATATGTCACACATACCTCCTCCCACAACAGCAACACACAATACTGCCATGTGCACAAAACACAACCACAGGGCTAAACAAGTACACATACAGGCACACCACTCCAGGGTCACACATGGCAGTAGTTGACAATGCATGTGCACACACATCCACAGTCACAACAAAGTCACCCCCTTCACACCATACACTTCTCCACCACCCAAGTGCACACATTGGAAGTAAGCCATGGGACCTGGATAACTCATCACCACAAGATGTCCATACACCGACACTGATTGGCACACAGAAAGGAAGCTCACACAGACCCCATGACCCTGGCCTGCCTGCCTGTAAGCCTGTGCCCAAACTCCCACCCTGTGCTGCCATTGCCCACAAACCTGACATGTGTCCACCATAGATAACATGAGCCAAGAAGGAAGATGACTACAAGATTTCATTGCCAACCACCTGCACTGCACCCATAAGTATCACAGTCATGTAGAAATGAAGTGCCTCCCACCCCTGCAAAAAAATGAAATGTGACACAACCCATTGGCAATGTCGAAGTGGCATACTGAGCCTGTGACACAGTGAACCATGCACACACAGAAACAACTTTATTCAGGAAGGACACTGACACAACTCACTGCAGGACCAACTGTGTTTATTCACAATTTGCATATAGAGCCAACAAATTTGGGCAACAGCAAAGCCAGTGGGCATTTCAATATGCACAGTATTTACATGAAAAGCTGCACAGGCAAGGGGCAAACAGCAGTGAACAACAAGGCCAGTGGCCAGTACAATGTGCAGATGAAGTCCATTAGATCCTGCACAGGCAAGGGGCAAACAGCAGTGAACAGCAAGGCCAGTGGCCAGTCCAATGTGCAGATTAAGTCCATGAGAAGCTGCACAGGCAGGGGGCACACAGCAGTGAACAGCAAGGCCAGTGGCCAGTCCAATGTGCAGAGTGAGTCCATGAGAAGCTGCACAGGCAGGGGGCACACAGCAGTGAAACACAAGGCAGAGTACAATGTGCAGAGTAGTTACATCAGAAGCTGCACAGGCAAGTGGCAAACAGCAGTGAACAGCAAGGCCAGTGGGCAGGACAAAGTGCAGAGTGAGTCCATGAGAAGCTGCACAGGCAGGGGGCAAACAGCAGTGAACAACAAGGCCAGTGGCCAGGACACAGTGCAGGTGAGGTACATGAGAAGCTGCACAGGCAGGGGGCACACAGCAGTGAACAGCAAGGCCAGTGGCCAGTCCAATGTGCAGAGTGAGTCCATGAGAAGCTGCACAGGGAAGGGGCAAACAGCAGTGAACAGCAAGGCCAGTGGCCAGTCCAATGTGCAGATTAAGTCCATGAGAAGCTGCACAGGCAGGGGGCACACAGCAGTGAACAGCAAGGCCAGTGGCCAGTCCAATGTGCAGAGTGAGTCCATGAGAAGCTGCACAGGCAGGGGGCACACAGCAGTGAACAGCAAGGCCAGTGGCCAGTCCAATGTGCAGAGTGAGTCCATGAGAAGCTGCACAGGGAAGGGGCAAACAGCAGTGAACATCAAGGCCAGTGGCCAGGACACAGTGCAGGTGAGGTACATGAGAAGCTGCACAGGCAAGGGGCAAACAGCAGTGAACAACAAGGCCAGTGGCCAGGACACAGTGCAGGTGAGGTACATGAGAAGCTGCACAGGCAAGAGGCAAACAGCAAGGACAGTGGCCAGGACAAAGTGTAGGTGAAGTCCATGAGAAGCTGCACAGGCAGGGGGCACACAGCAGTGAAACACAAGGCAAGTACAATGTGCAGAGTAGTTACATCAGAAGCTACACAGGGAATGAATGCAACTCTACCATGCCATGCCCAGTAACAGAGTAATGGGCCTGACAATGGGCATCACACGCACCCCTGTGGACAGACAGGTGTGTGAGGGTGACCATCACTCAGATGGGGCTGTCTGTCGGACTTGGAGCTGACTGTGTGTTGGGTCTGTTGGCGGACTACCCTGGGCAGTGGGAGTAACAACTGTGGAAGAGCCAACTGTGCATGTGGTAGCTGGGGGGCTGCTTGGACCAGGTGGGGTGGTGGCCCGGGGAGGTGGACTCATGCCCTGGTGAGACACAGTGTGTGCCGGAGATTGTGGAGGGGTGCCTCTCCACTTCTTGGGGATCCTGAAAGGCTTCCCTGTCTGGGGATTGAGGGAAACTGTGGCAGACACAACAGGTGACCCCAACACCAAAGCTGATTTTGGTGTGGATGGTGACCCCCCCTCTGGGGACATGCTGGAACCCGCTGTGCGCTTGCCTGGTGTTTGCCACCTCCCTGCCTCCCTCTTTCCACCAGCTTTGCCCCCTACAGTGTCCTCCCGTGCTGGCTTCACAGGGCTTGGGAGGGTAGTGGAGGTCAAGGATGGATTATCCATGGGGCCCTCATCCTGTGTAATGTTTGCAGGCAACACCTTCTCAGTGTGTGTGGAAACTGTCTTTTTGCCTCTGCGAGACGTCTTTGGGACAGGGGAGTCTTTGGCAGGGGAGGAAGGTGAAGCCTGTGACCCTGATGCATTTTTCTTTGCTTTGTGGCCCTTGCTGTCGCCTGATGGGCTTTTCTCTCTGCGCTCTGGGGTGGCCTTACTCTTATGTGGGGATGGTGTCTGTGCCCTAGTATGCTTGGGTTGCTGCTGCTCCTGTGTGCTGCGGGTTCTGTATCGGGACTTTGGGGTCCGTTGGGCATTGTCACTGTCGTCAGAGGTGCACAGTGACACGGGGCCGGACCGAGTGCTGGGAGCCGCTCCCTGACTATGTGCCTGTTGCAGGGCTGCTGTCACAGTTGATGACAAGGACTGCACAGTCCGGTGTAGCCCACCTACGTCGGAATGTAAGCCCTCCATGAAAGCTATAACCTGCCCCAACTTTTTGTTGTGCTCATTGAAGGCATTGAGAAGTGCTGTCTGCCCCACACACAGCTGGCGCAATAGCTCGACTGCTTCTGCACTGAGGGCAGCAGGGCTGACATGGGCTGGGGCAGCTGTGCCTGGGGTGAAGGTGACTCTTCCCTTCCTACTCGTGCGGACACGGGCAGCACCAGTGGAGGTTGAAGGGAGGCTGGGCACTGGACGCTGTGTGGCGGAAGAGGAGGCAGAGTCCCCGTTCCCTGTACCCCACAACATGGATGTGTCACCACTGGCGTCAGTTGAGGTAGAGCTTTGTGTCTCCAGCTGTGAATCCTCTAGCAGACTCCTGTCCCCCTCCTCAGCGCTGGTCACATCTGTGTCAGTCAGCTCCGGTGCGGCTGTTGCAGTGGAAGCCTCACCACTGGTGTCCGTCCCCTCTCCCTCTGCACATACGGGAGCTGCTTCATAGGAGAGAGAAGTACTGTGAGATGAGTGGCATCAACAGAACTAACATGTGCCAATACATCTGCATCCTAGGAAGAGGTGTGCAGCACATTGCATGCCACCCTGTGCACACATATATCTTGACACCCAAAATTTCTACACAACGGTGCATGTCCGCCACACGTCCTGCCATGAGTGCCCCAGGTGATTCACACAGCACACCATCCTGCAGTTGGCTCACATCAGACACAGCCCCAAAATGGCCTGTGCACACACACTGTCCCGATGTTGGCAAGGATGAACACCACGACATGGTGCACATCACCTACATGTGTGGAGCAGTAGGGGACCACACAGACTACAACATACCAGCCCACAATGACCCTGCACACATGCCATCCACCATATCGAGTCCATGGGCACATCTACTGTTGCACATTGGCCTCAGATGTCTGACTGGCAGACATCTGAGGTCTGGAATTGCACGCATTCATTGAAACGCATTCACAGTTGGCACACTGGCATTCCCATCCATCAGAATTCACACACTACCCCACAGCAGAAGGTACCTGAAGGCCACAACTCCAAATGTAAGAGAGATGCACAGTGCTAAAACTCACTTCATGAAGCGCCGTTTGGGCAAAAGCATGGCACATACACCCAGCACAGAGGCCACTCACAAAACATTGCACCACACAACCAACGTCACACAGCTGACAATTTGCACACTCTGTAGACACATGCACCCACTCCCAGCCAAAGGCAGCCTGCAACACATACTCACCCCTGGCTCGCTGCTGATGCTCCCTCAGTCGTCTGTCCAGCTCAGGTTGTGTGACAGCCAGGATGCGGGCCATTAGTGGTGTCATGCTGCGCCTAGCCAACCTGCCAGTCCGAGGGAGCAGCCCCAGCGTCATCTCGGCCACGTTCTTGCTCAGCCGGCAGATGTCGTCCCACCTTTTATGACAGTGGGTGCGCCTTCGGTGTGACACACCCAGATCCCGGACTCTGGAGGCAATGGCCCTCCACATGGCTTTACGCTGGTGGACCTTCAGCTGCAGGCATGGGAGACAAGAGGGGTGATGTTCCAGTGACACAGTGCACAATAACAACAAAACGAAAATGCAGTAGCACGACACTGACTCATCCAAAACTCCAGCTACAACTGTCACATAGCCAACAATTGCTCTGAACATGGTGCAATGTCATTGGTCAATCAGACGTACAGGCATGCATGTTCGATGGTGGACACAGTACCTCCACATGCAGGATACCAACACAGCAAGCAACGTGTAGTCTGCCTGCAGCTACTGTCTGCAGTTACCTACAACTACACATAGAGAAGATAGCAAAACATGTGTCATGTTGTTGGACTCACTGTGTCCAACACTGCGCAGACCTAAGTGTCCTAGCCCTGTGAAAGCCTCACTGTGTCTTGGAACTCACATAGAGTGACAACAACTGTCATACACACACCCTTCTCCCACGCCTGCTCCTGTGCAATCTACATGGCAGAGATGGGACTTAGATGAAGAGGCGTGAGCCAAACACACATGGTACACACTGTACATGCAGTGATGTGGACATGTGGCATTCGGTGGGGACTGTGCAGGGCAGGTCGACTGACACTGAGTGGGTTAATTGGGAGCAACACAGCCATTCACACAAACGCTAACTGGCCAGACTCCTGCATCACCAAAATGCAGCTGCACTGTATGGCTGACACTACAGGACATGTCCCTCTACTCAGGATAGGCATGCAGGGTAACGTGTGAAAGAGCCCACCAAGCCCTTCCCGCTGTAGTAAACATGATAGGCAGTACATGTCAGAGCCCCACAACCACTGACACATACCGAAGCACCTCCATCCCACGTGTGCACACCCTGCACTCTCACTCACAGTCTGGGAGACTTACCACGACATTAGGGCCGCCATAAAGCCTTGGGTACTGTGCAAGCACCCCGTCTACCAGGACCCCAAGCTCCTCACTGGTGAAGGGACTGGCACGGATCTTCTGAGTCCTCGACATCACAATGGACATGTGGCAGCAGCAGCACGTTGAGGGTGGCAGTCAGCAGTCCCTTGAGGCAGCAGCAGCAGGTGCAGGGTGGCAGCCAGCAGTCCCTTGAGGCAGCAGGTACAGGGTGGCAGCCAGCAGTCCCTTGAGGCAGCAGGTGGAGGGTGGCAGCCAGCAGTCCCTTGAGGCAGCAGGTGGAGGGTGGCAGCCAGAAGTCCCTTGAGGCAGCAGCAGCAGGTGCAGGGTGGCAGCCAGCAGTCCCTTGAGGCAGCAGGTGGAGGGTTGTCGTCAGCAGTCCCTGGTAGCTGTGGGAATGTGGTGCGCCCTCCCACACATATATAGGCCCCTGGGGCTGTGTCAGTGGTCCCAGGGTGCTGCAATTGGTGTACCAGGTCTGCCTCATTCAAATACATCCAATGTCCGCCTCCGCGGTGGCGGTGCACGCCTACCGCGATTTTCAAACTCGCCTCAGGCTACCGCGAGGCTGCTTCCCATTGGCTGCAGGGGCATGGTCCATGCCGGTGACACACCGTAGGATGCATGTGCGCGCTACCGCGGGGGTGCATCTTTTGAATGCCTCCAGTGACCGCCTCCGCAGGGGTGGTGCACGCCTACCGTGATTTTCAAACTCGCATCAGGCTACCGCGAGTCTGCTTCCCATTGGCTGCAGGGGCATGGTCCATGCCGGTGACACACCTCAGTGGCCAGGCGGTAGGCACCGCCATATGTCTGCCAGACAATGCCTGGAGTGACCGTGATTTGGGTAGCGGTGCATGGTGACCGCTATTGTCACATACATATCTGGCGGTGTCTCCCGTGATCGTGCATGGGTTATGGGCGGTGACACACCTCAGTGGCCAGGCGGTAGGCACCGCCATATGTCTGCTAGACAGTGCCTGGAGTGACCGTGATTTGGGTAGCGGTGCATGGTGACTGCTATTGTCACCTACATATCTGGCGGTGTCTCCCGCGATCGTGCATGGGTTATGGGTGGTGACACACCTCAGTGGCCAGGCGGTAGGCACCGCCATATGTCTGCTAGACAGTGCCTGGAGTGACCGTGATTTGGGTAGCGGTGCATGGTGACCGCTATTGTCACATACATATCTGGCGGTGTCTCCCGCGATCATACATGGGTTATGGGCGGTGACACACCTCAGCGGCCAGGCAGTAGGCACCGCCATATGTCTGCTAGACAGTGCCTGGAGTGACCGTGATTTGGGTAGCGGTGCATGGTGACCGCTATTGTCACATACATATCTGGCGGTGTCTCCCGCGATCGTGCATTGGTTATGGGCGGTGACACACCTCAGTGGCCAGGCGGTAGGCACCGCCATATGTCTGCCAGACAGTGCCTGGAGTGACCGTGATTTGGGTAGCGGTGCATGGTGACCGCTATTGTCACATACATATCTGGCGGTGTCTTCCGCGATCGTGCATGGGTTATGGGCGGTGACACACCTCAGTGGCCAGGCGGTAGGCACCGCCATATGTCTGCTAGACAGTGCCTGGAGTGACCGTGATTTGGGTAGCGGTGCATGGTGACCGCTATTGTCACATACATATCTGGCGGTGTCTCCCGCGATCGTGCATGGGTTATGGGCGGTGACACACCTCAGTGGCCAGGCGGTAGGCACCGCCATATGTCTGCTAGACAGTGCCTGGAGTGACCGTGATTTGGGTAGCGGTGCATGGTGACCGCTATTGTCACATACATATCTGGCGGTGTCTCCCGCGATCGTGCATGGGTTATGGGCGGTGACACACCTCAGTGGCCAGGCGGTAGGCACCGCCATATGTCTGCCAGACAGTGCCTGGAGTGACCGTGATTTGGGGAGCGGTGCATGGTGACCGCTATTGTCACATACATATCTGGCGGTGTCTCCCGCGATCGTGCATGGGTTATGGGCGGTGACACACCTCAGTGGCCAGGCGGTAGGCACCGCCATATGTCTGCTAGACTGTGCCTGGAGTGACCGTGATTTGGGGAGCGGTGCATGGTGACCGCTATTGTCACATACATATCTGGCGGTGTCTCCCGCGATCGTGCATGGGTTATGGGCGGTGACACACCTCAGTGGCCAGGCGGTAGGCACCGCCATATGTCTGCCAGACAGTGCCTGGAGTGAGCGTTAATGGAGTTGTGGAGTAGCTGTGCTGCACCTAACGTGTCCTCCAGCTCTCTGCATAGGCCAACATGTACAGTGCCCAGTGTCTCAACAATTGAAGGGTCCTCATGAGGGCAAATGCACAAAAGGGACATGTCACTCCACGTCACCAACACATACCATATATGGGTCGCCAATACATTGCATGGGCACATACACTCGCACATGTCACATGTGCTGTGTAATGAAATGTAGACTGTCCAGTTAATGTGTTGCATAGCATATGGAGATAATGGTCAATGTCTGTGTGTGCAATGTAACGCACAATGTCGTCTCATTGACTGGACTAGGGGCATCAGCAACTGGCACATTGTCCAATGCACATGCACACACGTGTCCCCCACGCTCAGCCGGTGGTCAGTGTGTAGTTGATGTGTGCCATGTGCAACCTGTGTTGGGAGGTGTATCAGGGCCAGCAACATGGTGTGTTCGGGTAGTATTGCAATTATTAACATATGCTGGGGGTCATACTCACAGGTATGCACACATATCTGTTAGTATATCACACTGTGCATGCGAATGAGCCGGAGGGGTGAACAGATAATTGCTGCTGGTAAGGGGACAGGTGTACGAGTAGTGTGCCTGATGTGAACCTACTTGTGAAGTGCCCTGTCAGTTAATGGTGCATGTTGTAAGACTTGGGAATGTGTCTGTAGAAGAAATTGATGTGATGCACATTTCATGGTCTTCTGCATTGACATCTGTGCACTGTGATCTGTCCTAGGAGGAGGAGGCACAATATCCATCGTCCGTTCACAGTCCTGGCAGACATGGAGAATGAGGAAATAATCCGCAAATTCAGGCTGGACCGACAAACCCTGCAGAACCTATGTGCCATGTTGGAGCCCCACCTGCAGCCACGTCGGACATATCCAACAGCTTTCACTGCAACATCTAAGGTGATGGCATGCCTGCATTTCTTTGCAACGGGCTCATTCCAGCACACGGTCGCAAGTGCAGGCGGGATGTCACAGCCGATGTTCAGCATGGTGCTGAGGGATGTCCTGTCGGCCATGATGCTGTACAAAGACAGATATATCCATTTTCCCAGGGGGCCTGAGTTGGTGGCTGTGAAGGGTGATTTGTATGCCCTTGGACATATCCCCCATGTCATTGGTGCAATTGATTGCACACATGTTGGGCTTGTGCCACCACAGGCACGTGTACAGGTTTACCGCAATAGGAAGCATTCACACTCGGTAAATGTTCAAGTGGTGTGCCTGGCGGACATGATCATCTCACACGTGTGTGCCAAGTTTCCCGGTTCAGCCCATGATGCCCACATCTTGCGCAGCAGCATCATTCCTCAGTTGATGGCCAATCTGCTTCCTGAGCGTGCATGGCTTGTGGGTGAGTATGTATAGTGGATTAGAGTGGTGTGTGTGTGTGACATGCTGTTGTGTTGCATTTTGGGACTGCAAGGTTAATATGTGTCTCTCACACCCAGGTGACTCGGCATATCCAAACCGCCCGTGGTTGCTGAGCCCATTGCGGAACCCCGTCACGCCAGCTGATGTGCGATACAATGATGCCCATGGGAGGACACGGCGTGTGATAGAACGGACATTTGGTCTCCTAAAATCAAGATTTCGGTGCCTGGACCGTACTGGGGGGCCCTTATGTACTCGCCAGGGAAGGTGTGTCAGATAGTGGTGGCATGCTGCATGCTCCACAACCTGGCCATTCGCAAGGCAATACCCCTGATCCTGGATGACGATGATGAGCAGCCAAGGCCGCCGCCTGCAAATCAAGCCGGATCCAGTGACGAGGGCAGTGGAGAGGAGGAAGGGGTCGACATGCGTCAACAGCTCATCACCCGCTACTTCACTTGAAGGTGAGTGACGATGTAGAAGGGACGAAATGGTCTGATGGTGTTGCTGTTGCTGTGTGGGTGTATGTGAGCTTGCTGACTGCAGCTTGGTGTTGACTCATTGCTGCCTGCCAATGTATGTGTGATTGGTTAGTGTGATACAGATTGTCTCTATGGTGACTGTTGCTCTGTGTAAAGTTTGTAGATCTGAGTACCTTGTTGACAAGTGTTGTGTGATGTGTGCAATGCCACACCCATACAAGTGACTCTTGTTCTGTGGTTTTCCCTAGGTCCCTTCAGCATCTCACTTGTTACCTACATTCCATTCCCCTGGACCATGTCCTACACGGTGAAGGTTGCACATCCTGTATTAAAGACGGAGCAGACACAACAACATGTGTGTAAGGTGTATTTATTTACAACTGTGACATGCAAGGGTGGAGAAAATGTGAAGGGGGAATTGAAGAAGTGAGTTGACAGTCATGGTAAATGAGATACTTGAGTAGTCCCCACAATGATGTGGAGACCCAGTCCAACAGATGGATGCCATTCACATGGCAGTGTGGTGAAGGATAGTCCAAAAGGTCAATGCAGTGGTGCAGTGGTCTGCCATCATGGCTGGTTCGGGGACTAGCGTTTGGCAGGTGCTTGGGCACGTGAGTCCCCCAGGCCTTTCCTTGGACGGCCCCTCTTGCGCTTCACTGGAGGGGCCACTGCTGCAGGGGCAGTGGTGTCTGAGGACTCACCCCCCCTCTGTGGACGCAGGGGAGGATGATGAAGTGTCATCCTGCTGCCCAACGGGGGGAGGCAGAGGGGTAGAATGTTGCGCTTGCCTGTCCCTCAGAACCGCCACTAGCTGCCCCAAGAGGTCCACAATCTGTCCCATGCGTGTGTCCATGGACCTCAGCAGCAGGAGGTGCTCCCGAGATTCTTCCTCTAACCGGCCCATTCATCCCTGGGCCTGTTGGTATGCCCCAAGGACTCTGTCGATGTGGCCCAGGGCTTCCGTCCCAGGATCAGTCCCCCTCTGCATGAGCCTGTCCCGACCAGCTGCACTGCTGCCACGGTCCTGTCCGGTCCTCACATTGGCCCGCTGCATCCTCTCCCTGGCCTCCGCAGTCGATGTGGTGGGCTGCTCAACCCCTGGGGCAGGGAGGGTGTTGCGGACAGCTGTGGTGGTGGTGGTGGTGGTGGTAGTAGTGGTTGACACACAGGCCGTGACAGCAGCTGTCAGAGGATGGTCAGGGGCTGCAGCTGATGTGGTTGGGGGGGCAATGGGTGCCTGGGACTGGTTGCGGCCTGCCACACCAGATGGGCCAGCGTGGAGCTCCTCATCCAATGACTCCAGGGAGTCCTCATCCAGTTGTCTCTGTTCCGGGGGGGGGACTGGCTCTGCAGGGTAGTGTCATCCTCTGCAGTGAGTTCTTGGTCACCTGTGGGTCAGATGAGAAATGGTCATTGTGTTGCACCCATCAAAGTTTGTGTTAGCAGTGTTACATCAACTGTTTGTACATCCAGCAGTTGTTCACTGTACAAATTAGCATTGACCGACATCCAGTGATGCATTGCAAGCTGTTGTGGTACATACATTACTTGTCCATATTGGGAGTTGTCAAGACATGACATGCACAATATAATTTTTTGACATTGACAGTCTCATGTTGGCATCCTGTTATTGATCTATCATATGTCATCCATTTACGCGTATGTGTCACTTTTAGAGCCCTTGTAGCGGTTCTCTCTGCACAGTGAGTGAGCATTGTAGTTTCATGCATACCTTTTCAATGTGGTGTAGATATCTGTATTTGCAATTCCAGACATGCTTAAGTTTGCTTTAATTAGATCCTAGGTGGTCTGGACCACTGCTACTGTCAGATGGCATGTAGTGGTGTGCATGGTTGTGTTCGGAGTTCCATCGACATGTGTTTCAGTAATTCACACTTTGGTTGCTGTCACAGTTTCATTTTCTTAGGTGTGTGCACACTATAGTTGCCAATGCTATCTGGGTGTGCAGTTGTGCATTGAGAGGCCTGGTGTCCTATGCCAACATGTTTTTTTAAATGCATATCTGGCTGCATGTTGTGGCTGTTGATATGTTGTGTTTGCTGTGTTTCCCTTGTATTTGTGAGACCTCTCCGTGTGTGTAGGATGAGGGCTTCCATCTTGGTCCAGTGTGGGACAAGTCAGCATGATATGTCCACATGCCAGTTCTTTTGAAGTGTACATTGCAATGACTGACACATGCATGTTGGTGCCAGGAAGTAATGGGTCTTGTGTGCTGGCGGTCAGGTGGGCCCGTGTGAGTTGTGCAAGCTTCCCAGCCCCACACATCCCGACCTGTGAGATGCGGTTACCTACCTGTGAGTTGGGTGGGTAGCATACATTGCCTGCCACATGCTTCTTATTGGGGGTGTAGTGTCCCATCCTCCATAGTGGTGGAACAGCATGCATGTTGCATTTTGTGGGACGGATAGCCAAACACACTGCACCGTCTCACTGTGAAGATGGCTAACTACCGTTTGGGGTGAAGGTGAGCAATGACATGGCTATGTGACTTGGTAGAAATCTTTGGATGGAATGTGCGTGTGGTGAGCATGATGTGTGTGTGGCTTTTTGTACCCATTGATTTCAGATTACATTTGGTCATGGGATATAGCCCCCCATCACTGTTGTCCCAGCTATCTGGCTGTGGGGTTCACTCCCCCGACATTTGAAGGCACAATAGGGCAAGGGGTATGGTCTCATAGCACAGTGGTGACATACAGCAGGGTGAAGATCTCACCCAGCATACATTTCCACACTGTCATGGTTTCATGGTATTTGTGGACCTGAGAACATGAGCCCAGTACTGGTGTAGCAGTTGTTCCAGGGCATCCATACACTGACATGTTGTGGTCAACAGTGGTGTGTGTGAGATGTACTCAGCCCTGTGCAGACAATGTATGGTTTTGGGGCCAGACTATACCAGCACTGTTCAGACAGACAGTGTGAGATGTGAACATTGTCAATGCATACACACATTGGTGGTCCAAACAAGACACCTTTGACAATTTAATTCAGACAAGGTGCTGTTCTGCAATTCAGTGCAGCACTTTGGTAGCTGGGTGTGTTGCAGGCCATTTGGGATCTGCTTAGTTTGGCATTGTGAGTCCCAGCTGCAGTGTAGTTTTTGGGTGCACTGCACTTCCACTGTTTACATTGCAACACTGTGGTATGACATGGGTGATTTGCACTTTGCCATACAAACGGCCAGACACTGCTGCAGGGCAGCATGATCGTTGTTAGTGTTGCAGTGTGTGATGCCTGGCACAGTGTACACAATGTGGGTCAATTTTGAACAGAGACTTGTGCATGGTGACTACAACACAACTGTTTTGCATTATTTGTGTTGGTGACTGTGGACTAAGTGGCATGGTGTCATGTGCGGCTGCACAGACGTCACATGCCTATGAGTGGGACTAGTGCTCCATCCTGCTCAGCTGTGGGCCAAGGGGGCCTGGTGGGAGTTGTAGTGCAGGCCTCCCAAACACCCACCCACCTCCCGGTAAAGATGGCTACCTACCTGTTAGGTGAGGGTGTAGCACACAATGGCTGAGGCATGCTTCTGGGTGGGGGCAGTGCTCTATCCTGCTCAGCTGTGGGCCAAGGGGGCCTGGTGGGAGTTGTTGTGCAGGCCTCCCAAACACCCACCCACCTCCCTGTAAAGATGGCTACCTACCTGTTAGGTGAGGGTGTAGCACACAATGGCTGAGGCATGCTTCTGGGTGGGGGCAGTGCTCTATCCTGCTCAGCTGTGGGCCAAGGGGGCCTGGTGGGAGTTGTAGTGCAGGCCTCCCAAACACCCACCCACCTCCCGGTAAAGATGGCTACCTACCTGTTAGGTGAGGGTGTAGCACACAATGGCTGAGGCATGCTTCTGGGTGGGGGCAGTGCTCTATCCTGCTCAGCTGTGGGCCAAGGGGGCCTGGTGGGAGTTGTTGTGCAGGCCTCCCAAACACCCACCCACCTCCCGGTAAAGATGGCTACCTACCTGTTAGGTGAGGGTGTAGCACACAATGGCTGAGGCATGCTTCTGGGTGGGGGCAGTGCTCTATCCTGCTCAGCTGTGGGCCAAGGGGACCTGGTGGGAGTTGTAGTGCAGGCCTCCCAAACACCCACCCACCTCCCGGTAAAGATGGCTACCTACCTGTTAGGTGAGGGTGTAGCACACAATGGCTGAGGCATGCTTCTGGGTGGGGGCAGTGCTCTATCCTGCTCAGCTGTGGGCCAAGGGGGCCTGGTGGGAGTTGTTGTGCAGGCCTCCCAAACACCCACCCACCTCCCGGTAAAGATGGCTACCTACCTGTTAGGTGAGGGTGTAGCACACAATGGCTGAGGCATGCTTCTGGGTGGGGGCAGTGCTCTATCCTGCTCAGCTGTGGGCCAAGTGGGCCTGGTGGGAGTTGTTGTGCAGGCCTCCCAAACACCCACCCACCTCCCAGTAAAGATGGCTACCTACCTGTTAGGTGAGGGTGTAGCACACAATGGCTGAGGCTTGCTTCTGGGTGGGGTGAGGGCTACATCCTGCTCAGCTGTGGGACAAGGGGGCCTGGTGGGAGTTGTAGTGCTGGCAGCATGTACACATGTACCCATGGTGATGTTGCTAACTACCTTTGGGGGGCTTCAGGGGGAGTGTCTGTTGTATCTGTGAGGGATGTGTTAGGGGGAGTGTTGTGCACATGAATGAATTTGTACCTAGGAGGTATTATTTTGTAATAGTGCAAGACAGTACATTTGTGTGATGTTAGGCATTTGTTTGTACTTACCAGCCTCCACTCCCCCGGGTATTCCTGAGAGACTCTCTGGATGTAGAATGCCAAGCACCTTCTCCTCCCATTCAGTGAATGTTTTGAGTGGAACGGGAGGGCCACTCCTTGTCCTGTGAGCCAGCTCATGGTTCTTGGCTCTCTTCTTTTTGACCACTGCCTTCAGATCGTGCCACCTCTTCACGATTTCATCTCTATTGCGTGGCACGGTCCCTACTGCATTGACCTTCTCTACTATCCTTCTCCACATTTGCGTCCTTGTTGCTAGTGGTGTCTGTTGGACCTGGTTACCAAACAATTGTGGTTCTACCCTGATTATCTCATCGACCATGACCCTCAACTCACTCTCAGTGACTTTGGGCATTCTCTGTGGTGACATGGTGTGTGATGTGTCAAGGTGTTTAGGGTGCAGGTTTGGGAGTGGTAGTGGTGGTTGTGATGTGTATGGTGTGTGCTGTGCAAAGGTGTTAGAGGTGCAGGTGTGGAGGTGGTGGTGGTGATGTGTGTGTGTTGTGCAGATTTGCCTCTCCTGTCATCTGTGGTGGATGTCCCCTCAGTTGTGGAGTTTTGCAAAGGATTGTGGTCTGTTGGGGGCTGGATTTATACTGGTGTCTGTGGGTGTGTCAGGATGGGGTATTGGTTGCAGGTGTGGTGTGTGTGTGTACCTGGGATTTGTAGTTTCCCATGGGGGTGTGTCTTTGGGCTGTGTTAGCTATTTTTGGGTGCATGCCTTGTATGGTTGCTGCACTTTGTGGCCATGTTGTGTGTTTTTCTAGCAACCGCCATTTTTTTAACGGAGCGTCCGCAGTGGTGGCTCGGCTATGGCGCTTCCGCCGTCTCACTGATTCTTCAATGTTGTCGACCGCGGCGGTCGGAAACAGCGCACTGCACCGCGGGGATGTCGGGAATATCATAATTTTGATGGCGGTGTCTCCGCTGTGGTTGCGGGCGTTTGGCCTGTTTCCGCTGCGAAACCGTCCGCCGCAGACGGGTTTGGGCCCTTTCCGCAGGCGTACGGCGGATTCTCGGGTCTCCTTTCCGCCGCGGTTGGAGTTTTACCGCCGAGGATCCTAATCTAGCCGTCGGTTTTCCCGCGGTAGCGGCGGGCAGTGTTTTCCCGCTACCATGGTGGTCGGTTTTTTTTCCGTCCGCCATCGTAATGACCTCCATAGTTTTTAAAAATTTCATTTTTTTAATTAGTGTTATGCATTTTAGTATATATTTTAAATGTATGTGATGTATTTTTTTGTAAAAGTTTTTTAATATATGTGCTACATTTTTAGTAGTTATTAATTTTATTTTAATTACAATTTGCATTTTTTAGTTCCGTAGCGGGTTGTGGGTTAATAGGGGAATAGGGTGGGAAGTATTTTAATTACAATAAATTAAAGAATATAGGGGCCCATTACGATGGCGGGCGGAAGCACCACCGCCGTGCTGGCAGATGCAAAAACCACCAGTTACCGCCGGCACGCAGCAGTCCACACGCCCGCCCAATTACGATGCGAAAAGTAGGCCAAACACCGCCGGCAAGCCAGCAACACCGTCCGCCATCAAAGTGCGCCCGTTCACGTAGCGGCGCAGCACAACTGACACACACCGTCCGACGAAACACGTCCCGCCCGGCGCATAAATTACGATGCCGCAAACAAACGGCTCCCACGGCCAAGAGATACCGTACGACAAACCGAAGCGGTAACACGGACGCCGAGCACGGATAACGAAGAAGCGGCTCCCCCGAGCATGAATCCAGCACTGCAGGCCCTCCCCATGCTCCTGCTGATGCACCACCAAGGACGCAACTTACCGCGGAGACGCAGGTAGGCACACACACAACAAGTGCACGCAAACAGCGCACACAGTGCAAGGGCGGAAAAAGCGGACAACCCCCCACCAGCGCGTGTACACTACACATCCACCATTGCATCCACATATGACACACAGGCCAAATCGTAACATCGCGTAACACATGTGTACACACCACCTGGGACTAGGAACCAACCACCCCGTCACGGCCCCAAAGCGCCGATGACGCCGCCACACATGCGCACAACGCAGAGGCCAACCGCAGCGCCATGCATGCGTCGCACACAGACACAGGGACACAACCAAGCAGCACACACATCAGCCCCACCCCGAACGCACATGACACGTGACAGGCCTGCCACAGACATGTCCCCAACGCCCAATTCACGGACAACACCCAACGCCACACAACCGACGCACACATGTCAGTGAAGACACGCAACAGCAGGACACACCCCAGTGTAACAAACATGGCGTAGCACACAGCGGCGGCAACACCAACTAGGAGAAGCAGGGCCCCTTCGGGAAGAGGAACGCCAGTACCACACTGAAACACCCATACCACCCTGCACATATGAACAAGACATATAAAACGGAACACCAAAGAGCCCGGGGACCGACAACAGGTGGCCCAAGAATAACATTCACACACAAGGCCCAACGCAGAGCAGAAAGGCAGCCTGCCGCCCACACAAGGGAGAGCAGACAGCACTGAATGACCTTCCATTCCAACTCCGAAACCACAGCCCTACGACAGAAGCCGGTGAATACAGCCATTGTCCAAGAATAGACCAACACAGGCATGCCGAGGAGACCGACCACAGGGCAGATAGCGCATATCACAGAAGCACACAACGGACGGGGAAGAAAGAAGAAAACACTCCCCCATGTCGGCCACATGCAAGTTAATTGGAAGGAGTCACACATCACTGACCTTGAACTGTCTGAGAAGCATGTGGGAAGAGGGCCCGTGTCCTCCAAACAAGCCATCAGAACACAAGTCCTGTCTCCCCACGACTACACAGAGCTCACAGCAACCTCGGAGCGTGCACATTGCAGACTGCACACACAGCCGGAGCACGCCACCACAACGCACCGCTGCGAAATGGCAACCGCAACACACCTACCCAACTACGCCGAACAGCTCAAGCTGTACAAAACCAACCTGTTTCATACATTGGGATGCGATCTCCTGTCCCTGCTGAACGTAAGTTACCGACTGACTTACCGCATCACATTGTTCAGCTGCGTCATGCCCGTCTTCTACTGTCGGAGGTGTCCCTACCAGCATCCCGTGGAGATATGCCTCTCCAACCCGGCATGTCTGAAGGCGGACCTGCTACCACTACTCCTCCCTCTGGACGCACACGACAGGGCCTGCTCTGCCTATGGGGGCATGGCGTATGTGGCCAACATCGCACCCGCACTGAAATGGGACCACTGTGCCTCCACACGACGGATCATCGAGAACAGCTACATCGAATGTCACCCAGCATGCCCCATCATGGTCCTCCAAGGGACAACTTACGAACAACACCTTGACAGCCACCATCCGCTACATTGGCTGGCAAACATGTACACCACCAATGACATGGAAGCCCTGCTGGACGGCATCGCATACCTGACAACCTGTCAATTTGTCGGACCACAACGCAGGTTCCCCGAGTGACCTATGATGTCCAACCCCGCACCCATGCTTAGCTTCCGCACGGACTGGCCAGTCACCACCACAACAGCCATACCAAACGACCGGCAACTGTAACCACACCATCAACGACATCGCCATGACATCGGATATGACCGGGACATGCACACTGTTCCCCATCACATCCAGGAACACCGCATGCATCGTGGGAGGCAGTGGCATGGGCTCTGTGTATCGCACCCACATGGACGGAACTGCACGAACAACCAGGACACGACATGGATCCAGCGCACATGGACACACACACCGCTCAGTGGACATGAATAGGTCGCCTGGAGTCTGTGGGTGCTGCACCCCTCCCACCCCCGCCCCGGGAATCCCATACCAGGACCTTTGCATGGACGACAAGTGCATACAACAACAACACGACCCCAGTGACTGTGACATGTCCAGTAACCACCACAGTGCAACAACAAGTGGCACGCCGCTGCATGCACGCAAGCACATGCCCTGATGTCATCTCACATGCACGCGTGCATGAGGAACAACCGCAGCAAACCTGTCACATGGAACTGAGATGGACTGTGCCCATGATGCCAAGCGGTCTGGTAGGCTACATGTATACCGTCTGTGTCAAAGTCTGCAGCTCCGCAGCTATACGTAAATGTACATTAGCACAGCCTTGGCCAAGCAGATGTCACTCTGAAGCCCACATGCAACAGCCAATCACATGTAACCCCACACCCTATCCCATTTGCAATCATGCTCAGTATATCCTCAACATGTATTCCGCTGCCAGTAGTGTCCACTATACTGCATCACAGAGGACAGAAGACTCAATATAATGTTTGAAACCAAAACTGTCTCCGCTGACTCATTTCACAAGTACGAATGAGAGAGGATGAGAGTATGTGAAGTACACGGCAGTCGTGACATGACCATGTAGTCCACTGGTATTGGATGTCAACGCAAATGAGTAGCACTACTGTGGAAGACACACATGTGTCGTGTGAAGTCGTATAGACGCAGTGCTCAGGTGGGTGGGTGCGACGGGTAGATGCGCACATGCCAAGTTGGAGCACGCCGTGTTGGGAGGGGTCATGAACAGTACACCACCGCTTCCCTGGGCATTGTGAGAGGACACCTGTCGGGGGGAGTGAACACGTGTGTGCACAGCAGCCGGGCACACGTACAAAGCGGTACCAGGCGCACCTCAGCCCACCCTCTGTGGACAAGCTGGATCCTGTTGTGCGCCCGCCATGCCCCTTGACAAGGCACACACAGCCCCAGTCGACCAGGTGTAACCCCAACATAGTCAATCCGCACAGGCGATACAGGGCACGGGATGGCAGTGGAGCATGGTGTGTGAGAGGTCTCCTCGCGCTCCTCCTGGTCATATCACGCAGGCAATAGAACCTCAACGTCTAGCATGGCACAAGTCAAATGGAAGTGTAGGGGGGACACACCACAGCACGAGCAGCACTGACGTCACGGGAGGTGGCTCGCACCATCCCATCCATTGCCCATCATACCAACCACGCCACATGCCATTGCGACTAAGTGCAAGCGCGTGCGCCACCACCCCTGAGCCCTCCCCAGAGAGGCCAAAGAGTGAATGTGTGGGCCATCAGTCACAGACGGACGCGGCATGGCCGCAAGGGCAGCCACAGCCACTGGGTGTCGCAGGTGGCGGATCCGGAAGGCGAAGACTGTGATGCATAGTCCATGCAGGCCGGGTCTCCATTTGGGGCACCACGCAGGTGGACGGCGTCCCGCAACACATCATACCCTGAGACAGCCCACTCGTGCAACTGGACCCACACATACACTCCTTGCCCTCTCTGGTGCGAGCTTGGGGCTGCCTGTGCAAGCGCTAGCCTCGCAGGTGAGCATGCATATTGGGGGAGCGAGGGGAGGACATGAGGGCTGGGGCGAAGATGACTGTATCACTGTCAGTTAGTACAAGGGATGACCCAGATGTGGAAAGGTAGAGACGTGTCCCGTGTGTACTGCAACTAGTCGCCAATCCAACTACCCCCCATGTCCGGAATGTAAGCCCGCACCTAGGCCCGCCCATCCGCCACATCGAACATACCACCAGCACGACAACCTTCCCATTCGAAACACTGACTGGGGGTGGCGACCAGTGTACAATCATGTGTAGCCTACCCACGCGTACATGTGGGCCCTCCATGATCCATGTCACCTGCGGCAAAGTCATGACATGCGCAATGAGGGAAGTGAGGAGAGCTGTCCGCCCCACGCGCAGAAGGTGCATCAGCTCCACAGACCCAGCAGCGAGTCCAGCAGGGGTCACATGTGCAGGGGCAGCTGTGCCTGGTGTGAAGGCACATGCATATAGACAGCACATCGACCAATGTGTAGTCTGCCCACATCTACAGTCCATCATCATGCGGACATAGGAATTGAACACAGGGCAACACATCCTAGTTGGTGCACCCACCGTGACCAACAATGCGCAATCATCGACGTACCCGCCCTGTGCATGGCCCCCCACCCAACGGAGGCACATCCAGTGCCACCATCCCACACACACAAGCCTTCCACGGAACATGCTGTGTCCAATGCTCAGTACAGAGTCAGCGCCCATCTGGTGGATCCTGAACAGGAGACACATGCACACACATGCCAGCTCCCACTATGTACGTCTGCCACCTGGCACGTGCAATGTAACCTCTCACCTGTGACGTGTGACTGCAAGCACACAGCCGTCTTGGCATGGGGCTGTCAATGTGGACACCTGTCAATGTTTCGGGAGGTGTGATCCGTACAGTGCTGTACATAGGGTGCAGTGCTGACACCTACTACTGTCTCATGTACCCTCGTGCCACAGGTCCCACTTGTTTTGGCCGCTCAGCCTGTGCCCACATCGTCGTCGTCGTGTGCCATACTCATCCAGCCGCGGAAGCAGTTCCATGCTCAGCAGACATTCATGTTGCCGTGGCGTTGCCGCTTGACGGATATGCAGTCAGTCCCCATCAGCACGCCCCGCAAGTCATTGGGGCCTAGATCCCCATGTGCATGCACATGGCAGTGGTTTGTATCACTAGCCATTGCCATTGTTGGGAGACCTGTGTAAGTGTATTGTGGCCGTGCCGTCCCAGCTTGACAGCTGGGCTGTGGCTCATGTGCTTGCTCAGTCATGTCAGTGATGTGTATGCGAAATTGATATGTGTCGTGTTGCTTTGACATGTGTCCTCTGCCATTGTCCCTAGGCGGAGACCGAACATTGACCGCCCATACCAATTGCTGGCGGACATGGACGATACAGAGGTTATTAGGAAGTTTCGGCTGGACAGGCCAACCCTGCATCGACTGTGTGCCATGTTAGAACCCCATCTCCGTCCCCGCAGGGTGTATCCGACTGCTGTCACCCCCACGGCTAAGGTGATGGCCGCCATGCATTTCTTCGCCACTGGGTCATTCCAGCACACAGTGGGCATTGGAGGAGGGATGTCCCAGCCCATGTTCAGCAAGGTGCTGAGGGATGTACTGGCAGCCATGATGCTGTACCGAAACAGGTACATCCGCTTCCCCAGGGCTCGTGAATTGGCGGCAGTGAAGGGTGCATTCTATGCCCTTGGCAGAATCCCACACGTCGTTGGAGCCATTGACTGCACACATGTCGGCCTTGTTCCACCACAGGCCACTGAGCACCTGTACCGCAACAGGAAGCACACGCACTCCCTGAATGTGCAAGTGGTGTGCCTTGCGGACATGGTGATCACCCAAGTGTGTGCAAAGTTCCCAGGCTCGGCCCATGACGCACACATAATGCGCAACAGCATCTTGCCACGACTGATGTCCAATATGCAACAGGATCGTGCCTGTATTGTCGGTGAGTATGTGGAGTGGTGTAGCGTGCTGGTTGTGCGATGCTGTCCCCTGTCCAGTTGGAATAGCAACGGTTCTCTGTGTCCCTCACACCCAGGTGACTCTGCTTACCCGAATGGGGCATGGCTGCTCAGTCCATTGAGGAATCCTCGCACCCCAGCAGACGATCGCTACAATGAGGCACATGGGAGGACCAGACGTGTGGTCGAGCGTACCTTTGGCCTCCTCAAGTCCAGGTTCAGGTGCCTGGACCGCACCGGGGGTGCGCTGGCGTACTCCCCACAGAAGGTGTGCCGGATAGTGGTGGCGTGCTGCATGCTGCACAATCTGGCCATTCGGAAGCAGATCCCCCTCATCGTGGATGACGGAGATCAACCAGGGCCCCAGCCCGCAGACCAGGACAGCTCGAGTGAGGAGGACAGCGGAGAGGAGGAAGCTGGTAATGTGCGGCAGCAGCTCATCGCCCGCTACTTCACTTGACGGTGAGTGTCCATGTACGCCGGCTGATGTGGCTGTATCTGTGCAGGTGTGTGTGTGCTGTGTCAGGGTGGCCGTTTGTTCACTGCGTGCTGTGTGTCAACGCTCCATGGCCAGGGTAGTATGCCACTGTTGGTGGCTGTGGCATTGTGCCCTATTGCTCTGTGCGATGTGTGTACATTGCTTGTAGTTGTTGACATGTACTGTGTGATGGGTGTGTGACACACTCATTGAATGTGCTCCTGTTCTGTCTCCCACCCCTAGGTCCCTACAGGCCCTCCGGATTCAATTGCCATGCCACGCATCAGGTGCCTTTCCGCCCAAGGTGGCCGTTGTATTCCGTACAAATAAAACACAGGGCACAAACAGCAGTTAGTGAAAAAGGTGCATTTATTACAAACTGTGACATGTGATTGTGTGTAAGGTGATGACAAAAGTGGTGCGTGCAGTGACAATGAGCTGTCGGTCATGGCTGCGTGATGCTCAGGGTGTACCCACTGGTTCTATGTCCATAGTCCAACACACACATGCCATCCAGATGGCTGTGTGGAGTGGGATCGTAGTCCAAGTCAATGCAGTGGCTGGTCAAGGAAGGCTGGCGGAGGCTGGCTGGCTGCCTCACTTGCGTTTGGAGCGTGCGAAGTCCTCCCGGGAGATCTGTTTCCACTTCGGACGGCCCCTTCCACGTTTGCGAGGGGGGTGCCTGCTTGCGACATGCTGGTGGTTGAGGTGTGCTCACTGGCTGTGGACGCAGGGGAACTGGACACTGCTGCTCCACCCTGCGCCCCGGCAGGTGGTGGCGGAGGGGGAGCTGCTGTCCCTGGCAGTGACCTCACCGCCACCACCAGCTGGCCCATGAGGTCCACGAGTTGGCCCATACGGGCGTCCATGGACCTCAGCACCCCCAGCACCTCACGCGTGTCTGAAGCAGACCGGACCCATTGTCCTTGGGCCTCTTCATAGGCCCCAAGGTCTCTGGCCATTTGAGGCAGGGCATGGCTCCCAGGGGAGGCTGGCGTTTCCCTGACCCTGCTCCTCCTACCAGTCCTGCTGCCACCGGCCTGCCCACTAGCCACATTGCTCACCACGGTCCTCGCTGTGGCTCCCAGGGTGGATCCAGTCGGCCGGGCCACCACCTGCGCTGGGGCTGGTGCCAGCGAAGACGTGGTGGTGGTGGCGGCGGTGGTGGTCGGTGCGGCGATGGTGGCGGTTGCGGCAGTGGTAGTGGCCACAATGACCGTGGGTGTGGCCGCAACGACAGTGGCAGCAGGGGGCTGGGAATGTTCAGCAGCCCTGGATGATGGGTTGGTGGGTAGGAGGGGTCCTGGGGAGCGGCTGGGCCCTGCCACACCAGATGGGCCTGCTTGGTGGTCCGTGTCCGAAGAGGAGGACAGATCCTCCAGATCCGTGTGTCCTTGTTGGGGGCTTGTAGGCTGGCTGTGCTGGCTGCTGGCTCCATCCCCAGCATCCAGCAGTTCGTCACCTGTGGAGAGAATGAGATTTGTTATTGTGTTGCACCTGGCGAAGTATGTATTTGTCGTCTGACATTAACAGTTCGTGCAATCTCGTACATGGGTTTCCCGGAGGCGTGTGTGTGGCTGTAGCATTTGTAGTTGTGTGTGCTTGGCAATGGGACTGTGTGCTGTGCACATGTGGCATGGGACGGATTGGCCATGCCGATGGGTGTGTTGCTGTGCCCCTACTTATTGTGACTCTGGTGTATGCGGGCTCCTGGCCCATCCTGGGTCTGGTTTGTACTTTGCTTTTGGGGTTCAAATGGAACGCTTAGGAACGCATATGGCAACATGGGGGCCATGCCCCAGATTCGCATTTGGGAGGGGATATGCTTTTGGGGTTCAAATGGAACGCTTAGGAACGCATATGGCAACATGGGGGCCATGCCCCAGATTCGCATTTGGGAGGGGATATGCTTTTGGGGTTCAAATGGAACGCTTAGGAACGCATATGGCAACATGGGGGCCATGCCCCAGATTCGCATTTGGGAGGGAATATGCTTTTGGGGTTCAAATGGAACGCTTAGGAACGCATATGGCAACATGGGGGCCATGCCCCAGATTCGCATTTGGGAGGGGATATGCTTTTGGGGTTCAAATGGAACGCTTAGGAACGCATATGGCAACATGGGGGCCATGCCCCAGATTCGCATTTGGGAGGGGATATGCTTTTGGGGTTCAAATGGAACGCTTAGGAACGCATATGGCAACATGGGGGCCATGCCCCAGATTCGCATTTGGGAGGGAATATGTTTTGGGGTTCAAATGGAACGCTTAGGAACGCATATGGCAACATGGGGGCCATGCCCCAGATTCGCATTTGGGAGGGGATATGCTTTTGGGGTTCATATGGAACGCTTAGGAACGCATATGGCAACATGGGGGCCATGCCCCAGATTCGCATTTGGGAGGGGATATGCTTTTGGGGTTCAAATGGAACGCTTAGGAACGCATATGGCAACATGGGGGCCATGCCCCAGATTCGCATTTGGGAGGGAATATGCTTTTGGGGTACATGCTGTGAGCCATGGGTGCCGAACGTGACATGTGTTGTGGCAGCATGACAGTGCATGGTTTGAGGTGTGTGCATGCTTGACATGGCCTGCATATTTGCTGTCTGTTGTGATTACTGGACATGGCATTGGACGCATCGTTATGAGTGAGTGATGGTTGTGTGCCAGCCAACGTATTGCAGTTGTCCCATCTCCTTGGTGTGCGTGCTGCCCTGTGCCATGTGCATCACTGCAGTGCTCGGGGGGTGTGGCCCATGTTGTGTGTTGTTGCTCACAGTGTGTCGTGCGCTTCATTGACTTCTGGCACATGGTTGGTCATGGGCATGTATCTTAGCGTGACTGCTGTATGTGTGGCAGCTGTGCGGATGACATGCCTTTCATGAGACTGGGGCTGACGGATGGGATGGATGGTATGTTGTATGTGCATGGTGTGTCTGTGTGTTTGATGGGTTCAGTGGTGTTCGTGTGCATTTATGTTGTTCCGCTCTGTTGCGTCTAGTGTTGTTTGTCTTACATAGGCGTAGTTGTGGGGTGTGTGGTTGACAGGCAGTAGGGGCTACATGGACAGGACTTCAATGGTGTTTCGGTTGTGTGTGATGAGTTGCACAGTGGCTGCCGTGTGGTACTATATTCAGTGTGGCTTGTGCATGCAGACGTGGCTCCTTGGGTGTTGCTATGTATGTGATGGGTCATGTGGGGTGTGAGTCTGTTGTTCATGTCCGTGTGCACATTGTTCACTTGTTCGTGACGGTGGGCGGTGCTGCGTGTTCGTCTGCTACGTGACATGTCCCATGTGTTGGTCGTGTTATGGTCCTCATGCCTCCAGTAATCCAGCCCTGTCCAGTTTCCCACCTGCAAGTTGTTCGTGCGTGCACTGTACTGGATGCCACATGGCTCTAAGCGGGGGGTGCTCCATGTTGCAGGTCTGTGGGGGTGGGGGGTGTTGTGGGTCGTGGGGGTGGCTGGACACCCACTGACACCGATTGCTGTGGACCGTGATGTCTGCCTTTCGGCTGTCGTTGTGCACTGCGGTGGCTGACACGTGGCTGTGGGGTGTGGGGGATGCTCCTCCTTGCTGTGCTGTGGGACTGGGCCTGGTGTGTGTTGTACTTGGGCTGTCCACCCTCCCACCCACTGCACTTCGTGTTCCTGCCACTTACCTGTTACTTGTCGGTTAGTGCAGCTGTGGCGGACACATGGGTGTGGTGGGTGCTCGTTGTGGCGCTTCTGGCATATTTGGGGACCTGTTGGTGGTTACGTGGCTGGCTGAGTGTACACATGTCCCCACGTATGTTACAGTTGTTCTGTTTGGGCTGTGTGTGGTGGTGTCTGTTGCATGTGTGTGTGATGTGTTGTGTATTGTGTGCTGGACATGGGGGTGTTTGTCCCTGGGAGCTGTGGCATGGTGGTAGTGCATGTGTGTACATAGCGGTGTGCTGGTATACATTAGTTTGTACTTACCAGCCTCCACTCCCCTGCTAATCCGGCGAGGATCTCCGGATGTATTATGACTCGCACCTTCTCCTCCCACGCTTTGAAGGTCTTAAAGAGCGCGGGATTCCCTCCGCCAGTGACGGCAGCCAGCTCTCTGTTTTTGCCCTCCTTCTTCTTGACCAGGCTCTTTACGTCATTCCAACGTTTGTTTATTTCACCTCTGTTCCTGGGCAGGGTCCCGACTGCATTGACCTGGTCTACGATCCGGTTCCACATTCTGTTTCTGGTGGCTAGTGGTGTGTGCTGGACCATGTTCCCATAGATTTGTGGGTACACCTTGATGATCTCGTCGACCATGACCGTCAGCTCAATGGGCGTGTACTTGGGCATTCTTTGTGGTGCCATGGTGTTTGTGGTGCTGGTGCGGTGTGTGTTGTGTAATGTGCAGGGGGTTTGTGGTGCCGGTGTTTGGTGGTGGTGGTGGTGGTGGTAGTGATGTGTGCGTTTCTGTGGTGTGCTGCTGTCCTTGCTGTGTCACTGTGTCCTCTCCTCTCCTCTCTGGTTTGCAATGTAGCAAGGGGTTGTGGTCTGTGGGAGTGCTGCTTTTGTACTCACCTATGTGGGTGTGTCCTCATGGTCTGTTGTTTTCAGGTGTGTTGTGTCTGGTGTTCTGGCCTTTGTATTTTTTGTTTGTCCGGGGGGTGTTTTCGGGATGTGTACTGTGCTTGTGTATTTGTGCGTGCCTTGCTGTGTGGACTTGTTGGCCATGTTGTGTGCTATTGGTTTTGTGAGCGGATGGTTTCTGTGCAGGTACGTGGGCGCCATGGCTTCTGCCGTGTCGATTCTCATCGGCGTTCTTTGCGCTGGCGGGCGGTATATTTGTGGTTTTTCCGCGCTCATGGCGGTGCGATCGTAATTTCACGTGCGGTGTGTCGGCCGTGAGGGCGGGCGGTTTTGTGTTGTCGTGCGTGTTTCCGTCCGTGGCGGGCGGTTTTACTCCGACTCGGACGTTGGCGGGCGGTATTTTGTGTGTTTTTTCCGCCGATGGCGGTTTTCGGTTTGTGTAATCGTAATGGCGTGGTCGGTGTTCAGACGGTGTGTGCGGGCGGATTTTTGCCGCTTCCATGCCTGGCGGATTTTTTTACGCCGGGTATCGTAATGTGCCCCATATTTATTTATTTATTAATATTTTTTTAATTGAGATTTTATAATGTCTTTTTTATTTTTTGGGTAAAGTTTAGGTGCGGGTTGTGGGGTTTATAGGTGTAAAGGGTGGGATGTAAATTATTTTTAATTATTTAATAATTAGTTGTTAATTAATATTAACTAATTAATTGATAATTATTTATGGTAATTGTGTAATTAATTTTTAGGTGCGGTTTGTGGGGTTTATAGGGGTAAAGGGTGGGGAGTCATTTATTTTTAATTATTTAATAATTAGTTGTTAATAATATTATTTAATTAATTGACAATTAATTATGGCAATTGTATAATTAATTTTAGGTGCGGGTTGCATGGTTTTTAAGGGTAAAGGGTGGGAAGTAATTCTAAAAAATTTATTTTTAAATTAATGATTAGTTGACAATTAATATTAATTAATTAATTGATAATTAATTACTGTAATTGTTTAATTATTTTTTTGGGTGTGGGTTTTGCGTTTAAATGGGTGAAGGGTGGGAGTAAATTAATTTTACTTACTTTATAATTAGTTGTTAAATACTATTAGTTATTTAATTGAAAAAGTTTTTTAATTTTGTAATTAATTGTTTTACAGTTTAATTTTAGGTGTGGGTTGTGGGGATTATAGGTGTAACGGGTGGGAAGTTAATTAAATTTGATGTGTTTAATTAATAATATTTGTTTAATTGATAATTATGTTAATTATGCAAATATATTTTCGATGTGGGTTGTGAGTTGTGTGGTGTTATAGGGTAGGAAGTAAATAGACTAAATTTATATAATAAATAATGTTTTTGTTAATAAATAATTTCTAAATAATAATATTTTTTTGTTTGAAAATTATTTTTTTATTTTATTTAATATAATATTTGTTGGTATTAGTGATATGTATTTAACATTATAATATATGTTTTTTAAATATTAAATATATTTTTATTTTTAACATATTTATATATTTTTATTTACTTTAAAAAAACATTTTTATTTTGTTGATGATATTTTGTTTGTTTTTAATTTTGAACTGACTGGAGTGAGAATAGTAAATTTTACCCCTCCGCAAACCAACACTTTCTCTATTGATGCACTCACTAGAGTGGGAATAGTAATTTTTACCCCTCTGCAATCCAACACTTTCCCTACAGTTGCACTCATTGGAGTGGGAATAGTAATTTTTACCCCTCTGCAATCCAACACTTTCCCTACAGTTGCACTCATTGGAGTGGAAATAGTAATTTTTACCCCTCCGCTATCCAACACTTTCCCTACTGCTGCAGTCACTGGAGTGAGAATAGCAAATTTTATCCCTCCGCTATCCAACACTTTCCCTACTGTTGCACTCACTGGAGTGGGAATAGTAATTTTTACCCCTCTGCTATCCAACACTTTCCCTACTGTTGAAGTCACTGGAGTGGGAAATTTAAGTTTAAAGGTTTTTAAATAGTTTAATGTTTTAATTCATAATAGAATGTTTTTTTAAATAGATTTTATGTTATTGGGATATGTATATATATTTTTATTTGTTAAATGTATATATAATTTTAGAATTATAAAATACATCAAAATTATTACTTTGATAATAATAAGTAAGTATATATAGATTAATTATTATATATGTGCGTTTAACTTTTTTAAATTAAGTTTGCTCTATTTGTTAAAACGTATATTAAATCTCATTATTTTTTTTTAAATGAATTTTATTCTTTGATATATTTCATATTGATTAATTTTATTTATATATATATATATATATATATATATATATCCAGAGTTACCGTTGCCTATAACGTCTTCTGACAGGAACGGATACGGACCACAAAGTAGGTGAAAATTATTTATTGCTCGTGCAAGTCGCCATGACGCGTTTCAGCCCCTCCACGGGCCTTGATCACATGACATAGTTTGGTATCAGTCATTGGCTTATAAAGTGACTAGTGCAAACGTAATGATTAACACATGATTTTCAGTTAACATGGACGAAAGACTACATAGTGATTCATCGTGTATTTGTCCTATTGAGAATTACCGAGTTGTACTGGTTAATCAGTCAAATTCAAATATATGAAAATTACATTACGTTAAAATTGTATAAAAGAATAAAATTGTGCAGAGGTTCTAACAGTGCAAAAATAGTGCTAAAGTGCTTACGTGAATGTTATATTAAAACCAAATTTACCAATGTTGTATTTCAAGGTACTAGTCTTCTTATTTTAAGTAATTACGTTTTTCATACGCATTTGCCACTGCTAAATTGTATATGTACATTCATGGTACTGGAACCCCAGTATCCAGCTCTGAGGTAAAGCATTTACAGTGGTGGTCTTCATCTCTCTTTTGATCACAATAATTGCAGATTTTATACTCTCAGTTTAAATACTCAGATTGATTGAATATCAAGCATAGTGGAGCAGTTAGATGTTCACGATTGTGATTATGGGAGTCATAACAATGAAATTGTCATCGTTGACATTTTTGTGATCCATATAAATATAAATACACATTGTAATAAATATCATATAAGCAATACAATACAATCCATAATAGATACAATTTGCTTAAACATTTATGTATGCATCAATAAATAAATATGTATAGTTAAAAACCAAAATGCCAATAAATATCCAATAAATATAAATAAGATCCACAATCAAAAATCACTGATAAAACAAAATTCCTAAAATTATTTCTAAAACCTCACCACAATGTATCGGCATGGAATAAATAATTAAAGACATGTATAAAGATCCTCTGTAATGTTTAAACCCGATGGTTGTTTGGTATTAAGTTCTAGTATATATCTGGTCTCCAACTGGCGTAATCTATGCTCTCTATTGCCACACCTTCTGCTAGGTGGTACTGAATCTATGACAAAATACCTGTGATCCTGACTTTTAGATTGATGTTTATTCTTGAAATGGAGAGCTATCGGGTAAGTGTTGTCTTGGTTATTAATCGCTCTCAGGTGCTGAAGTATCCTTTTGTGCACTTGTAGCTTTGTGCTTCCTACGTATTGTAGGTTGCATGGGCATGTTAAGACATACACTGCAAATTCTGTCCTGCATGTAAGTAATTTAGATATTTTGTAGCTTCTGTCACTGAAAGGAGTGGTATAGGTCATTTTGTTGTCACCTTGTTGGCATGCCTTACATGTTTTACATTTAAAAAAACCTGTATGAGTTTGCAGCCAACTTGTTGCCTCTATGATCTCAGGACTTGTTTTAACTAAGTCGTCTCTCATTGATCGACTCCTACTGTATGTTATAGATGGTCTTTTAGGCAATATATGGCCAATCACTGGATCATTAAGAAACATAGGCCAGTTGCGGGATATTATAGATTGGATCTTTTTGTGTTGCTTACTGTATTGGATTATAATCCTAAACTCTTTTTTGGTTCCCTCAAAATGAGTTTCTGTTCTGAGTGTGCTTGCGTCACCATTAGCAGCTAATTTTTCAGTTAACAGCTCTTGTCTGCTCTTTCGCATAGATTTAGTAATAGCATTGTTAATTACCTGTTCTGAGTATCCCCTTTCCAGAAATCGTAATTTGCTATCTGTCTGAGCTTTTATTAGGTCTCTTTCTTTACTATGGATACGCCTCAGCCGAAGCATTTCCCCGTAGGGGATACTGGTCACTAAGGAGCCGATTCCGATTCGGGCCGGAAATCTCTCCGACCGAGCTGGACTCGGAGAGATTTCCGACCGAATCGGACTCTAGCAGTCCGACCGAACGAGTACGATGCGCACGTATGCTATCGGACTCGATTCGGTCGGTCTCCCATTGAAGTCAATGGGAGCCAGTCGTACGACGCGTACACGGGCTCCCATTGACTCAATGGGCACGACGCGAACAAGGGCGCCCCCTACAGCGTGTTCGCGTCGATGCGGGTCGCACCGTACATGCACGTGTAGGGGGGACCCATGGCTCTCCCCTGTGTGCGACTCACATGCCTACGCTTCCAGGGGGGTCCGACACGGACCCCCAAAGTGCGGCTCCGACAGCTCCTTGGAGCCGGACTGCGCGAGTCGGTCGGGGCGGTCGCGATGCGCATCGTACTTACCCGGCCGGGGAACGTCTCCATAGCGCGGTGCGAGTCGTCCCCGTGCGAGTCGGTCGGAGCGGTCGGGTCCTGCGAACGAGTCGGTCGGAGATTTCACGAGCGCACGCATCGTACTCGCTCGCCCGGACGCACGTATGAATCGGTCGGGAAATAGGGCTCTGAATCGGATCCGGTAAAGCCGAATCCGATTCGGAGCCCTACCGGCCGAGATCGGAATCGGCCCCTTAATGTTTGACATGTGAGCTGCTGGCATGGAGTGTTAAATTCCCAGCCGTTTCTTTACAATATAGTTTCGTTTCTATCTTGTTCTCATCTAAGTAAACCTGTGTGGCAAGAAAAATAACTGTGGTGGTGGTGATATCCGCAGTAAAATACAAATTTAAATCATTTACATTTATGGCTTGTACAAACTCCTGGGCCTCACTGGCATTGCCATCCCATATGACGAACAGATCATCTATGAAACGCAACCATAATTTTACCTTGGTTGCCATTATTTCTCGGTATTTGGTCATGAGGACCAGCTCCTCCCACCAGCCCATGTGTAAACACGCGTAGCTGGGAGAGAAGCTGGCCCCCATCGCCACACCCCTAGTTTGTCTATAAAGAAGATTGTTAAACATAAAGATGTTGTTCATCAAACAGAAATCAACCATTTCAATTAACATCCTCTTGTGGTCTTCTGTGTTGCCCATAGTATTCCCTAGAAAATGGTGCAGAGCTCGCAGTCCATCTGTATGTTGAATGCTAGTGTAGAGCGAGCTAACATCAAGGGCTATAAACAAATAACCTTGTTTCCATTTAAAATCTTTGAGTTTTCTCAGAAAGTCACTAGTGTCGCTCACATATGATGGCAAAGCCTTTACCAGATTTTGAAGGAAGAAATCCACATATTGGGATGTATGTTCAAGTAGCCCATTCCTGGCTGATATTATTGGTCTGCCTGGTGGATGTACAGGGCCATAGATATATATGTGACTTTACTTTTGATTTTCTCAGGAACTACTGAACGGATTTACACCATTTAAGCAAAAGGCACGACACTGAACCAAGGGCTACCTCTTTGCCAAATTTGGTGTAATTCCGTGCAGCAGTTCGGGCTGTAGCCGCGATGAACGGTTCCTATGGAAAAATGAATGGGGATAACGCGTTTTGGGACCCCCCTTTTTTCTCGGCTCCCGCTTGACGAATCACCCGAAACTTTCAGGATAGGAGCGGAGCGGAGCGCCCCAACAAGTTGGAAGCTTTCGCGAAGATTCGTCAACCGGCGCCAACGTTATTTCAAATAGAATGTTGCGGATTTCCTATGGAAAATAGGTCCTAACTATAACTATCTACTGGCGACCGCCAGTAGATAATATATATATATATATATATATATATATATATATATATATATTTTCACTGAAAAAACCATAGGTTTTAGGGACAGTTATAGTTAGTTGGACATTGCACTCGTACAAAACCCGTGAAATTCCCCCGTTATAGTTAGTTCAGCTAACTATAACTCGCGCCCCGCAATGCACTGCTGATGACGTCACATATTACATCACTCATGACATGGTCAGTGACATCACTGATGACATCACTGATGACATCTCAAATGACATCACTGATGACATCACTGATGACATCATCCAGTGACTGTGTGTTTCTGTAAAGTTTAATTTTGTTTTATATATATGCCAAGCTGTATTGAGGAATGAGTGGGTGTATAAGTGTCTGTATGGAGGATTTAGTAGGTACGTGACTGACTGTATAAGTGAGTGATTAAACGTATCTTACTGAATGCATGGGTTAGTGACTAAACTGGGTGAATGTCTGAATCCGTCTGTCTGTTGCTGTGTAAGTGGCTGCATGGGTTTGTGAATAGCTACATGAGTGTCTATATGAGTTATTGATTGGTTGTCTGAGTATCTGTATGTGTGCCTGAGTGTTTGTGTGGGTGGGGTGTGTGCGACTCTGTGCATAGATGTGTGAGTGGGTGATTCACTGGGTGGATGGTTTCAAGAGTGCATCTGTGATAGACTGTATGGGTGGGTAAGTGTGTGTAAGAGTGTGTTAGTGAGTGAATGTATGTCCCAGTGGTACATGTGTGAGTAACTACATATGTGAAAGGCAGTATATATGTGTGTTGGAGTATATAAATGGCTATAAGTGAGAGTGTGTGATTGTGAGAGTGGCTGTATGGATGAGTGTGTGCTTGTATCAGTGATTGTATAAGAGCGTAAAAATGTGCTAGTATTTGTATGAGTAAGTGAGCTGGTGTGTGTATGACTGTATAGGTGAGTAAATGGCAGTGTGAATAATTATTTGCATGACTGACTAGGTGTGTGAGTACCTCTATGGATGAGTGGCGGTGTGTGAGTGTCTATATAGGAGTATGAGTGCATATGATAGTCCTGTACTGAGTGACCGTAAGTTTGAGTGACTGTACGGGTGAGTTAGTGGATGTGTGTGTAGACCTAAGAATCAGTGAGTGGGTATGTAGTTATTGGTGTTGGAGTGTCTATTGTTTTGCGAATGGTAGTCTGTAATTTAGAGTGGGTGTATCAAAGGTTATATTAGGGTGTGAGGAGGTGCATCAGATTATCACGTGGATGATGTCATCAGTGATGTCATCAGTGATGTCATTTGAGATGTCATCAGTGATGTCATCAGTGATGTCACTGACCATGTCATGAGTGATGTAATATGTGACGTCATCAGCAGTGCATTGCGGGGGCGCGAGTTATAGTTAGCTGAACTAACTATAACGGGGGAATTTCACCGGTTTTGTACGAGTGCAATGTCCAACTAACTATAACTGTCCCTAAAACCTATGGTTTTTTCAGTGAATTTCAAAGGTTTTTTAAATGCTCATTTCTAACTATAACGTGTCTGAAACCTATGGTTTTTTCAGTGAATTTCAAAGGTTTTTTAAATGCTAATTTCTAACTATAACTGTCCCTAAAACCTATGGTTTTTTCAGTGAATTTCAAAGGTTTTTTAAATGCTAATTCCTAACTATAACATGTCTGAAACCTATGTTTCTTTTCAGTGAATTTCAAAGGTTTTGTAAATGACAATTTTTAAATGTATTAATTGTTATATTTATTTTTTGGATACTGATTTACTACATTTTTTTAAACTATTTATTTTTAGATATATAAAGGCCCATTACGATACCCGGCGTAAAAATATCCGCCAGGCATGAAAGCGGCAAAAATCCGCCCGCACACACCGTCTGAACACCGACCACGCCATTACGATGACACAAACCGAAAACCGCCATCGGCGGAAAAATCACACAAGATACCGCCCGCCCTCGTCTGAGTCGGAGTCAAACCGCCCGCCACGGACGGAAACACGCACGACAACACAAAACCGCCCGCCCTCACGGCCGACACACCGCACGTGAAATTACGATCGCACCGCCATGAGCGCGGCAAACCTACAAATATACCGCCCGCCAGCGCAAACAACGCCGATGAAAATTGACACGGCAGAAGCCATGGCGGCCACGTCCCTGCACAGAAACCATCCGCTGACAAAAACAATCGCACACAACATGGCCAACAAGTCCACACAGCAAGGCACGCACAAATACACAAGCACAGTACACATCCCGAAAACACCCCCCCTGGACAAACAAAAACTACAAAGGCCAGAACACCAGACACAACACACCTGAAAACAACAGACCATGAGGACACACCCACATAGGTAAGTACAAAAGCAGCACTCCCACAGACCACAACCCCTTGCAACATTGCAAACCAGAGAGGAGAGGAGAGGACACAGTGACACAGCAAGGACAGCAGCACACCACAGAAACGCACACATCACAACCACCACCACCACCACCACCAAACACCGGCACCACAAACCCCCTGCACATTACACAACACACACCGCACCAGCACCACAAACACCATGGCACCACAAAGAATGCCCAAGTTCACGCCCATTGAGCTGACGGTCATGGTCGACGAGATTATCAAGGTGCACCCACAAATCTATGGGAACCTGGTCCAGCACACACCACTAGCCACCAGAAACAGAATGTGGAACCGGATCGTAGACCAGGTCAATGCAGTCGGGACCCTGCCCAGGAACAGAGTAGAAATTAACAAACGGTGGAATGACGTCAAAAGCCTGGTCAAGAAGAAGGAGGGCAAAAACAGAGAGCTGGCTGCCGTCACTGGCGGAGGGAATCCCGCGCTGTTCAAGACCTTCAAAGCGTGGGAGGAGAAGGTGCGAGTCATCATACATCCGGAGATCCTCACCGGATTACCAGGGGAGTGGAGGCTGGTAAGTACAAACTAATGTATACCAGCACACCGCTATGTACTCACATGCACTACCACCATGCCACAGCTCCCAGGGACGAACACCCCCATGTCCAGCACACAATACACAACACATCACACACACATGCAACAGACACCACCACACACAGCCCAAACCTAACAACTGTAAGATACGTGGGGGCATGTGTACACTCAGCCAGCCACGTAACCACCAACAGGTCCCCAAGTATGCCAGAAGCGCCACAACGAGCACCCACCACACCCATGTGTCCGCCATAGCTGCACTAACCGACAAGTAACAGGTAAGTGGCAGGAACACAAAGTGCAGTGGGTGGGAGGGTGGACAGCTCAAGTACAACACACACCAGGCCCCTAGTCCCACAGCACAGCAAGGAGGAGCATCCCCCACACCCCACAGCCACGTGTCAGCCACCGCAGTGCACACCGACAGCCGAAAGGTAGACATCACGGTCCACAACAATCGGTGTCAGTGGGTGTCCAGCCATCACCACGACCCACAACACCGCCCCCACCCCCACAGACCTGCAACATGGAGCACCCCCGCTTAGAACCATGTGGCATCCAGTACAGTGCACGCACGAACAACCTGCAGGTGGGAAACTGGACAGGGCTGGATTACTGGAGGCATGAGGACCGTAACACGACCAACACATGGGACATGTCACGTAGCAGACGAACACGCAGCACCGCCCACTGTCGCGAACAAGTGAACAATGTGCACACGGACATGAACCACAGACTCACACCCCACATGACCCATCACAGACACAGCAACACCCAAGGAGCCACGTCTGCATGCACAAGCCACACTGAATATAGTACCACACGGCAGCCACTGTGCAACCCATCACACACAACCGAAACACCATTGAAGTCCTGTCCATGTAGCCCCTACTGCCTGTCAACTACACACCCCACAACTACGCCTATGTAAGACAAACAACACTAGACGCAACAGAGCGGAACAACATAAATGCACACGAACACCACTGAACCCATCAAACACACAGACACACCATGCACATACAACATACCATCCATCCCATCCGTCAGCCCCAGTCTCATGAAAGGCATGTCATCCGAACAGCTGCCACACATACAGCAGTCACGCTAAGATACATGCCCATGACCAACCATGTGCCAGAAGTCAATGAAGCGCACGCCACACTGTGAGCAACAACACACAACATGGGCCACACCCCCCCGAGCACTGCAGTGATGCACATGGCACAGGGCAGCACGCACACCAAGGAGATGGGACAACTGCAATACGTCGGGTGGCACACAACCATCACTCACTCATAACGATGCGTCCAATGCCATGTCCAGTAATCACAACAGACAGCAAATATGCAGGGCATGTCAGGCATGCACACACCTCAGACCATGCACTGTCATGCTGCCACAACACAAGTCACGTTCGGCACCCATGGCTCACAGCATGTACCCCAAAAGCATATTCCATCCCAAATGCGTTTCTGGGGCATGACCCCCATGTTGCCATATGCGTTCCTAAGCGTTCCATTTGAACCCCAAAAGCATATTCCATCCCAAATGCGTTTCTGGGGCATGACCCCCATGTTGCCATATGCGTTCCTAAGCGTTCCATATGCACCCCAAAAGCAAAGTACAAACCAGACCCAGGATGGGCCTGGAGCCCGCATACACCAGAGTCACAATAAGTAGGAGCACAGCAACACACCCATCGGCATAGCCAATCCGTCCCATGCCACATGTGCACAGCACACAGTCCCATTGCCAAGCACACACAACAACAGATTGTACAGCCACACACCCGCCTCCGGGACACACGTGCACGAGAGTGCACGAACGGAGAATGTCAGACAACCAATACAGACTTCGCCAGGTGCAACACAATAACAAATCTCATTCTCTCCACAGGTAACGAACTGCTGGATGCTGGGGATGGAGACAGCAGCCAGCACAGCCAGCCTACAAGCCCCCAACGAGGACACACGGATGTGGAGGATCTGTCCTCCTCTTCGGACACGGACCACCAAGCAGGCCCATCTAGTGTGGCAGGGCCCAGCCGCTCCCCAGGACCCCTCCTACCCACCAACCCATCATCCAGGGCTGCTGAACATTCCCAGCCCCCTGCTGCCACTGTCGTTGCGGCCACACCCACGGTCATTGCGGCCACACCCACGGGCATTGCGGCCACACCCACGGTCATTGCGGCCACACCCACGGTCATTGCGGCCACTACCACTGCCGCAACCGCCACCACGTCTTCGCTGGCCCCAGCCCCATCGCAGGTGGTGGCCCGGACAACTGGATCCACCCTGGGAGCCAGGGCGAGGACCGTGGTGAGCAATGTGGCTAGTGGGCAGGCCGGTGGCAGCAGGACTGGTAGGAGGAGGAGGGTCAGGGAAACGCCAGTCTCCCCTGGGAGCCATGCCCTGCCTCAAATGGCCAGAGTCCTTGGGGCCTATGAAGAGGCCCAAGGACAATGGGCCAGGTCTGCTACAGACACGCGTGAGGTGCTGGGGGTGCTGAGGTCCATGGACGCCCGTATGGGCCAACTCGTGGACCTCATGGGCCAGCTGGTGGTGGCGGTGAGGTCACAGCCAGGGACAGCAGCTCCCCTCCGCCACCACCTGCCGGGGCGCAGGGTCGAGCAGCAGTGTCCAGTTCCCCTGCGTCCACAGCCAGTGAGCACACCTCAACCACCAGCAGGTCGCAAGCAGGCACCCCCTCGCAAACGTGGAAGGGGCCGTCCGAAGTGGAAACAGATCTCCCGGGAGGACTTCGCACGCTCCAGACGCAAGTGAGGCAGCCAGCCAGCCTTCCTTGACCATCCACTGAATTGACTTGGACTACGATCCCACTCCACACAGCCATCTGGATGGCATGTGTGTGTTGGACTATGGACATAGAACCAGTGGGTACACCCTGAGCATCACGCAGCCATGACCGACAGCTCATTGTCACTGCACGCACCACTTTTGTCATCACCTTACACACAACTACATGTCACAGTTTGAAATAAATGCACCTCTTCCACAAACTGCTGTCTGTGCCCTGTGTTTTAATTGTATGCAATACAACGGCCACCTTGAGCGGAACGGCACCTGATGCGTGGCATGGCAATGGAACCGGAGGGCCTGTAGGGACCTAGGGGTGGGAGACAGAACAGGAGCACATTCAATGAGTGTGTCACACACCCATCACACAGTACATGTCAACAACTACAAGCAATGTACACACATCGCACAGAGCAATAGGGCACAATGCCACAGCCAACATCAGTGGCATACTAACCTGGGCATGGAGCGTTGACACACAGCACGCAGTGAACAAAAGGCCACCCTGACACAGCACACACACACCTGCACAAATACAGACACATCAGCCGTCGTACATGGACACTCACCGTCAAGTGAAGTAGCGGGCGATGAGCTGCTGGCGCACATTCCCAGCTTCCTCCTCTCCGCTGTCCTCCTCACTCGAGCTGTCCTGGTCTGCGGGCTGGGGCCCTGGTTGATCTCCGTCATCCACGATGAGGGGATCTGCTTCCGAATGGCCAGATTGTGCAGCATGCAGCACGCCACCACTATCCGGCACACCTTCTGTGGGGAGTACGCCAGCGCACCCCCGGTGCGGTCCAGGCACCTGAACCTGGACTTGAGGAGGCCAAAGGTACGCTCGACCACACGTCTGGTCCTCCCATGTGCCTCATTGTAGCGATCGTCTGCTGGGGTGCGAGGATTCCTCAATGGACTGAGCAGCCATGCCCCATTCGGGTACGCAGAGTCACCTGGGTGTGAGGGACACAGAGAACCGTTGCTATTCCAACTGGACAGGGGACAGCATCGCACAGCCAGCACGCTACACCACTCCACATACTCACCGACAATACAGCCACGATCCTGTTGCAGATTGGACATCAGTCGTGGCAAGATGCTGTTGCGCATTACGTGTGCGTCATGGGCCGAGCCTGGGAACTTTGCACACACGTGGGTTATCACCATGTCCGCAAGGCACACCACTTGCACATTCAGGGAGTGCGTGTGCTTCCTGTTGCGGTACAGGTGCTCAGTGGCCTGTGGTGGAACAAGGCCAACATGTGTGCAATCAATGGCACCAACGACGTGTGGGATCCTGCCAAGGGCATAGAATGCACCCTTCACTGCCGCCAATTCACGAGCCCTGGGGAATCTGATGTACCTGTTTCGGTACAGCATCATGGCTGCCAGTACATCCCTCAGCACCTTGCTGAACATGGGCTGGGACATCCCTCCTCCACTGCCCACTGTGTGCTGGAATGACCCAGTGGCGAAGAAATGCATGGCGGCCATCACCTTAGCCGTGGGGGTGAATGCTGTCGGATACACCCTGCGGGGACGGAGATGGGGTTCCAACATGGCACACAGTCGATGCAGGGTTGGCCTGTCCAGCCGAAACTTCCTTATGACCTCAGTATCGTCCATGTCCGCCAGCAATTGGTATGGGCGGTCAATGTTCGGTCTCCGCCTAGGGAAGATGGCAGTGGACACATGTCAAAGCAACACAACACATAGCAATTTCGCATTCACATCACTGACATGACTGAGCAAGCACATGAGTCACAGCCCAGCTGTCAAGCAGGGACGGCACGGCCACAATACACTTACACAGGTCTCCCACCAATGGCAATGGCTAGTGATGCAAACCACTGCCATGAGCATGCACATGGGGATCTAGGCCCCAATGACTTGCGGGGCGTGCTGATGGGGACTGACTGCATATTCGTCAAGCGGCAACGCCACGGCAACATGAATGTCTGCTGAGCATGGCACTGCTTCCGAGGCTGGATGAGTATGGCACACGACGACGACGATGTGGGCACAGGCTGAGCGGCCAAAACAAGTGGGACCTGTGGCACGAGGGGATATGAGACAGTAGTAGGTGTCAGCACTGCACCCTATGTACAGCACTGTACGGATCACACCTCCCGAAACATTGACAGGTGTCCACATTGACAGCCCCATGCCAAGACGGCTGTGTGCTTGCAGACACACGTCACAGGTGAGAGGTTACATTGCACGTGCCAGGTGGCAGACGTACATAGTGGGAGCTGGCATGTGTGTGCATGTGTCTCCTGTTCAGGATCCACCAGATGGGCGCTGACTCTGTACTGACCATTGGACACAGCATGTTCCGTGGAAGGCTTGTGTGTGTGGGATGGTGGCACTGGATGTGCCTCCGTTGGGTGGGGGGCCATGCACAGGGCGGGTACGTCGATGATTGCGCATTGTTGGTCACGGTGGGTGCACCCACTCAGATGTGTTGCCCTGTGTTCAATTCCTATGTCCGCATGATGATGGACTGTAGATGTGGGCAGACTACACATTGGTCGATGTGCTGTCAATATGCATGTGCCTTCACACCAGGCACAGCTGCCCCTGCACATGTGACCCCTGCTGGACTCGCTGCTGGGTCTGTGGAGCTGATGCACCTTCTGTGCGTGGGGCGGACAGCTCTCCTCACTTCCCTCATTGCGCATGTCATGACTTTGCCGCAGGTGACATGGATCATGGAGGGCCCACATGTACGCGTGGGTAGGCTACACATGATTGTTCACTGGTCGCCACCCCCAGTCAGTGTTTCGAATGGGAAGGTTGTTGTGCTGGTGGTATATTCGATGTGGCGGATGGGCGGGCCTAGGTGCGGGCTTACATTCCGGACATGGGGGGTAGTTGGATTGGCGACTAGTTGCATTACACACGGGACACGTCTCTTCCTTTCCACATCTGGGTCATCCCTTGTACTCACTGACAGTGATACAGTCATCTTCGCCCCAGCCCTCATGTCCTCCCCTCGCTCCCCCAATATGCATGTGCACCTGCGAGGCTAGCGCTTGCACAGGCAGCCCCAAGCTCGCACCAGAGAGGGCAAGGAGTGTATGTGTGGGTCCAGTTGCACGAGTGGGCTGTCTCAGGGTATGATGTGTGGCGGGACGCCGTCCACCTGCGTGGTGCCCCAAATGGTGACTCAGCCTGCATGGACTATGCATCACAGTCTTCGCCTTCCGGATCCGCCACCTGCGACACCCAGTGGCTGTGGCTGCCCTTGCGGCCAGGCCGCGTCCGTCTGTAGCTGATGGCCCACACATTCACTCTTTGGCCTCTCTGGGGAGGGCTCGGGGGTGGTGGCGCACGCGCTTGCACTTAGTCGCAATGGCATGTGGCGTGGTTGGTATAATGGGCAATGGATGGGATGGTGCGAGCCACCTCCCGTGACGTCAGTGCTGCTCATGCTGTGGTGCGTCCCCCTACACTTCCATTTGACTTGTGCCATGCTACACGTTGAGGTTCTATTGCCTGCGTAATATGACCAGGAGGGGCGCGAGGAGACCTCTCACACACCATGCTCCACTGCCATCCCGTGCCCTGTATCGCCTGTGCGGATTGACTATGTTGGGGTTACACCTGGTCGACTGGGGCTGTGTGTGCCTTGTCAAGGGGCATGGCGGGCGCACAACAGGATCCAGCTTGTCCACGGAGGGTGGGCTGACGTGTGCGCCTGGTACTGCATTGTTCGTGTGCCCGGCTGCTGTGCACACACGTGTTCACTTCCCCCCGACAGGTGTCCTCTCACAATGCCCAGGGAAGCGGTGGTGTACTGTTCATGACCCCTCCCAACACGGCGTGCTCCAACTTGGCATGTGCGCATCTACCCGTCACACCCACCCACCTGAGCACTGCGTCCATACGACTTCACACGACACATGTGTGTCTTCCACAGTTGTGCTACTCATTTGCGTTGACATCCAATACCAGTGGACTACATGGTCATGTCACGACTGCCGTGTACTTCACATACTCTCATCCTCTCTCATTCGTACTTGTGAAATGAGTCAGCGGAGACAGTTTTGGTTTCAAACATTATATTGAGTCTTCTGTCCTCTGTGATGCAGTATAGTGGACACTACTGGCAGCGGAATACATGTTGAGGATATACTGAGCATGATTACAAATGGGATAGGGTGTAGGGTTACATGTGATTGGCTGTTGCATGTGGGATGTGGGCTTCAGAGTTACATCTGCTTGGCCAAGGCTGTGCTAATGTACATTTACGTATAGCTGCGGAGCTGCGGACTTTGACACAGACGGTATACAAGTAGCCTACCAGACCGCTTGGCATCATGGGCACAGTCCATCTCAGTTCCATGTGACAGGTTTGCTGCGGTTGTCCTCATGCACGCGTGCATGTGAGATGACATCAGGGCATGTGCTTGCGTGCATGCAGCGGCGTGCCACTTGTTGTTGCAATGTGGTGGTTACTGGACATGTCACAGTCACTGGGGTCGTGTTGTTGTTGTATGCACTTGTCGTCCATGCAAAGGTCCTGGTATGGGATTCCCGGGGCGGGGGTGGGAGGGGTGCAGCACCCACAGACTCCAGGCGACCTATTCATGTCCACTGAGCTGTGTGTGTGTCCATGGGCGCTGGATCCATGTCGTGTCCTGGTTGTTCATGCAGTTCCGTCCATGTGGGTGCGATACACAGACCCCATGCCACTGCCTCCCACGATGCATGCGGTGTTCCTGGATGTGATGGGGAACAGTGTGCATGTCCCGGTCATATCCGATGTCATGGCGATGTCGTTGATGGTGTGGTAATTGTTGCCGGTCGTTTGGTATGGCTGTTGTGGTGGTGACTGGCCAGTCCGTGTGGGAGCTAAGCATGGGTGCGGGGTTGGACATCATAGGTCAATTGGGGAACTTGCGTTGGGGTCCGACGAATTTACAGGTTGTCAGGTATGCGATGCCGTCCAGCAGGGCTTCCATGTCATTGGTGGTATACATGTTTGCCAGCCAATGTAGCGGATGGTGGCTGTCAAGGTGTTGTTCGTAAGTTGTCCCTTGGAGGAGCATGATGGGGCATGCTGGGTGACATTCAATGTAGCTGTGCTCGATGATCTGTCGTGTGGAGGCACAGTGGTCCCATTTCAGTGCGGGTCCGATGTTGGCCACATACGCCATGCCCCCATAGGCAGAGCAGGCCCTGTCGTGTGCGTCCAGAGGGAGGAGTAGTGGTAGCAGGTCCGCCTTTAGACATGCCGGGTTGGAGAGACACATCTCCACGGGATGCTGGTAGGGACACCTCCGACAGTAGAAGACGGGTATGACGCAGCTGAACAATGTGATGCGGTAAGTCAGTCGGTAACTTACGTTCAGCAGGGACAGGAGTTCGCATCCCAATATATGTATCAGGTTGGTTTTGTACAGCTTGACCTGTCCGGCGTAGTTGGGTAGGTGTGTTGCGAGTGCCATTTTGCAGCGGTGCGTTGTGGTGGCGTGCTCCGGCTGTGTGTGCAGTCTGCAATGTGCACGCTCCGAGGTTGCTGTGAGCTCTGTGTAGTCGTAGGGAGACAGGACTTGTGTTCTGTTGGCTTGTGCGGAGGACACGGGCCCTCATCGCACATGCTTCTCAGATAGTTCAAGGTCAGTGATGTGTGACTCCTTCCAAATAACTTGCATGGGGCCGACATGGGGGAGTGTTTTCTTTTTTCTTTCCCGTCCGTAGTGTTCTTCTGTGATATGCGCTATCTGCCCTGTGGTCGGTCTCCTCTGCATGCCTGTGTTGGTCTTTTATTGGACAATGGCTGTATTCACCGGCTTCTTTCGTAGGGCTGTGGTTTCGGAGTTGGAATGGAAGGTCATTCAGTGCTGTCTGCTCTCCCTTGTGTGGGCGGCAGGCTGCCTTTCCGCTCTGCGTTGGGCCTTGTGTGTGAATGTTATTCTTGGGCTACCTGTTGTCGGTCCCCGGGCTCTTTGGTGTTCCGTTTTGTATGTCTTGTTCATGTGTGCAGGGTGGTATGGTTGTTTCAGTGTGGTACTGGCGTTCCTCTTCCCGAAGGGGCCCTGCTTCTCCTAGTTGGTGTTGCCGCCACTGTGTGCTTCGCCATGTTTGTTACACTGGGGTGTGTCCTGCTGTTGCGTGACTTCACTGACATGTGTGCGTCGGTTGTGTGACGTTGGGTGTTGACCGTGAATTGGGCGTTGGGGACATGTCTGTGGCAGGCATGTCACGTGTCATGTGCGTTCGGGGTGGGGCTGGTGTGTGTGCTGCTTGGTTGTGTCCCTGTGTCTGTGTGCGACGCATGCATGGCGCTGCGGTTGGCCTCTGCGTTGTGCGCATGTGTGGCAGCGTCATCGCCGCTTTGGGGCTGTGACGGGGTGGTTGGTTCCTAGTCCCAGGTGGTGTGTACACATGTGTTACGAGATGTTACAATTTGGCCTGTGTGTCATATGTGGATGCTATGGTAGATGTGTCGTGTACACGTGGGGGTGGGGGGTTGTCCGCTTTTTCCGCCCTTGCACTGTGTGCGCTTTTGCGTGCACTTGTTGTGTGTGTGCCTACCTGCGTCTTTGCGGTACGTTGCGTCCTTGGTGGTGCATCAGATAGAGCATAGGGAGGGCCTGCAGTGCTGGATTCATGCTCGGGGGTGCCGCTTCTTCGGTGTCCGTGCTCGGCGTTCGTGTTACCGCTTCGGTTTGACGTACGGTGTCTCTTAGCCGTGGGATCAGTTTGTTTGCGGCATCGTAATTTGTACGCCGGGCGGTACGTGTTTCGTCGGACGGTGTGTGTCAATTGGGCTGCGCCGCTACGTGTACGGGCGCACTTTGATGGCGGATGGTGTCGCTGGCTTGCCGGCGGTGTTTGGCTGACTTTTCGCATCGTAATCGGGCGGGCGTGTGGACTGCTGCGTGCGGACGGTAACTGGTGGTTTTTGCATCCGCCAGCACGGCGGTAGTGCTTCCGCCCGACATCGTAATGGGCCCCTTTATTTTTTAAATTACATTGTAATTACATTATACATTACATTACAAAATATACTTTCTCAGAATGAATTACTTTAGTTTTAATACTTTGCAAAAAGGCAATAGACTTTTAAGTACAGTAGTTACAGTTGTTGCAATGGGCAACACAATTTCAAACACAATGCAACATTGCAACATAGAGCTCAACGTGAATTTCTAGTTAAATTCAATTAGTTACTTATGGATTACTTTTCTAACCACAGGACTGGATCCTAGATTCGGTCCTGGGACATCTCCTGTAAACAGTTGAGTAAAAGCGTTTTGGTTACAGTAGTGATTTTTAAGGAATATTATTGTATTTTAAAAGTTGACACTTAGAAACTTTTTCACATAGAATCACCAATGTTATCCTACGGGAGGAAATTCACTTAGCAGGTAAGTAGTGTTATCGTTACTTTTTCTTACTCAGGGTTGGATCCTGGATCCAGCACTGGTGCATCTCCTGTAAACAGTTGAAAGAATGCGTTTAAGTCATACAGGCGATTTTTAAGGAATATTTGTAGTTTGTGAAAATCGACACTTTGAAACTTTTCTGCTGAAAACCAGACAATGGATTCCTATGGAAGGAAATATAAGTTACTGGTAAGTACGGTTAGAATTACTTTTCAGGGTCAGTGCTGGGCTAAAAGATGCAGCACTGGGTTCTCTCCTGATAACAGGTGAGTAAATCGGAATTCGTAGTTCGGTTGATTTTAGAGGAATATTATAAAGTTCCAAAACTGCACACTTAGAAGAATTTCCAAGTGAAACCAGTCAATGTTAGCCTATGGAAGGAAATTCAAGTTACTGGTAAGTACGGTTAGAATTACTTTTCAGGATCAGTACTGGGCTGAAAGATGCAGCACTGAGGTCTCTCCTGATAACAGGTGAGTAAATCGGAATTCGTATTTTGGCTGATTTTAGAGGAATATTTGTATGTTTCAAAAATCGACACTTAGAAACTTTTTCAGCAAAAAGCAGGCAATGATATCCTATGGAAGGAAATTCAAGTTACTGGTAAGTACGGTTAAAATTACTTTTCAGGATCAGTACTGGGCTGAAAGATGCAGCACTGAGGTCTCTCCTGATAACAGGTGAGTAAATCGGAATTCGTAGTTCGGCTGATTTTAGAGGAATATTTGCACAATGGTGAAGGAAGGGGGTGGGGCCTGAGGTGACCTGTCTGCAAACACACCCAGTGGCGCGTTTTAAGTTGGAGAATTAATTCCTTCTCAATCCCGAGGGTCCCTAGGGGCCAACTAGCCCACCAGATACCTCTAGTATGCCCCAAACAGCTGCGTTGCAGAGAGGTGTTCAGAGGCCACGCCCCTTTTACAACACTCTGCAACGCAGCTCCGTGGCGCTTACTGGAGGTACCTGGTGGGCTAGTTGGCCCCAGGGACCCTCAGGATTGAAGGGGATTTAATTCCCCATCTTAAAACGCGCCACGGGGCCTGTTTGCACACATGTCACCTGAAGCCCCGCCCCCTCCCTTCACCACTGTGCAAACGCGCCCCATGGCGTGTTTTAAGTTGGGGGATTAAGTCCCCTTGAATACTGAGGGTCCCTGGGGGCCAACTAGCTCACCATGTACCTCCAAAAAGCGCCACAGAGCTGCGTTGCAGAGAGGTGTAAAAAGGGGCGTGGCCTCTGTACACCTCTCTGCAACGCAGCCCCTAGCGCATACTGGAGGTTCCTGGTGGGCTAGTTGGCCCCAGGGACCCCCAGTATTGAAGGGGAATTTGTTCCCCATCTGCAAACGCGCCAGGGGCGCGTTTGCAGAGTGGTAAAGGAAGGGGGCGGGGCCTGCGGCCCGATCGTTTTTTTTTTTTTTTTTTTCCCCAAGGGGGGCTGTGTGGCCCCCCTTACTTTTTCCTATTTTTGGGCCCTGGGGACCCCATCCCCCAGGGCCTTATCCCTTTTTTTTTTTTTTTATTAAACGGGAAGGGGGCCGCGTGGCCCCCTCCCATGGCCGAATCCGGCCCCGGGGACCCCATCCCCCGGGGCATGGCCACACTTTTAAATAAATTTTTAAGGAGGGGGGCTGCGTGGCCCCCCTCCTCAGGCCTCCTTTTGCCCCGGGGACCCCATCCCCCGGGGCAGGCCTTTATTTTTTTTTTAATAATTATTTTTTGGGGAGGGGGGCCGCGTGGCCCCCTCCCGAGCCACTACTTGCCCCGGGGATCCCATCCCCCGGGGCTGGCCCTCTTCGTTGGGGACTGTGGGGGGTCCCCAATCCCCCCACAGTCCCGCCGGCTCCCCGCGTCCCTTGGGAGCCGGCATTGCTTTTCCACATGGGGAGCTGCTAACATGCAGCTCCCCGGGTGGAAAAGCAATTTGCTTTGGATATTGGAAGCGAGAGCAGGTTTCCTGCTCTCGCCTAATATCCAAAGCAGTTTGCTATGACAGGACGGGAGCCGTGAGGCTCCCGTCCTGTCATAGCAAACTACAGTGTCCCGGGGGTAGGTAGTTGCTGAGAAAATCAAAAGTAAAAACACATATATATCTATGGCCGCGGAGGGTCCGCGCACCCTCCGATGACCAGCTGTATGATAATTGGCTGTCAACACTCCAAACCAGGAAGTGTTGGCAGCCATCTTGTGACTCGGTAGAACCGAGTCACAAGAAAACAGTAAAAACAATCGCGCAAAATGCAAAAAGGGGGCAGGGTAGAAACACCCTGACCCCCTAGGCCTGCTCAGGGGCCAAAAAAAAAAATATATATTTTTTTTAAATCGGCAAAAAATGCGCTGGGTGCGCGGATCCTGCCGATAAAAAAAGAAAAAAACGAAGCGCGGTGGGCCAAGTCCCGGGGGCATGCGTGGTTTTCAATTTTATGTATGGGGGGCCTTAGAGGCCCCCCCAAGCCCCGGGGACCGCCACCCCCCGGGGCTTCTTTTTTTAAATAAAAAAATACCTGTGTGGGGGGGCTCCAGCCCCCCCACATGCCCCGGGGACCGCCACCTCCCTGGGGCACTAATTAAAGAAATGTGGGGGTCCGTTTCAAACCCCCGAAGCCCTGGGGACCACCACCTCCCCGGGGCTTTGTAGATGGTGGGAGGGGGGCCGCGCGGCCCCCCTCCTGGAGCCTGTGGTGGCCCTGGGGACCGCCACCCCCCAGGGCCAGCTCCTGCAGTGTCCCGGGGTGCCTACCCCCGGGACACTGCTGTTTGCAATGACAGGGCGGGAGCCTCGCGGCTCCCGCCTTTCATTGCAAACTGCTTTGCTTCATTGAAGCGAGAGCAGGGAAACCTGCTCTCGCTTCAATGAAGCAAAGCTGATTGCTTTTCCATAAGGGGAGCTGCATGTCAGCAGCTCCCCTTATGGAAAAGCAATGCCGGCCCCCGCAGGACGCGGGGAGCCGGCGGGACCGTGCGGGGATTGGGGAACCCCCACGGTCCCCAACGAGTGGCCAGGCCCCGGGGGATGGGGTCCCCGGGGCCATTAGTGGCCCGGGAGGGGGGCCACGCAGCCCCCCTCCCCCCCCCAATTTTTTTTTTTTTAAATTAAAAAGGGGCAAGGCCGGCCCCGGGGGATGGGGTCCCCGGGGCCTTAAATGGCCTGAGGAGGGGGGCCACGCAGCCCCCCTCCAAAGATTTTAATTTTTAAAAAAAGAGGGCATGCCCCGGGGGATGGGGTCCCCGGGGCCAATAGAGGCCCAGGGAAGGGGGGCCACGCAGCCCCCCTCCCATACAAAAAAATAAATAAAAGACCGGCATCGTGCCGGAGGCCCCGCCCCCTCCCTGCAGCAGTCTGCAAACGCGCCCCCTGGCGCGTTTTAAGAAGGGGAAGTAATTCCCCTTGAATACTGGGGGTCCCTGGGGGCCAACTAGCCCACCAGGAACCTCCAGTATGCGCCAGGGGGCTGCGTTGCAGAGAGGTGTATAGAGGCCACGCCCCTTTTTACACCTCTCTGCAACGCAGCTCTGGGGCGCTTTTTGGAGGTACATGGTGGGCTAGTTGGACTCCAGGGACCCTCAGGATTCAAGGGGACTTAATCCCCCAACTTAAAACGCGCCACGGGACGCGTTTGCACGGTGCTGAAGGGAGGGGGCGAGGCTTCAGGTGACATGTGTGCAAACAGGCCCTGTGGCGTGTTTGAAGTTGGGGGATTAAATCCCCTTCAATCCTGAGGGTCCCTGGGGGACAACTAGCCCATCAGGTACGTCCAGAAAGCGCCACAGAGCTGCGTTGCAGAGATGTGTAAAAAGGGGCGTGGCCTCTGAACACCTCTCTGCAACGCAGCTCCCTGGCGCATACTGGAGGTACAGGGTGGGCTAGTTGGACCCCAGGGACCCTCATGATTCAAGGGGACTTAATCCCCCAACTTAAAATGCGACACGGGGCGCGTTTGCACAGTGGTGAAGGGAGGGGGCGGGGCTTGAGGTGACATGTGTGCAAACAGGCCCCGTGGCGTGTTTGAAGTTGGGGGATTAAGTCCCCTTCAATCCTGAGGGTCCCTGGTGTCCAACTAGCCCACCAGGTACCTTCAGTAAGCACAACAGAGCTGCGTTGCAGAGAGGTGCAAAAAGGGCGTGGCCTCTGAACACCTCTCTGCAACGCAGCTCTCTGGCGCATACTGGAGGTATCTGGTGGGCTAGTTGGCCCCTAGGGACCCTCGGGATTGAGGAGGAATTAATTCTCCAACTTAAAACGCGCAACAGGGCGTGTTTGCAGACATGTCACCTCAGGCCCCACCCCCTTCCTTCACCATTGTGCAAATTTTTCTCTAAAATCAGCCAAACTACGAATTCCGATTTACTCACCTGTTATCAGGAGAGACCTCAGTGCTGCATGTTTGAGCCCTGTACTGATCCTGAAAAGTAATTTTAACCATACTTACCAGTAACTTGAATTTCCTTCCATAGGCTAACATTGACTGGTTTCACTTGGAAATTCTTCTAAGTGTGGAGTTTTGGAACTTTATAATATTCCTCTAAAATCAGCCGAACTACGAATTCCGATTTACTCACCTGTTATCAGGAGAGACCTCCGTGCTGCATCTTTCAGCCCAGTACTGATCCTGAAAAGTAATTTTAACCGTACTTACCAGTAACTTGTATTTCCTTCTTAGGAATCCATTGTCTGGTTTTCAGCAGAAAAGTTTCAAAGTGTCGATTTTCACAAACTACAAATATTCCTTAAAAATCCCCTGTATGACTTAAACGCATTCTTTCAACTGTTTACAGGAGATGCACCAGTGCTGGATCCAGGATCCACCACTGAGTAAGAAAAAGTAACGATAACACTACTTACCTGCTAAGTGAATTTCCTCCCATAGGATAACATTGGTGATTCTATGTGAAAAAGTTTCTAAGTGTCAACTTTTAAAATACAATAATATTCCTTAAAAATCACTACTGTAACCAAAACGCTTTTACTCAACTGTTTACAGGAGATGTCCCAGGACCGAATCTAGGATCCAGTCCTGTGGTTAGAAAAGTAATCCATAAGTAACTAATTGCATTTAACTAGAAATTCACGTTGAGCTCAATGTTGCAATGTTGCATTGTGTTTGAAATTGTGTTGCCAATTGCAACAACTGTAACTACTGTACTTAAAAGTCTATTGCCTATTTGCAAAGTATTAAAACTAAAGTAATTCATTCTGAGAAAGTATATTTTGTAATGTAATGTATAATGTAATTACAATGTAATTTAAAAAATAAAATATCTAAAAATAAATAGTTTAAAAAAATGTAGTAAATCAGTAGCAAAAAAATAAATATAACAATTAATACATTTAAAAATTGTCATTTACAAAACCTTTGAAATTCACTGAAAAAAACCATAGGTTTCAGACATGTTATAGTTAGGAATTAGCATTTAAAAAACCTTTGAAATTCACTGAAAAAACCATAGGTTTCAGGGACAGTTATAGTTAGTTGGACATTGCTCTCGTACAAAACCCGTGAAATTCCCCCGTTATAGTTAGTTCAGCTAACTATAACTCGCGCCCCCGCAATGCACTGCTGATAACTGTTATATCCTGACTTCTATGCTATGCATCCCTGCTTGTAGAATCTTAGTGATGTCATGTCATGGAATGTTGTGACTCAAATGAGCCACAGTTGACTGGGCTGAGCTGCCTGCTGGGTGCTCCTGGTGGGGTCTCGTTATGGTCTTGTCCTGGTCTTGTTATCATCTTGATGTGATCCTGAATAAATCTACTTGAATCATACTAACCTGCGTGGACTCAATGAGACATTTATTTCATTTACAAATTGACTTTAACCACGCATGGCATCAGTTATATTTCGTGTTTCATAACACTCCGCATTTTGTATTCAAAATGGCTTTGACCACGTTTGCCATTAGCAAGTCGTGTTTACAAAAGTGATGATTGTCCACTTTATTCTTTCATATGTCATGAGTTCCTACTCATATGTGTGTTAAGTCAACACACTTACATTACTCCAGTTCTACCCTGTCCCAGGGGATCCTTGCATAGGTTACAGTCCTATTGCATTAGTGCGGGTTGCTACCCATACGCTTTCAAATGTACCCGTATACAGGGTGTGTCCATGCGAAGGTTACAGTCCTTTCGCATTAGTCAATTTGCGGGTTCCTACCCGTACTCTTTCAAATGTACCTGTTTACAGGGTGTGTCCATGCGAAGGTTATGGTCCTTTCGCATTTTCATATGGGTTCCTACCCATATCTGTGCCAAAAACTTGTAGTGATTGAGTCCACGCAGGTTAGTATGATTCAAGTAGATTTATTCAGGATCACATCAAGATGATAACAAGACCATGACAAGACCCTCTCAAGACCCCACCAGGAGCAGCCAGCAGGCAGCTCAGCCCAGTCAACTGTGACTCATTTGACTCACAACATTCCAAGGCGAGTAATCACTGTAAGATTCTACAGGAAGGGCATGCATAACATGGAAGTCAGGATATAACATATTCCCCTTTCTCCCAAATAAACAAAAGAACAACAATGAGAGAACAACCATCGAAAGAAGAGCAACAAGAGCGAAATCAAGAGACAGAGAAGAAAGGAAGCAAATATAGAAACCATCCTCCCTTCTATACACAACAGAAAAGAAGAAAAAAACAACAACGTCAGACAGAGAAGAAAAGGAAGCACAAAAGACTGCCCCAAAGCACACCCACTGGCCAGAACAGGAATGAATGAAGGCTGAAAATAGAAAACTAACAGAACACAGGGCTACAGGCTGCGACGAACGCAGAGGAAGGAAACACGACAGAAAAGCAGAGGAAAGCCCAGAATGCACAAGAGACACGAGAAGAAAACCTAGGAAGGAAAACAAAAATGAAGAGAGAAACAAGAAAGATGAGGAAGGATAGAGGAAACTCCTCACCAAAACACCATTATCAATACATAGTGAAGCATAAAATGTAAAGATAACAGTGTATATGAACAATAGCAAATAAATAAAATCAGAACAAACATAGCGTCACTACCCCTAGTGGTGATGACACATAGAAAACGAAAAGGGGTTGAGTGACGTGAGCAAAACGATATGGGAAAGAACCTAAATATTTAATGCAAAGGGACTGACACCCTTGCATAGCTCCCAGGAGGGAGGTAGAACAGAGTTGTGCACAAAAAAATACTCCCCATACACACCCTATGTAGGGTAAACAAATAAAACGAGAGGTGTCCGTGTATGGACAACTAGTGTGGAGCTTCCACACTGTGCACTAAAGCAACATAAATGTTAGCTTTTCGGGTAGGAACCCGAATACATGGGTAGGAACCCGTGACTTAAATTTGGGTAGGAACCCGAATTAAATGGGTAGGAACCCATGACTTATCTCTGGGGAAGTGCTGTGCCTTCAGTGAGGGTAAGCCTGACGCTCTTCAAGTCTCTCCACGTCTCTACGCTTTGTGCTGTGCCTTCAGTGAGGGTAAGCCTGCCTTTCACCAACGTCTGCACTCTACTTGTTTTGTGCTGTGCCTTCAATTGCCACACATGGTCGCCTACACTGTCTGGTAAAGAAGTGTGCTATTTTGTCTGCACCTCTCTTGACATTAACCTCTCTCAGTTACTCAACCTGTGTGGGAGAGTCGTGGTCTGACAGCTGGGATTTTCCCTCAATCGTACGTGGGACTGTATCGACATGTGTACTAATTGGGGTAAGAAGAGTGCTACTGGCTCAAATCTACATTGTTTTTTTTTTCAAATGGTGATGCTGCGTGAATAATCTTCTACAACTGAATTAAGCTCAAGGTCATTTGCGCTCTGCCTGCTTGGTTTATGCTGCTTACGTGTTGCTTATATACTCACAGCCCCATGTGAAAGTGCGCAGTCTGCCTATCTAGTTTATCGTACCAGAGACTGTCTTTCTACGTTTGTCTGTGCACCGTTTAAAATTGGCACGAGACCTCCATCTCATGACCTTCAGGGCAATTGAACCGTTACCTGCCTTTACAAATTTGTCTCGAGCTGACATGCTGAGCGCGCGCACTCCAACCTGTCTCTGCTTTTCTCCCCGATGTCTCCATGGTTCCCCTCCGACATTCCGGACCTTCTCTCACGTCATTGCTTCAATGCAGTTCATCGCTGCTGACAGACGCTCTCCTGCACAGATGAGCCTAGAGCCACCCGGCTCACCGTAAATTTGCGTGCCGCCATCTTGGGATTGCAGAATCTCCGGTGTGCATATTCTTTGTTACCGGGCCGTGTCCATGCTTTGCCAACCATCTGTTTTATTCTGGCTGTCAATAAAGTTATGGGAGCGTCGTTGTTATGAAGCATCTACGTTTTGAAGTTACCTTCGCCAGCTTCAGTCACAGTTCTCGTCAGAACAGTCTCCTCTCCGTGGATGTGTCGTAAGGACTTGATCTTCTCTTCCTCGCTGATTCTTGGTTTGAACTTTGTTTAGAGTTCAGATTACACTGGACTTTGCTTGCAATTTGAGTGATGCCAACCACGTACTCCTTAAATGGGGAGAACACGATTGAAATGATTATCGGAGCGGCGGTGATGTTACAACATGGACAGTGAATTATTTTATCATTTTTTTTTGCTCAAGTGCAGCGTCGAAATGGAACTGTGGGGTGAGATTTTGTTTTGCGCAGCTTCTATTTTTAAGTTATCTCTACCAGAGTTACGCTGCTATCTAGTGGCCAAGATTGGTATTTGTCTGGTTCCTGTTTTCAAGTATTGATGGCATTTCTATGTTTCAATTTGGAAGTTCCACTTTCAAAGCTCTGTGTACTTTGAGACAATCTTTTGATGAGACGTTTATTTCATTTACAAATTGACTTTAACCACGCATGGCATCAGTTATATTTCGTGTTTCATAACACTCCGCATTTTGTATTCAAAATGGCTTTGACCACGTTTGCCATTAGCAAGTCGTGTTTACAAAAGTGATAATTGTCCACTTTATTCTTTCATATGTCATGAGTTCCTACTCATATGTGTGTTAAGTCAACACACTTACATTACTCCAGTTCTACCCTGTCCCAGGGGATCCTTGCATAGGTTACAGTCCTATTGCATTAGTGCGGGTTGCTACCCATACGCTTTCAAATGTACCCGTATACAGGGTGTGTCCATGCGAAGGTTACAGTCCTTTCGCATTAGTCAATTTGCGGGTTCCTACCCGTACTCTTTCAAATGTACCTGTTTACAGGGTGTGTCCATGCGAAGGTTATAGTCCTTTCGCATTTTCATATGGGTTCCTACCCATATCTGTTTTTTTCGTATGGGTTCCTACTCATATCTGTTTTTGACATCACTCAACCTCTTTTAGTTTTCAAGATGTTAACTTTACAAGGACTATTGTCTCTATGGGTTTTAGTCCCATCTGTTACTGTTCCATCCCTGTCTTTGAAGGGTTTGTTTTCGGGATATAGTCCTCCCGAACTTAACATTTTGTTTTTTTTGAAAAATTAACATGCACTGTTGTCTCTACGCTATTTTCTCATTGTATTGATGATGGTGTTCATTTGGAGTGAGGATCATTTGTTTATTTGTCCTCATCTTCCTTGTGTTCTTTCTTTATTTCTGTTTCCTTCCTGATGTCTTCTTCCTGTGTCTCGTGTAGATTCTGAGTTTTACTCTGTTTTTCTGCTGTACTTCCTTTATCTGCTTTCCACATCCTGTAGTCCTGAGTTTTGTTGGTTCATTCCTCTTCTGCCTCCTTGCATTCCTGTTCTGGCCAGTGGGTTTGTTTTGGGACAGTTATTCGTGGTTCTTTCTCTCGTTTTTCTTCTTTTGTGTACAGAAGGGAGGATGGTTCATATATCTTGGTTTGCCTCTCCTGTTCTTATATCTTGGCTTTGCTTCTCTCTCATCCTTTGTGGTTGCTCTCTTCTTTCTTTGCTCTTCTTTCGATTTTGTCGCAGTTTGGTTTGCCTCCCTTGTTCTCTCTTGGTTGTTCTTTTTGTTTATTTGGGAGAAAGGGGGATATGTTATATCCTGACTTCTATGCTATGCATGCCCTGCTTGTAGAATCTTAGTGATGTCATGTCATGGAATGTTGTGACTCAAATGAGCCACAGTTGACTGGGCTGAGCTGCCTGCTGGGTGCTCCTGGTGGGGTCTCGTTATGGTCTTGTCCTGGTCTTGTTATCATCTTGATGTGATCCTGAATAAATCTACTTGAATCATACTAACCTGCGTGGACTCAATCACTACAATGACGTCACATATTACATCACTCATGACATGGTCAGTGACATCACTGATGACATCTCAAATGACATCACTGATGACATCATCCAGTGACTGTGTGTTTCTGTAAAGTTTAAATATGTTTAATATATACAGGGAAAGGCGTATTGAAGAATGAGTGGGTGTATAAGTGTCTGAATGGATGATTTACTAGGTGCGTGACTAACTCTATAAGTGAGTGATTAAACGTATCTTACTGAATGCATGGGTTAGTGACTAAACTGTGTGAATGTCTGTATCCGTCTGTCTGTTGCTGTGTAAGCGGCTGCATGGGTTTGTGAATAGCTACATGAGTGTCTATATGAGTTATTGATTGGTTGTCTGAGTATCTGTATTGGTGCCTGAGTGTTTGTGTGGGTGGGGTGTGTGTGACTCTGTGCATAGATGTGTGAGTGGGTGATTCACTGGGTGCATGGTTTCAAGAGTGCATCTGTGATGGACTGTATGTGTGGGTGAATGTGTGTTAGTGAGTGAATGTATATCTCAGTGGTACATGTGTGAGTAACTACATATGTGAAAGCCAGTACATATGTGTGTTGGAATATATAAATGGCTATAAGTGAGAGTGTGTGATTGTGAGAGTGGCTGTATGGATGAGTGTATACTTGTATCAGTGATCGTATAAGAGCGTAAGAATGTCCTAGTATTTGTATGAGTAAGTGAGCTGGTGTGTGTATAACTGTATAGGTGAATAAATGGCAGTGTGATTAATTATTTGCATGACTGACTAGGTGTGTGAGTACCTCTATGGATGAGTGGCAGTGTGTGAGTGTCTATGTAGGTGTATGAGTGCATATGATAGTCCTGTACTGAGTGACCGTAAGTATGAGTGACTGTACGGGTGAGTGAGTGGATGTGTGTGTAGACCTAACAATCAGTGAGTGGGTATGTAGTTATTGGTGTTGGAGTGTCTATGGTTTTGCGAATGGTAGTCTGTAATTTAGAGTGGGTGTATCAAAGGTTATATTAGGGTGTGAGGAGGTGCATCAGATTATCACGTGGATGATGTCATCAGTGATGTCATCAGTGATGTCATTTGAGATGTCATCAGTGATGTCATCAGTGATGTCACTGACCATGTCATGAGTGATGTAATATGTGACGTCATCAGCAGTGCATTGAGGGGGCACGAGTTATAGTTAGCTGAACTAACTATAACGGGGGAATTTCACGGGTTTTGTACGAGTGCAATGCCCAACTAACTATAACTGTCCCTAAAACCTATGGTTTTTTCAGTGAATATATATATATATATTATCTACTGGCGGTCGCCAGTAGATAGTTATAGTTAGGACCTAGTTTCCATAGGAAAAGCGTTTTTTCTTTTCCCAATAACTTTGGCGCCGGATGACGAATCTTCGCGAAATTTTCAAAACTAGTGGGGCGCTCCGGTCAGCTCCTATCCTGAAAGTTTCAGGGTGATTCGTCAAGCGGGGGCCGAGAAAAAAGGGGGGTCCCAAAACGCGTTTTCCCCATGTTATTTCCCATAGGAAACTTTAGACACGGCTACAGCCCGAACTGCTGAACGGAATTACACCAAATTTAGCAAAAAGGTAGCCCTTGGTTCAGAAAGCGCCCTTTTTTTTAAATGGTGTAAATCCGTTCAGTAGTTCCTGAGAAATTCAAAAAATAGTTGTCAAAAAACTCAATTTACCATAGGAAACTTTAGACACGGTTACAGCCAAAACTGATGAACGGATTTACACCAAATTTGGCAAAAAGGTAGTGCTTGGTTCAGAAAGCACCCTTTTTTTTAAATGGTGTAAATCCGTTTGGTAGTTTTCGAGATATTTAAGGGAAAAAATCTTTATATATCTGGGCGGGACCTAACTACACAAGCACGAGCTTGGCGCTAATTGGCTGCCAACACTTCAATCCAGGAAGTGTTGGCAGCCATCTTGGTGCAATGCTTTTTAGGTCTCGCCTAGCGACGCAGCGCATGCGCTGCCCACTACACAAACACCACTACACTGCCCTAAACCCTAAAACACTACCCCAGCACGACCCCCTACACTGCACGAACACCACTTCACTGCCCTAAACCCTAAAACACTACCCCAGCATGACCCCCTACACTGCCCGAACACCACTGCACTGCACTGCCCTAAACCCTAAAACACTACCCCCAGCACGACCCCCTACACTGCCCGAACACCACTGCACTGCCCTAAACCCTGAAACACCACCCCCAGCACAACACCCTACACTGCCGGAACACCACTGCACTGCCCTAAACCCTGAAACACCACCCCCAGCATGACCCCCTACACTGCCCGAACACCACTGCACTGCCCTAAACCCTGAAACACCACCCCCAGCACGACCCCCTACACTGCCCGAACACCACTGCACTGCCCTAAACCCTGAAACACTACCCCCAGCATGACCCCCTACACTGCCCGAACACCACTGCACAGCCCTAAACCCTGAAACACCACCCCCAGCACGACCCCCTACACTGCCCGAACACCACTGCACTGCCCTAAACCCTGAAACACTACTCCCAGCAAGACCCCCTAAACTGCCCGAACACCAGTGCACTGCCCTAAACCCTGAAACATCACCCCCAGCAAGACCCCCTACACTGCCTTAACACCACTGCCCTAAACCCTGAACCACCACCCCCAGCAAGACCCCCTACACTGCCCGAACACCACTGCACTGCCCAAAACCCTGAAACACCACCCCAGCACGATCCCCTACACTGCCCGAATACCACTGCACTGCCCTAAACCCTGAAACACCAGCCCCAGCAAGACCCCCTACACTGCCCGAACACCACTGCACTGCCATAAACCCTGAAACACCAGCCCCAGCACGACCCCCTACACTGCCCGAACACCACTACACTGCCCTAAACACTGAAACAACAGCCCCAGCAAGACCCCCTACACTGCCCGAACACCACTGCACTGCTCTAAACCCTGAAACACCAGCCCCAGCACGACCTCCTACACTGCCCGAACACCCTGCACTGCCCTAAACCCTGAAACACCACCCCCAGCATGACCCCCTACACTGCCCGAACACCACTGCACTGCCCTAAACACTGAAACACCACCCCAGCACGACCCCCTACACTGCCCGAACACCACTGCACTGCCCTAAACCCTGAAACACCACCCCCAGCAAGACCCCCTACACTGCCCGAACACCATTGCACTGCCCTAAACCCTGAAACACCACCCCCAGCAAGACCCCCTACACTGACCAACACCACTGCACTGCCCTAAACCCTGAAATACCAGCCCCAGCACGACCCCCTACACTGCCCGAACACCACTGCACTGCCCTAAACCCTGAAACACCTGCCCCAGCACGACCCCCTATACTGCCCCAACACCACTGCACTGCCCTAAACCCTGAAACACCAGCCCCAGCATGACCCCCTACACTGCTCGAACACCACTGCACTGCCCTAAACCATGAAACACCAGCCCCAGCACGACCCCCTAAACTGCCCAAACACCACTGCACTGCCTAAACCCTGAAACACCACCCCAGCAAGACCCCCTACACTGCCCGAGCACCACTGCACTGCCCTAAACCCTGAAACACCACCCCCTTCATGACCCCCTTCACTGCCCCAACACCACTGCACTGCACTAAACACTGAAACACCACCCCCCCACACCACCCCCTACACTGCCCGAACACCACTGCACTGCCCTAAACCCTGAAACACCACCCCCAGTAAGACCCCCTACACTGGCCGAACACCACTGCCCTAAACCCTGAAACACCAGCCCCAGCACACGACCCCCTACACTGCCCGAACACCACTGCACTGCCCTAAACCCTGAAACACCAGCCCCAGCACGACCCCCTACACTGCCCGAACACCACTGCACTGCCCTAAACCCTGAAACACCAGCCCCAGCACGACCCCCTACACTACCCGAACACCACTGCACTGCCCTAAACCCTGAAACACCAGCCCCAGCACGACCCCTACACTGCCCGAACACCACTGCACTGCCCTAAACCCTGAAACACCACCCCCTGCACGACCCCCTACACTGCCCGAACACCACTGCACTGCCCTAAACCCTGAAACACCAACTCCCGCACGACCCCCTACACTGCCTGAACACCACTGCACTGCCCTAAACCCTGAAACACCATACCATGCACGACCACCTCTAATGCCCGAACACCACTGCACTGCCCTAAACCCTGAAACACCACCCCCTGCACGACCCCCTACACTGCCCGAACACCACTGCACTGCCCTAAACCCTGAAACACCAGCCCCAGCACGACCCCCTAAACTGCCCAAACACCACTACACTGCCCTAAACCCTGAAACACCACCCCAGCAAGACCCCCTATACTGCCCGAGCACCACTGCACTGCCCTAAACCCTGAAACACCACCCTCTTCACAACCCCCTACACTGCCCCAACACCACTGCACTGCCCTAAACACTGAAACACGACCCCCCACACGACCCCCTACACTGCCCGAACACCACTGCACTGCCCTAAACCCTGAAACACCACCCCCAGCAAGACCCCCTACACTGCCCGAACACGACTGCCCTAAACCCTGAAACACCAGCCCCAGCATGACCCCCTACACTGCCCGAACACCACTGCACTGCCCTAAACCCTGAAACACCAGCCCCAGCCCGACCCCCTACACTGCCCGAACACCACTGCACTGCCCTAAACCCTGAAACACCACCCCCTGCACGACCCCACACCACTGCACTGCCCTAAACCCTGAAACACCACCCCCTGCACGACCCCCTACACTGCCCGAACACCACTGCACTGCCCTAAACCCTGAAACACCACCCCCTGCATGACCCCCTACACTGCCCGAACACCACTGCACTGCCCTAAACCCTGAAACACCACCTCCCGCACGACCCCCTACACTGCCCGAACACCACTGCACTGCCCTAAACCCTGAAACACCATACCATGCACGACCCCCTCTAATGACCGAATACCACTGCACTGCCCTAAACCCTGAAACACCACCCCCTGTACGACCCCCTACACTGCCCGAACACCACTGCACTGCCCTAAACCCTGAAACACCACCCCCAGCACGACCCCCTACACTGCCCGAACACCACTGCACTGCCCTAAACCCTGAAATACCACCCCCTGCATGACCCCCTACACTGCCCGAACACCACTGCCCTAAACCCTGAAACACCAGCCCCAGCACGACACCATACACTGCCCGAACACCACTGCACTGCCCTGAACCCTGAAACACCAGCCCCAGCACGACCCCCTACACTGCCCGAACACCACTGCACTGGCCTAAACCCTGAAACACCAGCCCCAGCACGAGCCCCTACACTGCCCGAACACCACTGCACTGCCCTAAACCCTGAAACACCAGCCCCAGCACAACCCCCTACACTGCCTGAACACCACTGCACTGCCCTAAACCCTAAAACACCACCCACAGCACGACCCCCTACACTGCCCGAACACCACTGCACTGCCCTAAACCATAAAACACCACCCCCAGCACGACCCCTACACTGCCCGAACACCACTGCACTACCCTAAACCCTAAAACACCACCCCCAGCACGACCCCCTACACTACCCGAACACCACTGACCTAAACCCTGAAACACCACCCCAGCAAGACCCCCTACACTGCCCGAACACCACTGCACTGCCCTAAACCCTGAAACACCACCCCCTGCACGACCCCCTACACTGCCCGAACACCACTGCACTGCCCTAAACCCTGAAACACCACCCCCAGCACGACCCCCTACACTGCCCGAACACCACTGCGCTGCCCTAAACCCTGAAACACCACCCCAGCACGTCCCCGTACACTGCCAGAACACCACTGCACTGCCCAAAACCCAGAAACACCACCCCCAGCATGACCCCCTACACTGCCCGACCACTGCACTGCCCTACACCCTGAAACACCAGCCCCAGCACGACCCCTACACTGCCCGAACACCACTGCACTGCCCTAAACCCTGAAACACCAGCCCCAGCACGACCCCCTACACTGCCCGAACACCACTGCACTGCCCTAATCCCTGAAACACCAGCCCCAGCACGACCCCCTACACTGCCCGAATACCACTGCACTGCCCTAAACCCTGAAACACCAGCCCCAGCACGACCCCCTACACTGCCCGAACACCACTGCACTGCCCTAAACCCTGAAACACCACCCCCTGCACGACCCCCTACACTGCCCGAACACCACTGCACTGCCCTAAACCCTGAAACACCACCCCCTGCACGACCCCTACACTGCCCGAACACCACTGCACTGCCCTAAACCCTGAAACACCACCCCCTGCACGACCCCTACACTGCCCGAACACCACTGCACTGCCCTAAACCCTGAAACACCACCCCTGCACGACCCCCTACACTACCCGAATACCACTGCACTGCCCTAAACCTTGAAACACAACCCCTGCACGACCCCCTACACTGCCAGAACACCACTGCACTGCCCTAAACCCTGAAACACCACCCCCTGCACGACCCCCTACACTGCCCGAACACCACTGCACTGCCCTAAACCCTTAAACACCACCCCCCCACGACCCCCTACACTGCCCGAACACCACTGCACTGCTCTAAACCCTGAAACACCACCCCCCACATGACCCCCTACACTGCCCGAACACCACTGCACTGCCCTAAACCCTGAAACACCACCCCCAGCAAGACCCCCTACACTGCCCGAACACCACTGCCCTAAACCCTGAAACACCACCCCCTGCACGACCCCCTACACTGCCCGAACACCACAGCAGTGCCCTAAACCCTAAAACACCACCCCCAGCATGACCCCCTACACTGCCCGAACACCACTGCACTGCCCTAAACCACCACCCCCAGCACGACCCCCTACACTGCCCGAACACCACTGCACTGCCCTAAACCCTAAAACACCACCCCCAGCGTGACCCCCTACACTGCCCGAACACCACTGCACTATCCTAAACACTAAAACACCCCCCAGCACGACCCCCTACACTACCCGAACACCACTGCACTACCCTAAACCCTAAAACACCCCCCAGCACGACCCCCTACACTACCCGAACACCACTGCACTACCCTAAACCCTAAAACTCTCCCCCAGCACGACCCCCTACACTACCCGAACACCACTGCACTGCCCTAAACCATAAAACACTCCCCCAGCACGACCCCTACACTACCCAAACACCACTGCACTGCCCTAAACCCTAAAACACTCCCCCAGCACGACCCCCTATACTACCCAAACACCACTGCACTGCCCTAAACCCTAAAACACTACCCCAGCACGACCCCCTACACTACCCAAAGACCACTGCACTACCCTAAACCCTAAAACACTACCCCCCGCACAACCCCCTACACTACCCAAAGACCACTGCACAACCCTAAACCCTAAAACATGACCCCCGCACGACCCCTACACTACTCAAAGACCACTGCACTACCCTAAACCCTAAAACATGACCCTCTACACTACACAAACACTGCTGCACTACCCTAAACCCTAAAACACTACCCCCAGCACGACCCCCTACACTACACAAACAACACTGCACTACCCTAAACCCTAAAACACTACCCCCTACACTACACAAACACCACTGCACTATCCTAAACCCTAAAACACTACCTCCAGCACGACCCCCTACACTACCCAAACACCACTGCACTACCCTAAACCCTAAAACACTACCCCCAGCAGTACCCCCTACACTACCCAAACACCACTGCACTGCCCTAAACCCTAAAACACTACCCCCAGCAGTACCCCCTACACTACCCAAACACCATTGCACTACCCTCAACCCTAAAACACTACACCCAGCAGTACCCCCTACACTACCCAAACACCACTGCACTACCCTAAACCCTAAACCACTACCCCCAGCACGACCCCCTACACTACCCAAACACCACTGCACTACCCTAAACCCTAAAACACTACCCCTGCACGACCCCCTACACTACACAAACACCACTGCACTACCCTAAACCCTAAATCTACCCCCAGCACGACCCCCTACACTACCCAAACACAACTGCACTACCCTAAACCCTAAATCTACCCCAGCACGACCCCCTACACTACCCAAACACCACTGCACTACCCTAAACCCTAAAACACTACCCCCAGCACGACCCCTATACTACACAAACACCACTGCACTACCCTAAACCCTAAAACACTACCCCAGCACGACCCCCTACACTACCCAAACACCACTGCACTACCCTAAACCCTAAAACACTACCCCCAGCACGACCCCCTACACTACCAAAACACCACTGCACTACCCTAAACCCTAAAACACTACCCCCAGCATGACCCCCTACACTACACAAACACCACTGCACTGCCCTAAACCCTAAAACACTACCCCCAGCATGACCCCCTACACTACACAAACACCACTGCACTACCCTAAACCCTAAATCTACCCCAAGCATGACCCCCTACACTACACAAACATCACTGCACTACCCTAAACCCTAAAACACTACCACCAGCATTACCCCCTACACTACACAAACACCACTGCACTACCCTAAACCCTAAAACACTACCCCCAGCATGACCCCCTACACTACACAAACACCACTGCACTACCCTAAACCCTAAAACACTACCCTCAGCACGACCCCCTATACTACCCAAACACCACTGCACTACCCTAAACCCTAGAAAAGTAACCACCACCCCATGCCCAATCCCCCTTATCTCTCACTCCTCGTGGTTCCTCTCTCCTCGTGGTTCCTGCTTCATGTCGTCTCTGAGGGGCAGTGCACGTCGTTGTGAGGAAACGGAACAGCCTCTGTTTCCTTACAACGACGTGGATCGTCTACATTTTTTTAGAACTCATGGTCATTTACCATACATACCTTTACAACAAAAGTTGTTGTAAAGGCATGCGTGGTAAATAACCATGCGTTCTAAAAAAATGCGTAGTAATGACTTCGCGATGTACAACACATGCGTGGTAATGCATCCGTTGTAATGGTATCGCGAAGTAAAAAAGTCGTTGTAACGGCTGTTTACCGATTGAAGGTGGCCCCTGTTCTTGAGTGAGTCGTTTATTTGATAAATTAGGGGGAAGGAATGTGTTTTTTTTACCGAAAAGTGCATTCCCGGCTGTTGTATTGTGAAAGTGTCCGCGTGGCCTGGTTTCACTTCCGGTGAGAGAGTGGAAGAGTCTGTTTGGATCTAAAGGGGTTCTGCTGTTGGACGGGGCCGGCGCGACACGTCATCAGAAAACACAGCTAATGGAAAGCGTTGTCCCCGAAGTGTGGAGCAGTGCCATGAGAGGTCAACGAGTGTGTGTCCCACCGCAGTATGACCGTACCGCGTGACCCATGTGCCGCCTCCAGTGTACGGAAGGCAGAAGCGGCATCCATCGCAGGTCCTCTTGAAGACCATTGTAGCACTAATTCTACATTTTGGAACTAGGGCATTTTAACCTTGTTGTTCCTGCCAGATACAAAGAGAAGATCCTGTGTTATTCAGTGCCCTCGTTACCTTTTCTGTGGGTAGTGGTGCTTGTCACTTCACTGCCCCGCTGGTGCACACGACTGGGCTCCCCACCTCGTGTGCCATCTGCAGGGCCTCTGCCCTCGGATCACTGGTTTCAGTTTCTGGAGTGGCAACATAAACAGTTGCTCCCAAAGGACTAGCCTGAACACTTAGGTGAATATCCCCTGCGCCAGCATTCCGCGGAAATTCTTTCCTAGCTCTCCCACTTCAACGACGATGTCATAATAGCACGGCTCCGCTCGCGACACCGTATGACATCATAGGAGCCATAAGAGGACCTCGTCGGCGTGCTGACGTCAGTTCCACCTATTTTTTCCGTGCCACCGAGGTAAACAGGTGGACCGACACATTTTCACATGTATACATAGTATACTAAATATAAATATATATATATATATACAAATGCATAACCAATAAAGGCATAAAGAAATAGCAACAGATCAAGCATTTCTCACTATTAAAACATAAGCATGATTAAGACATATTAAAAACATTCATGCCAAACAGTAAAAGCATCTTTTTGGTAGAAACAGGTGGACAACGGGGAGGCGGGTGGGACAGTGAGGAATCCACAGGCAGATACTGTATCCACCAGAAAAAGCATTACCGAAGGTAAGTAACTTGCTCTTCTGATGGATACTTCTGCCTGTTGATTCCTCACCTTTTGAATAGAATCCTCAAACCGTACCTCACCCGGAGGAGGGTGTCCACCTGACTAGACCAAAAAATCTTGCAAAACAGATCGAGCAAAATGACCATCCCTCCTAACCTCCAAATCCAATAATAATCGAATCATTTTTAGTCAAAATTATATTGAAAATAATACTTTAAAAATACTTTTATTAATAAATTTATTCAAACACTTAAAGGAAAACTTTTATTTATAATTAATTTAAAGATATTTCATACTTTACAAATTACGCCGAAGTCGCAACCCCAGCGCGACTTTTCAAAATGGCTACCGAAAAGCGCGCAGCCATCGTGTAGGGTGCGCGAAGGGTGCACGACTTCTGTATAATATAAAAAAAAAAAAAAAAGAATGAATATAGTTTTCCTAACTAAAAATTATTCACAATTTTTTAAAATATATATATATATGTATATATATATATATATATATATATATATATATATATATATATAGAAAATAAAAAAACATAGGATTGAGGTACATTAGACTTACAAATTTTCATTTAAAAAACCTTTGAAATTCACTGGAAAAACCATAGGTTTCAGGCACGTTATAGTTAGAAATTAGCATTTAAAAAACCATAGAAATTCACTGAAAAAACCATAGGTTTCAGGCACGTTATAGTTAGAAATTAGCATTTAAAAAACCATAGAAAGTAACTGAAAAAACCATAGGTTTCAGGAACGTTATAGTTAGAAATTAGCATTTAAAAAACCATAGAAAGTAACTGAAAAAACCATAGGTTTCAGGAACGTTATAGTTAGTTGGACATTTCACTCGTACAAAACCATAGAAATTCTGGCGTTATAGTTACTTCAGCTAACTATAACTCGCGCCCCTGCAATGCACTGCTGATGACGTCACATATTACATCATTCATGACATGGTCAGTGACATCACTGATGACATCACTGATGACATCTCAAATGACATCACTGATGACATCACTGATGACATCATCCACGTGAAAATCTGATGCACCTCCTCACACCTGAATATAACCTTTGATACACCCACTCTAAAATACAGACTACCATTTTTGAAAAAATAGACACATCAATACCAGTTACTAAATACGCACTGACTGATTCCTAGGTCTACACACACATCCACTCATTCACCCATACAGTCACTCATACATGCAGTCACTCATCAATACAACACTATCATATGCACTCATACACCTATACAGACACTCACACACTGCCACATATCCAGAGTTACTCACACACTTAGTCAGTCATGCAAAGAATCAATCATACTTCCATTTACTCACCTATACAGTTATACAGTCACAACCTCACTTATTCATACAGATACTAACACATAATTACTCTCTTATAGAATCACTGATACAAATACACACTCATCCATGCAGCCACTCTCACAATTACTGACTCTCACATATAGTTATTTATATACACCATCACTCACATATACTGCCTTTTACATATGTAGTTACTTGCACATGTACCACTGAGACATCCATTCACTCACCAACACACCCATACACACACTCACCCACCCATACAGCTGTTTCCACATGCACTCTTGAACCCATACACCCAGTGAATCAACCACTCACACATCTATGCACAGAGTCACACACCTCCCACCCACCCACACACACACTCAGGCATCCATACAAATACTCAGGCAAGCAATCAATAACCCATATAGACATTCATGCAGCTACTCACCAACCCATGCAGCAGCTTACACAACAACAGACATACTGATACAGACTTTCACACAGTTTAGTCACTAACCCATGCATTCAGTAAGACATTTAATCACTCACTTATACAGTCAGTCACGTACCTACTAAATCCTCCATACAGACACTTATACACCCACTCATTACTCAATACAGCTTGGCATATATATAAAACAAAATTAAACTTTACAGAAACACAGTCACTGGATGATGTCATCAGTGATGTCATCAGTGATGTCATTTGAGATGTCATCAGTGATGTCATCAGTGATGTCACTGACCATGTCATGAATGATGTAATATGTGATGTCATCAGCAGTGCATTGCGGGTGCGCGAGTTATAGTTAGCTGAACTAACTATAACGCCGGAATTTCTATGGTTTTGTACGAGTGAAATGTCCAACTAACTATAACGTTCCTGAAACCTATGGTTTTTTCAGTTAATTTCTATGGTTTTTTAAATGCTAATTTCTAACTATAACGTGCCTGAAACCTATGGTTTTTTCAGTGAATATATATATATATACACATATATATATATATATATATATATATATATATATATATATATATATATATATATATATATATTTTGCCAACAAACAGTCCTGAGGAGTGCGCTCTTTGCATAGTGGGCGCCGGTGTCGAGGTTGGACTACCCCTCGTTTACTCTGATCTCACAAAATAATCCACACAGGAAATCACCGCACTCCAAGAGAATCAATCAAGATGTTTAAGGATTTATTGCAAACATGCAATTATTCACCATCAACCACCACCTATAAAAACGATATTTTGTACAACTATATTTATGACATTGATAATTTAAAAAAATATATATTTTTGTACTTACTATTATAAGTATAGGATGTAGATATTTTTGATATCGATATTTTGGTCACAATATTTTTGTATGGGGATATTTTGGGTGCCGATATTTTGTCAGTGTACCAATGGAATGCACAAAGTGTAGCTGTCACCCACCCCAGACATGTGTTGGAGACAGGCTGCCGGCACACAGAGCAGTAAGAGCAAAGAAATGTTCACTTCCTAAAAGTGGCATTTCTAAAATAGTAATGTTAAATCCAACATTACCATTAAAGTGGATTTATCATTACCATTGCAAAGATATAAAACATGACACAACTTCTCCTTTCTGATCAGGAATTACAGCTTAAAATTGGATTAAGGAATTCGCAATGCTAACCTATGAGAGGAGTAGGCCTCACAGTAGTGAAAAACGAATTTGGGTATTTGCCACTACCAGGGCATGCAAAACATAAAAGTACATGTCCTACCTTTTGCTTACATAGCACCCTGCCCTATGGGCTACCTAGGGCCTACCTTAGGGGTTACTTGTGTGTGATAAAAGGGGAGTTTAAGGTTTGGCAAGTAGTTTTAAATGGCAGGTCAAAGTGGCAGTAAACTACATACACAGGCCCTGCAATGACAGGCTTGAAAGGCTACTTGTGTTGGTGGCACAATCAGTTCTGCAAGCCCACTAGTAGCATTTAGTTTACAGTCCCTGGTGCCATACGGCTTATACTTTCTCAATTAAAGTGCTTTTGTTGGACAACATTACCTTCAGAACTGTGCAAGACTGATTCCCTGCACACCGTCTGGATATGTTGGTAGAAGTCCTGCTAGTTCACAGTGCACCATCGGTACCCCTAACCTGAGAGGGTAACAAATGGATTGTGCAACCTCAGACCTTGAAACTGTCAGATTGTTTATGTGTTCCAAGGAGTAGATGAAACATTACTGTTCTCAGCAACCACAGACGATGTTCCCAGAAGCATCCAATGCATCAAGTCCACAGAACATATATGTTCCAGTCCATCCTCCTCAGTGTCTGCCAAAGGAGGAACAGCTGGTGCTGATTCTGCAGAAAACGAGCCAGGATCCAGATCCCCAGGAGCCGAAGCACCACAGGAGGCATCATAGTATGCATTTAGGTGCAATGGCATGCACGACGGAAAACGGTACAAGTGAGCCGTTAACAGACCCACCATTATGTCAATGTCCGGAGATTGAACCAGTTGCAATACCAAGCATATGTTCAGTGCACACTGAAAGTGAACAGCAGACAGCAGAAAATGCACTGCATGCAGTGTAGCCAGACAGGCCAAAAGGACAAGAACCAATGGTCATCCAGTTCCTGAAGTAAGGGTGCGCCAAAGCACTGTATCTTGCGTTCACGACACAGGAGCATGTGTGGTAGTGCTATCTACATTTTGCCTTGTGCTGGGACATGCATTGCGGAACAGAAAAAATAAAAGCACAGTCTTAACAACTAGGAACTGGACAAGTGGTAAGCCTCCAAAAGTGTATGGATGATGGAATAACTCCAAAGACCATCTAGAAGGTACTAACCAACCTGGAGCCAACTGTCTTAAAAAAGTGCACTACTCCCGCTGTATTAGACATGTTCAAAATGCGGTGCATTAGCTCCCCAAAATGGTGTGGGAAATTATTGCGGACTAGCGACTGTATCTCAGAAGAGGACCTTGCAACTTGAATATCAAACGTCTCCCTTGTAGATGAAACAATAAGGCTTTCAGCCTGCTCAAAGAATCAAAGTGCACATTTATAAGCATTATCGAAGGCCAAAGTGTTGCATCCCTAACTGTGTGGACAGGTGGAAACAGTACTTGTGTACAACAGGTCACAACCGCAGAGACCGTTACCAGATAGGCAAAGCCCAGAGTCATCCTACAGCAGCCTTCATCATTCAGCATCAAATAACTGCCATTCAAGAGTAATTTGAAAGCCAGACAGATCACAGCAGCCAGAGAAGCTTTCAAATAGCATGACAAGTTTGCCTTAAATGCATTACATGCGCCATGAAGTGAAACTTCCCTCATACTATGGAATGACCCAAGGAATCCTCACAGTCAGTCCCGCTAAGAAAAACCTCAGTCTCCCTTTTCCGACATCTGTATCAGCAACAGCTAATGCAAATTTCTCTAACTTCCCTATATGCAACATGGTATATGTTGCATCCTTCTTGGCCATGATTGTTTGTTGTTTCGTGAGGTTGATGGAGCAAGGTTTCAAAAAAGTGAAACTTGCTTGTACGCAATCCTCCTCATAGTATTAATTTATTAAATTTGTATTGTCAATACTAACTTTTGCATTCACAAACACAAGAGGGACAGAAGTTTGCCTATGTGTTTTACTAAAGAATAACGCTTGTCTGTAATCCAAAATGTCCGCTAAAGCGCGGGAACTTCAATGCGCATGTCGCAACCTGATCACATGGTGTGACGTCTTTCTTTGCTTGGTGGGAAACTTCTGCTTCTGCGCAGTGTGCGCTAAAATGGCCGCTAAACGTTTTCACATGCTTAAGCTTGCTCTCATGTCATTATTAAATTGTTGTTTTCTTAATGCTACTAATGCAGGATAGTATTATAATTAATTGGGAATAGAGTAGAGAAAGTGGGCATACAGTGAAACATTTTATTTGTGATTTTAATATTTTCTTCTTGCACTTTTAGTAATTCGTAAACTTGGGCCTGGGTTGGTGACTTGTAACTCGAGAGACAGATGGTTCTGCGCATGTGTCCTGTGTGCCTGCCAAGTGAAGTCAACTTGGACGTCTCCCAAGGCCATGACCCATTGGCCGAAGATGCTGTTCTTTATGTTTCCGGTGGACAAAATGATACTTTTCCCCTGTAAAATGTATAACATTTGTCATGAGATGGGTGGGAAATAAAGCGAATGTATTAATTTGAAGGGGTGGGAACGTAAAGACAATAGGCTTTACAATTTAGGCCAAATCGATATGGTGCGAGAATCCACCCCCTGTCCCTGTCCAATCAGAAGTAGTGGCCCCATATTTTAGCAACATTAAGGGGAGGTACATGGGCGTAGAAGGGTATAATAGAATATAGCATTAGTTAATTAGTCAGAGCATGCTTTCACGAAGAACAGGCGTCCATGCTGCGAGAGAGCTCTTAGCTCCAGACTGCCATGCTGATCGGTTGCTGACTGAATCCCTGTCCAGAAGAGGTCCTGAGGAGGGGGCGGCGGAGTCCATTAGAACGGGAGAATCGAGGAGAAGTCGAGTATCAGAGAAGGGAACGGCGCAGGCGTCGTTGTAGAGAGGTCACCGGTCCTGTCCTGATCCTGGAAGAAGTCTTTGCTCTTCATCCTTCCTGGGTCCTATCTTTTCCAACTCCTTGGCCAGGGGGCTTGGTTCTCGCATTTAGGTAACTATACTGCAACCTTTAGTTGCGCTGCTGTTTCTATCTTCTCCTCTTCCTTAAACACCGTCATTGATTAGCAAAATCATTTCTATGCTTTTTCTTGGGTATTTCAATCAAGTACCGTGTTTTCTGTATTTTACTCTGCTAAAACTTTAGATAAACATTTTAAAACTTCCTGACTCAGTGGTTATTTTAGGATTATGAACTATATTGAATGTCACTCATTTTAAATTTCCCAATTGGCAAAGGATCCATTGGTAAGTTATTACTCTTCAATCAGAAGGTAATTGGTAGCAGGGACTTTGATAAAAGAGTACATCTGACACCCAGCGTAAGTATTAGTGTAGTATGAATGTATGGGCCCAAGTGAGTATATGGTGTATGAATGCTGTTGGCTAATATTGCGCTGGATCAGTTTTCTGGTAAGCAGAGGACGGTTATGGTTACTCTTTGTTAATTGGGTAATGAGAATTTTTATTTTTATTTTTATGAACTAACATCCGCTTAAATATTGAGTTTTGTTTTATGTTGTCCAGAATACCCCGGGGTAAAAAGAATAGTGGGTGGCAAGTGGAAGCCATACTGCAGTGAGGTTATCTGTCAGGCAGAATTAGTACTGAGAAGTTAAGCAGGACTTTCAGTACTCGTTAGGGACTCTATGCGTGTGAGTAATAGCAAAAAGAGTACGCTGGTAAAAATTTGATGTTATATCACCTAGTAAGGGTAACATTGGAGAAGTAACAGGTACTTATGGAGCTTGTGTGAAGAGTAGACGGAAGTGTTTTACTCATAGTGTATGTTTAGTAAACGGAAAGGTTTTACTAAGTGTGAGAGAAAAACTATCTTTTCTATTTTAGAGAAACTGGCACGATAGCGAATGTTTTATGTTGTTACTGAAATTAAATTAAGATTTATAGAGAAAATAAGTTTGCGTAAATTTTGTAAAGGGAGGGTCAGTTGCCGGAGAGGGAGCTGACGTCACAAAACGCCGCGCTGTGGTAGGTTGAAACAGCGGGTGTGGAGAGACACTTGTAAAGGAGGGGTTAGTAGTCAGGAGTAGCACTGACGTCACAGGTGCCGCGCTGGGATTGGTTAAACCAGCGAGGACAGAAAAGAGCAGATTGTAAAAGAGGGGTTGACAGACAAACGTCACCAAAAGGCAGCGCAAGGATTGGCTCGGAAATAAAAGATAGCAGACATTTGATTGGTCGAAATTATAGAAGCAAAATTCTTAGTGGATAAGGATTGCATGTTAAAACGTGATCCGACTTTAACAGGAACTCGTCCGGATAGGAGATTCCTAGGTTTTACAGAATATAATTTTGTACACAGAAGATTAGATAGAATGTACAGAGAAAGGAGAAAAATGTCATTCTTACAAAAGATTAAGAACTATTTTAAAAAGGACAAACCAATCAAAACTAGAGAAGGAATTATTATTCCACCAGCCAAAACGTCAGCATCATTTATGATGATGGAGAGAGGTTATCATACTTGTGTATGGATGGAGAATTGGATAGAATACACCAAAAATGATGGAATATTAGCATTTCCCCAGAATGGCACGTTTAATGGGCGAATTCTTCAGAATTTGAGATTGAGGATTAATGATTTAGAACCCAGACCTAGATTAACCCAGTACGAAGCTCTAGAAGAATGGGAAACTGAGGCATTTGAGCGGGATAGATCTAGAAGTAATAGGAGTTACCCAGGATTTTCCCCCAGATATTTACGTGAGTCGAGAGAGGGTCAGATGAAACAATGGAGAAGGGCAATGATTACAGAAGGACTGTATCCATTATTCACAGAAGGAGAGAAATCAGGAGGCAAATGTACAGAAAAGACAAAACATTTAATGAGAAATGAGGATTCAGAAGACGAATTTATGGAGGAAATGTTAAGAAATCCCCCACCATATCAGGAAGGGACAAGTGGATGCACCCCAAGTGCACCACCAAAAACTCCATTAGTGCCACAGGTAATGCATGAATTCACCACGAGTAGAATACTTCATGATAAAGAAAAAGAAGCCCTAGAAAAGACCAGAGCAGAATTAATACAGAAAATAACTCATATAAAAGTACATCCTGATTCGTTGACCATACCTGTAACAATTGGTCCAGTAGTTCCATTATATGGTACTCAGGGAAATTGTCCTCCACCCATACTTGCACCTACTCCTGTGAATAATCCCAAACCTGAAGCTCCAGTTATAATTGAGGATCAATTTAGTGACTGTGAATCCACAATATCACTTATGGACTTGCCTATTTGAGGTTCTGTAAATAGTACTCCAAGAAAAGATGTACCTGGAGGTTCAAAAGATGTAAGTTTAGTAACTTCATCGGGAGCAAAAAGTGCTACCATAGTAACACCTGAAGATCTAGAAAGATGGGTGCAAGGGTCAGTTAAACAGTGCACACCTCCGAAAATAATGGACATTCATAAATTGAAAGTCGAATTAGAAGAAATATTAGCAGGAAATGTAGGACTAGAACGCTTAAATACCTATGATGAAGAAGAATTATTGTTCCTATGTAGGAGTATCACCAGAAATGTAAGGTTATTTCATGAAAAATTGTCCAATTTATCACTACAGATGGGAATAGAAATAGGGAGATCAAAGGTATTACAGAAACCCTATAGAGCAGAATTTTCAGACAAAGACTTAGAAAATATGAATGCCTCTGGAAGAAGATTACAAATAAGAGAATTAATGTTAGTTTTGCAAAAATGGGGAGACCTAGATAAATGGAAAACTAGGTGGGCCAAGAAAAAGGAAGAAGCACGAACAAGTAGAACAGCATCAGAATATGTGATGAAGGAAACAGGGAAAGCAGACCAGATGTATCCAATGCGAGAAGTTGCGGGAGGAGGATATGTACATGTCCCATGGAGCAGACAGGATATTTTATCATTTACGAATGATTTTCCAAAGCTGAGGGAAAAGCCAATTGAATGGTATAAGCAGGTTGAAAGGTTTGTGAAGGTGTCAAAGGTATTGTTGAAGGATTTAGATGGTCTGTTTGACATAGTGGTACCTGTCGATTTATGGACAGATTGCAAAATCACAGTGGATTGGCCAAGTGACGAATATCCTAGAGATCCGAAGACAGGTGCCCCGTCAAATGATGTGATGAAAAAGTATCAGCAAGTGATAACATACCTGAAAGGGAAAATACCCCCGAAAGAAACGGATTGGGTAAAAATAGATCGAACTACCCAAGAAGCTAATGAATCAGTACATTCCTACTATGAGCGTCTATTGCAGGTATTTAAACAGTATAGTGGATTTGAGGACATTGGAGACAAGAACAGGAGTCAATTTGTGTATCGATTTGTTTACGGTTTAAAGCCAGAGATTTGTCAGATGATTAAACAGCATATGCTGTGTTGGCAAGGGAAGCCGATTGACGAAATTTTGAAGTATGCAAAATATTGTGGAGACGATATTGAGGATAGACACAAGAAATTGCAGGAGAAAGTGATGTGGGCTCAGGTGAAAATGGCTGAGAAACAGGGAATCAATTTGGAAAATCCGAGTGAAAATCAAGGAAAAGATTCTGGAACGAGTGGTGATATGGGAAGTGGTGGAAAATTTAGAGGACGAATGAGTAGAGAAGAAGCTAAAAAGAAATTTCCTTGTCATGGATGCGGAAAATTGGGGCATTGGAAGGACGAATGTAAAAAATTCGGAATAATAGTGGCCCAAATCAAAACTTAAATCCACAGACGCAGAATGACTCACAGCAGGGTGTGAATCCCCAGAGTCAATTACCACCTCCACCTGTTCAGGGTAATGTAAGCAGAGCAAAGCACGGTACAGACATTGGATACCCAGGAGGAAGTGTTAAGAATGATTATATGACATCACAATTTCTTTTGCAGGACAATTTCTGTGAATTCAACTCATGACGGTGCCTAGGAGAGGGGAAGAAGGAGTGCGTACTTGGCGCATCCTTACAGGTAGATCAGTCTGGTCCATATGTTGAAGGGAATGTGAAAGGTAATGATATTACTTTCCTTTTGGACACTGGTGCTACCAGGTCTACGGTGAGATCAGCAGACATCCCAGACCTTCCTCTCTCTGGTGAAGATATCCAAGTAGTAGGGGTAGCTAATCAAAGAATTAGAACGCCTCTTACAGAACCAATGGAAGTCAAAATAGGAAACTTCAGAGAAATGCACCAATTTGTAGTGTGCGATTCTAGCCCAGTGAATTTATTAGGTAGGGATTTATTGTGCAAAATGAACTGTACAATTTTCTGCACGCCAGATGGTGTGGCAGTTCAGACACCAGATGAGGACCATGTATATAAAATTATGGTTGCAAAACAAGGTACAGAAATAGATGAAATGTTTTCGTTAATAACAAAAGATGAGTTGCCAGAAGAAATAAAAGGTACAGTAAACCCCATAGTATGGGATTTCACCGGAAAAGAAGTAGGACTTATGGCAAAAATAGATCCAGTTCAAATTACGGTAAAAGAAGGTGCAATTTCCCCAAATACTAGACAGTACAAAATGAGTGCAGAAGTAAAAGCAGGAGTCATTGACGAAATAAATCGAATGGTAGAACAAAACATCCTAAAAGAAGTAATGAGTAGCCCATGTAATTCACCAATAATGGGGTTAAAGAAACCTAGTGGAAAATATAGGATTGTTCAGGACCTGCGTAAAATAAACAAGATTGTGGAACCATGTTGTCCCATAGTACCAAATCCTGCAGTAATTCTATACCAGATCCCTTGGAATGCAGGATGGTTCACAGTAATTGATTTGTGTCAAGCATTCTTTTCAATACCATTGCATCCAGACAGCCAGTATCTTTTCTCATTTAAATTTGAGAACAAGGTCTATGTGTGGAATCGTGTTCCTCAGGGGTACACAGAAAGTCCTTCCATCTTCAACCAGATACTGAAAAAGTGTTTGGAAAAACTAGTGATGTCAGGAAGCTCAGTCTTAGTCCAATATATCGACGACTTATTGGTGGCGTCGACCACCAGAGAAGACTGTGTTGTTGACTCCATAGCATTATTAAATCTTTTGGCTGAGGGAGGGCATAAAGTCTCACCTGAAAAGTTACAGTTTTGCAGGACAGCTGTTAAATATCTGGGACATCAAATTGAGAGGGGAAAAAGAAGAATAACCTCTGAAAGAGTAGAATTAATAAAGAGAATGCAAATGCCTGTAACCCAAAGACAAGTGCGAATGTTCCTAGGAATAGTAGGCTACTGTCGACAATGGATACCAAATTTTTCCATGTTAGCTAAGCCCTTAATTAACATGACGAAAAAGAAAGCAAAGGACCCTGTTGAGTGGGAGGATGAAAGTGTAGAAGCTTTTGTAAAATTGAGAAACGCACTTTGTTCAGCACCTGCCTTAGGCATGCCTGATTATAAAAGAGAATTCGCATTATTCTGTCAAGAGAGAGAAAATTGTGCACTTTCTGTCCTAACTCAGAGACATGGACTAGACAGACGTCCTATAGCGTACTTTTCTGCTACATTGGACCCAGTAGCAGCCACGTTGCCAGGATGCTTAAAAGCAGTGGCAGCAACTTGTTTGAGCATTGAACAAAGCGAGTCAATTGTGATGGGACATCCTGTAAAAGTGTATGTTCCACATGCAGTCGTGATTCTGTTGACAAGAACCCGAACTCAGCATCTTACTCCTAGTCGGCTGACTAAATATGAGAGGATAATAATGGGTGCTGAAAATGTGACCATGGTAAGGTGTACAATAATAAATCCAGCAACTTTATTGCCGGACCCATATCATGAAACAAATAAAGATGACGAAGAAGATGAACATGATTGTGTACAAATTACAGAATTATGTACAAAACCACGCCCAGACATAGAGGAACAGCCTCTTAAAAAGCCAGACAGGGAGCTATTTGTCGATGGTTCATGTCAAAGACATGAAGATGGTAAACTAACTGCTGCCTATGCGGTATGTGAATTAACTGGAATAGTCGAAGCATCCTATTTACCAGGAGTAAAATCTGCACAAGTAGCAAAATTGATTGCGTTGATAAAAGCTTGCAAAATTGGGAGGAATCAGAGAGTGACCATATTTACAGATAGTCAATATGGTTACGGGGTTGTGCATGATTTTGTCCAACTGTGGATGCAGAGGGATTTCAAGACTTCTTCAGGATCCCCCATTAAAAATGGACAATTTGTAAGGGAATTGCTAGAATCAATACAATCACCAAAAGAATTGGCTGTGGTGAAATGTGCCGCACACCAGTCAGGAGATGACTGGGTGGTAGTCGGCAACAGATATGCGGATCTGGTGGCTCAACATTGTGCCAAAACCAGAACGTCAGTCAATAAGAGGGTGGAAAGAATGGGAATCAGCTGCCAACTTATGCTGTATATGCCACCTGAAACTTGGAATGACGTCAAGAAATTGCAAGATGAAGTTGATGAAAGTGAGAAGAATTTGTGGATCAACTTGGGTTGCTCCCAAAGAGGAGAAGATGAAGTGTGGATCAGTGCAGATGGCAGACCAGTCATGCCAGACTGTTTACTCTCACAAATGGCTAGAATGCACCATGGAGACACACACATAGGGAGAGATGCAATGATTAGGCTGTTCAGACAAAATTGGTACAATCCCAAATTCAGGGCTGTTGCAGAGAGTCTTTGCCAGAGATGTCTAACTTGCCAAATGCATAATCCAGGCAGGAAAACGATAATTGGGTTTGGAAAGATTGGAAAGGCAGAGGGCCCATTTATAAGACTCCAGTTCGACTTCATACAGTTACCACCATGCAGAGGACTAAAATATGTACTAGTCATAGTGTGTCTGTTTTCAAAGTGGGTGGAGGCTTACCCTACTAGGAGAAATGACAGTATTACAGTTGCAAAACTGTTGTTATGTGAGCTCATACCTAGATTTGGTTTCCCAGTACCTTTGGAATCAGATAGAGGAAAACACTTTAATAGTGAAGTGATTCAAATAATCTGTGAAGCATTTCAAATCAAACAGAAACTGCACTGTGCATATCGTCCAGAAGCTTCTGGAGTGGTTGAACAATTGAATGGCACTATAAAGTCAAGACTGGGAAAATGTGTGCATCAACATCATTAGAGTGGCCAGATGCATTGCCACTCGTTTTAATGGGACTCAGAAGTATACCTGACAGAACCACAGGATTGAGCCCACATGAAATAATGATGGGAAGAGCAATGAGACAAACACATGTTCCCACAAACAAACAGGTTGGAGAAGATGCAGTTTCCAGGCAGCCTGAACTAGAACATGATCTGAATCCTGGTGATTGGGTGGTAGTGAAGAATCACACCAGAGAAACGTGTCTATCACCCAGGTGGAGCAGACCTTGTCAAGTTATATTGACCACCAATACAGCAGTGAAGTGTACAAGATTTCCTAATTGGATTCACGTAAGCCACACAAAGAGAGTACCAGACCCTGAAGAGGAGAATTCACAGACAACACCAATCACTGAAGAAGCTGAAGGTTGCCAGGCAGAGGAATCTCAGGATCGAGGTTCGAGAGAAGCTGACGGAGAACAACCGAGCACAAGTCAGGATTGGATACCAGTGGTAGAAGTTCCTGAAGTATACCACAGAACAAGAAGTCAAGCGAAATTGGAAGAAATTGAAGAAGATCAGATAGGTGAAGAAGAAGCAGTTCAGGATCAAGAAGAAAAGACAGTAAAAGATCCTGAACAAAATAAGATAGGGAAAGAAAATTGGACACAAAACAGTGAAGATTTAATAGACTTTACACAGGAACAGACAGGTCTAGAAGAATCCTGTCAGGCTGCAGAAGTTCACAGTGCAATAAGCCCTGATCAGAACAAGTTAGATCAAGAAGAATTCACTAAAGAAAAAGGGGTTGATACAAATAAACATAAAGAAATAAAAAAGGAACAAAGCCAACATCTTGAAAGTCATTGTGGAGCTATTGAAGAGAAACCAATCAGACCTGAAAAAGAACAAACAAAAGAAGCAGTAATCAAAGAAAACAAAACAGTATTGAGCAGTGAAAATAACAAGATCTCTGAAGACGTAAACAGAGAAACAGTGCCAACAAAGAAAACAAGAAAAGGAGATCATTGGCCAAGTGTCATTTAAGAGTAAAGTACCACATAACAACCAGAAGTGAAGATCCAGAACAAGTACCTGAAGTGACAAGTCAAACTGAACAAGAGAAAAAGTCAGGAAAAAGAAAAAGTAAAAGACTGAGACTTGTGAATAACAAATTCAAGGGTCCTGACTGGACTTATATTATTCTTGAAGATTTTGAAAGCTCAGAGTCAAGTGACAGTGGTGGCGAAGGAACAAGTGCAGAACTAACATACGAAGAAGAAACAAGACCACCCTGACTAAACAAAAGAATCCTCTAAAGAAAAGAAGAAGAGATAAGAAGAGCAATATTCCTTGTCGAAAAATGCCTGATGATAGAGTTACTGGGAGACCAAAACGAAATTGTTGTAGGAGATGCTGTGCAATCTGCATATGTAGTCTAGTATTGGTGCTTATAGTATGGTTAGTCCTGATTGTAGCAGTTCCTTACCTTATGATAATAGATAAGAAGATTAATAATGAAACTAAAGGGAGGACAGCAAACATGAAGGGCAATAGAGTAGAATTAATGGCAGAAGATGAGGCAGAAATTCATCATGAAATAGCTGATAACGACACTAGTTTAAATGTTTTCACAAAGTTATTGTTTCAGTATGTAGACACAATGGAAGTTAGTAATTGTTATGTCTGTATGAAGTTACTTGAATCAGTAGCGGAAGGAGTAACATACCATCATTTACCACTGACATATGGCATCTCATGTAGTGTATTAACAAGTTTATTTTATAGAACAGGTAGGCTACAGTATTATTATTCAAACTTAGATGTGATATTTTCTGAGGTTCCGATTCGCAAGAGTATGAACCCAGTGCTTAGTAGTCAAGACGCACAGTTTATGGGAGAGTTTTTCTTAACAATGAAATCGATAGACATAACACATGCACATAGACACAATCTAACATGTTCTTTACTTGAAGAAGAAAAGATATTTTTGAATTTAGTAGAAACTAGAAGACAAGATTTTCAAAAGAAAGCTTCAGAGCATAAGGCTCAGTTGCCACCTTGGGCGGAGAAAGAAGGGAGTTATACACCTGGCAAAGCTCAAGCTGCTATGGCTCTGGATTTCGTAAAGACAGGGAAAATTTGTCTTCATAGGTTAAAGACTGATTATAACAATGTTTTCATCGGTACCAGTGAATGTGAACACAATTTTTTAATTCTTGGAGGTTGGGGACTCAAAGGAGGAACAGATTCAGTTTTTCCTGGAATTTATTATGTATGCAGGAATAAAGCTTACTTTAGGCTTCCTGCACGGTGGTATGGAAGTTGTTATTTTGGAATAGTTTTTCCAAAGATATACCATGTAAAAAGAAACACTGGAAGCAATGAAAACAATAATGAATTAATACGTAGTAAAAGAGCTAGTTTTTCAGAAATTGTAGGGGATATATTTGGTGCATTGATACCTTCAGTGGGAATAATTCTGAACTCAAGGAAAGTATGTAAATTGTCTACAGTGGTTGATCGTTTATCAACAGATACTGCTGGAGGTTTTCTAATGATTAATACGGAGATGGTTGCGATTAGATCTATGGTGATGCAAAATCGACTTGCTCTTGACATTCTATTGGCAAAAGAAGGAGGAGTCTGTAAATTATTGAAGACGAAACATTGTTGCACTTATATTCCTGATAAGAGTGCAGAAATTGGAACGTATATTCAGAACATAACTAAACTTGAGAAAGAACTTAAACCACTGGAAGTTGATATGTGAAAGTATGGGAAAGATTGACAAATAGTATTTCGTCAATTGGAACCTGGTTTGCTAATATAGGAAAAGGACTTATAGGTCAAATATTAGTACCCCTAGCAGGGATAGCAATAATAATATTGGCAATAACAATATGGTGCAAATGCTGTAGAAAGAGTGGAACATATAAAGTGACAGGAAAAGGAAAGAAGAGAAAACTAGATGAAATAGAACTTGAAGAATGGAGAAGTGAATTATACAAAAAGTTGAAAGGGGATGTGAAAAACAGAAAATGTAAAAATGAGAATGAAACGAATTGCTAGAAGTCGGCATCTGATTGAGGGTAGTGTTTTTGATGGCTCAGAAACGCCATCAGAGAGGGGATTGATGGAGCAAGGTTTCAAAAAAATGAAACTTGCTTGTACGCAATACTCCTCATAGTATTAATTTATTAAATTTGTATTGTCAATACTAACTTTTGCATTCACAAACACAAGAGGGACAGAAGCTTGCCTATGTGTTTTACTAAAGAATAACGCTTGTCTGTAATCCAAAATGTCCGCTAAAGCACGGGAACTTCATTGCGCATGTCGCAACCTGATCACATGGTGTGACGTCTTTCTTTGCTTGGTGGGAAACTTCTGCTTCTGCGCAGTGTGCGCTAAAATGGCCGCTAAATGTTTTCACATGCTTAAGCTTGCTCTCATGTCATTATTAAATTGTTGTTTTCTTAATGCTACTAATGCAGGATAGTATTATAATTAATTGGGAATAGAGTAGGGAAAGTGGGCATACAGTGAAACATTTTATTTGTGATTTTAATATTTTCTTCTTGCACTTTTAGTAATTCGTAAACTTGGGCCTGGGTTGGTGACTTGTAACTCGCATGTGTCCTGTGTGCCTGCCAAGTGAAGTCAACTTGGACGTCTCCCAAGGCCATGACCCATTGGCCGAAGATGCTGTACTTTATGTTTCCGGTGGACAAAAAGATACTTTTCCCCTGTAAAATGTATAACATTTGTCGTGAGACGGGTGGGAATAAAGCGAATGTATTAATTTGAAGGGGTGGGAACGTAAAGACAATAGGCTTTACAATTTAGGCCAAATCGATATGGTGCGAGAATCCACCCCCTGTCCCTGTCCAATCAGAAGTAGTGGCCCCAAATTTTAGCAACATTAAGGGGAGGTACATGGGCGTAGAAGGGTATAATAGAATATAGCATTAGTTAATTAGTCAGAGCATGCTTTCACGAAGAACAGGCGTCCATGCTGCGAGAGAGCTCTTAGCTCCAGACTGGCATGCTGATCGGTTGCTGACTGAATCCCTGTCCAGAAGAGGTCCTGAGGAGGGGGCGGCGGAGTCCATTAGAACGGGAGAATCGAGGAGAAGTCGAGTATCAGAGAGGGGAATGGCGCAGGCGTCGTTGTAGAGAGGTCACCGGTCCTGTCCTGATCCTGGAAGAAGTCTTTGCTCTTCATCCTTCCTGGGTCCTATCTTTTCCAACTCCTTGGCCATGGGCTTAGTTCTCGCATTAGGTAACTATACTGCAACCTTTAGTTGCGCTGCTGTCTCTATCTTCTCCTCTTCCTTAAACACCGTCATTGATTAGCAAAATCATTTCTATGCTTTTTCTTGGGTATTTCAATCAAGTACGTGTTTTCTGTATTTTACTCTGCTAAAACTTTAGATAAACATTTTAAAACTTCCTGACTCAGTGGTTATTTTAGGATTATGAACTATATTGAATGTCACTCATTTTAAATTTCCCAATTGGCAAAGGATCCATTGGTAAGTTATTACTCTTCAATCAGAAGGTAATTGGTAGCAGGGACTTTGATAAAAGAGTACATCTGACACCCATCGTAAGTATTAGTGTAGTATGAATGTATGGGCCCAAGTGAGTATATGGTGTATGAATGCTGTTGGCTAATATTGCGCTGCATCAAGGTTATATGGCGGAAACAAGCTAGTGGTATGAAGGTGTTTCCATGGAGCGCGACCAGTCCGAAGTGTCTGCAGAGTCCAACTCAGTAACATTATAGCCCTAAGCTGCAACTGCCCATGTTGTAAAGAAGACATGTCACTCTGTGTTATGTCAATTGCAACTGATACTATGTTACTTAGAGAGTAAATCTTGGTAGATAGAGTAGTCATAACATTATCTTCTGCTGCCAGTGCCCTTTCTAAATTTGCCCTGTCAATTTCACGCAGTCTCTCAGCATCTTCCTGCTGTGAAATCTTCCACACTTCATTGCATATTGCATACAGAAAGCTCTTTTGATGTGGTCTGCGAGGCCCTAATAAAAAGCCCTGTATTCCCATGTCTTCAGAAAGAAAGGACAAGTGTTGTTTCACCTCAGACAATGTTGCGACTTTTAGACAGTCAAGGCATTTCTTCCCAACACTGTAATTTGCTACCACCACTGAGTGCTGTGTCTGCGCATATCGTGGGTCAGGACTACTGATCCTAAACCAATAGGTGTCACCCAGAAAACCAGCCTGACATCTGTTAGTGTCTAACAGCCACACAAACCATCCCTTTTGATTGGTACCTGAAGAACTATGTAAGCCATTGCAAAGCATGTGGTCTAATGTTTCCTCTGTGTAATTTGTGAATTGTTGTCAGTTCGCAAATCATGCATATGTGGGAATTTTGGGTGAATTTAAATCTTTTATCTTGGCCAAGACAAAAAGTTTGCTGCACAATCTTGTTCAGGAAAATCATTTGTTGTGATATTAGGCATGCTCTAAATAAAGCCTTGTTCCCCTAAACCTGTCAATCCTTAGTTCCAAATTGATTTCAAATCAACATTGTCTTTCCAAAAGTCAAACCCTTGTACAGACAGCTGGCAAATGAAAGATGCGGAATAAATCATCTTGGTGTCAGTGAGCATAGTTTTCTGAGCTCGTGAGGGTGTGAGTTTATAATAAGACTCTGGGTCAGCTGAATTGTGATCAGAAAAAATGTGAAACTTCTATGCAAATGCTTTTGAGCTATCCTGTGGTGGTGTAGGGCAGTGTTCTCTTTGTGTGTAATTAAATATTGCACGTGGCGTACTTGCTTTATGCAGGAAATGGTGACCGTAATGGTGAAAACAGAACATTCCATCATAATTAGCTGTGCCCTCATATATCTCAGTGCCATTAAAACAGTTTCTTTCATTCATTCCCCTGTGAAATTGATCCAAAAGAGAAAAAAAAACACATTGCTGAAAATGTCATCTTTTTCGGACATTTTCCCTTCCACAGTGTAGCCTCGGGGCAGAGAAAAAAAGGAAGATTTTTTTTTCTCCAGAATCCGACAAAATAAATAAAACAAGACAAAGCGGCCAGAAAGGTTGTATTCACACTCAAACACGTTAGGGCCCCTTTACAGAGTTTTCCAGTAAAGTGCTACTTTCGTTTTCTCTTCTTTCTTTCAACAACTTTCCCCTTCGTTCTGTGAGGCATGCGCAGCTATAGATCCATGCACCGGAGAATGCAAACTGTGAACGTGGTGTCCTGCAGGGCCCACAGACAGTATCGCTTTTGCAATTCCTAATGCGGCAGGAGAAAGCAGGCAGCTATTATGACTATACGGCGTTTGCGGGCGAAAAGATAAATACCACAGTCATCTTGCTTCTCAGTTGATTTCCCGTTTATTTTGTGAATCGCAAAATCTCGTAATGCTGGAGGGTCTGTTTAATGGGAGAGTACCAGCACTTCTCAAGAGCAAACAGGTACTCTAAATAGTGAGTCCCTACACTTCTGTATTTACCATTTAAAGCAATGCTCCTACCAATTTTCATGAACATCTCTTATCACTCCTACCTTGCAGTTTTTTCACATTTAAATCCTGCCCTCTCCAAGTAGACCTTCTGTCAGATATCTTTAGACTGAGAGTCTACTTGGAAAGGGCACTGTTTGAAAATGAAATTTTTCCTGGAACTAAGAAACTCAAGCAATAAACAGCAGAGCTTTCTTTATTCTAAGATGGATCTGTCAGATCTAGAAACTAGAGCTAAAGCTCATATTACAAACTATAGAAGTTGTGATCACACGCATAATTACTACGTTGCAGTAATATTGCAGGCTCAGGCTTCAAACTCCATTGAAAAACATTATCAAATAAAAGCAACATCCATATAAATGACAAAATGCTTCCATGTGGCACTAAAGAAATAACATGATAAATAAGCACCGCAACTCAAGACGCATTATCAAATATAAAAATGAAGGCCCTGATTCAAAAAGATAAGCTTACACTTTTGTGTAAGTTTTCAATTGTTTGCTATTCACAAAGGTATTTTACTAGTATTATCTTTATGACTGCGGATTCGCCACACATAAAAAGATAGGACATTCCTATCTTTCTATGTGCGCAGTCGTAAAGATGCGATTAATAAAATACCCTTGTGAATAGCAAATAATCATAAACTTAAGCAAAAGCGTATGTTTACTTTTGTGAATCAGGCCCACAATATTTTAAGAAAATGCAATTTTACCTCAATACTCCAACTGACCATGGGACATATTATCAAGAACGGCGTTAAAATTATCGCCGGTTTAGCGGCAGAAAACTGCCGCTAAAGCGGCGATAATGGGCTTGATAATATGCCCTATAGAATTCCAATAGAAGCCCATGTTCACACCAGAACATGGACTTCTATTGGAATTCTCAAGGGCATATTATCAAGCCCATTATCGCCGATTTAGCGGCAGTTTTCTGCAGCTAAACCGGCGATAATTTTTAACGCCGTTCTTGATAATATGCCCCCTTGTAAGGTACACAGATTTTGCCCTCAAGAACTTGTGTTTGTTTTTTTGCTAAATAAGCTAATTTTCCTAAAACGATCTGATTTGAAACTGTCTGAAGATACAGATAATTTAATCATGAATTACAACTTTTTATTGTGCGTAAATTAACATTTTCCCACACCAAAGGTCATCATTATCAGCAGACAATTTTTCCAGAAAATACCAACTTTCATTTTAGGAAATTCTAGCTTGGTCCCCAGAGGATAGCTTTTCATTTTCAACAAGTGCTCAGGTCTATCACTGCCCCAGATGGATAAACTCTGCCTCTGAAGAGAATGTATCACCGTCACATATAAGGATGGAAAGGTTTGGAATTAAGAATAGTAAGGCGCACAAAGTGTTCCAATTTGTATGAGTGGGCTCAATGGTGTGAAAAGAGGAGATGTGGGGTATGGAAATTGAGAACAATTCACTGCTGCTCTAAGTTGGTATTCTAAATAATGCTGCAGTACTGCAGCTGTTTTTGCTTCATAATGTTTAGGTGTGCCCCCTGAATATCAAAACCCTAAATAGCAGTGGGATGGAATATCGAGGACAAAATATCAGAAAAGATAATATCAACAAGTAAGTAAGCCTAGATTTTCTATACCTAACTTCACATATATATTCCTACACGGTACGTGTATCTTCAAGATACATAGTTGTGAAGTTAGGAATAGGAAATCTACGCTTTCTATATTCTTTGCTTTTGATTAGGACAATTTTTAGACATCATGATGATTCAATTGGATTACTTGATATAGGAAATAAAGCCTTACTACCTTATTTAAACAATATTGTTGAAACCATTGTGCTAACATGTTGTGGTCGCAAATATTCCAGAGGAAAGCTTTGTATAGTGAGATTGCTATATACACTGGTCATCAATAATTATCATTATGCACTTTTTCAGTAGTCTTTTTGTACTGCTATTGATTTTTTACTCACTCTTTTGGTGATATGTTATAGATTGTTGAACTGATGATTTGATACTTTAGTATAGTGTATGTTTGTCGCTGATTGAAATTACCAGGCGAAGGCGGTGAAGAAATTCACAATTGTATTTATTTATTATTTAATTTTCTTTTAGTTCTTCTTCTCTCGTCTTCCTTTGGGTTCTATACGCCTCATTGGTCTTCCGGTTTGTCTGCCCGTCTTCCTTCGTCAAGGGAATTTTTTTAAAAGCTGGTTGACGTCCCTCAAGGGAAACAGAACGGACAAAGCTAAGTGTTTCTGGCACACTACCTATTTCTTACTGGGGAAGGGGAGTGAGGGTTCACCCAGGGGATGGTCATCGGCCACCACGTGTGTCTTTAGGGTAAAGGGGAGGGTTATGCATGCAGCATTTCTAGGGGTTTGTTTGTGGTTTCCCCTGTCCTGCCTCTTGCCTCCCTCCTCCCGAATAACCCCTGGAAACGGACACGTACCTTTGTGAGCCACGCTCTTCCGTGAGCGTCGCGGGATGATTCGCTGGTTTGTTCGTCTCCCCGTTTCTCCTCGAACACTTCCTCTCATCTGGGATCTTCTCGCTTTTCCAGGGGGCTGCTCTGCTCCGCTTCGCAGTTCTTTTCCCCGTCTTCTATCCTCTCGGTGATCGAATTCTCTGATGTCCTCTCTTCTGGACTCTCCTCCGTGTGGGAAATGACGGTGTTCTCAGGGGCGGGGCCTGACAGAAGTTGACTCCCTTTAAAGGGGACATGCCGGTGCACAACAGACTCGATGTCTCCACGGTGTCTTGGTCTTCTGCCCAGGTTTCAGTATTTGCAGGCTGTGAAAATAGAAAAGGGTCTACGTGATGTGGAACACACCACCACTTGATGTCATCCTCCTTCGGTTCCACGTCGGAGGTACCCTCTCTGTGACAATTTTTAACTGACTCTTTGATAGGATTATAATGGTAATGGTTTATATCAGGGGTCTCTAACCTTTTCTGTAATGAGAGCTACTTCTGATCAGTAAAAATCTTTGTGAGCTACGGAAGACCAAGTACCTCGTGCATTGTTACCAGACACCCCCTCACCCAAATTCATTGACTTTAAACCTAATGTCCATGGAGCCCAATACTATGATGTCAATCAATCAATCAATCAGGCGTTTGTTAAGCGCGACTACTCACCCGTAAGGGTCTCAAGGTGCTGGGGGTAGGGGGGGTGAAGGTTCCAGTCCATCAAGGAGGGGGTCTGTCGAAGAGCCAGGTTTTGAGGTTTCTTGCGAAGATGGGAAGCGATGTTGTCTGTCGGAGGTGGAGCAGAAGGGCGTTCCAGGCTCTGGCCGTGAGGAAGGAGAAGGATTGGCCTCCCGATCTGGTCTTTCTGGCGTGGGGGACCACGGCGCAGGAGAGCTGGGCTGATCGTAGGGTCCTTTGGGGTGCGTGGAAATTGAGTCGGCTGTTCAGGTATGCTGGTCCGGTGTCGTGGAGGGCCTTGTGTGCGTGGGTGAGCATCTTGAAGGTGACTCTGGCCTCGATGGGGAGCCAGTGGAGTCTGCGCAGGTGCTGGGAGATGTGGCAGTGTCTTGGCAGGTTGAGGACCAGTCTTGTGAACAAAATACTGTGACTAGGGGTACTCTGATAGGGCTGCCATGTGTGTCAGTGAGGGCATGGTTTGTGGGGATGTATGAACATGTGTGTAAATCAATAGGATATGTGTATGGGTGACTGAGAACCTGTGTCTTATGTACTAGTGGCACAGGACATACCTTTCGCCATATGTGGCACTGTTACAAGTACAACACAAACATACAACCATTTTTTTTTAAAGTGGGATAAATTTAAAGTGCAGAAAAATGTTCTGCAACAGTGTTCATAATAAGGAACATTTTTCTGCACTTGATGGAACATGTTTCTGCACTTTGAATTTCTCCACTTTAAAAACATGGGTATATTTTTCAGTTATAAATATGGCAGTGTCTATTAGCCATTGGGAGCAAAATGCCTGCTGTGAGTAAATACAACACTTTGAAATGGGAGGAAATTCAACAGAAGAGTAAACTTTATGTTTATACGCATTACATCAAACTCATCATTTAATTTTCTCCCAAGTCAAACTATCTTTCCAAACAGTAGGCATATTACTCTCAGTGACCTGTAGACATGGTGCAATATTTATGACAGGAACATACAGTCATTTGTTTAAATGTGAGGAATTTTAAGTGAAGAAACATGCTTAGCAAAACAAGCATTGTTACCCAGAAACCAGTCCCAGGATGCTTGTTTCCGGTTCAGGGAAGACCTGGCTTGGCTGTTCGGGCTGGACTGTTCCCATGTGGCACAGGGTCAAGACTGATTTGCATATGGCTGGGTCTGATCTGAGGTGGCGAAGTGAGCTAAAGAATGATGATGGATTCAACCCAGATCTGTGACTGGGGGTGAGTGTCTGAAAAGTTTCAGTGCTCCGTCCATCATCTCCTTGTGTTTGCTTTGCCAAACATTGGGACTTAATTGGCTTAATTTAAAGTAGCGAAAAACATTAAGACAATATTTCATAGAAACATTTTTCTTCACTTTAAATTTCTCCCATTTAAACGAAAGTGACTGTATTTTTCAGTTATAAATATGTCAATGTGTCTACCAGCCATTGGGAGCATGATGCTTGCTGTTTGTAATTGTGACACTTTGAAAAGGGAGAAAATTAAAATGAAGAGTTAACTTATTTATTAACTCTTCATTTTAAATTTCTCTCATTTAAAAGCAATCTGTGTTAAGGAAGCATGTTTTGCTGATGTTCTTATTTGTAGGAAGGCAGATCCTCTGCTACTTCTATGCAGCACCTCTATGTGTGATAGAAGCCTGGACTGATGCCAGAGGGCTTTATTTATTCTGTATATGTGGTTACCTATTACTGATGCTTTCTAGGCTGTGTTAGTGTTCTGTTTTTAAGGCTAATGTACACTTCTTTCTCTACATTTTCTGTGTGGGAGTAGATTGCACTACTGATTCAATTTTGTACCTGCTCTGTGTATGAGGGTACCTTCAACTATTGCTTCCCATCCACTGCCTGTCGGTGTTTGGTTCAAGGGTGATTTTCTGCTGTTTATAATATTCCTGTGCTGAGAGTAAGGGGAGCGTGCACTATTTTTGCCCATCCTGCATCTCTTTTATATGCGTTAGGCACCGTTTGCACTGCTTCTTCCTCCGATGTACATGTTCTGGGTGGGAGGGAAGTTAGAATTGGTGCTGCCCCTGCTGGACCTATTCTGTTTGTGACACAAAGTGTGTACCACAGCTCTCTGTGCACTGTAACTTTGTGAGCAAGAAAACATGCAATGTTCCTACTTTGTTGTACAAACCTGTTCTGTGAGGGAAGCTTGACCTGCATTTTCAGTTTATATGTGCTTGTGTGTACATGCATGTGTGTGTGTGTGTGCAGGTAAATGTAGATGCTTGTACTTCTTAATTCATGTACATGTAAGGAAAGTCAGAAAGTCGGTCTTCCAGCCAAACGCTAAATGGTGTCCGTTCATTAGTCTTCAATTCACCAGAACTTCAAACTTAAATAAATGATGGCCTGCAACTGATCTTCTACAATGAGGTTTATAGTATTCCACTGATGATAATAGATCATTGTCCTAGATGTTGCAAACACACCTTCTTTAAACAGGAAACAGCGTTTACAACGCTGTCATTACATCGCAGTACTATTACAACGCGGTCGCTACAACGACCGCGTTGTTAGTACGCGATGCATTTACATCAGAAGTCATTACAACGACTTGCTGTAGGGGGCGCAGAGGTATTGGAATTTAATTCCAACACCTTCCCTACTGTTGCACAAACTGGAGTAGGAATAGTAATTAATACTATTCCTAAGTCCAGCGCGCCCCCTACTGCAAGTCGTTGTAATGACTTGCGATGTAAATGCATTGCGTACTAACAACGCGGTTGTTGTAACAACCTCGTTGTAAAAGCACGTGATGTAATACATTGCGCAGTAATGTGCTATATTCTCTTTAAACATCTGTTAATGTGTTCTCCAGGGAAATATTTACGATTTTTAAATTGATGACTTACCTCTGTTGTATCTGCTGTCTAACTTTTAGAATATCTCATAGGCTGAATTTGTTAGATCTGTTCCAGCGTGCTGGGATCAGTGGCTTGCTTGACAGAATAAAATGGTTCAGAAAGCAACCTTGAACTGCTGGCTCGATGGCTTCTGCTGAACAAGACAGCCAAGAATGGGGTCTCCGGAGCCTTGTGCAGACATCAGCTCATTGCTTGGTGTTTAGACAAATATCGGATAAAAGATATTGTTATACAAAAATATTGTGTCAAGACTATCTGGATCAAAAATATAGTTAAGTACAAAAACAAGTTTCAAGCAGGAGGGTCCTAGGGAAATTTAAAGACCTGCAAAGGATTCAATCCCCAACTATTAACAGATAAAGACACGTGCGAAATCCTTGGGTCTATCATGTGTAAAAATAGAATAAAAATAAAAGATAATTAAGCCGGAAACTATTCCACACAGATTTAACTGTGGGAAATTCCCTTTCAAGGACGAAATCCCTCACTCACCAAAGGTGACATGCTTCATCATATGGGATTCTCCTCTCAAAGGAAAAACCTAGTTCCTTCGAGGGCTACAACCCCCTCTCTGAGAGGGAGGAGCTCAGGGATGTTTTTTGGGTATCTAATTTTTGGGATATTCTAAATCCACATTGATGAGCAAGATGGTGTGAAAGAGGGCGCAGCGCAAAACAAATGTAGAATGTGAAGGAAGTGGGAATAAAACTAGCTAGGGGGTGTCAAATATATGTTTTATTCAGAAGCACCCTCTGCCAGGGTTAAAAACAGTGCATCAGCGACATAGATTTAAGTCGCAGTGGTATGATGTAAATTAATGGTCGACATGTTTCAGCCTAGAGTGCCCCCGGATGGGGCAAGGCTTTCTTCAGGACCTATACAATGCTGCTGCTAGTGCTCAAATAAGTGTACAAACAAAGGATACAAGAACCAAATATGTTCAAAACTCCGACTGCTCCGGAAGGTGAAATTACCTATTGGAAACAGAAGCATTTATTGGAATTCATACAACCTGTGTGAAAAGAATATATCTCTAGGCTTAAATCTACAATAGAAAACAAAATGAAAAAGAAAAAGAAAACATTCTTACCCGCTACTGCTGGGTAAAGAACTCCACCTCAGCCTGGCAACAGCTCAGGATGGAGGCACCGCTCTAAGAGGAAAAGGTAATAGTGAGACAACTATCTTTGAGATATCCTGTACTACTGCCGGCACGGTTGACAATATTATTGAGTCATACAGCCTGGTCAGGAATTATTAAAAAGCAAAATGTAGGGGAAAACTGGTGGAGCACAAAAAATCCCCAGTGTATCTAGCATACGTAATGGTTACAAACCTCAAATGTGTGTATCAATGGAACAGACCACACAAGGAGTACAAGGAGTGAATAGCATTTACAAAAAAATGCATATCGATATCATCGTTCACTAAAAGGTAAGTGTCCATAGAGAAGAACACCTGAGTGAGCCCCAGAGAACAACGGAGAAGATCAAAGGGACTGCTACAAAGAGATTCTTAAATGCAGCGTGCAACAAGATAAAGCTTCGCCCTGACACTCACCTGTCCATCGGTACCCCGAGCTCGAGTTGAGCCTGCAACCGGAGGTGAGTGTCGGTGGCAAATGCGTTCGTTTTTATAATGCCCACAGCTAATGAACAGCAGTTGTGGAGATCCTGCTTAAGAAGAGCCTATGCATGCGCTGGTGAAGAAATGCTAACTCACTGCGCATGCGCTAATAGCTCAAAGAGAATCGATGTTAAAACACCAATATCGGGACGCTGAATAACTGTGTGTGATTATCGAATCAGGCACAAGTCCAAAGGAGGCAATGCCAAACTACTAAATATACTGGCGTATCTACCGCAAAGTATTCCAGACGTTAAAAAACGTCGCTATAATGATGCGCATGCGTGTAATTGAATGAGCATATCGGGAAATGTAGTTCCGCACAGATGGTTGAAAAAATTACTTAAAGAATATCGGAACTAAGATAAGTCATACACAAACTGTCCTTTCTCCCGGACACTGCGTGGTTTACAAGATGAAAATCCGAACTAAAGCACACATGTACGCAAATGTAAATATAAGGGGTCAAGGATACACCTCATAGGTCGAATTTGCTCAAGTGTATAGTTTGTGTTAACCCACATTAGGGAATTGTTAATTTCCTAGAAGGCTGGGACATATAAAATACTTAGTGATATCTTCTGGAAAGCAAAATAGAGCAGCAAGGAAAGAACGAACAAATAGTTGTTGCAAATGGATTAACATGCCGCTCTATTCATGTACATTATACGCTACGTACATCAGAATAGATGAATAAATCTGAGGGGGGACATTAATTTCAGTAGATGGATTAGGTCCACCTCAAAATAAGATGACTAAAAACCAAGGACTGAACCCACAGCCGATGTTAAAAAGAATACACTGTGTAAAAATCGCCATACACAAACAGTCTAAGGGAACAGGGAACTCATGCCACACAAAAGATACATGTAAATTCATGAGCCCAATTCGAGCAAACCTGAGCTGGATACTTTAATAGCTCCTTAAAGAGACACCCAAGGAATCTCATCATTCAGACCCAACCTGTCACTATCTAGTCTGTGAACCCATCGCTGTTCACGTCTAAACAGATAGGTAGTGATGTCTGTTATATGATTAGGTATGCACTTTTTCTCAAGAACCGTCCATTTAAGATCTTGTGGGGAATGGTTTGCTTCGAGGAAGTGAGTGGTCAATTTGGTGGAAGATTTTTTGCAACGAATAGTGCTCTTGTGTTCTAAGATACGGGTTTTGACTTTACGTGTGGTCATTCCCACGTATCGAAGTGTGCAAGGACAAGTGATCAAGTAAATCAACTGTTCACTATTGCAATTCGTGTGGTTCGATAGTACCCAAGGTCTTGCCGTCCCGATATCTATCTCTGTGATGTGAGACGTCTCAGGACAAACTGCACACGAACCACAGGGAAAGTGTCCTTTCACCGGCGGCAACCCCCAAAGGGTCTCTTGTTGACCTATCTTCCTTACTCTAGGTCTTGTGTGTATCAAACGGTCTTTCATATTAGTACTACGTTTGAAAGCAAAAAGTGGACGTGGCAATGGTGTCAGCCCAATGTTCAGTATTCTCCAATTGGAGAGAATGCTCTTTTGATTTTATTAGAAAAACTGCAGAATGTGTGCACACAAGTGAGTCTGTTGTTCGCTTCCTTCGGTTCACTAGGTTCTATGAGAGCAGCTCTGTGATTGTTGGCTGCCCGTTTTAATGATCTCCTCACTAGTTTCTTAGGATAGTGTCTGGCGTGTAATTGTATTGCCAAATTTTGTGCATGCTCATGATATTTAGAAGTAGACGAGCAATTCCTTCTAATCCGTAAGAACTGTCCGAACGGCAAATTCTCACGTATGGCTTTGGGATGGAAACTATGGAATGACAACAAAGAGTTCCTTGACATCGGTTTTCAGTAAAGCTCGGTCCCCAAACCGCCATCTGTGGGGAAAATCCTGACATCCAAAAAGGGGAGGCTGGTGTTACTGTATTCACAGGTAAAATTTAAATACTGATTCCTGTCGTTGAGCCAAGCTTTGAAATCCATGATCGATGAGGGTGCTCCTCTCCAAATCACTAGCACATCGTCAATGTAGCGCTTCCATACACGTATATGTTTCATGTACGGATTGGCGCTGCTGAAAATATGTTCTTGTTCAAAGACATGAACGTACAGGTTCGCCAAACTAGGGGCAAAAACACTCCCCATAGACGTGCCAGAAACTTGGAGAAAAAGTTGATCTTCATACTTGAAAAAGTTCTCCTTCATTGCTATCCGGGCACAAGCGATAATGAAAGGTAACTGAGTAATTGTGTCCGAAGCTTTATTCATGAGCAACGTCTCGATGGTCGATAGAGTCTCATCTTGGGGAATGCACGTATACAACGATTCCACGTCAAAGGAGACGTGAAAATCATACTCAATGTCAAACCGTATATCTTCCACCAGCCGCAAGACATCCTTAGTGTCTTTTAAATATGTGGGCATTTCGCTGACCAAGGGCCTCAGAAAATGGTCCACAAATGTGGATAATGGTTCGAGCAACGAACCCAACCCTGAAATGATGGGACGCCCTAAAGGCGGTCTCACATTCTTATGCACCTTAGGCAGTGCGTAAAAATATGGAATGACCGGGTGGGCCTTCGTCAAGAAGGCGGCTTCTTGTGTGGTAATCCATCCATTTGTGCTCGCCTCTTCAACTAGGATTTTAATTTCATTTTCAAGTCTCTTGGTCGGGTCTTCTCTCAGTGGTACATAGAAGCGAGTGTCTTCTAATTGTCTAAGACATTCGGTACGGTAGGCGGAGGTATCCATTATAACGATAGCTCCCCCTTTATCAGCGGGCTTGAGCGTTATAGTGTCATCACTAGCCAATGTTTGCACTGCTCTGCGTTCGTTCTTCGTTAAGTTTTGATACTGCCTGTTACGACTGGCACAGATGTTGGTGACTTGAGTCGTCACTGCTTTCTCAAAAGTCAAAACTTGAGGCGGTACTTGGTGTGCAAGGGGGCTGAATGTGGATTGATTCTTAAGGCCTGTGTTGGTAAGGCCTCATCAACCATATCTTGCACCTTGTCTCTAAAGAAGAAGTTAAGACGGATCTTGCGGAAGAAACGGGCAAGTTCCTGTTTAATCACAAAAGTATCCCCTCGGTATGAGGGAACAAAGCCTAATCCCTTGTTAAGGACGGACTGTTCATCTGTATTCAGACTCCGACTACTCAAATTGATCACTAGATCGTTTCGTTGCTCGAGCCGGCTGTGGCTTCCGTCGCGCTCCTAGTGGATCGGACTGGCGGAGTATCTGCCCATTGTACCTGGGCCTGTTGATTCCGCCGTTTCCCTCTCGATCTGCCTCGGCCAAACCTTAAAAAAGGCTGATGGGAGTATGTTTGCGGTTGTTGTTGATATGGAAACATGTGTCCCTGTGAGGGATTTCGTCCTTGAAAGGGAATTTCCCACAGTTAAATCTGTGTCGAATAGTCTACGGCTTGATTATCTTTTATTTTTATTCTATTTTTACACATGATAGACCCAAGGATTTCGCACGTGTCTTTATCAAAAATATAGTTGACAGGAATATCACAGGTCAGAATATCGTTTTAAGTGTTGTTTTTAATATCATTGTACACAATATCAATTTAGAAATTATCATAAGTAATATTGCTTTTAAGTGTTATTTTGTATGTAATGTATTGTAGTGTGTTTGATAATATATGATTAATAATTGTTTTATTTGTGTTTTGAGGAAGATAAATTATTTCTTTTGAAATTGTTGAAACTAGAATTTGTAACTTTTCAAGTTTACAAATAATAGATTTATATTTTTTACAGGTTTTTGTCACATTACTTTTGGTTTATAATAAATCAATATTTTTACATTCAATTTCCTTTTTTTCGGGTTTTTAGGAGTGTTTCTGTTTTTTAAACCAGTTTTGGTTTCTTTTTGGCTCCTAGATGCTTTGGATTGCCTTGAAGGATCTCTATTGGGTTTATTTTATTTTTGCATGTTTTGGGGGCCTCTTGGGAAATCGTTTTCATGTTTTTGGTGGATTACTATTTTTGACTAAATGGATACAGAGGAAGATCTGCAGCTAGAGGACAGTAAGTCATATTTATTTTATTTGTTTTGGGTGGGAATTGTTATTGTTTGTATAAATATTATGTGATTGCTATTTGGAAATGTGTGGTTTATGTGTTGTATTTATTTTACTTGATGGATTGAGCTTTTTGGTTGGTGAGTGTTGGAAAGTGGATTATTAGTAGTGATAAGTAGTAACTTACCACTAGTAATGAGGCCGCAAACATGATGAAAGGGTCACTCAATGACCCAATAAATCATTCCCTTGCTCAACCCTTAGTAGCTGGCAATAAGAAGGCAGACGTAACTTAGCAGACAGGTGTGTAAAACATTTAAAAACATTAATACATTAAATAAGCAAGAAACAACATATAATAAAAATCCAACTCCAAATTATGGAAATAGATTATAATCTTATGAACAAATAGACACCAAAATGACAAAAATCCAACAGAGGGAACCGGAGATATGAATTTCTAAAGAATAAACACTTTCTAGTGCTTAAAAATATATAGCATCACTTTGGGGCATTTGGTCGCACTTGACCAGGACAGTCAAAGTTTGAGGCCTCCCGCAATGGAGCCCAGGTCGTATACACTACGCGGGAGGCCTTGGTCAAAATTTTACTTTCTGACTTAGAAACGTTTCTGGAAGATTTTTCTCTCGACGTCGAGCTGTGCCCTCCAGCAGGCGGATTTTGATGCAACATTCTCGGATTGCTACTCCATGAGGCCTCGGTCAAATCCTGGAAGTCTGGAGCTCTGGAGCTTTCAGCAGGATGAACCTGAAATCCAGGCTGAGTCGCAGTTGAAGGTAACCGGCTTGACTCTCAATGTCAAGCCGGTCACCTTATGGAACTTTTTGACAAAACGTTCCCAAACGTTATCAAGGTTATGGATTTTCTTCTAGATGGTCTCCTTGAGGGTTAAAAGTGTCCAAAACACAAATGCAAGGGTCTGGAATCTCCTAGATAGTCCTTGGGATGTCTGGACTACAATTCCCACAATGCACCTCGCCAAGTCCTTAAAAGTCCACTGGACGCACTCCAGTACGGGGACACTTGGTGAAGATGATGCATGTGGGCTCTGTTAACCTGTAGCTTGCAGGGAGTCCACTCCTTAATCCTTCTTGAAGCAAGGCAAAGTCCTTAGGGCTGTAGTACCAGATTGTGCAGCAGGTGCAGTCCTTCAGAGAGCAGTCCTTCTTCTTCAGGTGTTTTCAAGCAGCAGATCAGAGGAGCATTGCAGCTCTCCCATATTTATTCACAGTTTCTGGGCATCAAGCAGGGGGGCACCCCTGACCAATTGGATGCAGTGCGCCACCCAGGTGTATGACCACTTCCTCTAAAGTGGTTCATATTCTTATCCCAGAAAGTACTATTCTCTCAAAATCTAACATGGAGAATTCTTCTCCTTTGGGGTTAGATCTAGCTAAGCCAACCCACTTGTGTGGCTATGTTTTACTAACCCACCCCTTCCAACCCCATGATTAATCTAATTACTGAGGCTCCTGTGTGGCTGGGGGTACAGGATGTGGGGGTCAGACTGTGCTGGTTCCAAACTGTCAGTCTCCCTTTAAAGACCAGTTTGGATACCCCACCCCCGTCTTGCCTTTTGGCTTCAGTAAGCTAAGGTTCTCCACCCACTGGAAATTCATTGTCTAGTCTGACAGGACACTTCACATCTCATTAAGAAGCTCTAGCTCAGCCTGGGAAAGGCTGGCCTATCAGAATAGGGCAGTTGGAAACCTGGATTTTGGCTCACAGAAAAGAAGGTTTAATAACTTCTTTTTGTAATAGTTATTACACATCAAACAGTGGCAAGTTGTTGGATTTATCTTAACTATTAAAGACACCTTGAATTATATTTGTAGATGGTTCCTGTCAATATTTATACTTAAATAAAATATCTCAATGTTAGCCTATGGATCCTTTCACTCTATGGAGTAGTGAGTGTGTGTGTGTGTGGGTGTGTGTACAGGTATGGGTTTGTGAATGGTTATGTGAGTGGTTCTGTGGAAGTATGAGTGGGTGTACAAAAGGGTTGCATGGTAGTGTCTGTGGGTGTGTGAGTGGTTTATTGGATGATGTCATCAGTGATGTCATCAGTGATGTCACTGACCATGCAATGAGTGATGTAATATGTGACGTCATAAACAGTGCATTGCGGGGGCGTGAGTTATAACTGCTGAATTTCAATGGTTTTGTATGAGTAAAATCTGAGCCTAACTATAACGTCCCTGTAACCTTTGTTTTTTTCTGTGAATTTATAAGGTTTTTTTATCCTACTTTCTAACTATTACGTCCCTGTATCCTTTGTTTTTTTATGTGAATTGCTAAGGTTTTTTTTAATTCTATTTCCTAACTATAACGTACCTGTGAGTCTGTGAGTGGGTGCAACAGTGTTTAAGTGGGTATGTAACTGGGTGTATGAGTGTCTGAGTGGGAATGTGAATGGGTGTATAAGCGTCTGAGTGGGTATGTTAGTGAATACATGAGTGTGTGGCTGGATCTATGACTGGGTGCATAGGTGTCTGAGTGGGTCTGTCAGTGGGTGCGTATATCTATGATTGAGTGTGTGAATGGGTGCATGAGTGTTTGAGTGGGTCTGTGAGTGGCTGTAATAGTCTTTGAGTGTGTCTGTAAATGAGTGTATAAGTCTCTGAGTGAGTATGTGAGTGGATGCATCACTGTCTGAGTGGGTATACGAGTGAGTGCATAAGTCTCTGTATGGATATAAAAGTGGATGCATGATTCTCTGAGTGGGTATGTAAGTGGGCACATGAGACTCAGAGGGAGTCTCTCACTGGGTGTATACGTCTTTGAGTGTGTATATGAGTAGGCACAAGAGTGTCTTACTTAGTCTATGAGTGGGTGCAACAGTGTCTGAGTGGGTAAGTGAGTGGGTGTATGAGTGTCTGATGTGTTATTTGAGTGGATGTGTGAGTTTTAAGTGAGTATGTAAGTGGGCACATGAGTTTTTGAATTGGTCTGTGAGTGGGTGTATGAGTCTCTGAGTGCATATGTGAGTAGGTAGATACGTTTTACAGTGAGTCTATGACTGGGTGCAAGAGTGTCTTAGTGGGTGTATGAGTTGGAATGTAACTGGGTGTATGACTGTCTGGGTGGGTATGTGAGTAGATATAGGAGTTTATGACTAGATCTATGACTGGGTGCATAAGTGTTTGAGTTCATCTGTGACTGAATGTATGAGCCTTTCGCTGGGTTTTTGACTGGGTGTAATACTCTCAGTGGGTGCATGAGTGCCTGCCTGGGTCTGTGACTGGGTGCATAAGTCTCTGAGTGGGTATGTGAGTAGGTGCATGAGCCCATCAGTGAGTATACAACTAGTTGCATATGTTTTTTGTGTGGGTTAGCAAGTCAGTGCATGAGTCTATGAGTGGGCGCATATGTCTCTGCAAGCGTCCTTCAGTGGATCTGTAAGTGGGTGCATGAGTCTCTGAGTGGGCATATGAGTGGGCACATGAGTCTTTGAGTGAGTTTGTGAGTGGGTGTATAAGTCTCTGACTGGGTATGTGAGTGGGTTTGTGAGTGCCTGAATGGGCATATGAATGGGTGTATGCATATGAGTGGGTATGTGAATGGGTGCATAAGTGTCTGAGTGGGTATGTCAGTGAGTAAATGAGTGTGTGGCTGGATGTATGACTGGGTGCATAAGTGTCTGAGTGGGTCTGTGAGTGGGTGTATGAGTCTTTGACTGGGTCTGTCAGTGGGTGCATATGTCTGTGAGTGGGTATGTGAATGGGTGTGTGAGTGTTTGAGTGGGGCTGTGAGTGGCTGTAATAGTCTCTGAGTGTGTCTGTAACTAGGTGCATGTGTCTCTGAGTGGGTATGTAAGTGGGCAATGAGTATTTGAGTGAGTCTCTCACTGGGTGTATAAGTCTTTGAGTGGGTATATGAGTAGGCACATGAGTCTCTTACTAAGTCTATGAGAGGGTGCAACATTGTCTGAGTGGGTAAGTAAGTGGGTGTATGAGTGTTTGAGTTGATATGTAAGTGGATGTATACGTCTTTCAGTGAGTATGTGAGTGGGCACATGAGTTTTTGAGTAGGTCTGTGAGTGGGTGTATGAGTCTCTGAGTGCATATGTGAGTAGGTAGATATGTTTCTCAGTGAGTCTCTGTCTGGGTGCAAGAGTGTCTGAGTGGGTGTATGAGTTGGAACGTGAATGGGTGTATGACTGTCTGAGTGGGTATATGAGTGGATATATGAGTTTGTGACCAGATCTATGACTGGGTGCATAAGCATTTGAGTGGGTCTGTGAGTGGGTGTATGAGTCTTTCATTGGGTTTTTGACTGGGTGTATAACTCTCAGAGTAACACTCTCAGTGGGTGCATCAGTGCCTGCGTGGGTCTGTGACTGGGTGCATAAGTCTCTGAATGTGTATGGGAGTCGATGCATAAGTCGCTCAGTGGGTGTATGACTGGTTGCATACATTTGTTTGTGTGGGTTAGCAAGGTGGTGCATTAGTCGTTGTGGGGATATGTAAGTGGGCGTATAAGTCTGAGTGGGTCTGTGACTGGCTGCATGATTCCTTCAGTGGGTCTGTAAGTGAGTGCATGAGTCTCTGAGTGGATATATGAGTGGACACATGAGTCTTTGAGTGAGTTTGTGAGTGGGTGTATAAGTCTCTGGCTGGGAATGTTAGTGGGTGTGTGATTGTCTGAATGGGCATGCAAATGGGTGTATGAGTGGCTGAGTGGATATGTGAATGGGTGTATAAGTGTCTTAGTGGGTATGTCAGTGAGCACATGAGTGTGTGGCTGGATCTATGACTGGGGGCATAAGTGTCTGAGTGGGTCTGTGAGTGGGTGTATGAGTCTTTGACTGGGTCTGTCAGTGGGTGTGTGAATGGGCGCATGAGTGTTTGAGTGGGGCTGTGAGTGGCTGTAATAGTCCCTGAGTGTGTCTATAACTGGGTGCATAAGTCTCTGAGTGAGTATGTGAGTGGTTGAATCACTGTCTGAGTGGGTATACGAGTGAGTGCATGAGGCTCTGTATGGATATACAAGTGAATGCATGAGTCTCTGAGCGGGTATGTAAGTGGGCTCAAGAGTCTTTGAGTGAGGCTCTCACTGGGTGTATAAGTTTTTGAGTGGGTATATGAGTAGGTACATGAGCCTCTTACTAAGTCTATGAGTGGGAGCCATAGAGTCTTAGTAGGTAAGTGAGTAGGTATATGAGTGTTTGAGTTGACATGTGAGTGGATGTATAAGTCTTTTAGTGAGTATGTGAGTGGGCACCTGAGTTTTTGAGTAGGTCTGTGAGTGGGTGTATGAGTCTCTCTATACATATGTGAGTAGGTAGATATGTTTCTCAGTGAGTCTCTGGGTGCAAGAGTGTCTTAGTGGGTATATGAGTGGGTATATGAGTTTGTGACTAGATCTATGACTGGGTGCATACATTTTTAGAGTGGATGTATGAGTCTTTCAAAGGGGTTTCTGACTGGGTGTATAACTCTCAGAGTAACTCTCTCAGTGGGTGCATGTGCATGATTACCTGCATGGGTCTGTGACTGAATGCATCAGTCTCTGAGTGGGGATGTGAGTGAGTGCATGAGTCCCTCCGTGGGTATACGACTGGTTGAATACATTTTTTTTGTGGGTTAGCAAGTCAGTGCATGAGTCTTTGAGTGGATATGCAAGTGGGTGCATAAGACTCTGAGTTGGTCTGTGACTGTCTGCATGAGTCCTTCAGTGGGTCTGTAAGTGGGTGCATGAGTCTCTGAGTGGGTATGTGAGTGGGTGCATGAGTCCCTCAGTGGGTATACGACTGGTTGCATATGTTTTTTGTGTGGGTTAGCAAGTTGGTGCATGAGATTTTGAGTGGGTATATGAGTGGGCACATAAGTCTCTCAGTGGGTCTGTGACTGGCTGCATGAGTTCTTCAGTGGGTCTGTATGTGGGTGCATGAGTCTCTGAGTGGGTATATGTGTGGGCACATGAGTCTTTGAGTGAGTCTGTCAGTGGGTGTATAACTCTCTGACTGGGTATGTGAGTGGGTGTGTGAGTGAGTCGGTATGTGAATGGGTGTGTGAGTGTCTGAATAGGTATGTGAATGGGTATATGAATTGGTACATAAGTCTGTGACTGGATCTATAAATGGGTGAGTACGTGTCTGAGTGGGTCTGTGAGTGGGTGTATCAGTGTTTGACTGGGTCTGTAACTGGGTGCATGAGTCAATGAGTGGGTCTGTGAGTGGGTGCATCAACTATCAGTGAGTCTGTGAGTTGATGTGTGAGTGTCTGATTGGGTCTGTGACTGGGTGCAAGAGTCTCTGAGAGGGAAGGTAAGTGGGTGTATCAATCTCTCAGTGAATGTGTGAATGGAAGCATAAGTCTCTCAGTGGGTCTCTGAGTGGGTACGTGAGTTTCTGAGTAGGTCTGTGAGTGGGTGCATAAGCCTCTGAGTGCTTATGTGAGTTTGCACTTGGGTCTCTGAGTGAGTCTGTGAGTGGGTGCATTACTGTCCAAGTGGGTATGTGAGTGGATGTATGAGTGTCAGAGTGGATATGTGAGTAGGTACATGAGTCTATGACCAGCAAGTGTGTGTGTATATTTTCACCAATATTAGTGATGTCTCCACGATAGTCGCGATTACCCCCAACGGTACACGGAGGGCTGCACTGACAGTCACGGCGTCATCGATAATATCATGCGTGATTTAAAAAAATAATTTTGGACACATAACTTGTGTCACTACCACCTCTATTTCTCAAACATGGGATCGGAGTACCTCCAGTCTGACCCCTTATGTTAGCTTTCACAGACATTTGCAGCCTGGGAACCGTTCCCAATTGATAAAATGGCAGCCACAACTTTCTGTTCAGGTTACGTCCAGCCAAGCAGAGCATTCCTGTTGGTGCACAATTTCACGATTAATCGCGAAATCACAGCAAAATATCTGCAGCCAGAGATATCACTATAATTTTCAACTTACATTTCTCAAGAGCTACTGAATGGATTTGCATAAAATAATAAAAAGCACAATCTGTGTAACAACACCTACCTTGCTGCCAAATTTGGAGTAATTCAGTTCAGTGGTTCGGGCTGTAGTCATGTTTACAGGTTCCTAAGGGAATTAACATTGCAAATGCTCCCTTTATTCAACCCCATTTTTCGCAGCCCCCTCTTCACAAATTGCCCCGAAACTTTCTGTGCGCAACAAAAATTGGCAGAACATTTTCTTTTTTAAATTTCAGGAAGATTCATCAAATAGTTCCAAAGATATAGCCAAGTCAAAAACGCTTTTCCTAACAGTTCCAACCAGAAAGTGTTGGCAGCCAAGAAAAGGGGGCAGGGTAGAAATACCCTGACCCCCTAGGCCTGAGCAGGCCTGACCCCCTAGGCCTGCTCAGGGTGTCCCACAGGGACCCCGAGGACCAAAAAATCATTTTTCTAAAAAATATAATTGGCGGGATTCACGTAGGGTCCGCGAATCCCGCCAAATATTTTTTTTTAAAACGAAGAAGGAGCTCCTGCGCTTTGTTTTCTTGAAGGCCCCGGGTGGGCCAGGTCCCGTGGGTAATGTTTAATTAGGATGCGGGGGCCCACAGCACCCCCAAGCCCTGGGGACCGCCACCTCCTCAGGGCATTAATTTATTTTAAAAATTGTGGGGGCTTCTGCCTCCCAACACTGCCCCGGGGACCACCACCTCACAGGGGCTATAAGGATGAAATGCAGAGGGCCACGCGGTCCCCCTGCAGCTCTGGGGACAGCCACCTCCCGAGGGCTTGTTTTAAAAATTAAGTTGGTGGTGGCTCAAGCCCCCCCACACTGCCCGGGGACCACCACCTCCCCGGGTCATACTTTATTCGAATATGGGGGTCTGTTGGGGACCCCCAGCCCTGGGGACCACCACCTCCAGGCTATTACAATGATGGAAGGAGGGCCGCACCGCCCACACCCAGGAGCCCTCAATGGCACTGGGGACCGCCACCCCCCAGGGCCAGCTCTAGCAATGTCCCGGGTTGCCCACCCCCGGGACTTGCAGTTTGGTATGGCAGGGCAGGAGCACTGCTCCCGCCATGCCATAGCAAACTTCTGCTTCGCTTCATGAAAGCGAGAGCAGGAAAACTGCTCTCGCTTCCATGAAGTGAAGCAGAATTGCTTTTGGGCAAAGGGAGCTGCATGTCAGCAGCTCCCTTTGCCCAAAAGCAATGTCGGCTCCCGCAGGAGGTGGGGAGCCTGCAGGGACCACAGGGGCATTGGGGTTCCCCTGCGGTCCCCAACATCATAGCCATGCCCCGGGAGATGGGGTCACCGGGGCCAAAAATGGCCCGGGAGGGGGGCCACACGGCCCCCTTCCCTTTATAAAAAAAAAATGGAATGCCCGGGACCCGGGGGATGGGATCACCGGGGCCAAAATTGGCCTGGGGAGGGGGCCCCCTCCTTTATAAAAAAATTAAAAGAAAATGGCCAAGCCCTGGGGGATGGGGTCCCCGGGGGCGAAAATGGCATCAGGAGGGCCCCCTCCTTCAAATATCGGTTTTAAAAAAAAAATTGCCCATGCCCCGGGGGATCGGTCCCCGGGACAGAAATCAGCCTGGGGAGGGGGTCTCACACTCTGGGTTGGGGGATGAAGTCCCCTTAACTGGTGTGGGTCCTTAGTGGCCAGCTAGTCCACCAGGTACCTCCAGTAAGCCCCACACAGTGGGATTGCTGAGAGGTGGTCCGAGGCCACGCCTTTTTTTGCAACACTCTGCAGACGCGCCTCTTGGTGCACTGGTGGTGGGGTGATAAGGTCCCCTTGTGTCCTGAGGACCTCAGGGCTGAAGTGGACTTCATCTCCCAAGCAGCAGTGCGCCAGGAGGCGTGTTTGCAGAGTGGTGTAAAAAGGGTGTGTGGCCTCTGACCACTCTCAGCAATCCAGCTGTGTGGGGCTTACTAGAGGTAACAGGAGGGCTAGTTGGCCCCTAGGGTCCCTCAGGAGGCAAGGGGACATCATCCCCCAACCAAGAGCGCACCAGGAGCCGCGTTTGCATAGTGGTGGATCAAGGGGGCGTGGCCTGTGTCCACCTCTCAGCAATCCCACTGTGTGGGGCTTACTGGGGGTAACAGGTAGGCTTGTTGGCCCCTAAGGACCCCCAACAGCGAAGGGGACTTCGATCCCCATCCAAGAGCACGCCAGGGAGCACTTTTGCAGAGTGGTGGGCAAAGGGGGCATGGCCTGCTATGAGAACTTAACAATCCTGCTGTGTGGGACTTACTGGAAGTAATAGGAGGGGTAGTTGGCCCCCAAGGATGTCCTTGGGGGCCAACTACTCCTCCTGTTACCTCCAGTAAGTCCCACACAGTGAGATTGCTAAGAGGTTTTCAGAGGTCACACCTCCTTTTTCCACCACTCTGCAAACGCGCCTCCTCCTAGCACACTACTGGTTGGGGGATGAAGTCCACTTTACTTCTGAGGGACTTTGGGGGCCAAGACACCTTCCTGGTACCTCCTGTAAGTCCTACGCAGTGGAATTCCTGAGCGCTGGTTGGAGGCCCAGCCCCCTTTCTCCACCACTCTGCAAATGCGACTACTAGTTAAAGAAGCATTTGCAATGTAATTGCAAGAGTTTGAGCTATTGGCGTTGTAAATGTAAAAGTTTTTTACTAATGTTTTTTGGAGTAGAGTGGATGTACGTTTTGTGTAGTGGAATTATGTGGTATGTTGTGCAGTGAAATTATGTGGATAGAAAGTATGTGGTATTTAGTGTATAAGAATTACGTAGAGTGGGATTATGTGTTATGGAGAGTAATTATGTGGTATGATAGTATGTGTTGTGGAGTGGTGACCTCAGGTTTAGTCTTCCTCGTTTCCATAGAAACTAAACTATAAACTCAATGAGACAAAAAAAAGAAGGAACCACTGAGGAGCACTTCTGGACCTAGTCAGTGGTATGAACAGGGCCACTGGAAGTATGCAACTGTTCGGCTGCTCCGATTTTTGCATAATTTTACATTTTCCGCATTTGCCACATAATCCATCATCTGCTGCATAATCTGCAGATTTGAACAAAAAAAACCTTGTTTCTAGCTCAAACGGCTCAAACGTTACCAAAAATGCAGCGACAAGTGTTACAGCGTGGCGGAAGGCCCTTTGGAAAGCTCTAATGGTCACCAGTTAATTACTGCTAAATGTGCTTGTTAAATCGGTACTAATGGTGCACAAACCACTCTTGCTTCTTTCTGCGCCTCTCTTGTCTCTTTCTACATTTCTCTTGCTTCTTTCTGCACCTTTCTTCCTTTTTCTGCACTTCTCTTGCTTCTTTCTGCACATCTCTTCCGGTTTCTGCACCTCCCTTCTTTCTGCATCTCTCTTGCTTCTTTCTGCACCTCTCTTGCTTCTTTCTTCTGCAACTCTCTTGCCTCTTTCTGTACCTCTCTTGCTTCTTTCTGCACTTCTCTTGCGTCTTTCAGCACACTCTTCCCTCTTTCTACACCTCTTTTGCCTCTTTCTGCACCTCTCTTGCCTCTTTCTGCACTTCTTTTGCCTCTTTCTGCACCTCACTTGCTTCTTTCTGCACTTCCCTTGCTTCTTTCTGCACCTCTCTTGCTTCTTTCTGCAACCCTCTTCCCTCTTTCTGCACCCCTCTTCCCTCTTTCTGCACCTCTGTTGCCTGTTCCTGCACCCGCTCTTGCCTTTTTCCGCACTTCTCTTGCATCTTTCTGTACTGCTCTTGCCTCTTTCTGCACCCCCTTGCCTCTTTCTGCACCTCTATTACTTCTTTCTGCACCGCTCTTGCCTCTTTCTGCACCCTCTTGCCTCTTTCTGCACCCCTCTTCCCTCTTTCTGCACCTCTATTGCCTCTTTCTGCAGTTCTCTTGACTCTTTCTGCACCTTTGTTGCTTCTTTCTGCACTTCTCTTGCCTCTCTCTGCACCCCTTTTGCCTCTTCCTGTACCTCTGTTTGTTCCTTCTGCACGTCTCTTGCCTGTTTCTGCATGTCTCTTGCCTCTTTCTGTAGTTCTTTTGTCTCCTTCTGCACCTCTGTTGCTCCTTTCTGCACTTCTCTTGCCTCTTTCTGCACCCCTCTTGCCAGTTTATGTACCTCACTTGCCTCTTTCTGCACTTCTCTTGCCTCTTTCTGCACCTCTCTTGCCTCTTTCCGCACCTCACTTTCCTCTGTCTGCACTTCTTTTGCTTTTCCTGCACCTGTCTTGTTTCTTTCTGCAACTCTCTTATCTCTTTCATCACTTCTCGTGCTTCTTTCTGCACCTCTGTTGCTTATTTCAGCACTTCTCTTGCTTCTTTCTGCACCTCTGTTGCTTCTCTCTGTACCCCTCTTGCCTCTTTCTGCACCCCTCTTCCCTCTTTCTGCACTTCTCTTGCTTCTTTCTACACCTCTCTTGCTTATTTCTGCACCCCTCTTGCCTCTTTCTGCACCCCTCTTCCCTCTTTCTGCACCTCTCTTGCCTCTTTCTGTACCCCTCTCCCCTCTTTCTGTACCTCTCTTTCCTCTTTCTGCACCCCTGTTCCCTCTTTCTGCACCTCTCTTGCCTGTTTCTGTACCTCTCTTGCCTCTTTCTGCACCTCTGTTCCCTCTTTCTGCACCTCTCTTGCCTGTTTCTGCAACTCTCTTGCCTCTTTCTGCAGTTCTCTTGCCTCCTTCTGCACCTCTGTTGCTTATTTCTGCACTTCTCTTGCCTCTTTCTGCACCTCTCTTGCGTGTTTCTACACCTCACTTGCCTCTTTCTGCACCTCTCTTGCCTCTTTCTGCACCTCTGTTGCTTCTTTTTGCACTTCTCTTACCTCTTTCTGCACCCCTCTTGCCTGTTTCTGCACCTCACTTGCCTCCTTCTGCACCTCTGTTGCTTCTTTCTGCACTTCTCTTGCCTCTTTCTGCACCCCTCTTGCCTGTTTCTGCACCTCACTTGCCTCTTTCTGCAACTCTCTTGCCTCTTTCTGTACCTCTCTTGCCTCTTTCTGCACCTCACTTGCCTCTGTCTGCACTTCTTTTGCTTTTTTCTGCACCTGTCTTGTTTCTTTCTGCAACTTTCTTGTCTCTTTCATCACTTCTCTTGCTTCTTTCTGCACCTCTCTTGCTTCTTTCTGCACTTCTCATGCCTCTTTCTGCACTTCTCTTGCCTGTTTCTGCAATTCTCTTGCCTCTTTCTGCACTCTCTTGCTTCTTTCTGCCTCTTTGCTCTACAACCCTCTTGCCTCTTTCTGCACCTCTCTTGCCTCTTTCTGCACTTCTCTTGCTTCTTTCTGCACCTCTCTTGTTTCTTTCTGCAACTCTCTTGTCTCTTTCATCACTTCTCTTGCCTGTTTCTGCACCCCTCGTGCCTCTTTCTGCACCTCTCGTGCCTCTTTCTGCACCTCCCTTGCCTCTTTCTGCATCCTCTTGCCTCTTTCGGTACCTCTCTTGCCTCTTTCTGCACCTCTGTTCCTTCTTTCTGTACTTCTCTTGCTTCTTTCTGCACCTCTCTTGCCTGTTTCTGCACCTCTCTTGCCTCTTTCTGCACCTCTCTTCCCTCTTTCTGCACCTCTCTTGCCTCTTTCTGCACTTCTCTTGCTTCTTTCTGCAGTCTCTTGCTTCTTTCTGCACCTCTGTTGCTTCTTTCTGCACCTCTCTTGCCTCTTTCTGCACCTCTCTTGCCTCTTTCTGCACCTCTCTTGCCTCTTTCTGCACCTCTCTTGCCTCTTTCTGCACCTCTCTTGCATCTTTCTGCACTTCTCTTACCTCTTTCTGCACCCCTCTTGCCTGTTTCTGCACCTCACTTGCCTCCTTCTGCACCTCTGTTGCTTCTTTTTGCACTTCTCTTACCTCTTTCTGCACCCCTCTTGCCTGTTTCTGCACCTCACTTGCCTCCTTCTGCATATCTGTTCCTTCTTTCTGCACTTCTTTTGCCTCTTTCTGCACTTCCGTTGCTTCTTTCAGCAATTCTCTTGCTTCTTTCTGCTCCCCTGTTCCCTCTTTCTGCACCTTTCTTGCTTGTTTCTACAGCTCTCTTGCATCTTTCTGCACCCCTATTCCCTCTTTCTGCACCTCTCTTGACCGTTTCTGCAATTCTCTTGCCTCTTTCTGCAGTTCTCTTGCCTTTTTCTAAACCTCACTTGCCTCTTTCTGCACCTCTCTTGCCTCTTTCTGCACTTCTCCTTCTTTTTTCTGCACCTCTCTTGTTTCTTTCTGCAACTCTCTTGTCTCTTTCATCAGTTCTCTTGTCTCTTTATGAACTTCTCTTGCCTCTTACTGCACCTTTCTTGCCTCTTTCTGCACCTCTGATGCTTCTTTCTGCATCCCTCTTGCCTCTTTCGGTACCCTTCTTGCCTCTTTCTGCACCTCTGTTCCTTCATTCTGTACTTCTCTTGCTTATTTCTGCACCTTTCTTGCTTCTTTCTGCACCCCTTGTGCCTCTTTCTGCAGCCGTCTTCCCTCTTTCTGCACCTCTTTTGCTTCTTTTTGCACTTCTCTTGCTTCTTTCTGCACTTCTCTTGCTTCTTTCTGCACCCCTCTTGCCTCTTTCTGCACCCCTCTTCCCTCTTTCTGTACCTCTCTTGCCTCTTTCTGCTCCTCTCTTGCCTCTTTCTGTACTTCTCTTGCCTCTTTCTGCACTTCTCTTGCATCTTTCTGCACTTCTCTTGCCTCTTTCTGCACATTTGTTACTCTTTCTGCACTTCCCTTGTTTTTTTATGCACTTCTCTTGCTTCTTTCTGTACTTCTCTCACCTCTTTCTGTGCTCAAATGGGAAGTGCAAGCTGTCAAGTTTAAAGGTCTGCGTGCTCTCGTGACTGAGGTATATGTCTACTTGTACATGTATTCTCACATGTGTTATGCATCTGAAGATGGCAGCTTAAAAAGCTGTTAGCTTCTCCTATAGGATGTCAAATCTTCTCAGTTCTGCTCTGTCATTTGGTTGCACAGGCAGACATGTCTTATGTATATAGGTGTTATAGAGCCCCTCAAATATACTATTGAATACCCATGTGCCCTGTATTATGAGCAGAAAGAAATACATACACCTTTTTGTACACAAATGTACAGAGTATGGTGTTTGAAACACAGGTATTCAAGTATTTGTATGTTTATTTTTATACAACATGTCACTAGGTAAAAGCAGAGACACACGCATGCATACCTTCACAAACTTGATCAGACTTACAACAGTGATATGGTTAGTATTGCTGTTTTACATTTGGTAGGCCTAACATTCTGAGCAGTCGAATAGTGAACCTTCATGAGAAAAGTGACGTTTAAGACATCTTTGGAGAAAGATTAGTGATTAGGCTACTTTGTATGAGTCTGTGGAAAGGTACAGTCAGAGTAGGCCTCTTTCTGCACCTCTGTTGCTTCATTCTGCACTTCTCTTACTTCTTTCTGCACCTTTCTTCCTCTTTCTGGACTTCTGTTGCCTCTGTCTGCATTTTTCTTGCTTCTTTCTGCACCTTTATTCCTCTTTCTGTACCTCTCTTGCATCTTTCTGCACTTCTCTTGCTTCTTTCTGCACCTTTCTTCCTCTTTCTGTACATGTCCTATCTATGAAGGCATAGTTAGAAATTAGCATTTTTAAAAACTTAGAAATTCACTGAAAAAAACACAGGTTTCAGGGACTTTATAGTTAGTATTAGCATTTAAAAAACCTTATAAATTCACAGAAAAAAACACAGGTTTCAGGGATGTTATAGTTAGGAACTAGCATTTAAAAACCTTAGATATTCACTGAAAAAAACACAGGTTTCAGGGTTGTTATAGTTAGGCTGACATTTCACTCGTACAAAACCAGAGAAATTCAGCTGAGCTAACTACAACTCGTGTCCCCGCAATGCATTGCTGATGGCTTCACATATTACATCACTCATGGCATGGTCAGTGACCTCACTGATGACATTACTGATGACATCTCAAATGACATCACTGATGACATCACTGATGACATCATCCACTTATTATCTGATGCACCTCCTCACACCCTAATATAACTTTTCATACACCCACTCTAAAATACACACTACCATTCTCGAAACCATAGACACACCAATACCAGTTAGTACATACCCACTCACTGCTTCATAGGTTTACACACACAACCACTCACTCACCCATACAGACACTCATACACGCAGTCACTCATCAATACAGCCACTGATATATGCACTCATACACCCATACAGACACTTACACACCGCCCCTCACACATAAAGGTAAAATGATAAAAACAATTTAAAAAAAAGAATCAATCACACTGCCATTTACTCACCTATACAGTTATACACACACCACCTCACTTATTCATACAGACACTAACACATGCTTACTCTCTTCTACAATCACTGACACAAGTACACACTCATCCATACAGCCACTCTCACAATCACTCACTCTCACATATAGTCACTTATATACTCCAACACTCACATATACTGCCTTTCACATATGTAGTTACTCACACATATACCACTGAGACATCCATTCACTCACCAACACAGCCAATGCACAGTCACTCACCCATATAGCCCCTCGCAGATGCACTCATGAACCCATACACCCAGTGAATTACCCACTCACACATCCATGCATGGAGTCACACCCTCCCCACCCACCCACACAGATACTCAGGCACCCATACAGGTACTCAGACAACCAATAATTAACCCATATAGACACTCATGTAGCTACTCATCAACCCATGCAGCCACTTTCACACCCACTGACAGACTGATACAGACATTTACACAGGTTAGTCATTCACCTATGCATTTACTAAGACACGTTTAATCACTCACTTATACAGTCAGTCACGCACCCACTCAATCATCCATTCGGACACTCATACACCCACTCATTCTTCAATACACCTTGGGGTGAATATATATAAATAAATATATATATATATATATATATATCTTTTTAGAAACACTCTGTCACTGGATGATGTCATCAATGATGTAATTTGAGATGTCATCAGTGATGTCACTGACCATGTCATGAGTGATGTAATATGTGACGTCATCAGCAGTGCATTGCGGGGGCGCAAGTTATAGCTAGCTCAGCTAACTATAACGGCGGAATTTCTCTGGTTTTGTATGAGTGAAATGTCAGCCTAACTATAACGTCCCTGAAACCTGTGGTTTTTTCAGTGAAGATATATATATATATATATATATATATATATATATATATATATATATATCTCCTTTCAAAATTGGCCCACATCTCGACATCCAGGTGCTCTTGGCGGTGCATACGCGGTACGGCAGAGCCAAGCCGTTACAAATTACATCCAGCGTCTCCCAATTGAGACAATTCCGCTCGCACTCACAAAATCGAAGCAACTGCAGCTTAATAATTTATAAAGTTGTGATTTATTCAGCATTCCAGCAATCCGCTGAATAAATCGCTGGATGTAATATATATATATTATCTACTGGCGGTCGCCAGTAGATAGTTATAGTTAGGACCTATTTTCCATAGGAAATCCGCAACATTCTATTTGAAATAACTTTGGCGCCGGTTGACGAATCTTCGTGAAATTTTCAAAACTCGTGGGGCGCTCCGGTCCACTCCTATCCTAAAAGTCTCGGGGTGATTCGTCAAGTGGGGGCCGAGAAAAAAGGGGGGTCCCAAAACGTGTTTTCCCCATGCAATTTTCCATAGGAACCTTTCATCGCAGCTACAGCCCGAACTGCTGAACGGAATTACACCAAATTTGGAAAAAGGTAGCCCTTGGTTCAGAGTCGTGCCTTTTGGTTAAATGGTGTAAATCCGTTCAGTAGTTCCTGAGAAATTTGAAAAAGAAAACACATATATATCTGGGCGGAGCCTAACCACACATGTCATCGTGAGATCTGATTGGCTGTCAGCACTTCATCCTGGAATTGCTGGCAGCCATCTTGGGACCAATATAAATGATAGTACCCCATTGAAATGCATTGTAGTGAATCGAAGATTTTGAGGGTTACCAAAAGGAGAACTATAAAGGGTGATAACAGACTTTAGTTACATTAGAATTCATTTGTTGATGGTACCATACTAATTTCAGGAATTGTGGTGTGTTCTAAGGTGATTTTACCCTGTGAAAAACCTTCTGCTGGGATATCATGAATCATGTTTGAGAGAAAACTATTTTCACATGCTTGTCCCATACAGTTTTGGAAGGTGCTCCAGAAGCTAAAATGAGAGCATATTTTCTGTAAATTCACATTATCTTTCTCAGTCATGTGAGAATGAAGTCTGACATTCTCAGTAAAACATGTACATCCAACAAGGGCAGAGACTGTCAGTTGATTCCTTTGTGTTCTACTGCAGCTTCCCAGAGTGTTCTAAAGAACAACTAGAGTGCTAACAGCCTTACTTATGACAAAAGTATGCCACACCTGAAGCCATCTTGATTGGAATAAACTGGTAACACTTAAAACATTTCATTTAAAAAGGAACAAAATGATGGGGTTCATTTTGTCATAGAAATTATGGTTAGTGCTGTAGAAAGAAATATTAGGACATGTTTCAAGTGTGATTTCAAATATCTTCCTGTTATATTTCAACAGGAGCAGCCTGTCAGTTGATGCCATTGTGTTCTACTGCAGCTTCCCAGAGTGTTCTAAAGAACAACTAGAGCGCTAACAGTCTTACTTATGACAAAATTATGGCACACCTGAAGCCATCTTGATTGGAATAAACTGGTAACACTTAAAACATTTAATTTAAAAAGGAACAAAATGAGGGGGTTCATTTTGCCATAGAAATTATGGTTAGTGCTGTAGAAAGAAAAATTAGGACATGTTTTAAGTGAGATCTCAAATATCTTCCTGTTATATTTCAACAGGAGCAGCCTGTCAGTTGATGCCTTTGTGTTCTACTGCAGCTTCCCAGAGTGTTCTAAAGAACAACTAGAGTGCTAACACCCTTACTTATGACAAAAGTATGGCACACCTGAAGCCATCTTGATTGGAATAAACTGGTAACACTTAAAACATTTAATTTAAAAAGGAACAAAATGATGGGGTTCATTTTGTCATAGAAATTATGGTTAGTGCTGTAGAAAGAAAAATTAGGACATGTTTCAAGTGTGATCTCAAATATCTTCCTGTTATATTTCAACAGGAGCAGCCTGTCAGTTGATGCCTTTGTGTTCTACTGCAGCTTCCCAGAGTGTTCTAAAGAACAACTAGAGCGCTAACAGTCTTACTTATGACAAAATTATGGCACACCTGAAGCCATCTTAATTGGAATACACTGGTAACTCTTAAAACATTTAATTTAAAAAGGAACAAAATGAGGGGGTTCATTTTGTCATAAAAATTATGGTTAGTGCTGTAGAAAGAAAAATTAGGACATGTTTTAAGTGAGATCTCAAATATCTTCCTGTTATATTTCAACAGGAGCAGCCTGTCAGTTGATGCCTTTGTGTTCTACTGCAGCTTCCCAGAGTGTTCTAAAGAACAACTAGAGCGCTAACAGTCTTACTTATGACAAAAGTATGGCACACCTGAAGCCATCTTGATTGGAATAAACTGGTAACACTTAAAACATTTAATTTAAAAAGGAACAAAATGAGGGGGTTCATTTTGCCATAGAAATTATGGTTAGTGCTGCAGAAAGAAAATTTAGGGCATGTTTTAAGTGAGATCTCAAATCCTCTTCTATTTCATTAGAAAATTCTGACATGCAGACTGAAACAATCACTTTCAATACCAGCAGTAGACTTCCAGTTAACTCCCTGGTGAGCAGTAGCTTTACTACAGTGATCTAATGAACAACTAGAGTGCTAACATTCTGAATTTATGGCAAATGTGTGACACATCTGAATGCCTTCTTGATGGAATCAAAGTAAAAAACTGAAAGCATTTCCTACTGAGGAGACTGCAGTAAATGACGAAATTAGGAAACTTCATAACAAATAAGTCTCCCAAGATGGCCACCAGAGAAAAAAGAGCCCAAATGTAGCACAAATATCACCCAGATGTAGCCCACATATAGCCCAATGACAGAAGTGTGCAAAACACTTTTTATTTTTAGTTTTTCTGCAGTTTTATATAGTGCAAACTGGTCAGGTATTGGAGCGTTACATCTTACTTGGACCCCTTATTGCGCATTTTGCACGAAGTACATGAGATTGATCTTGCGAAACATTGAACTTTACGATTCTGTTAACCTGAAGTTGCTCTGAACCGGGCTTTGTAACACCCGTTTTTACCTACTGGTTTTAATTAATTCTCACTGTATTGTATTAGGAAAGAGGATTTACTGTTTTTATGTACACTTTTATGATCTATGTTTCTAAATCAGATCAAATAAAGTTTAATGAATTCTATGGCAGGACGGAGGCGAGGATTATGCATATCTTTCCTCACTTTATTTGCATAGCAGTTCAAAGAAAACGTAACACAACAATCATTAAACTAGACTACACAACCCATGAACCATTAGGGGGTAGTCTCCAAGTCAATTATAGTCCAATCATATCACAGTCCATCGTATATAATATCGTGACGTCCCTTCCGCTTCCTCTTTCTTTCACTGCTCGTCAGTTAAGTGCATTCCTTACATTCTTGGCTTAATCTGACGTTGTTGCTGTTTGTATAGAGGTTTCTTGTGCACGTTATTAGCATTATTGCCTTGGTATTGTTTCATATTCCCTACGCAGCAGGCTCTTGCCCGAGCGCGTTCTCCCCCTCGCAGTTTCTCCCGCTGTGTGCTCTGCACGCGGTGAGCTCCTCTCAGGCGCGTCTGGTCCGAGCGAGGCAGCTCCGTCGAGCGCTCCCGCTGGTCTTTACGCGCGTTTGGGAATCCGGTCACTCCTTTAGTGTCCGCTTGATTCCCGACCAACCTCGCCTAATTTTGACACCGCTATGCAGTGATTTCCCCACACGGCCACGTTAGTAATTGGTATTGCGCCTCAGTCTATTCTTATAACAGCTTCGGGAAAGCCCAGCTGTTGGAGCACCGGCGAGGGGGCTGTCTTAAGGATTTTAAGGGCATTTGTTCTGTGCTCACACCCTCTGCTATCATGTCTTCTCCAGAAGACCATTTTTACTCCTCCTACCAGGAAGTGATGGAGGAATGGCCCCCCAACTTCTCCCTCCAGCAGTGGACCAAGCCCTCTCTCTGGCTATTTCTAGGGCACTGGCTCCTCTTAGGGATCAGGTTGATAAGCTGGCGAAAAGCATCCCTGGGGTGTTCAGTGACCCAGATCTGGTGGTGGCGGGTCCAAGTAGCTCCCAGATGGGGAATAAAAGGGCCGTTAAGCATAACGCGGGGCACTTGGAAGGATTTGATAAACTTACGGAGACCTTCCTCAAGAGTGCGCGAACGCTAAAACATGCACCCTGCCGGGAGGTGGAGGGGCCCGGAGAAAATTGCGACACTGTCACCACTATTGTAGACCCCGACGGCGGGTTTCCCTTAGAGGGAGAGGGTGTATCGGAGGACAATTTCTCCTCCGATGAGCATAAGGACTCGGGGCGTCCCTGGCGTCCAGGGTCCCACTCCTCTCAGTCCCCGGTTGGGGACGGGGTCCACTCGGACATGTTCAAGCCTACCCAAATTTACCATCCTATATATATAGTATTTTATTGGCATAAATGAAAACTATTTTGGTGATGTAATATATTTATTTTATAATCGAACATGTGTATACAGTATTATATGTTTATTTTAAATGATAGTGTTACATAAAAAGTGCTGATTTTATTTTAATTAATGATTTTTACATTATTTTCTGATATTATTTTAGTCACTATTGTGTGAATTGATACTTTTGAAATATATGTTTATTTAAAGGTCACAATTTTTTTCTTCTGATATTTGTGGTTTCAATTTATGTAAAAATCAATATTTTTAACAACGATATTTGTGGTTTTATTAGTTAAGTATAGGAAGGCAATATTTTTATTAACAATTTTGAATTTTCTATATTGTTATGTTTTGATATTGTATTATGTCAGTGATCCCATTGCTTTCCTGGTTGCCATGGAACACAGAATTTCGGGTCTTTTCTTGCTCACCATCCATGTTATCTTCATTTTTGTTAGCAGGGAGAATTCATGAGTAAAAATAGATGTGCCCTGAGGGTTATGCAACGATCGGAAGGCACAACAGGAGAAAACAATGTACTTATTTATGTTTTAAAAAATTTTCCCGCACTTGTTTAGAAGTAGAAATTGATATTTTGAGTTTAAAGGCACAGTTTTACTCTGATTAATGTTGCCACTCAGCTACATTTTGAAAGGAGTCATCAGGATTTTAAAATCATCTTAAGCCACATTACAGTTGTATAAGTGAAACCATGAGGAAAATGTCACCCTGTTCTTCCAGCCTGCATTATCTTACATTAAAGGTGACATCATATCACCATCCTGCCTCCAGCTAAAGAGCACAGAATCCACTTTCTATAAAAAGTTGGGGTAATCCATTTGCGTCCTGCTCCGACCCTAATGCAAGAGAAACATGCCTTTATGCTACAAGATGAACAGTCTTCAATGCAGAGTAAAGGGCTTTGTACATTTTAAAAATACAGTACAAACATTGAACGTAAATGCACTACCAGAGCCATGCATTTCTACTAAAAACATAGACATATTCACAAATGTTTCCATATGCAGAATATCTCAGATCTGTCGAATTCTTGTAACATATCTTCTCCAACCGATGAGAAGGAAATGTCCTTGAACATTACTGGTTGTAAATCAGTGGACTTATTTTCATGGGTTTGCCATAATTCAAACTGCCTATTGAACAAAATGACCAACACCCTTATTGTTATTGCAAAGAAATACTGATATTTCTGCTTGGTGAGTTTCCCATGAATGTTGTGGATTGCAGGTGTCCCTGAGTGTGAATTTTGTTTGTGGGTAGGCACCAATGACTTGTGTGGTGTGGTGTGTTATATTATGTGAACGACTATGTGCACTTGTATGATTGTTCAGCACTTTTCGCAAAGAAGAAAGGGGCATATTTACAAGGGGATTGTGCCACCGGAAAATCACGATTTTGACGATCCGGTGGCGCAATGCCCTGCACCACATTTACAAAGTGGTGTTGAACCACTTTTTGTGGATTAAGGCTGCTTTGTAAATATGAAACCCTTTCACGCAGGTATCTGCGTGAAAGAGGCGTGCAATGAGTGTTGCTGTGGGCATTCCACCGCAACACCCATTGCTTTTTGACACTGCCCCAGATTTACAAGGATCTGTAAATCTGACGCAGTGCCAAAAACTGCAATAGCAGGCACTAGAATGGCCCAACAAGGAGAAATACTTTTATTTCTCATCATTTTTGCTTTTTGCCATTAATGATTGTTTATGTGCAGGAAGGTGTCCCTTCATGCACATAAACAATCATTAAATAATGGCGATTTGCTACTCCTATGTGTGCTGCATTCTGCAGCACACATAGAAGTAGCAAATCGCCATTAATGATTGTTTATGTGCAGGAAAGGACACCTTCCTGCACATAAACAATCATTCCCTGCAACGCACTATGGCGCAAGGGTGTCTGTGTTGGTGCTAGGCAGCTATTTTTAGCCCTAGGGAAAACACAGGGGTGCGCCTTATTGTTGTTGTAAATACGGCGCATCCCTGCGTTTTGGAAATGGCGGTGCGTGGCGCTGCAAAATTTGCCACAGCTCTGCGCTCCATCCTTTTCTTGTGAATATGCCCCAAAGTTTTGCTGCAGATATCAGTGCGGGATACACCAAGAGTAACATCAAATAAAAGAGTCACTGCTTTAAAGTCCTGCTTTGCCTGCAATACTCTCAAAACAAAAGCTGTTAGCAATACATTTAAGATTTGTGATCGGTACATTATGAACCTTTTCATGAAGCTCCTAGAAAGCAATTACTTATGACATTCCTGCCACTGTCTGCCCCAACGGACACTAAGATCTTCCTCTGCTAACCTTCTGAAATCACCCTCTAATTGATTGAGATCTCGAGGGGGAACGTCTTTTGCAGTTCTAGGCTCCAAAGCATGGAACCTTCTTCCTAGCACCATTCGTTCTATTGAATCCAAAGCATCTTTTTAAAAAGAACTTAGAACCTGGCTCTTCTGAGCCTCTGACTCACTCTTTAGGCTGTTCATCTAATTCAATCTCTCAGGAATTTGCAGTAGTCACTAGCATAGCGCCAGGCTGCTCTCTTCTGAGTGACAGTTGCACTTTACAAGTACCGCCATTCATGCATTCATTCATTCATTCACTTAGGTGAGAAAACATAGTGGAAGCTCTGGAAAACCACATGAAATATACTGGAATAAACAAGGAACAAAATGTACTAAATCGTTGCACTGCGCTACAACGATAATTGCTGTGTCGCTTGATAGGACGAGAAAAGTACAGCACATATGACACTGTTTCTCTCTCTCCCCCTGTGCAGGTGCATTTTAGGCTGCCTTACCCAAAGACATACCCTTACACCATATTTCAAGGGTGTGTGTGTGATACCTAGTATAGGTTTTGTATTGGAAGGGTACCATTCCAGTACAAAATACTATTCCTTGATTCAATTAAAAATGTTTCCAGCGCAGCATATGGCAGCCTGATTGCGCTGCTCTGCCACACCGGACCTTCACAGCGTGCCATCTCAGTGTATCGAGCGGATGCGGTAACATGTTTACCAGCTCCAGAAGCTGGAACAGCTGTAGAATTGTAAGATAAACAGAGGCGCCACTTTTCCAGCATATTGAGGACCTTTTTGGCCGCGGTCTGCTGAGAATCAGACGTACTCAGCCGGAATCAAACAAAATGGCTGCCATCTCGACGCAACATCGTACATCGCTTACCAAGTAAGGATCCCGCAGGATCTCTGGGTCCTGTCCGGTACTCAAGTACAGCCGCGGTCGGTGGTAGGAGTGCTGCCGGGCGGTGACGTGGGGAGGGGGAGGGGCAGGATGGGGGGTAGTAAACTATTATCTGACTAGAGCCTACAAGACTCCTCCATGTCTACTGTCCATTTTGCCTGACCTTGCCTGATATCAAAATGTCGCCCGCACATGAGGTTTAGTGAATAAAACATATTCCAAATGGCCCCATTGATATGACAGAGCACTTATGAGAGGGTTAGTTTAACCTACTTACCCTGGGTAAGCTGACCCCACCAGCCCACTGCTGGCTGAGCGCTCTAACCAGCCAGAACCTGCAAAGTGCTGCGCAGTGAATGTGCCTGACATTCTCTCTGCTTGCTCGCCCTGACCGTGGACCTTAGCCTTCATGCTGGGTCCCTCATCTGCATACCCTGGCTTAATCCTACCGACCTGATAAAACAAACCTCACACTGAGAGTTCCCTTCTTTTACGCTGTCTTCTGACACTCTCTTGCAGCCTCCTGTGTACTTCATTTCTGCTGCTGGGGAGGAGGTGGTGAACCATAACGACTTCATCCAGGTGGATGCCACAACCATCTGCAAAGAAGAACCGATCCCTTTCAACTTCAGATCTACATCAAGCAGAAAATAAGATCTGTACTTTGGAGCTGGAGACCCTAACATCCATGCTGCTCAAATCTGGCATCCACTTTGCATCGCCCGCCACTCTACCTGCCGGAAAAACCATGGCAGACAAAGAGACCAAGCCGGATAACAAGCGCACCAAACCCGAGCCACCTCTGCCTGGTTCGCCTGTTAAAGGAAAGTCCGAGATTAATAATACCATGGACATGATCCTTAAAAAATTAGCAGAAGTGCCCAACCTAGCAAAATCTATCAAAATCAACACAGACATGATGCACCAGGAATTATCCGCTATCAAATCTGATATAAATACAATCAATGCCAGAGCTATGGAGGCAGAGTCTCGTATCATCACCCTGGAAGACAACTATACCTCCTCATCCAGAGACACAAACAAATTACTGGCCACTTCTAAGATACTTCAGAGAGAGGTAACAGAGTTAGAAGACAGGAACCACAGAGGAAACCTATGTATTTTTGGTCTGAGGGAGGGTTTGGAGGACTCATTAGATTATTGCATCAGCTTCCTAGAGAGATGGATTCCACAAATGACAGGCCTTCCTTTTAAAAAGGAGTTTGAGCTGTACAGTGCACACTGTGTACCCTCATTCAAGTCTCTGAACAAAAGCCAAACTTATCAGATCGTCTGCCGCCCTTTAAGATACCAACACACTGAGCTAATCCTCAATTATGTCCGTAAGAACAACCATATGCTTGAAAAGGTCAAAAAATCTCCATCTCACAAGATTACTCCAAGCCTACGATCAAAATCTGGAAGGGCTTCCTAGCACTCCGGCCCAGGCTGAAAAACTCCAATATACAATTCTCGTTCATTGCTCCAGCTAAATTCAGAATCCCAGTAGATGGAAGACAGCACATCTTCAACGATTCTAGAGACCTACAGGATTTCTTAAATGATTGTGAAAGTGCCTTGATGGACACTCACTCACTCACACTCACCCAGCACCACTAACCTGACCCAAGACTTGATGTAAAGGGCCTTCGCTGTTCTCATCTATGTCCTTTTTGAACACTCTGGCCTATTTGCTTCTCTTGCAGGTCCGGTTGGCACCCTTATGTGCCCTGTTTCACTGTTATCCATTGCACTTCTGTTGACCCAAGACCTCTGACCCAAGACTTGATCTAAAGGGCCTTGACTGTTTTCACCTATATCTTTTTTGATCACTCTGGCCTATTTGGTTCTCTTACAGGTCTGGTTGGCACCCTTATGTGCCCTGTTTCGCTGTTATCCATTGTTTTACGTTGCAGTTCTGATGGGCTCTTTAGACAATATTATACACCCTCAGCACTGTCTCATTGTTTCACATTGTTTCCTCACATAAGTTTATACCGGCCGCACATGGCCGCAACGGCCACACACGGTTAATGTTGCTCAGTCTTTCTAAGTTTTTTTTGTGGAGTTTTATATAGCGCGAACTAGACCCAAAGGTGTCAGAGCACTTTTCATGAGCACCAGTTACGTCACAGATGGACATATTCATTTTTGTTAGGCACGGGCAGATTAAGTGATTTGCCCAGAATCACAGAATGTTGAGCGTCCCTGCCGAGACTCGAACCTGGTTCCCCAGCTCCGAGGTCGTCCGCCCTAGCCGTTAGGCCACACTATAGCAATAGTTAGGTAGGACCTAAACAAACTCTCTTTTAAATAAAGCAGTTTTTTTTTCTTCAATGCAGTCCGTTTTCCTTAAAGGAAAACGGGATGCATTTAAGAAATAAATATGTAACTTTTCATTTTCATTTTTTAAGGGCAATGCCTGCCCTTAAAAAATGTTTGTGCATGCATTCCCAAAGGGGAAGGGGTCCCCTGGGGACCCCTTCCCGTTTGTGAGTGCTTTACCACCCTTCTGAGAAGGGTGGTAAACTGCGAGTGTTTTGCGACCGCAATTGCGGTCGCAAAACATTCTTACATGCCTTTTGGAGTCTCTATTAGGAAGGGAACACCCCTTCCTAATACCGAGTCACTAAACCCTATTTTGCGAGTCACAAATTGTTTGCGACTCGCAAAATAGGGTTAGTACATGGCCCACTGGTTTTTTGCATGCGCAAACGGCTCTAAGACCCATTTGCGCATGCAAAACTCCGTTGTATATCTGGCCCTAAATACCTTGGCCTAGAATTCAATGCAGACTTATTAGAGTTGCTCCACCATAATGAAAAACTAACACTGAAAAAATTGAGTCCCTGCTGGAGGGTTGGAATCCCAAATTCCTCACATGGTGGGGTCGCATTGAGACCGTCAAAATGATGGTCACTCCGATAGTTAACTATCTTACCAGTATGTTATCCCTTGTACTATCGGAGGATGTCCATCACAAACTGGACAAGTTATTGACAAAATTCATTTGGCAAAATAAACGTTCTAGAATTTCTCTTAAAAAACTATGCTTGCCGGTTCACCTGGATGGTGTTAACTTGGTTTATTTAAAAAAGTACCAAACCGCCTTCCTAGACAGACAAGGTTCCCTTTGGCTCTACCAGTCTCCTGTTTACACCACTACCTGGTTGTTAATTGAAAAATAAATTTTAGGCACCCTTCATCCTATCTCATTACTAATCAGTAAAATAATTCCCACACTTTCTGGTAAATACATCTTTAATAACACGAAAAAGGCCCTAAGAAAAATCGATAAACTCCTAGAAACCCCTCTCATCCACTCTAATATGATGTCAATCTGGCACAACCCAAAGATCAAAATTCACTGGAAAACAATATTCTAGAGCTCATGGGCGTCGAAAGGCATCCATTTTTTTAAAACAACTGGGCACACCAGAAGCGCCTCTTTCCTTCAGAAAACTCCAACAAAAATATAACCTACTAGACGTAGACTTCTATGATTTTCTCAAACTCAAAGTCAGCTTGTCCAAGATAAGTTACCTCAAAAAAGATCCCTCTATCATTAAGGTAATACTTTCCCTCAACAAGTCGTGTCACCAATCCTCCAAGCTTTACCACCTTTTAAAACCAAAAGCCACATCCATCACGGGGGCTGTCATAAGAAAATGGGATAGCCATGGATCCATCCCCTCAGATAACTGACAGCTAATTTGAAAATCAGTTGTATCCCACAAGATCTCCCCCTCTCTCTCCCAAACAAAGTGCTGACTTCTACATAGGACATTCTGGATACCAGCTCGGCTTCATAAAATGGCTCTTAGAGAAGACCCAACATGTTGAAACTGTCATGCAGCTAACGGGGTCCTCTGCCACCTACTCTTTCACTGCAGTACGGTCTCTTCTTTCTGGAATAGCGTTTTTGACTTTATCCACACACTGTGTGGGATCCAACTTAAAAAGGACTTCCTATCGCTAATTCAGGGATTTTTAGATCCCCAAATCCATTCACAGAACGATACACTTCTAGTGGACATACTACTAACTTCGGCTTGTACGTCAGTATTGGCCAACTGGAAGAACACGGCTAATACCTCCTTCCGTGCTTGGCTGAACTGGATTACCTATCTAAAACAGGCAGATAATATCACTCTCCAGAACTCCCCCTGGAAACCACAAAATAACAATGTCTGGGAGTTGTTTGACAGCTACTTTGCCACGACAAAACCCCCATAATTCTGCCTGGGTCATAGACTGTCTCCTTACTCGGTCTCGGGTGGGAGTTTGCTCTCGGGCACGGACAGTAGGTCTCCCCCCAAAATATGCGTTTAAACTCTGCATGCGAAATATGTATGCTAAACAATGTATGAATATGGGTTCATTATGCTGTGCTGTCACCTGTAATATGTGTTATACTCCCTGGCACAACAATCTCTCGGCTTGGCTGATATAATAGCGTACTGTTCCTGGACCATAATGGGTCCCTCAGTGAACCGCTCTTTTATTTCTTTCAACTTCTTTACTTTTCCCTTATTGTGCCCTGGAAGGTGTGCCCTGGATATTGTTCTTTCATTTTTGTGAGTTATTTGCTGTTTTTAGAGTGCACAGGTCATCACCTGATCCAGCATACATAACTTGTTTATTATGTACCCTGCTATACTATCATATCATTACCTCCTTTGTTCTGTTTTTATAAAACCCAATAGAACTCTTTGAAATTAAAAAAAAAAGTTTCCAAGTTTCTATGTGTTCTTTACAGTACCAATCAAAAATTGGACAAGTTTGGAGAAAATAAAACTTTTCTTTGACATTACGCCTCCCTCAAGTGAGGTGTAATTTAGTGGCACAAAGCCTTGTCTACCTTTTCAGTAGGTAGGTAGGGCTTTGCATCAAAAGTCATGCGTGGTTCGGGTGGGAATGCCCATTTACCTCCCATGGGACGCTCCCTTGGCTCAAAGTAGGGCAATACAGCACATAGCTCTAATATGCATTACTTCAGAGCTACTTTCCAGAGAAAAACAAGTTTTGAACTGGAAAGTTAATCCCAATTATACATGCATCGCCGGTTTGCATCACTTTTTTGGCCAAAACCTGGCATAAAATGTTAGCAAATCTAGGCCTATGTCTTTTTCCAGGAGGTGGAACATCTTTTTCAACTACTGACTTTCAGTGTTGAACTGGCAACTAAAAGCAGCCAGGCAAATTTTGTATTACCCCCAGGTCCCTTATGTCCTCGTCCCATTCATTAACATACTGGAGATAACCATCTCCCGACAGAAAAAAAGAGCAGAGGCATGCTGGGACCCTAATACTGCCCCTCCCACCGGGAGTACATAAGCAGTACTTACCCAGCATCCCGTCTGTTCTTTTTTTCTGTCTGTCGACAGAATGGACGTGTTGTGCTGTTTCGCTGCTCCTGCTGGGCTGGTGTGGCGTTCTTTTCTTCCTCCTCCCGCCCGGCTGCCTGGCTGTGCGGGCGGGGGGTTTCCTGGTCTGTCCCCTGGCCTGCCGGGCTTGCTGGGGGTCATGACGGTGATGGCCGGTGAGCTGGTTGGGAGATGTGCAGCGTTTGCTGTGTGCCGTGCCTTCCCGCTGTTGGGGCGGGGGCCTTGCTGCTGGTGGTGTCCGGCCCCTGCCCCGGGTGAGTCCCGCGTAGCGGTTTTTTTCTTCCTGCCTTTTCTCCTGCAGGTGTGCTCGTTGTTGGGGGCTGTTTCAGGATGCCCGCAAGTTGATTTTGGCGGAGCGCGGCTCCTGGCTCCTCCTTCGGCCCAATGTTGGATGCGGGGTGTCCGAGTCCCACCGCAGCTGCTGGGTGTCACGCCTCCGGCGGTGGAACGCTACTTCTGGCTGCTGCCTCTGGGTGCTGCGAGGGTTGGTTACTTCCTGCCTTTCACCGTGTCCGCCACGCTCTGTGCTGGCCCCGGTGTGTGGTGGAGTTCCGTTCCCGGGGTGCACGTGAAGGTCTCTGTTCGTGTGTGCACTGGGTATGCTGTGAGGTCCCGTTCTTTTGTAGGGCGACAGGGCTGCTTCACTTTCTCGTTCTTGGGGTGTGAGGCTGTCTTCCTCTGTGATTGCTGATATACGGCAGTTCTTCTTGTGTTTCTGTCGTTCCTGGGAGAGGGTGTAGCCTGCCGGCTAGTGCGATCACCCGCGCGGCTGGGGTACGTGGTTCGAGTCTCAGCTACGGCGCTCTACCTCCGGTGATTCTGGACGCTTCACTTATTCTCCCCATGCCTGCCACCAGCGGTCCTTGATTGCTGTTGCTGGCCTTAAGCTGCGGGGCTCCTGTGCCTCCTGGTGGTGGTTTTTTGTGCCTCCTGCGTGTGGGGCGTGCGTTCTGCCTCTGCCTCTTGGTTGTTGGCTGCTGGCCGTCTTTTGGTCGCTTCCTGCTCGTCCCACGCTGCTGGCTGCTCCTTTCTCCCCTATGCTCCTCTCGCTTGCTTCCCGGCCCCCTCTCGCCTGCTGGGCTGGGGGGGTGCCCGGTGGTGTGTGGCTCGGTCCTGGATCCTGGCATTTTTGGCGGGTTGGCCGTGGCCATGTTGGGCGGCGGTGACTCATGGGGTTGCTGGGGATTGTACCTGGGGCCTCCTGCTTGCGCTGCATGCATTCTGCCGCTGCGCTGCATCCCCGCTTCTGCCCTCGTATGTTGGTCTGCGGGGCTGGGGTTCTTGCCTGTTTGGGCTGTTCCTCGTCCTTGGGTCCTGCCCTCCTGGGTGTTCCGGGTGGCTGGGCTGGCATGCTGGGGTGTGCAGTGCTGCCGGTGTTTTGGTTCACTGTGTGTGCTGTATTTTTGGGATCGTCTCCCCTGCGGGGGCCTGGTCGTGGCCTGGCTCTCTGCTTCGGCGGCCTCCTGCTCCCGGGCTGCTTTTGGGTGGCCGGGGCTGGCGCCGCACTTCCGCTGCCGCTTGCAGCGGGACTGTGCCGGCTTGTCCGCTCGGCACTTTTTTTCCCTCCTGGGCTCCTGTGTTGTGCTCCGCTGGGTGCCTGTGGGCTTTGTGGCTCGTCGCCGCATTGCCTCTGTGGTGCGTGGCCTCCCTGGGTGGTGTGGCTGGGGTTCGTGGTCCTCTCTTGGCCGTGGGCTCGCTTGTGCTTGCCCTCTCTTGGGTTCCTGGTCCTGCCGGGGTCTGCCTGCTTTTCTGATGTTCCTGCGCAGTCCTGCTCCTCGGGGTGTTGTTGGTGCAGGTGCTGTGGTCTGGCCTTGAGTGAGCTGGGTCCCTGGGTCGGCTCTCCCTTCCCGGGGGTCCTTGCCTGTGCTGCAGGCTCTGTTCCTCTGCTGGCGTCCGGTTTGGCTGGGTTGTGTGCCCTGCTTGGCTGTGCCTTGGGTACTCTTCTTTCTTCCGGTCCCCGTTGGGCGGTTCGGCTCTCTTTTGGGTGCCTCCGCTTCCTGGCTTCTGCGGCCTCTCTTCGGGGTTGCTCCTTCTGTCCGTTGGAGTGCGGTGTCCCCTTCCTTTCTGGGGTCTGGCCTCCCTGGGGTTCAGGGGTTGGCATTTGCTGGGGGCTTATTTCCCTGTTGCTGCCTCCTTTGCGGCTGTGATGTTCTCCTTGCACCTGTCTGGAGCTTCCGGTGTGTGTTCCGGGCCCTCCTGTGTGCTTGGGTTGCTTTGTGGGGAGATGGCTGTGTGCTGTCTTCTGCTTCTTGCCTCTTCCACGCTGGGGGCTGTTGTCTTTGGTTGCTCCTGGCTATGGCGCTGGCTGTTCCTGGCTTCTGGGGTTTCCTTGGTGGGGCCTTGTGTTCCACTGCTTCTGCGGCACCCCTGCTCTGTTTCCTGGGCTTGCCTTTGGCTTCTTTCGGTGGGTCCTGGTCGCCCCTCCTGATTCCACCGGCGAGCCTGCTCTCGCCTGGTCTCTGTGGTTCCGCTTGGTCGGGCCTGGTTTGTTCCTGGTTGGGGGTGCCTGTGGCTGTCGGCTTCCGGACTGGTGGGGTTGGGCCCTGCTCTCCCTTTCCTTTGCGTCCCCCCCGGGTGTGTTTCCGGTGGTGGTTCATGTTCTGGGTCCCTGGGGTTCGTGCCTCTGCTGGTTGGGCCTGGCTCTCTTTTGCTGCTGCTGTGTCCGCGGCTTGGCGCCTGTTTTTTTCCCCTCTTTTGGTCTGCTGGGGTTTTCCGGCTTCTGCTGGTTTTGGGCGTCTGTTGGTCGCCCTTTTTTTCGGACTTGCGTCCTTGCCTGGGCTCTCTCTGTGGGTCCTGGCGGGGCGCTCTCTTGGTTTCAGGCCGTGTCCTGGTGGGTCCTTCTGGGCCTTCTCCTGCCGGCGGTTCTCTTCACGGGCTTGGTTCGCCTCTGGTTCCCTTGTCCGGTCCTGTGTGGGGTCCTGGTGTTGGGTGCTTCTGGGTTGACGTGTCCTGGGTTGCCTCCTGTGCTCCTGGTCTGCCGGCTTCCTGTTGGTTCGGCGTGGCCTCTGGCTGGGCCTCCTTGTCTTGCTGGGCTCCGGGGTGTGTTTTGCTGGGCATTCCTGGGTCTTCCTGGTTCCGGTGTCCTGGCTCGCTCCTGTTTTTCCCTTGCTTCCCCGGGCTCTGTTCCCGGTGTGTCTGTTTTGGTGCCCCCCCTCTTTGGTTGGGGTGCGGTTCTGTGGGGTTCCTCTTCCCTGTGGGGTCCTCCCTCCTGGCTACAGGTTGTCCGGGTTCTGCTGCTGCTTGGCCCTCTGCCTTCTTTGCTTCCTCCGGTTTCCGTTTTGGCGGTTTCCTGTGTTTGTTTTTCTTCCGGCCTTCTGTTTGGTCTGGCGGTGGTGTGCTGGGGGTCTCTGTCGGCCTCCCTGCCCTTTCCTTTGCCCTGGGCTCTGCGTGGGCTCCTTCCGGGGCTGGTTGGGCCTGTGGGTCCTCCTGCCTCGGTGGGTTGCTTGGCTCCGGTCCTGGCTTTCTGGTTCCTTGGGCGTTTGTTGCCCTGGTTTTTGCTGTCTCTTGGATCCTTTTCGGCGTTGGCTGGGGTCGGGCCTGGTGGGTTTCTGGTCTGGGTGCTGTGCGCCCTGGGGCCTTTTCCGTTGCTCCGGCCCTTGCTGAGTGCTTGGCCTGGGTGTTGGGTGCCTGTGCGGTCCTCCGCCTTGTTGGCTTCTGTTGTTGTCTCCCCTCTGTGTTGCGGTGCCTGTTCGGTTCCGGGTTTCCTCCTCTGCTCTGCCTGTTCTGGGTTTTTTGGTGCCCTGTTCAGTTGGCGGTCTTCTTCCCTGTGGGGCTTTTGGCTTCTTGGAGTTTCAGGTCTTTGTCTCCTTCCCTGTCCTTTTCGGTTTGGTTGGGGTCTGGCTCCTGTTCTGCTCCCGGGCTCTTGCTGCGGCTCCTCCCTCTGGGCTGGGTGCTTGGTGGTTGTCGTTTGGTGGCCCTGGTGGTGCTGGTTTTCCTTCCCGGTCCTGGCCTCCTCTGCGGGGTTTCGTTGGCTTTCTCCTCTGTGCTCTCTGGGGGCCGGGTCTTTTGGTTTGGTGGGGTGGGCCGGTTTTCTGGCCTGTGCCTTCCTCCTTCCTTGTTGGTCTGGGTGCTTGAGCCTGCGCCCTGTTGCCTGGGCTGGGCTTCTTTCTTTGTCCTTCTCCGGGGCGGTCGAGGTTTGTTCGGTGTCTGTGCGGCTGCCGGGTCCTGGGTGCCTTCCTGGGGGTTCTGGGCTGTGCGGGCTTGTCCGGTGGGTCCCTTGGCCATGTCCTTTTGGCCTGGTTGCCCTGTTTCTCTGGTTGGCGGCCTCCTTTTTGTGGCTCTGGCCTTCTGTTTTTTTCTTGGTTGTCTCTGGTCCTTGTTTGACCCTGCTGTCCTCTTCTGGGTTGCTGGCCGGTTGCTTCCTGCAGTCCCCCCTTCCCTCCTTCTTGGTGCTCTTTTGGGTTGCTGCGTTGGTGTGATTTCCTGGGTGCGCTTGTGGGTTCGGAAGGTCGGTTTTCTGCTTTGGTATTCTCCAATATGTTAATGAATGGGACGAGGACATAAGGGACCGGGGGTAATGCTCTATTACTTACCGGTAATCTTCATTACTCCGGGTCCCGTTGTCCTCGTCCCATTCATACGCCCTCCCTCCCTCCCGAGCGGCCGGCCTTCCTGTCTGGGCTTGGTTGTACAGACGGGATGCTGGGTAAGTACTGCTTATGTACTCCCGGTGGGAGGGGCAGTATTAGGGTCCCAGCATGCCTCTGCTCTTTTTTTCTGTTGGGAGATGGTTATCTCCAATATGTTAATGAATGGGACGAGGACAACGGGACCCGGAGTAATGAAGATTACCGGTAAGTAATAGAGCATTAGTGAGCCTCCAACCAAGTCCATTTTGAACCAAAAATGGGCAGAAAAGCAAATTTTGTTATGTCTCCCTTGCCTTTAATATAGTACATATACTTAGAATGGGCCTTGCTGTCAGCACCTTCCTCATGATTGGATGGCTGTGTTGCCGTCTCACTTCCCTGCTCCAGATTTGATGGCTTTCTTCTCATTCCTGTTTGTTTTAATGTTTTATCCTGCCGCTGCTGAAGTCAGATCTTGCAATCACTATTCTGGGAGGGACTGTTTTCTCTCTTTGCTCCCCAATCCCCTTCTCTTCCCTCTGTCTTGCCCCAACCAGCAAGCTCTTACCATTCAAGCCACATTCAATTTGTAACTCTTTTTTTTAAACTTTTGGCTACCCATTGTGCTATCAGTCGGCAGGATTCTTATTTTTTTATGTTACATTTTTTATAACATGAGTGTGCATGAGCATCAACGTGCGCCATACACCTATCAGTTTTTTTGATATTTTAATACATTTCCCGCTCGAAGGTGGCAACCGCAGATGTACGTGCATCCATGGCAGTCATTTTTTAACAGGGTTTATTAAAAAACAAGCCAAAATGCATTCACAGATTGCAGCTAGAGAATACATCTTTGAAAGGCACTTGTTAAAATATTACCAATGAAGTCAATGATGGCTGATGTGGACGCTCGCACATCTGTATTAGGATATGTGTTAATGTTTTACAACTGATTCCAAATAAAGCACTGGCAAAGCCAATAAGTTTCCCCGCAGAGACCTATTGGCTTTGCCAATGCTTGCTACATTGTACCTTGGTCCCAGGAAATATTGAGTATAATTGGTGTGAAGTATTGAACCAAGGCAAAAGAACCTCTCACCTTCCATCTGTCCGAGTCTAGTCCTGTACTTACAAGTGCTTTATCTGCCACATACATTATATTTTATCCCATAGCACATATTAAATTCGTCCTGCTCTGTTATTTTCTTTACCTAACAGGTATTCAATGCACTAAGGTACGGGGGAGGAAGTGGTCTCCGTTACCTCTAGGGTGCCTGCTATTTTTGAAGGGGTCTCGGAACTCAAGGTTGTCTACCTAAATTTTAGGAGGTGCCCATCAGTGGTGCCTTATGCCTTAGTGCGTTTGTGCCCCACCCAGTTTACAGCCTGCTCCCCACAGAAACTTTTTTCCTCGCCTTTTTACCTTGAAACATTATAATTTCTGTCTGAGCTGCCTTGCCTTCGCTGGAAGCAAGGATCAGGAAGCCAGGCCGTTTAAGTAGGGCACTGCGCATATCGTGTTAATGATGTAGGACTTACCTTCATACAACTCTTCAAGGCGTAGGAGGGAGAGTTGCAGGGTGCATCCCTGTGTGAGAACACTTGAGTACCGTAATTTTGTTTCCAGAGGAAGTTAGTTCCGTCAAAGCTGGTTTGCTAGCTGTACATATGGAGAGCCAAGATGGTGGCATGGACGGTCGTGGTGTAATGAACACTGCAGCGGCCACCTCGCAAAAACAATCCTGCACTGAGCTGTAGACACACTGGGCAGCACGGAACCTGCCTCTACCCCCCCAACCCACTGCATGCTAAGCAGTGCTGGCAAGACTGGCGGTGAGACAGTCGACTTCAGAGAAATGTTCACTAACCATCTGAAATAGGATTGGTGCCTGGCTTAAACCACAGTCCTAATGGGGACAGGGGCAGAATAAGTCAATTGATGGCGTGCGTGGCTACCTCGAGCCCTAACTCACCCTGTGGCACTGCCTCGAAGGACCAGGTGCCGGAGCTGTGAATGAATGCCGAAGATTCCAGGGAACTCCGGTGAGTGCTTTGGCCGATGTGTTTCCGATAGGTAAGGCCAATGGGCGGTGGCCCTGCCCAGATGGTGACGGACACCAGGGGCAGCGTGGAATAGTGCTCATGAAGCCCCCCTTCCCCATTCTCTAGAATTCAGCAGAGATTGGGCAACACTGTAGCCCTCAGGGCCCTGCTTCACTTTAAAATGGCAGCAAACGTGGTCATAACCTAGAGTTCCGACCTGTAAAGAGCTCTGCAGGACCTTCGTTCACCAACCCTATCTGCCTGGGAGGACTCCCTGGATTTGCGATGCGACCTCCCAGCAGGTTTTTGGCATTCTCATAAAAGAAATATAACGCTGCCAACAGGACCGAATGATGTGATGCCTGACCCTAAAATGGCGGCAGGTAGACACTGTGTTCAAAAGGGAACCCTCCGGGGATAAACCCCTCAAGAGTTTAAACCCACTGATTTACCTACCAAACTTGGACTTGGTCTCTCATTACTAACTTTTGGTGATGATGTTGAGTACTGTTTCGGTGGGCACCATTGTCTCGATCTTTGGAGAACTCACCCTGCAGACAACACATACCCCCAAAACAAATGTAAAATATACCAGGCAGCTAAGGACATTGGAAATCTGTGAGGGAGCACAACAGCCTCCCCTTATGAAGCCGCGGCACCGGGGAGCGAACCTTCCTTTGAAAATCCACTGCAATAGAAAGATGACTTTATTCCTACACAAAATGGTGTCCATCTTGAAATGGTTTTGATCTTCCCTCTCTAGATGTACAAATTACAGGGACCATCCTAACATGCTTGTCCTTTAATGTCCGGCATGTTTGGTCCCTCTGACCCAACAAAACCAGCCCAACCAGCTTCCCAAAACTGTACAATTCCATTTGATCAACATAGCAATATCATTGAGAAGGTGTCCCTCTACCTCTAAGAATGTAGTATGTCTCACATGGCTGTGGACAACCGTGCAACACTCATCTTTACCCTAGCAATGGTTGTCTAAATCATACCTTTTACTTCCCAACTCGTATCAGCCCCCAACATGATGGAGGCACCCGTTGCCCCCAGCTCCCCACGATTGCACCTTTCAATGTGGGACATCAATGCTTTCAAGATCAAATACCCCCCGAATCTTTCCACATACGCAAGGGTAAACCTGAAACATAGGACCTTGAGAGACTACCCGGAAATCCTCTTCATCAACCAATACCATTGCCAATGTAAAGGCACCTTCAAAACCGACCTTGTCTTCTTCAGGCACAACACTGACTTATGGATCAAGCCCTTACACAATTTTCTCCCATCCTCCTCTCTCTAACATACCCTTTGGATGCAAACTCAGATGCTTTTCTCCCTTTGGCCTCTCGAGCAACCTTTTAATCTCCATCTACAACAATGGTTAAATCATGTTCCAAGCCAAAGACACAATCCTGGCCCTGATTGGCCTCATTTATCTTACTCTCAAGCCCTCTGATAATCCTCCACATCCCCGTCTCCGCTCATCCCCAATACCCCTCACCCACTCCTTATGGTCTATCCAGACACCCCTCTCTCCCCTGAATCTCCTGCAATCCGATATGCCCCCCTCAAATCATCGCTCACTGCCAACACCAAACCATGAACACCCCCCCACAGACCATCTCCGCACAGTCCATCTCCAACCTACCACAAACCAGTATCTCCCCCTCTGGTCGCCCATTCCACTGTCTTCTCTGCCCCACAGTCGATCCATATGCCTATACCTCCCTCCCGTATTGTATTAAACTTTATTGTTCAATTACTTAAAATCGTTACAATATACTATCATTATTAAAATCCCACGCATGTTACTACAAACTGGTGGGGCATAAAACCTTTAAAACTAATATCAAAATCTGGTAATAAAATACAAGTGCAAATGCATTAGACTTAGAAGGGTGGTTTGTCAGAGTTGCTTGCTAGCCGACTGGTTTCTTTTTGTAACTCTATTTTCAGCGTCAGTGCGGCTCGAATTGATTCTGTAAATTTCCCCAGCCGCGCGACTGTTTGCGCTGTTTTAGCGGAGAAACACAAGTCTGAGACTTCTCTGCATTGTACAAGACCCTGAGCTCTGCAAATTGGAAGAACTCCCCTCCTTCATCGCCCACTGCCTCAACTGCCTCAGCACCAGATACCAACATCCCACATCTCCCACAACCATAACTGCTGAACATAATTGGCCTCTGCTCAGTAAAGTCCTTTCCTCGTTCTCACACCTCTCTTGCAAAATTGACATCCTCTAATCGGCTCTATCCTAGCTAAGCATCTCTCTATTCTCTCATTGCTGCTCCCTCTATCACCCCCACATCCCTCTACCCCATACCGGCCAACACACTGTGAGACAGCCATCTACCCAGACCCAAACGGACACACTCTTCTCTAGACAACTCAGACCCATCCTATATCCTAGAGAGTTATGCAGCTTCAAGTTCCGCTCCTTCATCCTCTATTCCAGCAGTGGGCTGCCCTATTCACACCATTATCTCAGACTGCAGTCAGACTCAAAAACACCATCCTGGTGTACGATCATTCCCTTGTGACTTGATACAAATCCCAACCTCCCCCCCTGACAGCCAAGTCAAAAGGTCAACAGCTTCTGCCTGAACTGCATGCTAGACAAAAGTCGGTCTGCATTCAAACATTGTCTAGCGATATCAACCTTGATCCTGGCCCATAATCTTGAGATTCTGATCCTCACCGAAATATGGTTCAATGATTCATCTAACCACGCTCTAGACCTTCTACTTCCCCCCAATTACTATATTTCACGTCAAGACCAGGAAGACTGACAAGGCAGAGGTCTCGCACTCATTCATAGAAACTCACTGAGATGCAGGATCCTCCAAACAATACAGTTTCAGTCTTTCAAAAGCATATTAGTGAAAATTCCCACTACTTCTAACATCAGACTGATTGTGATTTACCATCCCCCTGGTCAAAACAGCACCTTCATCGAGGAATGCATGGATCTCTTCACCTCTCAACTTATCAGCTCAGACAACACAATATTCCTTGGAGACTTCAACATCCACTGGGGAAACCAGGGTGACAGCCTGTGGACAATTATACCTCCTTTCTCAAAGACAATAATCTCCAACAACGACATAAACCGACACTCCACAAATGCGCCATTCTGGACCTGATAATCTCCAAATCCCCAATCTCCATTCATACTACCCCATTTCAGTCAACTGGTCCGACCACATGCAGATCCCATTTTCCCTCTCCAGTTCTTATACCACAATTTCCGGGCAACCCAAGAAAGAGAAAATATGGTTCAGGAACACATCCAACCTTGACACAGAAGCCATGGCCAGCATGGCCCTTCCTACCCTATTTTCGATTACATCCCACCTTGATATTAATGAGGCCACCAACAAATACAACTCCTGCATGGAATCCCTTATTGGAAAATGTGCACCCCTGAAATGCAAATTATCCAGACCAAAACCCTCTAGTCCTTGGTTCTCAAAAGATCTCTACAAAGAAAGAAAGCTTATCAGAAAGTGTGAACAAAAATGGAGACTAGCACCCTCTCAACTGAGTATAGATAAGCTTCACAGAGCGTGAAAACAATATAAAGAGCGAAGCCTCAGAGTCAAATCCTCTCATATCAGAGCACTTATGAATTCTGCAAAGAACAGACCAAAGCACCTGTTTGAGGTTCTCGCACAAATTATAAATCTCTTCACCACTTCAGTTCTTGAGTCATCAGTGGCTTGCTGCGATAGCTTTGTGGATTTCTTTGATAAAAAAGTTAGAGACATCCATATCTCACTTCTTACCAGTGAACCCCCAGAAACTGAGATTCTACCACTCAAGGCGCTGCATCCATGGCCATCTTCCTCCCCAATTTCCAAACAAGACCTACAGCGGACAATCTACAAAGTGAAACACTCAAATCACCTTCAGGATGCCATTCAGGTCCTACTAGCAAATCTCTTGCCGCACACCTTCTACCCCTTTGTACTAACATGGTCAATGTCTCTCTTCAACAGGGCCTATTTCCAGAACAACTAAGAGTGGGTCAAGTCTCTCCGTTCTTGAAAAAACAATCTCTCAACCCAGAGAACATGAACAACTATCGCCCAGTGTCCACACTTTAATTTTTAGGCAAAGTCATTGAAAGTTGTGTAGCATCCCAACTCACTTCACACATTTGAACAAACATCCTCCTATACAGTCTCCAATCAAGATTCTGCCAGGGCCACAGTACAGAAACTGCAATACTCCAAATAGTCGATGACTCCTTTAGAATCCTCGACTCCGGTAAATCCTGCCTCCTGGTCCTCCTGGACTTGCATTCCTGTCCTCCTCTGCACTCTTGAGCAACGCATGGGATGTGGAGGCACAGTCCTCAACTGGATCTCATCTTACCTAACCAACTGTTCCCAAATTATGAAAATGGGCAACTCGTTCTCGAGACCAGTCTACGTATATCAAGGGATCCTTCAAGGCTCTATTCTCTCCCAACCCTTGTTTAACCTCTACCTTGAAATACTATGTGAGATTCTCAGAAACTCTGGGATTCTCTTCCACCTCTATAATGACGACACTCAAATATACATGAAAGTCTCTTCCCTTGAAGACCTTGCCCTCCTTTCAACTGTGCTCCTAAAGATTCAAAACTGGATGTCTAACCATCATCTAAAACTCAACCCAACAAAAACAGAATTTCTTTTGATCTCACCACCGAAAGCAAAAACCTCAGAACAGGAATGGATGGCTTACTTTCTGGCCCTGGATGGCTGCTTTTCCATTGTCCAGAGTGCCAGATCACTTGGCATTACCCTCTACAATCACCTAAACCTTCACAGCCACATCAAAGCCATAGCCAAAAGCACGACACTAACTCAGGCAGCTAGGGGGTATCAGACAATTGATTCCGAAACAAGACCTCAAAACAGTGGTGCAGTCTCTCATTCTCGCCCGACTAGATTATGGAATTGCCCTTCTCTCAAGCATTCCCAAAGTTGACTTTGGTCCACTGACAACAACACTACATGCAGCAGCACACATGGTTTTAGGTCTCAAGAAATTTGACCACATTTCCCCTGCCCTTTTAACCCTCCAATGGCTTCCTGTTGAAGCATGGGCCCAATCCAAAACCGCCTGCATTACCCACAGAGTGCTGCACTCCTCTTCACCCTCCTATCTAAGTGAGAAACTGAAAAGCTGTGGAGCAAATAGGGGTTCCATAAATGCCTAATTCCTGCTCCTGGAACCCCTTACTTTCAGTCGAGAACGGCAGACGGGCCAGTCATTCTCTGGTAGTGCCACAAGAATCTGGAACTCCTTACCTTCCTCCCTTCACCGACCAATCTGCATAGCCACCTTCAAAAAGGACCTCAAGCTCCTCCTATTTGACAGACACCTTGGTTAATCACCCTCGACCAGACTTAAGTACTTTCTCCACCAGGATATGAACTACCCTCATAATGTGACACCACCATAATAATCATTGCCTGACCTGCGTACGAACATTGACTAATCTGCTGCATCTGCCCTGGTCAGAGCTACTGATGCTAATGTCTGAATTTCATTATTGTAGCTGTAACTTGCTTTACCCTGTATCCTGCTACTGTTGTAAAGCGCTCTGATGCCTTCAGGCCATGTCCGCGCCATATAAAATTGAAATATTAAAATAAATAAAAATAAATAAAATAAGTATGGATGTGAGCTACCTGTTTGGAGCAGGCTGGATGCGAGCTAAGGGATAAGTTATTAAAACAAAACCCTCCGGGCTATATATCACATTTGAAGTACGTCAGTGTGACACGTACAAATTTGCACGCAGATAATCTGCTAAGCGCTGACCACTGTAAAATGTATCTCTCTTCTCTCTTGCTTTCTTTTTCTCTGTCTTCTGTCTCACCAATTTCTACCTTTCTTTCTCTCACATTCCAGTCTCCATTTCTCTGTATGCTTCTTCAATTTCACACCACATGTAAAAAAGTATTCTTCTAATGCCCTTGGCCTGTCTCTCCTTCTTCACTTTGGCCTTTTTAACCTTGACCTGCACCCCAATCTATACCGTGCCTGGCTGTCTCACTTTTACTGAAGGTCTGATGCTCTGCTCAGAAGTTAAAAACTGAGCCAATATTTTTGTGCAACAAATAACTGAATGTGAAATGCTGAAAGGGGTACTTTATGCTTAATTTTTTCCTCATTTTAATTTCCATGTCACGTTCTATTTAGCTTGCATTGTTACCCAAATGAATGGTACTTATTTAACAACCTCAAAAAGATGAAATGCTGAGTGGACCCACCAAAATCCTAACCTGTACTCATGCAGATTCTTGGAGTGGATGCATTCGTCTACCTGCTTTAGTTCATGCCTCTCGCTTCTGTCCTGGTTTGTCTTTCATATTCATTGTGTATGTATACGTTCATGTTATATATGATTGATTATATCTTCATGTGCATTATGCATGTTTTTATGAATGTATACATTAGGTGCACCTAACATTACCAGCAAATGTTACATTGTAGGTGTGATTTAGATTTGTTGTAAAGCAGCTGCAGCTGTTTAAGGCCCTCAATTCGAGTGTTCTGCCTGAAGATGTGAATATTATGAATGCCATACCATAGGGATTGGATTTGCCCAACAAAATCCGCTTGGACCGGTGTTTACTAGACATTTTCCCTGGTCTGTTGAAATTCACCTGCAGAAAATTGTGGCTATGCAGAAATTACTGCAAAGCTCACAATCCCATCTCTGCACATGGATCAGAAAAAAAGGCCCACTCATGATGAGCGCCTTCTAAAATGCTGTGTAGACTGCTGGGACCAAAGGAATCCCAGGAGCAGCTTCCACCACTGCTATAAACAGCACCATGGACGCATCGGCGAGATCGCCCTCATCTGGTGCACTTGCAGCTTGCTGGTCCAGCTAATAATCCTTTAAAATAATTCATGGGTGTATCTTCAGAAATGCTAGTAAAAACAATGGGCCTCATCTGCAAGAAAATGACGCAGCAGGGCGCCGTAAGCCATTTAGCTGACCCGTGCTGCGTCATTTTCAAAGCACGCGGATGCATCGTATTAACAATACTACGCATCCCTGTGCTTTTCCCTGCACTGACGCACTATTGGCTGCCATGTGCAAGGGCAGGCACCCTTGCGTCATCTTGCAAGGTTGCCTGCGTTGCAGGGATGATTGTTTTTGTGCAGGAAGGGACACCTTCCTGCGCAAAAACAATCATTAATGCCATTTTCCTTGTTCTAATTGAGAGCGGAAAAAACAAGGAGAAATAAAAGTATTTCTCATTATTTCGGATTCTGAGGCATTCACAGTTTTACAAAATGTTGTAAATATGGGACTGCGTCAAGTTCCATGGATGTTACGTGAGAACACCCACAGCAACACCCATGGAGCGCCATTTTCATGCAGAGTAATACATGACGCAGAGTAATACGTGAAAGGGGCCCATATTTACAGGGCCATGAAAAGTCACGCTGGGTGACTTTACGTGGCCTTGCAAGTATGGGCAAGCCCATTACGCTGCCGGTGCATCAAAAATAGTGACGCACCGGCGGCACAAGGGCTTGTAAATAAGCCCCTAAGCCTTTTTGGTCCAGCTTGTAAAGAAGATGTTCTAGAAAAGGAATCATTTTTGTAAATAGATTCTCGTGGAACAAACTCCCCACCCCAGGACCTCTTCACAACGACAACCCCTATTAAGCCTTCAGTTCAAACAGCGCCACCCTTTGGAAGCGAGTGTGTGTCACGCTTATTTATTTGCAATGCTCTCCTGATTGTCCTGATGTGTGATTTCTGCCTCACCATTTTCAGAGTTCGCCAGCCGCCACAAGGGTCCATGATTCTAAGTGGTAACACTGACCTTGAGGTGGTATTTTCAAACTTAAAACGAGTCTCCCTGAACCTGAGAGAACCTCTGTGAAATTAATGGAGTCTCTGAACTTGAGAGAGTCTGCTTCAGGAAGTTTCCGGGAACTCGATGGTGCCCTACAGTCAGGCGACCCAGGTGAATACGTCTCAGTGCACCTTCCCCACTGATAATAAGCTCAGGAACGTGGAATAAAATTGAAATATTTGTTTCATTTCATCAGTAAATGTTTCAGAAAACAGGATAAAGAGTGTGCTATTCTTCCTTTCGTCGAGGATTTAACTCCCTACCAACAACTATTGGATAAAAATCTTTTAACAAGGAGTTATCTGTGTAAAAAATGTATTAACCAATCACCGCCTACAAAAAAATTCCATAAAGCATTAGTTAATTACTATATCATTAACCAATCGATCATTAACCTATTAACACGCTTCTCAGCAGAAATTCGTTTTCATAAAGAAAACAGGCCGACTAGTTCAATGACAAAAATACTCAACTCAGAAAGATTGGAATTAAAGCGCCATCTACAGGTTATTTATGGTTTCATCTTTAAATTTTTTTTGGGTATTATGGCTTTTTGTTCGAAATCTTAATTAGAATGTTTAAATAACTAAATATTGCAATGACTTTTATTATTGCAGAAATTCTCACCGAATCATGCATCTATTTATAATTTGGACTTAAGCATTGATAATCCATTTTGCTTTTTATCATTTTAGGTTAGATTCTCTGTAACTGACACGAATTTGTTTGGCTGTCCTGCCATTATCAGAAACTTTCAGATCCTTAGAAATGTCCTGATGCTCTTGAGCAAAATATACTGAGAGTGCATTTCTAATTACTTCTTTTCCAATTGATATCAGATGCATGTCAGAGGAAATATAGGGGCTTATTTACAAGCCCCTTGCGCCGCCCGTATGTCACTTTTAATATGCGAAAAAGTGACGTACCAACGGAGCACGGGGCGTGTAAATAAACCCTACCAGTAACTATAGCGCCGCCGGAATGTCACTTTTTTGACGTTCCGGTGGCGCATTGTGCCACTGGCAGGCCAAGTAAAGCCACGTTACGTGGCTTTTCATGGCCTTATAAATATATGTCCAAGGGGCAATCCATTAGTGTTGCTGAGGGCGTTCCCAGCAACAGCCATGGCTTTTTGACACTGCCCCAGATTTATGAGAAACCATAAGTCTGAGACAGCGGCAAAAAATTACGGTGTAAGGGAGGCACAACAATGAGAAATATCTTTCTTTATTTCTCCTCGTTGCCTCTTGTGATTGTTTTTGTGCAGGAAGGTTACCCTTCCTGCACAAAAGTAATCATCCCCACAATGCAGGCACCCTTGCACCATGGTGCAAAGGTGCCTGCGTTGGCGCACGGCAGCCAATTGTACGGCGGCGCAGGGGAAAAGGACAGGAGTGCGCTGTGTCTATTAGATAGGGTGCATTCCTGCCCTTTTCTTTTGCTGTAGGACAGTGAAGGAAGTGACCCGAAAAGGGTCCCCCGGGTTTCCTACAACCACCTTATAGCCTTCCCCAAAATGAAGAGTCGGTCAGACAGTAGAGAATACAAAACAATCGTTTATTACCAATACTCTGCAGAGGAGTCCAATCTGACCTGCACCCTAAGATGCCTGCCGAGGGACTGGCCCCCCAACAGTCGGCAACGCATAATCATTCCTTCCAGGGGCCTCCTAACCACACCCACAATGGAAAGTTACCGGCTTAGGCCAAACATGAACAAAGGAGGCACAGATGGATGGACTACCACCTGCCAGATGGGTACATGTTATCACTATCTCAAGGTTGCCGTGCTGGGTTTCGGCGTCTCCTAACGTGGGAGCAGAGCTACACACAAAGATAGGTATGCGAGAGCAAAATGGCCTATTCATTAGTAAGTCAGAAGGCAACCTTGAGCAAAAGAGAAAATAATAACTGAATACAGCATTCTGCTGAGGCAAGCAATACGAATAGTGAGGCCTGGTACAGACACAGCCTAATTGGGATTACGAAATACAAAATGGAGTCGCACTTGCTAACTGATGCTCGCACATTGCATGGATAACTCAGTGGGTTACATGACATGAATACGAATGGTGTCTCATTTAGCCGCACACTGCTAACTTAATATAGTGTGAAAGAGTATATAACGAGAATGGGATTTTCAAATCTAACAGCAGCGCAGCAGAAAGGCCTGCTGCGCTGCCTTATGGCAAAAAACCCATAAATGAGGCCCACTGTTTGTGGAAGGGGCTCATTCATCATCACATAAAGATATTAGTGGGAAGATAGTTTAAGAGGCATATAGGACTAGATTCAAAAGAGTTGTTGGCTGGCGCTATTACATGCCTGCAGAGGTAAGCAGTACAGTGCAATCAACTTTTATCACTGCATCAAGTATTTTGATTTGTGGTGATGTTTTTGTATGGCAATAGTGTTTCTGAATGTAGGCAGGCAGACAGCAATTAACCCCTTAACTGCTGGGCATTCCCCCTTCCTCTCAGTGTTGAGCCCGTTTTTTGCTATTTGGGGTAGTTTGTGCTTAGGGCTTCATAACCTTTTTTCCACATAAGCTACCCCCACCAAATGTGCGTCCTTTTTTTCCAACATACTGGGGATTCTAATGGTAACCAAGGTTTGAGGATATCCCTGGAGTGGACTGAGAGAATAGGCAAAATATAGCTACATTTTGAATTTTTGGGGAAAAATAGAAAAAAAATGCTCTGGATAAAAGTGTTTGTTTTCCCCCCTAAAAATGGCATCAACACATAGCTTGCTGTGCTAAAGTCACCATCATCCCAGCTTTTAGGAGCATGCAGTTTGGCATTTTTCAAAGAGGTAGCCATTTTCCCCATTTTCTGTAGCCTCAACCTATTTCTAGATTGTGGTGGAAAAAATGTGAAACCAATGGGTGATCCAGGAAAGCTATAGATCTATGAAAAGGAAACAAAATTCTAAATTCAGCTAGGGATCATATGTGCAGATCCCTCAAGGTTTTCTCAAACAAACTAAGTTAATGAGTATGAAAAACCGGGCATTTGTGACAACACTTTCAGCTGTAACTTTTTGTCACAATGACAAAGGAACAAAAGAAATATATCATTACGTCCACTAGAGCCTTCAGGTTGAGGGGATATATAGGGTTTGTAGGTTTTTCAAGATCCCACGGTACCCAGAGATAACTGAGCTGAACCATACAATGTTTTTTCTTTGGGTACCGAGTATAAACCAATTCATATGATGAACTATGTATAGTGAAAAATGGGTATCAAGGAAACCTATGTATTTCTGAAATGGGCACAAGATATGGAGTTTAGAAGCAGTGGTTATTTGTACATTAGTGGATTTGTGGCTATTCATACTAGCATATGATTTAGAGGTTATTTTTCAAAATATCTTCTTTCCTACACACTGGCTTAGATTTGGAAGACACAGATGCAGCGAAATCCAATTGCTAATAATAGATTTTCTACTATTCTATGCTTCCACATATCTTCTGAAAAAATGGTACCTCAATGATGTGGTTAAGCCTAGTACCCATGACAGGAAAAGGCCAAAAATGCAACATGGATACATCACATTTTTCCACTCAAAACGGACCCTGTTTTTGCAAAGTGGGTAGCTGGGGATTTTGGGCCATAGCTCATCCGGCATCTAGGTAAACCTAGCAAACGTACACATTTAAAAAAACTAGATACCTGGTGGAATCCATGGTGGGATGACTTACATGGCTCTCAACAGCTTTTTTACCCAGAATCCCTTGCAAACCTCAAACTATGACAAAAAACACATTTTCCTCTTCTGTGATGGAAAGTTCTGGAATCTGCAGGGAGCCACAAACTTCCTTTCACTCAGCATTCCCCCAAGTCTCCCGATAAAAATACTACCTCGATTGTGTAGGTAGGTCTAGTTCCTGTGGCAGGAAACGGTCCACATTGCTGCCACAGCCTAAAACGCAACATGAATACATCACATTTTTCCACTCAAAACGGAACCTTTTATTTGCAAAGTGGGTAGCTGTGGATTTTGTGCCATAGCTCAGCCAGCACCTAGGGAAACCTAGCAAACTTGCACGTACTACTATTGCTCTGCAAACTGGGATAAGTACAATGCCTTCAGCACTTGATTCTCAGTTTTAGTGATAGTGAGCATTCACAGGCTACTCTGGGAGGTAGCATGGGGATGAACAAGCCCAGGACAAACACACAGCAGCCAAATCAAGCTCAGTTAATTACAGCCACTCAATCTCCACACATGGAGGTGTACTTTGTATAGACTGTGTAAATTTTGGTGGAGGACCCATCCCTGTTGCTGAGACAGAGGGTCCTCTTGAAGTGGTAGCCTGATCGGAGGATACATGCTCATGCTCAGGAGTTCCTGGTACCACACTCTTCTAGCCCAATCTGGAGTTCCTGGTCTTCTTCAGAACTCAGGACAGAAGAGGAAGTGGTGGGAAGATGTACAGGAGTCCTTTCTTCCATTCCAGTAGGAATGCATCTCCTAATAATTGTACTTGCGAAACCGCCAGTGTGCAAAACTGTTGACACTGCACCTTTTCGATAGTATTGAAAAGGTCTAGCCAAGGCCCTCCCCACTGGTGGAAGATGCCAAGCACCATCATGGCTTGTAGCCTCCACTCATGATCTTCCAGATGACATCTGCTTGGTTCATATGCCTAGGCATTCAAGAACCCCACCAGGTGATTGGCGACCAGGAAAAGGTCCTACTATTCCAACCATCTCCAGGAATGCAACGCCTCATGACACAGGAACAAGGACATCACCCTGCTCAGCTTGCTGCAGGACCATGTGGCGGTGGTGTTTTCCTTGAGAACCTGTACCAGCTACACCTTGATGGGTGGTAGGAAGGCCTTCAGAGTCAGACGAATGGCCTGCAGCTCTAGCAGACTGATGTGCAGTTGGCCCTCCACAGGAGTACAGAGTCCTCTGTTCGCAACCTCCATCACATGACCCTCCCCAACCCAGGTGTGATGCACAGTCACCACTGTGAGCTCTGGGTGAGGAAGGGATAGGGGCCTGCTGCTGAACAAATGTTGTAGATCAACCACCACTGCAGGTCCCAAGCTGTCTCCTCCGAGACCTGGATGGTGTTGGAAAGGTGGCCTCAAAGCTGGGCCCATTGGGATTTCAGGTTCCACTGCAGGGCTCGCATGTGCCATCTGGCGTAGTTCACAAGGATGATGCAAGAAGCAAAGAGGCCATGAAGCTCAGAGCGACCCTCACCTGGATCCAACAAGAAGCCTAAAACATCAGCGGGCACATGTACGACTATTTTGGCAGTTGCAAACGGAGATTTGGCCCATTTGCGACCACTGAAATGGTTTTTGCCATGTACTAACCCTATTTTGTGAGTCTGTAATCTATTACCGACTAGCAAAATAGGGTTTGCGAGTCACTATTAGGAAGTGGCGTGACAAGGGCGTCCCTTACTAATAGCGAGTTGCAGGGGGATGTAAGATTGTTTTGTGACCAGAATGTGGTTGCAAAACAATCGCAGTATACCGCCTACTACAAGTAGGTGGTAAGCCAGTCGCAAACAGGAAGGGGCACCCAGGGTACCCCTTCCCCTTTGTGAATTTTAGCAAAAACATTTTTAAGAGCAGGCAGTGGTCTCATGGACCACTGCCTACACTCAATAAATGAAACTGAAACGTTTAATTTTTCTTTTGTAATTGCATCCCGTTTTCCTTTATGGAAAATGGGCTGCATTTCTATAAAAAAGAAAACAGCACTTTCCTTTTGCATGATACTTTCTGCCTGATTAGCTCTCTACCAGACTTTCTGATCTCTGCCCACAGAGTTTAGGATGTGACCATTAGGAGGCTGGTACGGTGAGAATGAGCGCTCCCATTTGCTCCGTAATCGCCGTTTCACGTCAGCGGCAACGTGCATGCTGACGTGTTAGACAGCTTCATATTCTTGGTGAGCACATCTGGACAGTTGTTGCCAGCTGTGTTAGGAGAAGCTACCGCCAGACACCAGGTAACTCAGCGCGCTTTGTCCATAATGGACATATGTGCTGAGTCTTGAATTACCAATTTGGAATGCTTTTAATGGAGAATTCTCTCCATATGTAGGCTATTTGATAATTGAATTATCAGCATTGAGGGTTCAGAGCCACTTTGCATGGCTGTCCACTGACGAATCCAACAAGGTGAGCCGCAGTAGTTGTTGAGGTTTTTATTCATTCTTCCCTTCAGCATGGAAGCAGGAATGTTTATATGCCCCCCCTTAGGCGGAGACCTTTCCCCTGTGAATAGTTGAGCCTGACGGCCATTGAATATTTGAACTTTTTGTCGAACATCATTTGGATTAGTTTCTGTGACACAGCCTTTGATGACATTGGCATCCAGGTGAGAAAGGTTTTTCAGGAATCTAGCTGCACGCAGGGGCTGTACTCCCTTGGTACACAAATGGGGATGTTGTACTATTACGTTTTAGGTGGACTTCTACCACTTGTTAAGACGGAGCCTTTCTGCCTGCCTTTATTGCACACCTCTGACATCGATTGTCATACGTGGTTGACGTCTGCATTCAGGTGAGGGCAGCAGTAGTTTTGTTTTTTTGAGAGACACACAGGGGGATATTCTCAAGAACGTGCGATAAACATCGCCAAAATAGGTTAACGCAAGTTTCCATATCGCCGTCTATCGGGGGAAAATAACTCTGGTTTAACGTCGTATTCGCAACACGGCGGTAACATGCGATAGTCTCCCAATAACGCCTCAAATGTCCGCGATAACACTACCAGGACGGCAATGAAAATCCACACCCGAACGCGAAAAAAGTTGCGATGGGCCCAACCGCGATAAAAAATCCAGCGAGAAGCAGCGCCAGGCCTTCAAGTCCCACAAGTCAGGCTGCAAAAAGCACAATAAAAGCGGCAACACAAAACACAAACAAAACACAAACAACTGCGAAGCACCATGGAGGTAGCCGGAGCAAGCACAGAGGACAACCAGAACCCCACAAGCCCCACGGAGGACCAGCCTGGGATCTCGGGGTCAGGGAAGGGCAAGGAGAAGAAGAAGAGGAAGACACAGTTCAGTCCACAGGAAAACAGGATCCTGATCACGGAGGTGATAGAACACCATCAACAACTGTACGTCACCTCCACTGTGCCATTGGCAACTAAAAATACAATATGGCAGTCCATCCTGGACAAGGCGAATGCAGTCGGAGCGCTGAGGAGGAGAATGGACGAGCTCAAGAGGCGCTGGAATGATGTGAAGTGCAAGTCCAAGCAGAAACTCGCAGACAACCAGAAGGCAGCAATGCAGACTTGAGGTGGGAGACCAGCGCCACAGGAGGAGCTGGATGAGGTGGAGGAAATGGTGACCACAGTCATCAGTGTGTAGACGGTGGAAGGAGATGGGGGACCGGACACTGCTAAACATGACCCGACACAACAGCAACAGGGTGAGTAACCACCAGGGACTGGGGGGACGGGGGGAGATGGGCACAATGGCACACATGCACAATTAAGTAGAGCACATCTGCGGACAAACCATGCCCAAGAGTCACAACACCAACCAAGAGCCCAATTCACCCAAGTCTGCAACATCACAGCACTGCATAAGCACAGAAGTGAAAGCCACACTGCCTGAAAGGGATAAGGGCCAGCAAAATCAGAGCTGACGGGGCAACTCAACTGCAATGCAGAACACACACATAAGATCCAGAGCACCTCAACATTTACAACAATGTTGAATAAACAGCAACACCAGCACAAATAGAACAGAGGACACAACTGCTGCCGCTCGTGTGCGGAAAATGGCCATTCGCATGTGGCACAACAGGATACTGTGAGATGATAATGTACTAGTACAACCCCACATCCCTGATGGTGCAGTAATGCATGTATGGCCATGACCCAGATAGGCAGTGAGACACACATTGTCATGCAAATCAACACTCATCACAGTTGAATACAAGTGAAGGTGCGTGGACTTTATTAGCATATGCGTGTCAGTACGGCCAAGATATGTGCCACAACATGCAGACCAATGCAGCAGTATGTCAGAACGTGGAACGTTGCCAAGCGCCACTGTCCACTCCGGGGAGTGCCTCACCTTTCACAGGTGTGTGTTAACCAGCGTTGTTGTCCGCTCATGTATTCGGAGTCAGGGAATGCAGACATGTCCACTGTCGCCGTGGGAGATGTGACCAGAACCCCAAGTTCCAACAAGTTGTCGGGACATGTGCAATGTGTTCCAAACTGTTGTGTCTGCAGGTACGTAGTTACACGTCCATGAAAGCTAGTGCAGCCTCGTAGGCAGTCATTTCCAACATGAGGTCATCGTCAACTTCATCGAACAGGACGGCGAGGCTAACCATTAGCAGGTCCGGACAGATGTGCTGCGTCCACCCCCTTTCACCAATTAGCACTACAGCCCAATAGGGGAGCTGCCCAATTTGCTCACTGCACACGAGGAGTTCTGAAATCTCCCAGGTCCAGCTGCCAGCATGTATGCCAAGTATCCAGGCATCCCATAAATGGGTATCACGGTGACACTCATGGTCGTGGGCCAATAGGGGGTGCACACACATGTCAAAATCCAGTTCGGCTACCGTCCTGTTGGATAGGCAGACATCCATAGGCCACTCGAATATGCACGAGCGACAATGCAACACAGGCTGCACACAGGTGATGTTGGCAAGGCGGAAGCTCAGCCGGTAACTGATCCGCAGCACTACCAATGGCAGTGCCCCAGTAAATGCAGCATACGTGCACGGTACAGCTCCACCTGACAAGGGTTGTGCAAGTGTCCGTGATGGTCTGCCATTGCGTTAGTGGCTCTGGTTGAAGTGGCACTGTTCTGACCTGCGCCAGTTCTGTGGATGAAATGCCACAGCTCGGATCAATGAGTTGTTTTAGTGTGCAACGGTTGTACGCCTGGGTTAATGTGGGAGTAAGTGTGAAGGCCATTCCATGCAGGATAACTTCGAGCAAGGACTTCTGTGTGTGGGGTGTGTATACGTTGGTCTTTCGTCGGGCTGTGCGTAGTGTGGGAGTCGTCATCAGCTGCTATAGTATCTGTCAGGGGGTGCCAGGCACATGTAATTCCTAGGTCGGAGGTGCAGATGTGCTTCCGCCTGATAGCACAGACAAAGGAGCATTCATCCCTAATGTTAGTTTCTCATCTGCTTGCATTCAGGTACTGTGAAGTGGCTTGCTGGGGGTGGGGTGGGATGTGTGCGACTTTGGGATTCATGTTCGACATGTCTTGCATGTGGCAAATGAGCGGCATCACTGTGTGTAACGTTGCTTCACAGCTGCTCCTCCCTCCCCCCGAGCCTAATTACTTGTGTGCGCTGCGCGGTTGCATCACTGGCACTCCTACGGCACACCATTGTCATGCCTGTCTGCGCATGTCCACAAGCCTGACAACGACACTGTGATGTTGGCTGTTGGAGGTGGGCGGCCACGTGAGTGTAGGTCTGTGTGAAGGATAGGGCAGACACAGACGTAGAGTTCATGCCTGGCTGAACTCGTGCTGCGGTTAAGGCTAGGCATTTGGCTCATGCTGCGGCAATACAGATATACACAACACTTGGCATGTATGAGCCAAGACCCCAAGCGGTCTTGCGCTCCTTCATTTCCCCGTTAGTGCGAGGCCGCCCTCCGGGTGCATGCTACATTGCAACATTGTCGATTGCGGACTGGGTGGCGCCGACACTACAACAGAGACACACGCATTAGTTACTTCCTTGTCCAGGCCAGAACTGAACCACGCCCAGAGCCCCGGGCAAATCCTTCACACCCCTACGCTGGCTTGGCGTACGCCTGCCCAGCCCACTCCGCTTACGCTTACAGGGGGGGGGACAAAGCTACGTGTCCAAGGTCGTACCCACTGCCTGAGGTGACATGGTTGCGTCCGCTGTCCACAGCACAATGTAATGTGGTAGGGCCCTGGACCATCATGCATACATAATGACCACATGGACACACTTAGATAGATAGTTGAACTGGCTACGGCACGTACGCCCGGTCACCTTTTATTACCAGGGTCACATGTCCAGTGACGCCTGTGCTGGATGGGTGTGGGGTGGGTGTAAGCCAGCCCTCAGGGAGTGGTTGGTGCTGGCAACAACTAGAACAGTGATCATCGGATCACACACACAGATTCAATCATAAAGGGTCCATGACTTGCAGTGCACTGAGGTAGGGGCACCAGAGCTGAACGTGCTCATGTGAATGAATTGTTAATGATTTGGTCCCTTCGGGATATTCCTGCTGCAGCTGCAGTGGGGTGTGGTACACCTGCCTCGACTTCATCCTCATCGTGCCAGGTCTTCCCCACTGCCTGAGGTGGCATGGTTGCGTCCACTGTCCACAAAACTACACACACCAGCAGTATATGTCCACATGGACATGTCTGTGCTCTGCATTCTGTGGTCTGTCCAGCACATCACCGCCACACTTGGCATTGTGTACATTCTTCTTCATGGGTGAGTTGCCTCCTTCACACATACTTGGTTCCCACCTCTCCCCACATTCTGCAATTGTGTGGCTGAGGGGCCATGCCGTTTTCAGACGGTCCGCTGTCTTGTCCTACGCTGCCTCGGTGGTAGTCTGGGAGGGGGGTCCGGAGGGGGGGGTGGTCCTGGGGGTGGTGGCGGTGGGTGTTGTGGCCCTCTTGGGTCTCCGGGATGCATGTTCATTGTCTCCATGGCATCTGTGAGTCTTCAGATGTGGCTCTGGGCTGGGCTCCCTTTCATACTGCAGGTAGTCGTCCTGCTTAGCACCAGCAGAAGGCAGGTGTTAATTCCCTGCTGCTAACGCGCCTTATCGCCTGTTTTTGGGTCACATCGCAGATCTGGCTGGTCGTTGAGAATATCGCGAAGTGGTGTTTTCGTGTGTTTTTGCACGGGAACGCCTACTCTGCATATCATTAGCGTTAGTTGTCTCTCTCATCCGTGGCAATGTTTTTTGCGGCAGCTATCGCTGGTTAACTGGCGATATGGGCAGTTTGCACCAGCTTGTGAATAGGGCGAAAAGTCTATCGCCACTTTTGCGGCGCTAATGTGCCGATAAATCGGCGATAAGTCCTTGAGAATATGCCCCACAGAGTTTAGATTTTACCAAATGAGTTAAGATGTCCTTCTTTTAGGTCGCTCTCTCACCACTCACATCTTCAGTCCTGATGAAAACCCATGTTTGAGGCATTCAGTAGCCCCTTCCAGTGTGTCAGGTCGAAACGTTGAAGCCCAATTAAAACTAGCCTGGATTAATATTTGGAATCCACCTGTTGGCAATTGTTATTGATCAGCTATGCCCACATGAGGTGGAAGAAATGTCACGTCTATGTATTAGACAGGCACTTTAGATGAAGAAATCTAATTAAGAACAGAATCACGAACTCCCCTTTTTTTTCTTCCCCTTCTTCACACTCTCACGAGCACCTTCTTTAAGCACCTTCTGATACACTCACAATTCTATGGTAGCCTTGAGCACCAATATGTTTGTTTTAAATGACTATATTAAATATGCATAAATCACCATGTTTTCAAAACATTTCAACTAAAAAACTGAAACTAAAACTGTAGAAGTATTTATGGGTGTGTGTGTGTCTCTCTCTTTTTTTCTCCTGATTCATCTGGATTGTGTTAATTTAATTCTCTATCACATGTGCTATCTCATATAGTGTAAGAGAAAGTGCTAAGATCACTTTTTTTGTTGTTGTTGTGGTTGCTTTTTCTGATCTGACCACTGTTTGTTTGTATCACACATTACCCAGGTCCTGCGGGTTAAATTTGTGTCACCCCATTATTTGTAATTATTTAAAAAGCAGTCACAGACATGGTGGTCTGCTGACCCCAGCAGGCCACCATCCCTGTGAGTGCCGGCCATTCCCAATGGGCCGCAAATTACGACCTGCCTCATAAATATTAATGAGGCATCTCCCTTGCAGCCCATTTGGGAATCGCAAACAGTGTCTGAGACACAGTTGTACATCAGGTTTAGCGACTCGCAAATAGTGAGCCACTAAAAATCAGAATTTGCGAGTCGCAAAACCTGGCGGTCATACATGTGACCCCAGGATCATAGCCTGGACTTGTTGCTGTGGAGGGAAAGCTCTGAACTCCACTGTATCTAGAAATGCCCCAATGATGAAAGTCTCTGAGAGGGAATCACATAGAACTTTGGTTCATATATGGTGAAACACTACAATGTCAAATTTCTGACCTCTGAATATGGAGAGCAACCATCGTCCTCACTTTCGTGAACACCCAAGGGGTGCTGGTTAAGCTGAAATGGAGGACAATAAACTGAAAATTTTACTGGCCGCCTTGAACCACAAGCAAAAGCCATGGGACTGCAGGACCAGTATATGAAAATAGGCAACCTGCAGGTACAGGGACACAATCCAGTCTCCATGGTCCAAAGCAGATGGGATCTGGGCCAACATGAGTATCTTGAATCTGTCCTTTCATAGGAGAGTATTGTGCAGGCAGAGGTCCAAGAAAAGCCTGTATGCCCCATCCTTTTTATTATGAAGAAATAGCAAGAGTAACAACCCCGAATTTCTATGAGCAAGAACCCTTTCTGTGACAGCTTTGCAGAGTAACAGGTGTACTTCCTCTTGGAGGATGGGCAGTTTCTTCTATGAAATCGTCTGTTTTGTGGAAGAGATATTGGGTGGGGAGAAATGAAATGGTAGTGCCTAACCGTTTTAAATAGTTTGCAAGACACATATGGCTAATGTTATGGATCACCAACCCGGTAGGACGTGCCATATCCTGTCTCCCACTTGGTGGGTATGAGCCTCTGAGGGCAAACTAAAGTAATTTGCTTTCCAGTGTAGCAGTGGGGAAGAAGTTGGAACACTAGTTTTCCTACTGGCCTGCATGTTCCACGTCCACCACCCCGAAAGGACTGGGTTGTCTACTGCATCACTGGTTGGGAAGGCTGTCTTTGTCTATACTGCACCCCTCTGGAGTAGCCACTAAATGTCCAAAACTGATGCAAAATGGCTTTGCAGGAGTCAACAGCCCCATGGAATGCGCAGTAGCTCTACAACCTTTACACCAAAGTGGAGTCAGCATTCTCACAGAAGCGGCACCACCCATCAAAGGGCATGTCCATCAGTGAAGCCTGCATATTGCTGAAGAATCGAGTAGAGCTCACCCAGCTCTGTCAATAAAGGACCTGGGGGCATATTAACAATAGACGGCGATAAATATCGCAAAGTGCGCTTAGCGCTTTTTTATTTATCGCCGTCTATCGCTGGAATTTATCGCCCGGTTAGCGCGTTATCAACAACGCGTATCACCGAGGCGATAAAAATTCCAGCGATAGCGGGGATATCGCCGTTTCCCATGGAACAACGCTGGTTTTCCAGCGATGTTCCATGGAAAACGGCGATAACCTTGCTGATACGACCCTGTGGTCGTATCAGCATAATCCACTCCCAATGACAGGTATAGGTAAGTCAGCATTTTAGCAGACGTTAACGTCTGCTAAAATCCTAGGGCCACCTTGTAAATATCGCAATGTGCATTTAGCGATATTTAACAAGGTAGTCCGTCAGGGGTACGCCCAGTGACGCCCACTTTGCATCTCATTAGAGATACAAAGCGAGGCGTTGGCAAAACGGCTGCTAACATGCGCTAATGCATGTTAGCACGGCTTACAAAAAGGGGGAAAACATTATCTTTGCTTTTTGGCTTTTAAAGCCAAAAAAGCAGAGATAAGGCCCTTGATAATAAGCCCCCATATTTGTACCAACCACCCTGCCAAGACAATCCATGGTATCCAAGCATATGTGCATAACATAGTTGGCGTGCCTTTCCCATTATGTATCCTTTGGGCCACAGAGGCCCTCAGATCTTATGGGACTGCTGGCAAGATATCGATGCCCATGTCCCAAAGGCTTTTGGTGTAACAGCCCAACAGGCAGACTGCGCTGACAGATTGAAATGTCAGATTGGCTGAAGAAAACATAAATTTGCCAAAGGCATTAATCCTTTTAGGCTCCCTATCTGGAGGAGTGGTGGGGAATGAATTAGGATTCTCTTTACTGGCCGAAGCCCACACAATAAGGCTATCTGGGGTGGGATGCATAGTGATAAAATCCTGGTCAGTAAGCTTGGATCTGTGACGTCTACCAACCTGCCTGCTCACAGGCAAGCAAGAACATGGTTTCAGCCAGGTAGCCATCAAACTATCTGTGTGAGAATCATCAAACTGAAGGTCTTAGATGTTGCTAGCCCCAGTTGTGGAATTTTTTTCAAAACATTTGCCTCAATGGAGGGCAGCTGTAATTCCAGTTTTTCAGCTGCCCTCTGAACCACCACTGCGAATGTGGCACGCTTTTCCATTGGAGGCTTATGTGGTGAGTCAAGCTCTGTCCCAGGGGAGGTGTAAAGCCCACCAGCAATCTGTAAATTAAGGTACAAGGAATCATCAGTGTAATGAGGGGATAGCTAGCCAACCCCTTGCTAGTGCCATCATCCACACCCTGGGGTGAACGTTGCTCTGGTCCAGGGTATAAGTCAGAACCAAATACACAGTGGTGCCTATGAAGATAGCTGAGATACAGTAAAGAGCACAGGGTTAGAGTCAATCTGCATGCCAACCAGTTGCGCTTATGTAATCTCATAGCGTGACATCAGTTGTGCTCAGGCCGGTGACCGTTGAGTGTCTAACATTGGCACCAGTACATCCAAAGACACCGCGGGTGTCAGCACTGGAGCTGGGTTGGTGGGTACCAGCATAGATTATGGGGCCTGAGTAGAAATCTGAACCAGAGTTAGTACTGGTCCAGGGATCCCAAGGGGAAAGACGGTGCAAAGGAGGGATCTCTAGGCATGCCAGAGGGAGACAGAAATGCACTGAATATTTGCAGGGGGCCTCTTTGAACACCGTGATATCTGCAGAGCTGACTGTAGCCCAGAGAACTCAGGATATATCGGAACTAGTTGAGGAATTGGCTCATTTACCAATGATCTCAAGAGAGTGTGACTTATATCTTGACGCCCTTGCGCTTTCTTCTTGAAATCGGAGTGGCGGGATGGGGTCATGCCTTATTTCTCTTTAATGTGCTTGAGTTTAGATTTGGACGTTTACTGCCCAGAAAGCTTCAAGCAGGAAGTTGAATGGTCCTAGGAACTGCCCTGTGTACCAGGATCGAGTCCAGTTCCTAGAATTTTAGGGGGATCTAAGTGAAGCTCTTCACATCTTCTTGTGTGCTTGGTAACATAAAGTTTTGCCCCTTTTTTTTTTCTTTTAGTCCTCATTCGCCTTGAAAAAAACCCAGAGAAACTCTGGGCTCCCCCCTTGATCAGCACCTGCCAGAGATCTTTGCTTTGTGCTGAGGATGGTGTGCTTTACACAGAACCTCTCCTTCCGCGGTTTGCTCCGACCAGAAATGCCGCCTGCAAACCTCACCGGAGCAGTGAAGTAAGAGGCATAATCATAGGACTTTATTCAACTATGGACTGTGCCGACCTAGTTCGAAAATTCAAAAGTTTCTAGCCAATTTACACACGGGGACCAGAATTAATTCCTTATGTTTGCAGATGCCCTGTCCAGCCTAATAATATATTTTACAGATTTAACCAAATCTGCCCTCGTCGGAGGTAGGTTACTTATCCAGTTTTTACAGATCTCTCTCCGAGCAAGAAGTATCAAATGAAAACCCAGCTTTCTTGCATCAATTGACAGGGACTCATATTGTGCTGGATCCCCAAAGAAAACAAAGGCTGTGCCCACCTGAAGTGCCATACCGAGTATCGTTGACATACAATTACTCACGTCTGCCCAAAAACATTGAATCTCGGGACACTCCAGGAACATAGTATGTCATCCATCTTTTCTTGGCTGCATTTTAGACACCTCGGCGTTACACCCTTCCCCAATTTAGACAGCTTTAGGAGTGTTCAATAGGCCCTGTGAAGACAAAAAATGTGGTTCCTCCTTAAATTTGCGGCATGCACCATGGAGTACAGAATGTTACAAGATACTTGCCATAAGTCTTCAAGCTGTATCCCAAGCAAGCTCTTTCCCCACAGGTCAGTTGGTAATCTGAAATCGCAGTCCGTTAAGTCTATCAAAAGCCAGTACCAGTTAGCCACCTCCTTCTTTCTTGACACTTTGTCGGCCAGCATGGACTCAGCTCATTTGAAGAACCTATCTCTACCGCAGCGGCTTAGTGCCAGCTTTTTATTTGAGATATTTGAACCTCGATAGCTTGTTGTTGGTTATCTCCAACCACTTGTCCCATGGAACCAGCTTAGCATCTTCCACTAGTTGTTCGCATCTCATCACCCCAGCCTCCCTCAGAGGAACTGCCAGGCTATCCTTGGCCCACTCCGGGGAACTCGGCGCGTCCCATATTGGGGCCAGCCCACTACAGTAGCTGAGTTTTGTCTCCTTTCTGATCTTATACTATGTGATTGCTAGGCATTGTAGAGTCTTAAGACGCACCTTTTTAAAATATCTGGGGTCTCAAAATTTGTACATAAAGCCTTGCTCTCCTCCCATCACATCTGATAGCATCACTCTTAACATTTTACCAATGTCTGAACCATCTGGTTCATTCAGGAGCATCTTCCTGTTCCTTAACAAAAAAGCCCAGGAATTATAGGACAGGTCTGGTAAACACAAGCCCCCCTTATCCTTCTTCCTTCAAAGCTTTTTCCATGCAATTGCGAACCCTTTGAGGCCCAGATAAAGCTGCTTATCTTGGCCTGCATTTTTTTGATCCACTCTTCTTTAAAATTCAAAGGGATATTCTGGAATAAGAAGCGGTAGATGTGACCAGCTTAACATTAACTTGCAGACATCCTTACAAACGTTGTGGGAATTTACTTCCGGGATTTTCTCGATGTTTTGTGTGATCCTAATACCTAGATATCTCATCTCACTTTTGCTATTCTCTTGATCTATATCTACGTTCCAGGCCATTATCTCTGTTATGGTTCATTTACTTTGTAGCCTGCAATGTGCCCGAATTGAGCGATCAATTCATACATAAGTGGAACCGAGATGAGCAAATCAGAGGTATATACCATTAGATCGTCCGCGTACAGGGCTACATTTTTCTACCAGCCCATATACCTGAAGGGGGATATTCCATCTTCTTTTCTGATCTTAGATGCTAAGGGTTCTATGTATAGGTTAAAGAGCAGAGGGGACAGAGGACACCCTTGTCTGGTTCCCCTTGAGATTTTGAAAGGCATAGAAAGATTAACATTCACCAGAACCCCAGCTGATGGTTTTCGATATATCATTGCTATGGTCCTGCAAAAGTTTCGCCCAAGTTACACAACTTTAATATTGTCTGAAGATAGGGCCCATTCACCCTATCAAAGGCCTTCGTAGCGTCTAATGTAATAACTGCCAGAGGAACTTTGTAGACAGTAGCTATATCTATTGCTCCAATTAAATTATACGTTAGATCGTGGATCCCTCTTCTCTAACAAAGCCTTTCTGATCCTCATGTAAGAGATCCCCCACCACCCCATTTAACCTGTCTGCCAATATTTTTGAGAAGACTTTGTCATCGCAATTTAATAGCGAGATGGACCTATAGGAGTCACACGCGTTTGGCGATTTCCCCGGTTTCGGAATCAGCGTCACTATGGCCTCATTCCAAGATGCTGGCATTTCAACCCCTTTCTCAGAAATACCCGAAAACAGCTTTACCAAAACTGGCATTAGAACCTCTCCCAATCTTTTATATATCTCTTCAGGCAGTCCGTCCGGACCTGCCGCTTTACCTGTCTTCCCTGCCATGATTGCATTCCTAGTCTCCATCAGTGTAATAGTGCTGTTGATATTGCTATTATTACTCCCACTGACTCTACGGGGAACATCCTGGTCCAACCATTCCTTCACATCTTCCTCCGTAACTACCAGTCCCTCCTGGTATAACCTCCCAAAGTGTTTGTGAAATGCCTCTTCTATTTCTTTACTGGTCGTAAGGAGTTTACCTGAAGCCTCACACCTGATTCCTTTTATAAAACCTCTTACCTGATCACTCTTGGCTTTCCAGGATAAGAGTTTTCCACACCCCTCTCCATATTCAAAGTGGGCGAATTTCCTTGCTTGCCGCCTTTTCTGTAATCTCTCTTCTACTACTCCTACGAGTTCCATCCTAAGGGTTTGGAGAGATGTTTGTAAAGCCACCGTCTGATGCTCCCCCCAGCCGCTAATAACTGGTGTTCCAACCGCTATATATTACATTCTAGTTTCCCTACTTTAGTTCTAAACTTCCTCCTTTTAAATGCTTGAACAGAAATTATTCTCCCCCTCAGAAAGGTCTTATACTCATCCTATACAACCCCAATGGGGTGCTGTCCGCATTTATAGAGAAGAACTCCTCAGTCTCCAAACCAAGCCTCTCAATTACTGCCTCATCTAATAATGGGGCACAGTCCATTGTCCATCTCCTCTGTATTGACCTGGTGGATAGGGCTAGGACGAGAGTTACTGCAGAGTGGTCTGTCAAATGAGCTCCTACATGCTTAATATCTTGCACCCATTCCTTAATCCCATGATCTATTAAAAAGAAATCAATTCTTGATTGGTGGCCATATTTTTCTTGTTAAAAGTGAAACCCTTATTGGCTCCCATCTTTTCTCTCCATATGTCACACCAACCTAGCTGTTTAATAGTGGTTTTAATTAAAGACCACATCTTACTGTATATTACTGCTCTACTCTTAACCGAGCGGTCCAGTCCACTATCTAGGACCACATTGAAATCACCTGCTAAAATAACGGGGTCAGGGAAGTTCAACAGCTCCGTCAGCAATCCTCTAAATGGACTAGGGTCATCTATGTTTGGACCATAATACCCAGCAAGGTACATTTTTGGTGGTAGCATCTTATTTTAGCAATAACCCCCCTGCCCGCCCTGTCTACTCTACTTTCCTCTATGGTAATATACGGGTTCTTTTTAACCAGGATTGCCACCCCCTTTATAGTCAGCTGTTGACTGGTATAGATGACCTCTTGGACCCAGCCTCTGGACTTAAAAAGGTTCCCCATTTCCAGGTCCGTCAGGTGTGTTTCCCGTAGGATTATAATTTGGGCCGGAGCATCTTTCAAATATTGTAAAATCTTTTCCCTCCTGGGTTTAACTCTTAGCATATTCACGTTCCATGATAGGATCTCAATCTGAGAACTCTGACCGTCACTCATCACTCACACCATAATCTAGCTGCACTGGGGGGTGGCAAAAATGGTGATTAGATGAAGAGGACATGTTTTTTTGTATTTTCTCCCACTGCTCCCCACCCCGTGACCCCTATCACTCCCATTACCCCTTATTTCACCCACCCCGGAGAAGCCTCCTTTTACCTCCTTCGTGGCCTAAGCCTGTGGGGGCCGCCGAAGTCAGGAGAAAAATAGCACCTAACTTTTCCATGCAGCTCGAGCTACTCTATTATCTAATGTACTCAAGACACCCAGGCCATCCTGGGGCAAAAAATAAATGAAGTGTGAAACTGCTGTGAAAAGTGAAGAGAAAAAACAGGAGAGAAAAAAAAAGAAATAAGAAAAGCATAGTAAATGAAATAAGAAAAGGAAGAAGCATAGCAGGAAAAAGAAAAAAGGGAGGGGCTGGGGGTGGGAAGGCTCTGCGGGAAACCTAATATTCGCCCCAACCACAGTCCCTCTCTATCTTATCGCTGCATCTGATATGGTTTTTATAAATTCTTCTGCTTCTTCCACACGCCGAAAGTTCTGCATTTTGTTATTGTGCATCACATGCAGTGTAGCAGGAAATTTCAACTGCGCCGTGGTACCTAGCTTCTTCAATGGATCAAGCAGTTTCCCTAACTCCCACTGTTTATTTGCCGTGATCTGCAACACATCTGACCTTATTTCAAAACTGATACCATTCACATTTAGTGACTTCATTTTTAGCACCTTGGTAAGGATTACTTCCTTTATTTTGTACGTTTGGAAGTGGACTAAGATTTTTGGGGCTTTACTTTATTGGGTGTTTACCTAAATGGGTCTCTATGTACCCCTGGATGTCTTGAATAAGGCCTTGTTCTGAGCAGTCAACTTGAGTTCCAGCTTTAATTAGCCTTACTACAAAAGTTTTTATGTTGTCCCCCTCTGCCCCCTCCGATACTTTTAACAGGCGCAGGTTGTTCCTTCTTTGATTATTTTCCAGGTATTCCAGTTTTTCTTGTATACCCACTCCACTTTTCTTTGAGCAGTCTAATCCCTTCCTTACTTGCCACTGTTTGAAGAGTTAGTTCCACCACTGTTGTTTCTAACGCCAAAGTCCTAGATGTAGGTCATCAAGTTTCCTTTCCAGCTTATCGCAAGCAGATCTGATCTCCATTTGATTTAATTCTGAGGTCTCAAATCAACTCCTGATTTCTGTTGTTAGCAACTGAATCAGGTCGGAAGCTGATTGGGGTGATGATTGACTTGAGGCTCCCACTGCCTGTTCGGGCTGTTTATTCAAATCATCCTGTGTTATCTGTACTGTCTGTGTGCCCCTGCGCGCTCCCCTGTGCCTTCCCCTGGGAGAATGGGGGGCTCCTGAGTGTATCTGGGTCTAAAACTTCCTGTTCCATCCTCTGAGTACAGGAGGCAGACACCTCTGGGGACTGAAAATCGTCCGCCAAAGCTTGAAATCTGTTTTGATTTAAGATAGCCTCTCCCTCTAAAGACCGTGGAGAGCTGGCAGGTAGGGGGATTCCTGGGTTTTTTAATGTCAGGGTTTTCGGCATTACTTTAAAATAGGTTCGCAGTGAAGGGGTGAATTTTGGTTTATGCGGTTGGGGGTCTACTCTTTTCTTCCTAGATTTCCCCTTCCTGGGGCTTGCCCAGTCCTCTCTTGGCGGCTGGTCAATAACTGCCCGATCTGACTGGACTTCTAAGGGCTTTCTTATTAGTTTTATTGTACTGCCCTGTGCTGGTTTGTGTTGAGTGTTACAGCGAACCTGTAGAGGTCCCCCTGCTCCTAGGCATCTAAGAGCATATCTGCTCTGTATTTTACTGTCTCCCCCCGTTGTCTGATGCCAGGGTGACACCTCCTCTCCCCCGTGAAATTTTACACCTTACCCCCAGATTTAACAGTGTCCTCTTTATGGAAGAGTCGTTACCTCCTCCTCCTCCGCAGTTTTCTATGTCCAGGACCCGCGAGGCTACTTATCCTTTACCCGGCTCCTGTCCAGCGTTCTCCAACTTCTCCAAACTCTGCCTAACCAGTTCCTTGAGCGAGCCTCCCGCACTTGTGCTGCCTCTGCCTCTCTTTCCCCGGACAGGGATTTGCACTACTGCCCTCTGACCTCTGCAGAGCTTGAACGCTGCTCGAGCCCAGCGCGTGTCCCGGCTGGGAAATCCTGTAGGCGCCGCAGTCGCCGTAGTCGCTCTAACTTGAAAGTGCGGGCAACTGTGAGCGAAAGCTGCACTCTCTGTCCTCCACATGGGTACTTTCTGGGTGGTTTTACCGTCCTAAACCCGTAGCGCTAGCGAAAAAAGCTCCTGACTTCTGGAGCCTCCGCAACCCGCTGCTAGCCGGCCGCCATGTTCTCCTCACAAAAAAAAATAAAGTTTTGCCCCTTGTCTCAAATCATCTTGAGGTGCAACAGGCCATACATGACTTAGAGTCATGTCCGAAGCCCAGAAACCAAGGACAGATCCATGACCTATAACTGCTTCATGAAGTCGCACCACTGCTTGAATCCTGTTGTTTTCTTGGGGGACATAGTTTCCCATCACACTGAGAAAAAGGTTAGAAGTTGTCAGGAAGCTGACAAATTTGGGAGTGGAGCTCCAGACCCACACTGGAAAACATGGAAAGTAAGAAACTCAAGTCAGTGGTCAGGAGTGGTGCCTCTATGTGGCCCCCCCTCTCATTTCCGGGGTGGGGTGGAGCTAATGCCGAAACACATGGCGATACCTCAAGGGACATGGGAGCCCTACTATGAAAAACTTCCATATCCAGTCAGGTGTCTGGGGAATATTCAAAGCCAAGGAATTTGAGGACAGGCATCTCCATCAAAAATAGGCTTCAGAAAGAGTGATGCTTTTCACAGCAGGGTAGTATCAAGCCTGGAACACCAACAACAGAGGCACAAAGAGGTGTGAGGTTTCTGAACTTGATTGTCATCAGCCAACTGAAAAGTGTGATCACAGAAAGACAAAAGGCTGGGCATCACATAAAGAGTCATCTTCAACTTAGGCAACTGAATCTGCAATTGCCCCTTTCGCCATCACCATCAACCAAATGGCAGTGTTCCGGGATGAATAATTAGCAGCTCCTTGATCAGTAAAACACCTAATCAAAATTCTAAAGGAGCCTTGTGTCCTCTTCTCTCGCTGCAGTATCTAGGTTTCCTTCCTTCAGTGTCTGGAATGTTAGCAATACACTTCCACTCTGCAGGATAACAACCTCACCTCCATCTTGTGCTACAGACCAGGCCACAGGCATTGAAAATGAATCCCACAGGCCCTCACTACTCTGTTAATTCACTGACATCATGCATGTGTCACACAGGCTAAATACACATAGATGCACAACATGTGCTTGGAATATTAGCACCATGGGTTAGGTATATAGAAGTAGAATTTCCCAGTAGGCCTCTACTTCAGTAACATAGATAAAAAAAAGTCCAGACATCACTATGGATTCACAAGACAATGTATTCTAAAATCACTGCTCTAAGTGTCAGACCCTTGACAGCTACTGTCTGGTCAGTGAGGGGAAGCCCAGTGAGCCCTTCTAGCACATAGGATAGGCCCAGGACCTCACTTATGTGAAGGAACAGGCCTAGGCTTCTGCACACATGCAAAATTAGCATGACACCACTGCCAAAGCAAAACAACAGGATACCAGAAACTCACAGTTAGGCACTTAGCTTAGTACACCATGCAGTGGGCATTCCCATCCCAACACGGTTGTTCCCTCTGCTCCTAGGCAATATTCCTAATATGCCTTTGGATAAATGCTGGCCAAACAACAATCTCTTGCTTGTACTAGTAAAGGAGTTAGAACAATAAAGTAACTCAGTGCTAAACAGACGGGAAGTGAGTTTGGCTCAATTTAATAGTTTAAAATAGAAATAAATGTTTCTAGGGAGATATTCGGGTAAGATTGAGATTTTGGCAGTAATTGAATTTGGACCCAGTGTATCCTTTTTACGTCTATGTTTTCACATCGACAGACCATTTCATAATGGACTGCTTTGCCTACAGTAGACTGCATTAAATGGGGGAGCAGGCAGAGGTCACCCCATCAATTGCCATTTCCTTTAAGGTCCAGCTCATAGGTACGACATTTGACCCCCATCGCTCTGGGGTGAAGTCACTATTTCAAAACAAGGAGACAGCAAGGATTGAGTTTTGCTGTCACAACCAGGCCCGTATCCTTCCTTTCTCTTCTGTATACAGTGCTGCAGAGCCACAGACTTACTCTACTCATATTAAGGAACAATTGCTTAAAATCTGTCGTATCTGAGCACTCATATGTGTGTATACTTGAAAAGATAATGCATTCATAGGTTATTTATGATCTTTTATTGTTAAGGTTTTAACTAACTGTACAATAAAAATTGACCTCACTTGGAATATATATCTATATCTATATATAATATATATATTGTATAGTATAATATCAGCTTTGTTTAAAACTCGTGTCAAATGCAACTCTGGGATGATATCTTAGCCCTCACTCAGAATACCAAGAGTCCCAAGGTCAGGTTTGATATATGGACTGACAATGATATAGGGTGGATTGACCTTGGCATGAAACATCAACTTTTAAGTATCAGTTGATATTAATTATTGAGTATTCATGGTTCGTTTCTTTTATTGGCCGTATTCAACTGTCATGTGATTTTGGTCTGAAATTTTGCACATTTTTTCAATGAAATTTTGATAATGAGGTTTTAGAAAGAAAAATATATTTTTAAGCATCAATATAGGTTGTTTTACTAAAGTTTTTACTGGGTTTTAAGATGAATGAATTGTATTTATAGGACTATATATGTATTTATTTAACAATTATTTATTTACATATTTATAGACATATATTTATGATTGTGGGAATCATTTGTCTTAGTACTGTAAAATCCCAGGGACATTTTCTGAAACTCATTTTTTGCACATGCTGTCATTTGCACAGGGTTTTTTTTTTCTTTTTTCGGCCAGAATAGTTAATTAAGAGATAATATAGAAACATTGTACTATTCATGGCAATAGACATGACGTCTTTTATTCAGCACTAGCACTTTACACATTAGACACTGGTGGGGTATTATCTTATTATATTTTAGACACATTATGCACTTTTTGTTGTTATTTAATCACTTGAATTGGTACTTACGTAGATTATGATGGAGAGGAAATGAGAACTTTGCATTTAAGCAAGAAATTTCTATAATATGAACGGATAAATGAAATGATGAAATAATACAGTTTTTTCATCAAGGATGAAATGGTAAATACCATTTTATTTAAAATAAGGTATCATACCAGTTTATTTGAAAATTTTATCCACTCCAATATATGATTGTATTACAACAATGTCAATGGTATGCATCCATGCATGAAACGCACAGTATTTTTTCTATGTTTAGTATCAATCAATTGCACTGGCACTTTAAAAAGAGGTTTCACGTAATACAATGCTGTCATGTGATCAAGGCAGGGATCTGCCGAAACGCGTCATGGCAACTTGATGGTGAGCTGAACTAATAAACATCTAGCACCAAACCTGGGTCTACGCTCGTTTGTTTTCGAAAAGAAGGCTGTAAGTGAGGTTCGTGGCATATATATATATGTATATATATATATATATATAATTTTTTTATTTATTTTTTGTCAATTGTGTATGAAGATTAAATATGCTGAATTAGAGATTCTAGGCATGGTGTTGAAATCTTTGAACATCAATGAATTGGGATTGTATAGAATATGATTATATTTAAAATGTGAAGGACAATGAATGAATTGAAACCACTGTAAGATGGCTGCTACATTTGTGTATATATATATTGAGTGCAGTCTTTTCTTTCTTTCTACCAATGAAATGAATTGGACCTTCTCTCTCTATGTTTATAGTTTAATGATTTTAAATATGGCGAGGTTTTTGAACCCATTGACATTGAGGAAGGCGTGCAGCCGAAACGCGTCTGTCCGTATTGAATTCGTGTAGTGAATAAATACTGAAAATCAACTTCTCCAGTGTGCGCCTCGATTTGTGACCGAGTGAAGCGGTGGTCACGTTTGGGAAAATAGAAACGCGTTGCACCAACGCGGAGGATTGAACCCGTGTCGAGGGGAACGGCAGTTGGTGGACATACAGGAAATTGATATTACTGCCTGCCCCGCCGTGCGTGTGTTCGTTGAAACAGCGGAATCCATTGGGAAATTAATGAAAATACATGTGTTACATCCGAAAAAATGAAGAGATGAGACCTTAAGCGTAACAGAGCAAGAAAATCCCTTAACAGGAATGGAATATGAGACCCTAAGGATTTTAAGAGAACTGGAAACAGAAACTGAAATTGGTCAGAGCGATGCAAGCAACACAATAGAATTCTTGGAAGATATGGGAATTACCCAAGTAGGAGCAGTAAGCTACCTGAGAATAAAATCAAGATGTATTCCCCAAATGGCACACGATGCAATAGACACTTTCCATGAACTAGTAATCGAGGATCTGAGAAAATTACAAGCAAGAGGTCCGAATTTACAAAAGGAGAATCTAAAGGCAATGCAGCAGAAGGCAATAACAAGGCTAAGCAATGATGATGGAATACTCATCAAAGCATCTGATAAAGGTGGGAACGTAGTGGTAATGGACAAAATAACATACGTGAATGAAGCCAGGAGGCAATTGTCAGATAAAGGATGTTACAAAGTAACCACAAGGATGGAATATGAGAACAGTGTTAAGGAATTCTATGAACTGTTGAATAAATGGAGAACAAAAGGCATTTTGGGAGATGTGGATTACAAGTTCATTTTTTGTGAGTCATCAGAATTACCCACATTTTACCACCTTCCCAAGGTGCACAAGAGTACAACTAACCCTCCCGGGAGACCGATAGTATTCTCAAAGAACAGTTTATTGGAAAATGCATCCATCTACATTGACTGCTTTTTGAAACCCATAGTAATGGATTTAAGTTCGTATGTCAAAGATACAAAGGACTTTTTACGTATCATTGCCAATATTGAGTGGGAACCAGACATGTTATTGGTAACATTGGATATAACCAGCCTTTATACCAGTATTGAACACCAAAAAGGACTCGAAGCAGTACAGTTCTTCCTGAGGAAAAGAAATCTAAAATATTGCGAACATAATGGGATGTTAATGGAACTAATATCATTCTGTCTCCAAAATAACATTTTCTTGTTTGCAGGGGAACTGTTCCATCAAAAACAGGGGACTGCGATGGGCACGTGCTTCGCCCCCAGCTATGTGAACTTGTTTGTAGGCTGGTGGGAGAAGCACGTGGCCTGGACAGGAGAAAATGAAATTTGGTTGGATAAGGTTATCCTATGGTCCCGCTATATCGATGACCTTTTCATTATATGGAATGGGTCACCAGAAGAGGCAATGGAATATGTAACAGCCCTAAATGACAATGGTCTGAACTTGAAGTTTACTGAATGTATGAGCAGAACGAATGTACCGTATCTAGATCTGATGGTGTACATTAAAGAGAATAAGATTGAAACTACTCTCTATAGAAAGCCCACAGCGGGAAACAGCACATTACATGCTGAAAGTTTTCACCCGAGGAGTGTCATTAGTGGGGTTCCCTATGGAAAATTAGTGAGATTGAGGCGTAACTGTTCAACAGATGGGGATTTTCAAAAGGAATGTCAGGAGGCAGTAAACAGATTTAAAGATCGAGGATACAGAAGGAAGACTCTAGAAAATGCAGTAAGAAAAATAGAGAAGATACAAAGAAAAGATCTCCTGATAACAACTAGGGAAGGACAAGGTTCAACAGTTGAAGATAAGGGGTCAGTTAGAATGATAACTGAATACACGACTGGTTCCACTGAAGTGTTTCAGATTTTTCAAAAAAATTAGAGGATATTGAAAACTGACAACATCATAGGGTCAACGATTCCTCAAAGTCCTCTGATTACATACAGAAGGGGACCAGGGTTAAAAGATCAATTAGTGAGAAGCCATTTTACCAAGGGACCCAAAAAGAAGGACCAGGTCACAGGGTTCTATCCCTGTATGAACTGCAAAGCCTGTAGAAACAGTCAGAAAAGAAAGGAGTTTAAGGTACCGGGTAGACAAACTAAACGCAAAATCGGTAAATTAATGAATTGCAATTCTGATTATACCGTGTATTGCTTAACCTGTCCCTGTAACTTGAATTATGTTGGAAGTACGATCCACCCTACAAAGAAAAGGGTCTTAGGACATATGCGTGCCATAAGAAACCATGATTTAACTTATCCGGTGGCACGCCATTTCGAGGAGAAGAATAATTCAAATCCAAATCTTTTAAAGTTTTTCTGTTTAGATCATGTTCCAAAAGCAGAAAGATGTGGGGACAGAACCATGAAACTGAGGAAGTTGGAGTCTCGTTATATCGTAGAGTTACAGACGAAGACCCCACGAGGCCTCAACAAAGAAGAAGAACTCTGGGTTCATGCCTAGCAATTAGACAGAATAGTTACTATGATGAGGTTTACAAGGAGTTACTTAGTAAACTTAATTGACAGAGGCTTATTGTAACATTTCCGGAAAAGAGAGCATTTAGGAAGAAATGGGCAGGTAAAAATGGAATGTAGCAGTAATCATGAAATGAAATGGTGCAATCCGTCAGAATTAATCAGGGCTAAATATTGAGGATATAGTTGTAAGAGATCTTGATTTTGAAACATGTACAACAGCATGATCAACTAAGCTTTGCAAGAAACATAGCCAGGTGATTGATAAAGCCCATTCAGGGCTCAATTGTGTATGAAGATTAAATATGCTGAATTAGAGATTCTAGGCATGGTGTTGAAATCTTTGAACATCAATGAATTGGCATTGTATAGAATATGATTATATTTAAAATGTGAAGGACAATGAATGAATTGAAACCACTGTAAGATGGCTGCTACATTTGTGTATATATATATTGAGTGCAGTCTTTTCTTTCTTTCTACCAATGAAATGAATTGGACCTTCTCCTCTCTCTATGTTTATAGTTTAATGATTTTAAATATGGCGAGGTTTTTGAACCCATTGACATTGAGGAAGGCGTGCAGCCGAAACGCGTCTGTCTGTATTGAATTCGTATGGTGAATAAATATTGAAAATCAACTTCTCCAGTGTGCGCCTCGATTTGTGAGCGAGTGAAGCGGAGGTCACGTTTGGGAGAATATATATATATATATATATATATATATATATATATATATACACACACACACATATTTTCTTATATTTTATATTGATATGTTATATATATATTACCTACTGATTGTCGCCTAGTAGGTAGCTATAGTTAGGACCTAGTTTCCCTAGGGAGAGTGTTTTTTGATTTGCCAATAGCTTTGGTGCTGTTTGATGAATCTTCACAAAATCTTGACAGAAGCACACACTCACCCATTCAGCCACTCTCACAAAGACTCACTCACCCATACAGTCACTCATATACCCCATCACTCACCTATACTGCCTTTCACATACACAATTACTCACCCATATACCACTGACACATCGACTTACTAACCCACACAGCCATACGCACACTCACTCACCCATACAGCCCCTCACACTTTCACTCACTACCTAATACAGGCATTGACTCACCAACTCACTCATCCCTTCAGACAGCACCACACACCCTCACCCACCCACACAGACACTCAGACAACCATACAGGTACTCAAACAACCAATCACTCACCATTATAGCCACTCACATACCCACTCACACTCCCAGACAGCCACTTAGACACCAACTGACAGACTGATACAGACATTCACACAACCAGTCACTCACCCATGCAGTCACTGAGACACCTAATCACTCACTTATACAGTTAGTCACGTACCCACTGAATCATCCATACAGGCACTCATACAACCAGTGATTCGCCAATACACCCTGGTCCTTGGTATATATATTTAACACTGATAAACATTTTAAAAACAATCATAGCCACTGGATGATGTCATGAGTGATGTCATTTGAGATGTCATAAGTGATGTCACTGACCATGTCATGAGTGATGTAATATGTGAGGTCATAAGCAGTGCATTGCGGGGTGGGAGTTATAGTTAGCTCAGCTAACTATAACTGCTGAATATATATATGTATATATATATATATATAACCAACTGGCCGTCACCAGTAGGTAGTTATAGTTAGGACCTTGTTTCTATTCAAAAATCGTTTTTTCTTTTGCCAATATCTTTGGTGCTGTTTGACGAATCCTTGCGAAATTTCCCCCAAAAAAGGTTAATTGAGGTCAGCTCCTGTCTTGAAAGTGTCGGGGTGATTCGTCAAGCGGGGGCTGAGAAAAAAGGGGGGTCCCAAAACGTGTTTTCCCCATGTTAATTTTCCATAGGAAATTTTATTACAGGCTACAGCCCGAACCACTGAACGGAATTACACCAAATTTGGAAAAAAGGTAGCTCTTGGTTCAGAAAGCGACCTTTTTTTAAATGGTGTGAATCCGTCCAGTAGTTGCTGAGAAATTTTAAAAATAAAAGTTTCGATATCTGAGCACCGAGGAGGGTTCGTGAACTCTCCCGAGCACGAGCTCAATTCTGATTGGCTGCCAAACCAGAATGTGTTGGCAGCCATCTTGTGACTCGGTAACCGAGTCACAAGAAAAGAGTAAATAAAAAGGTGAAAAACAAGAAAAGGGGGCAGGGTACAAACACCCTGACCCCCTAGGCCTGCTCAGGGGGTCCCACAAGGACCCCCAGGGCCAAAAAAAGCATTTAAAAAAAAAAAATCGGCTGAATTCGCGCTGGGGTCGCAAATCCGGCCGAGAAAAAAAAAAAAAAAACGAAGCGCAGACTCCTGCACTTCGTTTTTGAAAGCCCCCGGGTGAGCCAGGTCCCGGGGGCACTCACCAATTAATTTGCGGGGGCCCCCACAGCCCCGGGGAACGCCACCTCCCCGGGCCTTATTTAATTGTATGCGGGGGGCACTGCAGCCCCCCGCAGCCCCGCGGAACGCCACCTCCCTGGAGCTTTAAAAAAAAATGTGTGGGGGGGTCCCACTCCCCCCCACGCTGCCCCGGGGACCGCCACCTCCCCAGGGCTTTGATAATGAACCACGGGGGCATGCAGCCCCCCGCAGCCCCGGGGACCACCACCTCCCCGGGGCTCTGTTTTTAAATTAAAATGATGTGTGGGGGAAAGAGCCCCCCCCACACGTCCCGGGGACCACCACCTCCCCGGGGCACATACTGATTAAAAATGCAGGGGTCCGTAGTGGACCCCTGGGGACCACCACCTCCCCAGGACTTTAAAGACTTGGGAGGGGGCCGCGCGGCCCCCTCCAGGAGCCCTTGATGGCCCTGGGGACTGCCACCCCCAGGGCCAGCTCCTGCAATGTCCCGGGTGCCCACCCCCAGGACATTGCTGTTTGCTATGGCAGGGCGGGAGCACGCCTCCCGCCCTGTCATAGCAAACTCTGCTTTGTTTCATTGAAGCGAGAGCAGGAAAACCTGCTCTCGCTTCAACGAAGCAAAGCAGAATTGCTTTTGGGCAAGGGGAGCTGCATATCAGCAGCTCCCCTTGCCCAAAAGCAATGCTGACTCCCGCAGGAGGCGGAGAGCCGGCAGGACCATGGGGGTATTGGGGCTCCCCCCACGGTCCCCAACGCAAAGGGCCCGGGATGGGGTCCCCGGGGCTGAAATCGGCCTGGGGAGGGGGCCCCCCTCCTCAATTCAAAATTATTTTAATAATGGCCAAGCCCTGGGGATGGGGTCCCCGGGGCCAGAAGTGGCCTGGGAGGGGGGCCACACGGCCCCCCTCCCGCAAAATTTTAATCAAATAAATAAACCAGGCCAGGCCCCGGGGGATGGGGTCCCCGGGCCAATAGTGGCCCAGGGAAGGGGGGCCACGTGGCCCCCTTCCCGTTAGTTCTTTTTAAAAAAATAACAAAGAAAATGCTCAGTCCCCGGGGGATGGGGTCCCCGGGGCAAAAGTGGCCCAGGGAAGGGGGGCCACGCAGCCCCCCTCCCATAAAATAAGAATAAAAAAAAAGAAACCGGCAACTTGCTGGAGGCCCCCCCCTCCCTGCAGCACTCTTCAAACGCGCCCCCTGGCGCGTTCTAAGTTGGGGGATTAAGTCCCCTTGAATACTGAGGGTCCCTGGGGGCCAACTAGCCCACCAGGTACCTTCAGTAAGCGCCACAGAGCTGCGTTGCAGAGAGGTGGTCGGAGGCCACGCCCCTTTTTACACCTCTCTGCAACGCAGCTTTGTGGCGCTTACTGGAGGTACCTGGTGGGCTAGTTGGCCCCCAGGGACCCTCAGGAATGAAGGGGACTTAATCCCCAATTTACAACGCACCAGAGAAATTCGGCCGTTATAGTTAGTAGAGGTAACTATAACTCGCGCCCCCGCAATGCACTGCTGATGACGTCACATATTGCATCACTCATGACATGGTCAGTGACATCACTGATGATATCTCAAATGACATCACTGATGACATCACTGATGACATCATCCAGTGAATGTGTGTTTCTGTAAAGTTTAAATATGTTTTATATATATATATGCCAAGGTGTATTGAAGAATGAGGGGGTGCATAAGTGTCTGAATGGATGATTTAGTAGGTGCGTGACTGATTGTATAAGTGACTGATTAAGCGTATCTTACTGAATGCATGGGTTAGTGAGTAAACTGTGTAAATGTCTGTATCAGTCTGTCAGTTGGTGTATAAGCGGCTGCATGGGTTGGTGAGTAGCTACATGACTGTCTATATGGGTTATTGATTGTTGTCTGAGTATCTGTATGGGTGCCTGAGTGTCTGTGTGAGTGGGTGGGGGGAGACTGACTCTGTGCATAGATGTGTGAGTGGGTGATTCACTGGGTGTATGGGTTCAAGAGTGCATCTGTGAAGGGCTGTATGGGTGGGTGAGTGTGTGTATGGGTGTGTTGGTGAGTGAATGGATGTCTCAGTGGTATATGTGTGAGTAACTACATATGTGAAAGGCAGTATATGTGAGTATATAAATGACTATACGTGAGAGTGAGTGATTGTGAGAGTGGCTGTATGGATGAGTGTGTGCTTGTATCAGTGATTGTATAAGAGAGTAAGTATGTGTTAGTATTTGTATGAATAAGTGAGGTGGTCTGTGTATAACTGTATAGGTGAGTAAATGGGTGTGATTGATTCTTTGCATGACTGAGTAGGTGTGTGAGTAAGTCTATGGATGAGTGGTTGTGTGTGAGTATAGGTATAGGTGAATGAGGGCATATGATAGTGCTGTATTGATGACTGACTGCATGTATGAGTTACTGAATGGGTGAATGAGTGGATGTGTGTGTGTAGACCTAGGAATGACTGAGCGGGTATGTACTAACTGCTATTGGTCTGTCTATGGTTTCGATATTGGTAGTCTGTATTTTAGAGTGGGTGTATAAAAGGTTTTATCAGGGTGTGAGGAGGTGCATCAGATTATCACATGGATGAAGTCATCAGTGATGTCATCAGTGATGTCACTTGAGATGTCATCAGTGATGTCCTCAGTGATGTCACTGACTATGTCATGAGTGATGTAATATGTGACGTCATCAGCAGTGCATTGCGGGCGCGCGAGTTATAGTTACCTCTACTAACTATAACGGCCAAATTTCTCTGGTTTTGTACGAGTGAAATGTCCAACTAACTATAACGTCCCTGAAACCTGTGGTTTTTTCAGTGAATTTCTAAGATTTTTTAAATGCTAATTTCTAACTATCACGTCCCTGAAACCTATGGTTTTTTCAGTGTATATATATATATATATATGAATATATGTATATATACACAGACACATATATATATACTTATATATGCATATATAAATACACACACATATATATATATCATCATCATCAAATCGTCTTTATTTCGATTGTCATAATCATAAAAGACACAGTTATAAAAATAGTTCCATATAAAACTGTATAAAACACCAAGTTAAAACTATTTTTTTTTTTTAAATTTAAAATCCATACATTAAAATCCATACTCTAATAAAGTGCACAGTGCAATTACAAGACACACATGCAATTACTGACATGTCTATTAGCATCCCTGTATGCCCCCCACCTATATAAAACAACATGCACCAGTACTATTTGTTTTAACCATCCACTAAAATACTGTTCCAAAATCTACGCTAATGGTTAACGTTATTAGGTGCAGCCAACATAGTTTAGTAAGTCCTCATCGAGGTAACTCGTATAACCCACATCCAACCCAGAAATTTAGCAACAGCAATCACTAAATACTCTTGAGTGCTAGACTTCAAAATTCTCAAAGCCTCAATACTGGATCTTGAACCCAGTCGTAAACAAATCGGTTTAAGCCACTTATTCCTAGGAGCCTTATAGGCTGGACATACAAATAGGATATGGGCTAAAGATTCTATGTGGGCAGGGCACATAGGACATTTGTCATCCTTTTGGGAACGCCACCCACTGGTAAAAGTTTTTATTGGAAGGGAGCCCACCCTAAATTGGTGGAATAGCTTCCTATCACTAGGCTTAGTGATAAAGTCCCAATATGGTTCATACTCAGTCGCCTCTTTTAACTCCAGGAACAACCCAGTTAGGGAAGACCCTGGGGTTGCAGAGTACTGTTCGGACTTTACCATGTTCCAGTAGGCTGACCTAAGGTCCTTTTTAGAGGGAAAGGGGCTACCTGCTGGGTCTTCCCACAGAATACTCATCCCCATTTTAGCTAATAAACTCTGGATTGTGTTCAGCCAAACGATCTTCCCTGAGCGTTCCGCCCCCTTTACATCAGCTAACGCCTTTGTATACATGGTCAGTTCTGGAGTCGACCAAAGCCTTCTCCAGAACGCTAATGGCCGAAAACGAGCTGTGTCGGCTATTGCATGACAACCCAGATCCATAAAAAGTGGTTTGAGCGGGGTTGATTGAGGAAGGCCTGTTAATGCTCTCATCATTTTATTCTGAGCTGTTGACAGTGGAGTTAGGTTGTCAAAACCCCATAATTCTGCACCATATAATATGGAGGTGCAAATCTTTGTATTGTAAATTTTTAACGCCGGGCCTATCGGCTTCGTCTGTGAAAGCCTCAGTTCTTTTAGAAGGGCACCGGCCAACTGGGCATGTTTTAGGGCCAAAACATCGATCTGCGGCTTCCATTGCAGTTTCCTACCTAATGTTATCCCCAGGTATATGAATATATCTGTTTGTTCTAAGAGTGTATTATTCATGTAGATTTTCCCTTTTATCGCCCTACTTTTATGAAGAACCATAAACTTGGTCTTCTCCACCTTAACCACAAGCTCATGATCGCGACAAAACTCCTCAAATCTAATCAAAGCAGACTGTAACCCCTTTTGCGTCTTTGAAATTATCAGGGTATCGTCTGCGAACATGAGCAGAGGGATCTTCATACCGGCTAATGTGGGGGCGTCTGTAGGATGGGTTGTGAAGTATTGGACTACCCTATTAATGAATAAAGAAAAAAGGGTTGGTGCCAATACACACCCCTGGTGTACACCCTTTGACACTGGGAATCTATCCGTGGTGTTGCCCTGCTTACCCCAACGTACCTGTGCAAAATTTGAATCGTGGAGTTTAACCAAAAGTGCAAGAATCTCTAAAGGCATCCCCATTTCCACAAAAACTCTCCACATCTTATTGCGGGGGACTAGATCAAATGCGGATTTGAGATCTATAAATGCCGCATAGATTGTACCCCCACCAATGGTAACCACCCGCCAATAGATTAGCATAAATCTGAAAACCTGATCTATAGTTCCAGTATGGGGGCGGAACCCAGCCTGTAATGTGGAGAGAATGTCATTTTCCTCAATCCAAGACTGAATTCTACAGAGCACTAGTCTGGCAACAATCTTTTGGATCGAATCAATAAGGCTAATCGGCCTATAATTGCCTGGTAGCATTCGATCCCCCTTTTTAAAAATCGGGAGGATTTCAGCTCCTTTCCAGGTGCTAGGGATTGGGGCGCCACTAGCTATGGCATTAGCGAGAATATGTATATATGTTGACCAATTATCTTGATCGTATAAAAACAAATCAGCTGGTATACAATCCAGACCAGGGGCTCTACCTCTTGGGATCCTTTCCAGTACAGATTCAACCTCCTTGATAGTAAAATATAGTGTAGAATCCGGATTGGGGGGTTGAAAAAGTTCTACACAATTGGGAGCTACCACAAACTGGGCCTCATAATAAGATATCCACTGCTCAGGCGCAACATGGTTAAGTGGTAGTGATGATGACTCTCCACTTCCCCATTTTACCAGCTGCCAGAAATTAACCATATTTTTCTCCTTACTGGCAATGAATAGATCTTCCCACCTGGACTCATCCCAGTCCTTCTTTGCCTGTAATTGGACTTGTTTGTACCTAGCCCGCGCTACCTTAACTTCGCTTAAGATCTTGGATTTAATTGCTCTTGATAAGGCCTTATAGGCCTCCCTACAAGAGGCATTATACCAAGATCTTTGCCTGGGGCGAGATTTGGGAACCTGTTTTTTGGTCTTAATAAAAAAGTTTTTAAGTGCAAGGAACATTTCGTTATGGACCTGTATGATGGTGGAATTAATAGCTTCCTGAGTCTCACATTTAAGGAGAGTCGCAACTGAACCAGCAACCACGGCCTTCATCTTTCCCAATATCTCGGCATTCTCAATTACCTGTGCCCATTTTACTCTTCTGGTATCGTTTGTGAGCATGACATCAGCTGTTACTATCTCTTCTCCCTCCATATCTTGTCTGGGTATACCCACAACCTGCAGTGATAATATCAGTGGGTTATGGTCACTTTCGATTCTCTCATATACCACCATATCTAGGAGGGAAGACCAAAATTCAATATTGAGCAGAATATAGTCTATACGACTACTACGCAACCCATTATTAAAGGTATGACTACCAGTTTTATCAGAGTAAGACCTCCCATTAGCTGCCCTAACTCCCTGTTCCAAACACAATCCTTTTAATTGGAGAGCTGCCTCCGTCCATTTTTTTATAGAACACAGATCTAGGGATGGGATGTTCCACTGTGCATCCTCCTCTACACTGAAATCACCATTTTCTAGATCTAAAGGTTCAAATGTACAGTTGAAGTCCCCAGCTATTATCAAGTTACCACTATCCCTATTTTTTGTTAAGAAGGTTTCTAAAAGGGTAACTACATGTGAACTTTTACCACTCGATAACCCCCTGGCATAAACATTAACTATCAGAATATCCGGTTCCTTTCCCAATGACAGGCGGATAGCCATAATATCTGGGCTATCTACAAACACTTCCTCCACCTTAAGCCCTGCCTGTTGTCTAATCCATATGGAAAGGCCACCAAAGGGTCGACCCCTTTGTCCTCTGTATGCCGCTTTATAAAAATTTAAGAAACCAAGATGGAAAATTGGATTGAGCGCCCAGGTCTCCTGAAATGCGCATATGTCATAGTTTTCAATGAAGACTGACCAATCAGAGGAAGAGGTTTTTGAGGCTAAGCCTGCTATATTCCATGAGACCATTATATATATATATATTTATTTATATATTCCAAGTCAAGTCAGTTTTTATTGTACAGTTAAAACCTATACAATAAAAGTTCATAAAAAACATATAAATACATTCTCGTTTAAAATCGTGCAGGAGACTTTAAAATCCTGATTCATAATTATATATATATATATATAATTCATATGTGCTCACATAGTTGGTGTTTCTGCAGTGGATCGAGTTGGGTACTTAATTTAGTTTATGGGTGCAAGGCCATGTTGGGGATAATATTAATGTGTAAACTGACAGTCTTGCATGTTCTAAATTGCAACATATTTTCCTTGTTCATATTGCATTAGCTGAAAGATTTTTTCCATTTTCTACAATGTTTTCATCAACTGTTTTCTGCTTGCCGGCCCAACTTGTATGAGTTCTGTGGGGGTAAAATTTCAAAGATACAAATATAGAGGTGGGCAAGCCACTAAAAGCTTGAGCCAGGCTTGAGCCTGAAACCTAGCTCTGGCTAAGCTCAAGGTCCTGTTGTAACCTCGAGCCCTTAACGAGCCAAGGTTTCATGTGACTTCTGCCTGCCTGCCTCCCTGTACCCAGGATCGAACAGGACTGAGTCTCAGTGTTGGCTCAACATATTGTGTTTCTGGACAAATCATTTAATCTCCCTGCCTATAAATAATGAATGTGACCTTGTGTAATGTAACTAACTCTCATGTAAAGTGCTTCAATACTTTTGGTTCAAGTTCTCGCCATATAGGAACTGTAGAAAAATGCACAGATACAAATGAATCCTTAACGTAAGAAAAGACAAATATATACCAATTTAGTGGCTGGTTTGCACGAAGTCAAAGCAGAAAACCTGGATAAATCACGACTTCCCTCTTAAATTTTGTGATCTTAGGCAAGCATTTTATTTCATCAAAACTTTTTTTTCTTCATTATCGCACATGAAAGCTCATGTTTAAAAACTATCACTTATAATAATCACTTCTCGGTGCTGTGCTGTAATGGGATCTATTTAATGGATCCCCACTGAAACCAGGAAGACCGTCACCCAGGCACTCGTCACCAGCCGACTGGACTATGGGAACACCCTCTACGCCGGATCCACAGCCAAACTTCAAAAAAGACTCCAGCGCATCCAGAACGCCTCCGCACGACTCATCCTGGACATCCCCCGACACAGCCACATCACCGGACACCTGAAAGACCTGCACTGGCTCCCCGTCAGCAAGAGAATAACGTTCAGACTCCTCACCCACGCACACAAGGCCCTCCACGACCTGGGCCCAAAGTACCTCAACGACCGCATGACCTTCTACACGCCCACACGCCAGCTACGATCAACCAGCCACGCCCTCGCCACCGTACCACGCATCCGCAGAACCACCGCCGGAGGAAGATCCTTCTCCTACCTGGCAGCCAAGACCTGGAACTCCCTCCCCACTCACCTTCGGCGAACCCAGGACCATCTCTCCTTCAGGAAGCAGCTCAAGACCTGGCTGTTCGAGCAGTAACTTACCCCCTCCCCCAGCGCCTTGAGACCCTCCCGGGTGAGTAGCGCGCTCTATAAATGCCGTGATTGATTGATTGATTGATGCCAAGGCTCCACATATTAAGGAAATACTTTTTCTTGAAGTTTAAAACAGCCTTTTCATACTTTATGTAATGTTTGTTGTGTGATTTACATAGCCAACATTTTCAGGGCTTGGCTCCTGCACTAGCTCTAAGATCCGAGCTAGACCCTTAGCTCGGCTCTGGCTCTACTCTACCTCCAAATCTGTTGGCTCGCCCACCTCTATACAAAAACGGTGGCTTTCAGAGGCTTCCTAATAAACTAATGGATCCTGCTTTTTGCAACACAGGACTGAAATCACTGCTCCCAAGTGCATTAGCCCCCACTTCCCCAATAGGCTCCTTGAACTAGAAAAATTATACAAGAACCTGGAACCTGGTAAGGGGTGAGAAATGCGGACCAACCAGTTGGTGGGGAGATGCCATCAAGTGGAGATCTGATTTGAAACTGACTGGCATACATAGACCTGTAGTGTCTTATGTATTATAGAGTGCGGGACTCCCATGTCCCTAATGGACTCTGTAGTCTAGTGCCGTACGTGATTGGGTGTGGTCTATAAAATTCATGATGCAGTATGTGTCAGTCACTGGTTACACTCTGACAAATAAAGATGTGTAATGCTGAGCTCCATGTGTGGCGTAATTCATTTACATGCTACTGGGCTGGGGAGGACTCTACAACTTGAGCTGAGATAGGAGATACATAAGCCCCACAATCCAAGGGTCGAGAATGCTCTCCCAGAGAGTTTTTCGAGGTCCAGCAAACCTCTTGTGCATGCAACGTGTGCCTCAGTTGAAGTGAAGAATCGGCAGTTAGTGTACGTGGAGTCAAAGAGCAACTCCAGCTAGTACGAGACCTTCGAGGAAAAGGGAACCCCATGGAAAGTTTAATTTATCATCAGTCAGAAAGTTGCCAGTAGGACCGAGATAAGAAGAGCCACGACACAACCTAACAAAGAGCCTTCATTCATACAGTGCAGGAACGTCAAAGGCAGTATCAACCAGGTACGGAAAGCGCAACAAACGTTAACAACTGGGGTGAGAGAATGCCGCGAGCAGAAATAGATGAGCACAAACAAGTACTAAGAGGCAGAGGTCAACCAGGTACAAGAAACCTGGAAGGACGGCAAGTGTGGCGTGCCTCAGAAACAAGAAATGATCATCTACTTACCCAATATCTAGAGTAAAGACAGTCATCCGACCTCAGCACCAGGCGCAGCAGCCCAGCCGCAAGCATGAGGTCTGTGCTTGCGAGGCTGTCGATACCTGACAAACCAACAAAAGAGGTTGTGAGCAGTGGCCGGAATAGTGCAATTGTTCAGCTCTTCCATGGCTGCCAAAGAGAGCGCCTCATACGGCACTGACGACTTCCTAAAACAACCGTCCAATTTTGAAGTTACCTAGAAACAGAACATTGGCAATAAATGAACTGTCTGGATTGAATCTTTTGTTGTCTTCATTGATATACTGGAAGAAACAGATGACAAAAAGGTCATCAAATATCTCAAAACTTTAGCAGGTGATGGAGTGAAGGAAGTAATAAAGAAGATAACAAGAGGCGAAGAAACTTCATACCATCAAATTAAAGAAGTGCTGAACACCAAATTCAATCCGATGCAGAACGTTGACTATGAAAGGTACATCTTCAATCAGGAGGGACAGAGATCTGGAGAAACCATGGATGAGTTTGTTGAAAGACTTGAAATGCTCATCAAACATTGTAAATTCAATGAGTTCAATAACGAAGAAGCCACTCATTTCAGAGTCAGAGATAGTTGCCTGTCCAATTCCTTCAGACTCCGAATGGCGAGTGAAAGGCTCAGTCTGGAGCGTGTGCTCATGGTGGCCAAAGCTGAAGAACGTGCCGACAAACAAGCTACTGACATGGAGGCCAATGGAGCCTGTACGGAAAGCAAGAAAAAACACAAGGTAGAAGGCCAAGAAGGGATGTCTACGAAGAAAAAGAAGCTGTGTTTTCGATGTGGATTTTCCTTACCACATGAAGGTAAATGTCCCGCCATTAGGCAGATATGTTAAGGCTGCGGGGAAGAGAACTGTTTTGTAACAGTTTGCAAATTGAGAGAAACAGTGAGTGCATCACATCGTGAAGACAAAATGGCTGCCAGTGCGTCACGTCGTAAAGTCAAAATGGCTGCCAGAAAGATTCAGAACTGTTCCAGTCATGCCCATCAAAGTAAACGGCAACATCAGTTTATGCAAATAGAAACTGAAAGAGGCTGATTGTCATCTAAATCTTTGTCGAAAGGTTCTTCGACGTCACAGTGACAGTGAAGAAGATGGGTGTGCAATGTCATTGCTGGCCACAGAAAGACGGATGCATGTGGGTATGGCTTCCTGCAAAGAAGAATAAAAGTCCAAAAAGGATTGGCAAGTGAAATCACGCAATTCCTCTGGACACTGTCCCAAGATCAAACTGAAGGTCAATGGTTGCTATATACTGTTCAGTATAGACAGTGGTGCATCAATAAACATCATGCCAACTGAAAAGTACAATGAACTGTCTCAGGTGCCCCATCTCACACCATCGAAAACCAAAGTATACACATGGGCAGCCGTGACACCATAGCAAAGTCAAGGTTCATTATTAGGACTGGGCACAAAAGTCAACTATGGAGTGACTTGCCAGAGGCACGCGATCACCTATGTTCAGGAACGCCACGAGATTTGCTAGCCGGCTGCATGATCCCGCAAGATTTTGCGGTCGCCAACATGTCATTCAGGCGCGCCAGCGACTTCTGGCGGATGTTTTCTGATGTTCGAAATCCCGAACGCACAGGACCTAATGCAGCTGCAATCTAGGAAATATTCACTCCTCCAGAAACATCAAAATCTTCCTGAATTGAAGACTTGGAAGCAAAAACCTCCTCAAATGGATGGTTGGTGTTGGTTTTTTTGCACAAGGAGTACTTTTTTATTTGTCACCCAATGGGAAGGAAGTGCCCCAGAGTCTCAAACTTTCTGTTCCTGTCCAGCAGGCTCCTCCCAGTGCGTTGTCCCTCTCCTGGTCGCATTTCCTTGGGATTTGAAGCTGGAAAGATCACTCTCCTTGTCTGCTGCATATATACCATTGGATTTAAGAACTTTGTATTTGAGATTTCACAAGTAAGTTGAAAAAATGGTGTATAAGGGTGTTGTTTATTTAATTAGGGGCGTGCACCTGGAATTAATTGTACTTTTAATCGATTTTAAAAATGTATTGTGGTGGGTGGCCTGCAGATTCAGTAGGGGCCTAGTTATTTTTTGCATGTAATTTTTTTTTTTTTTTAAGCAAAAATGTTGCACAGTTCACTACTTTTTCTCCATGATTTTTAATAAATTTGCAATATTGATATACTTCACTATGTGGCTTAGTCTGCCAATGTACCTTCCAGCCAGTAGGCCTAGTGCTAGTCATGGGTGCATGAAACAACAGTTTCAGAGGTGCCTGTTGAATTTAACCATAATTAAGGCCATGGATGGCATTGGATTAAAATACAAAATGTTTTTAGTTGTGTGGTATTTCATGTTTCTTTCCCTGCTAACAGTGTATAGGTGGGGTAATGCCTTTGGAGGATGTGTGTTGTGTGTTGTTGTAAACATTTTTAGCCCTGTTAATTTTCGTTTTTGGCATTGCTGAATTAATGCTGTGTTCTCTGTATTAACAATGCCTCCTTTGTCTGGCCGGTGTGTGTGTGTGTGTGTTTGCCATAGGCCATCATTTGCCTTTGTTCCCCATGCAATGTGGCCAGGGGCCACTTTGTATAGTCAGTGTCCACGGACCTGCATGTGTTCTTTGTTTTCCAGGCCTCCTGCTTCTTGTTGTGACCATGTGGCTGGAAGTCATTTTGGGTAGCCAGGCAGTGTGCTCTCCCCATAGGCCTGCATGTCTTCTTTGTTATGGCCATGCCTTCTTGCTGGTTGTGGTTGTTGTGACCATGTGGCTGGCGGCTATTTGCGTAGGCAGCCAGTGCTTTTGCCATAGTCCTGCCTGTCTTCTTTGCATTCTTGCTGGTTGTTGTGACCATGTGGTCAATGTCCATTTTGAGTAGCCAGCCAGTGTGTTTTTGCTATAAGCCTGCAGGTCTTCTCTTTGTTCCCAATGCCTTCTTGCCCAGTGCTGTTGTTGTTGACGACTATGTGGCACTGCAGTCATTTTGTGCATCCAGCCTGTGTGGCCCTTTGCCATAGGCTTGCATTGATGGTTGAGAAATGAGATAGCAGTATAATAAATTATATATGCGTGAGAATAATTTCACTTATTTAATATATATACATTTTTTTATTTTACATTTTTAATGCTTTTTAAATACATTTTGTAAATTTGTTAACTTTTTTTTTTAATTTTCATAACATCTGGCATCAATGAATCAATCCCTGGGCCCATGCCTGCTATAGGTGCACAGTGCACAACAGCATACATTGTCTAGGGATTATTCCATTGTCATCATTTGTCAGCTGCACTTCCTTGAGTGCCATACCCCACGTGATGCACATAACGCAAAGTTACATCTGTATGTTGTTGTTGTTCTTTCTTATCCTTCCTGAGTGTACACACCATGAAAGTTTATGTAGGTGTGGTTTTACGAATGGATAGTGGATACACTGTATTGTTAATTATTTATAATAACTTAAATAACCAGTGACCACACTAAATGATATTGTTTGTAAGTTCTACTAATTGAACTGCAACAATGCCACATGTTCTTCTTGCTTGTTTGCTTTTTGTTGCACAAGAGACAACATTACCCACAGTACTGCCAAACAGAAGGCCTGTGCAGGACGTGACGCGTGACCACACATCACAGACATCTCTTCAACTTGTGAAGCCTAGTGCCACTGCCAACTGCCAGCTTCAAGATGGCCCCAAAGAAAGGTGCCACCAAGAAAGTGGCCAGTGATAAGAAGGAGCTTACCACCACTGGTATGTTGACCCAGACCTTTTTTGGGAAAATAACCTGTGCTTGCCGCACCGGCCTCTGGAGAGCAAGCTGGGAGCAGCACCCACGCATCAGCGGACCCACCCCAACCTAGGCCCAAGCCCATGTCTGTCAAAGAGGCAGCCAGTCTAATCAAGGCAATGCCAACGAGCAGTGACATTGAAGTTGACGTATCTCTTTTGCAAAGTAGTACCAATCGTTGCAGGAAACTCAGATAAGTTGACAACAACAACAGCCGCAACCACCAATAGTAGTTCCTCCCGAAGTAGGAGCAATTCAGGAGATTGAACTTCATGCTGAGGAAGTAGAGGAAGCTGCTCTTTCAGAAGATCCATTGTCTTCCAGATCTCCAGCAAGAAAAAGGAGGATTACTCCATCATATTTTTCTCCAAGCCTGCCTTCTGATGATCTAGACACCACTTGGATCCCACCTCAGTCTCAGAGTGAGACATGCCACAAGAGGCTAGGGAAAAGGAAGGTTACTGACAGCCGTAGACTTATGGATGAAGAGGAATAGGATAATGATGAACCAGTCATCATGGATGTTAGCCCAGCCCCAGTGGAGACCGGCTTTACCCCATCCCAATCTGCTGTGAGGGATGTGGCACCACAGATACCACCACCGCCGTTGCCAGCTGCCATATTTGCAAAGTCCCAGCAGCGACCTACATCCACAGCTACCTCAGTAGAAGTAGGTACTGCAGAGAGACAAACATCAAAACGTCCACCTTCCGCCAGTTCATCCGACATTGGCAGTGCCACCAACATCAGAAAGTGGACCTCACTTGTTTGGGACTTCTTTACGGTTAGCAAGAAGGAGGTGAATATTGCCATATGCTCTATTTGCGGAGCAAGTGTTAGTCGGGGTAAGCTTGGTACAAACTATGGTACAGGAGGCCAAACAACCCATTTGAGAAAACACCACACGATCCAGTGGGAGGCACACCTTAGCGGCCAAAAAACTGCAGGTGGTGTTGGTGAAGGGGTGAAAGGCTGAGCAGGGAATCCGATCCGATCATGGTGGAAGGTGAAGATAAGGAAGACATTTTTGTTATGCAAAACAGCCCTCTTCCCAGCAGTGCAGTAGTACTGCCTGCATCAGCAACATCGCAATGGCACAAGACTCAGGTCGAGACACCAAGGCAAGAGAGTACAGTGACTGCCTCGATGAAACGCACATTGAGCCTACCACTGTCTGCTCTCAAGAAGTCACCTGCATCAGTGGCACCAGATAATAAACAAATCCAGGCTACTATTCTTGGCATGTTTAGGCAGGAGGGGCAGTATGAACGGAACCACTGAACGGCACATTTGTACAACGCGAACCTGACTAAAATGTTAGCGCTGGACCTCCTCCCTTTTTCTTTTGTGGAAGGGGTGGGTTGTCTAGAATTTGTGCAATCATTTGCATGAAATGGAAGGTTCCCAGCTGGTCCTATTTCCCCAGAGTTGCTGTTCCAGTGGTACAGAGTGCTGTTCACACTATTCAACTGATGACAGACATGTGGACCAGGTGCCAAGCCACTGATTACATGTACATCACTGCACACTGGATCTCTTTTGTGGCAGTTAGAGAAAATATATCTGCAGGTGTTGACACTGCTGGGATTTTTAATGGCAGCCTGAAGCATGAGATATTAGAATTACAAAACACCGAAATCTCGGTTATGGAAACCTAGCCAGTTTTTTCAGAAAATTAAATTTACTAATATAAGATTCAGAAAAAATAGTTAGTAAAGGAAAAATGTCCTTTCTTGAGTCCCCTCACTCACCAGGGTTTTCCATGGTGACATGCTTCATCATAGGGGCCATCCCAACCCGCTACGGGCTGAGGTGTGCTACGACTTGCGACACTACGTAGGAGCACTACTTGTGAGTGACTATGTGTGGTGCAGTGATGGGGGTGGAGTGGGTGAGACTAAAAATATCTAGCTAGTGGGCAAAAGAATTTATTCAGGCTTCTAGCCGATATATTAAAAACGGGGTTGGTCGCTAGGGTGTCTGTTTTTAATTAGTCAGGGGTCCCTAGTGAACGTCAACTAGTTTCGAGCTACCCCAGTGCTCTGCTTCAGGACAAACAGGGTCCAGCCCTGTTTAGTACCACTCAAAGTGACCTAAGGTTAGGAAAAATGCTGCAAAATACTAGCAGGCAAGAGTTAATACATACAGTACTTTGATCACGTAGTATCTGTAATAGAGAAAGGATAAAAACATTATCAAGTACAGTCTATGTACTGTATAGGTAGTTATTGAAACCATGTTGATGCTGATCAATTGAATCTAAAACAGAAAACGGCATACAAGACCTACTTCATGCTATGTAGGTAAGTGAAAACGCCATGCTGCACATTAACTATATATAATCAGACACTCACTGCTGGTGTGTGTTGTTAAGAGCTCTCCCATAAGATCCATGTGTGGTTGGAGTGGTACTAAACAGGGCTGGACCCTGTTTGTCCTGAAGAAGAGCACTGGGGTAGCTCGAAACTAGTTGACGTTCACTAGGGACCCCTGACTAATTAAAAACAGACACCCTAGCGACCAACCCCGTTTTTAATATATCGGCTAGGAGCCTGAATAAATTCTTTTTGCCCACTAGCTAGATATTTTTAGTCTCACCCACTCCACCCCCATCACTGCACCACACATAGTCACTCACAAGTAGTGCTCCTACATAGTGTCGCAAGTCGTAGCACGCCTCAGCCCGTAGCGGGTTGGGATGGCCCCTATGATGAAGCATGTCACCATGGGAAACCCTGGTGAGTGAGGGACTCAAGAAAGGACATTTTCCTTTACTAACTATTTTTCTGAATCTTATATTAGTAAATTTAATTTTCTGAAAAAACTGGCTAGGTTTCCATAACCGAGATTTCGGTGTTTTGTAATTCTTGATCATTTTGGAGGGTGGACCTAGCATATCCCTCTTTCTCCCCTTATTTTTCTGATTGCATGAGATATTAGCCATGTTCGCCATGGAGAAATCACAACCTACTGCAAACATTTTGGAAGACTTTAACAACAAGGTCTTTGAATGGCTGTGACTAAGAGGGCTTAACCTTGGATTTGTTCCCACAGACAATCGCAGTAATATAGTTAAGGCCATGGCCGATGGTGGCTATTTCAGGGTCCTGTGTTTGGCGCACTGCATCAACATCATTGTACAAGACTTTCTCAAAAAAGAAGACCAAGTAAGCAACTTACTGTCCACCTGCAGAAGAATCTGCACTCATTTCAGCCATTCATTTAAAGCCCGGAAGCAGCTGAGGGTCATTCATTGTGATAATAGAATGCCAGTTAAAGCATTCATACAGGAGGTGCCAACACATTGGAACTCGACTTATTACATGTTGCAACATCTGTTTGAGCAGTACAGACCAATCAATGAATATGTCATGGAAAGTGGGGACGCAACTGTAAAAGGCATGACCATTGAGATGGACCAATGGGGCCTAGTCAAATGCCTGACAGAGATGCTGCTTCCTTTTGAGACGTTCACATGGGAAGTCAGCAAGGAGGACAGTACCATGGGCCAAGCTATCCTGTTGTTGCACATACTACAGGAACAGCTAAAGGAGGTGTCTGCAATGTATGCAGGTGTGGAGAAAAAAAAGATGTGTATGAGTTGGTGGAGAGCTTAATCCTCCGATTATCTGTTAATACAAGAATGCAAAGAGGCATTGTGTCATCCAAACATTATATCTGTGCCACAATTCTTACTCCATTGTTCAAACCATTACTGTCCACTTTCATTCCTTTTTTAGACTGGGATGTTGCAAACTACAAAACATGGATTGCTGAGCAATCCAGTGAGCTAGAAAAAGACCGACCGGGAATTTGGTGCAGCCATAAACTTCAGTGCCTGAGGGCAGTGCTGTTGGCTCACAGCAGCCAAAACCAACAACAAGAACACCAACAACAACAACAGGAACAGGAGCATCAGCCCCAAAATCTGCATATGATTGGTTTCTACTGGCAGGGATTAAGTCCATTGCAGAGGCAAAGGCAAAAGAGGCCAAGCAAGGTAGAGCACCAATGACTATTGAGCAGATGGTCCACGCCTATTTGGATGACCCAACAGAGGTCTATCTTGATCAAAACCCATTGGTGTATTGGTATGATAAGAGGCGCCAATGGGCAGTGCTCAGCAGGCTGGCAATAAACTATCTGGCTTGCCCGGTTGCCAGTGTCTCTGCTGAGCATGTTTTCAGTGCTGCTGGTGCCGTTGTCACAGTGAGAAGGACAGTCACTCACCCTAAAACGTGGAGAGATTACCCATGATCAAAATGAATCAGCACTTTATACCACCAGATTACTCCACACCTAAAGAACGACAGGAGGAAGATGAGGGAGACTCAGGTCATGGAAGTAGTATGTAAGCTGACCTGCTTCTGGGCAAACCACCTAGGTTTGAGGACAAGCTCTACTTCCCTGACTACTAGGCCTGGGCCAACAACCATAGAACCTTCTCTATTTTTGATCTGCTTTGACACCCAAAAAAAAGATATAGCTAAGGGAACATATTTTTGTTTTTGTTTTTGTCTGGCTGACTAATTCAGCCCCACTGTCTTAGACACATTTTATTGCCAGATTGGAGTTGCACCAGGGTGCAGAGAAGAAGCCCCTCCACCCATTTTCCTCAAGGACATTGGCGATACAAATTTGTGCCTGCCTCCATCCTTGGGCCATGGCTATCTATCCTTTCCTAGTTTATTCCCCTAGCCAGAATGCCCCACATTATTTCATTTATTACAAGACTAGCCAATGTCTGTTCTGTGGAGTGGTGGTGAGTGGTGACAGTGGTGAGTTGATTTTACTTGATTTGGAAAATGCCATATTGCTGGGTGTGTGTGCTGAGTGCTGTCTGGCTCAAATTTGAAGCTAAGTGGTGGTTGGATGGGGGGCCTGTTGTTGTAAGTAACTGGAGACATACATGTGATCATGAATGATCCCATTATTCACGTGCTGTTAGGCCACATATTATTGTTATGATTTAAGATGATGAATTGATGATCATGACAGTTGCAAGTTTGATCAGCCAGATACCAATAGTTACATGTGGCCACTTTTATGTGATTTTTGGTTGTTGTAAAATTGCTCTCACCTAATTATTCACACATCAGTCATAAAATTAATGAGGGCAAAAAGGACTCTTCTTCTCTTCTCTCTTGTGCTGCCTCTGAGTCTTCTCATTGCACTCCTTATGAAGTTCTTTCTCTTTGATTCTACAATATCATTTTTGTTTTACAATCCGCAGGCCCTCTTATCCTGCGCAAAACTGGAAAAGCAACATAACACTCACGCTTACTTTACATGGAAGCATCCGCCAGGCACCCAAGATTGACGGACAGTCCAAGAGGAATGCAGATGCAACTCCCAATTTGGCAATACAGTATCATTTTTTCTTTTAATCATTAGAGCTGTGTGTGTTGTTCACTTGACTCCTACATAATTTGTAATATATTTGCTATCTTTCAAAGCTAAGTAACACAGAACATTTAGATATCATGTAACTTGGGTCTCTCTGGGGGCAGATGGACAGTTTGGTTTGCATTGTATTTAAGTTACCTGTACTCATTCCTTTTTTTCCTTTTCCTCCCATAAAAGATTTATGCTGGTTGGCTGCTCATTGCCCAGATGAATGTTGTCCTTGTGTAGTGATGGCTTTTGTTAAACCTTTCTCCCAAATCCCCCTTTCCATACATTCATCAAACCCCTAACCCTCTTCTCTGGGCTGTGTGATTTATTGAGGTGTGACTTAATAATTTACACGATTAATTAATGACACACTTGGTGGGACAGATGTGGTGAAAGCAACACCAACTCAGTGCAGGATCTTCAGCTCTAAGTATAGCCCACACTGGCCACATTTACCCACCGATTTATAAAGACAGTGTTCGATATTTTCAGAAGAACATCATTGCCAGAATCATGATTCAGGCACTGTATTGCATCAAAGCTTACCCTTGTCTACTTCAGAGTTCAAGTCCACTTCATTTCTTAACTTTTACTAGCTCACCATTGGTCTGAATAATTCAATTTAGCAATGCTTATTTTATTTTCTCTTTTGTCTTTCTTCTTGTGTACTAGTAGTCCAGTCTGGTGACTGTCTCAATTGTTTGTAAAGCTTTCATATAATAATATATAACCCATTAACTCAGTTTTTATTTCAATTTTGTTAGTTCTCTGCAATGAACAGTCCTTATCCTACAGTTTGAGTTCACCTAGGAGGGAGTGGGACCTTGCTTCTGATGCCTTCACTGTTAGTGCGCTAGCATGCTGCTATTACCACCATCATGGAACCTTGGGAAACCATGCAGCCCTTGCTTCATCTATTCAGGTAAGAGAACTGTGGAGCATTGTTGTACTGCAATATAGACAATTAAAAATCACCCCGCCCCATTTCTTAGGGGTCAATAAAGTTGCAGACTACACAGACTAGGAGGAGAGTAGTAGAGCACAGGTACCGTATAACTAATTTGTTATACAATATCAGCAGATTTTAAAAACAGGCTGCAGCAAAGGCAGCAGTGCGAAGTAAAACACAATCCCAAAATGAAATTGTCCATAAAAAAAAAAAAATGTCCCAACACCCACTTTCTGACCCTCTCCCCACAACAAGTCCCAGCCACCAAAAATAAGGATTAAAAACGCGGCAGAAGAGGGCACTATTGGCGGGCTAAAAGCTTCTTCAGGTACCTATTCATCCCTTCCTGCCTGGCTTCCATGTGCGCCAGCCTCTGCATGACGCAGCGCGCAAATGCGCAGAAATAGGGGGGACAGCAGTGATGGAAGGGCGGCGGGTGGCTGGCATCGGACTGCGGGGCAGGTGGACTGGAGGCCCTGGTATCTGGCTGGGGCCTTGAGCATCTGCAGCTGCTGCCTCCTCTTCCTCCTCTTCGACCACTAGCCCCTGGTATTGTGGCCTGGTGGCCTCCAGTTTCCCTCGCCGTGTTCGAGCTGCTATCTCCTGCCTGTTAGGACCAGCTGGATTAGCTATATCAAGAAAGAAAAAAGACAAATTGTAAACAATGCTCTTAGCAAAACATATAATGTTGTGGCACAGTAGCAGTACATTTGCTCGTATCCTTGGTCCATTCGATTTTGATGTGATTAGAGTTTCAGACATTATGCACTATGGAGAACACAAGTATTCTTCTCTCTCTTGTTGTGCTAAATGAATGGAGGCATGCTAGCTCAGCTGGCGCCCTAGTCATACTTGCATTACTTTGCTACTGTCTGCAGGTGAGGCAGCTGTAATAGACAATTATCTTTTTCCTATGGCCATGCTCTGACCAAAATGCCTTTCAATTTTACCATGACTACAAGGCAGATGAATACTATGAATGATGTACGTCATGTGAGGTACTATAAAATCAATCATGCAGACATCCTCCTGTCTGCTGTAAGTAGACGGTGGAAAAAGCGATACACTACAATACAGGGAAAGGATTAAGGAACAGGATATTGTATTTGGCACGTTCGTCACAGACTATCCCATCCGCTAAAGTCAAGGCACTTACTCTTAGTCCCACTTTACTTCCTGGCCTCACCCTCTGTCACCAAACTTTGAAATCACATTTTTCCAACAAAATGGATTTGCTAGGCAGTAAGGAAAGGAATTATTAACTTACTCTTCTGTGGGTAAGTTAGAAGGATTAGGCTGGGTAGGTAGATGTTTTACTGATCATCATCATCATGTGCCTAAGCTTTGGCTAGTAGTGAGTTACTGGTTGACAAATGTTGAAAGGGAAAGATTTGAACAGACGTAATCCGTTATGGAAGCCATAATAAAATGCATCACTTGGCCAGAAGAATGTGGTGCATGCAAAGAATGATTTTTGGAAGGCTGGGACAGAGCTTAGGAAAGGAGTTATGTACTAGGAAGTGACTGAGTGGGCACTGGGAGGAAAGGGTAACACACCTTGCTTTCGCATTGCCATGAACTTTGTAAATGGCACACTAGCTGAAGCAGACATACATTGCACAGCCAACAATGCAGTGCTGCCAAATTAAACCATGCAGCTGTTAGGTCACCATGGGTGTCACTTGGGAAATGCCAGGGGTAGGGAGTGGGGAAGATGATTGATGATGGGTGGGTGGGATACATAATATATGTTGCGCTTGAAAACTACTGTGAGTCAAGGGAGTAGTCAGAAATACGAGCTCAACCCTTTGAATCAAAGCCTTGATAAAACCATTCCAAGAAAGTAAAGTAGGTGAGAAGAACGCCCCTCCAGAGGACCTTCCTAGTCCCTTGTCTCTTCTTCATTCCAAGCATTTATCCATTCATCATTGCATTGTTCTTCTAATATTATTATTCTTCACCCTTGACTTTGCTACTCACCATTTAATTTTTACATTCTCTCATCCAGTCTTCACCGTTGAAAACCATCCATCCATATATATATCCATCCATCCAAACATGGCTCTCGGTCTCAATGACCCTTTCACCAACATACATTTACCTACCCATGCATCCTTTCACCCATCAAACCCACCTGAGGATTCCTTTTACCTACCCAGGCAGGCATCCTTTCACCCATACCCTTTCACCCACCCAGGCAGGTATCCTTTCACCCATGCCCTTTCATCTATCCTTGACCCACCCATTCATCCTATCACCCACCTATATGCATCCTTTTGCACATGCACCCTTCTCTTTCACTCATATTACATTTCACCCATCCTTTCTCTTTCCATCCCTCTTTCCCTTTTCCATCAACCCATCATAGTTAAAGTTCACTATGAAACTTTGTCTGTTGAGTTGCAGATAGAAGAGGCCATTAAATACTCAACTCCCTCTGTATCTGCTAAAGAAGGGTGTTCACAAGTCAACAGTATATCCTTGCAGTGAGTATATTATTAATTGTCAATAAGCAATCAATATGATTTACCACCACCTGCAACTGCTGCTGGCTCACCCCCTCAGACCACTGCTGCATCTGCTGGGCTGGCGCCGCCACTGCTGGCCCCAGCACTGGTGGTCGGTACCTCCCCTATTGATTTTCTTATAGCAAAAAACAACCACAATACATCACTACAATTCGATTACAGTATCTTCTATCAAAAATATCAGGTTGGGCATTGTGTTGCTGGTAATTTTTTAAAAGCCAGGTAGTCAAGACAAACAATAACCTTTTGTAATGGAGTGGCACAGTATTAATGAATCTGAGTTTTTGAAAAGAAACAAATGGGTGGACAACTGTACATATGGTCTTGGTTGGCAAATGTAATGGGCCGTCCTCCTCATACTTCCTTCCAGCTATGGTGCACGGTCATTATGAACTGCTGGTATACTATAATAAATAATACTTGCACAACATTGGGGTGTCCAGCATGACCACGGCCACTCTCTCATTTTACTGATTGAGCATGAGCAAGTAAAAGAAAGCCTTCTCATCTCAACAAACATGCGTAGAATACCTTAGTTGGGCATACAATCTTCACGGCAGAGTAGTAGTATGTGACCAATGGGTTCTCTGAGACTTACAGTACCAACACTAGGCAGTCCACAGGATATATAAGGGGAGAGGGAAAGCTTACCGACAAAGCAAAGGAACGGAAGCTACAGACAAACTAGTGCAGAGACAGTTTGAAGTAAAGTACAGAAACCTGAAATATAGAAAATAAGTACACAGGATAATGCAGGGATAACAAGAATTTAGAAATGGAGAGATCAAAGAGGATTTGGAAACAAATTAGGAGACGGGCAGAAATAATTCAAAATTAGGAGTGGTAAAAGTTAGGGGAATAAATATCAATGTTAACAACAGGAGGACTTACAGGGGCCAGCAGAGCCATCGGCCGCAGAACTTTGGGAGGCACCTCCATCTCCCTCACCTCCTCATCAGCCCTCTTCTTGCCCCTCTATGCTGATGTAAGACATAAAGACTAGAAAATAAAAAAAGATTGGTGATAAATAAATAATCTCTCCAAAAATATTTTTGGGCATGAAAAGGCAATCGCAAAAACATTGAACTTTTCTAAATAAGATTAACTAGTAGTATCGCAGACCGCCCTATTCCAAATTTCCTAAACCTACCTAACCCTATTCCAAATTTACCAAACTAGATTTTGGAATAACTAATAAATTGCAACAAATTATATTTGCTTCTCATCTCATTCGCAATCTCTCAACCCCCTTTGACGGGCCAATTCACTAAGTCTGCGATTTTCAATGCATAGATGGCCGTATGATCACTGGGAAAATGCTTGACACTGTACGAGCTACAAAAAATAAAGGCTCTAAGAAGTGAGAGAACACACCAACTCACTAATACTAACTACCACTATCTTAGTGACAGGACAAAGGAGTCTCTGCTGCCAGGGTGGAGGGGAGGTGGAGCTGGACATAAAATACCATCGCTGCCACCTCCAACTCTGAAAATAGGGCACGGGCTGCACCCCTTCCTGGTGCCACTTTCCGCAAAGAAAGCGGCTGCTTTTCGCCTTACTTTTGGCGCCCTCCTCTGCCATGGCACTGGGGCGGGGAAGAGAGAGAAAACAGAAACAGGAAAAAGAGGGAAGGAAGGTAAAAAAAAGGAAAGTAAAAAAAGCAAAAAATGTAAAAAGTACAAGACGCATGCAGAAACACAAAAAAAATTAGAAAAACATAAAAAACGCACACACAAAGACAAAAGGTAAGATATTAAATAAAAATGCAGGGCAAATGAGTTTTAGAAGGAAAGGATTAAACAGATTCAGAAACCATTGAAAAAGTAGGCCCCAGCACCATAAACAAACTGAAAACAAGATGGCCCCGCCCATACGAACCACGTGGTGCAGTTCACACAAGATTTCCGCACAAGAACGCAGTTCGCGTTGACGTATACATAAATGTCACGCGACCAGGGAACTCCATCCGCTTGCGGAATGGCGCGTAGCACAGAGGAGTTTTTTTTCCACTTTGCGGAGTTCCGTGTAACGCAGCTACCTGAACTTCACCAGGGTCTGTGCCACATATATTATTGAGCTACTTGCAAGTCAGAGTACTTAGTAAAGGCTCATATTCCAATTTAACCTGGTATTGATGAGTCCATGCATATCTTCTTTTATGTTCAAATTTGGTGATGCTCAAAGTCACATGCATCATGCATATGAGGAGTCTGCATTGATAATGTCAGAAATGAAGATGAGAGCAATCTGCATATGTTACAGGTTGGTATGCTATATGTTGGCAGACTCTCCAATTCCCATCTTTCAAGGACTATAACAACACACAGATATGCAGCGATCCATCTCAAGCTATGTAAACCTAGACCTGTTGATGGGGGGATGGCAGCAGCTCTTGAGAGCGATATGGAAGCTACAGAGACATTCATGCTTCTGTTGTAAAGGTCGGTAAGACCAACTCAGAGGCAGTGAAAGGAATGCATCAGCTGCTAGGGATCAGTCACAGAAGCCAAAGATCATGATGAATGAGGACCATCAACATCCACCTACCATTCCATCCATAAGTCAACATCTACACAGCCGTTGTGATCAACCACAAATTAATTTATTAAAACATGTTGATAGCATTATGTGAAATATTTTTGGGTTACACTGGATTTCAGAAAACTGTTTTTTACATGCAACATCTAACACATGCTTTATTTTGTATTTTTCCTATTCCACTGCAGATACTGGTGACTTACATTTATATATTCAAAGTGTCGGACATCATGGCAATAAAATTCCTTACAATAATTGGTTTTCTGGATGAGATGCCGTTGCCTGTGAGAATAATGTGCCAATGTATGAGGTCAACAGCATTCATGGTTTCGATGAGGGGATCACAATGCAAATGGGTTTACCTATGCGATGATGGTTGATGCAGTAGTTCATTGGGCATAAACATATTGATGTGCACATCAGCCAGCAAAAAGGATGATTTGTATATCATTCAGAAAAAGATGCCAGAGATACATAGTACACAACTACATGAAACAAGCATTGGAAAAGTGAAATTATTTGATTGCTTCGATAGATTAGAACCATAAAACCTATTAACTTTGCTAGGGTTAGTTTGTGTCCTGGGAAGTGTACGCAGACAAACATATCTGAAAAGCGAATGCTACAGAAAAAATATGTTTTTTTTCAGTAGCATCAATTTTGCAGATGTGCTTGGCAGTGCTTTCTCCCCAGTGATGCTGGGATGCTCGCAGACTGATTATATATATAAAGTGGCTATCTTGGAATGGTAAAACAATAATACAGTATGTAGAATAAAGTTGCAAGATGGCCGCCATGCACACAGAAAGGCAGACAATGTACCAGAACCCACTGATACGTTTGGTAACCTGTTGCAATGAGTAATGGAGCGATTAGAGCGTTCCCTCCCTCTCATCTCACCTCTCATTCCCATGCCTATTGATTGGTTATTTCCCTTTTTCCCTTCTTTATTTCGTATGGTTATTGTTGACAGAAAAGTAACGAACTTAGGGGCCTATTAGCAATAACCGGCGATAATTATCGCTAAGCGCAGTTAGCGCTAGGATAATTATCGCCGGCTATCGCAGGTTTCTATCGCGGAGATAGCGTGCTATCAGCAACGCTTATCTCCAAAGCGATAGAAACCCTGGAGAACAGTGTGAATATCGCTTGAAAACAAGCGATATTCACACTGTGACCAGTGTTAGCTTGGCGATAGGGCGAGGGGATTTAGCCATGTAATCCACCTCCCATTGGATTACATGGCTAAGTCAGGTTTAGACCAGGCGTTAACAAACCAGCGCTAAACGTGTTTAGCGCTGGTTCGTTAATCACCTCCCCTGCCTCGCTAATAGGCGATAGCGACCTTAGCGACTGTTTCCTGTCGCTTTTAGGTTGGGAACGCCTACTTTGCATGCCATTAGCGATAAATATCGCTGGCATGCAAAGCGGCACCCAACCCGGTCGCTATCGCCTAGAAGCTGTCGCTAACAGCAGTTAGCGACAGCTTGCTAATAGGGCGTTTGAATTATCGCCGCTTTAGCGGGAAAAAGTCCTGCTAAAGCGGCGATAGAGCCCTTGATAATATGCCCCTGTATTGTATTTCTTTTTTCTCCTGTACATTGATTGCGCTGGATATTCCCTGATTGAACATGTCTTATGGAAAAATGCTTGCTAGCCAACATTTAGGTGTTCACCCACTTCACTATTCTTATGCTGTGTTCCACCTCAGAGTCCAAACTGTATATAACATATTCAAAATAGAATGGTATATACTAAGAGATACTCACATGATGCACTAATGTTTGAGTTCACCACACTATGTCTCTCATTGTGCCATGTTTATAATCAGTCTGTGAGTGTTGCAATAGCACTGGCGAACAAGCATTGACAAAATCATCTGAAAAATAGATGTTACAGAATTACAGTATCCGTTGTTTCTGTAGCATTCATTTTTTCAGTTGTGTTGTCAGTATCCAAGTGTTTCTGGGAGGTTTGCTAACTGATCGCGGATGCAAAATAGACCCTAAAGCATTCCAATGAAGACGGAAGAACACACCCAAACAGTTAATAGAAAACAGTGAGACTAAATTACACCTTTGGGTTGACCATGATCACAATTATAATGTCTCAAGCCAGTGGCTGAAGGATTAGCAGCAAAAGAAGCCATTGGCTGATGAAGGTAGGCTCAAACCCCTTAAAGTAAGTATACAATGCAATGGGCACAATTCATAAAGATAAATATACACATGTATATTTAGTCATGTGTATATTTACTACTACATCTAGGTGTAACTCTCCACCTTTTTGCTAGTCACCATTTCTGAGTAGAGAGTCACACTTAGGTGTAGACTTACCCCCACGGATGACAGGGTGGAGCTTCCTACAAAAGAATCTATGAGTGTAAAGTCACTAGTTTCGACCTGTCGGTGGAGATCTCCACCATAAAGGTGGAGCTCTGCCTATGGGAAAGTTCAGGGAAATTTAACAAAGTTTATTATTTTTTAAAGAATGTATATGTTTAATCGACAATATAGATGCAAATTAATTTAAAATATTGTTGATAACCTGGAAATAATAAACCAAAAATGTGCAGCACATTAACCCATCCAATTAAATGTCTATTAAATAATAAAATAATGTAAATTAATTAATGTAATTTCTACATATAATTTCTTAAACAATAATACAAAATACTCATCCTCGCTAATATTTTTATTTTTATTTACTATGTAATAACATTTGTTTAATGCTCTATATCTAATTAAGTGAAACAAATGTGTCTTTTGTACGGTTTTATAACCTAATTAATTTTTTTAATTACGTTTATTCTTAAATTAAAAATAACAATAATTGTATGTAATTTTTGGTCATTTAAACACACACATATATATTATTGTCTTACTCTTTTGTGAGTTTTGTATCTGCATGTCCCTCCCAAACTCCCTCTTATAGTTCCCTAACTGCTTTCCCATTTAGCAGTAAGCCAAGCCCTCTGGTTCCTCCCACATTTACTACTAAATCATATATCTACATGTGTGTGTGTGTGGAGATCTCTGCCCTCTGTACAGAAAAGATAGGAGAGGTGGAAGTGAACTTCATTTTGTAGTGTTACTTTATGAACTACAAGAAATTAGTCATATGTTCTCCAGCATTGGTATCTTTGAAATATCCCCATGCTTGAATAATTCCCCCTTGTTGGGCTGGGAATGCCCGGTTACCTTAAAGAACACTAAACATTGTTAAAAATGGCCATAGGCCTCAACAAAATTTGTTTAGTAGCACAGCGACCTCATTTGAAGTAACCCTTACTTTAGCCAATGAGGTGAAAGTACTACTGAGTCAGTTGCTGCATTTCAAATCCAGGCAGCAGTGCTCCATGAACGTGGGCCTGCTCTTCCAGGTAGCAACATGCAGATGTCTTGTAAAGGCACACCAGCGTAGAGTGCTGCAGTTGTTGCCATGCTCATGGTAGAACGCACCCTCACTCTTCCCTTTAGCGGAAGTTTGGCCTTGCTGTGGCAAGGGTGCTAGACCCTGTTTGGACAGGACTCAGCTTCTTTATGATTGTCCGAAGCACACAAACAGCTGATCAGAAGTCCATATGTCAGTTATCTTGTCAATGTAGAACTTCATGCACCTGCTGACATCCGGTGAGTGCAATGATCTCTCTGATGACATTGAGAGATTCTGGAAAAAAGTATGCAGAATGACAGGCTCATTCAAATGGTCAGTAGGTAGGTAGGGATGAACTTGGGGTTAGTCCGTAAAATTACTTTGTTACTGGGAAAACAAAGAAAGGATTCTTTTACAGTAAAAGCTTGCATCTCTCCCACTCTCCTTGCCAATGTAACTGCCAGGAAAGACACAGACTTCCAAGAGATGAATTTGAGATGTGCCCTGTGGATCAGCTCAAAGGGAGGGAGCATAGGCTAGCTCAACACAGTGTGGAGCTCCCAATGGACTGGATGGTGCCGTATAGGAGGAAATGCTCTGAAAAGTCCTTTCATAAACTGCTATATGATCTGCTGTGAGAAAAGAGTGGACAAAGAGTGTTCTGTTCTTCTGAAACTTGATATTGCTGCCAGATGGACTCGCACTGACAGGCATTTAAGATCACTCTCGACTAGTCCTAGCAAATATGGATGTATTTGATGGCTTGTATGGAGACTGGGGTAAAATCCTCTGCTTCTGCACCATACACTGAAACACTTCCATTTGGGGTTGTAAGCCTTTGTTGTTGCTGATGTTCACGCCTGTGCCAGAATGTTCCTGCAGTCCACCGGCAGATTCAAATGACCAAAACTCCTGATAGTCAGGTAAATACAATGAGACTCAGCAACTAGAGTGGTGATGGGGTATCTCTACGTTGTGTCTAGAGAGGAGCCTGGGGTGCATCTTCAATAGTATAGCTGTAAATGTAGATAGTCTCAGGAAATGTGTGTACTAGTACTGGTGTGGCCACACCAGGGCAATGAGGATAAGCGTACAGTGATCAACCTTTGCCTTTCTCCATACCCTCAGGACCAGTGGAAAAAGAAAGGTGTATGCAAAGGCGTTGGACCATTTCATCGAAAAGGCATTGCCTCTGGTTCCTGGGAGCCAAAACCTGCCAGTGTGGTACCAGCATTTCCTTGCTTCGAGTTGTGAAGAAGTCCAAAGTGGGGTGACATCACTTATGGAAGATATAGTCCACTTACTCCTGGTGGAGTCCCCACTCGTGGCAGTTCAATAGTGTTCAAATGAGTGTGTCAGCCTGATCGTTCTGGCATCTTGGTAGATGTTCCATAGAGATATTGACTTGGTGGGAGATGGTCTATTGCTTCTGACAAAGGTTAGGTTCTTGTTCCTTCCCACTTGGCGATATAAAACGTTGATGTTGTGATGGCTGTCTTGATGAGGACCACCTGGAAGGAACAATTGTAGACCTAGTTTTGTGGCATGGACCTCCAGGATATTGAAAGGAAGCCTCTTTCTCAAATCTAACCAGCAGCCTCTGATAGAGCTGCTGCATGTGAGCCTGGAGCCATCCATTAGAACCACTTTGTGTCTAAGGATGAAATGGGAGGCTGTCATAGAGATTTGTTGGAAACCGCCAATATACCAGTGTTTGCTTCAGTCGATTTGTGACATGGACCTTGTCGTCCCATGAATGAACCATCCATTTGATTCCATTGGTTGTCCAGTTCTTGTTGGACAAGTCTCATCTGGAGTCTGCAAAAAGATGTACAGCCTGTGCATGATGACATAAGGCCCAGTAGAGATTTGTATTGCCTGACTTTGACCAACTCCTTGATAAAGAATGTCTGTGCCATACCTTAGAGCTTCCTTGCTCTCGGCAGAGAGAAACCCATGCCTCTTTCCCTTGATGGATCCTTGATGAGCCAGATGTCCAAGTATGGGTATACCTGGTGACCATGCCATTTTAGAAAGGCAATTAGTGACTACTTAAGGTGTTAGCTTTGGGCCATAAGGCATCGGCTTGAATTGGCAGTGCTGCAACACCACTGAAAAGCAGAGGTTTTTTCTCTTCTTACGGTGTACAGAGATGTAGAAATATTCATCCTGAAGATCCTGTGACGTTAGGTAACCGATTTTCCTCAAGCATGAGAAGGGCCTCTTAGTGTGTTACCATATGAAAAGATTATTTCTACCTGTTCAGCTCCCAGATGTAGGAAGGTAGGATCTGACTGCATGATTACCCCCACTTTTTTCCTCGCGTGTTGCTGGTTTTTGACTAGTCTGACTGGGATCCTGCTATCCAGGACCCCAGTCTATCTGCTTTCTCCCTTAAATGGCTATGTATGTATTTTAGGTACACTCCAGATTGAAAACTAGGGTACCCTTATAAGTCCCTAGTATATGGTACACCATGTACCCAGGGCATAGGTACCACAGAGGCCTCCCATGGACTAAAGCATGTATTATGCCACCCATGAGAGGCCATTCAAAATGACACAACAGGTCTGCTACAGCAGCCTGTGTAAGCTGGTGCTTGCACCACTTACTTAGATATAGGTTCACTATATCTATCTAAATCACTACACTTAAAAACCTATCAGTCACCCCTATGGCAGGCCTTATCAATCCTGAAGGCAGGGTGCTGGGTTTTACGTGAGAGGGTGCCCCTGCATTAGCAGAGCCCCTCTGCAGCCTTCGGAGACCATTCTCCGGGGTTGTCAGTGATGCAGCCAGACATATAGGTTAAGTTGCATTATAACCTCGCGGTAAATGCTAACTTTAAAACGGCTGCTTAGAAACATGTTGTGTTTCGTGTCAAACACCTTGGAATCATACCTCCACACCAGTAAATGTGTGGGAGGTATGATTCCACCCTCCTGAAACCACTACTGTGGGTCACCGGTCTACCCGGTACCAGCTTTCTCGACCCGGGCAGCACAAAATGGACGCTGCCAGCCACAGACACGATTCTGCTCTCCTGATGCTGAGCCAAACTCGAGCAGAGGAAGGCATGACAATAGGCATCCTGTCACAGGGAGGTGTGACCACCTCCCAGACAGGGTTTAGTGTATTGGGGCTGGGTGGGTGCACTCTGAGAGTGCCAGAAAGTCTGCACTGGGGGCACATTTGGTGTCCCTGTGCATAGTCCAGCTCAAACCAGTTCTGGGAGCCATTGGCTCCTGCTCTGGTGCGAAACTGGACAAAGGACATGGGTGCAGCCACCCTTCTGTCCTGCCCCTCCCTTAGGAGGGTCCCCAGAATCTTTCCAACCCTTTCCCGTGGGTATAAAGTGGGATACCTGGCTACAGGACGTTAGATTTTACCTGGACAAGATTCTGCTAAGAAGAAACCAAGTACTTCGACTGTCTGCACGATGCTGGACGACTGAAGAATCTCCCTTGGAGTAAAGGAGTTACTCCCCTGCAGTAGCAGGCACCTAAGCGCATCTGACCGGCTTGCATCTCCAGAGCTCCTGCAGACTCCGAAGATTTCAGCAACACAGGAGGTGGGTTCCCGAAAGTCCCTGAGGTTGATCTGACCTCTCAGCGATTCTGAGACCAATATCCCTTGTGAGGACCGTGCAACCCGAACCCCTGTGCACTGCGTACATTTGCACAAGCATATGCTTGTTAGCGATCCCTGAGCTTGTGCTTTGAACTCTGTGTAGTCCTGACCCCGAGCAGCATTTGCACTGAAGATATCCGGCCTCCACTCACTGAGTGTTCTGTGGGCTGGTGCTTTGTAAATTCGCTCGAGGTCTCCTCACGATCCCTGGTCCATTGGCCTGTGGGTCCTGGTGAGGGACACCTTGTTTGTTCTTGGGCTTACCTGGTTGCTCCAGACGTGCCCTGACTCCCATTGCTTGGAGAGTCCCCTGGACCTTGCTGGTCCACACCGTAACCTGTTTGTCTTTCCTGCGTGGGTTGCATTTGCCAAGGCTTGTTGGTGCTCCAGCCGGACACCGACCCCTCAGCACTCGACATCCTTCGTGGGACAGCTCACCTCCAGGTCCTGGTCATCCTTGACGTCTCCTGGTCCTCGTGGCTGCAGAGTCAAGCATCCTTTCTTCACACCTGAAGCACCCGACATCGGTGGGCATTCGTCTACCGAGACCTTGGTCACCTGAAGTGACCCAGACTCTGTCCCCATCTGCTTTCAGGTTCCTCTCACCTAGAATCCAGGCTTGGATTCCACCGGACACTCTTCGCCTTCCTGGCAACAGTACTTCTTCGCAACTCTCCATTGAAAACGTCGAAGGTTTCCGACACCACTTGACCCCTATGCACCCGGATCCTCTGGGATAGGTAACACGGGTACCTCAGTACTCACTGGTGTGTTGGCTCTAGAACCTCTTATGTTCCAAAGGGTTTGCTCGAAGTCCTCGTAGAAGTATCCTTAAACTGTAACTTTACAACCGCGACTTTCCCATAGAGTTGCACGGAGCACGCAGTCGTTTCCTCACTGCACCCGTCCTCCGTGGGCGCCCTGTGTCACTGCCTTGGGTGGTTCCTTGGGGTCCCAGTGATTCTACGTGCTCTAGGCCCTGTGTCTAGTCAAGTCGTGATTGTTATACCATTTTTTTAGTATATGGTTCGGTCTCCCCATGGAGCTTGCTGTGTATTGTGCTACTTACGAATGTTCTATTGATTCAGTATTGTGTGCTTTGTGTTCTAATCTCGTGTAGAGATTAGTAGAGAGTGTTATATTAATAAATACATATTTTTATATCACTACTGTGTGGTTCTCCTTTCATTTAGTCATTCAGGAGGAGATACTCTGGTAAAACAAGCTGCTTTACATTCCTTCAAGATTAAGCCTGAAGGTTGCTCTCCACAGCTACCACTAGGATAGCTTTCTAAATGTTATCTTTGACCTCATACATCATAAGGGTCGTGTGGACTGGTACAAGGTGGCCACTTTAATTAGTGGACAGCATATACCAGGCAACCTTCTCACATTGGTGTGCAGCGGTTGGGATTCAAGCTTGCTATTGTTTTACCAGATAAATCTCATTGAGTGATTAACTGAAAACCACTAAGTATTAGGCACATATAATACATCAAGATTTGAATAAGTAAGTTCTACTGAACTTGGAGTTGGGTAAGTCAAGAGTCTAGCACACCCTTTCTCCAACTCAAGAGAGTTTAGTCTCCACTAGGTTACGTAGGTGCCTACACCACATAACACTAGTATGTCTTCTAGAGGAGAAGCCAGTGGCTCTCTGCCAACTAGGTACAATGGCCTCACATTCCAGGAATTGAAAGCCATGTGTGTGTCTAGGAAGTTGAGGACAGGGAGAGGTGCAAACACCCAACGTCTCATTGAGATTTTGCTCTTGGATGACCTTAGGAAGACCCCAGGGTCTGATGAGGTAGATAGAGTGGGTGGGGCAGGGAATGAGGAAAGGTGAGGAAGTGAAACCTTCTTTGACCTGGACTCAAACCCTGGCCAGGAGAATCAAGATGATTCTAACCTGGGCAACATAGAGCTTCCTTCAGGTGGAGGAGAAGGTCCCAGTGGCCCTCTCTTTACTCCACCAGGAAGAGTACAGAGTTTACCTAGGAGATCTAGATCTCCCTCTGTAGAATCTCAGCACTCAGGAACTTCTGTAGGGACTTCCATCTCAAATAAGAGGGAATCCTCTTATGAGAGACAGTGCCAACTTCTGGAGCTTGAGAAAATCAAGCTTAGGGTCAAGAAGGAGCAGTTGGCCCTAGACAGGGAATCCCTAGAGCTCCAGAAAGCTACAAAGAGATTGGGACTAGAGTCCCATGGTGGCAGCAACAGTGTCCCTAGGGTTAAGGAGTATACTCATGATCATAGGAACCTGAACAAGATAGTCCCTCCCTACGAGAGTGGGGATGACATCCACAAATGGATAACTGCACTAGAGAGGGCCTGTAAGGTAAATAGGGTCCCTCAAGAGCAGTGGGCAGCTATCTTGTGGCTCTCCTTTGCTGACAAAGGTAGAGATAAGCTCCTCACTGTTAGAGAAGACGATGCTGACAATTATTCAGTCCTGAAGAGTGCTCTCATTGATGGGTTTGGCTTAACCACTGAACAATACAGGATTAAGTTCAGAGACACCCAGAAGGCACAGACTCAGGACTGGGTAGACTTTGTAGCTAGTGCTACAAAGGCTCTGGAAGGTTGGATACTTGGCAGCAAGGTGCATGACTATTTAGGATTGTACAATTTGATTATGAGGGAGCAGATCCTTAATATTTGTCAAAACCAGCTTTTGCACCAATACCTGGTGGACTCAGATCTGACTTCTCCCCAAGAATTGGGAAAGAAGGCAGATAAATGGGTCAGAACCAGGGTGAAACAAAAGAACCAGGGTGGTGACCAGAAGAAAGGTTCTTCCAAGACCTAAGAGAATGCTGGGAGAAAATCAAAAGATAAGTCCTCTGAAGGGCCCCAAAAATCCTCTTCTGGGGGTGGGTCCCAAAATCCTTCCTCCCCTGAAAAGAAACCTTATTGCTTTGTCTGTAAGAAGCCAGGCCACAGGAAAAATTATGCCATTTGCCCCAAGGTCAGCAATAAGGAAAATATTCCTCCAAACACTACTTCTACACCTCCTGGTACTACAGGTAGTAATCCCCCCGGTGGTGGTAGTGCACCCAAAAATTTGGTTGGGTTTTCTTGGGGAACTGAGGTGGACACTGGCCTAGCCAGGTCCCCCACACAGGCCACTTTAGTCTGTGATGGTGGCATGGGGTTTGCCACTTTTACTGTCAGTCCCAATTCCTTGGGCAATTACAGACAAGAACCTCTGATCAATGGTCAGAAAGCTGTAGCCTATAGAGACACAGGAGCCAGTGTCACCATGGTGACAGGGACCTTAGTGCCCCTAGCTCAGCTTTTACCTGAGTTTAAGTACCAGGTGACCAACACTGATGGTGTGAGGACAGATCATCCCATGGCCATAGTCAATCTCAGTTGGGGAGGGGTCACTGGTCCAAAGAGAGTGGCAGTGTCCCCAAACTTGACTGTAGATTGCCTATTGGGTAATGATTTAGAAACTTCAGCCTGGGCTGAAGTAGAGCTGAAGGCCCATCTACAGATGTTAGGCCTTCCTGAGACAGTTGGTGGGAACCCTAGGGCCTCAGTCCAACCCCAGGGAGATTTTGGAGTAGTGAAGCCTGGAAGAATGGCCCACTATGCTCTACCAGAGAGCAAAGGGAAGAAGAAAAAGTCCTCTTCCCCGCAGACATTAGGTAAGGGTCAGCTTCCTCAGGGAACTGATCCTACCCCTTGTGGAGGAACTGCCCCAGAGGTGGTCAGGCATGTCTTGGCAACACCACTAAGGGCAGGGGACCCTTCCAAGGTGGTACCCAGTCTGGAGCAGGTATCCTGCCCCTCTCTACCCAGCCTCAGTCAGCCTAGGGCTGCAGAGGTCAGGGATGCCAGTGGACCCCTAGTGGCCCACTGTCCAGAGGAACCCCCTAATCATCAGATTAGGGACACCCAGTCTAGTAGCACTAGCCAGGTGAATATTCCTCAACATTCTGAGGGATCCCTCTTACCCTTAAGTAGTGACATCCCCCAGATGGACTCTGTTGGGCAAAGAAAAACTTGGGACCACCTGGTTCCAAACTTCCCCTGGCCCTCCACTGTCCCAACCAAAGGGACTCAACCCCCAGCTGTAGGCAGCCAGAGGTTGACCCCTAGGGCCAGATATAACTCAGTCATGGAAAGAAAGGCCTCCATGGTGACCAGTGCTCTGAGGAAACTGAGACCAACTTTATTAGGGCCTCACTTCCCTACTCAGGCACCGCACCAGCCTTTTACTTTGCCAAAGCACCCTACAGGTAGTAAACCCAAATTTTGGAGAACACCCAAGACCCTTCAAGGGAGGGACTCATTAGTGGCCCATAAGACAGGGGGTATCCATGGTAGTGCAGGATCTTCCTTATATGGCCACTTAGTCAATAAAGTCTCAACTGGGCAAGGTTAGCCTTATCTCCTTTCGTTAGGGGGGGTTATGTAGGAAGGTAGGATCTGACTGCATGGTTACCCCCACTTTTTTCCTGGTGTTTTGCTGATTTTTGACTAGTATGACTGGGATCCTGCTATCCAGGACCCCAGTCTATCTGCTTTCTCCCTTAAATTGCTATGTATGTATTTTAGGTACACTCCAGATTGAAAACTGGGGTACCCTTATAAGTCCCAGGTATATGGTACACCATGTACCCAGGGCATAGGTACCACAGAGGCCTCCCATGGGCTGAAGCATGTATTATGCCACCCATGAGATGCCATTCAAAATGACACAACAGGTCTGCTACAGCAGCCTGTGTAAGCTGGTGCTTGCACCACTTACTTAGATATAGGTTCACTATATCTATCTAAATCACTACACTTAAAAACCTATCAGTCACCCCTATGGCAGGCCTTATCAATCCTGAAGGCAGGGTGCTGGGTTTTATGTGAGAGGGTGCCCCTGCATTAGCAGAGCCCCTCTGCAGCCTTCGGAGACCATTCTCCGGGGTTGTCAGTGATGCAGCCAGACATATAGGTTAAGTTGCATTATAACCTCGCGGTAAATGCTAACTTTAAAACGGCTGCTTAGAAACATGTCGTGTTTGGTGTCAAACACCTTGGAATCATACCTCCACACCAATAAATGGTGTGGGAGGTATGATTCCACCCTTCTGAAACCACTACTGTGGGTCACCGGTCTACCCGGTACCAGCTTTCTCGACCCGGGCAGCACAAAATGGACGCTGCCAGCCACAGACACGATTCTGCTCTCCTGCTGCTGAGCCAAGCTCGAGCAGAGGAAGGCATGACAATAGGCATCCTGTCACAGGGAGGTGTGACCACCTCCCAGACAAGGTTTAGTGTATTGGGGCTGGGTGGGTGCACTCTGAGAGTGCCAGAAAGTCTGCACTGGGGGCACATTTGGTGTCCCTGTGTATAGTCCAGCTCAAACCAGTTCTGTGAGCCATTGGCTCCAGCTCTGGTGCGAGACTCGACAAAGGACATGGGTTTAGCCACCCCTCTGTCCTGCCCCTCCCTTAGGAGGGTGAACAGAATCTTTCCAACCCTTTCCCGTGGGTATAAAGTGGGATACCTGGCTACAGGACTTTAGATTTTACCTGGGCAAGATTCTGATAAGAAGAAACCAAGTACTTCGACTGTCTGCACGACGCTGGACGACTGAAGAATCTCCCTTGGAGTAAAGGAGTTACTCCCCTGCAGTAGCAGACACCTAAGCGCATCTGACCGGCTTGCTTCTCCAGAGCTCCTGCAGACTCCGAAGATTTCAGCAACACAGGAGGTGGGTTCCTGAAGGCCTCTGAGGTTGATCTGACCTCTCAGCAATTCTGAGACCAGTATCCCTCGTGGGGACCGTGCAACCCGAACCCCTGTGCACCATGTACATTTGAACGAGCATATGATTGTTGGCAATCCCTGAGCTTGTGCTTTGGACTCTGTGTAGTCCTGACCCCGAGCAGCATTTCCACTGAAGCTATCCGGCCTCCACTCACCGTATGCTCTGGTGGCTGGTGCTTTGTAAATTCGCTCAAGGTCTCCTCGCGATCCCTGGTCCGTTGGCCTGTGGATCCTGGCGAGGGTCACCTTGTTTGTTCTTGGGCTTCCCTGGTTGCTCCAGACGTGCCCTGACTCCCCATTGCTTGGAGTGTCCTCTGGACCTTGCTGTTCCACACCGTAACCTGTTTGTCCTTCCTGCATGGGTTGCATTTGCCAAGGCTTGTTGGTGCTCCAGCCGGACACCGACCCCTCAGCACACGACATCCTTTGTGGGACAGCTCACCTCCGGGTCCTGGTCATCCTCAACGTCTCCTGGTCCTCGTGGCTGCAGAGTCAAGCATCCTTTCTTCACACCTGAAGCACCCGACATCGGTGGGCATTCGTCTACCGAGCCCTTGGTCACCTGAAGTGACCCAGACTCCTCTGCTTTCAGGTTCCTCTCACCTAGAATTCAGGCTTGGATTCCACCGGACACTCTTTGCCTTCCTGGCAGCAGTACATCTTCGCAACTCTCCATTGAAAACGATGAAGGTTTCCGACACCACTTGACCCCTATGCACCTGGATCCTCTGGGATAGGTAACACGGGTACCTCGGTACTCACTGGTGTGTTGGCTCTAGAACCTCTTATGTTCCAAAGGGTTTGCTCGAAGTCCTCGTAGAAGTGTCCTTAAACTGTAACTTTACAACCGCAACTTTCCCATAGAGTTGCACGGAGCACGCAGTTGTGTTTCCTCACTGCACCCGTCCTCCGTGGGCGTCCTGTGTCACTGCTTTGGGTGGTTCCTTGGGGTCCCAGCGATTCTACGTGCTCTAGGCCCTGTGTATAGTCAAGTTGTGATTGTCATACCATTTTTTTAGTATATGGTTCAGTCTCCCCCTGGAGCCCGCTGTGTATTGTGCTACTTACGAATGTTCTATTGATTCAGTATTGTGTGCTTTGTGTTCTAATCTCGTGTACAGATTAGTAGAGAGTGTTATATTAATAAATACATATTTTTATATCACTACTTTGTGGTTCTCCTTTCATTTAGTCATTCAGGAGGTGATACTCTGGTAAAACAAGCTGCTTTACATTCCTTCAAGATTAAGCCTGAAGGCTGCTCTCCACATCTACCACTAGGACAGCTTTCTAAAGGTTATCTTTGACCTCATACATCATAAGGGTCGTGTGGACTGGTACAAGGTGCCCACTTTAATTAGTGCAAAAACAACAATTGATGGACAGAATGCAGAACAATGTCGTACATTCACCCCAGTACAGAGATCTGGGCCTAAATCCATCGTTTTTTTGCTCACCATGCCATTCCAGTTTGGACCAAGCCAAATGCAAACCAGTCTTGACCCTGCAACCAATGGGAACAGTCCAGCCCGAACTGCCAGGCCAGGTCCTCCCTGGACTGGAAACAAGCATCCTAGGACCGGTTTCGGGCTTTCAGCCCTCATCAGCCAGGATAGCTTGACTCCAGTGGCATGGAGAACACGGGACCCACGTCTGGGCATACCCGTCCCACCCGGGGTGACAAATGCAAAAACAGCAATTGATGGACAGAATGCAGAACAATGTTGTACATTCAAACCAGTACAGAGATCTGGGCCTAAATCCATCGTTTTTTTGCTCACCATGCCATTACAGTTTGGACCCAGCCATATGCAAATCAGTCTTGAACCTGCGCGCAATGGCAACAGTCCAGCCCGAACTGCCAGGCCAGGTCCTCCCTGGACTGGAAACAAGCATCCTAGGACCGGTTTCGGGCTTTCAGCCCTCATCAGCCAGGATAGCTTGACTCCAGTGGCATGGAGAACACGGGACCCACGTCTGGGCATACCCGTCCCACTCGGGGTGACAAATGCAAAAACAACAATTGATGGACAGAATGCAGAACAATGTCGTACATTCACCCGAGTACAGCGATCTGGGCCTAAATCCATCGTTTTTTTGCTCACCATGCCATTCCACTTTGGACCCAGCCATATGCAAATCAGTCTTGACCCTGCGCCCAATGGGAACAGTCCAGCCTGAACTGCCAGGCCAGGTCCTCCCTGGACTGGAAACAAGCATCCTAGGACCGGTTTCGGGCTTTTAGCCCTCATCAGCCAGGATAGCTTGACTCCAGTGGCATGGAGAGCACGGGACCCACGTCTGGGCATACCCGTCCCACACGGGGTGACAAATGTAAAAACAACAATTGATGGACAGAATGCAGAACAATGTCGTACATTCACCCCAGTACAGAGATCTGGGCCTAAATCCATTGTTGTTTTGCTCACCATGCCATTCCAGTTTGGACCCAGCCATATGCAAATCAGTCTTGACCCTGCGCCCAATGGGAACAGTCCAGCCCGAACTGCCAGGCCAGGTCCTCCCTGGACTGGAAACAAGCATCCTAGGACCGGTTTCAGGCTTTCAGCCCTCATCAGCCAGGATAGCTTGACTCTAGTGGCATGGAGAGCACGGAACCCACGTCTGGGCATACCCGTCCCACTCGGGGTGACAAATGCAAAAACAACAATTGATGGACAGAATGCAGAACAATGTCGTACATTCACCCCAGAACAGAGATCTGGGCCTAAATCCATCGTTTTTTTGCTCACCATGCCATTCCAGTTTGGACCCAGCCATATGCAAATCAGTCTTGACCCTGCGCCCAATGGGAACAGTCCAGCCCGAACTGCCAGGCCAGGTCCTCCCTGGACTGGAAACAAGCATCCTAGGACCGGTTTCGGGCTTTCAGCCCTCATCAGCCAGGATAGCTTGACTCCAGTGGCATGTAGAGCACGGGACCCACGTCTGGGCATACCCGTCCCACTCGGGGTGACAAATGGAAAAACAACAATTGATGGACAGAATGCAGAACAATGTCGTACATTCACCCCAGTACAGAGATCTGGGCCTAAATCCATCGTTTTTTTGCTCACCATGCCATTCCAGTTTGGACCAAGCCATATGCAAATCAGTCTTGACCCTGCGTCCAATGGGAACAGTCCAGCCCGAACTGCCAGGCCAGGTCCTCCCTGGACTGGAAACAAGCATCCTAGGACCGGTTTCGGGCTTTCAGCCCTCATCAGCCAGGATAGCTTGACTCCAGTGGCATGGAGAGCACGGGACCCACGTCTGGGCATACCCGTCCCACTCGGGGTGACAAATGCAAAAACAACAATTGATGGACAGAATGCAGAACAATGTTGTACATTCACCCCAGTACAGAGATCTGGGCCTAAATCCATCGTTTTTGCTCACCATGCCATTCCAGTTTGGACCCAGCCATATGCAAATCAGTCTTGAACCTGCGCGCAATGGGAACAGTCCAGCCCGAACTGCCAGGCCAGGTCCTCCCTGGACTGGAAACAAGCATCCTAGGACTGGTTTCGGGCTTTCAGCCCTCATCAGCCAGGATAGCTTGACTCCAGTGGCATGGAGAGGACGGGACCCACGTCTGGGCATACCCGTCCCACTCGGGGTGACAAATGCAAAAACAACAATTGATGGACAGAATGCAGAACAATGTCGTACATTCACCCGAGTACAGAGATCTGGGCCTAAATCCATCGTTTTTTGCTCACCATGCCATTCCAGTTTGATCCCAGCCATATGCAAATCAGTCTTGACCCTGCGCCCAATGGGAACAGTCCAGCCCGAACTGCCAGGCCAGGTCCTCCCTGGACTGGAAACAAGCATCCTAGGACCGGTTTCGGGCTTTCAGCCCTCATCAGCCAGGATAGCTTGACTCCAGTGGCATGGAGAGCACGGGACCCACGTCTGGGCATACCCGTCCCACTCGGGGTGACAAATGGAAAAACAACAATTGATGGACAGAATGCAGAACAATGTCGTACATTCACCCCAGTACAGAGATCTGGGCCTAAATCCATCGTTTTTTGCTCACCATGCCATTCATTTTTGGACCCAGCCATATGCAAATCAGTCTTGACCCTGCGCCCAATGGGAACAATCCAGCCCGGACTGCCAGGCCAGGTCCTCCCTGGACTGGAAACAAGCATCCCAGGACCGGTTTCGGGTTTCAGCCCTCATCAGCCAGGATAGCTTGACTCCAGTGGCATGGAGTGCACGGGACCCACGTCTGGGCATACCCGTCCCACTCGGGGTGACAAATGCAAAAACAACAATTGATGGACAGAATGCAGAACAATGTCGTACATTCACCCCAGTACAGAGATCTGGGCCCAAATCCATCATTTTTTTGCTCACCATGCCATTCCAGTTTGGACCCAGCCATACGCAAATCAGTCTTGACCCTCCGCCCAATGGGAACAGTCCAGCCCGAACTTCCAGGCCAGGTCCTCCCTGGACTGGAAACAAGCATCCTAGGACCGGTTTCGGGCTTTTAGCCCTCATCAGCCAGGATAGCTTGACTCCAGTGGCATGGAGAGCACGGGACCCACGTCTGGGCATACCCGTCCCACACGGGGTGACAAATGTAAAAACAACAATTGATGGACAGAATGCAGAACAATGTCGTACATTCACCCCAGTACAGAGATCTGGGCCTAAATCCATCGTTGTTTTGCTCACCATGCCATTCCAGTTTGGACCCAGCCATATGCAAATCAGTCTTGACCCTGCGCCCAATGGGAACAGTCCAGCCCGAACTGCCAGGCCAGGTCCTCCCTGGACTGGAAACAAGCATCCTAGGACCGGTTTCGGGCTTTCAGCCCTCATCAGCCAGGATAGCTTGACTCCAGTGGCATGGAGAGCACGGGACCCACGTCTGGGCATACCCGTCCCACTCGGGGTGACAAATGGAAAAACAACAATTGATGGACAGAATGCAGAACAATGTCGTACATTCACCCCAGTACAGAGATCTGGGCCTAAATCCATCGTTTTTTTGCTCACCATGCCATTCCAGTTTGGACCCAGCCATATGCAAATCAGTCTTGACCCTGCGCCCAATGGGAACAGTCCAGCCCGAACTGCCAGGCAAGGTTCTCCCTGGACTGGAAACAACCATCCTAGGACCGGTTTCGGGCTTTCAGCCCTCATCAGCCAGGATAGCTTGACTCCAGTGGCATGGAGAGCACGGGACCCACGTCTGGGCATACCCGTCCCACTCGGGGTGACAAATGCAAAAACAACAATTGATGGACAGAATGCAGAACAATGTTGTACATTCACCCCAGTACAGAGATCTGGGCCTAAATCCATCGTTTTTTTGCTCACCATGCCATTCCAGTTTGGACCCAGCCATATGCAAATCAGTCTTGAACCTGCGCGCAATGGGAACAGTCCAGCCCGAACTGCCAGGCCAGGTCCTCCCTGGACTGGAAACAAGCATCCTAGGACTGGTTTCGGGCTTTCAGCCCTCATCAGCCAGGATAGCTTGACTCCAGTGGCATGGAGAGGACGGGACCCACGTCTGGGCATACCCGTCCCACTCGGCGTGACAAATGCAAAAACAACAATTGATGGACAGAATGCAGAACAATGTCGTACATTCACCCGAGTACAGAGATCTGGGCCTAAATCCATCGTTTTTTGCTCACCATGCCATTCCAGTTTGATCCCAGCCATATGCAAATCAGTCTTGACCCTGCGCCCAATGGGAACAGTCCAGCCCGAACTGCCAGGCCAGGTCCTCCCTGGACTGGAAACAAGCATCCTAGGACCGGTTTCGGGCTTTCAGCCCTCATCAGCCAGGATAGCTTGACTCCAGTGGCATGGAGAGCACGGGACCCACGTCTGGGCATACCCGTCCCACTCAGGGTGACAAATGGAAAAACAACAATTGATGGACAGAATGCAGAACAATGTCGTACATTCACCCCAGTACAGAGATCTGGGCCTAAATCCATCGTTTTTTGCTCACCATGCCATTCATTTTTGGACCCAGCCATATGCAAATCAGTCTTGACCCTGCGCCCAATGGGAACAATCCAGCCCGGACTGCCAGGCCAGGTCCTCCCTGGACTGGAAACAAGCATCCCAGGACCGGTTTCGGGTTTCAGCCCTCATCAGCCAGGATAGCTTGACTCCAGTGGCATGGAGAGCACGGGACCCACGTCTGGGCATACCCGTCCCACTCGGGGTGACAAATGCAAAAACAACAATTGATGGACAGAATGCAGAACAATGTCGTACATTCACCCCAGTACAGAGATCTGGGCCCAAATCCATCGTTTTTTTGCTCACCATGCCATTCCAGTTTGGACCCAGCCATACGCAAATCAGTCTTGACCCTGCGCCCAATGGGAACAGTCCAGCCCGAACTTCCAGGCCAGGTCCTCCCTGGACTGGAAACAAGCATCCTAGGACCGGTTTCGGGCTTTTAGCCCTCATCAGCCAGGATAGCTTGACTCCAGTGGCATGGAGAGCACGGGACCCACGTCTGGGCATACCCGTCCCACACGGGGTGACAAATGTAAAAACAACAATTGATGGACAGAATGCAGAACAATGTCGTACATTCACCCCAGTACAGAGATCTGGGCCTAAATCCATCGTTGTTTTGCTCACCATGCCATTCCAGTTTGGACCCAGCCATATGCAAATCAGTCTTGACCCTGCGCCCAATGGGAACAGTCCAGCCCGAACTGCCAGGCCAGGTCCTCCCTGGACTGGAAACAAGCATCCTAGGACCGGTTTCGGGCTTTCAGCCCTCATCAGCCAGGATAGCTTGACTCCAGTGGCATGGAGAGCACGGGACCCACGTCTGGGCATACCCGTCCCACTCGGGGTGACAAATGGAAAAGCAACAATTGATGGACAGAATGCAGAACAATGTCGTACATTCACCCCAGTACAGAGATCTGGGCCTAAATCCATCGTTTTTGCTCACCATGCCATTCCAGTTTGGACCCAGCCATATGCAAATCAGTCTTGACCCTGCGCCCAATGGGAACAGTCCAGCCCGAACTGCCAGGCAAGGTTCTCCCTGGACTGGAAACAAGCATCCTAGGACCGGTTTCGGGCTTTCAGCCCTCATCAGCCAGGATAGCTTGACTCCAGTGGCATGGAGAGCACTGGACCCACATCTGGGAATACCCGTCCCACTCGGGGTGACAAATGCAAAAACAACAATTGATGGACAGAATGCAGAACAATGTCGTACATTCACCCCAGTACAGAGATCTGGGCCTAAATCCATCGTTTTTTTGCTCACCATGCCATTCCAGTTTGTACCCAGCAATATGCAAATCAGTCTTGAACCTGCGCACAATGGGAACAGTCCAGCCCGAACTGCCAGGCCAGGTCCTCCCTGGACTGGAAACAAGCATCCTAGGACCGGTTTCGGGCTTTCAGCCCTCATCAGCCAGGATAGCTTGACTCCAGTGGCATGGAGAGCACGGGACCCACGTCTGGGCATACCCGTCCCACTTCGGGGTGACAAATACAAAAACAACAATTGATGGACAGAATGCAGAACAATGTCGTACATTCACCCCAGTACAGAGATCTGGGCCTAAATCCATCGTTTTTTTGCTCACCATGCCATTCCAGTTTGGACCCACCCATATGCAAATCAGTCTTGACCCTGCGCCCAATGGGAACAGTCCAGCCCGAACTGCCAGGCAAGGTTCTCCCTTGACTGGAAACAAGCATCCTAGGACCGGTTTCGGGCTTTCAGCCCTCATCAGCCAGGATAGCTTGACTCCAGTGGCATGGAGAGCACTGGACCCACATCTGGGCATACCCGTCCCACTCGGGGTGACAAATGCAAAAAAACAATTGATGGACAGAATGCAGAACAATGTCGTACATTCACCCCAGTACAGAGATCTTGGCCTAAATCCATCGTTTTTTGCTCACCATGCCATTCCAGTTTGGACCCAGCCATATGCAAATCAGTCTTGACCCTGCGCCCAAAGGGAACAGTCCAGCCCGAACTGCCAGGCCAGGTCCTCCCTGGACTGGAAACAAGCATCCTAGGACCGGTTTCGGGCTTTCAGCCCTCATCAGCCAGGATAGCTTGACTCCAGTGGCATGGAAAGCACGGGACCCACGTCTGGGCATACCTGTCCCACTCGGGGTGACAAATGCAAAAACAACAATTGATGGACAGAATGCAGAACAATGTCATACATTCACCCCAGTACAGAGATCTGGGCCTAAATCCATCGTTTTTTTGCTCACCATGCCATTCCAGTTTGGACCCAGCCATATGCAAATCAGTCTTGACCCTGCGCCCAATGGGAACAGTCCAGCCCGAACTGCCAGGCCAACTCCTCCCTGGACTGGAAACAAGCATCCTAGGACCGGTTTCGGGCTTTCAGCCCTCATCAGCCAGGATAGCTTGACTCCAGTGGCATGGAGAGCACGGGACCCATGTCTGGGCATACCCGTCCCACTCGGGGTGACAAATGCAAAAACAACAATTGATGGACAGAATGCAGAACAATGTCGTACATTCACCCCAGTACAGATATCTGGGCCTAAATCCATCGTTTTTTGCTCACCGTGCCATTCCAGTTTGGACCCAGCCATATGCAAATCAGTCTTGACCCTGCGCCCAATGGGAACAGTCCAGCCCGAACTGCCAGGCCAGGTCCTCCCTGGACTGGAAACAAGCATCCTAGGACCGGTTTCGGGCTTTCAGCCCTCATCAGCCAGGATAGCTTGAATCCAGTGGCATGGAGAGCACAGGACCCACGTCTGGGCATACCCGTCCCACTCGGGGTGACAAATGCAAAAACAACAATTGATGGACAGAATGCAGAACAATGTCGTACATTCACCCCAGTACAGAGATCTGGGCCTAAATCCATCGTTTTTTGCTCACCATGCCATTCCAGTTTGGACCCAGCCATACGCAAATCAGTCTTGACCCTGCGCCCAATGGGAACAGTCCAGCCCGAACTGCCAGGCCAGGTCCTCCCTGGACTGGAAACAAGCATCCTAGGACCGGTTTCGGGCTTTCAGCCCTCATCAGCCAGGATAGCTTGACTCCAGTGGCATGGAGAGCATGGGACTCACGTCTGGGCATACCCGTCCCACTCGGGGGTGACAAATGCAAAAACAACAATTGATGGACAGAATGCAGAACAATGTCGTACATTCACCTCAGTACAGAGATCTGGGCCGAAATCCATCTCACTGTGCCACTGGAATCAAACTATCCTGGCTGAAGAGGGGTGAAACCCTGAAACCGGTCCTAGGATGCTTGTTTCCGGTCCAGGGAGGACCTGGCTTGGCAGTTCGGGCTGGACTTTTCCCATGAGGCACAGGGTCAAGACTGATTTGCATATGGCCAGGTCTAAACTGGGGTGGCATGGTGAGCAAAAGAATGATGGATTTAACCCAGATCTCTTGATTGGGGGTGAATGTTTTGATTTGTTCTGCATTCCGTCCATCAATTGTGTGTCTTTTGCTTCCTCGCCCGAAGTGCGCCGGGTATGCCCAGACGTGGGTCCCGGGCTCACTGTGCCACTGGAATCAAGCTATCCTGGCTGAAGAGGGGTGAAACCCCGAAACCGGTCCTAGGATGCTTGTTTCCGGTCCAGGGAGGACCTGGCTTGGCAGTTCGGGCTGGACTGTTCCCATGAGTCACAGGGTCAAGACTGATTTGCATATGGCCAGGTCTAAACTGGGGTGGCATGGTGAGCAAAAGAATGATGGATTTAACCCAGATCTCTTGACTGGGGGTGAATGTTTTGATTTGTTCTGCATTCCGTCCATCAATTGTGTGTCTTTTGCTTCCTCGCCCTAAGTGAGCCGGGTATGCCCAAACGTGGGTCCGGGGCTTACTGTGCCACTGGAATCAAGCTATCCTGGCTGAAGAGGGGTGAAACCCCGAAACCGGTCCTAAGATGCTTGTTTCCGGTCCAGGGAGGACCTGGCTTGGCAGTTCAGGCTGGACTGTTCCCATGAGGCACAGGGTCAAGACTGATTTGCATATGGCCAGGTCTAAACTTGGGTGGCATGGTGAGCAAAAGAATGATAGATTTAACCCAGATCTCTTGACTGGGGGTGAATGTTTTGATTTGTTCTGCATTCCGTCCATCAATTGTGTGTCTTTCACTTTAATTAGTGGACAGCATATACCAGGCCACCTTCTCACACCAGAGGTCTGGAAAAAGCCTCACTATCACATGTATTTTTTGATCAAAAAGAAACAGGAATAAAATCCTTGTTTTTCTCTGAGATCTCTGAACTGTTTCAAGCTCTCCCTTGAGAAGTAGGAGGTTCTGGTTCCCTCAGGTTGAGCTGATGTTCCATTTTAGTTGGTTTTACTCAAACGTATACCCTGAGAGTACGATCTGCCACCTCCATTGAAGGGCTTGCTGGTTGGCCAGCACAGCACCAATGACGAGGTGGTAGGAACCCATTGTAGCGATGTATATGTCCTGCCTCTGCTTCATGGACTCAAGATGTCGCGGATTGCCCCCAGCTGTTTGGCAACCTTGCTGGTGCCACTTTGACAGGGCAGTTGCTCATGCCTCTGCCTCATGACACCAGCGATGTCAGCCAGGGACTGTTCGAGTTCACAGAGCAGAGGGTAGGTCTCCTTCCCCAAACGCAATGCATCTACCATCTCCGACTGGTCCTACCGCACAACGTTGGAATTGTTCTTGGGGGTTCTCAGAGTCCAGGGTGGAGGATGGGCTGGCAGGTGGTGAATGATGGGTGGATCCTCTGGCGACCACGCAATGCTCTTGGCCTTTCCCGTGACCAGAGATGGTGTGTCAAAGGAGTCCAGGATTTGGCAGAGGGTCTCCTAGTCAAGGTTGGTCAGGCTGTCATCTTCAGGCAGATCGTCAACACCGACAGGCAGCTCCTCAGGAGGTGTAGGTACATCATCTGCAATGAGATAGAGAAATGTTAATGTTGTCCTACTTTAGATGTTAACATGAGTTATTTTATTGACAATCTGACTTGCAAATAGTTGACTTTTGATTCAACATTGATGCGTAGGATGTCTTTAACACATAGGTAGGCAGTCCAAGTTGAACTGGAGTTGGCTTTCATATGGCAGTATCTATGCATTCTTCATACAACCACTGTGTGACAAGGCTGACGTTTTGATATCAAACATCAAATAGTACACACCTGATGGTAGAGTGTCTCATCGAGAGAAATACAGATTAAATTTGTTGAAGAAAATACGTTCCCTCAAATACAGTCTAGTTCGCTGAAATGAACATAGAAGCATACAGAATCGTAAATCTTGAATACAGTTGGGCAAGTGTACAAATATGAGAAATTCTCAGTAATATAAGGAGTAGAAAAATATCTTACAGAGAATCTAATTGCAATGATGACAATGCATTTATATTCTGCAGTGTGAGGCCTTCAAGAATGGAGAGCCCGTCTTAGCCCCATAGAGGTCAAGGTGGCTTCAGCAGCCTCTGATAGACGTACAACATATGAGGATTAAACATAGAAATACTTAGGAAGAAAAAAGAAAAACAAGGGAGGACCAGGAGTAGATAGGGCATTGAGGCGGGGCGTACCACTTTTGGTAGGAGGGGGGTGGGCCCTAGAGCAATCATTCTCACTTAAGCGTAGTTTCTACGGAAAGGGGGGACCACTATCAGTCTCCCGCGTCGGAGGGTCCTCTCGGGTGGTAGCTCTGGAGTATGGTAGGAGGGAGTCCTCAAAAAGTTGGTGAGCTCGCAGTCTAGGAGGGACGTAGGGGGCATGTTCAGTTTGGGAGAGATGGTCTATAAGGGGTTGCCAAGTGTGTTTGAAGTTAGTACATGTGTGGGTGAGACGGGCTGTCAGCAGTTCCATTGCCATGACATGCCATAGGCGCAAGAACCATGCAGAGACTGGGGGGGGAGACGTTGTCTTCCATTGGAGGGCAATATATTGTTTTGCTGCTCCCAGCATCTGTATGATAATGCGCCAATCGGAGTGAGTCATGGCCTTGAGATGCGTTGGCCTCATACCCAATAAGGTTACCGAGGGGGAGTTTGGTATAGGGAGCCCCACTGTGTCCTTGATATGGCTTAGTACCTCTTTCCAGAACATCGTTAAAAGCAGACATGACCACTAGATATGAATGAAGTCCCCTGTCGCAGATTGGCATCTCCAGCATAGGGGGGAGAGAGTAGGAAGCATTTTCTGTAGACGCGAAGGGGTGTAGTATCAGCGAGTCATTAGTTTATATGCTGATTTGCGTTGGGAGGTGCTCCTGTAAATTCTAGGGATGTCACACCATTGTTGTTCCCGGTTTTGTGGGAGAACTCTTCTCCTGTGTCAGTTATCCATTGCTTTTGGTATGTATTGAGAGGGTTAGGTTGTGAATGTTGTAGCAACTGATATGTGCAAGATATTAGGCCGTGGGCGCCCTCAAAGGTTCGGACTAGGGACTCAAAGAGGGTTAGCGGTCTAGTGGCTTCTAATGGGTATTTGGGAGTAAGCAACCAGTGGCAAAGTTGGTAGTATTGAAGTCTGTCGGCTTCAGTAATATAGAAGGACTGCTTGCATTGTTCAAAGGTTTTAAGTGTATCGCCCTCGAAGAGGTCCTGGATAATGCGGCCCTCCCCCGGAGTCCAGGATGGGAATGCGTGTGGTTGTAAAGCCGGAGGGAACATGAGGTTTCGAGTGATAGGTGTATTAGGTGAAGGGAAGGTTGTCAGGCCTCTAGTGATCGCGATCCTGTCCCATATCTCGAGAACTGTTTTCACGGGGTTTGATATGTATGCGCTGCGGGGTCGCGCTGTTCTGGAGAGCCAGGCTAGGTCCCACAAGGGCCTGCAAGCGACTGCCCGGTCCATGTGGAACCAGTGTTATTCGCTCTCGCGAACCACCCATTCAGATATGTATCAAAGATGGGATGCCCAGTAATATATATATACAATACAAGAGTGACCCTTCTACACCATAAGTCAGGGTACCATAATCAGTAGAAAAATATAGCTACTCTTGGAGAACTACGCATTTATATCAAGGTACTCACAACATACCACTCCACCAGTCTTAAAAGGAGTAACAAAGCAAATAGATTTAAATTCAAACTTTATTTTATTTAAAAAAATATGTTTCTTCCTATGTATAACAAACACATTAAAAATGATAAAAACAGTATCCTCAATGTTTTTCACAAAATATTAAAACCATCAAAGGGAGACACAATATCAGACATAAACTTGTCATGTACAGTAGTTAATTCAAAGGAATCCTTTACAGTCTTGGTGTTGTCTGATCGTATATATGCAACACTTTTGTTCCTTGAATTTAACCCAGAAATAACAGGCGTCGACGCGTTTCGGTGGTATGCAAGAAAGAATAAAACCACCTTCTTCAGGACAATTAATTATCTACCCTTCTTTGAGCAACCTAGAGAGTTCACCTGTATGGAAACATAAATCAAATATCAGCTAAAACCCCCTTCATTTCAATAACATATTTATTAAGTTAACACAAAATCTATACATTAATTACGTATTTCAAATCTTTGTTACACACATCATTTATTGAAATTAATCCTTTTATTAAAAAAAACCAAAGTTGGATCAATTTACATATCTATTTACCCCATACTACCCATTTTGGACTGGGAGGTATGAAAAAAGTCATTTACTCAACCACACATACTCCATTCCTTACATCGTATTACACTCACCTATATTATAAAGGTGAGTTTGACCGTTCAGGCTGTTCTTAACTATTTGGAATGAATCAGCAATGCGTTCCTTATTAGAAGCCTAAAGACATGAATAGCCAATTAGAAATTTCAAATTATAAGTCTCCTACTACATAAGAAGACAACCCTAACAAGATAACCTACCCCTTCTATCGCTCCACAAGGGACAGAACACTCCTTTATCCCACCTAATCAGGTGTGGATCCAATATAATCTGAGTCAAAAGGATCCCGCTAATCAGTCGGTTCTAAGGTAGATCAAAAAAGATATTTATAGGGAAATCTTTTTTTGTTTCTCTTTAGATAAAATCAATAGGGGCGCCATTTTTAACTCCATCCATAATAATATTTAGGTAATTGGACTCACCTTTTATTTATATGTTTCTTAAGAAGTGTTTCCCCGTATGTTGGCCACATGGTAGATCCTATAGCCGCATACTTAAAACCAGGAATCGGTCTACAATAAAAACCGAAATCAATATAAGTTCCCCATCCTATATCTTATCGTAAATATAATTGTACAGGTTTGGTCAGAAATCTCCTGTCCAAACAGGTCTTTAATATATTCTCTCTAAATGTAATAATATTAGAGCCAAGCCAGTTTCAAAGAAGACACCCGTTCCGATATCTCAGTATACTACAAATCATATATTACGTTTGACGGCCTCTCCCCACATTATATAATGTCTATATAGTTCGAAGTTACTCTAACAAAACATATACAGAGTGTCACTCTTTGTTCGGTAGCATGCATCGCTGTTCAGCATAGCTCTCATACCTTTTTTAGTCTATAGGTAGACCTCAACGACGTGGCTGCAAACGCTGAAGGGCCGGATCGCGAATGGATGCCCTCTCAAAAAGAGAGATCAGCGTCAAAGCACAACGTGATGATGTAACGTAATTACTAAAACGCTATCCTAACGTACGTGTTGCAATAATCCCTTTCCTTTGTGGCGCAAATACAGCGCCATCTTGTAGGGGTGGAAGCTGTTCGCGTAGCATCTACTCAACAGTTTAAAGTCTCAAACAATATAATACACATATAAAATCGGGTCTCTAATATAGCTATTCTTTATATCTATATTACTGCCTGATTAGCGGACATCCCAATATGGGTAGTCCCTCAAAAAAAGTTTCTTTATTTTCCCAGATGAGGGTGTTAACACAAATGGAAACCTTATCTAATCAATTTCATCCAATCTTCTTTATTATTTAATCCATGTCTCACTGTATCTAATGTAGAAATATGCAACTGTTCTCTATTATATCTTTTTTGTTCCAAATCTCCTCCCCTTTTGCTTCCATAGACTCGTTACAAAATGAACCATGTAATATCCATGCATGTATGACCCTTTGCTTTAAAGTGGTCTACCAGACGTGCATTTTCCTTATTATTTTTTACTGCTTATTTATGTTCCGAGAGCCTGACTCTAAGTTCACGTGCCATTTCCCCCACATAACCTAAGCCACAAGGGCAGATTAGTAGGTAAACGATATTGCTAGTTCTGCAATTATTAAGTTCTTTTGGTGTTACCTTGTATCCATTATGTGTAATGCTCTTATCTATGATACACATTGGGCAGGCGACACACCCCCCGCATTTATTATTTCCCACTGCTTTAGTGCCTATTATTGTTCTCTGTTGTAGGTTGTTTTTTTCTCTATAAGTGTGCACTAGAGCCTTACGGAGATTGTTATTTCTTTTAAATGCAAACAGGGGTCTGTCCAGTTTTTCATCTTCATTTTCATTAAGGATATCCCGGTTTGAATTCACTATGTTCTTAATCTTATTACTGATCTCAGAAAATTGGCTAACAAAGACTATCCTATTATCAGTAAGATTTTTCTCTTTTCTATTGCCAGTGTTCGCTAGCATACTGTCACAATCAAAAAATCTAGCCCTCTTGAAAGAATGACTGATTAATTTTTTCGGATACCCCTGTTCTTTCAATTTGGTCTTTAGAGTTTCTGAAGGTTTATAAAAATCATCTAAAGATGAACAGTTCCTACGCAGGCGGAGAAACTGTCCAAAAGGGATATTATCCTTTTGGGCCTTTGGGTGGTAACTTGTGTAATGGAGTAAGGTGTTTTTATCGGTGGGTTTCCTAAAGAGCTCCACTTCTAATATACCTCCTACATTCTTTATGGTAAGGTCCAAAAAATTAACGGACTCCTGACTGAACTGTGCCGTGAATTTCAAATTTGGATCCCCCAAATTTAGCCACTCCAAGAATTCTTGTAATGTTTCAACTGGACCATCCCAAATAACAATACCATCAATGAAACAATACCATTTAGAACCATTTTCCGAAAAAGGAGCCGCTTCATTGAATATATGTCTTTCCTCAAATTCTCCAACGTTTTTAATAAAAGGATTAATTCCAATAAATCATGTGTGTAACAAAGATTTTAAATACGTAATTAATGTATAGATATTGTGTTAACTTAATAAATATGTTATTGAAATGAAGGGGGTTTTAGCTGATATTTGATTTATGTTTCCATACAGGTGAACTCTCTAGGTTGCTCAAAGAAGGCTAGATAATTCATTGTCCTGAAGAAGGTGGTTTTATTCTTTCTTCTATACCACTGAAACGCGTTGACGCCTGTTATTTCTGGGTTAAATTCAAGGAACAAAAGTGTTGCATATATACGATCAGACAACACCAAGACTGTAAAGGATTCCTTTGAATTAACTACTGTACGTGACAAGTTTATGTCTGATATTTTGTCACCCTTGGATGGTTTTAATATTTTGTGAAAAACATTGAGCATACTGTTTTTATCATTTTTTAATGTGAGTTTGTTATACATATGAAGAAACATATTTTTTTAAATAAAATTTGAATTTAAATCTATTTGCTTTGTTACCCCTTTTAAGACTGGTGGAGTTGTATGCCCAGTAATATTCCAGAAGAATAGGGCAGGCGAGACCACCGCGATCCCGAGGCAGCATAAGCACTTTGTTCGAAAAGCGCGGGCGACCTTTACCCCAAATGAAGGAGGTTAGGTCACGTTGAAGGCTTCGGATGTCTACCTGGGGAATAGGTGTAGGCAGGGTTTGAAAAAGGTAAAGTATTTTAGGTAGAAGTGTCATTTTTACCGCGTTGAGGTGACCCAACCAGGAGATGGGAAGCTTTTTCCAGCAGAGCAGTTCTTCTCGGACTTCTCTTCGACAAGTTGGCCAGTTGGCCTGGGTCCAAGAGGAGAGGGATGGTGTCAGGTTAAGGCCTAGATAACGGATTGAATTTCCTTACCAATGTAAGGGGGTAAGAGATTGGAGTCGCTGTAGGTCTGGGGCGGGAATGGCAAGATTCAGAGCGTGGGACTTGGTCATGTTAATCTTGAAGCCTGAGACTAATTCAAAAGAGTGGAGAAGGGAAGTTAGCTTCGGAATTGAAGTAGCAGGGGTAGTAAGAGAGAGTATTAGATAGTCTGCAAACAGGGATACTTTATGATTGTAGCTTCCAAAGGGTATGCCCATTATATCTGGCGATTGGCGAATAGCAATAGCTAGGGGTTCCACTGCTAAGGCGAAAAAGAGGGGGGAGAGTGGGCAACCTTGTCTGGTGCCTCTGTGTATCGAGATTGGAGGTGTAAGTTGACAGTTGATTCGAAACCGCACTGTGGGGGAAGTGTAGGGGGCCATTAGTTTGGAAATCATTGTCTGTCCTAGGCCTATTTTATGGAGCACTGTACTCAGAAACTGCCAATCGACGCGGTCGAAGGCCTTCTCTGCGTCGAGAGATATCAGGCAGGCCGGGATGTCTCGCCTTTGGACCTTTTCAATAAGGTGGGCAATACTTCGAATGTTGTCAGCCCCCTGGCAGTGGCAGATGAACCCCACCTGGTCTGGGTCGATCAGTCCTGGGAGGTAGGGCTCAAAACGGTTCGCTAGTATCTTAGTGTAGATCTTAGCGTCAGTGTTAAGTAAGGCAATAGGTCGGTAAGAGGTGTACAAAGATGGATCCTTTCCAGATTTAGGTATGAGAACCACCTCTGCTTCAGACATTGTAGGGGTAAGCCCCGTTGAGTCAGAGAACGTGTTAAAGAGGTGGAGTAAGTGGTCCTGAAGTTGGGGGAGGAAAACGCAGTAAAAGATAACCGGAGGGCCGTCCGGCCCCAGAGTTTTATACGTCGGGAGTTGTTTTAGTGCTCTACTCAATTCATCTAGGGTGATTGGGTCCTCTAGCAATTTCGCATGTTGAGGGTCAATGGGTTCCCAGGGGCATCTACTGAGGAAAGAGGAGGTCTCCTCGGGAGAGTGAGTGGCGGCAGCATATAGCTCAGTGTAAAATGTGGCAAAAACTTGTCCCTTGTCCCGTTCAGATGTGGCCCAGGTGTTGTCTGCGTGTTTGATTTTAGAAATATGTGCTTTAGTGGTTTGGGCCCAAAGGCGACGTGCTAAGATTGCCCCCACCTTGTCCCCCCGCAAAGAATTTCTGCTTAAGAGACATAAGTGTTTGTTCCGCCTTATTAGTGCGATGTAATCTCAGTTGGCCCCGTAACATAGTGAGGCACTTCTTGTGTTCTTTTGAGGGTGCAGCATTGTCTCTGCGTTCTAAGGCCTTGATGTCGTTGGTTAGATTGTTTTCAACCAGGCGAGCTTCTCGAGAGCGGGCAATAGCAATAGAAGATATGACACCTCAGATGGTGGCTTTAAAACCATCCCATCGTGTGGCTGCAGGTGGCTCTGGGGGGGGAGGGGGTTTGCGTCAAAGAAAGCCGAGATCACCTGACGAAACTCAGCCAGATCTACTGGGTCCCATAAGATTTGGGGTGGAAGGCGCCATCTGTAGGGGGCGTTGTGTCGTCTCCCCGGGGCTCGGAAAGTCACTGCTACATGGGCATGATCCGATATGGATATGTCTGAGACATCAGCCGATTCGAGGGATTTTATCAAAGAGTGGGAGAGGAAACAATAGTCATTCTTGAGTAAGAGCGGTGAACGTGTGAGAAGAAGGTGTAATCGGGTATGTCCTGGGAATGATATCTCCAGGCATCCGCCAGGCCCAGTTCTGTAAGGTCCCTCTTCAAGGCAGCTGACATTGCCCCTGTATTCTGGTAAGGGGCGGCACTACAATCCACATCGGGTTCCCAAACCAAATTAAAGTCACCCCCAAGAATCACCGAGCCCTCCGGGGAGTGCAAGTGGTCTTTCAGCAAATCTGAGGAAGGCATCCTGCGCCTGATTAGGCACATAGATATTGGAAAGGGTCAAAGGCTGTGTACCCAATTGGGTTTGGAGTTTTAAGTACCGGCCCTCAGTGTCCCGTGTCACCCAAGGAGATGCCCCCCCGTTTGGATTTAGTTAGTATGGCAACCCCTGCTTTTTTGGAAGTGGCCAACGCCCAGTATTGATAGGGGTATTTGGGGTAGGTCATGAGATGTGTGTCTGTAGAGAGCAAGTGAGTTTCCTGGAGGAAGATAATGTCGGGGTCTTGGAGGAGTAAGTATCACCATACCTGTCACCTCTTATTAGGAGAGTTAAGCCCTTTGACATTAAGGAAGAGGAGTTTAATAAGTGGATTTGTGGTCACATTGTTGTGTGGAGTAGTCGAGGGCAATGTTTTAGCCATGAGTGGGTGAATTATATTTCCCTAGGAGGGAGAAATAGGGCTTATGGAGCAAATGGCGGGTACCCCAAGTGTATAGAATATGCGTTTTAGATTGTGAGAAGATTGTTGTATCAGGCTCGCCCATCCCCCAGTGTAGGGAAGGAAAGAAAAGGGGGAAGGTAACAGGGTGCGGCCAACAGGGCCTGTAGGGTGTACTGCCATTCCTGGAATAGTTCAAAAGTCGAGACAAGAACCATTCCGAGGATGTCACTCCTCCAAAGGGCACTACGTGTATGGGGGGCGTAGTTAGAGCAAATGTAGGTAAGTCGGGCTCCGCAGACCGCGGCCAGGGTCAGGATGGCTGTAGGATACGCCGATCTTATATCTGCCAGAGAAAATGAGCTGTGGGGTATCGATAGAATCAGGTGAGTGGCCTCTATGGCCAACTGCAGTTTTCTAAACACATAGGGGAGTATGCCAGGTATCAAGGTGCCTGTGTGCACATCGGAAGAGGGGCACTAGTGAGATCTGGAATGCAGAGGAGAACAAGAGTCCCCTACAGGAGTAGTGAGTCATAGGAGGCGTTCAGAACATATAGCACACATTAAAATGTTACCGGTTAGAATGCAATATTTGTAGTAAGTTCCACAATGATTCATCACTAAAAGGTAGTTTGTGGATAGTTCAGGACAGCGTCGACACATTGTTAATTCTGCTTCAGTCCGAGGTCTCCGAGTTACAGGCCAGTGAATGAGGAACGCTCATGGTGTGGAGGTGCATGATAATGTCCTGCTTTGTTTGGGAGGAGAGCTGTTCCTTGGCTCGAGATCTGTGTTTGGGGGGGAACGGTGGACCATTCTGCTTGTGTTGCCTCTCTGCGAGGGACCCGTGGTGAGGAGGAACTATTGTCACCAGGTTCTGTTGGGATTTGAAGGAGTTGTTTCGCGTCTTTCAAGGAGCGGAGGGCATGGCGTTCGCCCTCCCCGGAGAAGATCAGTGCAAAAGGATGGCCCCATTGGTATTTAATTTGAAGATCGCGTAGTTTGTCTGTGACCAATTTGAATTCTTTACATCCGCGGAGAGTAACCGTGGCAATGTCCTGAAAGACTTGGATAGGGTGGCCTTTGTACATCAGATTCATTTCTCCTCGTACCTTCTGGAAAATGTGTTCCTTTTCTACAAAGAAGTGGACTCGAGTGAGAATATCCGGGACCAAATCCGGGCGACCTCTGCTCTTGGGCCAATAACTCGTTGTGCTCTGTCAAGAGCTGGAGGAGAGGCATCGTCATCAGCCCTGATTGTATGCAGAAGGTCAGCTGTAAAAGCCATAATATCTTGGCCCTCTGCTCCTCGTGGGACCCCTCTGATGCAGATGTTATTACGTCAGCTTCTGTTTTCTAAATCTTCTTGCTTCAGCTGCAGACTAATATGTTGGTCCTTTAGTTCAGCCATTTTACGCCAGAGAATCTTGTGATCCTCTGCGCATACATCCATCATGCACACAAGGTCGTCCACCTGCCCCCAATTTCCGTGACATCCTGACGGATCTCTCGCAGGCAAGATTTAAAATCTTTCTTGAGTGATCCGATTTCATTCTTAATTTGCTGTAGGAAAGAGGTCATAATAGCCTGTGTGATCGGAGCTGCCGTTGATTCTTCAGTTGTAGAGGCTTCCGGAGGGTCAGAGGTAGGCTGAGGGTTGGATTTCAGCCATAGGGAGGCAACAGGGTTGTCCTTGGCTGGGGTAGGTGTGGGATCTTTGCCCAATTTAGAACGTGGCATGGTGAGGGTCGGATTGTCCTCGGTGCAGTGTTCAGAATGAGAGATTTCGGGGAGGCAAAGGAAAAAATTGCTGGTGCTGTGGTAGGGAGTCCACTTTGTGAACGTTACACTTTATGAACGTTATGCTCTAGCTGTGACAGGGCAGTCGTGGATCGAGACCCTACCGGTGAGAGCCCTAGGGCAGTGCAGTCTATCCGGGGTCCCTTCGCAGACGTAGCAAGAGCAAATCACAGAGCTCCAGGAGTAGTGAAGAGGTAGGGCCTCTAAGGCAGACAAGAGAGGAGCGGGGAAGGTGAATAAAGTCGCTGGATAAGTCCTGTAGGTGAGTCCCCCAGCTCAGGAGTTAGAGGATAGAATCAGGGTGTTGAGGCGTGAGGGGGCCGAGGGTGCAAGCCCAGCTCCAAGTCCCTATCAGGTGTTTGGCCCACAGGAAAGGACTGAGCGCCCAAATCAATGTTGGCTATATTCAGGTCTGAAAAAACCCTATTATCTCAGGGACAGGCCACATCCACTCCTCGCGATGTATACTCCTCTGGTGCAGACGAATGGGCCAGAGTCTAGGTCTCCATGAGAGGCCCACGAAAGGCCCATGAAGGGGAGGTGGGGGGGATAGAGAGTCCCGCTGCGTGAGCCCTGCAGCCAATCCCCTCGACCCCTGAGAGAATCGAGGTTTCATGTGATCTACCTCAGTGGGGGCCGGTGGCAGCAGGAAAAGTAATAGGCATCAATTCCAGCTAATAGTGGGCGAGGTGGGGGGTGAAAGGCCCCTGCTGCACGATACCTCCAGCCGATCCCCCTTACCTGTGAGCGGATCCCCCATCGCCTCTCCGGTGCTGTAGTGTGTGCTGGCAGTTGCAGTGGGAACAAAGAGCCCGGGTCCGGCTCTCGAGGCGGAGGCACGGCTGACGCTTGAGGCCTCTGGATTGTTGGCACGGGTCAGGTCCGGCCACCTTCCTTGGGGGCGCCCAAGTAGTGTAGACCCAATTAATGCTTAGTGCGGGTGCCGCTGGCTAGAGAGCAGATTCAAGGCTGGTGTCTGGGCCAGATGCAGGGGCCGGTTCCGTCACTCTTCTCCCAGTGAGCCTCAGTGAGTAGGCGGCAGGCGAGGGGTTATTGAGGAGGGGGGCAAAGCATACCGCATGGTTCAGGTTGGTGGGGCCGGTGGTCGGGTCCTGCAGGAATCCCATAGAGGGCCCAACAAGTGAAGGAGGGGGGGTGAGAGGCTCCCGCTGCCTGATCCTCGCAGCTGATCCCCCTCACCTGTGAATGGGTCTCCCGCAGCCTCTCGGTTGCGGTGGTGCATGCCGACAGCCACAGCAGATACAGAGAGCCTGGGTCTGGATCTCAAGGCGGAGACGAGGCCGACGCTTGAGGCCTCTGGAGTGCTGGCGCCAGTCAGATTCGGTCACTTCCCTCTAGGGCGCCCACTGGAGCTTCGCTGGCTGCCTCTCCCTAGCGTTGAGCCAGGGCTGCTGGGCACTCAACACATAGGACCAGCAAGTCTGCCAGCAAAAGCGGGTCCTTCCCAGGCCGGAGGCCTGACGGGGAGGATCTGCAAGGTTCTGAGGCCAGGTCCGCTTCCCAGTCTCTTCAGATGGGCTTCTGGGCACTCCATCAAGGGGAGCAGCCTCTCTGCTCCAGCTTTGTCCCCAGATGTGCTCACGGGGGTGTAGCAGTCCTCAGAGCAGGTGACCCCCGATGCAAGGGGGTAGAGATGGGGATGAGGTGATCCTGTAATCCTGGGTCTTCTCAGTAAGGCCCAAGATGACGGCAGCTCAGGGCGCGGTCACTCCGTCCCGGTGAATTGGGAGCTACCAGTAAGGTCCCCAGCGGATTTCTGGGGCTTCGGGGGGGCTTCCCGAGTGTTTCCGGGGCCTCACGGGAAAGCTCGTTGATGTATATTATGCGTGGCGTGAAAGCTTAAACAGGCCGCGGTGGAGCTGAGCTCCGAGAGCACATGTCCTACTCTATTCGTGGCGCGGCCATGCACCACTGATTGCGTTTTAACATATTGACACCACTACTGTTCAGATAGCACCTAATCACCAGGGTAGCTGCATTCCCTGTAGCCAGTATTCAGCTCACTGCTGCTGTGCAGGTGATGTGGGTATGGTAATGAATTTGTTATGATCCTGCCATCTGACTTTCAGGGTGTACACTATGGCACTATGCCCTGTTGTGCTGTCTTGCATGCACATTGTACATTGATATGGCCAAGGGTAGATTTTGAAACACATATCATGCACAACTCTACATGCCAATCAACCTTGCTGCACTGCAGGAATATGTGAGGGCAGATACTTCCCATGTATTTCCTAGTTCTGTCTACTCCTTTGATTTGATTGGATACACTTTTGGCTGCATCATTGGGGACAGTGGGCACTGTGTACCTAATCAGAGGGTATGGGCCCTGTCACACTATGCAGGTTGCTATTGCTACTGAAGGAAGTGGCCCTTAGGGGCCACCCGTGTTACTCACAACCACTGGCTAGGCCTTCCCAAGAAATGGAAGAGTCGGTCAGACAGTAAAGAATACAAACATACCTTTATTAGTAATACTCTGCAGAGGAGTCCAATCTGACCTGCACCCTAAGATGTCTGCCGAGGGACTGACCCCCCAACAGTCTGCAGTGAGTAATCATTCTTCCCAAGAAGCCTCCAACCACGCCCACAGTGGAAAGTTACCGGCCTGAGCCGAACATGAACAAAGAAGGCACAGGAGGATGGGCTACCACCCGCCAGATGGGTACATGCTATCTGTGATTCGAGGTCACCGCGCTGAGTCTCAGCGTCTCCCAACGTGGGAGCAGAACTACACACTTGGATAGGTATGCGAGGGCAGAATGGCCTATTCATTAGTAAGTCGGAAAACAGCCTTGAACAGGAAAGAAAAAATAATAACTAAATACAGTATTCTGCTGAGGCAAGCAGTACGAATAATGAGGCCTAGTTCAGACACAGCCTAATAGGGATTACGAAATACAAAATGGAGTCTTACTTGCTAACTAGAGCTTGCACGTTGCGGGGATAACTCAGTGGGTTGCATAACGTGAATACAAATGGCATCTATTTAGCCACACACTGCTAACCTAATGTAGCATGATACAAGTGCATAGCAGGAATGGGATTTTCAAATCTAACAGACCCTCCTTTTAGCAGTGGTGGCTAAATGCTTTATTAGGCTATCCGGTAGGGTCTTTACAATTCTAAGTGGAAGGAAGAGAATGCATGCTCACTTCACATTACAAGAAAGAATAAAACGACACATGAGAATCAACATCTGCTTAGTACTCAAAAATACCTTCATCGATCAACATGATATCCTGGATATCCTGCATCATCATAGTGGTTACCTTAGTATCCTGTCCTGGCAATTTAGGGGTAGGGGTGAGTTTGCTCACACAATAGGTGCAACATGCTGGAAGGCAATTAATACAGAGCCAGCATGTGAAGATGACACTTGCGATAGCTATAAGGGCAAGTAGTATCTTCCAACCCCATGATGTCAGCAGATCCCAGAACCACCCTGTGAGGGACCATGAACCATTATCCTAATGGATATCTGAGGCAAGCCTGTGTAATTTCTGTATGGCGGAGTGTACACTAGGGGCGGTATCAGGAATGTAAACACAACAGCTACTGCCGATGACGCGGCAGGCTCCGCCCCTATCAGCAAGGATGACGTCTAAAACCATCCGGTTCTGAAGAGCAACAAGTCTCGTAGCCTGAAGCTCGACTGTGATATTAGTCAGCATACCTGCAGTAGTGTTAATGACTCCTTCAACTATTCTAGCAAGGCGACGGATATTACGGCTATTGAACATGGGGCCCCAGAACGACAAAATGCCCTTCATAATGTCAGTAAATTGTTGTAGGGAAGTATCTGTTTGATCTATATCTTCCGAATTGACAACTCTCTTGTCTCGGTGCAAATGGAGATCTCTACGCTGTAGTCTATGATCCTTGTGATAGTTGGATGGTGCAATATAAACTGGGGGCAAGAGGAAAGAAACATAACACCGGCCAGACCATCCCCTGGGAAGCCAGGTATAAGCCTGTTCCCCACAAACAAAGTATACATTTGGAGGTGTGAGCAAAGGTGGGCTACTAGCAGTGTCCAATCGGTATGTATAGTTACAGCTACTCTGGCCTACTGGAATGCTCCCTGTACCTTCAACACAGAAACTGGCTGCTGTATTGATCACAGGGACGGGCATGGCTTTGTCTTCTGTTATATTTCGTTCCTGGAAACATTTAAACTATTCAGTAACATTAAAACCTTGAAAATCCAGCATTTCATTTTGCAACCAAGTGACATTCTTATGATCCTCAAAAATATTCATACAAGCTTCTGGATTTAGGGTACCCTCCTTTCCATCTGCCCCAGGCGTATATCCTTGGTGTACCACTATATATTTCAACACTGCTTCGTAATCAGACTGTTCCATATTCATCGCACCAGCATAATAGTGCATGTACACCATAGAAAGCAATTGGAACCATGCCTCACAACTACCCAAGTATGACAGGGGCAAGGACAACAGTAGATCGTTCTTATGCATAACTGAGGGAAGTAACCCACACACCCAGCAATTCGTGGCATTAGTAGTGCTGTGCACCTGATGAAGCATCTGCAGAAACGCGTTGTCGACATAGGTCTGTCTATGTCTTTTCTTATGCGAGGCCAGTATAACAAACGAATGCTCAGGTGGAGCCGGGGTAGTCCCTATCAATGTGTGCACAGGATGCTGTTCTTCTAAATACCACACCACCCCGAATAGTGTTATCGTTACGATGAGAAGGACCACTACCACCCTACTCCCAGTAGACCAACTAGACCACACAGGACCATTCTGCTGTAATGGTGGGGCCACTAGAGGCTGCTCCTCCTTCATAATTGCGCGGCCAAATGGGCACATAGAAAGAAACTTTTAGGAATTGGAACCACAAAAACACAACCAACCAGAGGGGTACAAATCACCCAGTGTCCTTCAGAGCCTCACTGGTAGACTCCTATTGTTCATCAACGACGGTGCTATGAAGCACTCCCACGGGGGAGCTGCGCGATCGCAGCCCTTGCTGGAAAACAAATCCTCTTCTTTCAGGATAGGGCACCCTCCCTCCTTGGAAGACACCCCCAGCTAATCCTGTCCAGGGCAGTGCACCAGTGTAACTCACTCTAATCTAAAGCAGGCACCTTAGGCATAGCACCCACGCCCTAAGCTCGAGTCCTTTCCTAACTCCTGGACTGTTCTACTGGCGCACTGTCCTTCCGTCGGGGCCGCAGGTTGTACCTGGCCACCCCAGGCACTTCTTCATCAACAAAAAGGGGAAGAAATTCAGGCTCAGCAGGGCATTGAGACTCAGGTGACTGTGCACCAGAAGCAGGAGCATCCGGGACGGCCCTTATCTCTGGGGGGACTGCCTCACGTAAGGCCTTGTCGCTTTCTTCGTCTGTCTGCGCCCACCTCAATCGGGTGTCAGAGAAAGGGACGAAACGGGGCACCCGGTCCCCTTCCTGGTCAGCAATTCCTTCGAGGGCCCACTGATCATACGGAAGTTGTAGAGGCACCCTTTTGACATGGGACCTGTGCACCCAGTGCTTCCGGCCTTCAAGCTTCACTGGAGTGCAGGTGGCAAGCAGGACAAGCAGGGACCCTTTCCACCTCGGCTCCAGGCAGTTCTTCCGTTGAAAATGTTTTACCATGACATAGTTCCCGGGTTGTAGCTGATGCCTGGGCCCCTCTGGCACTGGTTGCAGCATGGCGTGAATCTGTTGGTGGACAGAACAAAGATCTTTAGTCAACTCATACAAATAGTCCACAAGTAGGGGGTACTCTATCTTAGAAAAGCGCTTGGGTCTTGGGACGCCCCAGACGTTGGTGGGCGCCCAAAAACCACCTCATATGGGGACAACCCTGTTCTAGAATGTGCTGTCGCTCTGGTAGACAACAAAGCCAAAGGTAGAGCATCAGGCCATCACAATCCTGTGCTTTCTTGAATCTTCGCTAACTTCAATTTGAGAGTACCATTGTACTTCTCGACCAGGCCTGCTGACTGGGGGTGGTTCACTGCATGAAACTTCTGTCTAATATGCAAGCCTTTACACACCAATTCAATTACCTTTGAATTGAAGTGATTTCCGTTGTCACTCCAGATCACACGTGGCAATCCATAGCGCGGGAAGAACTCTTTTAAGAGTGCCTCATTATTCTCCTTAGTGGGATAAGCCTCAATCTATTTACTGAATGCGCAAATCACTACTAGCACATACTCCAAGTTGTTAATTCGTTTCATTTCGATGAAATCCATCTGGAGAACCTCGAAAGGGAAGGAAGGCGGTGCAAAATTACCTGCGGGTGAAGGAGTACCTTTCCCAGGATTATGTTTCAGACAAATGATGCAGTGTTTCACCAAGTGTGTGGCTACCTTAGGGATATTATCATTTCGCCATACTGGGTCCAGTAGCTTACATATTCCTTTGGCACTAATGTGTGCTGGGCCGTGGGCCATAGTAACAACAGGGAGCACGTATGCATTGGGCAGCAACCATCTCTGCTTCCCAGACAAGTCAGTCCAACACCCATCCTCGTCCAAACGCCCTATCCTCTCCTCCCATTCTGCCAGTTCATCTACTGTTGCCTCACTCTGTATTTCCCTGACATTGTCTAATGTCAAGTCAAGTCAAATAGCTTTGTTTCGATAACAAGTATCATAAAAGTATCAGACAATACAAAAAATACAGTCTATTCAGTTAAAACTTGTATTTTAAAACATAAGGATATATGATTTAAAAAGTCAAAATATAAAAACATTTCATCGTGACTAAAATATTTCATTTTGGATAAAAAAACGATAAAACCTTACTTAAAAATAAAAAATATTTGATGTACTATGTGCAAATGGCTGTGCATAGCAAGAAATTCACTTTACATTGGTCCTCCTCTTAGGCTCAGCTGTATTGCTCATGGAACTTGTGAGGTTAGATTAGGTCGCCCTTCTTATGGCTCTATGCCTGATAATCCAGGCACAGCCTAGAAACTTGGTGACTCCGCAAGCAAAGAGGGTTCTCGCATCGGATTTTAGTATTCACAGGGCAACGCGATGATCGAGAGTGCCTAGTTGCTTGCAGATTGGCTCAAGCCTTCTAGACCTCGCGTTTGTATACCCTGGGCAAGCAAATATAAGATGAGCGACACTCTCTCTCGATGCCCCACAGCAAGGACATTCTTCAGTAGTCTGATATGGAGGGCGCCACTTTGCAGTAAATTCGTGAACTGGGAGTGAGCCAAATCTAAATTGGGTATAGAGTGCTCTGTCTCTTGGGATCTGGATTATATCCAAGTTTGGTTCAAGGCTTCTAGATTGTTTGTGCTGGAAGAATTCTTCCGTAAGCCTTCCCATGTTTGGATTATTAAGATCCCTGGCATCTATCCAGTCCCAATAGATGCGTTTGAGCTCCGCCTTGCTCGGGGCGTTTTGGGTGTCCCAGGATTCCTTGAGACCAAGAGTTATTATTAAAGCCTTAACATTGGAAATCCATTTGACCCCCAGGTTGGTGTCTAAGGTCTTTACTTCTGCAAATGCTTTTGCATAATTCGAAAGTTCTGGAGTACGCCTTAGACGAGCCCAAAAAAGCAATGGGCGGAGTTTAGCCAAGTCGCCAAAAGAGCGCCTGCCCAAGTCATGTGTCAAGGGGATTAGAGGGACACCCCGGGGTAACATGATCAGGTCCCTGAAGAACTTATGTTCTGACCTGCTGATCTCTTCTACATTATCAAAACCCCAAAGCTCGGCACCATAAAGGGCCGAGCTGACTGCCTTTGCGCTATAAACAACAAGTGCCGGGGCAACCGATCTACTTAATGAAGAGCGATGTTCTTTGCTCAGTGCCCCGACGGCGCGTTTATGATTCAGAAGCATTTTGTCGAGGTGAGGTCTCCACTGCATTTTTCCGAGAGTCGTATCCCAAGATAGTCAAAAGTGCTGACTCTCTCTAGGCGTATCCCGTCTAGGGTGATGTTATTTCTGAACGGTTTGTAGGGATTGAATGTCATAAATTTTGTCTTAGATGCGTTTATGACCAGCCCCCGAGAGTTACAAAATAGCTGAAATCTGTTCAGTAGTTTTTGCAGGCCAGCTGGAGTTTTAGAGATCAGCAATGTGTCGTCCGCAAACAGGAGAGTTGGTACCTTGTTTCCCGCCAGGGCTGGGGCATCGGCTGGTGTTTCTTGCAAGAAGATGACCACCCCGTTCACATATAGAGAGAACAGGGTGGGTGCCAACACGCAGCCCTGGCGTACTCCCCTGTTTACTTGGATCTTTTCCGTAAGCTGGCCTTGGGACCCCCATCTAACCTGAGCATAATTACCCTCGTGAAGCCACATTAGCAGGTTGAGAATTAATGGTGGAATGCTCATGTCTCTCAATATTTTCCATAACCTTTTCCTAGGTACCAAGTCAAAGGAAGTCTTTAGGTCAATAAAAGCGAGATAGAGACTGCCCTTGCCAATTACTACCACTTTCCAATAAATCAAAAGGAGCCTGAAGACCTGGTCCACAGTTCCTGTGTTGGCCCGGAATCCCGCCTGATATTGGGAGAGGATGTCTTCTGCCTCTGCCCAAGATTGAATTCTCTGCAATATGACCCTGCCAACTATCTTCTGCATTGCATCGATCAAGCTGATTGGTCTATAGTTGGCAGGGTCCTCTCTGGCTCCCTTCTTAAAAATTGGGACTACCTCCGCACCCTTCCAAGATTCCGGAACTGGGCATCCACTAGAGATAGAATTGATGAGGAGCAAAATATACTCAGCCCAGTTTCGGCGGTCTGCGAGGAACAAGTCTCCAGGGAGACCATCTGGTCCGGGGGCTTTGGCAGGGACTATCCTGCTTATAGCAGACTCTACTTCGTTCAGCGTGAATGGATCACTGATGCCATCCACAGAATGAGTCAGGGAATAGTCACGTGGGCCATCCATGCTTACATCGTTGGACCCAGAGTAAATTTCCCCAAAGTGGTCGTACCAGACCTGAGATGGAATGTGGTTGGGGATTTGGTCTATTTCTCCTGTGTTTGCCCATCTAACAAGAGTCCAAAAGAGATTAGTGTCCCTTGCTATGCTGGCGTCTTTTAGGTCTTGCCAGCGGGTTTCGTCCCAATCTAGCTTTGCTAGAAGCAGGGCCGCTCTATAATCTTTCCTTGTAGCTTTGATCGCGGAGCAATTCTTAGTTCTAATAGCTGCTGCTAAAGCCTTCCTCTTAAGTCTGCAGTCCTTGGTATACCATGATTGCCTGCTCCTCGATTGCGCAGCGGACTTAATAGACCTTTTGGATGCTTGAAAATGTACACTAATCTGTTCTATTGTGCGCAAATGGATCGTAGGAACATCAGTGAGCCCAACTGCAGTTGTTGTTACTTCGCGTAGCTTGATGGTGTTCCTACTCAGCACCTGCCTAATGGCCTCTAGCTTCGCATCTTGTAGAGCAACCTTGTTCCATTTGAGGGCTCTTCTAGAGTTTGAAGGAACCGCCTCGTTGGTTGCAGATAGCATATGGATGCTCAAAGTGGGGCAGGGAGGTGCCCATAGGGACTTCATGGACACGCAGAGAGGGTTGTGGTCGCTATCAGTTGTGCTCCCCACCTCCATGTCCACTACAAGCCCCCAAAGCCTTACGTCTAGTAGGACGTAGTCAATTCGAGATGGGCAGCTAGCTCTATTATGTGTTTGCCCCCTTGGCATCAGATTTAGTCCTGCCGTTCGCTGCCCTCAAACCAAATTCCATAGTCAGTGCATTAATTTGAATTGCTATCTGTGACTATCTATTTACAGACGGTATGCTTAACGGAGGGACGGCCCATTTTCTATCATCTTCCTCTATCCCAAGTATGTCCTCTGTGCTAAGAGGCTCAAAAGTGCCGTTGAAATCGCCTGCGACCACAACTCTGGAATGGGACGAGCAGCTAGACAGACCTTGTTCTAGTAGTGTAACAATGGGTGATGGTTTGCCCCCAGTGGTCCCCCTTATATAAACGTTGAATAAATACATTGTTTCTCCCCCCCTTGGACCCTTGATTGAAAGCCTCATAATGTCCGGGCTCGAGCTTTGGTGTTCGAAAATTCTGCAATTCAGAGCAATGTTAACCCATACGATCAGCCCTCCTGAGGGACGGCCCTTCCCTGTAGTAGTGGCCGGTATATGATGACAACTATAGCCTGATTTGTGTAAGGGAACCAAGCTCCATGTTTCCTGGAAAGCGCAAATTTCATGGCCCTCTACTAGGTCATTCCAGTGGGGCAAAGATAATTTACTGCTAAGACCAGCGACGTTCCAGGAAATTATTTTTAGCTGTTTGGGAGGGACTGTGTCATGAATTATTTCTATATTAGGAGTGTGGACTGGGGCTAGCGGTAAAACAAGGGAATCAGTGGTCACTAGGGCAATAACCTTCTAGGCCCTCATGGTGTCTCTATGGTGGGGAGTTTGAGTAACCAATTCCAGGCTGGCTAGTGATGGTTCGAGATCAAGATAAGGGATTGAGTTGTTTCTAGAGCTATGATCAGTGACTGGGGAAGTAACATGTGGGGCCTGGAGTGACTGGGTCTCGTTTAGCAGACAATCGACAATTTCCAATGAAGTCTGGCCTCTGGGGGAGTTTGGCGAATGCGTACCATTTGATCTTTCTGGTGGCGCTGCAGTTGGAAATCGCCTAAGCTGTATTATCAAGGAACCAGGGGGACACGTGCGGAACTCCAATGTAAGAAGATTTTCGGCCAGGTCAGCATTGGTCAAAGTGAGCTCGATGCAGTCCAATGGTTGAGTAAGAGACGTGCATCTCCGAGCCCTAACAAGTCCTCTCGGATAAGTGATCGACAGCCCCTAACGTAACGAATCCAATGTATCGATTTATTAATTAATCAGTCCTCATTTTCGTAACCACCCCCTAGTTCTAATTTAGGAACATTGACCATAAAGACTTTTTGTGCCTTTACAGACGGGATGGGTACTGAAGGTTTCCTCTGTTGGGAATTTATCACAGTGGGACATGTGGCTGTGGATAAATTTTGTTGGCTTGTGTAGTGTGCAGGGGCCTGTAGAGGGACTAGGTTCTGAAGATGAGGTATCGAATTAATAACCTGTCCTGAGTTGAGGGTTGGTGGAGCCTGTTTGTGTGTTACTAGAGGGGGGGCGATGGGTCTATCGCCTCTTAGGCTTTTTTCTTTCCGAGTAGGTGGACAAGTTCGCTGGACCTGTGGGCGCTGTTCGGACAATGGATGTGGGGACTGCTTCGAGTTTAAGAGTTTGACAGTAATAATAAGCTCTTCGATCTTATCTCTCATGACTCCAATTTCTAACCTGAGAGAGCTAACAAGCTGGTAGAGGTCTTGCAATGATGTTATCACCTTTTTGCTACTCTCAGTTGGGATTGAGGGTGATGGAAGCGAGGTCTCGCCCTCAAAGGCATCGGGGATATCTGCCAAGACTGCTAACATATTTGTGCAAAGAACGGGGGGACCAGGCTGACTTTCGTCAATTCTAGTTAGAAGGGTTAGAGGTTGGGGAAAAGGGACATGGGAAGGGAGTTCTGTCGTCTGCGCTTTGGTGAACTCCAATGGTGTTTCATTATTGGTTGCGGATGCTCCCTTACGGGAGTGCTTCCGAAACATTTTGGGGGTGGTCGATGTGAGGAGTGCACTAGCACTTTTGGGTGGTGGTTGGGTATTTGGATTGGATGGTAGCAATTCTGTGTCCAGAATGTCTTCGCACTTGTGGATAAGGGTATCTATCCTATCCATCACACAATTATTGGTGGGAAGTTTGTGTGTCTTCTTTGCTTTTTTACCCTTCCCTGTCACCCCGTTAGGGCCATTGCCCACCCCCGCTCCCTCCATCGATTTTCTTTTACCCATCTTATAACCCCTATTGGTTTAATATGTCACCAGAATGAAATGCAATGATCCCCCAGAATGTTTCTACCCACAATACCCAAGACAAATGTTCGTTTTAGCCCAACTTTTCCTTCAGGGGCCGAGGGCCCTAAATGAAGCTTACAATGTCCGACTCACAAAAAGGCCCTGTTTAAAAACCATAATTGGAACAGTGGACCCAGGTAGGCTCAGTGTCAATGTTAATATCACACGGCACAGTACCTTGTTAGATTGTAAGTAATTCTGCGTCCCGAGCCAGGTGTTAGATGAAAAAGAGGTGGCCCTGCCCTGCCTCTTCCTGGCACTGATGGGCAAGGATGGGTCCGCCCTTGGCCCGGGCTTTGCCCGGGCGCGTCCCGCGCCGCGGGGAGTGAGGCAGCGCTTTGTAGCGCGTTGGAGATGCCTCCCCCTCACCTGTGGCAGCGGTGTCCAATGTGTCCTCGAACATTCCATTGTCTGGAACCCACCTAGCGGGACCTGCCACGAACATCTTTTTCTTCTTCGATCGAGCTGTCTCCTTAGCTGTCTGATCTGCAAAAGCATTGCCCCTTCCAACATCGTCTGTTACTGCTTTGTGAGCGCTACATTTTATTATTGCCAGTTTATCAGGAAGTGTCAGTGCTGTCAACAGTCTATGTATCAATGGACCATGTTGTATTCGCAACCCATGCAAGGTCAATAACCCTCTATCCGCCCAGAGGCGCCCGAAATTATGGGCCACCCCAAAGGCATACTTGCTGTCGGTGTAGACATTGACAGTCAGTCCCTCACTCAACTCACAAGCCCTAAGGAGGGCAACTAACTCTGCAGCCTGGGCCGATTGATATGGGATACGGGATGTCTCAACTACAGTGTGTAACATTTTGATTGCATAAGCTGCAGTGGTAGTGCCATCTGGTAGTTTGAAACAAGAGCCATCGACATATAGTTCCCCTTGGGGGTCAGATAAGGGAACATCAGTCAGGTCTACCCGTCCCTTCGTTTCTTCCTCAGTCCATAATAAACAATCATGGACATCATTGTCCTTTTCTTCCGAAGGGAGGGGTAGTAACGTGGCTGGGTTCAGAGTAGCACATCTTTTAATGGTAATGTGCGGAGCAAACAAGGTTAGCTCATATCCAGTGAGACGCGCACTAGTAAGGTGCTGCGTCTTTGTCTTGTTGAAAAGCGTGTCCACAGCATGGGGTACCATTACTGTGAGGTCAGTATCAAGAATAGCAGAGAAATACGCGCAGGGTTTCTGCTTACCACCAAAACCCTGTGTTAGAACAGAAAGCACGCAACCAGCCGCCTCATGTACATAAAGCACAAAAGGCTTCTGGTAATCAGGAGTATCAAGCACAGGAGCAGAGCAAGGCGCAACGTTTAATTGCCCAAAAGCTTGCTGGCATGCAGATGTCCAAGGCAAAGGTTCATGCACGTCTTTAGTGGTCAGGGAAAGGAGGGGTTTCGTTAGTAAGTAATAGTAATAGTTAGGGATCCAGTGCCGACAATACGAAGTTATACTTATGAACGCGCGTACCTCGCGTTGGGTCTTAGGAACAGGCATATTAGTAATAGCAGCTATGCGTTCAGGTGTTAGTCTGCGACCCTCCTTCCACAGTAGGTGACCTAAATAGGTGACCTCCTGTCGACAATACTGTAATTTCGAAAGTGACAGCTTGTGTCCATGGCGTGCCAAATGTGACAACAATTTAACTCTGGCCTCTTTACAACCATCTTCAGTGTCTGAAGCCACCAGGAGGTCGTCAACGTACTGCAACAGCATTGCCAGGGGGAAGGTCCAAAGAATCCAATTGAGCTTTCAAACCTTGACTATAGATACTCGGACTTTCTGTATAGCCTTGTGGAGCACGGCAGAATCTAAAGCTCCTTCCGGCTATTGCAAATCCAAACAGATGTCTGCTATCTGTATGAATTGGAATGCTGAAGAAAGCATTCTTCAAATCGATGACTGAAAAGATTTTTGCAGACGGGGGAATCATTGTCAAAATTGCGGTAATGTCTGGGACTACAGGATACTGGGGGACCACTATCTTGTTCACCTCTCTAAGGTCAATTACGAAGCGGTAAACATCAGAGTGAGCATCAGAAGAATCCAAGGGTGCCTTTTTAAGAATAGGAAGAAATGGGCTGTTACACACATTCGCCGCTGTCTCTTCAACCACACCAGACTTAATCAAATCCTGTATTATTTGCAATAAGGCCTTTTCTCCTGCCTGGGATATCTTGTACTGGGGAATACGTGGTAATACCGCATTGTCTTTGATCTGTATAGAGACCGGTGGGATCTGGAGTAACCCCACATCTGTGTCTCCTGTAGCCCACAGTGTGCGTGGCACATCCTGAAACTCAGCGGGAGGGGGGCATCTTTTGCGAGGCATTGTTTAGCACGGGCCACATGCGGTCCAATAGTCATGTAAACACCGTCTGGGGAACAAAAGATTGTCGCATGCAACTTTTCCAACAAATCCAACCCTAACAAATTTTCCCCACAATTTGACGTTAATAGAAATGGTGAATCAACCGTGAAGGGGCCAATAGTCAAAGCAAAAGGTTTGGAAATGGGGCTGACAACCGGCACACCTGAGAAACCCACCGAAACATTATTTTGGCCAGACAGAGCTGCCCCCGGGACCAGTGAACGGGAAACAGAGCTATTCATAGCCCCTGTGTCAATTAAGAATTTCTTGGTCGCACCATGCAAATCTGCGGTGACATAGGGTCCACACTGATCTACAGGCACCGGAACTGGTCCCTTACCCTGTCCCTGGCTGTCCTAGCTGTGAGACATCCCTGTTACTTCGTCCATGTCATAGTCGTCATGATAGTACTGTCCCCCTTGGGGGTCGTCGAAGTAGTTCCCGCTCTGTCTACTGGATGATGTGTTCTCTGATTGCATGTCCCCGCGACCTCCTCCTCCCCGTCCTTCAAACCCCCCACCTCTCGGGGCCTCACCTCTCTGCGACAACTCCGGGCACTCATTCCGCCAATGTCCCTCCTGCTTGCAATATGCACTTTGATTGAGCCCAAGGGGTGCATTCGAAGTACCACCCCTGTTAGTCCGGGGTAGCCACTGGGCCGAACCCGAACCTCTTCCTCTCCCTCTTCCTCTCACAACTTGCTGCATCAACACCCTCGTCTTCAAATCCTTTGACTTTTTCTCCACATTTTCTTTGTCCTCATTCTCTCTATGCTCGTAGTTGTGTTCCATTCTCAAAATTACTGATGGGGAAGAGGTGCTCCAAGTGCTTTCCAAAGCCTGCAACCTAGTCGCAATCTCTGGAAGCAAATTGGTAACAAACCTGCTGACAAACAACCGGACACCACCCTCCAATGACAGATCCTGGCCACTAAAGTCGAGAAACACCCCTTCAAACCCAGTAAAGGACTCAGACACACTCTTGTCCTTCTTCTGACGACATGCAGTCAACTTGTCCCAATCCACCCGTCTCAGCGGGATAAGGGAATGCATATAGGTGATAATGCGGCCCGGTAAAGCCAATATCTCTGCCCTCGGCTTGTCACCGGGCTTGCGGTCCTTATCCCACGCCTTGATCTGATCCCATGTTCCTCCCAATTCCACCACATGATCCTGTGTATGCACTTGCCTCCAAATATCCACCGGTACCAACAAGCCAAAGAACAACTCAATATCTGCTAACGTCATCACCGTGGAGGAGGCCGTCTCTGTCAACTCTTTATAATACGCAGTCAGGTTTTTCCAAGGGTCTGGCAACTGACTTTTAAAGGATATTACCTCACTCCTCTTCCAAGGAGTGTAGACCCACTGTTCCTGGAACCGAGCATCGACTCGCGGCCGAATTACAGCATTTGTGGAGTCGTGCAGTTCTGGTATTTCAGGATGATAAATGGGATGGAACTCTCTCATGGGATACTGAGTCACCATCGTCGGAACCTTTTGGTGCAATCTGCCCCGATAACCCACTAATGTCGTTACATTGCTAAAAACCTCATTAGGAGCCATATCTGCAGCATATACCCTGTCCCATATGTCATAGATGATCTGCGGTGCAACACCTTGAAAACACTGCTCCCACAGTCCTATTAGCGTGGCCAACATATGCTTAAGGGCATGTTGCTGTATGAAGGGCTCATAATCTCTCATCACACTCCACACATCTTCCACACTGTAGATCGGGTCTGAGCCCACTGAGCCGCCTGATTCGCCACCATTTGCTTCACCTCATCACCCACAGCAGAATGCACCAACACTGTGTCCATACGGTCTCATGCTGCCGCCCAGTTCCCTTCATGTATTCCTCGTACGGGGGTCTTGCCATTCGGCAGTGCTAGGGGTGTCATACTTGAGGGAGAAAGAGCAGATGAGGAGACAGGTATCATCATGAAAGGAGACAGTGTCGTAGGAGTGAAAGGGGGTGAAGCAGTGGATACAGAGTCAGTAGACGGAACAGGAGAGCTAACGGCTCCCACCCGTCCCTAGCGTGAGCAGGGAAGGAGCAGGCGGGGCTGGGGCCGAAGCAGTTTGACTAGAGGCCGGAATACTAGGAAGCGCAGCACCAGAGGCCGGGGACTGAGATGTGGGAACCCTTGGGTATATCTGCTCAGGTCAAAGAACAAGGGGACACTGTTCCTAGGGAGGTGTGCAGAGTGTCACTCGCTCCCTTAAGAGAAGGTGAAAAAAGAGAAGTGAGGACCCTAGGCCTAGGACTCACTGGTGACAGGGAAGAACAAGTCTTATTCCTCGTTGCCCTCACATACCCCGAAGGATGTCATGCTTCATCATCGGGCAGTTGCTCCTTGTTGGGCCGGCGCTGCAATGCCCCACGGGTCCCCCGAAGGGTCACTTTGTCGGAGATCTTCTGTGAACTGCCGTATGGTGCATGCAGGTGTGCAGTGGGAGTCCTAAGTGAGTAGTGAAAAAGTGCATGCAGTGATTTAAAATTGACTAAGGGTTACCAAGAGAATACGTTTTAATAAGGTGGTACCCTTGCCAAAGTAAAAAACCTATAGGTTAAGTGTTACCCCACAAGGCGTAATGTGCCTGGGTAACTCAAACGGTCGACATGTTTCACGCCTCTAAGGTCCCGTAGGATCCGCGGCGCTTCTTCAGGACCAAGTGAACGTTGTGTGGTGTCTTGTGCACGTGTTAAGAAGTAATACATAGAAAAAGACAAATAAATGCAGAGGGTCAGTCACCCTCTGTGAGATCAGTGCAGGGCCAAACCTGTGCTTCCTGCAGGTGGGCTACAACTAAATAGTTGAGACTGCTTCCTGATCGTTGCCTAGGGAAAGAGAGAGTAAACAATAAAAGGAGACATATATCAGGCAAATAAATGAGGCTTAATGGCATGCCAATGATATACGTCGTTCAGAAATGCAGAGTGCATTCAGTAAAGACATGTGTGACAGGTATGGTAGGTGGTGCCCATTAGCCGTTCGTCCCGGTGCGCCACTCAACAGGAGCGGTAGGTGGGTGAGACGCACAGCACAGCCACACATGCGGCTAGCAAGGCGCAATAGACCGCCGCCCCCTCCCTGAGTAAAACACATCCAGGTCGGTGCCTTGTATCAAGAGGCCCCACGTTAGTGCCAAGAGCCGCGCTGGTCATGTTGAGCGCCTGACACACGACGGTATAAACACCAGATACGCTGCGAGGAAGATCTGCGTATGGTGTAAAATGCACACGTGCGTGGTGCAGGTATGCCCAGTTACAAATGGTTGCACTGAACATGAGAGGATATATCTAAGATCATTAGGAAATTGCTCTGTCACATTTGCTGTGGGACCCTTACCTAAAAAATGCCGGAGGAATACTCCATGGGCTATGAACGTGGGGTGCCCGCACCTTACCGGGCTAAGGGGAGAAAGACATAAAGCAAAAAGGACATCATTATTGGACCCGACACACAACCCGTTATGCAGTCACTTACTGTGAAGGGTCCTGGGGCCAGGTCACAGAGATTCTACTTACACAATAACTCGGGTGCCGGCTTGTCAACACCTACCCCATCCTCACGTCTGCCCGGAACTGAGAAGGGCAGGCGAGGACCCTCCAATTATAGTTGCAGTGATTGGAGAGCGGGCGGTCCCTGCATCCGGTATGCATAGTCATGCCGGATTGACAAGCGCATGCGTGCGGTCAAATGTAGGTAGTGCGCATGCGTATTGGGAAGCCGGTAGAAAGTATGGCACTGCGCATGCGTCAGAGTTAGTGTCACAGAGTTTTGATCATGCTGAGAATGGGGATATGTCATTAGTGCAGTGTTAATTGGATTCGGCAAAGAGTGTGGGCCCATCCATCTGTTGGTGTGCACTAAGACAGCAGTAATGATGGACATGTTCACGATGTGTTGCCCCGTCACCCTCATATGGAGGAGGGCCAGTTTCTGCACGGAGGAACAAATGTTAGTGTTGATGTTGCGCTAACACACATGTGTCACCCTGATGGAGGTGGGCATGGAAGGGGGCGGTTATGCTTACGGTGAGTACCCAGGGGTGTTGTGATTCACCCACATGGAAAGAAAAGATCTCTCTGTTCAGTCAACTATTGTAAGCTTCTATCCGCATAGTGGTCTACCCCGACAAAGTGATATCATAATGTTCAGGAGAGTGGGGAGTACTGTTTCAAGAGAGTGGGCGGTGCTGTTTCAAAAGAAAAGTGAAATCATGCCCCAAACTCAATTATTAGCCACCTCCTAAAAGAGGATACGGTTCTTCGGGTACATGTATATTCCCGAGCGTGTCGCATGGGGGGACACAGGGCGAAAGGAAAGAGGGAGGCCTGAGGGGATAAAGATCAGAGCTCGGTCCATGGTATCTCGTCGTTCAGACCATGAGAGTCGGTATGGAGACGGTGGACCCAACGTTGCTCACGGCGTAGTAAAGAGGCACTGCTCCAACTCTGATTGGCTTTTAAGATAGTCCATTGTATCTCTTCACAGGAATGTCCCTTCTCATTGAAGTGGTTGGTCATTCTGGTTGCTGACCGGCCGCGTCTGATTGTACTTTTGTGCTCACTAATCCTTGTCTTCACAGGGCGAGCCGTCATACCCACATATCTTAGTGGGCAGGGGCAAGTCAGTAGTTATACACAGTTAGTGGTGCTACAGTTCGTGTGTTTGCGCTGCTCCCATTTGACGTCATCCAGAAGAAGAGTATTTGTGTGTCTAGTTTGGGGGCAGGCCACGCAATTTCCACAGGGGTTATAGCCGACCACAGGAGGCAGGTTCCATAGAGTGGTCTCCTGGGTCTGCTTCTTTTTTCGTGGTCGTGTGTTGACCAGTTGGTCACGGAGATTCGTGGTGCGTTTAAACGCAAACCGTGGTAGTTCAATCTGTAGGGAGTCGGTGTTCAGGATCCTCCAGTTATGCCTGATGATGTTCTTAAGTTGGTTTGACAAAGGGGTGAAAGTTGTGACACATGTGATCACGTTGCTGGTCTGCGGTACTCTTCTCTCCAGGAGTCCCTGGCGATTGTTGTTCCTTGCACGCTTCTTCGCCTTCCGTATGATCTCCCCGGGATAGTCTCTGTCCTGCAGATTGTTGGTAAGACGGTTGGCTTGGACATCGAACTCTGGGAGACTACTGCAATTCCATCGAAGCCTCAGAAATTGGCCATACGGTAGATTCTCCCGCAGGGCTTTGGGATGATGGCTTTTGAAACTGAGGAGGCTGTTACAATCAGTCGCCTTCCTGTATGTCGTCGTATGTAGGTATCCATCCTCAAGGGTGATGAGCAGGTCCAGAAAGGATATGGTCTTTTCACTGGATGTCTTAGTGAAGCGCAAGTGGGGATCAAGATTGTTGATCCATTCATGGAATCTGGTGGCGGTCTCCTCAGTACCTTTCCAGAGGATGAGAACGTCGTCAATAAATCTTTTCCAGGTAATCATGTTTTCATAGAATGGGTTGGTGTCAGAGAAGATGTTGGCAGCTTCAAAGTGCGACATATACAGTGCCGCCAGGCTCGGCGCGAAGGTACTGCCCATGCTCGTGCCCTGCACTTGGTGGTAGATGGTGATTTCATACTAGAAGAAATTATTCTTCAGTGCGATGGTGATGACATCGATGATGAAGTCGGCAGGTGTGTTGGTGGGGAGGGTTGCCTCGCGTAAACGGTTACCCACTATCTCGATGGTGGCGTCCTGAGGTATGTTGGTGTATAATGCCTCAACATCGAGTGTGAGAAGTAGACTAATCTCCTCCATGTTGTCATCATTGATGTTTTGTATCAGATTGAGGACATCTCATGGGTCCTTCAGGTATGCCGGTGTAGCTTGGACCAAAGGTCTCAGGAAATGATCACTGAATTGGCTGAGAGGTTCGAGTAGAGAGCCTATGCCGGATAAAATGGGGCGGCCTGGCGGGGGGATGATGCCTTTGTAGATCTTCGGGAGAAGATAGAAGTACCGCATCTTGGGATTCACATTCACCAGGAAAGCAGCTTCTTTAGGGGAGATCCAACCCTCATTGGCTGCCTCATTGACCATGATCCGGATCAGCGTGAGGAGTCATTCAGTGGGATCGACATCAAGTCTCTGGTAGTACTGGGTGCTGCTTAGTTGCCGGGAGCATTCATTTTCGTAATCCTTGATGTCGAGGATAACCGTGGCACCCCCTTTGTCCGCAGGCTTAATGATGATCGTATCGTCGTCACTAAGAGATCGAATAGCATCACGAAGTTTATGAGACATGTTGTTGTAGGTGGGTTTCCTCTTTAACTTGTTGGCCTCTTTTAGTACAGCTTTTTCGAACGTCAGTACCTTGCTGGGGACCACACCTGCGTTGGGGGTGAACTTGGAGGGTGGCCTAAGTCCTGAGTCTTCACAATCTGTGGTAGATGTATCATTGAAGAAAGATCTGAGTCGAATCTTCCTGAACAGTTGGTGGAGTTCCACATTCATCCGGAAGTTGTCCTCCTTCGGGGTCGGTACAAATCCTAATCCTAGCTCCAGGGCTGTAACCTCCTCAGTGTTCAGATGTCTTTTGGAGAGATTAACGATTAGGTTCTTTGGTTCGTTGTGCTTCTGGTTGTCCTCGGTTGGGCCTCCGTGTCTCGCCAGGAGCATAAGGTGGAGAAGGGCGAGAATCCAATAGCTCTTCAACGAAAACATCACCTTCCTCTCTATTGACATAACATTTATCTGTCTGCAATCGAAATTTTCTATCAGCACACTCTATGCCTTTCTCTATCTTTGCCCTTTCATAGGCCACTGCTTTCTGCGTTATTGTTTGTGTCTGTCTCTTCCGGGCCTCTTTCTCTGCTCTCATACGCCGCTGCTTTGCTTCCTTCTGCCATATTCTGAGAGAATCAAACATCGACTGCCTGCTCTTTTTGGCAAACAATTTGTCCTGCAAGAAATTCAATTTTTGCTCATCAAACGAGCCAGTAAGTGGCCACTGTAACTCACAATGTGCTAAACATAATAGGGCCAATATCGTGCTTGACGTATACATCAAAATTTGGGGTACCCTCCGGAGGCTCAGGCTGGCTCTCTTCCAATCGAGCCTCAGTAGAACAACACCGACATCCAAAACACCCCAGTTTACTTAAGCAAGGCATCTTCATATAAGACACATGCACTGTCCCTAACAGACAAGTATAACACCAGAAACAGTAATATAAAGAAAAGATAAGCAACAAAAATTATTCAGAAACCAAACCAAAGACCATTCCCTACAGACCGGAGACTGTACCAAGTTCAAGAAGACAGGCTCTTGCCCCAGACCTTTTCAAGCATTGACCAAATTACCAGTTGGCCTGGCAGATTGTTCGCGAACAGTCCCACACCTTTTCAAGCGCGGGCCAAATTTCCAGTTGGTCTGGTAAACTGCTCACAAGCACTCTGTGCCTTTTCCAAGGGTCCGCAGACCCACCAAGTTCAAGACAAGACAGCCCAAAGACCGTACCAAGACACAGCCCGTCGGCTCATGCCGCTCAAGCTAGGCAGTCCGAAGACTGTACCAAGACACAGCCCGTAGGCTTGTGCCGTTCAAGAATGGCGCCATTTTTCCAAGAATCAAATCACTCACCTGGTGCACACAGGTCGAGTCAAGTTATTCTCCACTGCCGGCTCTTCTGACCAAACGGTCAACTCCAAGGTTTCGCCTTCTCAGGACCCCAGCCAGTGACCACTAGATGAGGAAGCGCCCGATCAGACGGGCGGGGCAGCTGCGAGAACCAAGCTCGATCGTGTGGGCTACCCCGATCCGCCCGACCGACCAGACGCAACCCCGACCCTGCAACCCGATTACGGGTGAGCTGGACCACCTTGCGGGGTCCCTGTTCGGGTGCCAACTGAAGGAAGTGGCCCTTAGGGGCCACCCGGGTTACTCACAACCACCTGCTAGGCCTTCCCAAGAAATGGAAGAGTCGGTCAGACAGTAGAGAATACAAACATACCTTTATTAGTAATACTCTGCAGAGGAGTCCAATCTGACCTGCACTAAGATGTCTGCCGAGAGACTGACCCCCCAACAGTCTGCAGTGAGTAATAATTCTTCCCAAGAAGCCTCCAACCACGCCCACAGTGGAAAGTTACCGGCCTGAGCCGAACATGAACAAAGAAGGCACAGGAGGATGGGCTACCACCCGCCAGATGGGTACATGCTATCTGGGATTCGAGGTCACCGCGCTGAGTCTCAGCGTCTCCCAACGTGGGAGCAGAACTACACACTTGGATAGGTATGCGAGGGCAGAATGGCCTATTCATTAGTAAGTCGGAAAACAGCCTTGAACAGGAAAGAAAAAATAATAACTAAATACAGTATTCTGCTGAGGCAAGCAGTACGAATAATGAGGCCTAGTTCAGACACCGCCTAATAGGGATTACGAAATACAAAATGGAGTCACACTTGCTAACTAGAGCTTGCACGTTTCGGGGATAACTCAGGGGGTTGCATAACGTGAATACAAATGGCATCTATTTAGCCACACACTGCTAACCTAATGTAGCATGATACGAGTGCATAGCAGGAATGGGATTTTCAAATCTAACACTGACACTCACCACAGTTGACAATTGGCAGAGTTGGGTATCTGCATAGTATGACACATCCGTTAACACATGCCCACTCACTTGTACATGTACACGCCTCCTCTGCCCCTCCTCATTTTGTGCCAATGAATAAACGTAATTAGGCCTGGGCAGAGTTCTCAGAGTTCCGCTAAGCAGAACTCCACAAAATGACACAAAAACTCTGCCACGGTTGTGGAGTTCCGTAAGCGGCGGAGTGCGTTAGGTCGTGCTGATTTTTAGCGCCGGGTGTTTGTCCCAAGCTGGGAAATTAGCGCAAACAGCACCATGCGCAGCGCAAGAGGCTGCTGCTTCTTTCTGCTGCACAAATAGATGCTCTACTCGAGCGGCAGCTTCCTCAATGCTAACAGAAGGTTTCACAACAAGAGCGGTTGCGGCCATCTGCAACCGTACGTGTTGAGAAATCCCACCGGGAGGTGGTCTGGACTTAGATTTCCCTTGCTCGCCAACTTAACGTTGGCGAGCACAAGTGAGGAAGGAGCTGAGTTTTTCAGAACTCTGCGCAAACTCCCCAAGCGGAGCAGAATTTCAAGCCCAGGCCTAAACGTAATGCCACACAGTGATGTAACCCAGATCATACATTGACTGTCATGTGCCTACAACACCAACGATAAGTCTGACCATATCCAATGTACTGCCATGTCTGGCTGTTATTGAGGGCCATGGGTCAAGCGGTACCCCACATGGTAGCCGAGCTGGGATTGGTGACATGTATCTACCCCGGATTACAACATTATTGTGCACATCCATCTAAGTCTCCAACCATCACAGGTTTGGGCCCCTTGTGGTGGTAGACTAATGTATCATGTCCCTTGTCAGATCCCTATTTCATATCCTCCTACTGAGACTTATGTGGCATGGTGAGACAATTCTCCATCACACTTCCCCGCCACATGCTACATCTTCACCCAGGACCACATCACAGGTAGGATATTGTACCCCAGTGGCCTCTTCTCTGTCACCCCTTCCCAGCTGCAACTCAAGTGTGACACTATCAGACGCAGCAGTGTATGTTTCATATTTGGCCTACCTGGCAAGACACATATACATTTGGACCTCCTTTCCATTTAGACACAGTGGCAGTTCAACCGACTCAGCCAGCACTTACAATGCACTGCACAACCTTGAGACCACCAGGGCCAAACATCATCTTTGGTTTCAACACTCAAGGACCTATGATGTGCATCACTTGCATTAATCCTGACCCAGTAAATGTTTGTACATGGAGGGAATTCTGGTGGTCCTTACCATGGCAACAAACACCTGTGTGGTCCCACAACGCACATCAGGGCAGCTGTGTGCTATTTCTTGTAATGCCAGTTGATATACACATGGATCGCATGTTCATATGTGTTGATATTTCGCATGCCCCACAGCTGACCTCCCTCTCAGGTGGCTGTTTCTCCTCTGACAGGCACATGCCATTTGTTTCCTTTCCCGTGCATATATATATGTGTGCATGGGCCCATGTATGACACAGTGGGCTCATGGTGCACGTTGGCCTGCATTGTCACCCTCAGGTTGTATAGGGTTCAGGTGTCCATGCATGATGTGTTTGCCCCGTACATGGGGCATAGTTTACTAATTCTTCTTCTAAAGGGGCATCACTTTTTGTGACACACCAGCAAAGCAGGCTGCAAACCCATACCTATAAGGCCACTCAAAACCAATTTGCGTGGCTTTTCATGGCCTTGTAGTTATGGAGTAAGGCAAGTCAGTACGAGTTGTGGTGTTTTATACCTGCGCAGAATGCAATATGTGGCAGTATGGAATTAATAAAATGAAGACCTTTAGGTACAATACAAGTAGAAATTTTCAAATTCAACAATACACTAATTGCAAAAGTCAGTTTGTAATTTATGCTATTGTTTGTAATTGCCAAATGGTATACATTGGAAGTACCAAGAGGGTGTTTAAGTTGAAAATACAGGAGCATTGTAGAGCTGTTAGAACAGGGGATGTGAGATCTCCTCTGGCTCAGCATTAGAAGGATTGTCAATCTGAAAAACTAGACTTCAAATTTCATGCTATCCAAAAATTTACTAAGGACCTGAGAGGTGGAGATTTGGCTCTGAAATTGCGCCAAACTGAAGCAAAATGGATTAGTAGATTGAGAACTTTGGAGAGGGGCCTGAATGTGGAAAATGAGATGCACTATTTTCTGTAGGGATTTGGTTTCTCTGAATGTGCCCCTATCCTATCTACTAAGGTTTTCATGAATTGAAGAAGGCCGTGTCATTACACAGCTCGAAAGCTAGTTTTTAGATTTGGTCGGATACTATGTTTTTCTTTGTAACTTTTTTACAATACCTGACTGCAGTACGGAGGACGTTGGTGATGTTTGAGGATTTGATGCAGTAACAACATGCAAGTCTTTTCTGGATGTCTAATCAGATTGGATGGTGTGTATGATGTATTATTGTGCTAGGACCTGAATGGGCTTTTGAGACCGATTTATCTTGGAAATGATCTCTCTCCCAGGTTTTGAGAGTGGAATTTGTTGGTGTTTAGGAAATACGATATACTATGGTGTAAGTAGTTCTTATTTTGCTAGATTCCGTTTTTTCCAGTGAGATAGGATGGTGGTGATATACCGTAACCTACCGCTTTTCAATCATGCTATATGGTGGACGAACACATAGGCATCACTGATAGTGTATGTTCCTGTGTAATACCAGCCAGGGTTAGTTCCCGTACCTAGTTAGGTGGCTAAAGACCACGATCAATGGGATCCCAGCTAATGTAGTGATGATTTTTGCTGAGTAATGCTATATCATTGCACCAATAGCAATTATGGATAAATGTCATGTAAAATACGATGTCAGGATAGGAATAGTGACAAAAATGAGAGGGTATATTCCCCCACTACTATTTAATGTAGGGATGGTTTTTCCTCCCTCCTGGATTCGTTAGAGGAATGAACCAATGGACTTGTGTAGAATAGATGTTTTTTCATAGACCTAAATGGTGGGTTAATAGCAATGGACCTTTGTCTTATGTGACTGGACATTGCCATTCACCTATGGGCATATGTAATGAGCTTGTAGGAGTGGCCATAGATGTTTGACTATTGTGATTGGACTATCCCAACAACCAATGAATTCACAGGAAAGGGTTGTTCCTTTCTGGTCCGACTGTGTTTTTGGACCACATTAGTGGTAGGAGTGGCCATAGATTTTTGACTATTTTGCTTGGACTATCCTAACAACCAATGAATTCACAGGAAAAGGTTGTTCCTTTCTGGTCTGACTGTGCTTCTGAACCGTAGTAGTGGAAGGAGTGGTCAAAGAATTACACTATTGTGATTGGACTATCCTAACAACCACTGAATTTACAGGAAAGGGTTGGTACTCTCTGTTCCGACAATGTTTTTGGACTGCAATACTGGCAGGAGTGGCCATAGATTTTTGACTATTCGGATTGGACTATCCTAACAACCAATTAATTCACAGGAAAGTGCTGCTAATTTCTGGTTATAGATTTTTAACTATTGTGATTGGACTATCTTAACAACCTATGAATTCACAGGAAAGGGTTATTCCTTTCTGGTTCAACCGTGCTTTTGGACGGTAATAGTGGTAGGAGTGGTCATAGATTTTTGACTATTGTGGTTGGACTATCCTAGCATCCTATGAATTCACAGGAAAGGGTTATTCCTTTCTGGTCCAACCGAGTTTTTGGACCTAATAGTGGTAGGAGTGGTCATAGATTTTTGACTATTGTGATTGGACTATACGAACAACCAATTAATTTACAGTAAAGTGTTGTTCCTTTTGAGGTCCGACTGTGTTTGTGGGCTGCAATAGTGGTAGGAGTGGACATAGACTTTTGACTATTGTGATTGGACTGTCTTAACAACCAATGTATTTACAGGAAAGAGTTGTTCCTTTCTGGTCCGACCGTGTTTTTGGACTGCAATAGTGGTAGGATTTGTCATAGATTTTTGACTATTGTGATTAGACTATCCTAATAACCAATTAATTCACAAGAAAGGGTTGTTCCTTTTGCGGTAGGATTTTTGACTACTGTAAATGGACTATCCTAACAACCAATGAATTTATAGGAAAGAGTTGTTCCTTTCTGGTCCGACCGCATTTTTGGACTTCAATAGTGGTAGGATTGACTAGATTTTAGACTATTGTGACTGGACTATCCTAACAACCAATGAATTCACAGGAAAGGGCTGTTCCTTTCTGGTCATAGATTTTTTTATTATTGTGATTGGACTTTCATAACAACCAACGAATTCACAGGAAAGGGCTGTTCCTGTCTGGTCATAGATTTCTTGACTATTGTGATTGGACTTTCATAACAACCAATGAATTCACATGAAAGGGTTGTTCCTTTCTGGTCCGACTGTTTTTGGACCATAAAGTTGCTGATGCGGACTGATTGGAAATTTTAACTGAATTGGATGGTGATTGGTGTAAAATTTCTATAAAGAATCAGTGTTGTCTACAAGGATTCAGAAGAAGGTCAGTGGCATGTCGTATTATCTGGTCTGAGCTTACAGGTCAGTGGCGAATAGAGTGAACTATATTTTGCTTGCTTTGTGGCTTGGGCGATTTATACCAATTTATTGGCTAGTAGTTGGATCTGTTTGTAGTATTTTGATAGTATGTGCCTGGGGTTGCCTCTTTTTGATACTTATAGGTCAAGATTAGTGATTTTGGAGAGGATTAATACATACATAGGGGAGGTCCTTTGCTTGTATGACTATAGTGGATAATTCTAGGGTGTCATAGCATATTATGATTTTCTAAGGGTCTTTATGATAGATCTCAAGTTGAGATTTGGAGTAATGAAACTTTTTTAGAGGGTAAAAATCTCTTACCTGATTCTTATTTTTCAGAACCGAATGGGGTGTTCTTTATTGTGTTTGTGAACAATGTACAGACTAAGGGAAACATATTTTTCATTATTGAGACACTGCTGTGATGGTTAAATGAAATGTTATTATTCCTGTAATAAATGAGAGAAGTTTAATTGTTATTCTTTGTTGCCTGTAGTATAAAAATCGTTAGATTTATTTATTCATTGCTTTTTAACAGAATATTTACCTGATGAGTTTTTTCCCTTTTCTAAACTGGTCTTCTAAGGTCTGGTGAAGTTTCTTTAGCCTGTCAGTGTAGCTGGATCTTTATTTTGATCATTTTCTGTTTTATTGTATAAGAAAATAATTTGGTGAAATTAATGTATTTTTGTGTTGGTATCGTATTCTATGTAAAGTTGGAAGCTGAATTTCCACTGGTTGTGTTGAATGGGATTTTTCTATTTCTTTTCTGCTTTTAATGTCAGTGGAAAAGAAAATGAGGTAAGTATTTGGTATAGTTACATTAGTAATTTTGCACCCCAGTCACTGTCCAGCACCTTCCCTGAGGTAAGAACCTGGCGGTGTTAGAATAGTAATTTTGCCCCCCAATCACTGTCCAGCACCTCCCCTGAGGTAAGTACCCAGCAGAGTCAGAATAGCAATTTTGCCTCTAGTCACTGTCCAGCACATTCCCTGAGGTAGGTACTTGGTGGAGTTAAAATAATATTTTTGCCCCCCAGTCACTGCCCAGCTCCTTCCCTGTCGTAAGTACCTGGTGAAGTAAGTATAGTTATTTTGCCCCCCAGACACTGTCCAGCACATCCCTGAGGTAACTACGTGGCAGAGTTAGAATAGTAATTTTGTCCCCAAATCACTGTCCAGCACCTTCCCTGAGGAAAGTATCCAGTGGAGTCAGGATAGTAATTTTGCACCATGTCACTGTCCAGCAGCTTCCATGAGGTAAGTACCTGGCGGTGTTAGAATAATAATTTTGCCCCCCAATCACTGTCCAGCACCTTCCCTGAGGTAGTAACCAGTAGAGTTAGGACAGAAACTTTGCACTGAGTCACTGTCCAGCACCTTCCCTGAGGTAAGTACACAACAGTGTTAGAATATTAATTTTGCCCCCAGTCACTGTCCAGCACCTTCCCTTATGTAAGTACCCAGCAGAGTCAGAATAGCAATTTTACCTCTAGTCACTGTCCAGCACATTCCCTGAGGTAAGTACTTGGTGGAGTTAAAAAAATTATTTTGCCTCCCAGTCACTGCCCAGCTCCTTCCCTGAGGTAAGTACCTGGTGGAGTAAGCATAGTTATTTTTCCCCTCAGACACTGTCCAGCACCATCCCTGAGGTAACTACATGGCAGAGTTAGAATAGTAATTTTGCCCCCAGTCACTGTCTAGCACCTTCCCTGAGGTAAATACCCAGCAGAGTAAGAGTAGTAATTTTTCCCCCAGTCGCTGTCCAGCACCTTCCATGAGGTAATTACCCGGCAGAGTTAGAATAGTAATTTTGCCCCTAGTCACTGTCCACCACCGTCCCTGAGGTAAGTATCCGGTGGTGTTGGAAAAGTAATTTGTCCAGCACCGTCCCTGAGGTAAGTACTTGGCGGAGTTAGATTAGAAATTTTGACCGCAGTGACTGTCCAGCACCTTACCTAAGGTAAGTACTCAGCGGAGTTAGAATAGTAGTTTTACCCCCAGTCACTGTCCAGCACCTTCCCTGAGGTAAGTAACCGGCGATGACAGAATTGTAATTTTGCCCCCTTGTCACTCTGCCGAATTGATCCTGAGTATGCAACACTTTTTTTAAACAAGAAACCATTTTCATGATAAGGTTACGTTTTTTTACCTTCCGGTGGTGTACAATTAGTAACTGAACTTGAAAAGTCCACTGTAGTGAATTTTCTCAAAGTCTGTCAAATTAAAAAAATTCTGAATAAATATTTGTTTGTGAGATAATGTTAATATTGTTAGAGAATGATATTGGGCAAGTTTCTACTTACGTGTCTAGCTAGATGGTAGGGTTTGGAACTGGCGGTGGCTCTGTCTTTCCTCCTCTCAATTGTGTGTGTTGTCACGATAGAAGTCAGTGTACCACAAAGCACAAAATGGAGGACAGTTGAATTTATATGTTTTTTTGGGGTATTCGATAATTCACAGTAACAAATATTTTGGAATCTATTTTTAATATGGTTGAAAATCTGACTGAATGTATATTTAGTTCATTGGGTATAAAAAGCACTTTTTGGACCTTCGCATATCATGACAGCCATTTTGGTTGGGGACAAGCTACTTACATGCTTGAAATGAAGAAAGGACTACTGTGTTCTTGTTAAAAACGTAAATGCATTTATTCTGATGTTTTTTTCTGTTTCCAATTTTTTTTAATACGTATTAAATGTAGAAAATGTGTACCAAAATATCACAGCACTGTCTTGTTTTTCTTACTGTTGCTTAATTTATTAGTGATTATTTTTTTCTACATTAAAACTACATTTCAAAAATGTATATGTATTTATTCACGTTTGGTCTATTTCAACATATTTTTTTAAATATTTACTTAAAGTAGAAAATGTGTACCAAAACGTTAATGTGCTGCCTTGTTTTTTGTAGTGTTGTATCCCTTATTCGTAATTATTTTTTTTAACTTTAAAATGAATAATTTAATACATTAATAAATTGTGTTGTAAAGGTTTGCATGGTAATGGTATGCGTGGTAATGGTACTTCCAATGTACCTCTATGTATGTGCGTGGTAGTGTCATGCGTGGTAAGACGTGCATGGTAGTGGCAGATGCGTTCTAAAGACTGCACTGTAAAGGCATGCGTGGTAATGGCATGTGTTGTTCCTTCATACATCCCCTTCTAGAATGCTCGCAGCATGTTGGTCTGTTTTTCCATCAGACTTAACTTTACTGACAGGCACCTCATCTTGTTCTGGCATGGGTAATTTATTTTGTGTGGAATATCGTGGAAGATGCAGCCTAATACAAAGGAAAGGGACTTTTTGTGAGAATCGTACACAATAGCTCCCACAAACAAGTGCATAGATCAAAATCTGCTTTTTTTGCATTGCCAGATTTATTGTGGGCTATATTATAATTTTTATCAGTTTCATATTGAAGATGCAGATTTGGCTGGAGTAACGAGGGATTCAGGCATCACTTGCTGTCATCTATATGTAGAAGAGGAGAAATGTAAGGAGATTTACTGAACATATGCAGATATACAATAAAGTATCTCACCCAGTAACCAATTCCACTAATGTCATAAAATTATCTTGAATCAGGTTACACTAATGTTGCTCATAATGTACAAATCATTACAGATCCTGGATAATTTGATTAGAGTAGAGTTCTAAATCATAAGTGTGCATTAAATCATCTTTTGATTTCCGAATATATGTTCCCTCGACTATTCATAATATTCTCACATTGGTTTGGTGCATTCAGGTACAACAATGCTATGCAAAGACACAATGACATAAAACGGTACTTCACAGCATTGTTTTTCATTTTGTTTAGAAATACGGTGTAGTGTGGAACCAAACATGTTGAATCCAAGATGTGGTGGTCTATGCATAAAAAAGGTGGCTGGGAAGTGACAGAAACCTTTGCAACTTTCCCCCCTGAAAGTAACCAAGGGCACCAAAATTGAGTAACGAGAGGAACTTAAACAAAGGGTGTGGGGAGATACATATCTTGCTACATGGTTCGAATTTGACCCAAAGTTTTCAGGATGCTTTGTTCATCCAGCCTGTCCGCAGTCAGTACTGGGCTGTCTTGCTTAAAACCTGTACTCTTGTTCAGTAGATCATTTCTAGCCTGCTTATCAAGTCTTGGTAAAGAAAGCTTTAGCTGTCTGGGAGACCTTATGTTACCAACATTTTAAAAACATACATGTAATAAGTATCACAGAAAGAGTGGGCTTTTAATGAGCCAACTTCAGCCACTGGCCTTCATGGGGTTTTCATGGTTTACGATTACTTGTATTGGCAGTTCATCATTACATTTTGTGGATAGTTACATTGTTCAATTTGTGTACCCACTGGTGATAGTGCTCATGTAGTCCTTTTGTTAGGCTGCACAAACAACAGGACCAAGTAGCTTTTAGTTTAGAGTCTTCAGGTGTTCTTTGATGTGTATGCTGTACTAAATTAATACCATAAATAACATACTAATTGCTGCTTTCTAGCTTTTTTATTTAGGCAAGAGCACCTTCTTTGCCTTAATGACAGGCTGAGGCTATTCACTAATCATCCCCACACATTCACATTATACTTTGTTTTCTTGATAACATATTGTTCGACTTACCCCTTCTTTTCACAAAGTAAAGACATGCATGCATACATAGGCTGTCTTACAGATGCACTAAAAATACTGGCATATTGTCAAAAGTAGCTCCTATGCAATATTTTGCTGTTCATGCCTTTTACATTCACCACTTACAACAACAACTTTATGTTCTAGCTCCACTTTAATTATTCCATGAATGTACAGCTTAACTATGCATTCTTAATAGAGTTGAACTGCTTTAATGGCAAGTGTGGCCTTTCCCAGTGGTAGCCAAGCACAACTGGCAGCTGGCCAGGAACGATGCCTCACTGAGCATTCCATAATTCCACGCTGGAATTCTCTGAGATCACTACATCTCCCTCAAAAACAAGTTCCACAAATCAAATATACAAAGCATTTCATAGTGATACAACTGAACAAAAGGGATATACAATTCAATTCAATTTAATTCAATTCATGAAATCTTTATTTGGCCACATGAGGCCATAAAAGAGAAAACATACATTAAAAGAGAAAATAAAGGCTACAATATTGAATAAAACCAAGGGGCCTATTACCAACAGCGTGCGTTAATTAACGCAAACCCCAGTTAGCGTCGTTTTTTTTATCGCTGGATTCGTTTGCGGAGATAACGCGTTATTAGCAACGTTTTATCTCCAATGCGAAACAAATCCAGCGATGGCGGCGATTCCCAGCATTAGCACGAGAATTCCTTGCGATAAATTCCTATCGCTAAGGAAAAACTCGCTAATAGGCAGGTGGGGACTTAACCGTAGAATCCACCTCCCATAGACTATAATGGCTAAGTCAGGTTTCTAGCAGGTGTTAAAATCCAGCGCTAATCGGGGTTAACGCACATTTTTTTATCGCTTCGCGGGCCTTGCTAATAGTGTGAAGTTGTGTTTGCGACTGTCTGCGTGTATTTTTAGTGAGGAACGCCCACTTTGCATGTCATTAGCGATAAATATCGCTGACATGCAAAGCGGTAAAAACGGGCGCTAATGCCCGAAAACTGTCGCTAACTGCTGTTAGAGACAGTTTGCTGATAGAGGCGATAAAAATATCGCCGCTTTAGCGGCAAAAAGTGCCGCTAAAGCGGCGATAGTGCCCTTGCTAATATGCCCCCAAGTTGTACAGCCAGTTGTTAATGCAGCACTCCAAATAATAAAAACACAGGGGCAGATTTACAAGACCCTTGCGCCACTTTTGCGTCATTTTTAACACGTGAAAAGTGACGTACGGGTGGCGCAAGGGGCTTGTAAATAAGACTCACATAGAATAGCGGATATCCTACTGATTGTACCATAAACTTCACGATGTCCGTTAATCAAAACATTTAAAATAGCAACCTTTAAATTCATGCAATCGGATCAAAGAAGATAAAATCAGTTTTGGCAAATTGGTTGAAGAAACAGCAAATATAACCTAATAACATACAAGGGAAAAGCCAATGAAATAAATTGCCAACAGTGGTTGGTTTCTAACTTTAGGCAGCAGACGAGGGGAGCCTCCCCGAAGCCTAGCCTAACATTGATTTTCTACATCTCGCAGCGACTTTAAGGAAGGAACCTACTCTAAAACGTGTATCGTGGCTGTTCAGCAGTTACAGATGGAATAATTCTTCTCTGCATTTACAATGACCCAGGTTATTTAATAATGGTTTAAGATGTTGTTTGCACAGAAAATGAAAAAAATTACAAACAAAATAAAGTGCAACAACGTTTGATCTGCAGTGCCATCACAGGGGCAGGGCAGAACTGTTCCCCACCATGGGTCTAGAATCGTCCGAAAAGCACAGAAGCTGCCTGTTCTAAAACAGAAGAGAAGAGACCTCTCCCAATGCATAAGGTCTAAGGACAGATATGGAACAGGTTCAACAGAGGCGAAGGACCTCCCGAAGGTCTGTATAGAGTGTTTTGGCAATTCAATGTTCAGCCTTCTAGTCATGCAATAATCTAGAAAGTGGGGCTTAGCCCTTTGTTTATCCTCTTTTTTCATATACTGAGGGGGCAAGAACAAGGTGGATAAACCTAGAGCATGGAAATTTTTTGAGACATAATCTAGCCAAGGGATTGTACACTCCTTATCCAAACTGAGGCAATCCAAGATGATGACTCTATATAAAAATGCCTCTGGGTTGGTCCACACACTAGCCCACAGCAACAAAGTGGCCAGATTGACCTTATTAGTTATATATTGGAAGTGTAGCTCAGAGTGTATATTAAAGCTAGAACTGAAAGGAGGCAAAAACATCACCCTCCAGGAGATACGATTTACCTCGACTTGAAGAGGGGAGGCATTGTGAGAGCCCCAAACCCTGGCCCCATAGGTAGCAGCGGGAATGCACTGGGCATTTTAGACATTTAGGAGAGGGCAGATAGCCCCTTTCCCCGCAACTATAGGGAGGTTAAGCACTGCACTGCGCCGGCAGCTCTGCTAAGCTTCAGTTGCGAACTAATTAGTTGTGGCTGCCAAGAGCCCTTGGAATTAAAAATGACACCCAGATAACTAAAGTCGTTCACACTGCTGAGCAACTGGCCCATGATGGAAAGCCAAGAGATATTGTTTTTTGCCAGGTCCACATACCATAATGTTGGACTTTCCAAAATTAGTATACAATTCGAGTAAATTAAACTTTAACAACTAAGTATACACAAGATGAGCCAAAGGAAAAACATGCAGGACACCTGCGTGATAGCAACAATCATACAACGCAACAATATATGCACTAGGAAATCAGAAAACTACACTCCGTCTCTAAATCTTCTGGGGAGTTTTATAACCAGGCACTATATCTTACCACCTGTTCACCCCCTAGCTTCACCTCTGTGCTTTATATAGCATGAACCAGACCTGAAAGTATCAGAGTGCTTTACATGAGCACCAGTTGCGTTACAGACAGACACATTAATTTTTGTCAGGCAGGGGGAGATTAAGTGATTTGCCCAGAATCACGGGATGTTGAGCGTCCCTGCCGAGACTCCAACCCAGTTCCCCAGCTCTGAGGTCGACCGCTCAAGCCATTAGGCCACATCCTCTCCTTATCAGTGCTCCAAGAGCTCCAGAGCTCCAAGAGCTATTAAAAATACTGCACAACTGCTGAGAAGTTCTGGCACTTTCCCTTTCAAATTACAGAAGTGCAGGTACTCTTTCAGTATGAGCATTGAACCCCTGCTGAGAAGTGCTGGTCAGGGCCGGCGCTAGGCGTGGGCAGCTGCCCAGGGCCCCGTGCCCAGCCGACCAACATCGGGCCCGCACCTCTAAGGCCCCCTGCCTTTGGCCTCACAACTGAGGTGTAGCGCTGCGAGGCCCTAGGCCTCGCAATCATGTTTAGCTCTGGCAGTAATAAGCGAAGTGGGCCACTTCCCCGGGATTCGCCACACTGCCATGACTACGAGGAACAGGAAAGGGGCGCCTCATCCCACGGGTCTCGCAGGGCTACACCATAAGTGTGAGGCTCGGGGAACAAAGGGCCTCTCCCAGGCTAATCATGGTCTTGCGCTGCCCACAAAAAAGACACCGCAGGACACCCACTGTCCCGCACATTTAAACCATTCAAACGACAAGCAACTCTCTTTCAGCCCCTGATGAGGTGTGAAAGAGATGCTTGTGGACGGCAGACAGGAGGCTCTGCAGCACAGAGGGGTCCTGCATAATCAGCTTCAGTAGAGTATTCAGCTACTGGGATGCGAACAGTCTTAAATGAATGAATGAAACCTATACTCAGGACCTGTACTGAGGGAATGCCCTATAAGGTTATTTCGAAGTGCTGTCACAATGTTAAATCACTGAACGAGGCACAGGGACATTATTATTTGTCCAGGAACAACGGTTGATTAAATTAGTAATGAGCCAAGACTGCAACACACTTCTGCTTGGTGCATAGGCTATACACAGGGTCACTGTAATTATGCAGCGGAGGATGGCCAAATTATGAGGTAGCGTCCACTAAATTATGCAGTAAACCCCCCCAAATGATGCGGTGTAATGCAGTACATTTTGTGATAGTATTACTTCATTATTTTCTCATATTACACTTGTTAACAATGTTGGTGAATAGGTTGCTCCACATTAGTATCGGTTTAACACCCAAACATAGTAATAAGAAACCAATAGGTGACCAGTCAACCTATGAAATGGGCTTTTCACTGCATGGCAACACGTGTTGCTGCACTTTTAGGAACTTTTGAACTATCTGAGCTAGAAACATTTTTTAGGTTTAAAATCTGTAGATTATGTAGCAAATGCTAGATTATGTGGCAAATGCGGCAAATCCATAATTATGGGAAAAACAACATGGCTGCACAAATGTACAATTTCAGTGGCCCAGGCTATACATTTACCACTGTATTGCATTTAGGTGAATACACTGTGACTGGGCACTTCTCCTCTCCCAGGTAATATTTAGTTCATTTTTTAATCGTACACTTTCTAGCAGTTTTTAAATGGAATCAAAACTCTCCCAATCTTGCAAAAAAATAATATTCAGAAAAGTGATTGATCAAAAGCACACAATTTGTCCAAGTGGGAGGCCAAGATTTAAAAAAAGTGTCTCCTTGTTCCACATTTCCAGTTAGTCCACTAAACCACAACTGCAAAGTCAGTGATTTCTACAGCAAGGACAAGGGAGCGCCCTCCCCAGGGAATTGTTATTCTAGTCATAGTGTTTATTTCCATCATATTTGGTTGAAATTAAGAAGCTGACCTTAGATGTCAAATATCCTAGGCCCCTGGTTAAAACATACCCACTGGACAAGGTTGTGTGGCAGTGTTTATTTACTGGATAGTGTGCCTGCTAGAAACTGATATTTACTACTGTTGTTTAAAAGCTTAAATTCCATTTGAATACCAGAGTTCATTTTCTAAACTTGTCGCTCAAAATTTACATAGTGAGTAGTAAAGGCTTACTCCAGGACGTAGTAATAGGATCAGAACTCAAATATAGTATGAATACCAATCACAATCAATAAACTTGGTCTCCAGATGAATTATTTTAAGATGGTCTGCGTCAGAGGCGGAGGTTTAAAATGAAGTTCCAAAAATCTTCTAAGTGACTCGCAGTTCCTCCGCTCCACAAGAAACTTCTTCTGATGTCTCTGCAAACACAGTGTGTCTCCAAAGGTACAAAGTGTCATGTGAAATGAAAATGGGAAATTGGCCACCTTACTATGGCCTCGCAGTGCTAGACCATGCCGGTGAGCTCCAGGGGAAGGAGCTCCCTCTCCTGGGACTCACAGTGATGATGGGTCATATCTGCGTGGCCTATGAACGGAGACTTTTCTCCTCTGAGCCTTGCAGCACTAGACCACGGATGGGAGGCCCAAGTCAGTGGAGCCTCCTCTCATGGGCCTTGCCACACCAGCCAATATATGTGAGGACCAGGGAATGGGACTACCCTTCGCAGGGCCTAGCAGTGCTGGGAACACAGTGGAATGGGACCACAACCCCTAGGCTTCACAGTACTAGACCAAAGATGTGAGGCCCAGGGAAAAGCTCCTACCCACTCCCCTGGCCCTCTTAGCTCTGGATCATGAGCGGAATGTCCTTTGGAGGAAACCCCCATTAACTGGGCTTGCAGCACCAGACCATTGTTGCAAGACTCAGGGAAGAGGGCTTCATTACGTTGGGCTCCGCTTTCCTGGGCCTCTCAGCCATGGTTGGATGCACAGGGAAGGGGGTGCCCGCACATGAGCTTTGAGGCTCTGCTCCATGGCTATGAGACAATGGGGGGCTCTCTCATGGGTGCAGCTATCAATAGTACAGCAGATGATGTGGCACCAGGGTTCATGGATGGCAAGGAGCAGGTGCACCAAAACTATTGCTGTGTTTTAATGCCCTACCAAAGAGGATGATGGACGGAGCGTTAGAGCAAATCAAACACTCACCCCCAGTCAACTGATCTGGGTTTAATTCATCATCATTCTTTAGCTCACTCCACCACCCCAGTTCAGACATGGCCATATGCAAATCAGTCTGACCCTGTGCCTCATGGGAACAGTGCAGCCCGAACTGCCAAGCCATGTCTTCCCTGGACCGGAAACAAGCATCCTGGGACCGGTTTCGGGTTCAAAACCCTCATCAGCCAGGCTATCTTGAATCCAGTGGCAAAGTGAGCAAGGGACCCACGTCTGGGCATACCCTGCCAACTTAGGGCGAACAAAGCAATACCAAAGAGGATGATGGACGGAGCGTTAGAGCAAATCAAACACTCACCCCCAGTCAACTGATCTGGGTTTAATCCATCATCATTCTTTAGCTCACTCCACCACCCCAGTTCAGACATGGCCATATGCAAATCAGTCTGACCCTGTGCCTCATGGGAACAGTGCAGCCCGAACTGCCAAGCCATGTCTTCCCTGGACCGGAAACAAGCATCCTGGGACCGGTTTCAGGGTTCAAACCCTCATCAGCCAGGCTATCTTGAATCCAGTGGCAAAGTGAGCAAGGGACCCACGTCTGGGCATACCCTGCCAACTTAGGGCGAACAAAGCAATACCAAAGAGGATGATGGACGGAGCGTTAGAGCAAATCAAACACTCACCCCCAGTCAACTGATCTGGGTTTAATTCATCATCATTCTTTAGCTCACTCCACCACCCCAGTTCAGACATGGCCATATGCAAATCAGTCTGACCCTGTGCCTCATGGGAACAGTGCAGCCCGAACTGCCAAGCCATGTCTTCCCTGGACCGGAAACAAGCATCCTGGGACCGGTTTCGGGTTCACAACCCTCATCAGCCAGGCTATCTTGAATCCAGTGGCAAAGTGAGCAAGGGACCCACGTCTGGGCATACCCTGCCAACTTAGGGCGAACAAAGCAATACCAAAGAGGATGATGGACGGAGCGTTAGAGCAAATCAAACACTCACCCCCAGTCAACTGATCTGGGTTTAATCCATCATCATTCTTTAGCTCACTCCACCACCCCAGTTCAGACATGGCCATATGCAAATCAGTCTGACCCTGTGCCTCATGGGAACAGTGCAGCCCGAACTGCCAAGCCATGTCTTCCCTGGACCGGAAACAAGCATCCTGGGACCGGTTTCGGGTTTCAAACCCTCATCAGCCAGGCTATCTTGAATCCAGTGGCAAAGTGAGCAAGGGACCCACGTCTGGGCATACCCTGCCAACTTAGGGCGAACAAAGCAATACCAAAGAGGATGATGGACGGAGCGTTAGAGCAAATCAAACACTCACCCCAGTCAACTGATCTGGGTTTAATTCATCATCATTCTTTAGCTCACTCCACCACCCCAGTTCAGACATGGCCATATGCAAATCAGTCTGACCCTGTGCCTCATGGGAACAGTGCAGCCCGAACTGCCAAGCCATGTCTTCCCTGGACCGGAAACAAGCATCCTGGGACCGGTTTCTGGCGTTCAAAACCCTCATCAGCCAGGCTATGCTTGAATCCAGTGGCAAAGTGAGCAAGGGACCCACGTCTGGGCATACCCTGCCAACTTAGGGCGAACAAAGCAATACCAAAGAGGATGATGGACGGAGCGTTAGAGCAAATCAAACACTCACCCCCAGTCAACTGATCTGGGTTTAATTCATCATCATTCTTTAGCTCACTCCACCACCCCAGTTCAGACATGGCCATATGCAAATCAGTCTGACCCTGTGCCTCATGGGAACAGTGCAGCCCGAACTGCCAAGCCATGTCTTCCCTGGACCGGAAACAAGCATCCTGGGACCGGTTTCGGGTTCCAAACCCTCATCAGCCAGGCTATCTTGAATCCAGTGGCAAAGTGAGCAAGGGACCCACGTCTGGGCATACCCTGCCAACTTAGGGCTGAACAAAGCAATACCAAAGGGGATGATGGACGGAGCGTTAGAGCAAATCAAACACTCACCCCCAGTCAACTGATCTGGGTTTAATTCATCATCATTCTTTAGCTCACTCCACCACCCCAGTTCAGACATGGCCATATGCAAATCAGTCTGACCCTGTGCCTCATGGGAACAGTGCAGCCCGAACTGCCAAGCCATGTCTTCCCTGGACCGGAAACAAGCATCCTGGGACCGGTTTCGGGTTCAAAACCCTCATCAGCCAGGCTATCTTGAATCCAGTGGCAAAGTGAGCAAGGGACCCACGTCTGGGCATACCCTGCCAACTTAGGGCGAACAAAGCAATACCAAAGAGGATGATGGACGGAGCGTTAGAGCAAATCAAACACTCACCCCCAGTCAACTGATCTGGGTTTAATCCATCATCATTCTTTAGCTCACTCCACCACCCCAGTTCAGACATGGCCATATGCAAATCAGTCTGACCCTGTGCCTCATGGGAACAGTGCAGCCCGAACTGCCAAGCCATGTCTTCCCTGGACCGGAAACAAGCATCCTGGGACCGGTTTCGGGTTCAAAACCCTCATCAGCCAGGCTATCTTGAATCCAGTGGCAAAGTGAGCAAGGGACCCACGTCTGGGCATACCCTGCCAACTTAGGGCGAACAAAGCAATACCAAAGAGGATGATGGACGGAGCGTTAGAGCAAATCAAACACTCACCCCCAGTCAACTGATCTGGGTTTAATTCATCATCATTCTTTAGCTCACTCCACCACCCCAGTTCAGACATGGCCATATGCAAATCAGTCTGACCCTGTGCCTCATGGGAACAGTGCAGCCCGAACTGCCAAGCCATGTCTTCCCTGGACCGGAAACAAGCATCCTGGGACCGGTTTCGGGTTCAAAACCCTCATCAGCCAGGCTATCTTGAATCCAGTGGCAAAGTGAGCAAGGGACCCACGTCTGGGCATACCCTGCCAACTTAGGGCGAACAAAGCAATACCAAAGAGGATGATGGACGGAGCGTTAGAGCAAATCAAACACTCACCCCCAGTCAACTGATCTGGGTTTAATTCATCATCATTCTTTAGCTCACTCCACCACCCCAGTTCAGACATGGCCATATGCAAATCAGTCTGACCCTGTGCCTCATGGGAACAGTGCAGCCCGAACTGCCAAGCCATGTCTTCCCTGGACCGGAAACAAGCATCCTGGGACCGGTTTCTGGGTTCAAAACCCTCATCAGCCAGGCTATCTTGAATCCAGTGGCAAAGTGAGCAAGGGACCCACGTCTGGGCATACCCTGCCAACTTAGGGCGAACAAAGCAATACCAAAGAGGATGATGGACGGAGCGTTAGAGCAAATCAAACACTCACCCCCAGTCAACTGATCTGGGTTTAATTCATCATCATTCTTTAGCTCACTCCACCACCCCAGTTCAGACATGGCCATATGCAAATCAGTCTGACCCTGTGCCTCATGGGAACAGTGCAGCCCGAACTGCCAAGCCATGTCTTCCCTGGACCCGGAAACAAGCATCCTGGGACCGGTTTCGGGTTCAAAACCCTCATCAGCCAGGCTATCTTGAATCCAGTGGCAAAGTGAGCAAGGGACCCACGTCTGGGCATACCCTGCCAACTTAGGGCGAACAAAGCAATACCAAAGAGGATGATGGACGGAGCGTTAGAGCAAATCAAACACTCACCCCCAGTCAACTGATCTGGGTTTAATTCATCATCATTCTTTAGCTCACTCCACCACCCCAGTTCAGACATGGCCATATGCAAATCAGTCTGACCCTGTGCCTCATGGGAACAGTGCAGCCCGAACTGCCAAGCCATGTCTTCCCTGGACCGGAAACAAGCATCCTGGGACCGGTTTCGGGTTCAAAACCCTCATCAGCCAGGCTATCTTGAATCCATTGGCAAAGTGAGCAAGGGACCCACGTCTGGGCATACCCTGCCAACTTAGGGCGAACAAAGCAATACCAAAGAGGATGATGGACGGAGCGTTAGAGCAAATCAAACACTCACCCCCAGTCAACTGATCTGGGTTTAATCCATCATCATTCTTTAGCTCACTCCACCACCCCAGTTCAGACATGGCCATATGCAAATCAGTCTGACCCTGTGCCTCATGGGAACAGTGCAGCCCGAACTGCCAAGCCATGTCTTCCCTGGACCGGAAACAAGCATCCTGGGACCGGTTTCTGGGTTCAAAACCCTCATCAGCCAGGCTATCTTGAATCCAGTGGCAAAGTGAGCAAGGGACCCACGTCTGGGCATACCCTGCCAACTTAGGGCGAACAAAGCAATACCAAAGAGGATGATGGACGGAGCGTTAGAGCAAATCAAACACTCACCCCCAGTCAACTGATCTGGGTTTAATTCATCATCATTCTTTAGCTCACTCCACCACCCCAGTTCAGCTATCAATAGTACAGCAGATGATGTGGCACCAGGGTTCATGGATGGCAAGGAGCAGGTGCACCAAAACTATTGCTGTGTTTTAATGCCCAGCATCATTTACTTGCATCAGAGCTCATACTGTGCCAGTGGTCCCTTCTCCCATGCACCTCAGAGCCATGACACGGAGCTGCGAGGAAAAAGAAAAGCCTATCCTCTCCTAGGCTTTATAGCTGTGGTCCAGTTCAGAGACCCTAGAAAAGGAGCCTTCTGCCCTAGGCCTCCCAGCGCTGGACCATGGCTCTGAGGGTCGTAGCTATGGGTAGCATAGCAAGTGCGTCACTGTTGCCTTGGGGAATTTGGGGCCAGTGCACCCAAATTATGACTGCATTTTACTGTCTATTCAGTGGCCTAAGGGAATGGGGAGGAGCAATTTACCTTGTGCGCACCAGGGCTCAATGCACCACTAATGCAGCATAGGTTCCCCTACCCTCTCAACCATGTTCCTCCGCTGCAAGGCCTCGCATCACAGGACCATGACAGTGGAGTTGCAGGGGAGTAGCTAATAATATTGCAGCAGGTTCAGTGAAAGTGGAACTCTGGGGAGCCAGGTCCCAGATATATTTAAATTATGGCTGCCTTTAACAGAACTACGGCTGTGAGGCCCATGGGATGTGGCCCCTTCCAAGGGTCTTAGATATCAGAAGTACAGCAAGTACAATGGCACTGGAGCCCGGGTGTTCTGATCCATATTTACCAAAATTACGGATGTATTGTTCATCCATCTTGTGGATCAGGCGGGTGAGGGGGAGTGGTCCATTTCTCTTGCCTTAACCATGACCCATGGCACCATTGCTACACCACTAGTCCGCTCACCTAGGCCTCACAGCGAGTCAGGAGAGGCCTTCACTCCCCTGGACAGGACAGCCATGGTCCAGTCTAGTGTGGCCCTCCAAAGTATGACGGCAGTATTCTTGATTGCTCTGCTCTTCCCTTTATGTTTGCACAGCATACTGTAGTGAGCTCCTGTAGGATGTTAAACATCTAACCTTTCTTGCTTGCCAAGGAACTGATTCAGACAAGCAGTCTAAGCAATATGGGTTATAAAGCAAATAGTTTAGCTGTGAAGCCTGGAGCAGCCCAGCCCAGTGACATGTCTTAGCACTGGCTCTTCTGTACAGATGTGCAGAGGGGCAGCATTTACTAACATGGTAAATGGGATGGAAAACTTGTACCAAAGGAAGCGAACTACACAGGCTACTTTATTAAAATGTTTACCTTTAGAGTTTCTAAAATGGAAGAATGTAAACAGAGAGAATGAATCACCACAGAAAATGCAACACACCCTAAAATCTTTAAGATAATGGCCAGTCAGTCCATGAGATAATGGCAGATAAGGAGTTAAAGGTACAGGAAGAACATGATTTGCCCAAGATCAAACAATTTGGTCAAGTAGGAGAACCAATATTGCTTGTTTCAAGACACATACTTTTCCCAGTATGCTTTATATGTCAAAGAAAATAAGGGCCTGATTTAGAACAGGGTGTAATATAATGAAAACCCCAAAATGAACTCAGTGATTTTTGGTAACCTCCATATATACATCTTGTTGGTGAAACCACAAGTATGCTAAGTGTCCTGCAAAGTAATAATGGAAAGTTGACTTCAGTCCTGGGGGGATGTCTAGGGATAGGGTGGGTGGAGCATGTTCATCACTTTTAGAAGTTAGGGATTGATTCTTTTCACCGAGGGATCCCAGCCATGGTCCGATGATGTAAGGCCCAGAAAAGGAAGGGCCCTCCCCTATGCTTTTCAGTGCTGGACCATGGTGGGAAAGGCTGAGGGAAAGGTTGTCCTTTCCGTGGGCCTCACAGATATGGTCAGGCACTGCATGATTCGAGGGGGCCATTCCCTAGCGTATATAAATACTGCATGCACATATACATACCTAATGCACTAATCAGGAAACAAATTGTTAACATTTGATTGAACTTATAAGTTTTGGAGAGACCTAGGCCAAAACTTTCCATCCAGTGTGACTAATACAATGTATTTCCTGTTAACTGAAATTTAAAATATATGTGCCTATTTTATTTGTGTTAATATTTATGTTTTTGTTTTACTGATATTCGCACCAAGAAAGTTGCTTCTTGCAAAGTAGCTCAACCATAGACAATTGATGGCCCTTCCTATGATGTCAATTTCTTTGACTTCACGTTGAATGCAAATCAGGGGGGCCTCACACATTACCTTTCTGCCCGGGGCCCCAAAAGTCCTTGGACCGACACTGGTGCTGGTACTGTCCTTTTCAAATTAAAGAAGTGCAAGTCCTCAGTACCTGCCCATTTAAAGCAGAGGTTTCTGTATACTGAAACACCATTTTCCGTGATGCACGAAGTGCTGAAGGATCCGGGGAAGTGTGTAAGAAGCGGGAGGAGAGCAGAAAGGACTGGAGGCTCAAAGTTAATGAAAAGATCGCTGAGTGTTCCATCTGGTGTGGTGAATTAAGGAACCAGATAGCACTTGCATTAATAATAGTGTGAAAAATGAAATAATTTTTACGTTGAGCAATTATATTGGAATATACGTCTAATTGTCCCAAACTGTTTATGTTGTTTGTAAAATATGCCATTCAAACACATTATGCTTTCTTAATAGCCGGCAGCCTCTGCCGTAGGCCTGCAGTACATCAAGATTCAATTGCCACTGAGCCAACTAATTAACCTCTTTTATAAGGCACAATGATGCCCTTCTCCTCGGCAGTTAATTACAGTTTTCAAATCCCACAGCCCAGGGGCTTCCAATTCCAGCTGATAAGGGCGAAGGGCGGTCTCCATCCATGTACTGTAAAAATGGATATTTCATTCAGCGCACCGTGTGCTTTAATTGCAATCCATACAAGGTTAAAAAGGGTGCTGTTAAATTGAAAGATCGTGGATATAAAATGGACGATGTTACGTGGAGACGCAAAGGGCACGTTCACAGCGTGCTCCTTGAAGGTAGGGGAGGACGGGAGCGTCTGTAAATGTCAGGAGGGCCTGCATCTAACTGCTCTGCAGCACTTATCATCTGAATGCCGTGAACAATGTTGAAGCTTAATCATCCTGACAATTAATTAGCAGATTCACTTTGTTTTTTTCGAAAGCTTTTTCTATGTTTTTGAATTAATAGAATGAATAAATTTTCATTGCTGCGATTGATAAATATCATAATAATATCTTTAAAATAACATTCTAATATCTTCTATTTCTGTGTTTAATCGTACTTCTCATTGTTAGCTTTTAAACTCCCTCACGTGTGGGTTTCCTCTCGACTATTAGGCCCCATTAGGGGAAGAGGGCAAGTTATTTAATAACTATTACAGTTCAGTTCTGGTGTCACAATGCCTGCTGCCAGAACCAGAACCCTAAAACACAAAAATGAAACATTACTTTTCGTTCTTCTGCTCTATTTTTCTGGATGAAAAATGCTAAGCGTCAGAAAAAAGATATTTATGACAATATGTTTATTTTCTCCAATCTTTAGGTTATTATTAAAAAGAAACAATTGATCTTTTTATTTCTACTCATTCTGAGCTGCAGCATATTTAAAACTGACTTGTATTAAACCGATCCTAATATCTTTTTTGCAACAAATATCTAACTGCTGTTTTGGTGTTTTTTATTTTTGCACTAGAGATTTTAATGTTATTCTTCATGTTTATAAACATCCTATCTCTTTCATATGAAAGAGCACCACACTAAGGATTTAGTGGTTTGTGGTAAGGGCTATGGTGTGATCATGTATCATAAAGAAGAAAGTTCCCCTGCCGTACATTATAAGGATATTGCAAGTCATTTTGGAGTTCCAAGACCTTATAAATATCCATATTATGTAAAACAATGGGTACTTTATGCCACATATATCTTAGCCTCTCTGTTCATTATATCACCGCCTCTTTGTTTATGCTAGAGTTCATAATAGGTCAGGGTTTGGATTCTGGCTAGGCTCTGATTGCACACTTTTCTGATTATATCAGACTATGAATAAAATAAAACTGTGTTTATCTCAAATCTTTAAAGGTTCACAGGCTCTGTATATGCCAAGGCTTAGGAGTACAATAGGTCTCTACATATCCCAGCTCTTCCCCTATGCCAGAGTTCTGAATATAGCACAGTTCAGAATATATCCAGGGCCACTGGAATTATGCGATTCTGCAGCGATTTTTGTAAAATTGTGGATTTGCTGCATTTACCACATAATCCATCATCTGTCAAATAATCTGCATATTTAAAAAAAGAGTTTGTTTCAGCTCAAACGGATCAAAAGTTTCAAAACATGTGGCGACTTGGGTTCATGAGCATCACAACGATTTTCGTAAAGGTTGGCTGGTCACTTTCAGTTGCTTATTGCTGTATTTGGGTGTTAGATTGGTATTAATTAAGGTGAACTCTTTTCTCAGAAACTGTTACCACATGTAAAAATGACAAAATAATGAAGTAATACTATCACAAAATGTGCCGCATTATGCTGCATAATTTGACTTTTGTTGCCTCATAATTTAGTCAACCCTGCCACATAATTTGGTCCTCCTCTACTGCATAATTCCAGTGGCCCCCGAATATATCTAAACTCTAATTTTTCAATAGACCCCTGCCTGACATTGTCCACTTTACCAAACTGCATATTTCTTGGGCAGATCACTAGATCTCACTGTGCCACAATTTGCTTGTTTGCCATATTTGTGAGCATATATTAATTGATATATCAATAACAGGTAATTTACATTCTACAATTATGTAAATCTGGCAGTCTTATCAGAACTAAAATTTTCTACACATGCAAGTTTACCTTACACACACAAAAGCAATTTTTTCATTCCAAAGGATTTACTTGCATGAACGTTTTTGTGTGTGTATGGAATGTCCTGTGAGTTTGTTCACCCCATAAACTTACATGTTCATGGGGATTCACCTACTCCTCTCCAAACTTTTCCTACCCTGGGGAAGGTTGGAAATTACTCCTGACAAGGGCTGGGGCAATACTTTTTCGAGGCTGGGAAGCAGGTTTTTCTAAGGGGGTATATATTTACCACTGAAGAAAAAAGAAATAACAGTTTCAACAAGCAAATTTAACCTTCCTTGGCAGAAAATGCATGTATATTTGCTAGGAGTATGCTGGGAAAACTGCACCTGTTACAGGATTCCAGACATACCTCTGTAAATTCTTGTGAATTCCAGAAATTTTTAAATCTGCAACAAAACAACGTGATAGATCCGTGGGTGCACTTTTGTTTCTTTCTTGAAGAATAGGGCCATATTGGTATTACACTGCCCATATTGATTTTTCAATGATTCACCATTAAGTTATATTTATTTTAAATATTGGCATGCATCAAACGTGTCGAATTAAATGATGAGGAGAGAAATGGTATTTAATGTTGTCCTTAAAAATTCAGTACGGTTTAGTAAAATAATCTGCAACCTTCATCCTTTTTTAATGTTTATTTTACAACCAAACAAATTGCCCCATAGTTAAGCAAAACTGTTGGTAATCTTCATCTGCTTTTTTACGTTGTAAATGTTTTGGAAATACTTTGTTTGCTTTTAAAATAAAAACACAAATCTTGCTTACTTTTGAATGCATGTATTTGCATATAATAAAGGAGCATTCTGGGAGCTATATAAAAAGTCACATATTGTTAAATTTTGACGTGTGTGCATAGTTTTATTTTGAAACCACTATCTTTAACGCAAACTGAGCTTACAGCTCAATGTATCTCCTTAGAGTGCTCACCATAATAGTAAATGCTTTGTGTTAATGAACCATGTATATCAATTTGAACACCTTATGCATACAAATGCATATCTCACCTCAGCAAAAGACAATCTTCTTTCCCTCAACCCTACTGTGTCACTGTAAACTTGCAGCAAAAGGGTTGGTGTTGGAGGGGATTGAGCCTTATTATGCTGTGGATCAGATAAACAGGCATCCATCTATTCCTTGACCCAAAGGATATGGTTTTTGGTCCTAAAAAAATTCCACACTCCTGTAAGCGAAACTGAAACATGGTTTAATTAGGGACCATCTCTTATTCTTAACAAGCTCTTTCTCCAGGGCTTTAAAATGATGCATAAAAACACAAACATCAAAATAGAGAGTGGAGTAAACCAGATTCACTCTGTTGATCGCACCTGTAAGGAAAAATCTACCTTCACCTGCTCTTCATTTAAGTATGCCGTTGCAAGCGCCATTATCTACTCACCACTAACTCATTGAAATTCTCAGCTGTGCAGTTGAACCTCTTGCAATTTTAACGTTTGCTTTTCCCAGCTACTAAAACTGGTCCATTGTTCCCACACCCAGTATTTCAGAGGCAGGAACCCCAGACTAGCCATGACCCTGCATAGGAATTCGGTGCTCCCAACCTGTAATCAGGCCCTAACAATGTACACTCTTTAACTGCATTAACTGCAAGAGGGTAATATATATATATATATATATATATATATATATATATATATATATATATATATATATATATATAGACTCCACGTTTGCTTCGGTGAGCCCACCACCTCCAAACCAAAGGGCGCGTCGGCGTTTACGGACCTCCGAAACTCGGTCCGAAATATGCACCACTCTTCCAATAAAGGAAAGTCGACGCCGTGTCGTTTCGCTACAATTACTTTATTGTCAGCTGATAGTGTCAGACGCGTTTCGCCTGCCCAGCAGGCTTGCTCACCAACAATTGAATAAAGTTTTACTGCGAATTTAACTGAAAGTGCTTCCGTGTCACATGTAAACTACAAAAAATAGATAGTGAAAGCAGACTCGTAGTTTTCTTAAAATAGATACCCATATTGTTACGGACATTGTTGTAACAACGCATAAATATACGCTCAATTAAAACAATGAGGAATGCATAATAATACGATCATGCCTTAAATATTTAAAAGTGCAAGATTGGCAAATTTCAATGTATATTGATTAATCAGTTTACTGCCACAGTGGGCTAAATTACAACATAGCACTCAAACAGATCGTATTTCATTTCACATATGTATATATTACAAACATAGCGAGCCACGTGTTCATGCTGCTCAAATGTAAACATATAATGTAAAAGATCTATTCTGCTAACTGAATTAATTTGGTAGTAATGAAATTTGCCAATTTTGCACTTTTAAATATTTAAGGCATGATCGTATTATTATGCATTCATCATTGTTTTAATTGAGCGTATATTTATGCGTTGTTACAACAATGTCCGTAATAATATGGGTATCTATTTTAAGAAAACTACGAGTCTGCTTTCACTATCTATATTTTTGTAGTTTACATGTGACACGGAAGCACTTTCAGTTAAATTCGCAGTAAAACTTTATTCAATTGTTGGTGAGCAAGCCTGCTGGGCAGGCGAAACGCGTCTGACACTATCAGCTGACAATAAAGTAATTGTAGCGAAACGACACGGCGTCGACTTTCCTTTATTGGAAGAGTGGTGCATATATATATATATATATATATATATATATATATATATATATATATATATATATATATATTCACTGAAAAAACCATAGGTTTCAGGGACTTTATAGTTAGAAATTAGCATTTAAAAAACCATAGAAATTCACTGAAAAAAACACAGGTTTCAGGGACGTTATAGTTAGTTGGACATTTCACTCGTACAAAACCAGAGAAATTTGGCTGTTATAGTTAGTTGAGATAACCTATTGTGTTTTCAGTGAATTCCTATGGTTTTTTAAATGCTAATTTCTAACTATAACGTCCCTGAAACCTATGGTTTTTTCGGTGAATTTCAAAGGTTTTTTAAATGCTAATTTCAAATTGTAATGTCCAAAAAATGCTTTTTCAATATTTTTAAACTTTTATAAAAATAATGTGATGTTTTCTCCTTTCTAAAATATGCATTTACCTTTTTTTTAAAAAGTGGATTCGTGTACCGATCGTGTACCAGTCACAGTGGTTGCGCGAATCCAAGAATTTTGCCGTCATATTGGTTAAGTCGTGTACAATGCGCGTTGCGTATGGGGAGGGTGCGCGGTTCTGGACCCTGCGCAACGTCACGTACGTATTTCCGAGGGTCGCGCCGGGTGCGCGAATATATCGCAAATCTTTAAGTTTTAAAAGTATATGTATATAACTTTATTATTCATATTATACCAAGAGATTACTTAATATAACTGTAAATATCATATATTTGTAATTGTAATAAAGATATATTATTGTTAAATATATTTTTGGGGATTCGCGCCGGGTGCGCGCCGGTTGCACGCCGGGTGCGCGAATCCCATGTGACTTCAAAATATTTTTTTTATTGGTTTAGAAGCTTTCTATTCTAGAACTTGAAGGACCCCACCCATTTTTTTCATTCATCCAAGAGCATCTTTTCAAGAAACACCTCTTGTGTTTTCTGTGCCTCTTTATTTGATTTTTTTGGTGTTTTTTTCCAAGAGAGGAAATGGCATCTCAAAATCCACCACAGGATATTCCTGCAGATGAAGAGGAGCTGGAAGAACCCATTAAGAAAAGGAAAGAGAGTATTGTGTGTGCTTTCTTATCTATCCCAGCAGGAGAGAAGAAGGTGAATGCAGGCAAAGTCACCTGCACTGTGTGCGAGAAAGTTTTATCTAGTGGATCAAAAAAGAAGTTTTCTTGCGGGACTTCATCTATGCTTAAACACCTTCAGACCATGCACCCGAACTGTCTTGCGCGTGAACAACATCGGCGCCAAATGCAAGAGTCACAACAAAGGGGAGAGGAGTAGGCCTAACGGCTAGGGCGGTCGACCTCGAATCTGCGGAACTGGGTACGAGTCTCGGTACTGACGCTGAACATCCTGTAATTCTGGGCAAATCACTTAATCTCCCCGTGCCTAACAAAAATGAATTTGTCCTCATGTAATGCAACTGGTGCTATTTAAAGCGCTCTGATACCCGATTCGGGTCAAGTTCGCGCTATATAAAACTCAGTAAAAAAAAAAAAAAAAGATGATGAGGTCGCAGGATCTAGTACTTCTGCGGGATCCACTGCATGTACACAAATTGTTCCTGAGTTTGCAGGACTGGAACAGCACTGCATAAAGTGCAAGAAACTTCTTTGTGCAGGCGAGCAATCTGTTGCAGCTGTTGTTGTTGCTGCAAAGAATCATCATTGTTAGTTTATTTTTTGTTTTTGCAATGAGTTTCTAATTGCAAAATGTTTCGAAACGTTTTTTTAGATCATTTCCTTGTTTTTTTCAATCTTTTGTTTAAAAAAACACCCAAAAAATTAATAAAAGAGTTCAAAACACACAAAAAAAATTAAAATAAAAAAAGAAGAAAAAAATGGTTCTTTTTAGAACCGCCTAATTGGTTAAAAATAGACAAACTTGTATGGGTTCTATGAATGACTGCAAGGGTAATGTCTGAGTCATTGTATCAGTGAATAAGTACTGTCTGAGTGAATGAATGAGTGCAGCAGTATTGCCTGAGTCATTGGATGTGTGCATGGATAGTGTTTGAGGGAATGAATGAGTGCAGCAGTAGTGCCTGAGTGATTGCATGAGTGCATGGGTAGTGCCTGGCTTATTGCATGAGTGCAGGGGTAGTGCTTGGGTGATTGGAAGAGTGCATCGGTAGTGCCTGAGTGCATGGATAAGTACATGAGTAGTGTTTGAGGAAATGGATGAGTGCAAGAGTAGTGTCTGAGTGATTAAATGAGTGCATGGATAGAGTCTGAGTGCATAGAAGAGTGCATGGGTTTTGCTTGAGGGAATGGATGAGTACAAAAAAGATTGCCTGAGTGATTGGATGACTGCAGGCATAGTGCCTGGGTAATTGGAGGAGTGCATAGCTTGTGAATGGCTGATTGCATGACTGCAGGGGTAATGTCTGGGTGATTGGAGGAGTGCATGGGTAATGCCTGGGTGCATTGAAGTGTGCAAGGGCAGTGCCTGCGTGCATGTAGGACAGCATGGGTAGTTCCTGGGTGATTGGAGGAGTGCATGAGTAGTACCTGGGTGATTGCATGAGTGCATGGATAGTGCCTGGATGACTGGAGGAGTGCAAGGTTAGTGCCTGGGTTATTCCATGAGTGCATAGGTAGTGCCTGGGTGATTGCATGACTGCAGGGGTAGTGTCTGAGTGATTAAAGGAGTGCATGGGTAATGCCTGTCTGATTGCTTGAGTGCAGGGGTAATGTCTGGGTGTTTGAAGGAGTGCATGGGTAATGCCTGGGTGCATGGAAGAGTGCATGGGTAGTGCCTGGGTGCATGTAGGACTGCATGGGTACTTCCTGGGTGATTAGAGAAGTGCATGAGTAGTACCTGGGTGATTCCATGAGTGCAGGAGTAGTGCCTGGATGATTGGAAGACTGCATGGGTAGTGCTTGGGTGATTGCATGAGTGCTGCAGAAGTGCCTGAGTGCATGTATGAGTGCATGAGTAATGCCTGGGTGATTGCATAAGTGCAGGGGTAATGTCTGGGTGATTGGAGGAGTGCATGGGCACTGCCTGGGTGCATGTAAGAGTGCATGGGTAGTGCCTGGGTGCATGTAGGACTGCATGGGTAGTTCCTGGGTGATTGGAGGAGTGCATGAGTAGTACCTGGGTGATTGCATGAGTGCAGGAGTAGTGCCTGAATGATTGGAAGACTGTATGGGTAGTGCTTGGGTGATTGCCTGAGTGCCGCAGAATGGCCTGAGTGCATGTATGAGTGCATGGGTAATGCCTGGGTGATTGCATGAGTGGAGGGGTAATGTCTGGGTGATTGAGGCACTGCATGGGTACTGCCTGAGTGATTAAAGGAGTGCATGGGTGATGCCTGGGTGATTCCATGAATGCAAGAGTAATGTCTGGTGATTGGAGCACTGCATGGGTACTGCCTGAGTGATTGAAGGAGTGCATACATAATGCCTGGGTGATTGCATAAAGTGCATGGGTAGTGCCTGGGTGATTGGAGGAGTGCATGGGTACTGCCTGAGTCATCAAAGAAGTGCATGGGTAGTGCCTAAGTGATTGCATGAATGCACAGGTAATATCTGGGTGATTGGAGGAGTGCATGGGTACAGTCTAACTGATTGAAGCAGTGCATAGGTAATGTCTAGCTGATTGCATGAGTGCACAGATAGTGCCTGGGTGATTGAAGGAGTACATAGGTAGTGTCTGGGTGATATTATAAGTGTATGGGTACTGCCTACGTGATTGCAGAAGTGCATAGATAGTGCATGGGTGATTGGAGGAGTGTGGGAACAGTGCCTAACTGTATAGATGACTGCATGGGTAGTGTTTGAAAAAATGGATGAGTGCAGTAAAAGTCACTGTAAACATTAGTTCATATTATCATGCTTATTACATTATTTCATCTTACCTTTTTTATTAAAGAAGATACAAAACTCAGTGGAACTATTTTACAGTAGTTTTGTTGTAAACTGAATTTAAAATCTTTTCAAACTTTAGTATTATCTTCTGTAAAAAAAGAAGTAAAAGTGTAATTGCATATAATATTATAGTTTTAAGAACACAACATAATTTTAGAATTACATAACATATTCAGTTTCCCTTTTTGCTGTTCTCTGTTTCTACTGAATTTCACCATACACAGTGATTTCAATGTAGATCATCATACAACAGTGGGGGAAAAAATTCAATCAATGAGATTGTAAAAAAAAAAAACAAATCTGCGTTCAAAATATTTACAACAAGTGCAACTATCTGTTTACCTATCTACAGTTTGTAAATTACATTCTTCGACTACATTAAATCTTTTACTTCTCTCAAGTACATTTTGTAAAATATATACTCTCATTTACATCGCTTATAATATAAAGATCAAATATATAAACTACTTCTTTCAAACACAATTTTGCAAATGCAATAAGAATTAGCACAAACAATAATCCAAACAGTAATTGTTCACATATTCCCAATAGGCCGAATAATGTTTCCAAAACCATTTGCATTGAAAATATCCAAAATAAACTCGTTAATTCGTGTTCACATCTTCCCAATAGGCCAAATGATGTTTTTAAAACTTTGGCATCTAAAATATCAGATATGAATTTGGTAATTCGTAAGGCAACCGACAGTTGGATTCCAAATGGGCATCATTACAATGAGTCCATCCTTTATTGCACTTTAAATACACAGTATAGTGTCCAGATGTTGTAGTAGGTCCATCATGAAAAATAATAGCCACTGCTTTAAAAGTTCTTCCTCCAATTGATACTTGACTTGCAACAACATTTTTAATTTTGGTTTCCAATTTTCTTCCATCTCCTCTACAACGTTGTAGCATTAAAACTACATATTGTCCAAATCTGTCTATAAATAATGTTGACAACATTTCTGATTTGCAATGAGAACATTTCATATCTCGGTTAGCTGTTTTTACTAATTTGTTAAAAGACACTGTTTTGCAATCTGGTATCGTCAAATATATGAATCGTTCAGTGTCTATGTCAGAGGTAGAAGAAAATGAACACTCTTCACATTTATGATCCCATCTGTAACTTAGTCCAAACAAATTTTCAATTTCTATTTCTTCATCTTCCAATACTGCAAGCATAAACATAAGAAATTCTTGTGCATCTTGTTGTACATTAAGTTTAAATTGCAAAGAACCAGTACATATATTCAAAAGATGCCGTATGCCAGAAGCAGTATGGATTTTAGTTCTATCAGTTACCAACTTTCGAAAAATATAATGTAATAAAGAACAGAATCTTTTTTCTTGATTTTCTATAATTTCATGATGAAGATCTTCTAGATAAAACACAACATTCACAATTACATTAGCATAGCAGTTGATACCTGAACTATTTTCTAACTGGTATCCTACAATATCATCAACAGTGTCCATTTTCATTTTCTTTGCAGCTTCATCATTCTCTTGAATTGTTTTCTTTTTTGAACCTCACTAGAATGTTTGTCATATTTTCGTTTTGGACACATTACATGTTTTTGATATACGGGATATTCACCTAAGTTAGGAGCATACAGTCTTCTTAACCGATTATACTCTCTTACACAATTTGCATCAGCACTAACCTTTTTCTCATCAAAATCAATCAAATACAAACAAGATAATGTTCTTACTGGAGACAATGCAACATATGCCATGCCCTCTTTAAAGACTGTACTTCCAATATTTACCAAAGCACTGTCTACACTTAAACCTTGAGATTTATGAATGGTTACAGCATATGCTAAAGAAAGAGGAAACTGTTTTCTACAAACATACAAGTCTTTTACAAGCAAAAAACGAACAGCACAATGTCCAATCTGTTTTACCTCTTCAATCTGATCAAATTACTTCAAAAATTCAATTCCATCTGTTCTGAAAATTTAGAAAACCAACTTTACCCATTGCTCCATTTACTAAACCTTCTTCTACATTTAAATTACGCCGTAAAATTACCCGACAATTTACACATACATATAAAGTCTTTTCTAAACCTGCAGTCTTAGACACCGACTTTTCCAAAGAATCCAATTTTGACTGTAATTTCTCTGAGAGAAGAATAGTAACTCCTTTGTGTTCCATTTTATCAATAGCTTCCATTTTCACTATTGGTTGTTTTTCCAATTTCAAAAGTTCTTGATTGAACGTAGAACACTCTTGCAGTGTAGGCATTAGGCAAACTATAGGCTTCTTTTCTCCAATTTTTTTGTACATTATTTCAGGTGCTATGTTTTCATTTGTGTTAAAAGCCGACTTTGTAAAGCTTCGCTACCATGTTTAGTCATAACACCAAATCTAATATCTTGAAGAATGTTTCCATAATGTTCATCACTTGCTTGTCACATATTTTTAATAAGTTCTTTATATTCAAAATGAGACCAAATGTTGACATTTCCAATACTTCCCAAAGATTTCCTAGTGTCTTCGTGGACAAGTGTTTTAAAAACAGGTTGCCCTTTTACAGGAGTAAGTTGTAGTAGGTCGCCAAATACAATTACATGTTTTCCTCTAAATAGAACATCATAATCTGTTTTTAAAATATGTTGCATTCTTAAATGTACAAAGGCAAGCATTAAGTTTGACACCATGCTCACCTCATCAATAATTAGAAGTTTCATTTTCTTGAGTACTCTTGAAACTTCATAACAAGCTTCTCCGGATAGCTTGTGATATTACAACTTATTTTCATGTTCAACTGGTAGCATGAGTAATCGATGTAATGTAATCCCTTTAATGTTATGTGCTGCTAACCCAGTTGGAGTGGTTACAACACAAGATAAATGTGATTCAGTGGTTTTGTGTAGATAACTGGTCAAAACTTTAATTAAGAAACTTTTTCCTGTTTCAGCTTGCCCACTGATGTACATTCAAATAGGTTTAAATGATGGGCATTGGCATTCTTCTTTTTCATGCAGTAAACCATGCTGTATCTGCTGTGTCACTTGCTCATATATTTCTTTTTGTTCAGTATTTAGTTCTTCTTCCAAGTTTCCCAACTCAATAATATCCTGTTGTGCTTGTTGCATTGCCGTTTCTACTTCACTCATGGCTATTGCTGCTTCATTTTCAAGAATTGGTTGTCCTAGTGGATCTTGACTTAGTGGAGCAGAACTTTGACTATCTTGAGAACTGTCTCTAGCTATTTCAGCTGCAATAGTAGTTTCATGTTCAAACTCTTCATTCAACATTTGTAGATAATTTGGAAAAATTGTACATTCAATGCTATCTTTACATGCATTAAAAGAATCTTCATAGCAGTCAAAATCTCCAAGTAATTCCATTTCAGTACGCCAAGGCTTGAAGAGTTGCAGAAGTGCTAAATAGAAAAATTCCCTTTTATCTGGAGTATCACAACTGAGTTTCCTATGATTAATAAGATTTCCTTTGGCATGTTTTACCAAACATCCATCACATCCAATTACTGCATATTTTTCTTCATTTATATTTTCTGTAACATTTTGCTTTAAAACTATAATGTTACAGTACTTCATAGAAACATATGTTTTCCGGATGTGGACTCCTTTTGGGACAGTACGTATCCAACATATTTGTTTTAACAATATCTGTATTTTCTGGCTCATTCAAAGCTAAGTATTCAATTTCTTGTAGAGATTTCAAAACTCGAATTCGTGTTGCAGCAAGACCTAGACTTACCCAAATGATTCCTCTTGACTTTGAATATAAACTTGCAGATGTCAACCGATCCGAACTTTCGTAGGATCCAATCTCTCAATGGGAAAGCATCTTCAAACTAAAGCTGTACAATTTATTACTAAGAGTCTTCTCTTGTGAAATTTCTTCCCACATTTCTTTAAACTCCGTCTTTTCAGATTTGGTTATATATGATGTAACATAACGAGCAACAGCAATCGAATTATCTGCAACATACTGGATATCCATGTTTGCATTCCACATTGTCAAAATCACTGGATTGTAGTCATTAATATACTTTGAATCTTCACTTCTTTTATGTTGTAAGTATTCTTCGGAGATTTTCGAGTTATAGTATGTCTTACTGCTGACATGGAACTGTTGACTCTTCCTTTTGAAATTACTGGACGTGGGAATCCAAAACGACATATAGTATAAAATTTTCCCTTTGATGTGTATTTCCGTCGACAATACTTTCCACATCGATGACTTTGAAACCGTAAAACTTGTTGTCTTAAGCTGTTTTCTCCTCCTTTTTTGGAATGGCACAGGTAACATAGTCTTCAATGAAAGACAAAACAGTTTCATCAGAATCGGTTCCAAATTTAGGTGCATTCTTGATCCATAATAACATGTGTATATGAGGAGCACCTCTGGCTTGGTACTCCTTTCTCCAAAAGAAATCAATAACTTCTCCAAGAGGTGGATTATTTTTATTGCAGATAAAAGACATCATAGCTTGAAACCTATGATTAAAATATCTGCACACATTTACAGGATCCAACGAACACAGTTCTCCAGCTGTCTTCAAATAAAAGTTTTTTACATTTGAATTTGCTTCTCGTAGAAATTCAAGTAAATCGTCCCATGCGTATTCAGCACAGCTAAGCGTAACAAACCATGTAGGAGTTCCTCCGTTTCTTAACATACATTTAAGTTCTCCGTGACGAAGATACCAATACTCATTAGTACCACGTTGACACGCCATCAAATTAATTAACTGAGATTCTAAATGATCATCTCTTTGTTGAACTTTGTCCAAGAATTCCTTTGCAGAAACATGTGTAAGATGAACTCCTGTTTTTAATATGTGGTTCACTGCATATGAAAGTCCAGACAAGTCACTTTCAAACAAAAGATGAAATAAATATGGAACACACTGTCGAAATCTTGGATCTTCTGAGTACAATCTTGTTGTACGATATTCTGAAGCTGGAATCTGTACTGGTCGTTCATCATATCGTCCACCTTTTCCAGTGGGGAAGAGCTGTGGAAAACAATGAGCTTCTAAACTTTTTTCCCAAACACTCATGGGAGTTCCCTTCGCTTTCTTCATTTGGAATAATTCAATAGTGTTTCCAATCACTTCTTTTGAATGTAGAGGATGTATACTGTAATGTTCGTAAATTTCTTCACTCCTGGAGTTGTCCACTTTTTCGATTTGGGCAGTTGAAATTTCTCTATCATCTTCTAAAGATATTTCTTGTCCTTCCACATATACATTTTTTTAATAAATATTGTTTTTTTATAAGATATAATTTAGCCTTTTGAAGTTTGGTGACATCTACTAACTCTTGCCATATTTTCCGACTCTTTGTTGGTACACCATTAACTAGAATAACTACAGGTTCACTTTCCTCTCTCTCTACACCAAGAGTTTCAATATTTTTCTTAAAATCTAAAGGTAAATACACAACTCTTCCTTTTAAACCTCTTTGTAAATCTGTTGGAGGCACCTTACCTGTTTTAGGTTCCCTACGAACTATAGCCTGAAACTGGTGCACAGATTGAATAAGAATGGACTCAAACGTATTTAAATATACCAGTTCCAGAGGAATAGCTACCAACTCTAGGTTATTATGTACAGCTCTAGCTGTCATTTTGTTCGCTTCTAATTTGTTGTAACAATATTTACAAATATGTTGATCACTACCCAACTCAAAACGACCTTCCACCAACTAATAAGCACCAAATTGCTCCCACTTATCATTGTTTTCCTTTTCACTTTTTAAATACACATCAACATTCCTAGTTTGAGTTCTATAGTGAGTACGTCGACAACAAATACAAACATAGTTTGGTTTTTCACAAGAAACTACCTTAAACTTTGTAATTTCTTCGGCAAACTTCTCAGTAGTACTATCTTCCACCTTTTCTTCAACACCTACACTTATGAAACTCTCACTTTCTCTACACTCCTCTTGAGGACCAAAGAAATTAAACTGTATATCATCAAAAACTTTTTTTACATCCAATACTGAACCATGCAAAAGAGCTGTATTTATTTCACTTAAAGATAATGCAGGACTTTTTACATAGTACAATCTTCTTACTAACTTCCGCATTTCTGAATGATGTACTGCTAACATTCTTAAATGATGAAAAGTACTTTGACACACTTTTCTAGAAAGACAAGCCAGAGAATGACCCTGCAAGCTAGTATATTTTCTCACTTTACAAAGATCTAGTCCTTGCAATATCTTAATCCTCTGTTTAAAACTTTTATTTCCATAATCTCGTCAGAAATTTCGTAATATATCAATAGATTCCTGTCGTATACTACAAATACTACTACAATCCCACTTATACACTGGAGCTTGTGTACGTCTCCCTTGAACTTCTTCAGCTATTACTTTTTCCACATTTCTAGGAACCATCTTTTCTTTTTTAATTGGATAACCGTTTTTAACTTCATAACGACGACCACTGGTAACAACTGCATGAACTAATGTATTTTGTTGAAAATAGCTTTCTTCATTAAAAAAAGGTTCAGTACTAGAAGTGTGCTTCCATACACCCGAATTTTTTTTGCAAAAGTTAGTTCTATTAACCAGTCTTTTTCTTTTACTTTTCTCCTTCATAAAGTGCATTGTTTTATTCAATGTTTTCATTCTCAATACTAATATAAACAATTTTCTTTTCAATTCAAAAGCCTTTTCGACTACACTTTCAATCTGTTCTTTCTTCTTGTAAAATGCTGATCTTCTTTTATATTTTTTGCAATCTTTCAATAAATTTTGTAGTACTCTACTTTTATACATTCTCTTCCTAATGTCTTTATATTCTTTCATCCTTTTTTCAACATGAATTGCTTTCCTATAACCTGATTTTGCATTAATTTGTCCTTTTTTCTTTTCTTTCTGATTGCTTGTAGTACTTTTATTTCTCTTTTCCACATTTTGAAAATCGATTACATTTTTTAAAACACTTTTAACAAATTCTTTGGTTCTCTTACCAGAAGACTTTTTCTTCAATGTCACATGTTGTACTTCATCTACTTTCTGCTTTTCTCTCTCCTTTAAATAGTTCTGTTTTCTTTGTTGTCTTTTCTTTTCAACTTTTCTTGTCATACTGAATATTTCTTTTTTTAAACTTTATTTGTAAATTTTCACAACAAAACGAGCGGTCATACACAGAAACGTTCGAGACAACGACCATCAACTTATTTTCTATTCATGCATTAGAGTCCCAAGCACTTAGTAAAGATGAATACACTTTACGCTTTTCATGGCTTAACAGCAGATTCAGCATCAATAAAAAATAGGGTTGACACAAGCACCAACTTCTACATACTATTGTCACTATCAGACTCACTGGCCTGTACACTACCTGACCCCGCTGGATTCAACAATTCTCTACATAACTCTCTCCAACTTGCCATGTCCTCTTCCAACCTTTCGTCCCTGCGGCAGGCTTTCATATGCAACTCCTCGGCCAACGACCACTCTCCCACATCTCTCATCCAATTCACACAAGAGGGGGCCCGCTCACCCATCCAACAAATGGCAACCCTCCGTTTGGCCAACACCAGCGCTAGCTGCAATAGCTTGTTGGCCATTTTCTTCTTCTTACGTTGCAGTACCAATCCTAAAAGGCATTGCTCAGGTGTAGCTTCCAGCGCGATTCCCACCCTTCCACAAAGCCGCGCTACTACATCAAGCCAATACTGATGAACTTCTGAACATTCCCATGCCAATTGCATGAACCTCCTATGGGCTCCATGACATCTAGGACATTCATGCGAGCGAGAGGCATCTATGCGATGGAGCCTCGCCGGGGTCATATATACCCATTGCAAAAGGTTATAGGCAGCAATTTCAACCGGGCATTGCAAGACACCTTGCGCGTTAACGTGCATACTCTCAGCCAGTCCTTCTCCAATAATGGCGCCTGCAAATCTGCGTTCCAGGCACCCCACAGCCTGAGTGCCAAAGATCCCGAGTCCGCTCTCAAGGCATTGTACAACAAAGACACCAATCTGCGCCCCCCTCCACATGTTAACAATATATCCAAGGTCTCAGTAGTCCGGGGCATATCTGGATACACGGGCCATGTCACCTTAGCCACTTCCATCAAGCCAGCATATTGAAGATATTGCCCCTGTCCCAGACTGAACCCTTCACACGCCTGCTCAAATGTACGGTAAGTGTCATTTATATATAAGTCTGCTAATACCATGCAGCCACCCTCTCTCCATGCCTGGAAAGACATATTTTCCACCATCCTGCGCACAGGGACCAACTGCCAGATGGACAATTCCAGATGGAAGGGAGCCCGTCTCAGCACTCGTTCCACAACTTTCTGCCACAAGCAGGCAGTTTGCTTAACCACATATGGCCGCTCCGCCATCACCGCAGCACCCTCCATCAAAATCATAGGGAGATCCTCTGGCCCAGCAAGTAAACGCTTTTCCCAGTGATCACCCCCATCCAGCCACTGCACAGCACTCTGAAGGTGCGCCGCATAATAATAAAGATCAGACATACTGAATATTTCTTAATAATTATGGAGAATATCTAAAAAAAGAAAAGTTTATTATCTTTCTAAAAATTATTTAATATTATTATAATAATTATATACAAATATTGTCATCTATAAATAAAGAAATACATTGAGTGGTGCGTAGGTGAATAGATGAGTGCAACAGTAGGACCTGGGTGATTCTACAACTGCACGGGTAGTACACAACTAATACCTTGGTGATTTCATGACTGAAGGGGTAATTTCTGGGGGATTACTGGAGTACATAGCAAATGAGTGGGTGATTTTATAACTGCATGAGTACTGCTTGGGTGATTGCAGGAGTACTGAGGGAATGCCTGAGTGATTGGAGGAGTGCAAAGGTAGTGCCTGGGTGATTTAATAAGTGCTTGAGTACTGGCTGAGTGATTACATAAGTACAAGGGTAGTGCCTGCGTGATTGAAGGAGTGCAAGGGTAGTGCCTGAGAGATTATATAAGTTCATGGGTAGTGCCTGCGTGATTGAAGGAGTGCAAGGGTAGTGCCTGCGTGATTGAAGGAGTGCAAGGGTAGTGCCTGCGTGATTGAAGGAGTGCAAGGGTAGTGCCTGAGAGATTATATAAGTTCATGGGTAGTGGCTGGGTGATTCAAAGAGTGCATGAGTAATACCTGGGCGATTGCATGAGTGCATAGGTAGTGCCTGGGTGATTTCATGAGTGCAGGGGTAATGCGTGGGTGATTGCAGCAGTTCATATGTAGTGCCTGGATCATAGGAAGACTGCATGGGTAGTACTTGAGTGTTTTTATAACTGCATGAGTGTTGGGCCTAGCCAAATATAAAGCAGCAGACTATTACATGACTCAACTATAAGTCTCTCCATATTGTTAAAAGCATGCATACATATGTCTCTACGTTTTCAAATCATTATCATATCTAAAAGAAATATGTATACAATATTTCTGGAATATAGTGAAACCTACAACTAAAACATGTAATAGATCTGTCTGAGTGATTGCATAACTTCATGGGTAGTGCTTGGGTGATTGTATGCGTGCAAGGGTAGTCACTGGGTAATTGTAGGAGAAGATAGATAGTGACTGGCTAATTGCATGAGTGCACACATAAACAATGAGTGCATGATAAGTGTATGAATAGCACCTAAAGGTATAGATGACTCATTGAGTAGTGCCTAGGTGAATAGATGAGTGCAACAGTAGGACCTGGGTGATTCTACGACTGCAAGGGTAGTGCCTGGGTTATTACATGAGTGCATAGGTACAGCCTGCATGATTGCATGACTGCAGGAGTAGTACATAACTAGTGCCTGGGTGATTGCATGACTGCAGGAGTAATATCTGGGGGATTACTGGAGTGCATAGGAAGTGAGTGGGTGATTTTATAAGTCCATGAGTACTGCCTGGGTGATTACAGAAGTACTAAGGTACTGCCTGAGTGATTACAGGAGTGCAAAGGTAGTGCCTGGGTGATTTTATAAGTGCATGAGTACTGGCTGAGTGATTACATAAGTACAGGAGTAATATCTGGGGATTTACATGACCACATAGAAAGTAACTGGGTGATTTTATAAGTGCATGGGTACTTCTTGGGTGATTGCAGGACTACTGAGGTAATGCCTGAGTGAATAAATGAGTGCAAAGGTAGTGCCTGGGTGATTTCATAACAGCATGACTACTAGCAGAGTGATTACATTAGTACAAGGCTAGTGCCTCTGTGATTGAAAGAATGCAACGTTAGTGCCTGAGTGATTATATAAGTGCATGAGTAGTGGCTACATGATTCAAAGAGTGCATGGGTAATACCTTGGTGATTGCATGAGTGCATGGGTAGTGCCTGGATGTTTGCATGAGTGCAGGAGTAATGCCTGAGTGATTACAGCACTGCATATGTAGTGACTGGATCATTGGAAGACTGCATGGATAGTACTTGGGTGTTTTTATAACTGCATGAGTGTTGGGCCTAGCCAAATATAAAGCAGCAGACTATTACATGACTCAACCATAAGTCTCTCCATATTGTTAGGAGCATGCATACATATGTCTCTGCCTTTTCAAATCATCATCATCGCATCTAAAAGAAATATATATACAATTTTTCTGGAATATAGTGCAACCTAGAAACTGAGACATATAATAGATCTGCTTGAGTGATTGCATAACTCCATGCGTAGTGCTTAGGTGATTGTATGACTCCAAAGGTAGTCGCTGGGTAATTGCAGGAGAAGATGGATAGTGACTGGCTAATTGCATGAGTGCACACATAAAGGTTGAGTGCATGGATAAGTGTATACATAGCACCTGAAGGCATAGATGAGTCATTGAGTAGTGCCTAGGTGAATAAATGAATGCAACAGTAGGGCCTGGGTGATTCTATGACTGCAAGGGTAGTGTGTGGGCTATTACATAATTGCATAGGTAGACACTGCATGAGTCTATGACTGCAAGGGTAGTAGTCAGAATTACTTTATTTCGACTCTAAATGAGCCATAAAAGGTTGTACAAACACAATTTCATTTAAAAACAGCACATCCACATACATAAAATGTACAGGTTTTAAAATGATCAGTATCTACTACAAATCTTAAAAGCGGTAAAAAGGTAATTTAAAATACAATATATGATCTCAACTGTTCCTAGAGAGAGTAAAAACTCCATTGCCAATTTATTATTCATAATCCCTGAAGCAAGTAATAAAGGACGAATAAACTGTGTCCTCTGGGGGGGTGTAAAGTCTACAAAAGAGAATAAAGTGCAAAGTGCATTGAGGTGAACAATTGTCACACGGACAAACGGGGAGTGAGGCAAACCACGTACCTTGAATAGGAAAAGCGGCTAAAAAATTTACAGTTTTTAAATGCAACCTCGTCAACAAAAATTTCCTTCTTTCGTTTAAGTCAATTTGCAAGTACAGGGCAGGCTCTCTCTGCAGTTATGAGATGCGCTCTAGCTGACCAGTCATACTACATATAGGGCCAGCCCCGACATAGCTTTGATAAAAGCACAGTTTAGGTCCATAAACGCTAAGTGGACACAGCCATTTTGTGCTTTAGTGTACTTTTGGACAATTAAAGCCAAATTTAAAGATTGTTCTACAGTTCCAAGTCCTGGACGGAAGCCAAATTGGTACATTGAAAGCCGCTGATGTTCCAGGGCCCAAAGTTCTAATTTAGCCAAAATTACCCTGCCCAATATTTTAACCGAACTATCGAGCAGGGAAATTGGGCGATAACAGTGGGGTTTGGTTTTATCCCCCTTTTAAAAAATCAGCACTATAATGGCTTTTTGCCAGGTCTGGACTAGGGGGCCCACTATTGCAGCTTTTAAGACATTTGTGATCAATGGGGCCCAAATGTCTGGTAAATGCTTATATAAGTCCACAAGAATTCTATCCGGTCCCGGGGCTTTCTCTGGGCGACTATTTTCTATAGCTAATAGTACCTCGCTCACCTGAATTGAGTTACTTAGGGCACGGGCAGCTCCTATATCACAAGGAATTTCTGTGGCCGGCGATAAGTTAACTGTCTTTGGCTCTGGAGAAAAAATTTCCGAAAAATGGTTAACCCAAGCTTCGGCTGGAACTACGGTGTCTATTTTAGGCGTTTTATCAGCAGACATGGGAACAGAATTAACCACCTCCCAAAAAGCACGGGAGTCTTTTTTTTTTTATAAAATATTTTATTGTGTGAGAAAACAGCGGAAATAACAGTACAGTCATCTTCAATCTCCCTCCCACACATTTTTTAATATCGTCCCGTGCTCAATCCCCCCCCTCCCTACCCCAATCCAAACGCCTTTTCGGGTGGGTTCCACTTACTACACTTTTACATTTCCTAGGTCCAATATTCTTCCCTTATCATATACCACGTCATATACCCATGAAATTTTACTTCCTGGTTCCCTAACATTAGAATCCGCATCTTTGCTTTATCACATCTCAGTCAACGGCCCTCCATAAAGTGCATATGCATATGTTATTGACGACTTCCCCATCACTCTAATAAAGTGCCAAAGAAGATTTTTAAAGTATATCCATGGCATATCTAGGCCAACCAGAAAGTGCAAGTGCGTACCCTATCAGCTTTATTAGCAGCCCAATACTTAATATGCGTCATATCACATAGATGTATATACAAAACCTCTTAAAAGCATTTACCTGACTTAACACAAATTTCTGATTTTCTACTTGAGCAGCATTCTAAGATCCGAAGTAATATACATTTCCCATACCCACAGCTTAGTATTCGGATAATACAGAAAATCTTCACCCCCTGGGTGGTACATACAAAACCTATGTCCAACATAGCAAAAAAGTGCAAGTGCATACATTATACATTGTATAATAATACTAGCAGCCTGATTCATTAAAGTGCTAAATTTTCAAATTAATACATACCAGAAATCTCTAAAAGCATTTAACTTATCTTGCCCATAATTCTGATATCAAGTTCGCCCAATATTCTGGAGTGTAACATAGGATAAAGTGCATGTGCATACATTGTAAACAATATTAGCAGCCTGGTTATTAATATGCAAGATTACAATAAAATGCATACATGAAGTCACTAACAGCATTTACCTGTCTTGGGTAGCTTTCTGAAATCACGCTTGTCCAGTATTCTGGAGTATAGCATAACAAACCCTTCCCGTATCCTGGGCCAATTTATCAATGATCTCCTTACCCAGTACAGCCACCCTGCGGTACATTCTACCACAACCACTTTCCTTGCACAAAGTGCACTCGATTATAAAAGATGTTCACCCCCTGCCTAGTAAGGCCTATATGGCTTACCCATCCACTTGGTCTCTCCAATTAGAAAAAAGCTGCCATATTTTTACCCCTTTCTTTTTGGTGTTATATCCCCTTCGCTCATAGATAGCTTTCTCGAGGCTATATGTTCTCAATAAGCGAGCTAACCATTGATGAAATATTGGTGGGTTAGCGTCCAGCCATGCTGATGCTATGCAGATTCTATATACCGCCATTGCTATAACGACAAGGGCCCCGCCTTCATCAATACTAACATTATTTATACCAAGCATAATTACCTGAGGGGTAACTTTCACCTGCAACAACAACTTCTTCTGAAAGAATATCTCTATTTCTCTTATCAGCGGCATAAGCTCGGTGCAGGTGGCAAACATATGGATTAAATCTGCCTTGTATAACGCGCACCGCGGGCAAAACACTCCTTTCCCCTCCCACCATTTGGCAATCCGATGTGGGGTATAATACAGTTCAAAGCATGTTTTATAAAACTGTGCTGAAGATTAGCAGGCATTAAAATCCCTAAGGTGTTTAAAAACGCCTCTTGAAAATCTCCATCTAAAATTCCCAGAGTCTGTTGCCACTTTGAAGAGCATTTGCCCAGATCGTCTTTCATATAATTATTTAGTAATGCATATAATACTCCAATCCTTGGCACTTCAGGTTGTCTTAATCTGTCCACCAGATCACACCTCTCACATTTCTCTTTTCCTCCTCCCTTTTTTAACAGAAAGTCCCTAACTTGTAAATATTTAAAGAATTCTCTATTAGTTAGATCAGATCTCCCCCTCACCTCCTCAAATGACATTAGACCATCTGAATTAAAGAGGCACCCAAACTGTGTTATACCGGCCTTTATCCACATCTCAAAGTAATGATCATTAAAATATCAGAGAGATCCTTATTCTGTACAAAGGGCGTGTAATAATTTAGTCCTGTCAACCGGTGTACAGAGGACCATACCCTAAAAGCTGTATGTAGAGTCTTAAAGCGTACTCTTTTGTAGTATCCATAATTAAGCTGACGCCATAAGCATCCACTTACATCGTGGCCGTCCCCTTGTACATAAGGGTAACTATCACTAGAAATCTCCATCCCAGGGCTTGCATTCAAAAAGGCTGTATAATGTTTAATAGAGGCTGCCCACCAATATAATTTAAGATTAGGTAAGGCCAAACCACCACGCTCTTTAGGTAAAAATAAATCTTTAATCGCTCTTCTAGGTCTAGAGTACGCCCATATGAACTGTGCAAAGATGCTTTCAAATTTTTTACACCAGGAATTCATAAAAATCAAGGGAATTGTTCTTAAAAAGTATAAAATCTTGGGAAACCATAACATCTTGATAATATTAACTCTACCAATCAATGTGAGGTGCAAGTTATCCATTCTTTTAAGTGCCTTTTTCATTTCGCCGGCACACCGATCCAGGTTTTCTTTAACAATATCATCGACTTCAGCAGTTATAACCACCCCCAAATATGTGGTCTTTTTAACAACCCTTTTATCCATACTTGGAGCAAATTCATTAGCTGCTATTTGTGTTTTATCCCTATTCAGGGCATAGCCAGATACTAGGCCAAATCTTTGGGCATCCTTCTCAATTGTTTTTATTGCCGTTTCGGAGTGTGATGTGACTAATGAGACATCGTCAGCAAACGCCAACACCTTCTCTGCATGCTCTGTTTCAAATAGCGGAGGTATATCTGCTGAGTACTCTAGATATTTCAAAAAGGGTCTATATATATAGCGAACAATAACGGGGAGCAAGGGCACCCTTGACGTGTTCCTCTCCATATTTTAAATGCTTCGGTCAGTCCCCCATTGACCCAAACTCTAGCCTCCGGATCTTTATACAGGGCTTTCACTGCACAGATAAACTGTTCCCCAATCCCTTTCCTTTGCAAAGAGGCCCAAAGAAACTGCCAGGAGACCCTATCAAAAGCCTTCTCTGCATCTAAATAAATTGCGGCCATAGGGTCTCCTGCCACTTGCCTTATGTCAAACAGTATGATGATCTTCCTAATGTGTTCTATGGTACCTCTTCGCGGAACAAAACCATGTTGGCTCTGGGACACTATTTTATGTATTACTAGTGACAAAAGGGAGGCTAGAGTTTTGGAATACATTTTAACATCCCCATTGATAAGGGTTATAGGCAGATAAGACCCTAACTCCTCACAAGGCTTGTTTTTTTTCGGGAAAGATAATAATCTTTGCCATAGCCCATGACGCCGGTGGACTCATCCCCTCCATAATTTGTAAAAACAAGGTCCTCATAATTTTTTTCAGTTGTTCTAGAAAGACTTTATAAAATTCAGTGAGAATCAGATTTGGTCCCATCGCTTTCCCTCTCGGTAAGCTAGCCATGGCAGTAGCAATCTCATTCCACATTAGTGGTTGGTCTAGCTGATCCCTCTCTTCTCCTGTTAATAGCACCTCGGCAGGTTGTTCCAGATACATCCCTATCAGTTCTTCCCTCTGCCTTCCCCCCCTGATCTTCTGTATACAAAGACCGATAAAAGTTGCAGAAAGTGGTGCGGATCTCAATTACATCTGTCCTCAAGCCTACCAACGGATCTCTTATTGCCTTGATTTCATTCCGGGTAACTTCCTGCCTTGTCCTAACCGCAAGAAGATGACCAACCCTTTCGCTGCACTCGTACATCTCCTTGCGGTGCACGGTTGCTTTGTCGACAGCTTTTTTCAGGAGTTTCTCCCCTATTGCTGCTTTGTTTATTGCAACCCCTAGCCAGGCATCTTCTATATTTTTCTTCTGTTGTATAGCCTTTATTAAGTCGCCTTCAGCCTGTGCCAAATTGCTTTGTAAAGAGAGAAGTTCCATCTTTTCAGCTTTATTCTTCCTTATTGCATATTGCATTGATTCCCCCCTTATCCCTGCTTTTAGTGTATCCACATAACCTTTATCCACCAGTAATGCTCTTTCGAATGTCCATGAAGAAAAGGATTTCACCTGATCACTCCCTCCCTGGACCTCAATTATTAGCGGAATATGGTCTTAGAGGTATCTGGGGGCCATTTCAATTGTGCTTCTCTGCCTGATCATGTGCGAGACGAAGAAATAATCTAGTCTCACATGTTTCTGGTGAGGCGCAGAGTAGTATGTAAAACCTTGATCCTTTGGCCTTAATTCCGCCCAGACATCACACAGTCCATGCTCTTGACACATGTCACATAAAGCTTGATAAACTAGGTTTCTTGCCTGTATATGGTTCCCCCTGCTCCCAACCACTATCAAGGTTAATGTTAAAATCCCCGCATACGACTATCGGCAATTGCCAATGTGACAATTCATTCGACAACCAACCCAATAGGGCCGGATCATCAACGTTGCTACCATAAAGGGAGCATAAAGTAAATTTAGGAGACCCAGGAGCACTGCAGCTAGCGATAATCCAACGCCCAGATGTGTCATCTTTAACTGAAGAAAAATGGATAGCTTTGTTACGGGCCAAAATTGCTACCCCCGAGTACGCGTGCCTTGAGTTGTTGCTCCTATTATACTATATCCCAAGTATTTCAAAAGATCTTTTTGGCTCCCTTCTACATGGGTTTCTTGAAGGCACACTATATCGGCTTGAAGCAATCTAAGCCCTTGAGATACTATTTGCCTCTATTTTACATCGTTTAGACCACAGATAATTAATCGTTGCAATCCTTAACTTACTCATTATTAATTTTTTTTAGCATTACCCCACATTGAGGAATTATTTGTTTCAACACTAACCATTACTCCATCCCAGTGTACCTTCTCGTAACCCAAACCCACTCCAAGCCTCTCCGGTCTACCTCCCACCCCGCCCCCCCTGTGCCCCGCCACCCCCCCACTCCCCCCCTCTGTCCACCCCCACCCCCCCAAATACCTAGGCAATCAGGCATAGCCTGAGTGATGTGCGTCTAATGAACTGCCCCACCGCCCCCGTGATATCCCAAAACTATGTCAATAGCGATATTTCAGCATTATTTTTCAGATTAGCCTCAGAGATTATTACCCCTCAAGTCTTCGAGGTCCCCCCCTTTTTCCAGCTTTACTATTTTATTCAAGTAACCCTGCGCTAGAATCTCAGAAACAAATATGCGAGAAGTTCCTTTATATTTAACTTTCAGCCTGGCTGGATTTTGTAGAAAAACCTCTGCCCCTGCTTTCTGGAATGGAGTTATTAGCTGTCTTAACCTTCAACGCCGTTCGACAGTTGCGTGGGCAAAGTCATAGGTTTTTGTAGAATTAGGTCGGGCTTGGTCAAACACCAGCTGTCGCAGCAGGAAATTTCCCAAAAATACCAAAAAGGCTCTTGGATGATCTTGGGGCTGTTTCTTCATCATTAGGGGTACCCGGTGTGCGCGTTGTATCTCGCAGTCCCAGTCCAGCTTCACTTGCTCAGGGAAGGTGTTCTTCAGCAAGTTAACGATGTATAATCTCGGGTTGCTGCCTTCCACCCCCTCCGGCACCCCCAAGAAGCGCAGGTTATTTCTCCGCTGCCTATTTTCCTGTTCTTCAAGCTTGAGCATGACATCCGACAGAGCACCCCCCTGCCCGGTGTTCTGCTCCTTCAGTGTCTCAATTTCTACCTCAAGAGTCTCTGTCCGCGTCTCAACCGAGGTCAATCTTTCCACGATGTCCCCACATTTTTTATTTATCTTCCGAATCCCGGCTTGTACTTTTTTATTTGCCACACTAGCTCTGCGCCCATCCGCCCTCACTTCTTCTTGCAAATGGATCTAATATCGTGGCTAACGACGGTTCTTTCTCTTGAGAATCCATCTCTACTACTTCACTTGGCCCTTCTGTCTGCTGTACAGGTCGCGTATCTGAATAATCCCACTTCAGCTGCTTGCCCACATGCCATTTCTTATTGTCTTTCTTTTTTTTGCTTCCCCCAATGCTCTTCTTCCTCTGGGTTACTTGCAACTGGTCTCCGGAGGAGGAACTATCCGACTCCAAGAAACCCTCACTGCTGGTAGAGATGTCTTCCTTCCCAGAGGGGTCTGACTCATCGGTTAAGGAGAAAAAGCGATCCCCTATTCCATCTGGAGATAATTCCCCTCTGCGCTGCCGTGCCACATTTAGAAGGTCATCTCTTGCCAGGCTTTCATGTAATTCATCTGAATTTTTCTTGCTTTGGGTTTCACCCCCCGGGGTTAACTCCTTAGCCCCCTCTGCATCCAACAGTTTTTGGTCCCCTATTTCTCCTTCCTTTTCTCCATCCTCTAGATTTTCTCTGCCGAGGGGCGATGTTTCTGGAGGGGAACTGTTTTTTGAAGGGACATCCCCGAGTTCATTGACCCCTACCACCCCACAGTACAAACTTTCCTCTGCCCCGGGTGGGGTAGCTACTTGAATAGGTGTTTGGTTCTTACTTGTGGTTTCTGCCGCCGATAAATTGGAGAACATGGCCGTGAGCGTGGGCTGTGCTGGATCCTCCTCCTGTTGCTTTCCCGGTTTCCCTGCTGGTTTCTTACTACCGGGCTCTCTCCTTCCTCGGCCCGTGCCAGCGCGCTGCTTTGTCTCTGTGGAGCTCCCATTAGCTACGCTCAAGTTGGCAGTCACCGAGGGTGCGGGCCCACCTCCTATGGAGCCCGCGATTCGAGCCTTCATCATTTTACCGCCCCTCGCCGCCATAACCTTTCCGTGCGCCCATCGGCACCACTTGCAGAGAGCACCTTTCACTATCCTACGGCGGTAGCACGATGCCGCGAGCCGCCAAACAATTAGCAGCAGCAACAGTAGTGCATCCGCCACCCAGCTCGCCGCGTCCGTCCTCTGAGGCAGCAGTCCGACTAATCGCTGGTCGCAGCATCGATCCATTCGGGGAGACGGCAGGCTTACTGCAGTCAACTACACGCCATCTTTCCTCCAGCACGGGAGTCTTTTAAAGACTATGCAATTTTTAAATCTTCCCAAGCCTTGTCCTTCAAGAAGCGCTTCCTTTCTCCAGTTGCCTTTCTATAATCCTTCCTTGCTTTTATTATTTCATCCTTATTTCTCGGAGTCTTTTTTAATGCCACCCATAGCGCCTTATGTGCTTCGGAGCAGATCTTATTGAACCACCTTGGGTGTTCAGGGGCTTTTCTACTGCATTTGGTCAATTTGTCTGCCATGAAGCTATTAAGGTTTGTAAAGGCCACTATGACGTTCTCTGGGGGGGCAGGATCTGAGAGTACTGTCTCTATATCTGCCTTGTTATTTGTTATAAGGTCTTTAAAAAAGGCCGCCTTATCAACCTTTTCCCATTTTATAGTAAGGCCCTTATTTCTATTATATATGACCCTGTGTTGATTTTTTTTTCCCTCTCTTTTTTTGACACCAGTAGATTTAAGGTTAAAACAATGGGGTTATGGTCACTCAAACAACTTGCCTTAACTACGCATCCCATAAAAAATGGTACTAGATCTTTACTAATTAAAATATGGTCAATAGTTGAGGATGATAAGGGACCTACATATGTTGGGATCGGGGGGTGATAGTCGCATCCAAATCTTGTGCCAATTTCAGATCCTTAGTGGTGGTAACTCTATTCAGTGTATCCCCATACGGCGTATGTTTAAAATGATTCTGGGACTGATCCCTCTCATCACAAATGCTGCAGGATTCCTGGACCCTAGGATCACAAGTTCCTATATTAAAATCCCCCGCCCAAATAATTTGCAGATCCTTTCTATGTTTTTTCTGGGCATCGGTTATAACATCCTCTAAGTCATCTACAATATTTGTCACAGTTGGATAAAAAATATTATAATAAAAATTAATTAAAAGCAAATCAAACAACTCTGATGTAATAATTAGAAGCAACTGATAGTATTGAGATTCACACAGTTTTCTTATTGGGATGTTTGTCAGTGCCAATGATATGAAAGTGACCAAGATCCCTTTTGCTCTACCAGCTCTAGAGGGGACAGCTGGTATATAATAGGATGCAAAACCATCAACATACAAAGGATCCACTGTCCAAGTCTCTTGGCAACAAACAATATGATATTGTTCAAGCAAAGCTCTCCAATCAGGATTATCGATCTTGGACCGAAGGCCCGCGATGTTCCATGAAACAATACTAAGACCCTCTATTCGCGTGTTCGACGCGGGGTAATTTGCTGCCGCTAGTGCCGTAAAATCCTCTTGTAGAGATCCTTTGCCCTCTAAGTCCATACTTCGCTTCGGAAGGTGATTAATATGCCTCGAAGAACTCTGCCTCATTGTCCGTACGATGGACCTACAGGACTCGATGAAGTCAGGCAGTACGACTTCCAATGAGGAAGGCCCATCGGCTAGCCGTGGGTGCAGTCAGTCACAGAGGTCCATACCAGAAAGGGGAGCATATCTATTCGTAAGGTGTAAGCCCGAATTGCCCAGAGGGATAGGATTTGCTTGGTCCACCCTATGGTAGAATGTTGGTTCAAGACCCATTTGAGGGGAAGGGGTATAGAAATGGCCAAGAGGGAGTGCTAAGATCTGGGTACCCTTAGGTGGAGTTCTGTGTAATTGAAACAGGAGGGATCTCGATATTGATGGATTATTGAAATTAAGTACCACACAGTCGCCTCCCAGGGTTTTTTGGGTCAGTCCCACCCACCCTACCCTTCATGCCATAATAATTTGGCTGGCTAGCCGAGATCCTCCCCTTGTCGGGCCTGTTGTTTGAGCAGTCAGCCAGTGAAGAGATTTATCGATTAACTGAGTGGTGGTTTCAAACTGGCCCTCCCTCAAGATGGGAACGTTTCCAAGAACTAATACGAGGGGTGCCGCCAAAGGTGGTAAATGCAGCGATTGGGACCAGTTGTGGGCCTGCCTCTCTAAATTTTCCCGTTTTGAAATGTCAGCAATGCCGCCTAGTATTCTAGGTGTCTGTAAGTTACTTGGCGGCCTATCTGAGACATTACCAAGAGGGAAGAGGGAGGTAGATATATGTTCCCTCAAGTTAGAAGGGTTTCCAGTCCTTTGCTCTATGGTGGTGTGCCCATGCGGGTGGAGAACTGGGACGAAAGTACTCAGGCTCGTATTATGATGCGATTTCCGTTGGAGTAGCTGAGATGGCTTTTCTCCTGCAATTATCGGTACTCTTGAGCCCTCCTCCGTCTCACGATAAGTCAACTGTCCTTCTTCCATACCGGCACAGGAATATTGTGTATGAAGGTGTCCCGGTTTACCCAAGCCCTCCAACTTAGCTAGTCTCTCTTCAATCTCTGATAGTTTAAGCTGGAGGGGAGTTAGCAACACCGTGACCAGGTTCTCCATTCTTTTCCAAAACTCCTCTTCACCCGACTGGGAGGGCAGCATTTCCCGGTCAGTGGGTCAGAGATTAGTCCCTGTTCAAGTTCACCCTGCCCTTTAGGTTTAACCAAATGAGACCCTTTTGTGGGTTTATGTTTTTGTGTCCCCGCGCCCCTCCTTCGCTTTACTGGTGGTTCATTTGTGTTGTCATCATTATGAGACTTAGAAACCCGGCCCCTCGTTCCTGTGCTGGGCCCATTTGGAGTATCAGAGGGGGGGGGGGTGGTGTCCAGATCTGGTTCATGGTGAGGCAGAGGTGGGCTTTACGCTGGAGTAGGCAGGGGAATTACCGGGATACTGCCCACATTTAGGGGGCCTAGCGATGAGCGTCCCTGCAAAGTCAGTGGATCCAGTGAGAGTCGCCGCTCTGTTAGCTCTATTTCATGGCTAGGCATTGACTCAGCCCTTTTAATAAAGGCATCCAAAGTTCCTGCTGCTCCCGCTACTCACGTACGGTCGGGGCGGCCCTTACGCTTGCTCATTATAGACGTCATTATTTCTTAAGCAAGCGCCTTGGGGGAATAACAGTAGTCAATAAAGATAACACAGTACCTGAAGGCTAGAATTTTCTCTCTCCGTAGGACCAGATGTTAGAGGGGGGCCCAGCCCAGCCTCCTCCGGGCTCCTCCGGGCATGGACGGGCCTGCCCTTGGCCCGGGCACGCCCGCGCGCGTCTCACGCAGCGGGTGCCGCAAAATGCTTTTCAAGCGCCTCCGGGCACGAAAAGGGCAGTGTCGGCGCCTCCTGGCGCTAGCAACTATGGGGCTTGAAGTCCCCCCACACAGAGTTGCTGTCAGGCCTTGTCGGCTCCCGCGCAGCGGGTGCCGCGAAATGCTTTTCAAGCGCCTCTGGGCGTGAAAAGGGCAGCGTCAGCGCCTCCTGGCGCTAGGAACTATGGGGCTTGCAGTCCCCCCACACAGAGTTGCTGTCAGGCCTTGTCGGTTCCCCCAAGGGTGGTACATAAGTAGTACCTGGGTGATTCCATGACTACAGGGGTAATATCTGGGGGATTACTGGAGTACATAGGACGTGAGTGGGTGATTTTATAAGCCCATGAGTACTACCTGGGTGATTACAGAAGTACTAAGTTACTGCCTGAGTGATTACATAAGTACAAGAGTAGTGCCTGCATGATTGAAAGAGTGCAAGGATAGTGCCTAGGTGATTGAAGCACTATATAGCTAATGCATTAGTGATTGCATGAATACAGGGGTAACGTCTGGGGGATTAAAGGAGTACATAGGTAACGCCTGGGTGATTGCATGACTACAGAGGTAATATCTGGGGATTTACATGACTACATAGAAAGTGACTGGGTGATTTTATAACTGCATGGGTACTTCTTGGGTGATTGCAGGACTAATGAGGTAACGCCTGAGTGAATAAATGAGTGCAAAGGTAGTGCCTGGGTGATTTCATAACAGCATGACTACTGGCTCAGTGATTACATAAGTACAAGGCTAGTGCCTCTGTGATTGAAAGAGTGCAACGTTAGTGCCTGAGTGATTATATAAGTGCATGAGTAGTGGCTACATGATTCAAAGAGTGCATGGGTAATACCTTGGTGATTGCATGAGTGCATGGGTAGTGCCTGGATGTTTGCATGAGTGCAGGAGTAATGCCTGAGTGATTACAGCACTGCATATGTAGTGACTGGATCATTGAAAGACTGCATGGGTAGTACTTGGGTGTTTTTATAACTGCATGAGTGTTGGGCCTAGCCAAATATAAAGCAGCAGACTATTAACTCAACCATAAGTCTCTCCATATTGTTAAAAGCATGCATACATATGTCTCTGCCTTTTCAAATCATCATCATATCTAAAAGAAATATATATACAATATTTCTGGAATATAGTGAAACCTAGAAACTGAGACATGTAATAGATCTGTTTGAGTGATTGCATAACTCCATGCGTAGTGCTTAGGTGATTGTATGACTCCAAAGGTAGTCGCTGGGTAATTGCTGGAGAAGATGGATAGTGACTGGCTAATTGCATGAGTGCACACATAAAGGATGAGTGCATGGATAAGTGTATAAATAGCACCTGAAGGCATAGATGAGTCACTGAGTAGTGCCTAGGTGAACAGATGAGTACAACAGTAGGGCCTGGGTGATTCTATCACTGCAAGGGTAGTGTGTGGGTTATTACATGAGTGCATAGGTAGACACTCCATGATTCTTTAACTGCAGGGGTAGTACATAACTAGTGCCTGTGTGATTCCATGACTACAGGGGTAATATCTGGGAGATTACTGGAGTATATAGCAAGTGAGTGGGTGATTTTATAACTGCATGAGTACTGCTTGGGTGATTGCAGGAGTACTGAGGGAATGCCTGAGTGATTGGAGAAGTGCAAAGATAGTGCCTGGGTGATTTTATAAGTGCATGGGCACTGGCTAAGTGATTGGAGGCGTGCATAGATCCTGACAGGGTGATTGGAGGAGTGAAAAGGTATTGCCTGGGTAATTGAACCAGTGTATAGCTAATGCATTGGTGATTGCATCAGTGCAGAGGTAATGTCTGGGGGATTAGAGGAGTGCATAGGTAATGTCTGGGTGATTGCATGAGTTAAGGGATAATATCTGGGGATTATAAGAGTACATAGGAATTGCCTGGGTGATTTTATAAGTGCATCGATACTGCCTAGGTGATTAGAGTACTATTGTGGTAGTGCCTCAGTGATTGGAGGAGTGTAAAGGTAGTGCCTGGGTGATTTTATAAGTGCATGGGCACTGGCTAAGTGATTGGAGGAGTGCATAGATCCTGAAAAGGTAATTGGAGGAGTGCAAGGGTATTGCCTGGGTGATTGAACCAGTGTATAGCTAATGCATTGGTGATTGCATGAGTTCAGAGGTAATATCTGGGGGACTATAGGAGTACATAGAAAGTGCCTGGGTGATTTTATAAATGCATCAGTACTGCCTGGGTGATTGGAGTAATACTGTGGTAGTGCCTCAGTGATTGGAAAAGTGTAAAGGTATTGCCTGGGTGATTTTATAAGTGCATAGGCACTGGATAAGTGATTGGAGGAGTGCATAGATCCTGACAGGGTGATTGGAGGAGTGCAAGGGTAATGCCTGCGTGATTAAACCAGTGTATAGCTAACGCATTGGTGATTGCATGATTGCAGGAGTTATGTCGGGGGGATTAGAGGAGTACATAGGTAATGCTTGGTGATTCCATGATTGCAGGGGCAATATCTGGGAGATTACAGGAGTACATAGGAAGTGCCTGGGTGATTTTATAAGTGCATGTGTACTGCCTGGGTGATTGGAGTAGTACTGCAGTAGTGCCTGAGTGATTGGAGGAGTGCAACATCCTGAGTAGTAGCAGAATACTGAAACTGCAGCACAAAAGTCAGGTCTATGACATGGTGTACACTTTTGTACTGCAGCTTCACAATTCTGTAACTACTCAGGTGTTGGGCGTACTCAAAATAAAGCATAAAAGCTACACACGAGTCTGTTTTAAATCTCACCACATTCCTGAAACTATACATGCATATATGTCTACCTTTTGAAATCATCATCATATATAACAGAAATAAACAAATAGACTGAACTTTACATTTCAAAGACACACCTACATTTCTGCAGTGTATTTCAAGTGTACCTTTCCCCAGACTCATAGAAAGTAGCCTAATCAGTAATCCCTTCTGTCAACATGTCTTAAAACTCACTTTTGTTCTACAGCTTCACCATTCTACGAATATTGGGCCTAGTCAAACATAAAGCAGCAACCTATCACATGTCTCTACCATAACTCTAACCATATTCCTAAAAGCATGCATGCTTCTATCTATACCTATTGCCAAAAGCATTACACATATTAGAATGCATGTGCAAGTAGAAACATAACCACACTCACAAGACCAAAAAGGCCTTAAAACTTGATAGACTACACTTAACATGTAAAACACACCTAGATTTATGCAGCAAACTTCAAGTGAACTTTTACACAGACTTTTATAAAGTACCATAATCAATGATTCCTCTCCCAACATATCTTAAACATCACTTTTCTACTACTACTGCTTCACTATTCTAGTACTAATCAGGTATTGAGAATAGCTAACAGCAAAGTGACCCTTCACTTATCTTTGATGAAAGTCTCCCCATATTTCTAAAAGCATGTATGCATATGTCTGTACCTTTTGCTAGCTGCATCATATATAAAAGTAATATACAGATAAATGTATACCTGTGTTTTATACATCTATCATCTTCAGACACATAACACATACCATAATATATGTGCAAGTAGACACATATCTCAGTCACAACACCATCCACAGCTCAAAACTTCACAGACTACACTTCAATTTTCAAACAGACACTGAAAATTATGCGGTATATATGAAATATACCTTGCCACACATCATACAAATTACTCTAATAAATAACATCTCTACAAACATAACTCAAACCTCACTTTTGGGCTGCTGCTTTACCATTCTACAACTACTTATAATGTTACACCTACCCAAATACAAAGCAGGAACCCTTCACATGTCTTTACTAAAAGTCTCACCATATTCCTAAAAGCATACATGAATATGTCTGTACCATAACACTATCCAAACTTTAAAAGTTCACAGAACAAACTTCCAATTTCAAGCAAGCACCAAATATCATGTGGCATATTTCAACTGTACCTTTCTAGAAACTTAAAAAAAGAAGCCTAATCACTAATACCTTATGTCAACATCTTTTAAACCACACTATTATGCTGCATCTTCACCATTCCACTACTACTCACAGTCTTGAGCCTACCACATAAAAAGCAACAACACCTCTTTGTTCAGTTCAGTTCATTAAACTTTATTCGGTGTGTAGAAACAACCATAAAAGTATACATAAAATACAATTCATCGCAAGTAGTTCATAACTTAAAAACTCATAAAATGTCATTAAAAAGATAGTACAATTACATCAAATCATCAAGAATTCAGCGCTCCATGGGAACAATTATGCTCTTATGTATATTAAGTGCATTTATAATAAAAAGCGCCACGTTAAAACAGACCCTAGCATCGCTGAGCTCGGACAAAAATTTTGCTGCAGCAAGTTGTGATCCACCACCAAATGCAAGCAAAAGTGGTTTAAGATAGTAAATTCTAAAACCAGTATAAAATTTGCAAAACAACATACAGTGCACAGTGCTCTGTTTACTTCGTCCATCGCATGGACACGGAAACGTGTCTGAGGGACAGGATTTCATTATGGGAAAAGCAACCAAGTGATGGACAATACCCAATCTTAGTCTAACTAGGACAAAACGATGCATGGGATTGTGTATATAGGTCAGATAATCCTGGCAGCACTCTACTTGGTTAAGCATTAGATAAAACATAACTGATGGTTTCTTATTCTCACTAACTAGCCGGGTTTCCCTCCTATTATTCATATAAGTTGTCCAATTTAAGACAGTCTTGGATAATTGCTTTGGTAAACCTGGTTTCATCTTTGGACCATATAGAATGCCAAAGCAATAGGGGGCGTGATGCGACTACATCTGTGAGGTACTGTAGTCCGACTTCTCTGTGAATAATCTCAGATGAAGCCGAGGTAGGCAGACAAAGTAAGGGTTTAAGGAAACCATTTTCCTTAGTCTGCAAAACTTTACTATTAAAATAACCCCATACACCAGCCCCATATGTTGCAATGGATAAAACCCTTGCCTTATAAATTTCAGTCATCTCCTAAACTGGTCTGGAGCCCAGCTTGGCAGAAAATCTAAAAATGCCATGTGTACTTCTGTCCATTTTACTCATAACATTAATGATTTCACGAGTCCAAGAGCCATTACCAGAAAAGGTAATGCCCAAGTAACAAAATGAATCAATAGAATCCACTGGTGATTTATCCAAAAGGAATGATCTACATTTTTTAACCCTGGACCCACATACCATTGTGTAAGTTTTACTTTTGTTAATGACCAATTTCCGTGCAACAATAAAATCCCCAAAAGCATCCATTAGACGTTGCAACCCCAGAGGGGTCCTGGCCAGCAGGACCGCATCATCTGCGTACAGTAGTACCGGAATGGGGCGCCCATCCACTTGTGGGACATCAGCATGGACAGTTTGCAAAGTCTGATCCACCCCATTAATAAATAACAAAAATAAAATAGGGGCTAAAACACAACCTTGTCAAATGCCACGTTTAACTGCAAAATTATTAGTGCATTCTCCCAGAGAACCATAATGTACATTGCTTACCAAGTTCTCATACAGTCTGGCCAGGAAGCTCACAATTGGTCTAGGGGCACCCATACCGAGCAAGGTAGTCCAAAGAGTGGAGTGATCTACTAGATCAAAAGCGTTGCTCAAGTCAGCGAAACAAAGATATAATCTTCCACCTTTGGCACGAGTATACTTGCCTATAAGCAGGTCAAGATTCACGCATTGCTCGATAGTCCCTAGGCCTTTCCGGAAACCAAACTGCGCAGGTGAGAGAATTGAACAGTCCCAATCCCATTCTTCTAATCTTTTGAGTAATACCTTCCTCATCACTTTAACAGACGAGTCTAACAATGAAATTGGTCTGTAATTTTTGGGGTCTGATTTATTGCCCTTCTTGTGAATAGGAACTATGATAGATACACCCCAAGTAAGAGGAGGTGTTGATTCTACAGCCATGTTAAAAACTCTAGTTAAAATTGGCGCCCATAAACTAACACTTTGTTTAAAAACATCCACTGGTACCCCATCCGGGCCCGGTGCTTTCCCCCCTTTGCTTTCATTCAGTGCCCAAACCACTTCCTGTAAGGTAATATCCAGAGGTAAAGATGGATCTATGAACTGGCCCATTTTTTGAGTGGGCACCAGTCCTGCTACAGGAGGATTAAAGATACCAGTGAAGTGCGCAACCCATGCCTCGCAGGTGACATGCGACAGTAAGTCAGGAAGGGAATCATCCTTTAGAAAAGACTAGTTAACAGTATCCCAAAATAACTTACTATCCCTTGTCTCCGCCGCTTGAGTCAGTTTTGACCAGGCTATTTCCTGCAATTCTTTTTTCCTTGCTACAAGTACCTCTCTTTGTTTAAATCTAAGAGATTTAACCAGTAGGCTATCTCTAGGTCGTTTACTAAGGGCCTGCTTCAAATCCCTGGTAATGATGGTGCATGCATGGTCAAACCAGCCTTTGCATTTAGTAGACCCTGTTTTTATTGGGCGGGTTAGGAGGGTATCCATTAAGGTAGTAATACCAATAAAAATTGTCAAGAATCTGATTTGGAGTAGCCACCTCATCTAGGCAATTCATAATAAAATTAAAACCTTTAGTGCAAATATCATACAAGAATTTTGTCTGGTCCACTCCATTCCACTTAATACACGTCCCATTGGGCCTGGTTGGGACAATATCAGTAACACACCTAGAAGTTATCATACTACGCCTGCCCCCAAAAAAGACAGACAGGATTATGCAGTTGTGGTCGCTGAGACCCGGGTAAACTACCCGTGGTGAGGTTCACCACCCACATGCATTAGCATATATTAAAATGTGGTCAATAACTGTCGCTGAGTTCCTCCCTATAAACGTTGGAATTAAATTCCCCTTACTGTCGCGGGCACCTTCTAATAATTTTAATTCAAACTTGAATATCATAGAATTCAATTGTTTCCCATAATCATTGTGGGGGAAATGTAAATAGTCGTTCCCTAACTCATCAGACACCCCACATACCCGAGTAGTGGAAAGTGGGCATGTATGAATATTAAAATCTCCGACCCATATCAATATAAAACTACTAGCGATGGGTCTAAGTAAGGTCTCCAGTCCCCCGTCAAGAGCTAATGCCACCTTGCCCCGAGTATTGTTGAAGACATTATTATAAAAATTTACCAAAATAATATCCCGGCCATTCCTAAAGGTTAACCAAAGAATTAAAGAGTGGGAATCAATAGTTATCTGCCTCTTGAGCCTTACTGGGGGTTTATTTGATATGAGGACCATAAGTCCCCCTTTTGCTCGTCCCACTGACGATGGCACAGCCTCCAGCCAATATGACATGAAGCCCTTGAAATGGATAGGCTCAGTACTCCATGTTTCTTGAATACAAATATATCCAAGCCATTGACAAACTCCCCCCATACTGGATTACCCTGTTTTTTCGCCAACCCCCCTACATTCCAGGTTGCAATGCTGTAGCCTCTATCTTCGCCAAAGTCACTACAATAAAAAAGTGGTTGATTGTTCATAGCAGATTTAATATGAATAGGGGTTGCTTCATTTCCATGTAGCAATGGAGGGGTTGCAGGGATATTAATACTACCTCTGCCATTACTCTGTCCAATCCCACTAGATTGTAGTGAATTAGATCTAGTGGGTATTACACACATAGGAGCCACTGTATTACAAGAGATGGGAAAAATAGCGGTTGTCATGTATGTGGAATCCACCATATTATTACAAGGAATGGGAGAGGTAGCTAATTCATAAGATTGATTTCCTGCAGCAAGTCAATCGATATCCTGGATGTCACCCAATACCTCGAATCTATTAGATACCAACAGGGGTTGGGACGAAGGAAGTACCAATGCAAGGTTGTTGCCTATTGGATTACCTCTACTCATCTCAGGGGCGGGGACCCAAGATGCCTGTAGAAATAGCCCAAAGGCTGCAACAACATGTTGCATTCAGGGTTGAGATTGTGCACCCAGCTCGTAAGGACACCCTTAGCGCATCTGGGATCCCTAAAATTAATTATAATACAGTCCCCCACTTAGTTTTTCCTCAGGGGGCCTATCCAATGCACTCTCCTGACAAGCAAGATATCATTAGCATTCCTGGCTGGGAAATGGGAGTACCTATTAAGCCAGTGAATCACTCTATTCTTCAGGGAGTCATGAGTTTCTGTTTGACCTTGGCATAAGGGAGGAACATTAACTATAACTGCCACATAGGGTACACACTCAGGTGGTAACTGAATAGTGGTGCTGGTTGCCCTTGAGTTGATATTGCTGGCCTCTCCTGCCAGTGGGGCTCGTACATTACCACCATATATTATGTTGTTTGTATTCCCATGAGGGACCTGCAGCATGTTTGATCTAGGATTCACTGGCTGCGTATAATCCCTGGAAATACCACCAGCTATAGCTCCTCTATCCTTTGGCATAATACTTGAAGATGTGGGATTAACCTTTGGAGCGAGTGTTGGTGTACATACAGTAAATACAGGTTCCCTATTATGACCCTCTTTAGGTTGTCCTATCGGGGGTATATGGTAGTGTGGCCCAATCTTGGATACTTCAATTGCTAGGGCCTCTAATTTCCCTACGACTGGAGCCAATAGAGCTTCTAATCTGGAAGTAATCCCTGCCAATAGCGGTGCCCATTGACTTCCTCCGAAATCTCCTGGGGTAAACCCAATGTCAGTGCCAGAGGGGACAGGAGGCTTGAGTGTACGTGATCCTTTAGAAGCTTTCATCGCAACAGAGGTGTTTTTACATTTCCTTTTCCTTTTGGGAGTAGGGGGGCTAACAGAAGCTATACTAGGAGATGGTATTATCTCATAGTCTTGTATGGTATTCGGGTTATCAGTAGCCCCCAAACCATTATCACCCCCGATTGCACACTCATTTGCTGGGGGTATTGCCGTAGTATCATTTGGTGTAACAGGGGCCCCACTCCCGCACCCAGACCCTCCACCAATTCAAAGACGACGCTCAACATTGTCTATCTCCTGGGTAATCACATTTACTGCCCTCACTAGGTATGAATCAATGGTTGCCCGACCAGTATCACATGTTGGCGGGATATTAGCTGTTTTGCGCTTACCCATAGCTTCCAAAAAGGCAAAACAGCCACTCCGGTCTATACCGGATAAAATATAAATATGAGTAAACAACAAACAACAAACAATCGTAATAACAAATGATCGGATAGTCCGGAGATGTGAGCCCAGATTAGTGATGGGAGAGAGTACGCTGCTCTAGTTCGGTTGCAGGTCACAGATGCAGCAAATGTTCGAACACTCAGCCCAATCTGTAGTAGTAGGATGGTAAGGTCCCGATACAGTTGCATATACTCAAACAACGGTCAAATCGGTAACACATACCATAATATATGTGCAAGTAGACACATATCTCAGTCACAACACCATCCACAGCTCAAAACTTCACAGACTACACTTCAATTTTCAAACAGACACTGAAAATGATGCGGTATATATGAAATATACCTTTCCACACATCATACAAATTACTCTAATAAATAACATTTCTACAAACATATCTCAAACCTCACTTTTGGGCTGCTGCTTTACCATTCTACAACTACTTATAATGTTACACCTATCCAAATACAAAGCAGGAACCCTTCACATGTCTTTACTAAAAGTCTCACCATATTCCTAAAAGCATACATGAATATGTCTGTACCATAACACTATCCAAACTTTAAATATTCACAGAACAAACTTCCAATTTCAAGCAAACACCAAATATTATGTGGCATATTTCAACTGTACCTTTCTAGAAACTTAAAAAAGAAGCCTAATCACTAATACCCTATGTCAACATCTTTTAAACCACACTATTATGCTGCATCTTCACCATTCCACTACTACTCACAGTCTTGAGCCTACCACATAAAAGCAACAACACCTCTGTGTTATACATCATGCACTTTCAAATGTATAAAACATTTGAAAATACATATACAAGTAGAGACATACTTGAGACAGAAGTCCATGCACACCATAAAACTTGACAGACTCCACCTCCAATTTTAAAGCAACACCTAAAAGTATGCGGTATACTACAAATGTACATATCCACACACTAAAACAAACTGCCAAAATCACTAATCCATCTTCCAATATACACATATTACTATACAAAATCTATTTCAAACAACATTTAACTACAATATAACAAACTACAATACACATCTCTACATTTAAAAATATATTTCAAACATCACAGTTCAAATGTTTAAAGATTAAAAATAAACCTAATACATAATACACCTCACAAATTTATAACTCAACTTTCAAATTGATTTGTAGAATATAAAATATCACAAACCCATAAAAGATTTTCATATGCACACAATCAATGTAATGCACCACTCTCAACAAGACAAAACCAGTAATGGCTAACTTTCCCTCTCGTTCTCCACACAAATAAATGTAAGTAACAAATCACATTGCTTCCTACATAATTTCAAATTGTAAAACACATTTCTATTGGTTAGACATATTAACCCTTACCAACTGACTTCTAAAAGTGCCCAAACTGGTTCTGGAATTTTTGGAGTCGCGACTCCACCGTGCACCAACGCGATGGAGCCCCAAATCCATACAGGAGTTCAAAAATATATTACAAATAAAAATACCACTATTTTTTAACAACACACCTCTTCTAAAGATAGTACTGACTTGGGAAATTATACTTGAATAACATATCACTTATATATAAATTACAATTTCACATTTTAAGTCCACAGTTAAGTTTCAACCCTTCCCCCATTCTGCTTAATGCCAGTTTCCATAGTAATAGTTCATGGAACATTCAACTGAACAAACAGGTCACAAGTTCACCATATTTTCAAGTTCAGCACACAAGGTTACAAATGCAAACAGCAGGTGTGGTTGACTTTTGGAAAATATGAGCTTATCCTATCTACTGTACCTTTCAAACATTTTTTACTAACCAATAACGAACATGCTTTTTAAAGAAAGTAACATGTATCCTATTTTTGAGTGTACAATGTTCTTAAACAGCCAATCAATTCTCTACTTTTTAAAAAAACAGCATCTTGTCCACCATTTTAGATACCTCTCATTCTACCAACTGACTACCTCAGCTACAGACATGTTTTCATTACTTCCAGACATCCCTTCAAGATGCTTACAGTATGGATTGTTGGACAAAGCTATGTTTTCTGGTGCAAAAGGTATGCTGAGTGCAGAGGTATTGACAAAGACCTAGCTTTGCAAAATGTGGATATTAAATGGATTGCACAGAGAGGATTAAAGTGACACCAATTGATGCCTTTGGTTAAAACCTTTTTGCATCTCCAACCCCCTGACCTCATAATTGTGCACTGTGGTGGCAATGACCTAGGCACATTGACTGGGGTAGGTCTGGAAATGCTAATGAAGGACACCTTTGCACAATTGATGTTGCTTTTACCTCAAAACTGTCTTTGTATACTCTAATATATGTCAAAGACAGAAATGGAAGTGGTCAAATCAATTCTGGCCACAGATTGAGAAAGCTAGAAAAAATTGCTGTTTCTGCTTACCTCAGAGACCATAGGATGGGCTCCATCTATAACAACAATCTACATTTTGATATGGATGACATCTACAGAAGTGATGGAGTACACTTCACAGGTCAAGGAAACAGAGTCTTTCTCAACAACCTAAAGCTGTGCATCGGCACTTACATGTAGCTACAACAAACTCATAATGAAAACAAGGGCTCTTTTTAGAGCCACCCAATAACATAATAGTGAATATACATTTATTTTTATACATACATATTTTTTCAAAATTTTTTGTGGATTCACGCACCCAACGTGAATCTGCAAAAGCATGAATTCAATGTACTACAACACAATACACTTTTCAAGTTTAACTATTAATTTTAAATTTTATATATTTTTAACAACTCTATCAATTGTAATCTTGTCATTAACTTCAATCACAGTAACTCTTTAAACAACTTCACAAATGCAACACTACCTTCTAAATTATATACTACTTAATTATTTATTTAAGGTGAATTTGTGAATCCAACACGACGTTACACGGGGGGCCGCGCTGAGAGCCGCGTTGGGGTTGCAACCCTAAACTCGAAAAAAAAAAAAAATGCCCCACTTCCATTATTCAGTATTCGCCCAGGGGACCCCATCCCCCGAAGCCTGCCACCATTTAAAAAAAATAAATAAATAAACATGCAGCTCCCCTTGCCCAAAAGCTCTCCCTTCCAAGAAGCAAAGCAGTGTTTGCTATGGCAGGGCAGGAGCCGTGCTCCCGCCCTGCCATAGCAAATGGCAATGTCCCTGGGGTGGGCACCCCGGGACATTGCAGGAGCTGGCCCTGTGGGGTGGCGGTCCCCAGAGCCATCGAGGGATCCAGGAGGGGGGCCGCGTGGCCCCCCTCCCTTCATCAAAAGAGCCCTGGGGAGGTGGTGGTCCCCGGGGCTTGGGGGGGCCCATGAGGCCCCCCTCAATAATCAACAAAGCACCAGGGAGGTGGTGGTCCCCGGGGCTTGGGGGGCCTGCGAGGCCCCCGCAAATAATTAATAAAAGCTACGGGGAGGTGGCGGTCCCTAGGGCTTGGGGGGGCCTGCGAGGCCCTGCGCAGTGGTCCCCGGGGCTGCGGGGGGCCACATGCCCCCGCATACCATTATCTAAGCCCCGGAGAGGTAGCAGTCCCCAGGGTTGCGGGGGCCCCCACTAATTAATTGAGCATTGCCCCCGGGACCTGGCCCACCCGGGGCTTATAGAAAACAAAGCGCGGGAGACCGCGCTTTGTTTTTTTTTGTTTTCTCTGCGGGATTTGCACACCCAGCGGGACTTCTGCCAAAAAAACAAAACAAAATGCTTTTTTTGGCCCTGGGGGTCCCTGTGGGACCCCCTGACCAACCCTAGGGGGTCAGGGTGTTTCTACCCTGACCCATTTCCTACATGTACAACCTTTTTCTACCTTTTTGATATGACTCGGTTCCACCGAATCACAAAATGGCTGCCAACACACTCTGGTTTGGAGTGTTGGCAACCAATAAGAATGAAGCTCGTGCTCAGGAGGATTCGCGGCTCCTCCTCGGTGCTCAGATATCGATATTTTTATTTTTTGAATTTCTCAGGAACGCCATTTAAAAAAAAGGGCGCTTTCTGAACCAAGAGCTACCTTTTTGCCAAATTTGGTGTAATTCCATTCAGCAGTTTGGGCTGTAGCCTGTTCCAAAATTCCTATGGAAATTAACATGGGGAAAATGCGTTTTGGGACCCCCCTTTTTTCTCGGCCCCCGCTTGATGAATCACCCCCAAACTTTCAAGACAGGAGCTGACCTGAGCTGGTCATTAGTTTTGAAACTTTCGCAAAGATTCGTCAAACGACGCAAAAGATATTTGCAAAAGAAAAAACGCTTTTTGAATAGAAACAAGGGGGCCGATTCCGATCTCGGCCGGTAGTGCTCCGAATCGGATTCGGATTCACCGGATCCGATTCGGAGCCCTGTTTCCCGACCGAATCGTACGCGGGTCCGGCCGAGCGAGTACGATGCAAGCACCCGCGAAATCGCCGACCGACTCGAACGCGGCTTCAACACGCTCCGACCGACTCGCATGGACACGACTCGCACCGCGCTATGGAGACGTTTCCCGGCCGGGTAAGTACGATGCGCGCCGCGAGCAGTCCGACCGACTCGCGCCGTCCAGCTCGAAAAAGCTGTCGGAGCCGGACTTGGGGGTCCGCGTCGGACCCCCCTGTACGCGTAGGCACGCGAGTCGCATGGCCTGTGCATGTACGCCGCGATGCGCATGGATGCGTACACGCTGTAGGGGGCGCCCTTGTCCGCCTCGCACCCATTGAGTCAATGGGAGCCCGCGTACGCGTTGTACGACAGGCTCCCATTGACTTCAATGGGAGTCCGACCGACTCGAGTCCGATAGCATGCGTGCGCATCGTACTCGTTCGGTCGGACTGCTAGGGTCCGATTCGGTCAGAATTCTCTCCGGGTCCGGCTCGGTCGGAGATATTTCCGGCCGGAATCGGAATCGGCCCCCTAGTCTTAACAATAACTACCTACTGGCAACCGCCAGTAGGTAATATATATATATATATATATATATATATATATATATATATTGTCAGTCAAAAAAATGTTTATTTTGACCTTGGTCTTTAAGGCACAATAAAAACAATATAAATATTAAATACTTTTTTAGAAATTTAATTAAATCTCTCTATACAGTTTATATGAATAACTTAGTAGCCACCTAAAATTCAGTAAAAATCCATATTAAAAGCCAGATAAAAATTCCTTAGGGGCAATCAGATATCCTAGTAAAGCATGTCACACTTATCTCATATCTGTTGGATGCTCCGCACCCAGCCTGCGTTATTGAATGCCATATTTTAAGAAAATTGGCTTTAAAACTGCTTTTCGTATTGTCAGCAACTTTTGACACAAGAAAAATACAAGAATATACAAGCAATCAAACTTTACTTTTAGTCTGTAAGTGCAATTTTCATTTACCATTATCATTGCATTTTTGGCCCTACGGTTTACGTAGCTGGGATATAGACCAATTCTCAATCTTCACCCTCGGATCTCCGCAAAGAGTTAGGTAAGGCATTAATATATGGGAAATGTTCCTCGTTTTCCTATGAATGTTGTAGGAATTGCGTGGATGCCTTCCCCCATAGGTAACTCATGTCCCGTTTTCTGGCACAAAAAGGTAGTTAAATCAAACAAGAGATCTGCAACAGAGCTGACTCAAAGCATGAATGTAATGGGTTGATCTAAGTTTCCAGTTTACCTACCAACAAAGTGGGTCACACACTAAGACATAAAATTGAAAATTACTATTGTGCAGACTCAACCTCAGATCTGGTTGAACCAATACTTTAGATACTTCCAGCTCTAGAACATTTTTCATTGCTGACTCCTGCATACAAAAACCTAGTAAAAACCTACATCAAAAACCTAAACAAGCACAATACGATAAACAAGTGCTCAAAAACGCTCCGGATCATCTAATCGGAAAAATTTACAATTATATCGGCAGTACACTGAATAATGCAGCATCACAAAGAATGAAGAAATTCAAACAGTGTAACAATAACTCCAAGATATGGTTCAACAACAAGCTGGCAAAAGTGTCTGAATCTGACAAAATGTCATACAAGAGGAGTAGAACAAGTTCCCTTCAAACAAAATTGTAAGTTAAGCCTATCCCCAAAACCACTGAAGACTTCTCATTTCAAACTGTTTATTTCAATATCTCCAAGGAACTATCCAAAACAGAATTAATAAAAACATCCCATGTGGACAAGCAAAAAACTGTGAGGACTTGGTGCTGTAAATAGTTCAACACATATTACCCATACGTCCCTCCCTCGCTTGAATTCATAAGTTGAGGCCTCTTTGCCTCCCTCAGACACCAATCCAAAGAAAAACCACACAATAAAAAGTCCCTCCCCAACATACCTCCTGTCTTTTTCTGTCTTTAATTTAGACACTGTCTTTCTGTCGACGTTGGCGTGGCTGCGTTGACCAACGAGCCTCAGCTTCTTTTTGGAGGATTGACGAAGAATCTGAATCCCGTTGGATTGTGATTCTGTTTGAGTGGAATCGGGCCATGCTTAGCTGCATGTTTGCTTCGAGGCTGGAAAAGGCAAAGTAAAGGTCCGCAACAAGCAGAAAGAGTCAAGATAAAGCTCAGAACTGAGCATAAAGAAGCAAATAATGGTCAGAAAAGAACAGAAAGAGGCAGATTAAAGGTGAGAAATGAGCAGAAAGATTCAAATTAAAGGTGAGAAATGAGCAGAAAGAGGCAGAATAAAGGTCAGCAGCGGGCAGAAAGAGGCAGAATAAAGGTGCAAAATGAGCAGAAAGAGGCAGAATAAAGGTGAGAAACTTGTAGAAGAGGCAAAATAAAGGTGAGAAACGAGAGGGAAGAGGCAGAATAAAGGTCAGCAATGAGCAGAGAGAGGCAAAATAAAGGTCAGCAATGAGCAGAAAGAGTCAAAATAAAGGTGATAAATGAGCAGAAAGAGTCAGAATAAAAGTCAGCAATGAGCAGAAAGAGGCAAAATAAAGGTAAACAACGAGCAGATAAAGGTCAGAAACTAACAGAAAGAGGCAGAAAAATGTCAACAATGGGCAGAAAGAGGCAAAACAAAGGTGATAAGAGAGCAGGAAAAGGCAGAATAGAGGAAAACAATGAGCAGAAAGAGGCAGAATAAAGGTGAAACATTTGCAGAAAAAGGCAGAATAAAGGTCAGCTACGAGCAGAAAGAGGCAAAATGAAGGTCAGCAACAAGCAGAAAGAAGCAAAATAAAGTTGAGAAACAAGCAGAAATATCAAAATAGAGGTCAGAAACCAGCAGCGAGAGGCAAAATAAAGGTGAGAAACAAGCAGAAAGAGTCAAAATAAATGTGAGAAACGAGCAGCAGGAAGCAAAATAAAGGTGAGAAATGATCAGAAAAGGTCAAATAAAGGTAAGAAACAAGCAGAAAGAGGCAAAATAGAGGTCAGAAACCAGCAGCAAGAGGCAAAATAAAGGTGAGAAACGAGCAGAAAGAAGCAAAATAGAGGTCAGAAATGAGCTGCAAGATCCAGAATAAAGGTCAGGGGTGAGCAGAAAGAGGCAACATTTTGGGCAGAATAAGCAAAAAGAAACAAAATAGAGAGCAGGAATGAGCAGAGAAGAGGTAGAAAAACGAGTTGAAAATGAGCTGAGAAGGCACAAAACCGAAGGCAGCAGAGGTTAGCGGACTGCGGGCAAGCTGAACAGGAGGGCCGTCACAGGGGGCGCCGACACGAGGACCTACTCCTGTGTGCTGTCCTATTTTTTTTACCATGAACCCACTGACAGACCCAGTCAGACACTGAAGCACCCACTCGCTCACCCACTCAGAGACTCATCCATCCACTCACAGACTTTCAAAGACACTCATGCACCCACTCACAGACCCAGTCAGAGACTCACGCATTGGCTCACAGACCTATTCAGATACTCATGCTCCGACTCACAGACCTACTAAGATACTCATGCACCCATTCACTGATCCACACAGGCACTCCTACACCCACTTACACAGCCATATACACACCCATACAGTTACCCACACACCCACTCACAGACACATACAACCACTCACACACCCACAAACCCATTCACGCACCCACTCAGGGACCCATACAGCCACTCACACACACTCACCTACCTATACAGCCACTCACACACCCGCTCTCAGAGGTTACAGGTTACAGTTAGAAAATACAATTTTAAAAAACCATGGAAATTCACAGAAAAAACCCAAAGTTTACAAGGAAGTTATTGTTAGGAAATAGAATTTAAGAAAACATAGAAATTCACTGAAAAAAAGGTTACAGAGGCGTTATAGTTAGGAAATAGAATTTTAAAAACTTTAGAATTTCACTGAAAAAAACTAACGTTACAAGGACATTGTAGTAAGACTCAGAAACCAATGAAGTTCAGCAGTTATAGTTACCTGAGCTAACTATAACTTACGCCACAGCAATGCAGTGCTTATGACCTCCCATATTACATCACCCACGACATGGTCAATGACATCACTGATACATCCTAGATGACATCTCAAATGACATCACTGAAGACATTATCCATGGAACAACTCACATACCCACTCACACCCTATACAACCTCTCATATACCCAGTCACACGCCCATACAACCAGTCACACACCCATTCACAGACCCATAAAACTACTGACACATACACTCACTCATATAGCGACTCATACAACCACTCACTTACCCATACAGTCACTCACATAGCCACTCACTCACCCGTACAGCTACTCATACACCCACTTATTTACCCATACAGCCACTCACACACCCATTCACTCGCCCATACAGCCTCTCAACAAATCCACTCACTCACCCATATAATAACTCACACACCTGCACAACCACTTACATACCCATTCACACATCCATACAATCACTTACACGTCCACTCACTCTCCAATATAGTCTCTCACACACCAAGTCACCTAATCAAACACCCACTCAAACAGCTACCCACTCACCCATACAGCCACTTACACATGTCACTAACTCATACAGCTACTCACACAGTCACTCAGTCACCCATACAGCCACTCATACACCCACTGACCCCCCCATATAGGCACTCACACACCCACTCACTCACCAATACACCCACTCACACAGCCACTCACTCACCCACACAGCTACTCACACACCCACCTATACACCCATACAGCTACTCACACATCCACTCATGCACCCATATAGCCACTCAGACATGCACTGATACACAGATACACACAGTCACAGAGCACTCACATAATATATGTTACAAATAGTATCACTCATTAGTAGTACACAAAGTATACTAATTTGTAGTAGCTTAGTATATATACTTAACACTCATAAACGTTTAGAAAACACACACAACCACTGCATGATGCCATCAGTGATTACTTTTGAGATGTCATTAGTGATGTCAGGAGTGATGTCTCTGACCATGTAATGAGTGATGTAATATGTGAGGTCATAAGCAGTGCATTGCAGGGGCATAAGTTATAGTTAGCTCAGGTAACTATAACTGCTGAATTTCTATGGTTTTGTGCATGTACAATCTGAGCCTAACTATAACGTGCCTGCAACCTTTGGATTTTTCAGTGAATATATATATAGCCATTTTGCCAACCAACAATCTGAGAATTGGCTACAACAACAAAACAAAGGCTTCTTTAAATGCAATAGCTGCAAGGCATGTAGAATAGGCAAAAATATGAGAAACATCAAGGATCCAAATCGCAAAGAAGTCTTGATTGAACAAAAGATAACTTGCAATACACAATTCGTAGTATATATTATCGAATGTGTGTGGCTTAAAATATGTGGGAAGTACAATATGCCTACTAAAGAAAAGAATACTTGAACATATACGGGCAGTTCAGCATAAAGATATGAGCTATACAATTGGCAAACACCATGCCAAACCACATGATAACAAATGGAAAACTTTGAGATACTATGGAGTGGCACATATTCCCAAAAATGAAAGAGGTGGAGACAGGACACTACAACTTCGAAGATTAGAAAGCAAATACATCATAAGACTATGAACAAAGGTGACTTTTAGTGTCAATGCGGATGAGGAACTATATGTATACTTGTAGAATATATGAGAACCAAACAAGATGGACATGGAAATGTATCAAATAATGCAATATGTTGGATACCTTGAATTCATTAAGATATTATTTTGAGTTATGTATATAGAACATCATACACACTGCTCAGAAAGAAATTATATTTTGTGGTAAATCATTTAGAGGGTTCAAAGATAAAAAGAGGTCCCAAATCGCATTTTTCACCAATGCATTTTACATAAATATTGTATTTGATGTAGCGCGTCAACAGCAGAATGGATTTATGTGACATTTGGCAGGATTATACATTATGGGCAGAGATTATGTTTTTTGGGTAACACAGTTAAGTAGGGTAAGTATTTTTTTTAAGTTATAAAGCATTTTAACTTAGTGATATCCGTCACCACTGTACTTTCGCAGAATTTAACAAAATTTTGTGAAACTACCACAGTACATGGCCGTAAACATATTTAAAAATATATAAAAATATTTAATACATTTCCTTACCTATTACCACTTTAATAAAGTGATAATAGATAGGGGCCTACTACTTACCTATCTCTAAGGCCCTAACAGTGAACACAGCGAAAGTGTAGTGAAACAATATAACTGCCTTTTCATTCTCAAAAAACAGCCATTACCCAATTAGATACTAGCTTGTCATCGTCATGTACCACGTTATACTGCAAAGTTATCACGGCATACCATGGCCCAAAATATAACTAAGGCCTATCTGTATTATTGGATTGTGGTACCCTTCCATCACTCATGGTGTCGCATAGGCAATGCAATACTTAAGTCAGAACTACAAAGGAACGCAAGACCACCATGCGAGGCCCTGCGTTGAATGGTAAATCTGGAGAAATGCAAGGCAGCACAATTAGCTGTTTTGCGTTACTTTGCACACCATTATCTACATTGCGGCTAAATTTCACATACATCCATATGCCACGCCACTATAGTCACTCCACTATACACTATACCACTCTACCCCACTCCACTCTAAGCGATTGCACTGTATGCAATGCCACTTCACACCACTCCACGTTATTCTACTGCACGCCACTTCACTCTACTCTATTTCACTGTATGCCACTCCACTCTTCAACACTCCACTGAATGCTATTCCACTGTATGCCACTCCACTCTATGCCACTCCAGTGTGTGGAACTCCACTCTACGCCACTTCATTCTATGCTAATTGAGTGGAACCCACTCCAATGTACGCCACTTCACTCTATGCTGTTACACTCTACCCCATGCCACTGTGCACCACTCTAGTCTACACCACTCCATTACATGTCACTCCACTGTACACTACTCCACTATACACTATTACAATCTATGACACTTCACTATACTACACTCCGTTCTATTCCACTCCACTCTATGCTATTACACTGTACAAAACTCAACTCTCTGCCAGTCTACTCTATGCTATTACACTGTATTCACCTCCATTCTATGCCTTTTCAGTGGACGCCACTCCACTGTATACCACTTCGCTATGTGCTGCTCCAGTATATGCTATTCCACTCTACGCCATTCCACTGTATGCCCACTCCACTCTATGGTATTCCACTGTTTGCCACTCCATTATACACCACTCCACTGTACGCACTCCATTATACACTATTACATTCCACGCTACTCTACTGTACAACACTCCACTCTACACTACTCAACTATACACTGTACACAACTCCACTCTACCCACTCTAGCTATTCCACTCTACGCTATTACACTGTATGCCACTCCACTGTATGCTACTCCACTCTAAATCACTCCACTCCACTCTACCCCACTCCATTCTATGCTATTCCATTCAATGCTACTCCACTGTACACCACTGCAGTGTATGCTGTTACTCTCTACCCCATTCCAGTGTACACCACTCCAGTCTACACAATGTCACTGTGCGCCACTGCACTGTAAGCTACTCCACTATACGGTATTCCAATCTGCACCACTCTATGTTATTCCACTGTATGCCACTCCACTATACTCTATTCCACTCTGTGCCACTCCAGTATACAACACTCGACTCTACGCCACCCCATTCTACGCTACTCCATTGGACATCACTCCACTCTACGCCACTCCACCATATGCTATTTCACTCTACCGCACTCCACTCTACACTACTCCAGTCTACACCACTCCACTGTGTGCCACTCCACTCTACGCTATTCTACTCTACGCTATTCCACTCTATGGTATTCTACAGTACGCTTCACCACTGTTCTCTACTTTACGCTATTCCACTGTACGCCTCTCCATTCTATGCCATTACACTGTCCGCAACTTCAATCTTTGCCCTTCTACTGTAAAGTATTCCACTCTATCCCACTCCACTGTATGCTATTACACTCTACCCCACCCCCACAATACACCACTCCAGTCTAAACCACTTCACTGTACATCACTCCATTGTATGCTTCTTTACCTCGATCCAGGAATCCCTCTATCAATGCCCCCCTCCAAACCTACATCTTAGGTGCGGATTGGGTTGCACACTTCACCTCTATTTACCACACTGAGGACACACCAACTATGTCTGTTACTTTACTCAATAGATTGCAGAACTCAAACCCACTTTTATTAACTTTACAGGAAGTCGAGTCGGCCATCCATCACAGTAAGGGTGGGAAAGCTCCAGGCCCAGATGGGGTACCGATGGACTTGTTGAAATCCATGCCTGAAATTTGGGGTCGCCTTATCACGAATACTTTTAATACTTCCCTATCTACCACTATTCCCCCCTCATGGTCTACCGCAACATTAGTACCCATATTTAAAAAGGGTGACCGTATGTCGCCCAAGTGCTATCGACCTATCTCACTCATCGACAGCACTATGAAAATCATAGGTAGAGTCATTTATGACCGTTTGGTCTAATCGTCAGCTGACAAGGACATACTCTCCCCTTTTCAATTTGGATTCCGGCCAAAACTAGGAACCAACGAACAATGCCTGAATCTGGCTCTGACCATTTCGAAATACACCAAGGTCTTGCGCTCCCCCATCTACTTAGCTTTCTTGGATGTATCCACCGCCTTTGATTCAGTAAACAGAACCAAACTCTGGTTAATGTTGCCGGATCAAGGAGTGGACCCCCCCTTTGGTGAATTTCTTATACTGCCTACACTCAAACTTTCCAGCTCGGGTTCATTTCAATTCCCTTGGGGAGCTGTCTTCTGAATTCCCTCTGAAGAGTGGAGTGAGGCAGGGTTGTATATTGGCACCTTTATTATTTATTTTATATATCAACGGATTACCAGCCCATTGATCTACTTCTCACACAGATATACCCAGAATTGCAGGCTCTCCTATCTCCGCTTTACTGTACGCTGATGATGTGGTATTTTTAGCCTTCACTCCAAAAGCACTGAGACATCAGGTGGTCTGTTTTGTTTCCATTCATGCACAATCTGAATCTAAACACTAATTATTCAAAGTTGCACATCATGTCCTGTGGCTCGGATAAACTAAGGCTAAATAAAATTAGTATCAATAGACATGCTTTGACAACTGTTGAGAACTTTTGTTATTTGGGATTAAATTTCAGTTCAACAGGGTCATGGAATCATCATCTTGCTCAGGCTAGTGTTAAATTGATTAAAACCACAGGCACAGTCTGCAACCTCATTAGACCGCATATTAGGGGGACTGTGTTTCCACCACTAAAAGTTTACAATTCACAATGCATCAGTGTAGCCACCTATGGAGCTGGAGTATGGGGTTTCAGTAAATGTTGTTCTCTTCAGGCAGAGGAAAACCGTTTTTTGCGATGGTTGCTAAGTACACCGCCATCCACTCCTAATCTCATTACCCACTTTGAGTTAAACCAGGGTTTTTATTGAGGATAAGATTCAGCTGGCGCCACTTTTGATATGGGTTAGTATTTGGTTGAACCCCGCCGCTAAACTCTACAAGGGCATTATATCTGATTGCCTGACGCTGGTAAAGGCACGCTCCATACCCTGGCTGAGTTATATACGGGATACTCTTGGTTTCCTCGGTTTATCCTGGTGGTTTACCGAACCTAGTCGAATCCCCAAAAATGCCAAGATGGAGGTGAAAACATTATTTAAGGACCACCGTGCAAACACTAAACTAAAACATGAGTTATCCAAACCCTCAGTGTTGCACTATTATAGTCTTTTATACACAGATGATTCCCCTTTGTATTTGTCGCTGGACCTGTCAATATGGGAGCGGTCACTTCTTTTTCGCTTTAGAGCAGGGACAATTTATTGGTCTCTATTTTTCAAACACTTTCTAGACCCAGAGGGGAACATAGTCTCCTCTTGCCCCTGTGATAATCATTCCACTCAATCGCTATTGCACTTTATGTTCTTCTGCAAATTGCACAGCCTAGCCCGCAAGCACGTCCTGAGACCCTTGTTACGGAGGCTAGGCCTCCATCACTGTAGGCCAGCTCTCCTTCACTTACAATCCCTGTGTTCACCTGAAATCGTTTTCATTGTCTGTGCCTTCCTGATAGCAGCACTTAGGGCTAGATACACTATGATGGGCTAGTCTGTCAGAACTTTACGCGCACCGTGGCTCAGTATATAGAGTTGGCAGAGATGTTGGGTTTACTTGTGGGGGATAGTAGGAGCACATGGCGGACCCTATTTGTGTTTTTTGTTCTCTCTCTATCCCACCTTCATGCTCTCTCAACTGCAGCCACTGCCTATAATACTGTAATAGAGCACTGATATCTGACTTCGACTTGCACTTTTCTGCTCACTTTAAGTATGGTTATTTGATGTATTATTTGTCATGTTGTTGAAACCTGAAGTCCTTCATGCACTTATTTTTTAACTGTTTTAAATGTACGATCTTTTTAAACTTTTATGTCTGATTACAGTTCTGTGCAATACTTTTATGTACTTTTATGGCCTATTGTTTTTAGACTGAATAAAGTTATATTGAATTGAATTGTATGCTTCTACACTATCCGCTAATACACTTCACGCCACTCCACTCTACGCTACTGTACTATACACTGTTACACTCTGCGCCACTCCACTGTACGCCACTACAGTCTATGCTACTCCACTCTACACTATTCCACTTTATGCTACTCCTTTGTATCTACTCCACTCCAGTGTGCTCTCCTACTCTCTATATAACTCTACTCTACAAAAATCTACTACACTCTACTAGACTCTACTCCAATCTATCCCGTACACTCCACTGTGCAAATTTGCCCTCAACTCTACGCTCGTACACTCTATTGTACAACACTCTGCTCCACTCTATGACAGTTTCCAACACTCTACGGCACAGCACTCCACAGTACAGTATGAGATGCCCCTCAAATTTATGACAGTTTCCTCTACTCTACGCTATGCCACTTCAACACATGCAACCCCACTCTATGCTATTCCACTCTAAGCCACTCCACCCTGGTACACTGCACTGTACAGTATTCCACTGTACACTATTCCACTTTATGCTAGTCCACTTACGGTTATCCACTCTATGCCACTACATTGTACGCGACTCCACTCTACACCTCTCCATTGTATGACACTCTCCCCCACTCTATAAAAGTCTCTTTCTTTGCCACTGCACAGCACTTTACTCCATTTTACTCTGACACAGTACTCCACTGTACTACACTACTCCACTCTACGCCACTCCACTCTCCGCCACACAATGCCATTGAACTCTATAACACTGTATGCCAATCCACTTTACCACACTCTAAAACACTCTACTGTATTGCACACCACTCTACAAAAATCAACTAGACCGTATGCCACTCTACTCTACTGTAGTCTACATCACTTTCCAATACTGTACGGCACACCTCCCTACTCTACTGTACAACATGGTACTCTAAATTATGACACTTTACTCGACTCTATGCTACGCTACTCTACTCTGTTGTACTCCACACCACTATAGTCTATGACACGCCACTCTACTCTATGACACTTTACTCAACTCTACACTACCCCACTCTAGTGTACTCCACTCCACTGTACTCCAATCTTCTACACTTTATCCCACTCTAAACCACTGTACTTAACTTCGCTCCACCGTATGGAACTCCACTCTACAACACTGTACTACTTTCTTTGCCACTCTGCTCCACCCTATGCCCATCCACTTTATGCCACTGTACTACACTGCATGACACTGGGTGACATGCCACTCAACTTCTCTCTATGATACTCCACTCCTCTATTTGACATAGCATTCCACTCTATGACACTCTTCTCCACTGTACTCTATGAAACTCCACTTGACGATACTCCACTCTATGACACTCTACTTCACCCTTTTCCACTTTAAAACACTCTGCTCCATTCTATGACAGTCTACGACACCCTACTCTATTGTTCAGCATGCTATTCCTCTGTACAACTCACTGCTCCAGGTTATGATACTTGACTCCACTATATGAGACACCATGCCACTACATTTTAAAACACTTTACAACACTGTACAATACACTACTGCACTCTACTCTACTCCACTCCACTCCACTCAATTCCAATCAGTAATACTCCAGTCTATGACAATGGACTTTACAACACTCTCCTCCACTGTACTGCATTACACTCCACATAACAACTGTCCACTTGCAACCCATTCAATGAAAAAACCAAAGGTTATAGTTAGGGAAACTAATTTTACCTATTGTTAGACCTGTCAGCCTTAGGGTGGTCTTCCCCCAAACCTTTTGCCTGCTTACCTCCTTTTTTTGCTGATTCTTTTTATTGGCCTTAGGACTCTGCGCACTTTACCACTGCTGACCAGTGCTGAAGTGAATGTGCTTCTCCCCTATACATGGTTGCAATTGGTATATCCACAAATGGGATTTTTAATTTATCTATAGGTCCCTAGTAGAGTGCACTACCTTTGCCTAGGGCCTGTAAATTAAATGCTACAAGGGGGCCTGCAGCATTGATTGTGCCACCCACCCTAATAACCATTTAAACGTGTCTCAGGCCTACCACTGCAGAGCCTGATGGTGTGCAGGTTTGCTGCCATGTCGACTTGGCATTTAAAACCCCTGGCCAAGCCTTAAACTGCTGTTTATTGCACTAAATTCGTTTTTCACTACTGTGAGGCCTACTCCTTAGATAGGTTAACATTGGGAATTCCTCATTACACTTTTAAGCTGCAATTCCTGATTGAGAATGAGTAGTTCTGTCATGTTTTAGATTGCTTTGCAATGGCAATAATAATTCCTCTTTACTGGTAAAGATGGATTTAACATTACTATTTTAGAAATGCCACATTTAAAAAGTGGACATTTCTCTGCTCTTAAAACTCTGCGTGCCTGCAGCCTATCTCCAATACACGTCTGGGGTGGGTGACAGCTTACCTTTGTGCATTACCTCTAGATAGCCACACACAAAGGAAAGTTAGGTGTGTCTGAGTGCCCATCTGCATCCCGATGGCTCATTCTGGGCAGGATGTAAGGGAGGAGCTGAAACCTGAATAGGGAGTGCCCTGTCCCCACACAAAGGGTTGATTACGCCCATGTGGTGAGTCTGGAGCCAGGGATGGAAAGAAAGGATCTCTGTGCACTTCAAAGACCCTTCTTTGAAGTCACCTCCACTTCAAAGGCACAACTGGGTACCATCAAATCAGACAGGTCTGGATCTGTAAAGAACCTCTTTCAGAAAAACACTTATAATAATTTGAAGGTGGTTGATAAATTGTAAATGAAAGTTATACCTATAACTTTAGAATTTTTAAAGTTTGTGTAATTTAAACTTGGTTTCCCAACTATAATTAAGCTTTAACCTTTGTTTTTTTCCTTGAAATCTATATTACCTGAAAAAAATAAAGGTTACAGAGATGTTTCAGTTAGGCTCACATTTCAGTCCTACAAAACCAATGAAATTCAGCAGTTATAGTTACCTGAGCTAACTATATCTTACGACACCGCAATGCACTGCTTGTGACGTCACCTATTACATTACTCATGATATGGTCAGTGACATATCACTGATGACATCACTTAACGTGGCTTAATGGCACCATGTAAATATGCCCCTTTTCACTGCAGTCCTCTGCGGCAAAGGGGTGTGCAATGGGTTGCAATGGGTGTTGCAGTGGGAGTTCATCACCCATTGCTTTTTGACACTGCCCCAGATTTACAAGGCTGAGGCAGCGCCAAAAACTAATGACAGGGAATACCTAGTCTTAGAATAGCAATATGAGGAGAAATTATACATTTATTCTTGTTTTTTGCTCTTTCTATATGTGCGGCATTCTGCAGCACACATAGAAAGAGCACATTGCCATTATTGATTGTTTATGTGCAGGAAGGTGTCCCTTCCTGCACATACAAAATCCCCCCTGCAGTGCAGGCATCCTTGTGACATGGCAGCAGGGTGCCTGCTCTGGCGCTAGTTAATTTTTATTGACCCAACGCAAGAGGAACAACAGGGGTGCACCATATTCTTCTGAATACAGTGCATCCATGCATTTAAAAAATGTCAGAGCGTGGTGTTGCCAAATTTGGTGTAGCACTGCACTCTGGCATTTTTTTTGTAAATATGCCCTACTGTGTTAGCCTTTGGGGTGTGCCACATAATAATCTGTCTCCACTCTCAATCTAGCTAGCTGTCACAGGGATACTGGTCATGATGTAGGCTCTGCTCTATCAGTCGCACCATGTGTGTGAACAATGGCCCGTGAAAGAAGAGTGCCTGCAGTAGCTGCAGTAGCCTAAGCAGTAACCTGTGCTGATCCACCGAAGTGTGGGATTGTGGGAGTCAAAGTGAAAATCTGTTTGTTGGGTGCATGATCAGCTCAAGAGCTGAGGATAGCAGGATATGGACCACAAGCTGACGTGTCCCTCTCTAAAAAAAGGAGTGTTGCTCCCTGGAAGCTATGAATTAAGGGTAAGGACCACCAAAAGTATATACTATGCTACCCATTATCGTGAAGGGTTAGTTTTGGGCACAATTGTGTCTGTTTACAGCACAGCAGTGCTAATGGCATAACAATTGTCACCCTTGAATATTTTAGGCATGCTTGGCCTGGTTGTGGAATACTGGCAGCCATTATGTAACAATAAGAGCATAATTGCCCTGCTTTTAGCCATCCCTGACAAAATGGTGGCTGACCCTCACATAACAATGACTGTGGTATGTCATAGTATCGAGCTCTGTTGTATTCTAAGAATGCCATGTTACTAGGATTCTTGGTGAGTCCATTGCCAGTGGACCGTTGGATGGATGAGGTGAAATAAACTGGACTTGCAACACACTTGAGGCATATGTATACTTTTATGTGGTGAACGCCACATAATATGGTGACAAGCGCGGGATCTCCCATGCAGTCATCTCAACATCCAGAGTTCTGAGGGTAGCCTGGCGCAGTGAGAGGCACTGCTGCCTGGCAGATGTTTCTTACCGCTTGTTTTCACGGGAGGTCATAGTCCACGACAAAGTATCTTCACGAAGTACTAACTCTGCCGTTGTCTCCAGTTGGCAAAGTAAGCTGTCTTTGATGAGCAGCGCGAGGAGGTGAGGCGCTTGGGGGGGCCGACGCGGGCTGGAACCATCTGTGTTTCATTGAGGTCGTTGAGAGGAGTTGCGGCCCATCGGCGCTAGACACAAGAGCCTCCGTCTAGTAGAAAAGAACCATCTCCTTTGGAAAGTGGGCTGATTGCAGCATCAAGTTCGTTCCCTGCAAGCCCAATTTCCCTGAGAAAATGCGCTGATTGTGTATGCGATCACGCACAGCGGCCATCTTAAGTGGTTGGGGGTCTCTACATTTGCTGGCATTGGATTCATGTCGTTTGTCATGGCAAGTTGTAGAAGAGTGCCGACTGGAGCTGAAACTTCGGTGATTGGCATACCTATAATAATGGTTATCTGTTAAAGAAGAGCAGTGCGCTTTGATCTTCAGCGATTGGCACGCAGTTTTCACATATCTGGTGGTGTGCCAACTGGATCTGTGTCACAGTGATTGGCACACCTTTATTTAAATTCAGACCTCATCTCTCCCAAGTTGCTCGGCTTTATCTCTTCGGTGTGATAGATTTCTATGGTGACAAGGTGGCAGGTTGGTGAGCTAGGAGCACTCAGTGGACTTTGCATTTGCATGTGAGCAAGGAGAAAAGTTTTCTTTTCTTTTTTTTTGCCATTCATTTAAAAATTCTCAAGGACAGGGAAAGAAGATTTCAGAGCATTCTAGGCTAAAATGCAGAATGTAACACAACCCAGTAGCCCAGGTGAACCGACAACTAAGTGGCAGAAGTGGAAGAAAATATTTGTAAATTACGCAAGGGTATGTGGTACGAACTAAAGTGCAGAGCACAAACACTCCATAATCCTTCATTGTTTAGGTGGAGAAGGACAGGAAGTACTGGAGAATTTGCCAGAATTAAGTGCCGCAGATTAGAGGGCATTAAATGAATATGAGATATGCATTTTACAATAAGATCGCCATTGTCTGCCACGTGTTAGTACCATCATGGAAAGATGATACTTTGGGCTGAGAGAACAGATGAAAGATTAGTCTGTAGAAGAATTTGTAACTGGTCTTAGGAAGTTAGCGTAAAGTTGTAAACTTGGAGGGGCGGTTAAGGAGTGAATAAGAGATCAGTTTGTTTTAAAATATGCTCATGACAAAATAAGGGAAGAATTATGGTTGAAGGATGAACCACCATTGGAAGAGGTATTAGCAATTGCCAAACGTGTGGAACTTATGATGAAATGCGTTGATGAGTTAAGCACTGCTAAGAACAAGTTAAAGGAAAGCAGTACTTAAGTTGATGAAGTAGTTTGCCAAGTCAAAAGTAAAGCTTCCCAAGATTCAGAAAATAAAAAATCAGGTTGTGTTATGGAAGGCAATAGGGGGCAGGAAAATAAATACACATGATTTCAGTGTGGGAGGTTAGGCCAAAGAGCTAATGCAACGTTCTGTACAGCTTGTCAGGTTATTTGAATGCATGTGGGAAAAAAGGACATTTTGCAAAATGTTGTAGAAGCAAAATGAAAAAGAAAGATCAACCATAGGTTAAAGAGATTGTTTTTCAAGTGGATGGTGAAAAAGCCCAACACCGTTCACGTAATAATTGAGGGAATTGAAATTGAGATGAACTTTCATTCTTGTTCTCATCTTACCATGGTTTCTATGGATACTTATGAAACTTCATTTAAGGGAAAGGTGAAGTTGTCCAAGGTTGATATCTCACCTGTAGGGTATGGAGGAGTACTGATTAAAATGTTGGGGTATTTCATGGCTTGCATTGAACTTGGTGGGAGAATGGCAGTGGGAAAAATGTATGTAGCACATAAAGGGGATGCATTACTAGGCTGGCCACATCAGCATGTGTTGGGTGTTCTGTTAAATCCCAATGCTGTTCCACAAGTACGAGTAGTTGACTCCTTTACTGCGTTTGATGAGCAGTTTAGGGATGTTTTCGGTATGGTTTGGGGTGTTTTAAAGGGTATAAGCATCACATAACATTGAAGGAAGGAGCAATTCCAGTTGTTGCAAAAGTAAGGAGGATACCTTTGAATGAACACATTGGTGTGCAGAAGGAGTTAGAGCATTTGATTGAAATGGGGGTCATTGTACCGTTTGAGGCGACGGAGTGGTTGGCTCCAATTGCAGTGGCTAAAAAATCCTGTGGTGAAATTCGTTTGTGCATTGATTTACACGCACTTAATAGAGAGGTGGTTGTGGATAGGTTTCCATTGCCCAATTTTGACGAGATCATCTCTACTCTAGCAGGTGCCAAGTATATTACCACTTTGGATCTAGCTTCTGCTTACAATCAGGTGTAGCTAGATGAAGCTTCTCAGGAGTTGACAGCATTTATCACACCCATGGGAACATTTAATTCTTGAGAATGCCGTTTTGCTTAGTCTCAGTGGCCTCTGTGTTTCAGAGAATAATGTCAAAAGGTTCTAAAAGGTGTCACAGGTTTCAAATGCTATCAGGATGATTTGTTAATTTATGGTAGCACTGAAAAAGAACAATACTTGAGGGTGTGTACAGTGTTGGAAAGATTGGGAAAGGCGGGATTAACCTTAAGGAAGGACAAGTGTAAATTCTGTGTGGAAGAAGTCAACTAGCTCGGCCATTGTATTTCTGGGCAAGGTGTTTTCCCAAGGAAGGAGATGGTAGATACCATTGTGAAATTACAAGAACCCATTAATAAGGAAGAGTTGGTCTCTTTTTGGGAATGGTGAAATATTATTGCAAGTTTATACCAGGTTATGCGGATAAAACACAAAATCTCAGCAAATTACTTGCGAAAAATGAGAGTTTTGAGTGGAGTTCTGAATGTGATAATGAATTCAGATCAGTGAAGGAGAATCTAAAGAATGCACCCTGTTTGCAGGCTTTTGTACCGGGTGAGAAAACCTATATTATGACTGACATAAGTGCAAAAGGCATTGGTGCGGTGTTGCTGCAAAAGAGAGATGGAATGGAACATTTGATAGCCAGTGCCTCTAGGTGTTTGAGAGGTTCAGAGACAGAATTACTCTATTATAAAAAAAGAAGCATTGGCAATCTACTGGGCATTAAGAAAATACAGGAATTTGATTTGGGGAATGAAGGTCAAGGCACTTTCAGACCATAAACCTTTGAAGGAAGTGTTTTCAAAGAAAGGTTTGGATGCCATATCCTCGAGAATCAGGAGATGGATTATTTCACGGTTTGTGGATGTGAATGGAATTGATAAGGAGAATGGAAAATGTGTGGATGAGGTGGTGAATGTGTGTGAGGTCACGCTAGGGGCGGTAGAAGAAGAGGAATGAATAAGCAAGAAACATAAGGTTCAGGAAATTACAAAGGTATTTAAGTTGTTTGCTTCAGGGAAAAGTAAGCATTTAGTAAAACCCTGGTCTTTGATTTGTGAAGAGCTTTCTGTTATGAATGGTATGCTTACTCATGGAACAAAACTTGTACCACCGTTTGGTGTGCGCAACAAGTTGCTCAATCTTGGGCATGATGGTCATTTGGGCATTGTAAAGACAAAAGTGAGATTGAGGCTGCAGTTTTGGTGGCCAGGAATGGATAAGGAAGTGGAAAGAGTGGTGAGAGACTGCATGCAGTGTTGCGAGAGTGACAAGATTTTGAATTGTAAACAAATGCCCATGGTCTGCAGAAAGCTTCCAAAATATCCCTAGGATGAAATTGCTATTGATATAGTAGGACCCTTGCATGTGGAAAGCAACACTCCATATTTAATAGTAGTGTTGGATTTGTACTCTAGATGGATTGAAGTTACCTGTGTTAGAGATATGTCTTTGGCAAATGTTATCAAATATTTGGAAGACATATTCAAAAGTGAAAGTTATCCTAATTCTTTGTTGTCAGATAATGGCCCTCAATTTTGTTCAACAGAAATGCTAAATTTCTTAAAAGAATGTGGTATTATTCATAAAAGGAGTTCTGTTTATCACCCAGAGACCAATGGAGCTGTAGAAAGGGTGAACAAGACATTGAAAGAAAGTATTCAGTTAGCAAGGGCAAACAATTGAAATTGGAAAACAATTCTGCAAGACAGTATAACAGCTTATCGCATGTCACCCCATTCCACAATGGGAAGATCTCCTTTTGAATTATTCAAAGGAAGAGCAGCTAACTCTAAGATGTGTCCAGGGTGGATGGTATGGAATAAAGTATTGAAGGAAAATGACATTGGTGAATGGAGGAATAAGGAAATCAGATACCAAGAGGTCAGAAAGCAGAATTTTGACAAAAGAAAATGTGTAACAGACAATCAGGTGCGAGTGAATGGCTATGTTACAATAAGGGCACCTGTGGGATGTCAATCGTGGTCAAAATATACTGAAGTAAGAAAGGTTGTAAAATTATTTAAGAATGCAGTAAAGATAGATGATGGCGTATTTGGAACAAAAGTCGGGTTGTGGTAGTTAAACCTATTTCTGACTCTGCTCACATACAACACACGCGTGCTTATGATCAGTACCCTGGACAGGGTGGTGATGAAAGACGAACAAAGTCACATTCCCATTCTAGGTTTCTTAGGGAGAGAAGCCTGAGAGTGCGGAGAAAACCATTGCATATGGAGGATTACATTTGTGATGTTTAATCTTAGTAACCTTTCTGTTCTCTTTGTTCATAAATATATTGTCATTTGCAACTCCTCCCTTTATGTTTATTTATACGATGTCATTTGAGTTGTAGTTCTGTTAATTTTATTTGTTCTTTAACACGGAGTTCTTTATGTCAATTAGGTTATGTTCTTAAAAGGGGGAAGAAGTGTGGTATGTCATGGTATAGAGCTCTGTTGTATTCTAAGAATGTCATGTTACTAGGATTCTTGGTCAGTCAGTTACAAGTGGACGGTTGGATGGATGAGGTGAAATAAACTGGACTTGTGGCACACTTGAGGTGCATGTATTCTTTTATGTGGTGAACACCACATTGACCATGACTGATATATGGTGGGCACATTGGCTGTTGCAGTGCCCAGCCTTGGCACATTGTTGGCCCTGGTATAATGGTGGGCATTACTGATATACAACAATCATCTTTGGTCTTATGGTGAGCATCTAGTGTTTACAATTGTAATAACTGGAAATTTGAAGCAGAATCTGTCCATCTGAGGCATTGGCACAAGTAAGAACTCAATGAAACTGACAGGATGATGTTTGGGGGCTGTGTATTTCCAAACGAATAAAAACTGATATTTTGAAGGCAAACAATGATTCTTGTTCAGAAAGGGGTTTTCTTCTGGATAATTGAGTTTGTTTGCCCAAAATAAAAAATAGTATTTGTTAGAAACATATGTTTCTTTTCAGAAACTGATAAGCTGATGAAGATAAAGTGTTGCAATCCTAAAATACTTTTAAAGTTGAATGATAATTCAAGCTGAGTCGGGGAGACTTATGCCGTAGGACACATGATGCTTTGGCTGTAATTTCACTATTCAGGTTTAATTTTGATAAGCGTTTTCAAGGCATTTCTCCTGGTTACTTCACCCGGAATGGTTGGGTGGTCTCTACTAATTGCTTTGCTTAGGGTGGTCATAGAGTAATGTTAGCATATGTGGTTACTACTTTATAGTGATACAATTTGCTAGTAGCTCAGAGGTGCTTTACTTGAGCAGAAGTTGCTCTCACTACAGAAAAGGCCGGAGGCTCCTGCTTTAAACAGAATCATCAAAATGGGTGGAGAAAAAAATTCCAAATTGTCAATAGTAAAACAATAATAAATTATTACTGTGCACCCATTCTAGGGTTTACTGAGTAGCCCATTTCCTCATACAGTGCATTCCCTGATAACTGTTTGGGATTACTTCAAGCCTATAGTACATGAATGTTCATCTTCAATTCAGCCCATACGTGACTACGCTGCCAAAATCACCTGTTTTCTAGCAAAAGCTAGGTTAAACAAAGCAATGCATATTGCAAAGGTCTCCATACCAAGTACTACACTGATGAAGTAAGTGATTGTCCAGTGGTGAGCAATATTTATCATGGCCACTATTATTGGCGGGGAAAAAAAACAGGGGATATTGTCTCCATATTCCTCAGCATTATTGTGCTCAAATACATAAAAATATTGTCCAATAATCATACAGCCTATGACATAAGGCAAACATATGAATTACATTGGCTTCCTGACAACTGCATCTTGGACAGATCAATCATCTTTGACTGTCCTTGATCACCATTTTTGGATTTTTGCAGAGTAACATGCAAATCCCACAGAGTACAGTAGTGCTGAGGCCCGTGTTTTGAAATATTGATGGTAGTATACAAATTAATTGTATTTTTTCCAATATTCACAGCTAATTGGATAAGGTAACCATTCCGACCACTTCTTCATCCATTTTTGCGTACTGCCTGTCATGTCTCATCAAAGAGTCTACATTTTGTGTGGATGTCTACCACTAAAGTAATTAAATAAAATACACTTACCTGAGGAGTTGGATGAGTCCTTGCAAGACTAGGAATTGAATGGAAATAAAGAGATTTTGACCTGTGCCTGCAGATCCATGAATCATTTGAACCTCATATCATAGAATAATTGATAATTATGCTGTAAGTTTCCTGTCTTCCACATACTATTTCCTGATACTTCAAATATAGGTTGGACAAGAGAGGTCCCTAAATCACTATTCCCCCATGTGCTGTGGCACCTCTGTACAACCTAATTGTGTCCTCTATCTATAGTGATCAGGAAATGGGGTCATAAACGATAAACGACAAGCGCAACGCAAGCACAAGAAAAGCATCACCTTTCTGTGCAGCAAAGGATGTTCACAGGTAACTGGCACACACACGAAGAGAAACCACATACAGCGCACACAACTGCACTTACTTAGACAGAAGATATTTGTGGTTTACAATATGAGACAGCAATAGAGACTATAGAAAGGAGTTTGCGACCAATAGTTTGTCAGATATAGTTTACAGAAAGGTGGAGCTTGGGAAAGTTTTAGCACGATGGCAGTAGGAATCATTTAACATGTCACTAGCAATGTTCCCTTTAAAATTTTCCATAGTGTGCGACATTGAACGGTCTTTGTGCACTGCAGTCTACAGTATGTGCAACAAAGACACGTCATACCTTACAATGCAAGTGGATGCAGCGCATGAGGTACTAGAATCAGTAGCGTTTATCACTCTAAGCATCTGTTAAAAAATTAAAGCAAAATGGTGCATTTTGATTAATTGAATGTAATAGTCACAAGCGAGGCATTTTTAATTGCACCACAAATTAAAATGGTCACCTAGCACCCTAAAGACAACATGCATAGTATAATGTACACCAGTAACATATGTGCCTCACAAGTAGATTGACACCAGGACTCAGAAGTTTGTACCTTTATGAAATGTAACATTGACTAGTGTGATCTTCACGGTGACCCCTGAAAAAGATTTAGGGGTATATTCACAAGAACGTGTGCTAAACATCTCCAAAAAATGTTAACGCAACTTTACACATTGCAGCCTATCGCGGGAAAATAACCCTGTGTTAACGTGGAATTCACAACACGGCGATACCATGCGATAGTCCACCGAAAACGCGCCCAATGTCCGCGATACAACCACCTCGATGGAGATAAAAACACAAATCACAACACAAAAAAACGTGCGATGAGCCCATTCGCGATGAGGAAAGCAGCGATAAGCACCGCCAGGCCCGCGACACACACACGGCAGGCGGGAATAAGCACAACAAAAGCCTGAAAAAGAAAGGCAAACCAAACAGAAAACAACAGCCAAGCACAATGGAGGCAACCGGAGCCAGTATACAACCCCACAAGCCCCATTGGCAACAAAACATTGTACATGGCAGGCCATCGTGGACAAGGTGAATGCAGCCGGAGAGCGGAGGAGGACAATGGAAGAAAACCAGAACAGCCGGAATGATGCGAAACGCACAAACAAGCAGAAACACACCAACAACAAGAAGGCAGCAACGCACACCGGAGGTGGGAGTCCAGCGCCACACCAGGAGCTGGATGACATGGAGGAAATGGTGTCCACCACATCAGTCTGGAGATGGTGGCAGGACTCGGGGACCGGAAACTGCCCAAAACAACAGACACAACAGCAACAGGGAGAGGAACGACCAGGGACTGGGGGGACGGGGGAGATGGGCACAATGGCACACATGCACAATTAAGCACAGCACAACTGCAGACAAACCATGCCCAAGAGTAACAACACCAACCAAGAGCACAAGTCACACAACCCGGCAATATCACACCAATGAACAAGCACAGAAGTGAAAACCACACTGCCTGAAAGGGAGAAGGGTGAGCCAAATCAGAGCTGAAGGGACATCTCACACACAATGCAGCACACACATATAGGAAGCAGAGCACCCCAACATCAAACACAATGTGGTACAAACACCAACATTTGCACAACCGAACACAGGACACAAGTGCACCCGCTTGTGGCCGGTAAACGGCCATACGCATCTGGCAAAGCACGAAACAGGGACATGATAATGCACAAGTACAAACCCACAGCCCTGATGGGGTAGCAATGCACGTATGGCAGGGAGCCAGAGAGTCCGTGACACACACATTGGCATACAAATCAAGACACAACACAGTTGGAGACAAGTGAAAGTGCGGAAACTTTATCAACAAGTGTGTGTCAGTATGGCCAAGAGAAGTGCCACGATATGCAGACCAATGCAGCAGCATGTCTGAATGAGGAACGTAGGAAAGCGCCCATGTCCACCCCGGGGGAGTCCATCACCAACACAAGTCAGTGCCAACCCGCGTTGGTTGTCCGCGCATGGATCAGTAGTCCAGGCCAATGCAGCCATGTCCACTGTCGTCTTGGGACATGTGACCAGATTCCCAACATGCAACCAGGCATCGGGACACGTGCAATGGGTCACATCCAGTTGTGGCTGCAGGTACCTTGTCACTCGTCAATGAACGCGTGTGCAGCAGCGTAGGCCAACATCTCCAATGAGAGATCGTTGTCCACCACATCTGACTTGTCGTCGACGTAATCCATCAGCTGACCCGGACAGATGTGCTGACTCCAACCCCTGGCCCCAATGTGCACCAAAGCCCAATCAGGGAAGTGGCTCAATGTGCTCACTGCACACGACGACTCGTGCAATCTCCCAGGTCCAGTTGCCAGCATGCATGCCAAACATCCATGCATGCCAAACATCCATGCATGTCATAAACGGGCATCACGGTGACACTCCTGGTCGTGGGCCAACAGGGGGCGCACACACACGTCAAAATCCAGGTCAGCTACCGTTACGTTGGAGAGGCAGACATCCATGGTCCACTCGAATATGCACGAGCGACAATGCAACACAGGCTGAACGTAGGTGACGTTCGAAAGGCGGAAGCTCAGCCGGTAACTGATCCGTAGCACTGCCAATGGCAGTGCCCCCAGCACATGCAGCAGATGTGCACGGTACAGGTCCACGTGACTGGAGTCGAGCATGTGTCCGGGATGGTCTGCCATTGCGTCAGTGGCTCTGCTTGAAGCGGCACTGGCTTGCCCTGCGCCAGTCCTGTGGATGAAATGGCACAGCTCGGAGCAATGAGCAGTGTCTGTGTGCAACGGGTGCAGGCCTGGGGTGGGGTGGGAGTACGTGTGAAGGCCATTTCACGCACGCTAACTACGACCAAGGACTTCTGCGTGTGGGATGTGTACACGTTGGTCTCACGTCGGGCAGTGCGTAGTGTGGGAGTCGCAAGTAAATGCTATTGTATCTGTCAGGGGGTGCTGGCCACATGCAAGACCCAGCTCGGAGCTGCAGATGTGGCACCGCCTGATAGAACAGACAAAGGACCCTTCATCCCTACAGTAACTTCACCATCTGCATGCATTCAGGAGATGTACAGAGGCCTGTCGTGGGTGTGGTGGGATGTCTGCGACCCTGGGAATCATGGATGATATGCCCAGCACGTGGCACATGAGCGGCCTCACTGTGTGTTACGTTGCCTCACAGCTGCTCCTCCCTCCCACGAGCCCCCACACTTGTGTGCACTGCGCGGTTGTATCACGTGCACTCCTACGGCACACCATTGTAATGCCTGTCCACGCATGTCCAGCGGCATGCCAACAACACCGTGACGCTGGCCTTTGAAGGTGTGCGGCCACGTGAGTGTAGGCCAGTGGTCCGGACAGGGCAGACACAGGTGTACAGTCCATGGCTGGCTGTGATCGCGCTGCGAATGAGGCTAGGCAACTGACTCATGCAGCCGCAGGACTGATACACATAACACTTGGCATGCATGTGCCAAGACCCCGAGCGGTCTTGCGCTCCTACATTTCCCCGGCCGTGCAGGCCCACCCTCCTGGTGCATGCTACATTGCAACATCGACTACTGTGGCCCTGGTGGCGACAACACCCCAACACAGAGACACACTTATCGCACTTCCTGCCCAAGGCCAGGTCCGAGCCACGCCCTGTTCCCCCTGCCGAATCAGCACACCCCTGCGCTGACCTGACGTACGCCGGACCAGCACACGCCACTTGTGCATGCAGGGGGGGCGGGCGAAGCTACATGTCCAAGGTCACTGCCAATGCTGAGGTGACATGGTATCGTCCGCTGAAGACAGCACACTGTGATGTTGCAGGGCCCATGCCCATCATGCTGACACAATGACCACACGGACACACTTGCTCAGATGGTGTGAATGGCTACGGGCACGTGCGCCCGGCCACATTTATTAGCAGGCACACATATCGAGTGACACCTGTGTTGGATGTGTGTGGGGTGTGTGCACACCAGCCGGCAAGGGCTGCCTCGTGCAGTCAGAAATCGACAACAGTGTACATAGTACAGGACACTGCCATTCAACCATAAAGGCCCCATGACTTGTGCTGCACAGAGTTAGTGGCCCCAGATGCACAGCGTCCTGCACGGGCCTACCGCCACGGGCCGCTGACTTGCGGGGCACTGGGGCAGGGTCACGAGTGAAGAGCAGGTTTCCGTAGATGACAAAGGGGCTTGTCGCGGAGTGTCTCGGTGGACAGTGGAAGGTGTACCCCCAAGGCATGATGCAGAGGGCAGAACCACGCTGAAACAGTCACTATGGTGGAGATGAATGGAACAGACACATGTCGGACACCAAGTCCGGTCCAGCCAGATGAAGATGCAGAAAACCCCCAGGCCATGGACTCAGACGCCACCAAGGTCCAACCAGATAGTGCCCATGACTCATTGCGCACAGAGTTAGTGGCACCAGTGCTGTTAGGGGATGCCGCCTGCGATGTGGCGTGTCCAATGGTGTGGACTCCTCCACATCTTACCCAAGACACAGTTCCACATGTGTGACCTACTGGACCGCAATGTAGGCCTGAGGCAGCGGTCAGCACGGGCCATTCACTGAGTGTCGCCGGCTTAGGTTGGATGGTCCCACCGGCCTGCGTAGTTCAGGTTCAGTGGCACCACGGGACGCAGACTTGCGGTGAACAGGGTTGATGGCACCAGGTCAGTTGTTGATAGTGTTCGATCACCTCCGCGACTCTGATCCGGCTTTCGTCCAGACTGAGCCGCATCTTCCTCTTACTCCTCTCCGTGCATTCACTGGTGTGGACTCTGCCATTCATGATTCGCGACTAAGCGCTGGATGTGGGTCCTACTGGTCCGCAGGGTAGGCCTGAGCCCTCATCCACGTGTCGCCGGCTTGCGTTGAACACGGTTAGTGGCACCACGTGTCGCTGGCTTGCGTTGAACAGGGTTAGTGGCACAACGTGTCGCCGGCTTGCGTTGAACAGGGTTAGTGGCACCACGTGTCGCCGGCTTGTGTTGAACAGGGTTAGTGGCACCACGTGTCGCCGGCTTGCGTTGACCAGGGTTAGTGGCACCACGGGTCGCTGGCTTGCGTTGAACAGGGTTAGTGGCACCACGTGTCGCAGGCCTGCGATACGGAATTATGCTTCACTGATCGAAGGGAGTCTGGTGCTGTGGCCGCTGCCACGGACTTGGGGTCACTGCCATTCAAGACTCAGGACACAGTTCCACATGTGGGACCTACTGGGTCGAAGAGGATGCCGGTGGAGTATGTCAATAAGAAAGGAGTAATGTGGGCCAGCATTGTGGGGGCCAGCGATGGTCTGCGGAGGCTGCAGAGGTCGCAGTACTGGGGCTTGGAGCTTGCACCGGCACGTGGTGTGCCCTCTTTGACACACGCTGGTGTAGACAGGTGAGCGGAGCCTCATTGGTGCGCTGGGGCAGGCATGACGGGTCTGGGGACCAGTGGCCCGGGGTGCAACAGCTGCACAGGGACGCAGGCCCCGCCGCGCTCAGCGCAGGACTCGTGGCGGGCTGAGAGGCGCCGCCCTGGCAGACGCGTTGTCCATTCCGAATGAGAACCACGCCCAGTGCGACTGGCTTTTTGTTCACACCCCTACGCAGGCCTGGCGTACGCAGGTCCAACCCACTCTGCCCGCGCATGCAGGGGGGGACGTAACGTGCGACATTTCCGCATTCTGCCCCACAGCCTGTGGGGACATGGTAGCGTCCACTGGCCACTACACTCCATGCACCAGCAGTTGATCTCCACATGGCCATTTCCGTGGTTTGCACACTGTGGTCTGTCCGGCACCTCCACGCCACACCTGGCATTGGGTAGGTTCACATTCCTTAGTCACTTGCCGCTCTCGCACATGCCTGCTCCATGCCTCTCCTCACATCCTGCTATTGTGTGTCTGTGGTGCCATGCCATGGCTGGGTTGTGGGCATGGCAAGGCAAAGTTCCCAATGGAGTCGTGTTGTCGTGTCTGGTCGGTTGGCATGTTGTGTGGCATGTTGAATGTAGTTGTGCTGCGTGCCCATTGCCAGTGTCGTGAGTTGCATGACTGTGGGCTGGAGGTGGGTGGTGTGTTCATTTTGGACCTACCAACGAGCACTGCATTTCCATGGGTGCCATCCTGGGAGCCCTGGGTGATGATGGACTGTCGGGAGATGTGAGAATCATGCACTCTGCCTGGGGAGTTGGCCACGACATTGTTGAGGAGTCCCGGGAGGTCCACTATTGCCTGCACATTCATGGGATGCGTGTGCTTTCTGTTGTGGTAGTTGTGTGCAGTGTCGGCAGGGGGCACGAGGGGTACATGTGTGCAGTTGATTGGCCCCGACACGTGAGGGAATCCAGCTATGGCGTAGAGGCCTTGCTTGGTCTCCAGCTGCTCCTGCGCAGTGTGGGTGAAGTGGAGATCCTGGGGTACCAGGCTGATGTTGGCATCCAGGACAGGTGTGATGACCTTGGATGGGGCTGGCTGTGTGACTCCTCCGACTCTGGCAGTTGTGGGTTGGATGGTACCAGAGGCCGACATGGCTGCGCAGCTGGCAGCTTTGTCTGCGGAGGGATGTTGGTTGTCCGCTGGGTTGGTACCGTCAGCAGGTGGGGGATGTGGGTCAGGATGCGGGGGATGGTTGTCCTTTTGAGCCTGTAGTGGGCAATGTCCTCCTCTGGCATTGGGTCTGGGCGGCAGGTGCGTTTCAGGTGGGTCCGCTGTCTTTGTGTACGCTGCCTCTGTGGTGTTCCCAGGGGGCGGGACGGGTCCTGGGGGTGGTGGCGGGCCTGGGGTGGGTGGCGGTGGGTGTTGTGGCCCTCATGGGTCTCGGAGCTGCATGATCATTGTCTCCATGGCATCTGTGGGTCTTCAGATGTGGCTCTTGGCTGGGCTCCCTTTCATGCTGCAGGTAGTCGTCCTGCTTAACACCAGCAAAAGGCAGGTGTTAAATCCCTGCTGCTACAACGGCTTATCGCGTGGTTTTGACTCGCATCGCAGATCTGGCAGTTCGTTGTGAAAGTGGTGTTGTGGTTTTTTCGTGTGTTTTTCCACGGGAACGCCTACTCTGCATCTCATTAGGGTTAGTTGGTGGTGTCCACCGTGGAGATAAATTTTGGGGCAGTTATCGCGGGAATACTGGCGATGTCTGCAGTTTGCACGCGCTTGTGAATGGGGTGTTAAATCAATCTCCACTTTTGATGGGTTAAGGTGGAGATAAATCGGCGGTAGGTCCTTCTGAATATGCCCCTTAGTGTATAAAATGTGCACAGCCATGCCAAATAGGCAGGAATGCCAAACGGTATGATTTAGCGAAAACACATAGGCCCTGGTCATTACATAGGGCAGGGTTGTCTAGCATAGGTCCAAGAGAGCCAGATCTAAACCAAATTTTCAAGATATCCGCACAGGTAATTTTCCATGCACTAATGAGAAATGATAATTATTTACACTGTCAGTGCTTATCTGGAACATCTGGTGTGGGTCTTGCTCCTCCTAACCTTGGTTGGACCACACCAGCCCACAACTGCAGAATCACCCAGTCACTGATTCTGTCTGAAGCTAGTTATATGGGTCTCAGACAGAGTGAAACAATCTCTGATTTTTAGATGACCCTTTTTCATGAACATGGCTGTCATCAGGCTTCATGTTATTTGGTTATTTGCAAATCAATGTTGATTTTTCAACCAACAGTACTCAAATAGCTAGGACTACAAATCAGGACTGGCTGCATGTGCCCTGGTGAAAAAAATAACCTCAGAAACAAAATAAACAATCCAGATATGATAATATAATACTGTATGTTTTACATTGTAGTAACAATCTTAGTGATCCTATAAAGATACAGCGTGTGACTACAGAGGGCTCCCTTCATGGAGCCTGTTAGAAATGGGGGTCTCTAGTTGGTAGAGGTTTGCACCCTGTCCAAGTAGGGGCCCTTATTCTAGTCAGAGTAAGGGGATTGCATAGCTCAGCACCTTGGTAGCCTGGCACGAGCAGTAAGGCTTATCTCAGAGGCAATGTGTGCAACACACACAGTAACACAATGAAAACACTACAAAAGGACACCAAACAAGGTAAGAAAATTAACAGATATTTATCTGAATAAAACAAAACCAAAACGACAAAAATCCAACATACACAAGTAAAGATATCTCTTTTAAAAGGTTCAAAACAGTTCAGTCCATAGGAAACTATGGATGCGTCACTTTTATCACAAAGTACCTGTGATGTGTCAAAACCAAAGAAGAAAACAGGCACTGGGGAGATGAGGTGCCGGATAAACAAAGCAATGCATCGATTCCTTACTCCCAGGGGAGGTGATGAGTTGATTTCTAACAGCCAGGGGAGGTGATGCTCCGATTGCTTACTGCCACACAGAGGAGGTGATGCATCGATTCCTTACTGACAGAAGAGGTGATGCGTTTATTCCTTACTGACGGGGGAGATGATGCGTCAATTTGCATACATGTGGCCTCAGTTCCTTACTGCTGGGCTACGTTGATGAAGAACTTGGCTCACAGGTGTGATGCGTCAAAAATCTGGATGCACTGGTCGATGTGGCTGTGGCCAAACAGGCGATGCGTTGATTTTCCAGCAGCGAGCAGGTGATGTGTTGATTTGTTCAGCCACACAGTAGGGCCTGCGTCGGAGTCGAAGCGGTTGTCTTGGAAGTTGGAGACATGGTGCTCAGGATTCAGGCTGCGGCGATCTTTTCAGGCACACGGCAGGCCCAGCGTCAATATTTCAGCCGCACTGCAGCGATGCATGGGTTTCTCAGCCTCACAGCAGTGCTACGTCAGGAAATGGAGGTCTTGAAGTTTGGTGCATGGATTTTCAGGCTTCTTTGCAGTTGGCAGGTCACAACTCCCAGCAGAGGAGTTCCGAGACTGCAGATGAAGTCTTTGATGGCCCTGAGACTTCTTTACAGGAGACAAGCACACACAAGCCCTTGGAGAACCTTGGCAAGTAGGATACAGAAAGCAAAGTCCAGTCTTTTTATTGCCCAAGACAGAAGCAGCAAGCAGCAGGCCAACACAACAAAGCACACAGCAAAGTGGTAGTCCCTCTAGTATTTCACTATCAGGACATTCAGAACACACTGATACATGGCCTCCCTTTCACACACATTGCATTCTGCCCATGGGGCTACCTTAGGCCTACCTTAGGGGTGCCTTAGATGGAGAAAAAGCGAAGGTTTTGGCCTGGCAAGTGGGTGCGCTTGGCAAGTCAACATGACAGTTTAAAACTGCCCCCACAGGCACTGCAGTGGCAGGCCACTTTGCAGGGCTACCATGCTACCCACTAGTAGCATTTGAATTACAGGCCCTGGGTACACACAAAGCACTTTACTAGGGTCTTATCAGTATATCAAATATGCCAATCATGGATAACCAATCACAATCACAAATTACACAGACAGCACTTGCCCTTTAGCACTGGCCACCAGTGGGAAAGTGCCCAGAGTTCTAAAACCAGCAAAAACGAAATGCAGCACACAGTCAAAAACACAAGGTCAGAAGCAAAAAGACAGGGGAAAAACACGCCAAAGATGCCAGGTCTAACACATGTTCTCCCCAGCTGAAAGTGGGGACACCTACCCAACCTCACGGGAGTTATCTTCACTAAAGTGGACAAACCTGGACAGACCATCAGCATTAGTGTGTTCTGTGCCAGGGGGGTGTTCCACCTTAAAGTCCATTCCCTGTATGGAGATGAACAACCTTAACAGTTTTGGGTTCTCACCCCTCATCTACATTAACCATCTGAGGGGCCTGTGGTCTGTCTGAACCCCGAAGTGAGTCCCAAACAAGTAGGGTCTTAGCTTCCTAAGCACCCAGACCACAGCAAAGGAATCCCTTTCAATTGTATTCCACCTCTGTTCTTGTGTAAGTAGCCTCCTACTAATGAAAGCTATGGGTTGATCTTGGCTCTCTTCTTTCAGCTGTGAAAGCACGGCACCCACACCATGCTCTGAGGCATCAGTCTGCACCACAAACTCCTTGGAGAAGTCAGGAGCCTTGAGAATTGGAGCCGTATACATGGCCTCCTTCAGGGTATCAAAAGCGGCTTGGCATGCCTCAGTCCAGATCACTTCGTGTGGCTGCTTCCTTGAAGTCAGCTAAGTCAAGGGGGCAACAATTGTGCCATACCCCTTGACAAGTCTGAGGTAGTACCCGGTGAGACCTAAGAAGGCTCTCACCCTTGTCTGAGTCTTGGGGGGTGCCCAAGCCAGAATGGTGTTAATATTGGGTTGTAGGAGTGCCACCTGGCCTCTTCCTACCTGGTGCCCCAAGGACACCACAGACCCCTGCCCTATCTGGCACTTACTGGCCTTGATAGTGTGGCCTGCCTTCTGAAGGGCCTTCAACACTTCCCTTAGGTGTTGTAAGTGGTCCTCCAAACTGGAGCTGAACACTGCAATGTCATCCAGGTAGGGGGCACTGAAATCCTCCAGCCCAGCCAGGACCTCCTTAAACAACCTCTGAAAGGTAGCAGATGCATTCTTCAACCCAAAAAAGGCATGACCCAGAACTGGTACTGCCCTTCTGGAGTTGAGAACGCTGGCCTCTCTTGTGCCCTATTGGTCAAGGCAATCTGCCAGTACCTAGGTGTTAGATTAAACATACTGAGGAACTTGGCAGCTCCCAGATGATCATTGTACTCCTCAGCTCAGGGATGGGGTGTGCATCAGTCTTAGTGACAGCCTTGAGACCAAGGTAGTCCATACAGAACCGCAGTTCTGGGGTGACACCGGATGCAGAAGCTTTGGGAACCAAGACCACTGGGCTGGACCAAGGACTGCTGTAGGGCTCAATCACCCCTAAAGCTAACATCTAGAACACCACCTCCTTGATGCTGGCCTTCACTCTGTTTGTTAAACTGTAAATCTTTTGCTTCACAGGTGGACTGTCCCCAGTGTCAATATCATGAGTGCACCAATGGGTGACACCTGGGTTGAGTGAGAACAGAGTGGCAAACTGCCCCAGCAACTGGCGATAGTCACTCTGCTGCTCCAGGATCGGTGTAGGGGAGAGGACCACACCTTCCACTGACCCATATTGCTCCTTGGCAGACAGGAGGTCGGGGAGAGGTTCATGCTCCTTGCCACCCCATCATCAGTAGCCAAGAGCAAGGCTAACTCAGGCCTCTCAAAGTGGGGCATGAGGCAGTTCACATGCAGGACCCTAAACGGGTTCCTTAGAGTCTGCATGTTCACCAGATAGGTAACATCACGTTTGCACTCCCTCACCTCATATGGGCTAAACCTCTGGTCTTGTAGAGCACAGGGCTCTACTGGCTCTATCACCCACACCTTCTGACCAGGTTTAATTTAAACTCAACTAGAGTGGTATTCTGGTTGTATCAGTTTTTCATGTCCTCCTGGCTTGCTTCCAGGTTTGTCTGAGCAGGTTTCAGAAGGCCAGCATGTAGCTAAATACATCCTGGGGAGGCTTCGTAGGAACTTCGTCCCAGCCTTCCTTGACCAAACGGAGAGGTCCTCACAGGATGCCCATACAGCAGCTCATAGGGACTAAAGCCAATCCCTTTCTGCGGTACCTCCTGTAAGCAAAGAGAAGGCATGTCCCACTTAAGCCTCATGGGTGCTGACAGACCCCCATTCATGTCTTTCAGGGTACGATTGAATCTCTCAACCAACCCATTACTCTGTGGATGGTAAGGAGTGGAAGTTCACCCCATACTCCAGCAACATGAATTTGGTACCCCGGTCAGATACTACCTCCTTGGGGAAACCCACACGGGTAAAGATCCCCATCAGTGCCCGGGCACAACAGGCACTGTCCCTGTCTTGAGAGGGGTAGCTTCTGGGTACCGGGTGGCATGGTCCACCAAGACCAGGATGAACCTGTTGCCTATGGCTGTCTTGGGATCCAGAGACCCCACAATGTCGATGCCCACCCGCTCAAAAAGGGGTGCTCACAACAGGGAATGGTTGGAGGTGACCCTTACACTTCCCCACACTCTTGCCACTTGCCTGGCAAGTCTAACAAGACCTACAAAAAGCATCTGATTGATTTAGCATTTGGGGCCAGAAAAAGTGGGTTACAAGCCTGTCAAAGGTCTTGCCCTGCCCCAAATGTCCTGCCAAAGGCACATCATGAGCCAAACCCAGCAGGAAGGTTCTGAAGCACAGGGGTACCACCCGCACAGGGGCTGCCCCAGGCTCAGCAACCTTAGGCTTGCTATAATTCTCCCAGTAAATCAAATGTGATTTGGACTCTTTGCCAGCTGCCTGGTCTTCGGCCTGCTGCCTAAGACCTATGAGAGTAGGGCATGCCTTCTGCTCCACGCAGAACTCTTCTCGGGTGGGACCCCCTTCTTGCTGCCAATGGGTCAGCTCAGGCAAGTCTATCAGTTCAGCCAACTCTTTCCCTGTGGGTTCAGGGGCATCATCCTCAGGTTCAGCCTCCTCCCGGACCATGGGTATTTCAGGAGTGTGTTTCCCACTTCCCCTGCCCTTCCTCTTCTTGGCAGACACCTGGGCCACTGTTTCAGGCTCCAGGTCCTTCTGATTACCCTGGGCTGCCATGGACCGTGTGGTCAGGCACGCCCACTTAGGCAATCCCAACATCTCCAAGTGCGACCTGTACTCCACCTCCTTCCAGGCAGTGTGCTCCAGGCCGTTGCCCAGCAGACATTTCACAGGTGTGGATGGGCTTACAGCTACTCACAAGGAACCTGAGACCCCCCCACTCAAAGGGAACCTGAGCAACTTTACAAAAGCGCTCACTGTTGTTTACTGCCACAACTTGGTGAAGTACATTAGGGACTGCTTTCTTTTCAGAACTCCAGGTGACACCTGACAGTAGTCACACTGGCTCCTGTGTCTCTCAGAACCTCTAGCCTCTGTCCATTGATGGTCACCCACTGTGTCAGAGTGTCTTAACCACAGATGCACAGGAGCAGAACGACATACATTCCCAATGCCCCACTACAGCTTCCCAGCAGCACGTTCACAAGCTCGTGACTTGCCAAGGAATCCACAGGGGGGAAAGGGGATGGGGATTGAGAAGAGACTGCCACACTTCGAATTCGGTTCCTTTTCTGGGTCCTCTCTTCACTTGCTATCTTCTGGTTCTTGCCAGGTGTAGTTTCTTATTTGGAACTGTAATAAACCCTTTATTAGTAACAAAACCTTTCTTTTAATTACATTGTTTTTAATCAATTGTCTTAATACATTTTTTCTCTTGCACCTACCCAATTCTCTGGTGACATGTGCCCCTCTTCTTTCGTCATGGTTGTGTAATGGTAAGCCTTGTCTGTAACTATTAATAGAAGTATAATTATTATAGCGCTGCCTTTTACCCTTTATTAATTTTACTCTCTCTCTTTCTCCCAGACTCTTACCTGAGAGGTATACAGATGGCTCCTATTGGAATTCTACAATCCTTAGCAGGTAAGTTTTTTCTTACAAAGACTAAATGAGATTCTTTTGTCTGTGTAAGTAATAGTTTTGTTGGTATCACAAATAAAGTACTGAACAAGCTAGCAACTCGTGTACTTCACCACTAGTACTAAAATACTGAGAAAGAAAATATAAGCGCTCCACTTCCTAACTTCCTTTGTGATAAAGCGAGGGTGTAGCGACTGAGTTTACTTCAACTCTAAATACAAATAAGCGGTAACAATTCACCTAACCACTTGGGTAAGCTAAACCAAACGTTTTGACACTTGGTAACACTGTCTCAACTATGTTTAACTTCTGTGTGGTATAGACAATGTATCTCCTCAACTAGGAACAATGTGACATTGCAACTGAATTTCACTCATCTATTTACTCAAGAACTCGAATTACTGAAAATTCAGAAACCATGCGCGAACCGCGCCTGACAATTTCCTTAAACTATGCTTTTCCAAAATACTCTGGCTTGGCTTACTGACTTGCGCTCCTCTAGCGCAACAACGAGGGACTGGAGACAGCTTCCCGAACCGGAGGCTCGTCGACCGAGTGCGCGGCGGAAGGTCCCTGACTGACTTTCGCGCCGCAAGATGCCGACTCTCCTTCTTCCGCGACGTCTTCAGGTGAAGTGCGCACTTCTGCAGGCGCTTCATCTGGACATTCTTGATTGGCCTCAAGGTCTGGCACACTAGACTGCTGACTCAAAGGTCGCTCCACGGCGGCCATCTTGGATCTCCTTCGTCGTAGCCTATGTATGTAATGTCCATGCACTCTGCTTAGTTTACCCTTCACTACAATTGAGCAGGTGGAAAGACCTTGGATTCGAGGATTCTGGATGGTTCTGATAGTACCCCCCCGCAAGACAGATCCCACCGGCTTGGGTTTGTCTGGAAACTTTTTGTAAAAATTCCTAATTAATCAGGGAGCATGCACGTCTGAACTTAACTCCCAAGACCTTTCTTCCGGACCATAATCTAACAAGTAGTAGACCTGACCCTTAGTTTCTTTTGAGTCTAAGATTTGTTTCACTTCAAACTCTACTTCTCCCTCAGTTTGAATTGGTTTTGGGGTTTTATCTACTCTTAGTTCTGGTGAAGTCTTTTTCAGTAATGAAACATGAAACACTGGGTGTATCTTTAGAGACTTGGGTAGTTTTAGCTGATAAGTCAATGTGCTCAACCTTTTTTCAATTACATAAGGACCTACGAATCTTGGTTGTAGTTTTCTGTTCCCCTTCAGCTTAAGATTTTTGGTACTCAGCCAAACCTTTTCTCCAACTTGGAAATCAGGTTCCTTCCTTCTCTTCTTGTCAGCATATTGCTTGTAACTCTCCTTAGCTTTAGTGAGATTCCTAGTTGCTAGACTATGAACTTGAGTCATATGTTCAACGAGATCTTTAACTGCAGGAACCTCTACTTCTTGGAAATTTATTGACTGATTTGGATGTCTGCCAGAATTTAAATAAAATGGGGAATACCCAGTGGACACATTTTTCGCATTGTTATGTGCGAACTCTGCAGCCAAAAGGTACTCTGGCCAGTCTCCTTCTTGATCTAATAGACATAGTCTGAGATACTGTTCTAATTCTTGATTAGCCCTTTCTGTTTGGCCATCAGACTCTGGGTGGTAACTAGTTGTGTACCTAGTTTCTATGTTTAATTTCTTAGTGAATGCCCTCCAAAAATGAGATAAAAATTGAGAGTCCCTGTCGGACACTAACACCTTGGGTATCCCATGAGCCCGCACAAGTGCCTGGCTAAAGGTGTGTGCTAATTTCCTAGCTGTCGGGACCCCCTTTAAAGGGACAAAATGGGCCATCTTGGTGAATGCATCCACACACACTAATATTGTGTCAAACCCTTGACTGGATGGTAACTCTACTATTAGATTTAACGTCACAGTATGCCAGGGGTAAGGTGGTGTGGGCAAAGGTTGCAATAGTCCCTTTGTGGCTTTTCTCTCAGACTTTCCTCTCGCACAGATTTCGCAAGTGGATACATATTGACGGATATCTTTGATCGTATTGGGCCACCAAAAGCGACGTTTTACTAGGTCTTCTGTTTTCTGGATTCCTTTGTGTCCGGCTAATATATGATCGTGACACTCTCTTAGAGCCTTTTGTTGTAACTCTTTGGTGGGTAAATAGAGGGCTCCATCGTGGTATGGTAGATTTCCGTGAACTTCTCGTCTAGCATCCTGGTTTGCCCATTCCTGAATTTCTTCTGACCCCATAGTATCTTGTGTTGAATCTTCCATGGATTCTCTTAACACGGTTCCGACAATCTTCCCTTCGGCAATTATTCTTTGATATTCAACCTTCTCTTGCACATTCTCGGTGCCAAGCCTGGATAAGGCATCTGCCTTTCCATTTTGTGTTCCTGGTCTATACGTGATCACGAAGTCATAGTCAGCGAAATATAATGACCAACGAAGTTGTCTTGGTGTCAATGTCCTCGCCGACTTTAAAAATTTCAGATTCCGATGGTCCGTGTAGACAGTAACTGTATGTCGAGCGCCCATCAAGTAATGCCTCCGCTCCTTAAATGCGTCCTTTATGGCCAACAGCTCTTTTTCAGTTATGGTGTAGTTCACCTCAGCTGGGGTTAACTTCCGTGAGCGAAAAGCCACCGGATGTAATTGACCCGTGACCTTGTGTCTTTGTGACAGGACTCCACCCAACGCTATATTGGAGGCATCTGTTTCTACATAGAAAGGCTCAGTGGGATCGGGATGCAATAAGATCAGAGCTGTGGTGAAATCTTTCTTTAATTTCACAAAGGCTTCTTCAGCTTCGTAGGTCCAGTCAAATTTTACTCCTTTCTTTAGCAACTTGGTCAAGGGAATCAACTTCTTGGAAAAGTCTTGAATAAACCTCCTATAGAAGTTTGCAAAGCCTATGATGCTTTGGACTTCCTTCACGGACTTTGGAGACTCCCATTCTGTTACCGCCTTGATCTTATTCATATCCATGGTAATTCCCTTTGGAGACAGCACAAATCCTAGGAATTCTACGGAATTCACGTGAAAAGTGCATTTCTCTAATTTTACATACAAACAATTCTCACGCAGCTTTTGCAAGACTCCTTTCACATGTTCTTGGTGCTCTTCCACTGAATTTGAATATATCAAGATATCGTCTATGTAAACGATTGCGCTTCGATCAATATATTCTTTCAACAAATCGTTGATAAAGTATTGAAATGCAGCAGGGGCGTTACAAAGCCCATAGGGCATCACTTGATATTCATAAAGCCCGTGTTTAGTTCTGAAAGCAGTCTTCCATTCATCTCCCTGCTTAATTCAGACTAGATGGTAGGCCCCTCTCAAATCTAACTTGGTGTAGATTTTCGCACTCTTCACTTGATCCAATAGCACAGAAATCAAGGGCAGAGGGTAGCGGTTCTTGATTGTTATGCGATTAATTGCCCTATAATCAATGCAAGTCCTTAGTTCGCCATCCTTTTTAGAGATGAAGAAAAGTGGCGAGGAGACTGGGGATTGGGAGGGTCTGATGAATCCATTACTGAGATATTTTTGTAGATACTCTTTTAGATGCTGATCTTCCTTTTCAGTTAAGGCATATATTCTGCTGCAAGGAAGGTTGGAACCTGGTTCTAGCTCAATCTTACAATCAAATTCTCTATGTGGTGGGAGCTTTTCTGCCTCGGCCTCACTAAAAACATCTTGGAATTCAACGTATTCTGGAGGCAATTCGGTAGTTTGGATCACACAAATTGTGGCTCCTCCTTCGCACAGATGAAACGCTGGAGTTTTCACATTCCTTCTTCTGTCATGCTTATAGCAGTTTTCTTTGCAAAATTCTGAATCCAACGTGATTGATCGAGCACTCCAATCAATAGTTGGATTATGCTCCGTAAGCCACGGTAGCCCCAATATTAGTTGGAATTGAGGAGCGTCTATTAAATTAAATTGCAGGGTTTCACAATGTCCTTCCTCAGTTCTCAATTCTACCAATTCTGTGTGGCTTACTATAGGACCCGAAGAGAGGTTCGTACCATCTACAGCCCGCACTGCTTCGCTCTTCTCTTTTCTTATCGCCTTTAATGCAATCTTGTCCGCAAACTTTATGTCACAAAAATTGCCCGTAGCACCTGAATCCACCATCACGGTGATTTGTTTTAAGGTGATCTCCCGAAACTGCAGGGTCAGAATCATGATGAGATGTGGTGAAGAGGACTGTAAAGTATTGGCCGGGGAATGATCTCTTGGAGTTGTTTCCAATTCGGCAACCATCAGTCCAACTACCCTTACTGATGGTGCTGGGCGTTTTCCGGCGGTGTCTGTTTTGGCTTCTTGGTACAATTACGGACAAAATGACCACTACCACCACAATACAAGCACTGTTCATTTGCACGCCTTCTTTCCTTCTCTTCCTTTGATAGTGGGCCACGTATGGTTCCAATTTGCATCGGTTCGGCCCCATGTTGTGGAATCGCTTCCTTTAGAATTCTCCATTCTTGCTTGATCAAACCTAGGTGTGCTCGAACGAAAATCCCTCCTTTTCTCTCCTCTTCGTTCATTTTGGCGAAAATCAATTTCTAATACCAAGTCAATAAGTGCAGAGATTTCTGTGGGTCTATTAGGCACCTGGGCAAGGGCATCCCTTAACTCATCCTTTAATCCATGGTAAAACACTGCTGCACGTTTATTCTCCGGCCATTCGGTCTCCACAACTAGTTTGTTAAACTGGGCCAAGTATGCAATCAAATCCCGATTGCCCTGTTTGATCTCTAACAGTTCGTTATCTGTGGCCTGCGAGGCTTTACGCAGATCAAAAATCCTGAGGAATTCTTGTTTAAATTCATCAATATCATATAAAATTGGGTCATTTCTGGTTACTAAGGGCATAGACCAGGACGCTGCGTCTCCACTGAGATATGAAAGGATAAATGCCACTCGCGACTGTGCGTCAGGAAAGACTGCTGGACAGCACATGAAATGTAAGGTGCATTGGGTCAAGAATACTTGTGCCTTCTGAGGTGTTGCGGGGATTCTGCACATATACAGAACTATGCGCAGGAAAACAGGACCTCGGTGTATAGTGGTGTACCAACCATCCACCTTAGTGCCCAAAATACCAATCCGACTAGCTATAGTGTCTCATTCGTTCTCCGTACTACATCGAAGCTACCAATGATTAGACATCCCAGAACACGGACTCTTTCAGGAATCGCGGGAGCAAGAACACTCTTTCATTACTCACTCATACTTGTCCACAACGTGCGTATTAAGAGACACAGTATAGTTTAAAATGTTTATTTCAACTATCGTGCTCTAAGACACAGTACACGTGCCAGTACTAGCAGCATAATGCATAGAGACAAAACAGTAAGCATTGTTACAATTCCATAGAATACAAACGGGGACAGCATTTTATAAAGACAGTGGATAAAGGACTATAATGCCTTGCCACCCTCCCTGTGCTAGTAACTAGTTTATTATAAAAATAGAAGACATCTGGGTTTTGTCAGGGGGACCCCCATACCTCAAGAACTAGATGCAAGGTTTACATCATCGGACAAGCACAGCTCTTCTCCCTGGAAAGGTTTTTCTCCAAGTGCCTCCAACAGGGAGATCACAATATTAAAAGCACACAAATTTTTCCAGTGCAGCTGTATTTCATGTCATGTCTAAGTGCGAGGGGCTGACCAGAACAGCAACAACAAGGGACGTTGTTTTTCAACCTTGTACATTGTGTGCAGACGAAAACCACAGAGAACATCAGAAAAGGTGAAAGGCAGAAATACAGACAGTTCTAATGTGAACGGTCGCAAGCAGAGTCTGGAAAAACAAAGTCACGGAGTAACGTGTGCAAAGGAGGCATCATGGCAGCTAGGCCTAAGCTAACTTAGCAATGTCGACCATGAGGCCACAATCCACACTACACCCTCCCCTGGTCAGTCCATAGGACAGGACATAGGACGAAAGCAGAGTTCAAACAGATGGAGCAGAATGCAAACGTCTGTACGTGGGACAAGTTTTTGTGAAGAAAAAAAGACGAAATAGGGAAGAAAAAAAAATGGTCACTTAAAGAGGATAAAAAAAATCCGGATCTGTAGTTTATTGAGAGTCAACAAAACTAATCCATCAGAGTGTATGCGCAAAAGACCGCAACACCTTCCAAAAAGACATCATTGTCATCGTCTGAAAAAAGAGATGCCATCCAGTTCAACAAATCGAAACAGCATTCATGTTCCTCACAATAGGGAGCAGCGATTAGCATTGCGGGACAACTTGCGTGATATTCAATATAACTTTGTTGTAGGAGATCCTGAGCAGCCGCCCAGATATCCCATTGTGCCAAGACTCCAAGTGCAGCCGCACGCGCCATTAATCCATCACTGGAACATTCCCGTTCATGGGCCAGTAAGGGGCCCATCAACTGGTCGAAATCCGGGTCAGTACAAGACGTATTGGAGAGGCAAACATCCAAGGACTAAGAGAACGGACATCGTAAGCAGGACATCACAGGTTGCACACAAGTGAAATACGCAAAGCGAAAAGATAGTCCATAAGCCACGCTGAGTGTCGCCAGCGGCAGGACGCCGAAGCTGTCAATCATGCGGTCACGGAGCATCCGCAGTCGCCCTGGGTTGTGTAGGCCCACAAGAGGTGCAGCCATTGCGCAACAGACAAAGTAAAAGCAATATTCCAGCAGCTAAGGCTAGGATCAATGGAAAGCCACCAAAGACGCAGGAAAAAATAGAATGAATAAAAGCCGGTATTACACCAAATATAGTCTGGAAGGACACCAAAAGGCCAGAGCCCACAACTTTAAAAAAGTGTACAAGGCCGTTGGTATTAGATGCATTAAATATACGGTGAATCAGTTCACCGAAATGTTGGGGGAGGTTAGTGTTTAAAAGGGCCTGTATTTCACTGTGGGTACTGGCCACCTGGAGGACGAAGGTCTCCGGTGCGGAAGTTAGCATAACCTCCTGGTTTAATAATAGCGCCTTTATTCTGCTCAATTTATTGAAATCTGCCTTCAAAGTCGGTATGTAAGGCCTAATGGTATTATCTAACTTCCCACGCGTGGTGGAAAAAGCACATTTTTGCAGCACACTACGGGTTGCGAAACTGTTACAATTTAGGGTATGCCAGCCTGCAACCCACAGCAATCTTGATTATTTAAAATCAGATAGCTACCTTTAGCAAGCATAGTGAAAGTAGGTGATATAACCGGAACAGGAATGCCCTTTAAAACACATGCAAGATTCGGGGCAGAAACATTACAAGCCCCGTGCAATTTAATGTTTTTACAAACAAGGGAATGACCCACTGTAGAATCGCAAGACTCTCCTGTGAGAAATACCTCCTTGTCATCCCTAAGGCATCTGTATGTGAAAGGTAGGGACCAAAGTTCATGCAAAAAGGCACTGCCCAAAGGCTCAAAACGGCCAACAGGATAATGTTTCATGCATGAACTGAATTCAAATAAAGAAAAAGGCAACGTGATAACCCCGTGTACCAGCCACACTGCAGAGTCAGTCTCCGCCACAGAGAATGGTAAAGGATCTATTTTTTCAATATGTAGAAGAGTGTATGTTGCATCTTTCATGGACATGAACAGCTGTTTCTCAGTTAAATTAAACGGCAAGAACAATGCAGATGTGTTTAAGTAATGCCATGGAACCTTCCCCATTTTCAGTGTCTGCAAAGTCCATGCAAACTGCATTACTGAACGCAATTGATTCTGACCATGATATAACACAGACACGTCATCCTGTACAATATCAACAACAGATGAAACAATATTCTCTAATGTGTAAATACGGGAAGACAGGGTGTTGATACTATTGTCGACAACAGCAAGCACTTTTTCTAGATTCGCTTGATCTATTTCCCGTAAACGGGAAGCAGCTTCTATTTGTGAAAGTTTCCAGATTTCATTGTATAAACAAATCTTTTAGGTCTTGGACCTCTAGGTCCTAGAACAAAGTCGGCCAGGTCGATGTTGCTGGAGAGCAGGGATAAATGTTGTTTTACAGAATCTAAGGTAGAGTGCTGCAACCACTGTTTACATAATTTACCAATCGAATATGTTGTAATTGAACGTGAATCAGAAAAACGTGGATCTGGTCTATCCTGTTTGTAACCAGGAGCAGAGTTATGAAAACGCAGTTGGCAGGCATTAGAAGCTATGGGCCACACCAACCAGGCTGAGCGATCTAGTATAGAGACATTAAATGAGTTATTTTGAAACAAAGCTTGCAATCTATCAAGGGAAAAATTTAAATGCAAGCTCCTGTTCGGCCAGGAAGACAACGCAGGAGTGGAAGGTACATTTAATTGTTTGGAAGTCGCCAAACCAAAACAAGTTGTTTGATATATAGTACTATTTAAAAATAATATTTGGGTGGGGATAAGGCAAGCGCGGTGTAAGGCTTCTGTACCGCGTACCTGCCAAGATTTAGTGCCCCAAATAGATTTCAAGTCAATGGTGTTTTTCCAGTGCTCATAGCCACCAACAGCTAATGCGTCCATAAAGGAACTGGAATATAGCAATTTGGTGTGGGTCAACATCACCTTTGGATTTGAAGAAATGTTCAATTTAAAATAATAGGACCCTGGGTTTGATCTGTCAAAGTCTGTAAAGTAAGTACATTTATTTATCAGTGTTTGGGAGCTACCTTGCAGAGGGGACGGGCAATGTTCCCACTGGGTATAATTGAAACTACCTCGAAGTGTACTTGGTTTATGCAGAAAATGGTTACCGTAATGCTGGTAACAATACAAATCGGCATAATTAGCAGAATTTAAGTACAAATCCTCAGCATTAAAAGCAGCATAATATTTCAAATCAGAAAATAACGATTCAATTGCATGCACGTCCCAATCATCTGAATTAATATTCCTTTTTACCACATCACCAATGGAAACACGAAGCACATTTGGGACATTAATAATTTCTGTCGGTCCATGAATTTGGAAATTCACTGCATCCCATACGATACCATCTGCAACTGGAAAGGCGGAAATGTTCACAAATGTGTGGTCACGCTTCATGATATGTGAAGAAGAATGCGGAGCCAAAGTTCCAGCCACAGAGTTCACCGCAGAGCGTTCTGGCAAGTAGTGACCATTGATGAGCAAGAAAAAAACTGTCACAAAGCAAATGGACATGAACAGGAAAATCAGAAATAGCACCAACCAGATGTATGTCCACGGAGGGACCGAAAAATTGTCTCTGAACCAGGATACAAAAATACTGAATTTGGTTGGGACAAATGATGAGGTGGAAGACGAATCAAAGGAAAATCGAGACGGGTTCAGTGGTGTTGTAAGCAAATGAGCCACTGACTCACTTGCGGGGTAAGTATACTCAGTTTCCTCATTGCAGAAGGAAGCCGGGAGGTTGAGCAGGCGATCTGGCAAAGCGACCATCCCAATGGTAATCGGCACATGTGGAGACTGGAGGGCCACGAACAGGATTTCTTGAAATTGCTGGACATGATACCGCAGGTGTTACACTATTCAGAATCGGCCAGATGTTGTAGCTTGACATTGTCCACTGAGATGTATCTGTTGTCTCTGCGACCAGGAAGCGGTGGTAAGATGACTGTACGAGTACCCTTCAAGCCAAGAACCGGAACCGGTGCACGATAAGAGGGGCCAAATTTTTTTTTGTTCTCCACCTTCTCTCGGACCAGATCTCCAATCTTTGGAAGCCAGCCGGCAACCGGAATCTGCAGCGCTGCGTCTGTGGCTGAGGATAAGTGTTCGCTTGCAAGTCAGTCACGGGTCTCTTGTAAGTCCTGTAACATAGTAGAATGATTATCTACATCAAAGATTGCGGCAGTCGCCGCCATGTCTAGACCATCAAGGTCTGGCACAAACATCTGTATGCCAAAGAGAATTTCGTATGGGGTCGCCCACCCAGAGATCTTCTAGGGAGATTATTAAGTGCACGTTGCACGCCATACAAGTGGGCCAGCCAGTTCCTGCCAGTACCTAAGACTCTAGCTGTCAAGGATTGCTTTAAGTCACGGTTCATTCGCTCCACAATTGAGTTGCCCTCAGGCCTGTATGGAGACGAAAATTGCACCAGCACCCCCCATAGACCTCATTGCGTCCTTGTACGCCTTAGAGGCGAACGCTGGACCTTGGTCGGAATGGAAGGTGCCACAGGCAAAAATTCCCACAGAGACACGCAAATCCCTGATGACATTTCGAGTGTCAGCACTGCGTTGTGGCCAAACACAGATGAAACGTGTGCACGAATCAACTTCAACTAAGATATATTTATATGCAGTATCAGAAGAAAATGGACCGCAGTGATCAAGGTATACACAACCAAAAGGTTTATTAGAAATGCAGAGCTGTGTTTGTGGTGGTTGTGTAACCGTAGAGGGCTTAATTTGCTGACAGATATCACAAGAAAGGACATAATTACGGGTCTGTTTGTATAAACCACGCCACCAATAACGCTGCTGCAAGAGTGAAACAGTTGCAGACACGCCAGCATGGGCCGAAGCCAAGCCTTCGTGTGCGGCTGTTATCAACGAATTTCTGCGGTCCGCGTTGGAAATCAGCCGATCACCAACGTCCGGAATTCTTACATAAGGACCCTGGTCGGGACTTAAGTGATAAGAGTACTTGGAAGGGAAACCCTGCGGATAATTAGAACCTTCCTTAGTTGCAGCAATAGCTGCCAAAATCTCATTATCAATTTTTGTCATGGATATTGTAGTGGCTGCTACTGAGCACGTGGCTACTGCTGATTTGGCAGCTTCGTCCGCCAAACTGTTACCGACCGCGTGTGTGCCCACACGCTAGTGGCCAAGAGTGTGAATCACCTGTGTGAGAGGCAGACGTTGTTTAAGATCTGCTACTCGAACCCAAAGCATTTTATGCTTAATTGCGCTGCCTTTAGAATCTCTATAGTCGTTCTGAGACCAAAAGAATAAGTTGTCATTAAAAGACTGAACACAGTAGTAAGAATTGCATACAATAAGTGTAGTCACATCCGGGTCTGCAAACTCAAGTGCGAGCACCAAAGCACGCAGCTCGGCCAATTGGGCGGTACTGTCTCCCAGTGTCTGCGTGTGCACAACACTCGATTTGAACTCACCGTTCACCATGATACCTGCCACAATAGCACATGCTGCTGAGTATGCATGCTTAGAACCCTTGGCCGGTTGCGCCGAACCATCGGTGTAAATGATACATTTGTACTCCTCAAGCGGCGGCAAAGACAGAGGAGGTGGATGAACAAATTCATACTGCAAGAACTCCTGTGTCTGAAGAGAGGAATCAAAGATAAAGTTGACATCCGGAGACGTCAAAGAAGTAGCCCATTGTATCCAACGGGGGTGCAAAGCCTTAGAGTTTGGTACACTTGCCTTTGTCACTGCCTCTAGGGCAGGATAGGGTGTGACAACCAAGATGCGTTCTCCCTGTGCCAGTGCGCGTTCTTTAAGAATCGCCATTTGCACTGCAGTCAAAACTTTCTCCACAGTTGAAAAGCGCAACTCGGCAGAAGTGTAAAGATGCAACTTGTAGGCAATAGGTACTGTGTCTCCTTCGTTAAACGTCAAGTACGTGAAACCCACTGCCCCTGGCACAATTCTAATCACCAGGTTCGTGTGGTTATCACGAGTCAACAAGAACTTAGATTCAAGTAGATCAGACTGCAAAGATTGCAGAATAAGCTAATATTCCGGAAGCCAGCATGACTTGGAAAAGGTAGGCTGTATCAAGGCATAGAGAGGCTTGATACGCTGGGCATATTCGGGAATGTAAGAACGCCCGAAGTTCAAAAATCCCAGCAAAGACTGAAGTTTTTTCAGGGTCGTTGGAGGGCGCAAAAGTGCACACTTCTACAGGAAGTGGGGAGCTAAGCCCTTACCTTCATTGTTGAGCTCATAGCCCAAAAACAACACAGTGTATTCTGCGATGTGAGATTTGGCAAAATTAAATTTGTAACCTAAGACCGCAAACTCGAGAATAATGCGGTCTACTCGGGAAAGATGCGGCCATAGTTCGTCGTCTGTCAGATATACATCATCCACGTACAAATACGCATCTGGGTCTATGCTGTCCAACAAAGAGACAACACGGGCGGCGGAGACCCCCGGGCTATTATAGCCCATTGGCAAACGCCGGAATTTTATTTGTTTTCCACCGGAAGTGAACACGGTCCATTGACTGCAGTCAGGGGACAAATTGTGAGTGTAAAAACCATTGGAAAGGTCAAGTGTCGTTTTATATTTTTTACGAACAAGACTGTCTACTAGCGCAGAACTATGGGTATTCTGTACCGCAAAGGTTCGACAATGAGAGTTCAAATGCCGGTAGTCTAAAACCAAGCGGTAAGACCCATTGGGTTTAGAAACCGCGAAAAGGGGATTATTCATTGGTGACACGCATGTTTCAATTACTGCTTGATATTCTAACTGTGTCAGAATGTCAGAAACGGGACCCTTAGCTTCCCGCCGGAGGGGATATTGGGGTTGAGGCTGTGGCATAGACCGCAATGGTATATCATGGGGGGGAGAATCCTCATCCCAGCCCACGTGATTACGGTACAGTGCCGGGGCCTGGGCCACAGCCCATTCAGGTGCGAAAGCCTCCGCTCTGTCCTTGGGGACGTGATGCGAAAAGCTCGGAAGGATTACTTCCTCCCCTCTAGGAGCAGCAAGAACAAATGGGGGCAGCCAATCTGCCTCCGCCAATAAAATGTCGTAAGAAGAGGTCAGATTTTCCCAAAAGATCCCTTTAATAACACGCTCTATGTCACCTTCAATTTGAAGGACAATATTAAATAGTCTGTCAGGGGGTGCCACTCGGGTGTCAGCTGTCTCGACAGTAATGAAAGTGTCAGTTGCTGTCGCCTCCACATGGTAACTTCCGCGGCGCTGTCTAGCAGCGTCACTGCCCACGTCCAGTTCAGGAGTCTCGTTCTCACCATCTGTGGCATATTTCGCTGTTAAAGCTGCAACTTTTTTCTTCTGAAACTGTGGGCGAGAACGTGGAAATTCTTCTTGTTTCCCTCTGCCTGGTTGTCGAGGTTGGTCTCGTCCCTGTGGGGTGTCACGACCCCTGCCTCTTTCCTGGCGATCTCCTCCACCAGCCTGTGAGGTCGATGGTGCCTGTGAAGAACGAGGAGAACGCTGGTCAGGGACCTGAAATCTATCAGGAGACTTAATTCTCGCTCGGTCGCGCAAATCATAAGTGCGTTCAGAAGATACGGAAACCAGTGAAGCAGCACGCGACCCTGGTTTTGGTTGTTGCTTTCCCTGTTTCTTTAACTTCCAGTTCTTTTTAGAAAAGAATGGTTTCTCGTCTTTACCAGACTGAGATGTTGGTTGTGATTGTGGTTGAGTTTGTGTTTTAGCAAAAGGCTTAACTCCCAAACTATTGCGGCCAATTGTTTTATAAGCCTGTGCAATAATCTTCGGTAATTCGCGAGGCTTGTCCAGTTCTGGGACTAAAGCCAAAGCATTAGCGACTTGAAAGTTAACTGCATCACCCTTGACATTCGCAAGGATTAGATCAGCCACTACATCGAACACTCCCACCAGTCTCATCCCCAATTCCACAGCCGCTTCAGGGCCATGTTCGTCTTGTACACGCTTAATTACGGTGGGGAGGACCGTCATGGATGGAGTGCCGAAACACTTCGCATACACTGCCGCAAATACCTTACCCCAGTTGTTGCATTCTGTCAACTCGGGAACTAAGTCTTTTGGCAAACTTATAGTCAAAATCCTGTATTTTTCCACAGGAGAGGTATTCGGAAACACCCCCTCCAGCTGGTCAAATTTTTCGGCAAGCCAATAAGGCAAATCATCCTTATTCTGTGGGCGTTTGCCCATCACCGAATTTACCATGACTGGACTTATAGTCACACCGCCAAGTCCAGCTGGATGCGCCGCAACTCCAGGAGGGGCCATCTGGACGTTGCCTGTGACATACTGTACTAAGGCTCTGTGTACACGGACCAAAGACATATGCAGCACGCGCAGTTCATCTACTGGAACCGCTAAATAACGTGGATGCGGGGTATACCCGGCCAAAACAGGCCAAGCGGCCCCATCTATCGATAAAGGGCCTAACCGAATCGGGGTGACCGGGTGTGGGAGGGCGCCATTAAACCAAACACGGTGTTGCCATGCCGTGAGCGGAACTTTAAGAGCCTGATAAGGCCGATAAACATTAGGAAGGGCGGTGGGAGCGTAAACGTGGAACAAATTCTCAGCTCCTTCCACCGCCGGAAAAGTGACCCATGAGTAAAATACCTCAAAGTGGTAAGCCGGATCAGCTTGGACCACAAAGATGAGGGCGACACCCGCGTCGGGTACTCCATAGGCCGTTAAATGAGCACGGAGCGCGGCGCGGCCATGTGCCGGGATATTTACATTCACAGCCATCAAGACTAAGAATGTAGAACAACCTAGTGCGTGGCAGCGCAATAGAGGGTTAACATTTAAGAGAACACCTTTTAATAACTTCAAGCTTGAAAGAACCTATAAAAACATCAATATAGGAGGTTACACCTTCACATCTGTTTCCGGAAACAGAAGTGAAGGGAATTGTGGACAAGCACAAGCACTATTCAAGCGTCTCGCAAATAAGAAGCCCACCACACGTTGGTGGCGCCATGTTGCGGGGATTCTGCACATATACAGAACTATGCGCAGGAAAACAGGACCTCGGTGTATAGTGGTGTACCAACCATCCACCTTAGTGCCCAAAATACCAAACCGACTAGCTATAGTGTCTCATTCGTTCTCCGTACTACAGCGAAGCTACCAATGATTAGACATCCCAGAACACGGACTCTTTCAGGAATCGCTGGAGCAAGAACACTCTTTCATTACTCACTCATACTTGTCCACAACGTGCGTATTAAGAGACACAGTATAGTTTAAAATGTTTATTTCAACTATCGTGCTCTAAGACACAGTACACGTGCCAGTACTAGCAGCATAATGCATAAAGACAAAACAGTAAGCATTGTTACAATTCCATAGAATACAAACAGGGACAGCATTTTATAAAGACAGTGGATAAAGGACTATAATGCCTTGCCACCCTCCCCGTGCTAGTAACTAGTTTATTATAAAAATAGAAGACCTCTGGGCTTTGTCAGGGGGACCCCCATACCTCAAGAACTAGATGCAAGGTTAACATCATCGGACAAGCACAGCTCTTCTCCCTGGAAAGGTTTTTCTTCAAGTGCCTCCAACAGGGAGATCACAATATTAAAAGCACACGAATTTCTCCAGTGCAGCTGTATTTCATGTTATGTCTAAGTGCAAGGGTCTGACCAGAACAGCAACAACAAGGGACGTTGTTTTTCGACCTTGTACATTGTGTGCAGACGAAAACCACAGAGAACATCAGAAAAGGTGAAAGGCAGAAATGCAGACAGTTCTAATGTGAACGGTCACAAGCAGAGTCTGGAAAAACAAAGTCACGGAGTAACGTGTGCAAAGGAGGCATCATGGCAGCTAGGCCTAAGCTAACTTAGCAATGTCGACCATGAGGCCACAATCCACACTACAGAGGGTCCCCATTAAACCGCTCAGGAGGAGCTAAAGGGATTACTGGGGACAAGGAATGAATAACTTGGGTCGTAACCTTTGGCGTAGAGACTGTGGGATCACTAGTATATTCTCCTTGTAAAGAGGGATTCTTGAAACTGGTCCCGGACACTAAACTATTCATCCTAATGGTTAAATCTGTAGTCTCTCTCCGAGATGTGATCAGGTCCTGTTTTAGCTCCCTATTTTCTTCTCTAACTACTATCAATTCTTTTTGAATTCCCTCCAAAACTTCTCCTAACTTTTTTAAATCTAGACCCTCTGCCATTCTGCTCAGGTGCAATTACAGCGTGGGCACTTCACTCTGTCAGAGTGTCTTAACCACAGATGCACAGGAGCAGAACGACGTATATTCCCAATGCCCCACTACAGCTTCCCAGCAGCACGTTCACAAGCTCGTGACTTGCCAAGGAATCCACAGGGGGGAAAGGGGATGGGGATTGAGAAGAGACTGCCACACTTCGAATTCGGTTCCTTTTCTGGGTCCTCTCTTCACTTGCTATCTTCTGGTTCTTGCCAGGTGTAGTTTCTTATTTGGAACTGTAATAAACCCTTTATTAGTAACAAAACCTTTCTTTTAATTACATTGTTTTTAATCAATTGTCTTAATACATTTTTTCTCTTGCACCTACCCAATTCTCTGGTGACATGTGCCCCTCTTCTTTCTTCGTGGTTGTGTAATGGTAAGCCTTGTCTGTAACTATTAATAGAAGTATAGTTATTATAGCGCTGCCTTTTACCCTTTATTAATTTTACTCTCTCTCTTTCTCCCAGACTCTTACCTAAGAGGTATACAGATGGCTCCTATTGGAATTCTACAATCCTTAGCAGGTAAGTTTTTTTCTTACAAAGACTAAATGAGATTCTTTTGTCTGTGTAAGTAATAGTTTTGTTGGTTTCACAAATAAAGTACTGAACAAGCTAGCGACTCGTGTACTTCACCGCTAGTACTAAAATACTGAGAAAGAAAACATAAGCGCTCCACTTCCTAACTTCCTTTGGGATAAAGTGAGGGTGTAGCGACAGAGTTTACTTCAACTCTAAATACAAATAAGCGGTAACAATTCGCCTAACCACTTGGGTAAGCGAAACCAAACGTTTTGACACTCGGTAACACTATCTCAACTATATTTAACTTCTGTGTGGTATAGACAATGTATCTCCTCAACTAGGAACAATGTGACATTGCAACTGAATTTCACTCGTCTATTTACTCAAGAACTCGAATTACTGAAAATTCAGAAAGCATGCGCAAACCGCGCCTGACAATTTCCTTTAACTATGCTTTTCCAAAATACTCTGGCTTGGCTTACTGACTTGCGCTCCTCTAGCGCAGCAACGCGGGACTGGAGACAGCTTCCCGAACCGGAGGCTCGTCGACCGAGTGCGCGACGGAAGGTCCCTGACTGAATTTCGCGCCGCAAGATGCCGACTCTCCTTCTTCCGCGACGTCTTCAGGTGAAGTGCGCACTTCTGCGGGCGCTTCACCTGGACATTCTTGATTGTCTACAAGGTCTGGCACACTAGACTGCTGACTCAAAGGTCGCTCCATGGCGGCCATCTTGGTTCTCCTTCGTCGTAGCCTACTATGTATGTAATGTCCATGCACTCTGCTTAGTTTACCCTTCACTACAATTGAGCAGGTGGAAAGACCTTGGATTCGAGGATTCTGGATGGTTCTGACACACTGCCTGTAAGTTCTTAGCATTATTAGGCATTAGGTTTCTCTAGACCATCTCACTGTACACTAATAAGACAAGGGTCATCTTAGCTGGGTCCCCACACCCTCCTGGGGCCAACTTCTCCCTAAGCGCTACACTAGCCATCAGCCGTGACTGCCCACCGGTGGTGGGCTGTACCCGCTTGGTATACTTGAGGTTCCCTCTCATGTGACCCCTCCTGATCACAAGCATAACATTTCCTGGGACCCCTCTCTCCAGGCTTCCCTTAAGAGATCCATGGTTTCTTATGACCTGGGGGATGGGAATGTTTACCCTGGGATCTATATGGGGCCCTTTAGGGCACTCCTGCTGTTTACTCTTGTCCCCCCACTATTCTGATGGGGACCCTGCCCACCCTTGGTGGAGTCTCCCATGTACAACTTCTTTTGGACCATAGTGCTGAGCCAGCGGTCCATCTCTTTAGGAAGCTGACTGGTGTCAGTAAGCTTACTGTCAATCAAATGCTGGCATAGCTCTGAAAAACACAATTGGACAAGTGATCTCATGCAATACAATTGTAGAGACCCTGATAATGTTACCTCACTGCCCTTCACCCAACCATCCAGTACTCTGCAGTAGAAACCATCATACTCAACCCTGGTTTGTGAACCAAGGTTAGTACTGTCCCTAAACTTTACCCTGTAACTCTCTGGGGTGAGACCCTACCTCCTGACCAGGGCTTCCTTCATTTCGGGGTACTTCATCTGATCCTCTATCGGTAAGGCCAACAAGGTGTCCCTCCCCTCCACAGCGAAGCGGTTCCACAGTGCTGCTCCCTAATCTCTCTCAAGGACCCTCTGTGCCCTTAACGCTACCTCATGTCCCCTAAAATACTGGTCAATGTCATCCCCTACAACATAATCCTTCACTACATCCTTGGGTATACGTACCATTCCCTCTGAGTGCACTGAAAAAACGCTGCCACCATCTGCTCTGGACTTGGATTTCAAATCCAGCTCCTTTAAAATTCAATTCCTGATCCAAGAACATCTTTTTATCTTCTATTTTGTGCATGGCCAACTCCAACTGGAGCTTTTCCTGATACTGTATTTTGAGGCTTTCGAACTCCATCTCATGCCTCCTGGCCTCACGCCTGTCCTCCAGCTGCTCTGGGGACGGACTTTTAGATGAGACACTGCTACCTGCCCTGGAGGGCACCTTCCCCCCAGGCAGATAATGAACCATGAGTAGAAGCTCATGCAAGTTTTGCTCTTCAATCTCCTCAACAGGATCCTCAGAGTGCCCACTGCCATTCCTAGCAGCTACCCAGGCCCTTAGCATCTTTTGTAGTTCCTCCTTTCTGGTGAGGCCTTCAAACTAGACCTTGCGGTCCCTGCAGATTTGCTTAAGTTGCTGCACATTGTAGGACTCTAACCTATCCTCTTCAAAAATTAAATCTGCAGGGGCAACTGATGATTCTCTAAACTGAGATATGCTTGAAGTAGAAAGCTCAAAAAGTATCCAAACTCAAAAAGGTAAAAAGAAAAACAGCATGTGGTTGAGTAATGGTCCGCAATCTGGTAGTAGTGTATACCAATCCCTGTATGTCAAGTACAAACACAGGACCTATCCACACCGCTGACCTCCAATGTTAGAAATGGGGGTCTCCAGTTGGCAGAGGGTTCCAACCTGTCCAAGTAGGGACCCTTATTCTAGTCAGGGTAAGGAGATTACACAGCTAATATCACCCCTGCTCACCCCTTGGTAGCCTGGCACAAGCGGTCAGGCTTATCTCAGAGGCAATGTGTAAAGCATTTGTACCTACACACACAGTAACACAGTGAAAACACTCCAAAAGGACACCACACAAGTTTAGAAAAATAACTAATATATATCTGAATAAAACACGACCAAAATGAAAAAAATCCAACATACAGAAGTAAAGATATCACTTTTAAAAGGTTCAAAAGTGTTCAGTACATAGGAAACTATGGATGTGCCACTTTTATCAGAAAGTACCTGGGATGCGTCAAAATTAAAGACAATAACAGGTGCAGGGGAGGTGAGGTGCCGGAGAAACAAAGTGATGCATCGATTCCTTACTCCCAGGGGAGGTGATGCCTCAATTCCTTAATGCCAGGAGAGGTGATGTGTTGATTCCTTACTGCCACGCAGGGGAGGGGATACGTCGATTCCTTACTGACAGGGGAGGTGATGCGTCGATTCCTTGAGGACAAGGGAGGTGATGTGTCAATTTCCAGACACGCGGCCTCGGTTCTTTACTGCTGGGCTACGTCAATGAAGAACTTGGCACACAGGTGCGAAGCGTCGATAATCCAGACACACTAAACAGGAGCTGCATCGATTTTTCAGCCGCAATCAGATGATGCGTCGATTTCTTTAGCCACACAGCAGGGCCTGCGGCGGAGTCTGAGTAGGTGTCTCAGATGTCAGAGACATGGAGCTCAGAACTCAGGATGCAGCGATCGTTTCAGCCACACGGCATTTGCTGTGACGGTTTTCAACCGCACCGCAGCGAGGCATTGGTTTTTCAGACGCATGGTGGTGCTTCTTCAGGAAATGCAGGCATTGAAGGTTGGGTATGGATTTTCAGGCTCCTTTGCAGCAACAGCCGCCTCCAAGGGCCCAGAACTGGAACTGGAACCACTTTGCAGGTCAGAACTCCCAGCAGAGGAGTTCAGGGGCTGCAGATGAAGTTGTTGATGGCACTGAGACTTCTTTACAGGAGGCAAGCACTCACAAGCCCTTGGAGAACCTTAGCAAGCAAGATACAGAAAGCAAAGTCCAGTCCTTTCATTGCCTAAGACAGAAGCAGTAAGCAACAGGCCTACACAGTAAAGCACACAGCAAAGTGGTAGTCCCTCCTGACAGCTTCTCCAGATCTTCTTTTTGTGCAGAATGTCCTCTAAGTCCAGAAGTGTTCTGAATCTATGGTATCACAGCTCTAATACTTATACCAGTTTCTGCCTTTGAAGTAGGCACGTTTCAAAGGAAAGTGTTTGTAGTGCACACGACCTTGCCTTTCTCTGACCTGGGTACAGGCATACTACAGGGAGGTGGGGACAGCTTTGTGTGAGAACAGGTACAGCCCTATTCAGGTGTCAGTGACGACTCCTCCCACAACTCTAGCTCAGGAAGACCCATCAGCTTGGTGATGGGCCATCAGGATATGCAGGGCACACCTCAGCTCCCTATGTGTGACTGTCTAGAGTGAATGCACAAACAGCCCAGCTGTCAGTCTAAACCAGACATGGATTTCACAGGAAGGCAGAGGCACAGGATGGGAAAGCAAGAAAATGGCCACTTTCAAAATGTGCCATTTTCAAACACACAATTTAAAAACCAACTTCTCCAAAAGATGTATTTTTAAATTTGTGAGTTAAGAGACCCCAAACTCCAAATCTCTATCTCTTCCCAATTGGAAGCTACACTTGCAAGAGGTTACAAGGCAGCTCCAACGATAACCTATGGGAGAGATTGTTCTTGCAATAGTGAACAAACCAAATTGGCCGTATTTCACTATCAGGACATGTAAAACACACCCGTACATGACCTATCTTTCACACACATTGCACCCTGCCCATGGGGCTACCCTAAGCCTTCCGTAGGGGTGCCTTACATGTAAAAAAAAAAAGAAGGGAAGGTTTGGGCCCGGCAAGTGGGTACATTTGGTAGGTCGACATGGCAGTTTAAAACTGCCCACACAGACACTGCAGTGGCAGACCTGAGACATGTTTGCGGGGCTCCTCATGTGGGTGGTACAACCAGTGCCGCAGGCCCACTAGTAGCATTTGAATTACAGGCCCTGGGCACACATGGTGCACTTTACTAGGGTCTTACCAGTAAATCAAATTTGGCAATCATGGATAACCAATCACAATCACTATTGACACAGGGAGCACTTGCACTTTAGCACTGATCAGCAGTGGTAAAGTGCCCAGAGTTCTAAAACCAGCAAAAACTAAATGCAGCACACAGCCAAAAACAAGATGATAGAAGCAAAAAGACAAGGGAAAATCACATCAAATTTTCCAGGCCAAATAGGGCCCATCATTATATGAGGTGTGTAGATTTTGAAAATGCACCTCACCTGAGTGGCACTATGTAGGGTGTGATATATATATTCATTTGAATATAGCATGTGTTTGCCGTGATGGGTGTGAGTGTTTATGGAGCACATATATTTACACTAAACAAATGCACAGTGCAATCATGGCTAATCGATCATACTGATCAGCTGAAGAGGTGTGTGTCTCATATCATGTGATATATATATATTTACAGGTTCCTGTAACAGATGGACTACTCTCTGAACGTGAGTACAATGTCTCTTTGCATGAGTGTTTGCATTAGGAGGAATGTGAAGCGTTCATACTCAACACTAATGACTCAATGTACAGTATTGAATTTGGCTAAAATATAGGCAGGGATCCAGGTGCTGAAGAAATACAGGACCCTACATGGCTGAGAAATATGGCTGAATTAAGTCGACCAGTGAGATAGAGGATAAATAGATATCCTCCACATCCCCACACTCATTGTTTTCAATATCCCCATATATCCAGCTAATATAAGTATTTTGGGTAATCTTTACGATGTTTTAATCACTCTATTTGGATCCCAATGCTACTACGATAACACCTACTCATAAATGCTCCCAAATACCTGGGAACCCATCCGTTCCACCAAAAATGTGGTAGGGATATGGGGCAACCCAATGATGAAGTATGCCACTTAGGTTGGTGGCTAAAGACTTGCCTCCATTTTTTGAGAAACTCACACCTTCTCAAAGAGAATATCTAAAAAAAAAATAAAAAAAAATGGGTATGATATTTTTGGACAGCCTACTCCCCTGCTTCTCCGTTTAGATTGAAACAGCTGAAAGATATACCTAAAGTTTCATCACAAATCATTTCACATCCAATATGATGCTAAAAACGCTAAAGCCATAGATCACTTTGTGATCTTCTTTCCATTGTAGAAAAATACCCAACAAGGAAAAACCTGAGTTCGCACAAAGTACCTGAGCATTTGGATATCTGGTCTACAATATCTCCTCCGTCTCTGCCATCATAAGGTCCCATGAACCCATTATACTGCTTGGAATTTGTCTCCTATTGTTCACTAACTCCTTACTGAAAACACTCTTGACAGCATCAAGTTATTCAACTTCTGGTGGATCATGGGCAACAAACTCAGATGTCGCACACAATCAAAACTAGCAATAAGTGTGTGATTTTGATAAATGCTTGCCAAATGTCACAGCAGTTTCTCTATTCTCTCCTAATAAGCGTTGTCTTGTAAGACACTTCAGCTGATAATCATATTGAGCTCAAGCCAACAACACCACATCCCTTTTTCTACAAAGGCTTCAACCAAACTACGAGGTATTTTATCTTACCCACCGTATCCCATGTGCTATTATATGAATTTTAGGTCTTGGACAGCTTGCCTTCAAGCAAACATACATCACTGATGAAGGTGAAACAAATGGCATTTGCACCCCAAGACAAAATTGATTTTGTCATTTCAAGAACACAAACAATGCCAAATAAAAGCTCAATAAAAGCTTGACTGTTTATTATGACTGTGCTCCATTACCCATCTGTCAAAAATGTAAGTTCTTGATAACAGGTTAAACCTTAGCACCATATACATAGTCAATATTTACATCGTTGTCCTTGGAAGAAGGACGAGAGAAAAAGGAAAATCCATAACATTTTAGAAGTTTGTATAGACTTTATACAATCATTAGTTTCCAAGTGCTGCAAGAGAAAATAAATATGAAAGAGGCAACAGGAGAGAGGGAAGAAGGGGAGAGATAAAAAGAGTATTTTGCAACATTTTGGATGTTCGTTTAGTATGTATGATGTCCTAAGGCTGCTCCCAAGAGAGTGGTATTTGGAAAAGGAAAACATTATGTTCAGTGCTTGTATAACACTTATGCTGCCCCAAAACTACTTTAAAGTGCAAAATGGGGAACAGAAATTAGAAGAAAAGGGTCGCGAGAGAGAGGTATATAAGAGGAAAGATTGGATTTATATTGTTTCTTACGAAGGATTAGATTTCATCCTCCTCTTCTTCTCTAAGCAGCTCTTTGAACCCTCCTTATAGGACGTATGAGGATTATATACAAACACCTAACCAGCCAGAATGTTTCCTTCTTCCCTCTATCTGTGATTCTGTTCTGTTGCAACGCTTTGAAGAAACCTTGAGGTAACATTCTTTATGCACAAACAACGTGCCATACTGTTCCCTTAGTCCTTCTGCCCTCTTTCCTGTCCTCGCCTCAGCGACGGTTTCTTTATTAGGGTTCAGGGGTGTCACTCCCCTGTTTGTTTGCCACATTAAATGTTTAATTAATTAATACTGTTGATTCTTTTTTTTTTGCCACAGTGCGCGGCCTGACTCACGGGTGTCTTTGCTCTGACCAGCCCAACATGCGCACTTGAACCCTGGCCAAGCTCTGCAATTGTAGGAGCCCAGGGGTTTGTTGCCACAGCCTCCAAGGCTCCAAATGAGCATTGGCAGCCCCTGACTCAGCCAATCATTGCGCTGCTGGAGTCACAGGGTTGGACCGGGCCTGAGGAAGGTGATGTCATAACTTGCTCGCAGCACGCAAGAGTCGACTGGAGTGTAGGAGCCTGAGGCAAACATAAACTCATTGTGTTTGGGGGTGAGTATGTTTAAACTTTTATTTTAGTTAAATTAGCCTAAGAGTATTAATGAAGTCCAGCCAGGGCGTTTACCTTAGCCCCGACCACTCATCAGCACAAAACATTTCCAACCCTAGTGAACTGCCCAGGACACGCACCTTGCACAAAATCTGCATCCAGGCATTTCCCCCAAGCGAGTCCATTATTATCCTATAATTGGCATGGAAGGAAAGCGAGTCTTTCCGCAAAAAAACAAAACCATTTCGGTCTTCAGTAGTTGATCTAGTGAAACGAAGGCCCTCAACAAGATAATGCAGGTTATTTCTTTCTAAACAGAGGAAGAACACTGCAAATGTTATACAGGGTGTCGGTGTTTTGTTCGGCCAGATTCCGTATATTTCATGGACACCCATAGAAGGGAGGAGGAGGTGCTTGTTTCCTTCAGTTTACATTTGTGTTAATCAGCACACATCCATGAAAAAAAGTGTAATCTGATCTCTGGTATGGTATAAGCACCAATTAGCAGGCTAGTTGTTTAGGGAGCCTGACTATAAAAACAGATGCTGGCATGGACGTGCAGCGGACTTTACAGGCAAGCGACTACAGAGAGTAATACTTTTTGAAGGACTTAAGTTTTTGCTGTTGTTTTTATTCTCTCATTTGAAATACCTTTTTCTGACACTTGTTTTACCTGCGATGCATTCCTGTGACTTCTCGGTCTGCCGCGGGATTATCCTGATTGAGCAGAGGAAGCCAAACCACCCTCACTTCAGGTCTTGCGCCGTAAGCGCCAATTAGCAGGCTAGTTGTTTAGGGAGCCTATATAAACAGATGCCGGCAAGGACGTGCAGCAGACCTTGCAGGCATGCGACTACAGAGGGTAGTACTTTTTAAAGGACTTACGTTTTGGCTGTTATTTTTATTCTTTCATTTGAAATACCTTTACTTACACTTGTTTTAACTGCGCTGCATTTCTTTGACTTCCTGGTCTGCCACAGGACTATCCCTGTTGAGCAGAGGAAGCCAATCCACCCTCACTTCCGGTCTTGTGCCGTAAGCACCAATTAGCAAGCTAGTTGTTAAGGGAGCCCGACTATATAAACAGATGCCGTCACGGACGTGCAGCGGATGCGTGCAGTGGGTGCACCGCTGGCGCCCCAAAGGCACACCAAAGGCAAGCCTGTCTGCGCCCGTCCACGCCCCACCGTTGCCAGACACCAGGACCCCTGCTCAGATTCCATCAGATGTAAGCAGTCGCGGTCCGTGTAGGAGTGCCGGCCGGGCGGTGACGTGGGGCGGGGGAGGGGCAGGGTGGGGGGTAGCAAAGTACGGATTACGGACCAATACAGGTAAGTAAACATTTAAAACAATGAAGCGAATTTCGTTGCGCGCACTGCATCGCATTTGGCGATGCAGCGCTCACAACGAAATTCGTTTTATTGATTTAAATGTTTACTTACCTGTATTGGTCCGTAATCCGTACTTTGCTACCCCCACCCTGCCCCTCCCCGCCCCACGTCACCGCCCGGCCGGCACTCCTACACGGACCGCGACTGGATGTAAGTCGTGCAAGACTTACATATTCTCCCACAGCTCTTTACAAAATTCATGAGCAGTGCCATTATTCAACATCCCTGGAGTATGTAGTATGCGCCCAAGCTCTAATGGGATCTGAGCTACATCAACTGAAAATTCAACTGTATTGTTGATATTCGTAAAGATACTAAGGGGAGTGAGGAGTTAATAAACAATGCATGTTGCCCCACAATAGTTTTGGCCTCAAGCAACCTTAGTGTGAATGCTTTTGCTCTGCCCTTTCAAAATACACACTCATTTAATAGATTGTTATGTAATGTTAAGTCCCTACCTAAACGTTAGACTAATTGCTGGGATCTTTTTACTTCTCTTCTAACAGAAATAGGCTTTGTAATAGAAACCTTGTCAAACCCTACCTCATTACCTGCCATAATGTTGGCTCTCCCCGAGAACTATCGACTGTTGAAGGTCAATAGAATAGGAAAAGTCGGGGGAGTCATTGCTATTGTGTTTTTCAAGACACACTCAAGGTCTCAATTATAGACTCCTTGAGTGTGGACTGGATGGAACTTTGCATTTTTACACTGGAATTCAATTCTAAAAACTGCTGGAAGGGTGCTCTACTCGATCGGCCTCCTGGCCCAAAAAAAGATTTTACGCATAGCCTGACTGGCTACTTAGCGACTTATGTGTTGTCGTCACAACAATTTCTCCTGCTTGGGGATTTTAATTATGATGGTGAAGATCTTTTGGATATGGAAGTAGCACACCTTTTATCAGACTTAAAGACATTAGGAATGCATCAAAAGACTGAAGGCCCCACTCACTTGGCGGTTCACACTCTGGATTTAATCTTCACCACTTCTAATGCATCGACCTGTGTGCCCCACTCAAGATCTGAGAGTCTCAAGTCAATGGCAGCGCATTACTCCTGATATTTTTGCTGAAAAACTTTACTTCTCTGCAACCCCAAAGAACCAAGATAGAAATCACACCTTAGCAGACTATCATAAGGCTTTAAACTCTGTCTTTGATAAGATTGCTCCTCTTAAAATGCATTCTAACAATAAACATAGGACTCATGCATTTTGGTACACCCCAGAGTTGAGACAGGAAAAGTCATTATGTAAAAAGCATGAGAGACATTGGCGTTTGACTAACAATCTCTGCGATAGAGGAATATAAAAAAGAATTTAGTAAATACCATCGAAACATAAAAACTGCTCACAAAATCTATATCACTAATCAAATTAGCCACCCAGGAAATTCTTCCAAAGAGCTTTTGAAAGTCCTAAATGATTTTATCAATACCAAGGCTTGTTCGCAGTCGATTCACCTTCTCAGCAACTATGTAACTTTTTGGCTGATTACTTTGAGGCTAAAATCATGAAAATTCATTAAAACTTTGCCTCGCCTTCTAATCAGCCTATAACTAAGCTGAATTTTAACTCTCCTCCTGGGAAAGATGGACACAGTTTGGGAAAGTTTAATATTCTCACCCTCAAACAAATACAATGTACCATAAACATGGCTAAGCCTGGATCACCTTCTGACCCGTGTCCGTCTAGGATCTCTGTGCGTCTTGCCATGTAGATCTCGCAGGCTATTAGATCCTTGTTTAATGCGTCAATAGAGACACAAATGGGATGAAAGCAGTGGCAGAGTGGATGTCCGAGAACTACCTTCAGCTTAATACTGAAAAGACAGAGATTATACTCTTTGGAAAAGCTCAACAAATATGGAATCCCGATTGGTGGCCACCTGAATTAGGTAGTGCTCCTACCCCCCTGTCAGGTCGTAAAAAACCTCAGCATTAAATTGGATCAAGCTCTAACAATGAAAGAGCAGGTCCTGTCAATAACAGGCACATGCTTTCATATATTGTGACTTCTAAGGAAAGCCCTGCCTTTTCTTCCGCTTGCAGCTAGGAAAACCTTGGTACAGACTCTTGTTGTCAGCAGGCTTGATTATGGTAATTCTCTTTTGGCTTCTGCCAATGAGACACTACTCTCTAAGCTACAGGTTGTGCAGAACAGTGCTGCAAGGCTTATTTGTAATCTTCCTTCCAGATCTGCATCAACTCCACTCTTAAGAGCATTACACTGGCTACAAATCAGAAAGAGAAATATATTCAAGGTTGGCTGCCTTACCCATAGAGCTCTAGTGGGGAAAGGACCAAGATACTTACACCAAAAGCTTAAACGTTATCTCCCTGTCAGGAATCTGCCATCTAAGGATAAAGAGCTACTCACTATTCCCTGCATTCAAAGTTTAAGGTGTGGAGGCAGATCCTTCTCTTACTTGGCCCCTACCTATTGGAATCATTTACCTTTTGATATTTGCACATGGTCTGAATAGACCAAACTTAGGAAATTATTAAAAACGTTCATATTTTAACTCCACTGTTTTGGTCCTGCTGTTGTGTACTCCTGTAGCGCCGAGATTTCCCGTTGGGGTGATTCGTGCACGATTTAAAATTAAAATAACATAACACTCACTGTAGTTGGAACAGTTTCTGTACTCATCTAGTGTGGCAAGAATCCTTTTCATGCATATGAGCTTACATGCTTGGTTTCATTCCAGAAGAGGGGGTTCTGTGCCCCTCCGAGTTCCAACTGGCATCTGTGTACAAGTCACCGCAGCGAAGTCTACTTTCTGGTCATTGCCCACGGAATATGCCATATCTCACTTTACTCAAACTACAAACAACTTAAAAAATAAACTTGAGATGTTTTGTTTACACATTTACACAAAAATGTAGTACCTGTCTTACCGAGTTGCAATAGAATTAACTGCATTTGGCACTGGGCACAGCATGGGAGGCATGAGAGGGTGACCTCTGAAGACCTTCACGTCAGGCCACTGAGGGCCCTCTGGTCAGGCCACGAACATACAAGCGGAACTCGAGGCGCACAATAGTTTAATGTCCCCCAAATCGGGAAGGGAGGCACTTCCATGTCTATTACTGAGGTGGGTCCAGTCTTCGTAGTAAGCAGCAGCATTTATTTCCCAGCAGCATTACCACGTGATGCGGTCCAAGAGAGAGTTTGTTCTGACATGTAGTGTGATTTGTCTGGTAGTGGCTGGTGTCAGGGCCGTGTGATGTTAGGGTGTGTTGGAAATGGCCCTTTTTGTAGGGTTATCCCAAAACTTTTTGCTTCTTCCTCCTTTGTTTTTCCTGACCTGTGGTTGTTGGCTATAGAACTCTGGGCACTTTCCCACTGCTGATCAGTGCTAAAGTGCATATTCTCTCTCTGTAAATTGTTATTATGATTGGTTATCCATGATTGGTATATTTGCTTTACCACTAAGTCCCTAGTAAAGTGCACTAAGTGTGCCAGGGCTGGTAATTCAAATGCTACTAGTGGGCTTGCAGCACTAATTGTGCCACCCACATGAGTAGCCCTAAAATGGTGTCTCAGGCCTGCCACTGCAGCACCTGTGCGCAGTTTGTGAACTGCCATGTTGTCCTGGCCAGTGTACACACTGCCAGGCCTAACCCTTCCCTTTTCTTACACATTGGACACCCCTGTGGTAGGCCCAAGGTACCCCCCTGGGCAGGGTGCAGTGTATGTGAAAGGTAGGACATGTACTAGTGTGGGTGACATGTCCTGATGGTGAAATACTGCCAATTTCGTTTTTCACTATTGGAAGGCTATCTTGCCCATAGGTTAACATGGGGAATGCTGTGTAACATGTTTACCTGCATATCTTCCCATAGCGGCAAGATAGAAATTTAAAGTCTGGTATCCCTGAACTCAGAATTTAATAACACATCTTTTAGGAAAGATGGTTTTTAAATTCAGTGTTTGAAAATAGCACTTTTAGAAAGTGGCTATTTTCTTGTTCAACCTTTCTATGTGCCTCTGCCTGTTTGTGGATTGCCTGTCTGGTTTGTGAGTGACAAGGGCTGGGGGTGGCTCCAGGAGAGGGGGTGAGTCAGCACCAGGCTGAATAGACCTATCTGCACATTGAGTGGTGGGAGGAGTCGCACCTGGGTCTGAATAGGGCTGTGCCTGCCTTCCACAATGCTGGCTCTACCTCCTGCGGTGCGTCTGATGGCCCTGGCCTCCCCTCACAAAGAAAGAAGACATGCACTGGCAGAGTGCACCCAGAACTGGTTTGGACTGGGTCCAGGACCCCACACACATGGAGAACAAAGACTTTTGGGGTATAAAAGTAAGACCTGAAACCCCTATAAATTAGACTACTTTTTGCCAACAAGAGGAATCCCTGCCAAAGAAGATCAGCTGATGAGACTGGAAAGGAAGACTGCCCTTGCTGTGTGTTCTGGGGCTGACCTACAGTTTGCTGTTACTACTGAGGAAGGGGACAGGGGACTTTGCTGTGTGCTGTGTTCCCCCACCTGCTTGAAGGAAGGACTTTGCTGTGTGCTGTGTCCTAAGAGTCTCCAAGGGCCTGAGAAGAGCTGGCCTCCTGTTAAAACTCAGGAACACAAAAGTTTACCCAAGACTACTTCTGAAATCAAGAGGACTCTCCGCCAAAGAAGAGCAGCTAACGAGACTGAGGAAAAGGACTACCCTTGCTGTGTGATCTGGGGCTGACTTGCAGTTTGCTGTGATTTCAAAGGAAGAGATCTGAGGAACTTTGCTGTGTGCTGTGTTCCCCTCCTGCTTTCAGAAAGGACCGTGCTGTGTCCTACCACGTCTCCAAGGGCCTGAGATGAGCTGGCCTCCTGTTACAACTCAGGGACACAAAAGTTGCAGAAGAAACCATCTGGTCAGCGCGGAGTGCGTGTTGCTGCGCACTGACTGTGGCTTCGTGAACTTTGCCCGGCCTGCCCGTGTGTAATTGACTCGGTGTGCAATCGGCACACAGTGGGGCTCCGTGTGAGGTCGGCAACGAACTCGGTGTGCAATCGGCACACAGTGGGGCTCCTGTGAGGTGTGTAGCGGACTCGTTGTGCAATCGGCACACATTGGGGCTCCGCGTGAAACTGACTCGGCGCTCGAGAGTGCGTGCTGTGCACTGCCCGAGGCCGTCACCTAAGGGGCCGAGATCACCGCCGCCGGCCCGGGGGCTTCATCGGAAGCGTTGTACCACAAAAGAATCACCGCCGCCGGCCCGGTATAACAAAGAAGCAAGGCGCTGTGCACATAAAATCACCGCCGCTGGCCCGGGAGCCTTGTCAGCAGTGTTTCCCCTCACCCGTATACGTCACGGGTAAAGCAGCGCTGGGATTGGCCCCAGCGTCACGGGTTGCCTGGCAGCCAGGAGGCTCGTCCCTGTAAAGCCGCGCTGGGATTGGCCCCAGCATCGCGGGTTGCCTGGCAGCCAGGAGGCTCGTCCCTGTGAAGCTGTGTTGGAATTGGCGGCCGCACTAGGCGTTACCTGGCAACCAAGGTCTCGTCCCAGTGGAGCCGCGCTGCGTGTGGTGAAGTGCGAGGAGCGACACCGAACGGAAGGCTGCCTCGCCGGGATAAACAGAAGGACTGCCCAGCCCTCCCGGACTCCAGGTAAAATCACTTGCATTCCTGTCCGGAGCTGGCGCTTAAGGCTGCAAGGAGTGAGCGCGCCGGGAGTGTTGCCGGCTGTATTGGGTGGCGCGCGCTCGCATCGTGAGGAGGGGTGATTGGCTGTGCTGAGAGGGGCACGTACCTCTGGTCATTAAGGTGATTTTTCCACACGTTGGGGCAGCGATCCTAGTCCTACTGGCTGGGCCAGTTCTTTATGTGTACTAGTACCGCCATTTACCCGACCCCCACGCGCTAGCAACAGAGGCTCACAGCCCATTGAGCCCACCAGTATTGGTGTATCACGAGGGGAACGGTACTACCAGGAATTGTTTTGTGTTAAGAGACCTTGACCACAACTGAACTCTCTTTGATCACAATAAGCATTACAAAAGTGGATTTTGACAACAGAAGCCTACAAGTTTATTCTTGCTAAGAAGCTTATCAAGAACCTGCCTAAGAAAGATTGTCTATGTATGTTGGATATATGTCGTTTTGATCTTGCCTAAATTAGATAAAGATATTTATATTTTTATAACAACCTGTGTGGTGTACATTTGTGGTGTTTCGCTGTGTTACTGTGAGTGTCGGTGCAAATACTTTACACATTGCCTTGGGGATAAGCCTGTCTGCTCGTGCCAAGCTACCAAGGGGGTGAGCAGGGGTTATCAACAGTGTGTAACTCCCTTATCCTGACTAGAGTGGTGGTCTCTGCCTGGCTTTGGCGCAAGCCTTAGCCAACCAGAGATCCCATTTCTAACAGGGTGCATGCAGGTTGTATGTCCATTTGAAATGTCAATCAGCCCACCCAGCTTTTATTTCTCCCTAACAGTTTATCCACACAAAAGGAATCCCAAACCGTCAGATGGATTCTGGACGAGCTGCGGTGCTCTTTCTTGCTACTATATTGCTGTGCGATATTCTTCCAAACGTCAGATAAGTGGGTGCAATTAATAGCAGATTACTCTGGGAAAAAAATGCAATTTTTTATTCAGATGAATCCACTTTTAATAACACCCATTTAGATGGCACTTCAAAGAAGTAGAAATTCACACAAATAGCTGATCACTTTTGTGAACACGGCAAACAGAAGTCGATATACATAATTCTTTCACTTTCACACAGAGCGCTGCATTAGTTTTATGCCACATCATAAAACCAATGCAGATCGCTGTGTGAAAGAATTGTGTATGTCGACTTTTGTTTGCAAAACTGATCAAAGTGATCAGCTAGTCGTCCCATGTGTCACTCAATGCCATAGTCAAAAGTAGATTTGTTTGGACTAGGAAATCGGACCTGACCCTTTGTTCCAGGCCGGACTCTGGCTGTGGCCTTATAATGTGAAGTGAAATGTCAGATCTTGAGAACTCAATCTCACCGCACATTATCCCAGTCTGACGGACCTATTTATAGGAAGCTTGACTTGAATGTCTTGTGTGTCGTCCAGACACCATGTTTACTGGCAATTTATAAGAAAACCTTACATTACATAGTTAAAATTGCAATTAATGACTATACTCGAACCTTCGTCGCGTGTTATTAAAACACAGCTAGGAAGGTGTTTTACCGTTGTGCTTTGTTTTTCTTCCTCATTGAAGCAAACAATGTTATTGTTTACAGCTTGGCACTTCTAGGCAGCATCTACCTCTTTTGAGAGCCCCAGTGCCAGCAATCTTTCTTAGATCCCTGCTGCTTTTTAAGGGGACATATACACGATAAAGCTCCAATTGCGGCTCTGGCTCATAGAAGACAGCGGTTCATTGGTAGGCATGGCTGATGTTTACTGATTGGGCCGCGCAGTTCCCAGAGTTCATTCATGATTTATTTATGTGTTAATTGGGGTGAACAAAACATGACAAGCACGCTCTCCTTATAACATACTCACTGCCAGTTCACGCTCCCAGCTCATAAAAGCAGCACAGTTAATAGAGTGCCTCAGATACCTATGGTGAATGACTGCTCCGCCTCTCAACTGCAGCAGCAGAGAAAGATACAGCCACAGTGCCAATGTGTTGATAAAAGTCACATAAACATTCAATAAATATAGAAGGGGGATTGGAGCACATTCCCTCACCTCAAAGCACAGTTCACCCATTAGCATAAAGGTAAATGCAGTTTACAGTAAATGCTTACTTGAATATTAGCTGTATTACAGAGCAATGGTCACTTAATCCAGTTGCAATTGTAATTTTGTGCAACTCTGTGTAAAGGAGGTAAACAGTTGCCACAATATTGAGAAGGCAAACTACAGTGATTACAGGTGAATGGGTGTGTTGTGTGTTTGGGGGTTGTGAAGTGAAGGAGATGCAAGGAAGTGCATTCAGGAGTCAGTGAAAGGAGGCTGCTGAAGATGATAAGATATGCAGATGGATGAGATGTGGAGAGAAAAGGGTGCACATGTCTAACGTAGAATGACCATAACGGGCATGATTGAGACACTCTGAAGACCACTACTCCTTCCAAAGGCTTCAGTAATGTTCAATTCACATTCTCACAATGTCAGAATTTAAAAAAAAAATGTATTTTATTAACCTTCTTGCTTTCTAAAATTTGCTTAAAAAAGCACCATTTGCCCACTCTTGTTTCAAATTTCTTTCTGGGGGGAGATCCCCCACCCTCCGGACCTCCCCGAACCTCGTTATGACAGTGGGGCTCATTCGCCACAGGGCACTCATCCCAAATGTTTACGCCCACCACTTTCAAATGTCACCATCCGCCACTGCTTCTCCTGCAAACTTCTGTTCTCATGAAGCCCTTTAAGCCACATTTTTATGTACATAGGCACGTCTTATTACTTGATATAAAGATAGACATTTTCATAATCCTTCTTTGCGACTGCAACATTTTGCACTGTGCCAGACTCATGGGGTGCTCACTGTTTGCAGTTTCATTTAAACTTTTGTAGGACATAAATCATTCTGACTAACGAAGAGAATGTTTCAATTAATAATCTTCAGAAAGGAATACATTCTCCTGAAAAGCGCCTGCTTTTAAATACAGCAGTTGAACATGTGTTTCTTGTGGTGTGTGGGGGCTTGCATGCTGAGTCAGTCACTCGGTCTTACGTTCCCTACACACTTCCTGTTTCCCTTACCCGGTTCCAAAGTGATCCAGGTGCTTCTTCTTATGTGTGTTCCTTACTATCATATTACTTAGTTCTTGAGTTCCTTGTGCTGTGTCACTTCCTGTGCTGTAAGTGGTTTATTCGACGGAGCTCGGATGCCCGAAGGTTCCCCAGTACTCCTTGGTTAGACCTTTATAGGGGTGGTTAGTGCTAAAACATATTTGCTCTTTCCAGGTTCTAGTTGGCACTTTGTAGTAATCTGTTAAGTCAGGTTACATTAACTCTGTAGCATTAACCTGATCTTCACTGTAACCTTTACCTGTGTGCATTGAGTTCTTCTTAGAATGTTCTGATGCTGCTTAGATACTTTAGAATGTACTTGTAGTATTCTTGAGTTGGTGTCTGTTGGAGCTGGCTGCTTCCAAGCTAGCTCCTTTTCCATGTAACCCTACAAATAAACTACTCAAGACAGCAACTGTATCCTGCCTCTTCACTACATTTGATTGGCGACGATCCTGGTTACATGGATTACCCTGCGTGCAAGATTCCTCATCCAGGACATCTATCTACTCTCTAGACAAGTCAAGCCTCAAGCCCTCTGCCACAAGCTACAAGCCGGCGTCATCTAGCCTCCGAAATCTCTTCTGTTCCCTTCAAGAGGTTGAACACTAAGGATTTGCGGCACTTCCAGCCAACTCAACTGACACGGTAGGGCGTTTTCTCTCCTACCCACTGGAACCCAGCGCTCACGCTTTTCAGAATATTTTTTTTTGCCATTTTCTCAAGCTTATTACCGCTTCTGGCTCTACCTGTGTCTAGACTGTGTGTTTTCCTGCACTTCCAACCCGCTCCTAGCGTATTGCGCAGAGAAATCTGTAATTGTTTTTTAAAAGTGCCTCTCGCCGCCTGCGCGCTCGCTCCACTTCTAACGACTCTGTCACCCTACCTGGAACAGCTCGTGCGTGCAGTCTTCCATTGCCGAGCTCTTGAGGAAAGCACTGGGAGCCTTGTGACGTCTTCTTCTTGATGCATTGTGCCAGCGCGTCCCTGCGTCTCCACGCAATACGCCACAACGTCATCTCCAGCGTCACTGTCTCCTAGCAACGTCCAGCGCCGATGCGCACAGCCGGTGAGAGTCTCTCTCCTAGCAACCACCCAACGCTGATGCGCACAGCCCGCTTCTTTCAAAAACGCCAGCGTTAATCTACAAAAGGAATATTTATCGCTGATGCGCACAGCTATTCCTAACGCGCTCAGTATTCAAAAGGAATATCTATCGCTGACACGCACAGCTATTTCTAACGCGCTCAGTATTATGGTTTCATTTTAACTCGTTCCTTGTCTAGGGTTGCTCAACCCGCATGAAATGGTGTCCATGCACACGGCCACTCGTGTCTACCGCAAAAGATGGTGCACAGTATAAGAGAGTCAACGCTGATGCACACAGCTGGTTAAAAACTATCTACAAATTACGAATTGATATTGATCTTCCACAGAGTTTTTTTTTGTCAATATCGATCATCCATAGTCTCTCAACTCTAAACAATTATATTCTCTGGTTCTATCACTATTTTAGTTTTTTTTTATCGCGCAGTACACCCATCTTATAGAAGGACATTTCAACGTTGATCATTACTGCTGTTTCTCTTTCTGTTATTTATCGTGTACATCTACAGCGGTGATACACACACCAATTTTGCATTCTTTTTCTTCGCAATGTGTACTTTACAATCTGTTAACCCACCTCCATCTTTTCTGGAAACCCCGGGAGAACCAGCTATCAGATGGGAAGTTTGGCATGACGCCTTCGAAACTTATTTAGGGGCTATAGGTGCTTCTAGATTCAGTGCAGATAGGAAAAAATACCTACTGTTGCACTCTCTGGGTTTTGAAGGCAGATCTGTATTCAAGCATTTACCAGATCTACCACAAGTAGAAGGCGCACAAAACGACGAATACAGAGAAACTGTACAGAAGCTCAAATTACGCTTCGACAAGCAGCCCAGCCTCATGGTCCTCAGGCATAAATTCTTTAAGAGGAAGCAAAGCGAGGGAGAAGATGTTGATTCTTACATTTCTGTATTGCGCAGATTGGCAGCTGACTGCAGTTTTGAGAATTTCACGGATCAACTCATCAGAGACCAATTTGTGTGTCACTGTAGAGACAAAAACATCAGACAGAAATTACTTACCATGGGTGATCCGTCTCTAGATGATACCATTAAATTAGCTAAGAGTATAGAAATTTCTATGGTCTCTTTAAAAGAATTAGAGGAGAAAGTTGTTGAACCAGTGAATGCTATTAATCTAAATTCATCTGTTAAGTCTGTAAAAAAAAATTATAAAAACAATACCGACAACTTAGGCAAGGGAACTAAATCAGGAAGATCAGGTAATGGCGAAGCTATGTTATGTTTAAGATGTGATAATCCACCACATTCTAAGGGATCACGGTGTCCTGGTTCCAACGTCACTTGCAATTATTGCAAAAAAGTAGGACATTTTGCTAAAGTGTGCCTAAAATTGAAAGGTCAAAAAAAATTTAAGAAACCTGCTGTATGCTTAATCGATTCTGAGTCTTCATCTGACTCGGAATTAGTTTCTGTTGTTTCTGATCATATTGCTAATGATGTCGTTGAAGGTGATCCTAAGTCCTGTGTTGACCCCATTGTTGACATTTCTGTGGGAACGAAATGTATCAAACTTTTAGTCGACTCTGGTGCCAAAATAACCATGATCACAAAAAAACTTTTTGATGAAACGTGGGAAGGTACTCAACCTCTTCTTCCTCCCGATCGCACGCCTGTGTCATATGAGGGTCGGAAATTGACCTTTTGGGCTTCTTTGAAGAGGAGTTGTGCTTTAAGGGAAGGAGAATAAAAGGTAAAATCTATGTTGCTGTCAAAGGTCTAAACATTTTAGGGTGGTTCCACCAAGGGCTTTTCGGAATGATCCTTAAACCTGGAACCAAAGAACAAGTCCTGGTTGTCGGGTGCTCTGATGAAGTCCAAACTCTCAAGGACAAGTTTCCTTCTGTCTTCAGCTCTGATTTAGGCAAAATTCAGGGTTTTAAACACAGAATCATAGTTAAAGAGGGTCTCTACCAGTCAAACACAAACTCAGGGGTGTACCCTATAGTGTCAGAGATGACTTGGAGAAGGAATTACTTCAACTGTGTGAGAAGGGTGTTATAGAGCCAATTGAATCCTCCCTTTGGCTTTCACCTTTGGTCGTCGCAAGGAAGAGGTGTGGTCAACTCAGGGTGTGTGTTGACTTGAGGTCCCTTAATAAGGAAATCTGGGTAGATTCACATCCTCTTCCTAAAATAAACGATTTGTTTGCTTCCACCAAAGGTGCCAAATTTTTCACCAAGCTTGACCTGGCCAGCGCATATCACCAGGTTGAGTTGCATCCGGATTCCCGTCACCTTACTTCTTTTGTTTCCCGCTTGGCACGTTTCAGTATCGGCGCATGCCATTTGGTTTGGCATCGGCTGCGTCGGTGTTTCAGAGGGTGATGAGTAACATCCTTAAGGGTGTAGAAGGGGTGTTAGTCTTTCAAGATGATGTACTCATCTTTGCCAAAGATGTTTCTTCACATGACCTCATCCTACACAAAGTGTTGGGTTTATTTCAGCAACATGGTGTTGTTTTAAAACTAGAAAAATGCAAATTCTTTTGTACCGAGGTAGAATACTTAGGTCATGTTCTCACTCAAGATGGTGTAAAGCCCAGACCTGGTCTCCTGGAGGCCATTACCAATGCTTCCACTCCCACTGATAAAACTGGAGTCAAGTCCCTGCTGGGTCTTTGTGAATATTACTCTAGGTTCATTCCCCATTATGCCACCATAGTTCGCCCCATCAGCAATCTACTAAAAAAGGGGACTAAATTTGTTTGGAGCGATGAATGTGTGTTGGCATTTGAGGAAGTTAAAGATTTGTTAAGGAGAAGTGCTGTACTTAAACCTTTTGACCCCAGTTTACCATGTTGTCTTACAGTTGACGCTAGTCAAGTGGGGTTAGGTGCAACCCTGACACAAGTGGAGGATGGTGTCGAGAAAACGATTGGGTTTGCATCTAGAGTACTGAGGTCACCCGAAGTACAATACTCAGTTATAGAGAAGGAATTGCTGGCCTGCGCATGGGCTATCAAAAAGTTTCGCCCATATATGTGGGGAAAACGTTTTTTACTCCAGACTGATCATAAGCCTCTTGTCAACATCTTGGGTGGTAGTTTGAGTAAGTGTTGCACTCCCAGAATCATGAGAATGGTTACGAAATTGCTGCAATATCAATTTGATATCAGACACATCGCTGGGGGGAAGAATGGGAGGGCAGATTTTCTTTCTCGTTTTCCTCCCACAAACTTTCTGGAAGATGAAGTTTCCTTTTCTGACCTCATTGAAGAAGATTGTGAAGATTGTCTTGTAGCAGGAGTCGACATTCCTGAGCTAAAGTTTTGTTCAGAGGATGAATGGAGGGGAGCATTTTCTAATGATTGTGTACTTCAAGATGTTTGTAATTTTGTTAGGTGTGGGTGGCCAAGAGAGAAGGTCCTACCTTCTTCACTTCAACCATTTTCTAAAGTTGAGGATGAAATTTCATTGGAAGACGGCATTCTATTACGTAATGATAAGCTTATTCCTCCACACTCATTCAGGAATGGGATTATTGTTAGAGCCCATGAGGGACATTTAGGTTCGTCTTTCACCAAGCGCCGTATTCGTGACACATTTTGGTGGCCAGGAATGGACTCAGAAATTGATGAGTTTGTATTGGACTGTTGTGTTTGCAGATCATCTGATAAGTCTCTTAAAATTTCAGTTCCTCCCCTTATGCCTGTTGAGTGTCCCGATCGTCCTTGGATGAAACTTGGTGTAGATGTCATGGGACCTTATATGACACTAAGTGGTAATTCTAAATTTATTCTGGTCTTGATTGATTATGCATCCAAATGGCCTGAGTACAAATTGGTTAAAGAAGCTGACACTAAAAGCATTATTAATTTTCTAAGCGAGGTTTGGTCTAGAGAAGGATTTCCTGAAATACTTGTTTCAGACAATGGGAAACAGTTCGTCAGTAAGGATTTTGAATCTTTCTTGTCCGTTTCTGGTGCTAAGCACATAAAGAGTTCTCTTTATCATCCTCAAGGGAATGGACTTGTTGAGAGGATGAATAGAGTGATTGGGGACTGCGTGAAATGGGCTAAAGCCAGCAACAATGATATTGTTAAATCCCTTAACAGCATGATATGGTTTTACAGGACCACCCCACATTCATCCACCAAAGTGTCTCCTTTCGAATTAATGAGGGGGAGGAAGCCTAATACTTCTTTTCGTCCAGGGTGGATGTCAAAGTGGATTAATGCTGAATCTGATGTACAGAAATTGATGTCTCTTGTAAAAAGTAACGTTGCTGACACACAAGCTAAACAGAAAAGTTGTTTTGACACTAGGAAAGGCTCTAAGATCTCTATTCTAAAAGTTGGAGATACGGTTAGAATTAAGAAGTCTATTCATGTTAGCAAAGGTGAAAGCAGATTCGGACCACCGGTCAAGGTAATTAAGATGGTGGGGAATGCCATTCAGGTAGAAGGTGGGTTTTGGTGGAACTTAAGCAAAGTTGCGAAAGTTCAATGTCCTACTCAGGACGTATCTTTCAAGCGGAATAGCAGCTTATCGCCTGGAACGAAATCTGTCGTGGAGAATGTCAGGAGGAGTTCCCGGCATGTAGTCAAGCCTGTAAGGTATAGAGAATAAAGTCTTACTTGTTTTATTTTTATTTTTATTTTTTTTATTTTTTTAGAAGAAGGGAAGGTAATGTAGTAATCTGTTAAGTCAGGTTACATTAACTCTGTAGCATTAACCTGATCTTCACTGTAACCTTTACCTGTGTGCATTGAGTTCTTCTTAGAATGTTCTGATGCTGCTTAGATACTTTAGAATGTACTTGTAGTATTCTTGAGTTGGTGTCTGTTGGAGCTGGCTGCTTCCAAGCTAGCTCCTTTTCCATGTAACCCTACAAATAAACTACTCAAGACAGCAACTGTATCCTGCCTCTTCACTACACACTTGATACACATAGTTTGAAGGAACAAAACGAGTTTATATCAGTTCCACATCGCACCAACAATCAGGAGAAAGTCTCTCTTGCCTCCTTTGTTTTCCTCCTCCTCTCCCCAGCCTTCCCCTGGAATCCCTTGAGAGCTCAGATGGGCAGACTCAGTGCGAAGGCCAGAGTTTACATCAATTCACTTGCCATATCATGTTGTTGTATCCTTTATGAATTTTGACAATGGATTTGCACTGCAAATGTTATGGATGAAACTTGGGACTCTGAAAGCACAGTGGGACAAGAACTGGCAAAGTTAATATGTTTGGCGGTGGGAAACTGGTGCAATGGTTATTTTTAGTTTTTTTATATGCAAGCATATGTTGATCCAAAATGTGGCATTCTATTCTTGCAAAAAAATTAAAATTAAAAATATAACCATTGCATATTATTTTAATAGAACATTATGGAAGCACCTTTGCAGGCATATGCTTAGTACACCTGCAGAAACCTTTTTTAGATTCAATGCACATCACTGGAAGATATGATTCTTATTGGTGCGAAGAAAATGTACTATTGGCTTTGAACCACTGCAACTGCAACACATTTAAAGGCATACGTATGACTAAACTGATGGTACACTCAAAGCGTATACACACACACACACCACACACAGACACACACACACACCCCCCCACACACGGCTACATGGTAGTCATGATGGTGTTCAGAGTGGTAGTTATAATGATAGTGCTAATTCTGCCGATGGTCATTGTAGTGGTGTTGGTTATGCTGTGGTAGTAATAATGGTTGTCATGAAGGTGATGGTATTGTTGTGATGGTGTTGGTGGCAATGGTACTTGTGGTGATAGTGATGTGAGGAACCCCCACTGTGGCAGCTTAAGCTGGTTCTGCCTCTAGGCCAGATGGACTGGTGAACTGTGTCTCACTAAAATATGAATTGTTGTTTGTGAATCTCTTCTGTGGACAGACAGAACGCTCATTCATATCACTGTTAGGGAAACCTTGACAGAGGGGTGTGGGCTATGGGCTTGATTTGCACAGTGAAGAAAAAGGAAGAGAATGATAAAAATAGTGGAAAAATACAGAGGGGAACAAATAGGAAAAAGTAAGCATGCAAGAGAAAAGCAAGAAAAGGGAAAATATGGATAAAAAAAAAGATGGCTAGATAGAAAGGGTAGAGTAAGAAAGGGAGGCAGAGGGACGAAAATGTGAAAGGAAAGAAGTAAGCTTTATAGAAAGGTAAAAGGAAGAAGCGGCTGTAAGAATGAATGACTGGAAGGGTGAAAGGCTGGGTAGGTATAAGGGTGAAAGGAAGATTAGATGAAAAGGTGAAAGGATATTTGGAAGAGTGAAAGGACTGATAGGTGGAAAGGTGTAAGGATGGAATAATGGAAAGATTGGTGAAAGGATGGAAAACAAGCATTGGAAATGCAATAGGTCTCGCATTTTTTTAAGTTAGAGCTATTGGCATTGTAAATGGCAATGCCTTTTACTTATGTTTATGGAGTGGATGTATGTGGTGTGAGGTGGAATTATGTGAGTTGGATAGAATTGTGTGGCGTGGAATAGTGTGGTGTGGAGTGGATTTGTGTAGAGTAATTATGTGGCATGGTGTGCAGTGGAATTATGTGGATAGTAATTATGTGGTATTGAGTGTACTGGAATTATGTAGAGTGTGATTGTGTGGCATGGAGTGTAAATATGTGGATTGGTATTTTGTGTTGTGGAGGGAAGTTTAATTATGTGGTATGCTGTTGAGTTATGTGGCATGATGTAGAGTTTTGTGGTGTGGATTGGATACATGTGGTGTGTTGTGTAATCATGTGGTTGAGTTGAATTATGTGGTTTGTTGTTGAATTATGTAATGTGGAATGGAAATGTGTGGAGCTGAATTTAAGGAGGGGGACGTAAGGGAACGGGGTGCTGGGTAGGTGGTAGCCGTTTCCTCACTGGCCACTGGTTGTAGGTGGGTGTGTGTGCTTAATTGCCTGCACCGGAAAAAAAAATTTAACCATAAGGGATTGGTTAGCCATTTTTTCACACCCAGACACTATTAAAAAGCATTTGCAATGCAACAGGTCTTGCATTTACGTGAGTTTGAGCTATTGGCATTGTAAAAGAAAATGCCTTTTATTTATGTTTTGGTTTTTGAAACATAATAAAAAGTATTGTCATTTTCAATGCAAAATAGATTAAACTTGCGTAAATGAGAGACCTATTGCATTGCAAATGCTTGTTTCTTTGGCCACTTCTAGTTATTTCAGAAAAAAGCTCTGTGGCAAACGTAGACTCTCCCCTCTTGCCCCAGTCTTGCTCACAGGCTTGCTTTGTCCATCCAGCCTACCAGGGGTACACACGGGCTGTGTAAACGTGCATACAGACACCCACAGAAAAAGGGGTGCACACGGACTGTGGAAACGTACATACAGAGTCACTTACAGACACAGGGGCACTCACAGGCTGTGGAATAGTGCAAACAGAGACACTCACAGAAACAGTGGCACACAACGGCTGTGGAAACGTGCACACTAAGACACTCACAGAAACAGGAGCACACACGGGCTGTGGAAACGTGCACACAGAGACACTCACAGAAACAGAGGAACACAGGGCTGTGGAAACATGCACACAGACATTCACAGAAACAGGGGAACACACGGGCTGTGGAAACGTGCACACAGAGGCTCTCACAAAAACAGCGGCACATACAGGCTGTGGAAACGTGCATGCAAACACATTCACAGAAACAGGGGAACAAACGGGCTGTGGAAACGTGCACACAGAGGCGCTCACAAAAACAGTGGCACATACAGGCAGTGGAAACGTGCATGCAGAGACATTCACAGAAACAGGGAACACACGGGCTGTGGAAACATGCACACAGAGATATTCACAGAAACAGGGGAACACACGGGCTGTGGAAACGTGCACACAGAGGCGCTCACAAAAACGGTGGCACATACATGCTGTGGAAACGTGCATGCAGAGACATTCACAGAAACAGGGGAACACACGGGCTGTGGAAATGTGCACACAGAGACACTCACAGAAACAGGGGCCCACAAGGGCCGTGGAAATGTGCACACAGAGACACTCACAGAACAGAAGCAGGGGCACACACGGTGCTGTGGTACCATGCATTCAAAGACAATCACAGAAATGGGGGCACAAAGGTTGTGGAAACATGCACACAAAGGCACTCATATTGAAAGAGGCACACACAGTCTGTGGGAACATGCACATAGAGGAACTGACAGAAACAGAGGCACACGGTCTGTGGAAACATGCACACAGAGGCACTCAGTGAAAGAGGCACACATGGTCTGTGGAAACGCACACAGAGGAAATGGACAGTGGACTCATTCGTAAAGGGATAGTCACAGGAACATGGAACACACAGGCTGTAGGTACATGCAAACAGAGGCACTCACAGAAACAGGGGCACTCTTTGGCTGTGAAAACGTGCATACAGAGGCACTCACAGAAACGGGCACACACTGTGTGGAAACGTGGACACAGAGGCACTCACAGTGAAAGAGGCACACACAGTCTGTGGAAACGTGCACACAGACACAGAGGTGCTCAGTGACAGAGACACACGGTCTGTGGAAATAACATGATGCAAACAGAGGAACTGACAGAAACGGGCACACTGTCTGTGGAAACGTGCACGCAGAGACACCCAGAAACAGGGGCACACAGAGTCTGTAGAAACGTGCATACAGAGGCACTCACACAAACGGGGGAACACACAGGCTTTGGAAACACGCGGACAATGGAATCATTCATATAGGGGTAGTCACAGAAACAGGGGCACACACAATCTGTAGAAACGTGCATACAGAGGCACTCACACAAACGAGGGAACACACGGGCTGTGGAAACACGTGGACAATGGAATCATTCATACAGGGGTAGTCACAGAAACAGGGGCACACACAGTCTGTAGAAATGTGCATACAGAGGCACTCACACAAACGGGGGAACACACGGGCTTTGGAAACACGCGGACAATGGAATCATTCATACAGGGGTAGTCACAGAAACAGGGGCACACACAGGCTGTAGAAACGTGCATACAGAGGCACTCACACAAACGGGGGAACACACGGGCTGTGGAAACACGCGGACAATGGAATCATTCATACAGGGGTACTCACAGAAACAGGGGCACGCACAGGCTGTAGATACGTGCATATAAGAGGCACTCACAGAAACAGGGCCACACAGGGGCAGTTAGAAGAGCAGGTCCTCGCAGTCAATCAATGAAAGGCACACCGGGGGTGAGTTTCATCTTTACAGAGGTGAAATCCAAAAATTAAAAATACAATGACTTTCCTGGCAGTCTAACATAGGACAGGGGAGCTAAACAGAGCGACACACGTGACGTGTCCATCACGACCAGTGCCTTAAACGGGGAGGTATTGTCAGAGACAGAGAACCTCCATTTCTTTAATTTGTGTGGGAGAGTACCTGCACTTCTCAGAAGTAACTGAGAAAGGAGTGCCTGCGCTGTTATGTTTCCATTTCAAGCACTGATCCCACCATTGTTAAACAACCAATCAGAACGCCAGATATGCGAATCTGCATGCACACACACACACACACACACGCAGCTGCACACACACGCACAGACACACGCACAGACACACACGCACACAGACACTCACGGAGACACACGCACGCACACACACAGCCTTGCCCCCCCTCCGACCCTGCCCTCAGACGTTAGTCCTTTTTCTGCCACACTTGCTGAACCACCAGGGCCTCCTTCTATCTGTTCATCTGTGCCCTCCAAGTGAACTTCCCTCTCCCAGGCCCATTAACCCGCTCAAGAATGTTACAATATTTATTAACCAGTGAAAGCCGCGTTCCAGAGCTGAAGCGCCAAGGCTGTGGACAGGAAGTCATTACACAACTGATTTAAGTGGAGGACAATTAGGGAAAGTGTGTCCTAGGGCAGGTTAAAAACGAACAACACACATGGGTCATCAGAGCCCACATAGGACTTGACTTTCTCCATAGTAAAACAGGAAAAAGTTTGGATTTTAGATCATCATCATTGGGAGGCTTGCTAAAGGGCCTCGCTAAGAAATGGGGAAAAAAGCGAAAAAGCTCCAAAAGTCTCCTGCACAAAGAATAATGAATATTAGAGACTGATCAAACTAGGAAAACAAGGTCAGGTCAGTAGGCACTGCATGTGATCGCAGACGGGAGAAAACAACAATATTTATTAATTACCGGCCCCAGTCTCTGATCTGAATTTACTGATGGTGTCGGTGAAAAACCGGCCGTTGGCAACCCTATTTAACATAAAGCTGTGACAGCCTGAAAGCTCCAAAGATGTCGCCCTGCCTCCTCTATCACCGGCTGAGAAATGTTTCCAATTTGGCAGGCCTGCTCATGTGAGTGTCCTTGCCCGGGGGGTCAGAGTTTTCCAACTGGGTGACGCTGACCTCCACGTCTCTGTGTCGGAGTGACATTAACCCTGTGATGACGTGCTAGTTAACATCAAGGATAGTGTATAAGCCACTTTAGAAGTGGCTACAAAGGCGTTTGTTCCAATTATAGCCTAGAATGCTATGGTCTCATGGGAGACATGCCTCCTCACGCATTTCCTGACTGGGATGCGGAAGACCAGAATTCGGAGTAATATTTCTGGTAATTAATCTGGACATTTCTAGTTCTCTACCTCCCTAAACTAGCAGATCTCAAAGTTCATAATTGATCTGCGCTGAATCCATCATTCTCTTCAACTAGGGGAAGAAAAGGTGAGGTAAGGAAGTTCGCCCTCCTAAAGAACAAGCCCACAGGAAGTTGGTCAAGGAAAAGTGGAGGATTTAAATTAGTTAACGAGCATGAACTGGTAATGCAGCGAGAAAGGAACTCGGCCAGAATTGCAAAAAACATGCTTTTTGTTATAAAAAGGAAAACTTCTTGATACACCAATAGCTGAAGTTCAAATGGCAAAAGAAAAGTTGACAAATCAGAAACAATGTAAATGGATTATAAATAAGTTTCCGAATATAAATAGATCTTGTGAGCCACAAGTGAGTGTTGTTGTTAAGTATTGCTTAAGTCATGGTGCAGTAAGCTTTTAAGTCTATTATCTTCTATTCCCTGGGGAGTGCTCCATTAGAAACGGGTGCTGTCACAGAGTCAATTAGAGAGGAAGAGAAGGCTCCTTGGCATTTTGTTTAGACAACGGAAACCACCGCAATCCTTGGCCTTTTAATTTTTACAGGTGGTTGTGTAATAGCATGATTATAGCGCTGACCCGCCACGTGGCTGCGGAGCGCTTTACACACTCGCCAAGATGGAAGAATTTAACAATTTATCCTCCAGGACGGCGGCGGCCACGAATAAACAACCGACAGGCATAAGTCCACTCCTTTCCTGACAGATGCGGCGGATTAGGCGATGATGACATTCTTCGCCTCTTCTGAAAACACTTTTTTCCCTTCTGTGTGTTTACAGTTTCGACAATTGTTTTAAATGTGTTTCCATGCTTTTACTGCACCCGGGGGACATGCTTCTATGCACTTCATCTTTGAATTTTCTTACCTTCCCAAATAAAGCAGAACTATTATACTCTTGGAAGAGTGTTTGATGAAAAAGAGAGGTTGGTGTGATTATCGCGCTCCCCTCGCTGTTCATGTTTGCTACAATCCTGGCATGCTAACCTCAGCCGGGAAGAGAACTCTTTAAAGGGACACTCCATCACAAAAACGGGCTCTGTAACAGGAAAGGGAATGAAAACAAATCTCACCCCGTTCTGTGCACTTGAAACCAGGGTTAACTTTGCACGAATAATGGATGGCAAATATATTTTTTTATGTTCAAATAACACGCTGCGGTGACCAATGTGATAACTACTGGAAAACAAGCACGGAATCGAAACCCAGCCGAACGCGGAATCGAAAGCAGTGGTGCGCGCGCACCACAGAGGAGGGGGGGGAGGGAGCGCGGCAGCGAGGCGAACGCGCGCTGCTGCGCGTTCTGGCCACCGTTGGGAATGGGAGGAGCAAAGGCGGGACATGCGCCCGCCTTTGTCCAATCGCGTGCCGTCTCGGGGAAAAAAACGCACGCTCCAGCCAATGTGGGCTTCACAAAGCAAAACCACACGCACGAGCGTGTGGGTAGCTTTCTGAAGCCCTTTCTAAAGGTCTCGCGCTGCGCGAGCAGTGCTGAGCACTGCAACGCTAGGCGCGAGACCTAAAGAGAGTGAAAGAATGGATGGATGGATTCATGGATATATTGATGGACGAAATTGTGAAGGAATCCCGAACCAAATTATGCATCAAGCATAACTAGTGTCAAGGGTTTCTCATTAGTTCAGTCCCAATTTCCTGTGAAGTAATTTCCTGTTCTACTCATATAAAAGTGAGTTTGAATCTGAGAAGAATGCATCACAATGCTTTTAAATTAACTTTTTTGTGTCATGTTCATCACCCTCATTAGCTACATTTTGTCCTTGATTTTTGCTCCATTTTTCAGTACCTGATTTTCCCAGGTGGATTCTTCAACTTGGAAAAATATGCTAAACTGTTTCTCTACTCCGTCTCAAGGAACTTTTAGGGGTCAATTACGAGTTTGGCGGTCCACGGACCGCCATATGCAGGGGTGCAGCAGTGGAGGTCTCCCGACTGCCCGATTACAACTCGGTGGTCGGACCCCAGGGGACCGCCACCGCTGCCAAGGAACCACCATTCCCTGGAGGTGGCGCTGCAGTCCAGAGGCAGTAATATGCTTGCCGGGACAGCGGGAGTCCCACCAAGCATATTACGAGTTTCCTCTCCACCAAGGATTTCATGGCTGTTCCACCACCATGAAAACCCTGGCAGAGACAAAAAAAGGAGTCCCTACAGGGCCCCCTTGTGCCTCTGCACCCTGTGTATGCACACAGGGGGGCACAACGTGTGCTCCCGTGTGCATGCGCACCAGTTCCTGCACAGCATGGACTTTCAAGTCCATGCCTTGCAGGAACAGTTTTTGGCGTTCCCATTGCGGTGCCTGTTTTTGAAGGCACCGCCAGTCACAAGTTTAGCTAGAAATCTGGCAGGTGGCCCGACCACAGGTTTGGCAGTGCGGCAGCGGGGCGGACCCAGCGCCGTACCACCAAACTCATAATTAGGCCCTTAGTGTCTTGCTTCTCAGCTATTTTAAACCTCTTTATTTTCAATCAAGAACTATTCTTATTGTCAGGGAGGATTTTTCTGCCCTCTTTGGCTTTTTCCTCTTAACTGGGACCCTCTTAAGGACCTCTGCATAGCTTTTATGTGTTTGTTAAGTGTAGGTTGGCACTGTGACTACTGGGAGGAGAAGCCTTTTCTTCAGGCAACCATAAAGGAAAAAAGAGAATCCTACACTGCATTCAGTCTTTGGCATGTTTAGAAACTGATGACAGTAAAGGTCTGATTTTAGCCATGCATCCTTCTCAGGACTTGAGTGAAGAGTTACAACAACTTCATCTTGATTGTACAGCTTTAAAACGGACATTGTTGTATTCATGTCACTTTAAGCTATGAATATGACTACATCACCAGTGGATGTTACCACATCATCAGAACGTGGTGAGAATGCCAGGGTTAGAAATTCTACCACACAGCAGTTGTACTGTTGCGGTCTTGTAAGCTGTATGCTACATTGCTGAGATGAAGTAAAAATTCCTAAATTACACTTTGGATAAGTGGATCTTGTTCACTGCTGACAAGTGATGTGTGCATCAGCTGTCAGCTTTTAAGCTAGATCACATCGGCAGTTGTTCCATTACCCCGGTGAACAACAGTTGTGAATACAGCAGTCTGCACCCTGCAGGAAGTTTTTGTTATTTATCAAAGTGTTTAGCTGCTCCTTATGAAAGACAATTTGAGGCAAGTGTGTAGGCTTGCAAATTCTTGATTCCATTTATTTATTGAGAACACTTAGGCTGCTGTGATCAGAAGCACAGGCATTCAAGTTAGGGAGCAAGGCAGTATATATTTGTGGTATTCTCCTCTCATGCACAGCTGGTGATGTGACATGTTGTGTGAGGAGAGCACAAGGAGAATGTCAGTTATGGAATGTTGAGGTAGAATGTGAAATACAGCTGTGACGGTTAGAGGAGCGGAGTTGGCAAGTTAGAGCCGGCTGGGGTGTTCATTAAATATACTCTCTTCTTACAACTTACCTCGTGTGTTGAGATGAGAGCGTGATTATTGGATCTTCACACAGGCAACAGAGGATGGGATCTCTTTCGAGATGAGAGTGCTGAACACCTCAATGGCCTAAGGAGGACTGTGTCAATGTGCGAATCCAACTAGCCCTGATGAGCTCTTGAGGTGAGGAGACTTGGTGGTAAGAGGGTGATGGAATGAGCGCAGACGGAACTTTTCGGTGTTTCAGGGATGTATTGAGGGGCTGTTAAGTATTTATTAGCACAGTTGTGTTTTTCTAGTGACAGTTGAATCAGCCATAGTGCCTCTGATCATGCGCTACCGCATCAATTGAGCTCAAAGATGTAGCGTATTCAGGACCAGACTGGGAACGCAAACTGGTCCTGGCAATTGAGTCCGGCCGGCCGTGGGGGGATGCGCATGGAAAACACTGTAGCTGCTTTTGTTACAGGGGGTCAATATTGCAGCTATGCTGCAAAACCGGCCCCGGTAACAAAAACGGCCCCCATGGGTCCAAACCCTGCCCCCACCCTAGCGGCCCACCAGGGAAACGCCCGGGGCCCACTACAGCGAGTCTGGCCCTAAGCGTATTCCTTTTCACTGTAGTGCCTAGCAGGTTCAAGACTCACCACACCCTCAAGGGGTTACACGGACCTCTGGCATAGCTTTGCAGTTGTTTAAGACTGCGTGATTTACTGTATTAAAGTCCTTCAATTCCGTTCCCCGTGCTGCTTTGTTGCCATATGAAGTGCTTGTCGAAGAAACACGGAAGATTCGTCCCACGAGTTAAATGCTTCAATGCTAGTTCCGCTAGCCTGCAGAGCCATCTACTGGGCATTTATTTTGGTGCAGTCTCGTGCTAACAGTGGCACGTTTCACTTTGGAAATAATTTTCAAATTTCAGACATCTGCACGCTAATGCTGTGGAGATTATTTCAATTAAATCAGCCTGTCAGATGATAAAATAAACGGTGACAGGCCCACCAAAGGTTATATCTACAAGCAGCACACAGTTTGACAACTCAGTGGTGAATACATGAGAAGGTCAAATGAGGATTCAAGAACAAGAAATTACCCTGTCAGGTTCTAAAATGAATGGTGACAAGCACATCATAAGTTAATAATATGCGGTATGCAGTTTGAGAAGTCAAGTGGTGATCACATTTGAAACACATGAACCTGTTTAACTTGAAAGAAAAACGGTGATATGCACACCTGCACAATACCTTGCCTGTCAAACAGTGATAGGCACACCTGCACAATACCTTGCCTGTCCAAACGGTGATAGGCACACCTGCATAATACCTTCCCTGTCATCTGGAAGGTGGTGTTTAAACTTTGTTAGATACACCTGATTAGTGAAGTACATTGACTGTCTTCATTTATCAGAATTGAGGTAACAGGATTATTTTGTGTAACACAGTTGAGTTCAGTGTACCAAAATGCAGAATGTAAAGCCTCCTCAATTTTTTTTAATAGCCCTGGTGAACCTCCAGTCAAGTGGAGCAAGTGGAAGAAATCTTTGGAAACTATGCAAGGTTGTGTAGCACTAATCTTAGTGCAGAGAGAAATCCTGCTCTTTTGTTGCACTGTCTCGGAGAAGAGGGGCAGGAGGTACTTGAAAACTTACCAGATTTAAGCCCTGAGGAGGAACGCAATTTAAATAAATACGAAGTTAGTATTCCCAAACTTGAGAAACATTATTTACTGAAAACTAGCACCATAATGGAGAGGCGGCATTTTGGGTTGAGGGCACAAGGACAAGGCAAGACCATTGAAGAATATGTTACCAGCTTGAGGAAGCTTACATCTATGTGCAACTTCGGAGCAGCCCTGGAAGAGAGAATAAGAGACCAATTTTTATTAAAGTGTATCAGTGATAAAATACGTGAAGAATTGAGGCTTAAAGATGAACCACCTCTTGATGAAGTGATTATAGTGGCAAAAAGGTTGGAAAACATGGTAGAAAGTGTATAGGAACTGAGTATTACAAAGAAAGTAGAACAAAAGGAGGAACAAATGAGTTTTCATATGAGTCTGATAAGAAAAAGGTGGAAAACAAAAGGTCTGCAAGTAATTTTTTTGAATAATGTTTCAGATGTGGCAGATCAGGTCACAAGGCGAATTCCAGCACCTGGCCAGCCTTGCATGTGATTTGTAATACATGCGAAAAGAAAGGACATTTTAGCAAGTGTTGAAAGAGTAAAGTTGCTAATAGAATGGGACCAAGGGAGGTAAAGGAAATAACACAAAACGTGATTTTTCAAGTTGAGGAGATAGATATAAAAGGAAAAAGTAATCACCCAAGTGAGCTAGTTCAAATCAATGACACTATGATTCACATGTTTTTTGATTCATGTTCCCAATTGACAAAGTCTGTGTTTGAGGGAAACTTTGAGGGAAAAACTGAGTTAAACAACATGAACATTAACCCAGGTGGATATGGAGGGCTCCCGACAGAAATGTGTGGTGCAGTGGAAACTAGGTATGCACACAACTGTTGGAAAAGTGTATGTGTCAGTCAAAGGAGATCAATTAATAGGTTGGCCACACCAACGACAATTGGGTGTTAAACTGGATCCAAATGCTGTCCCACGGGTGCAGATCTAGTCAATCTCTCAGGACAATTGTGAATATGAACAGGAGTACAGTAGGTTGTTTTAGGATTCTTTTGGTCTTTTGGTCAGATACAAGCATCACATTAAACTGAAGGAGGTTGCTGTACCTGTGATGGCTGAAGTAAGATGTATACCAGTGTGTTTGAAAGACAGTGTTGATAAAGAGTTGAAAGAGTTAGAAAAGAAGGGAGTGATTTTACCAGTGGAAGCCATAAAGTGGTTGGCTCCTATAGTCATTGCCAAAATAGCAAGTGGAGCCATTAGGTTATGTGTGAATCTGAGAGCATTAAATCAGGAATTTGTGGAAGATAAGTTTTCTCTACTAAATATAGATGAATTGATTATGACACTAAAAGGAGCAAAATATTTTAAGGCCCTAGATCTCACCTCAGCATATCATCAAATTAGCTAGATGAGGAGTCACAAGATCTAACGGCCTTCATAATGCCATTTGGTGCCTGGAAGTTTAAAAGGATGCCTTTCGGTCTCATATCTGCAGCCTCTGTATTCTGAAGAGTTATGGTAGAAGTGTTGCAGTGTGTGGAAGGGGTACGATGTTACCAGGATTATTTATTAATATTTGGTAAGGATAAAAAAGAACATGATGGCAGAGTTAATTTAGTACTTGATAGGTTGATGCAAGCCGGATTCACATTAAGAAGAGACAAGTGTAGGTTAGGGATCTCAGAAGTAAACTATCTTGGGAACAACATATCTAGTTCATGTGTGTCACCTAAAAAAGACTTAGTGGACACTATTCTCAATTTGAAACCACTAACATGTAAGGAGGAATTAGTTTCTTTTATATGTATGGTGGGAATATTATGGAAAATTTATAAAAAAGGTTTTGCTTAGAAATCAACCTCCTTGAGGAAGTTTCTGGCCAAAAAGACAGAATTTGTGTGATCTGAAGTTTGTGCATTAGAAGGTGAAACCCTAAAGAGAGATTTAGAAAAGGCACCTAATCTGCAAGCATTTATACCTGGAAATGAAACAAGCTTGATAACTGATGTGAGCTCCAAAGGCTTTAGGGGCTAATCTGGTAAAGAAGAGAGAAGGAAAGGAACAGTTAATTACCTGTGTCTCTAGAGGCTTAAGAGGATCAGAGAATAATTATTCCGTAATTGAGAGGGAAGCTCTGGTAATATATTGGGCATTAAATAAATTCAGAGATATAGTTTGGGGTATGCCACTTACTGTACTAACTGATCATAAACACCTGAGAGAAGTGTTTTTAAAAAAGGGTTTAGATCAGATATCTTCAAGGATCAGGAGATGGATAGTTGCTTTACAAGACTTTGATTTCTCTGTGGAGTATGTTCCAGGCATAAAGAATCAACCTGCAGAGTGTTTATCAAGGTTGATTGAACAAGTTGAAGAGAGAATGGGAAACGGACAAAGAAGTTTATGAAGATGTGAGCGTATGTGAAGTAACTGATGGAGTGATTACAGAGGAAGAATGGTAGTCAGCTCTTCTGCAAGATGAGATAAATGCAGTGGCGAGTGAGTTGAGAAAGGTGAAGGGTGACTGGATTAAACTAGAAAAGGTGTGGAGTTCAAGAAATGAAGAACTGGCAGTAGATAATAACATTTTGTTAAGAGGCACAAGATTGATTCTGCCTAGTTCACTGAGAAACAAGGTGATGGCGTTAGCTCACGTAGAACATCTAGGGATTGTTAAAACGAAGGAGAGGTTGAGGTCTAATTTTTGATGGCCTGGATTGAATGTGGAAGTGGAAAGGGTAGTCTGTGAATGTGTGGAGTGTAATCTCAGTGATAAAATTCTAAAAAACAAAAATGTGCCAATGGTTGTGCGTAATCTACCTAAACATCTGTGGGATGAAATATCAATTGACATTATAGGTCCTCTTAGTGGGGAACAACATACACCATATTTGACTGTATTACTGGATTTATATTTTGGGTGGGTGAAAATGAAGTGTGTGTGTGACATTACCTCTACTAGTATTCTGGTGCTTTTAAATGAAACTTTTAAAAGAGAAAGTTTCCCCAATTCGTTATTGTCTGATAATGGGCCTCAGTTTTGTTCAAGAGAGTTTTGAGTTGTTTTTTTTTTTTTTAAATAGTGGGGTGGGACACAAAAAGTTTTCAGTATATCATCCTGTGACAAATGGTACCATTGAAAGGTTGAATAAACTCTCAAGGAGAGTATACATTTGACAAAAGCAGATGGATTGGATTGGAAGTACGCCTTACAGGATAGGATCATTGCATATAGAATGGCTCATCACTCATCAACAGGAAAAATTTCATTTGAACACTTTGTTGTGTCCCAGGTGGATGCTGTGGAACAAAGGTGTGAAGAACATGACAGTTGGGGATTGGAGAAAAAGAGAGAAACTAAAACAAGAAATAAGGAAAAAAACTGTTTTATAAACAAAAGGAAGTGAAGGAGGTCTTGGTTTTAGAGGGCGTGATTTGGTAAAAATAAATGTACCAGTGGGTTGTGCACCATGGTCAAAATACACCAAAGTACTCAAAGTCATGAAGCTGTTTAAAAATACAGGAAGAATCGATGATGGTAGGGTGTGGAATCTAAGTCGCATTATGGTTGGGAAACCTGTGGAAAATAAAGAAGTGCCCAAGAGTATGAGTGAAAACATACATTTTCCCAAGTCAAAGTGGGGAGGTAGGCCAATATAAAAGCTCCTTCAAAGGAACATATGAGGTACAAAGGAAAAGTATGAGAACAAAGAAACGTCCGGAAAATCTTAAGTAGTTTGTAGACATGTGTGAGAAGTTGGCCTGGCATATGCTGTCCACTAATTATAGTGGGCACCTTGCACCAGTCCAAACAACCCCTTATTGGAGATAGGTTAAAGACAACCTTATTGAAAGCTATCCTAGTGGTAGCTATGGAGAGCAGCCTTCAGGCTAAGTCTTGAAGGAATGTAAAGCAGCTTGTTTTACCAGTCTATAATCTCTTGAGTGATCAAATGAAAGAGCACCACACCAGGTATATATTCAAAATATATGTATTTATTGCTAAACACACCCTTCTAGTCTCTTTATGAGGCTAGAGTTCGAAGTACACAAGTTATAAGTTATTTAAACACAGTAATAGCACAAATACACGTTTGGGCCCTAGGGGCGTACCAAACCATATACCAATAAAGTGGTATAAGAACCACGACTGAACTAGACACTAGGCCTAGAGCCTCTAGAAGTGCTTGGACCACAAGGAACCACCCAAGGTAGTGACACAGGGGACCCACGGGGGACGCGTGCAGTGTAAATACACAACCGCGATACGCCGTTAACTTCTATGGAGAAAGTCGCGATCAGGAAATTAAAGAAAAGGGACACTTAAAGAAGGACTTGGAGCAAACCCTTTGAGAACTAGGTCGTTCTAGAGTCTCTACCCACGGGAGCACGGGAGCACCGGAGTACTCGTGTTACCTCACCCAGGGAAGCCGGGTTCATAGGTGCCTTTCGGGGTCGGGTTTCGTCGTCGATTTGAATGGCGATCTGCTGCAAAGTGCTGCTGGCGACCAAGTGGAAAGTGTCCGGGTGGATCCAAGAGTGGATCGGAGATCTGAAGAACCTGAAAGCAGAGGGGACAGAGTCTGGGTCACTAGCCAGTGACCAGGAAGGCGATCGACAGATGCCCACCGATGTCGAGTGCTTCAGGTGCGTTGACGGTCGTCTTGACTCTTCAGCCACGAGGTCCAGGAGGCGTTGTCGGCAACCAGGAGCAGGATTCGGGCTGGTACACGATGTCTGTCGAGTGCTGAGGCGTCGGCGACCGGATTGGACCCAACAAGCCTTGGCAACGGCAAGTCTCGATGAAAGTGAAGATTGTCGATGGTGCAGACCAGCAAGGTCTGAGGAACTCACCCAGCGAGGGTAAGTGAGGGCAGGCCTGGAGCAACCAGGGTGCCCAAGAAGGAAAGGATTGGCCTTCGTGAAGGGCTACTAGCCAATGGGCTAGCGACCGCGAAGGAGCCTCAAGACATTGCACGTGGATCTGGCTCACAGGACACTCGTGAGGTGGAGGCCAGTGATCTTCGGTGCAGTTGGTGCTGGAGGCTAGGGCTACTCAGAGCCCAAAGCACGACTTAGTGGGAGACCCAGAAGAGGATGCACTAGCAAATGCGTGCGGTGTCAAGGGGTCACGGTTCCACGTTACCAACGACAGCTACGGGCCTCAGCTTTGCTGGGGACTCAGGGCAGCCTCGGGGAAGTCTGGAAATCTACCTCTGGTGATGCAAAGACTTCGGCGTCCGACAGGAGCTTAGGCGATGCAGACCAGACAATTGCTTCTTTGGTGCCTGCCAAGCAGGGGAGTCACTCCTTGACCCCAAGGGAGATTCTTCTGTCCTCTAGTCTTTAGTAGAGCGTCGAAGGTCCAGGATTCTGTTTCAGAGTTTCGTCCAGGGATAATCTAAAGTCCTAAGGACTGGGTTCCTATACTTATACCAAGTTTAGGGGTTGGACTACTCTGTGGCCCCACCTATGGGTGGGTCAGGGCAGAGGGGTGGCTACACCCCTTTCCCTCTGTCCAGTTCGCGCCAAAGCAGGGGCTGCAAGCCCCTGATCCGGTTTGAACTGGGGTATGCACAGGGACACCAAGTGTGCCCCCAGTGCAGGACTTCAAAGCACCCGAAAGTGCTCCCGCCCAGCCCCAATACACATTATCCTGTCTGGGGAGGTGGTCACACCTCCCTGGGACAGGAAACCTATTGTCCAGGCCTCCCCTGCCGGAGTTTCGCACAGCAGCAGGAGGCCAGACTTGTGTCTGTGGCAGTAGCATCCATTTTGTGATGCCAGGCTTTAGAAAGAAGTTACCGGCCAGGCCAGGGTTAATATGTCTCTCCCTCTAGAAGGGTGGAATGCTACCCCCGCCACCAGAATTGGCGGAGGGGTAGTATTCCAAGATGTTTGACACCAAACACGACATGTTTAGGTGCAGCCATTCCAAAGTTAGCATTTAACGCGAGGTTATAATGCGCTTAAGAGTATATGGTCAGGCTGCACTACAAACAGCATCAGAGAAGGGTCTCCGAACGCTGCAGAGGGGCCCTGCTCATGCAGGGGCACCCTCTCACATAGGAACCACGCACTCTGCCTTCAGGATTGATAAGGCCTGCCATAGGAGTGACTTATAGGTTTATATGTGTGTATGTATTTAGTGATATAGGTAACCTATATCACAGTAAGGGGTGCATGCACCACCTTACCCAGGCTGCAGTAGCAGACCTGTGGTGTCAGTTTGGATGGCCTTCCAGGGGTGGCATAATACATGCTGCAGCCCCTGGTAGGCCTCTGAGGTACCTATGCCCTTGGTACATAGTATACCGTATACTAGGGACTTATAAGGGCACTCCAGATTCCAATCAGAGATGTGCCTAAGGCACATGGAAACCATTTTAGAGAGGAAGCAGCTAGGCTGGGGTTCTGATTAGCAGGGCCCCAGCCAGACTAATGTCGAAAAACAGTGAAGCATCAGCAAAAAGTGGGGGTACCCATGTGAAGCAGATCCTACTCTCCTACACAACCCCCCCAAACGTAGGGACATTAAACTAACCTTGCCCAGTTAAGTCTTCATGTTCTAAGTGGAAGTACCTAGAGAGTCCATCTGCATTGGCATGGTTACTCCCAGGTCTATGTTCCACTGTGAAGTCCATCCCCTGTAGGGAAATGGACCACCTAAGCAGTTTGGGGTTTGCACCCTTCATTTGTTTTAGCCATAAGAGGGGCTTATGGTCTGTCTGAACCAGGAAGTGGGTACCAAACAAGTATGGCCTCAACTTCTTCAGAGCCCAGACCACAGCAAAGGCCTCCCTCTCTATGGCTGACCAACGTTTCTCTCTAGGGGTCAGCCTTCTGCTAATGAAAGCTACTGGCTGATCCTGACCTTCTTCATTCAATTGTGACAGTACAGCCCCTACCCCCAATTCAGATGCATCAGTTTGAACAATGAACTTCTTGGAGTAATCAGGACTCTGTAGAATGGGAGCAGTGCACATGGCCTGCTTCAGGTCATCAAATGCCTTTTGACAGCTAGCTGTCCACTGAACCTTTTTGGGCATTTTCTTAGAAGTTAAGTCATTCAGGGGTGTCACTATTGATCCATACCCCTTGACAAATCTCCTATAGTACCCAGTCAGGCCTAAGAAGGCTCTCACCTGAGTCTGGGTAGTTGGAGCAGTCCAGTCCATGATAGTCTGGATCTTGCTCTGCAAAGGCTGAACCTGGCCTCCACCCACAAGGTGGCCCAGGTACACAACCTGACTCTGCCCTATCTGGCACTTAGTGGCCTTGATAGTCAGGCCTGCCTTTTGCAGGGCCTGTAAAACATTCCTGAGGTGGACCAGGTGATCCTCCCAGGTGGAGCTAAAGACAGCAATATCATCTAGATATGCTGCACTATAGGCTTCCAGACCTGTGAGAACTGTATTCACCAACCTCTGGAAAGTGGCAGGTGCATTCTTCAGACCAAAGGGCATCACCACAAACTGATAATGCCCACTAGGGGTTGAGAATGCTGTTTTGGGCTTTGCAGTATCAGCTAGTCTGATCTGCCAGTGGCCAGCTGTCAAGTCAAATGTGCTGAGATATTTGGCTGAGGCCAAAGTATCTATGAGCTCATCTGCCCTTGGTATTGGATGGGCATCAGTCCTAGTGACTGCATTGAGACCCCTGTAGTCCACACAAAACCTCATCTCTCTTTTTCCACCACTGGTGTGAGGTTTTGGCACAAGGACCACTGGACTAGCCCAAGGGCTATCTGAGGGTTCAATAACTCCCAATTCCAACATTTTCTGGACTTCAGTCCTGATACAGTCCCTGACATGGTCAGGTTGCCTATAAATCTTATTTTTAATAGGCAGACTGTCCCCAGTGTCCACTTCATGAGTGCACCAGGTGGTCTGACTGGGTGTCAGTGAAAACATGTGTCTAAACTGATTGAGCACCTGTCTACAATCAGTTTGTTGCTGGGTAGTGAGGCTGCCTGCCAAGGCTACACCATCTACTGACCCATCGTCAGGGTTCTGTGAGAGCAGGTCAGGGAGTGGGTCACTCTCTTCCTCCTGCCCTTCATCAGTAGCCATGAGCAAGCCCATGTCTGCCCTGTCCACATATGGTTTTAACCTGTTGACATGGAGAACCCTGTGGGGACTCCTGGGTGTTCCTAGGTCTACTAAGTAGGTAACCTCACCCTTCTGCTCAACAATAGTGTGGGGTCCACTCCATTTGTCTTGGAGAGCTGCTGGGGCCACTGGCTCCAACACCCACACCTTCTGTCCTGGCTGGTAAACAGTCAGAACAGCCTTTTGGTCATGCCAGGCCTTTTGAAGTTCCTGGCTAGCCTCAAGGTTTTTGGTTGCCTTTTTCATATACTCAGCCATCCGGGAGCGGAGACCAAGTACATAGTCCACTATGTCTTGCTTTGGGGGCTTGAGAGGTAACTCCCATCCTTCCTTCACCAAGCACAGTGGACCCCTCACAGGGTGGCCAAACAAAAGTTCAAAAGGGCTGTAACCAACCCCCTTCTGAGGCACCTCCCTATATGCAAATAAAAGGCAGGGCAAGAGTATGTCCCATCTTCGCCTAAGCTTTTCTGGGAGCCCTTTAATCATGCCCTTCAAGGTTTTGTTGAATCTCTCAACTAAACCATTGCATTGTGGGTGATAGGGTGTGGTGAACTTGTAAGTCACTCCACACTCCTTCCACATTGCTTTTAAGTACCCAGACATGAAGTTTGTACCCCTGTCTGATACTACCTCCTTAGGAAAGCCCACTCTTGAGAAAATTCCCAGGAGGGCCCTTACCACCACAGGTGCTGTAGTGGTCCTGAGGGGAATAGCCTCTGGGTACCTGGTGGCATGATCCACTACCACCAGGATAAACCTGTGCCCAGATGCTGTTTGGGGATCCATGGGACCAACAATGTCAATCCCTACCCTTTCAAAGGGCACCCCCACCACAGGTAGTGGTATCAGGGGGCCTTTGTAGTGCCACCTGCCTTGCCACTGGCCTGGCAGGTTACACAGGAGCGACAAAACTCCTTGGTGTCTTCAGACATGTGGGGCCAGTGAAAGTGAGGGACAATTCTGTCCCAAGTCTTGTTCTGGCCCAGGTGACCTGCCAAGGGAATATCATGGGCTAGGGTCAATAGGAAGCCCCTGAACTTTAGAGGTATAACCAACCTCCTGGTATCACCAGGCTTGGGGTCTTTACACTCTGAGTACAGGAGTCCATCATCCCAATACACTGTATGGGGACCACTAGCTTTCCCAGCAGCCTCAGCAGCAGCTTGCTGTCTGAGGGGTTCAAGGGAGGGGCAGCTCTGCTGCTCCTGGCTCAGATCTGCCCTGGAAGGTCCCCCTGTCCCCAAGAACTCAACCTGGTCAGGTTCAAGTTCCTCTGGGACAGTTCCTTCTTCAGGACTGAGATCATCCCCCTCAAGGGACTGATCTTCTTCCTGAGCCAAGGGGAAGGCACTGCCTTAACCCTACTACTCCTCCTCTTGGAAGGCACTTGGTCCATTATTCCAGAATCCAAGGCCTGTTCAGTGCTAGACATTTTGGCTTGTGACCTGGTCACAGCAAACACATCTGCAGGGATCCCCAGCATTTCTGCATGGGTCCTGAGCTCCACTTCTGCCCAAGCAGAAGTCTCTAAGTCATTGCCAAGCAAGCATTCGACTGGTAGGTTTGCACTCACCACAACCTTCTTAAGGCCAGTTACCCCTCCCCAGGAGAAGTTAACAACTGCCAGAGTATGGTCTGTTCTGACGTTGCTAGCATTGGTCACTTGGTACATCTCACCAAGTATAACTTGCCCAGGATTCACAAGGTCTTGTGTCACCATTGTGACACTTGCCCCTGTGTCCCTAAATGCCAAAGCCTCTCGTCGATTGATTAAAGGCTGTTGTCTGTACTTGCCCAGATTACTGGGACTCACAGAGGAGGGCACATCCATGCCTCCATCACAGACTAACACAGCCTGAGTTAGTTCTCTGACTAGGTCAGAGCCCAACTCAGTACCCAGGGTGAACCCTACTAAACCCTTGGCTGGAGCACTCCCACCAACTGTAACTGTACTAGGGGGAACAGGTGCCTTAGGGGCATTGGTGGGTGCTGGACTTGAGTCTTTGGACTTGGTGCAATCACTGGTCCAGTGGGTCTTTTGCTTACAGACCTTGCACCATGGTTTTCTTTGGCCTTTCCCTTTTGTAGACTGTGAATCCCCACCTGAAGAAGATTTTTGGGGGCCTGGTGAAGACTTTTGATCTTTACCCTTCTCCCCACCCTTTTCAGAGTTCTTAGCATCTTGCTTCTTAGGGTCCCCACCTTGGTTCTGTACTTTCTGCTTCACCCTGGTTCTGACCCATTTGTCTGCCTTCTTTCCCAATTCTTGGGGAGAGGTCAGATCAGAGTCCACCAGGTATTGATGCAACAGCTGAGTTTGACAGTTATTAAGAATCTGCTCCCTCACTATCAGATTGTACAATCCTGAGAAGTCACACACCTTACTGCCCATCAACCAGCCTTCCAGAGCCTTAGCAGAACAATCCACATAGTCTACCCAGTCTTGAGTCTGTGCTTTTTGGGTATCTCTGAACTTCAACCTGTACTGTTCAGTTGTTAGGCCAAACCCATCAATAAGAGCACTCTTCAAGACCTTGTAATTATCAGCATCCTCCTCTCTAACAGTGAGGAGCTTATCTCTACCTTTGTCTGCAAAGGAGAGCCACAAGATTGCTGCCCACTGCTCTTGAGGGACCTTCTGTACTTTACAGGCCCTCTCTAGAGCAGTTATCCACTTGTGGATGTCATCCCCACTCTGGTAGGGAGGGACAATCTTGCTCAGGTTCCTATGGTCATAGGACCTTTCCCTATCTCTAGGGACATGGCTGCCACCATGGGACTCTAGTCCCAACTTTCTTCTCTCTTTGAAGAGATCTAGGGACTCCCTGTCTATAGCCAGTTGCTGTTTTCTGAGTTCAAGCTGAGCTTCCTCATATTGATCCAGCCTCTTTCTCCTTTCATGAGAGCATTCCCTCCTATGAGATGAGACAGAGGTTCCTATGGAGGTGCCAGAGTGGTTAGACTCCTGAGAAGGAGATCTAGACTTTCTGGGCACACTCATAATCCTTCCTGGGGGGACAAAGTGGGTATCATTCTGATCTTCCTCTTCATCGTCCACAGGAGGGATTGGGTTATCCAGGTCAGGGTCATTGTCACCCTCCTGGCCAGTTTCAGAGGGGGGGCTGGGGGTATTTCTACCCCTGGTCCCATCCTCATCTTCTGCCCCACCCTCAGCTCCTACCCCTTCAGTCCCCAAGGGCTTACTGAGATCATAAGCTTCCGACATCTCTCTAAGATGTTGGGTGGTGGGACTTTGTCCTGTCTTCAATTTCCTCAAGTTACATAATGCTCTCAATTCCAAGAATGGGAGTGTATCATACTTGGAGGGGAGAAGCCCATGGGCTTCTGGCAAGGACTCACTGGGTCCTGGCTTTGAAGACATCACTAGTGAGGTGTGGTGTATGCACTACCTACTCTAGTGTGGCCTACTAAACTCTCTTGAGTTGTAGAAAGGGTGTGCTATCCCTTAACACACAACTCTAAGTTCAGTAGAACTTACTGTATTCTAAGCTTAAATTATATGTACCTTAGGTACCTTTAGTGGTTCTCAGTTGATCAATTCAATTGAGATTATCTGGTAAAACAATAGCAAGCTGGAATCCCACACGCTGCACACCAATGTGAGAAGTTGGCCTGGCATATGCTGTCCACTAATTATATTGGGCACCTTGCACCAGTCCAAACAACCCCTTATTGGAGATAGGTTAAAGACAACCTTATTGAAAGCTATCCTAGTGGTAGCTATGGAGAGCAGCCTTCAGGCTAAGTCTTGAAGGAATGTAAAGCAGCTTGTTTTACCAGTCTATAATCTCTTGAGTGATCAAATGAAAGAGCACCACACCAGGTATATATTCAAAATATATGTATTTATTGCTAAACACACCCCTCTAGTCTCTTTATGAGGCTAGAGTTCGAAGTACACAAGTTATAAGTTATTTAAACACAGTAATAGCACAAATACACGTTTGGGCCCTAGGGGCGCACCAAACCATATACCAATAAAGTGGTATAAGAACCACGACTGAACTAGACACTAGGCCTAGAGCCTCTAGAAGTGCTTGGACTACAAGGAACCACCCAAGGTAGTGACACAGGGGACCCACGGGGGACGCGTGCAGTGTAAATACACAACCGCGATACGCCGTTAACTTCTATGGAGAAAGTCGCGATCAGGAAATTAAAGAAAAGGGACACTTAAAGGAGGACTTGGAGCAAACCCTTTGAGAACTAGGTCGTTCTAGAGTCTCTACCCACGGGAGCACCGGAGTACTCGTGTTACCTCACCCAGGGAAGCCGGGTGCATAGGTGCCTTTCGGGGTCGGGTTTCGTCGTCGATTTGAATGGCGATCTGCTGCAAAGTGCTGCTGGCGACCAAGTGGAAAGTGTCCGGGTGGATCCAAGAGTGGATCGGAGATCTGAAGAACCTGAAAGCAGAGGGGACAGAGTCTGGGTCACTAGCCAGTGACCAGGAAGGCGATGGACAGATGCCCACCGATGTCGAGTGCTTCAGGTGCGTTGACGGTCGTCTTGACTCTTGAAGAACCTGAAAGCAGAGGGGACAGAGTCTGGGTCACTAGCCAGTGACCAGGAAGGCGATGGACAGATGCCCACCGATGTCGAGTGCTTCAGGTGCGTTGACGGTCATCTTGACTCTTCAGCCACGAGGTCCAGGAGGCGTTGTCGGCGACCAGGAGCAGGATTCGGGCTGGTACACGATGTCTGTCGAGTGCTGAGGCGTCGGCGACCGGATTGGACCCAACAAGCCTTGGCAACGGCAAGTCTCGATGAAAGTGAAGATCGTCGATGGTGCAGACCAGCAAGGTCTGAGGAACTCACCCAGCGAGGGTAAGTGAGGGCAGCCCTGGAGCAACCAGGGTGCCCAAGAAGAAAAGTATTGGCTTTCGTGAAGGGCTACTAGCCAACGGGCTAGCGACCGCGAAGGAGCCTCAAGACGTCGCACGTGGATCTGGCTCACAGGACACTCGTGGAGTGGAGGCCAGTGATCTTCGGTGCAGTTGGTGCTGGAGGCTAGGGCTACTCGGAGCCCAAAGCACGACTTTGTGGGAGACCCAGAAGAGGATGCACTAGCAAATGCGTGTGGTGTCCAGGGGTCACGGTTCCACGTTACCCACGACAGCTACGGGCCTCAGCTTTGCTGGGGACTCAGGGCAGCCTCGGGGAAGTCTGGAAATCCACCTCTGGTGATGCAAAGACTTCGGCGTCCGACGGGAGCTTAGGCGATGCAGACCAGACAATTGCTTCTTTGGTGCCTGCCAAGCAGGGGAGTCACTCCTTGACCCCAAGGGAGATTCTTCTGTCCTCTAGTCTTTAGTAGAGCGTCGAAGGTCCAGGATTCTGTTTCAGAGTTTCGTCCAGGGATAATCTAAAGTCCTAAGGACTGGGTTCCTATACTTATACCAAGTTTAGGGGTTGGACTACTCTGTGGCCCCACCTATGGGTGGGTCAGGGCAGAGGGGTGGCTACACCCCTTTCCCTTTGTCCAGTTCGCGCCAAAGCAGGGGCTGCAAGCCCCTGATCCGGTTTGAACTGGGGTATGCACAGGGACACCAAGTGTGCCCCCAGTGCAGGACTTCAAAGCACCCGAAAGTGCTCCCGCCCAGCCCCAATACACATTATCCTGTCTGGGGAGGTGGTCACACCTCCCTGGGACAGGAAACCTATTGTCCAGGCCTCCCCTGCCGGAGTTTCGTCCAGCAGCAGGAGGCCAGACTTGTGTTTGTGGCAGTAGCATCCATTTTGTGATGCCAGGCTTTAGAAAGAAGTTACCGGCCAGGCCAGGGTTAACATGTCTCTCCCTCTAGAAGGGTGGAATGCTACCCCCGCCGCCAGAATTGGCGGGGGGGGGGGTAGTATTCCAAGATGTTTGACACCAAACACGACATGTTTAGGTGCAGCCATTCCAAAGTTAGCATTTAACGCGAGGTTATAATGCGCTTAAGAGTATATGGTCAGGCTGCACTACAAACAGCATCAGAGAAGGGTCTCCGAACGCTGCAGAGGGGCCCTGCTCATGCAGGGGCACCCTCTCACATAGGAACCACGCACTCTGCCTTCAGGATTGATAAGGCCTGCCATAGGAGTGACTTATAGGTTTATATGTGTGTATGTATTTAGTGATATAGGTAACCTATATCACAGTAAGGGGTGCATGCACCACCTTACCCAGGCTGCAGTAGCAGACCTGTGGTGTTAGTTTGGATGGCCTTCCAGGGGTGGCATAATACATGCTGCAGCCCCTGGTAGGCCTCTGAGGTACCTATGCCCTTGGTACATAGTATACCATATACTAGGGACTTATAAGGGCACTCCAGATTCCAATCAGAGATGTGCCTAAGGCACATGGAAACCATTTTAGAGAGGAAGCAGCTAGGCTGGGGTTCTGATTAGCAGGGCCCCAGCCAGACTAATGTCGAAAAACAGTGAAGCATCAGCAAAAAGTGGGGGTACCCATGTGAAGCAGATCCTACTCTCCTTCAACATGTAACTGTTGATGTACTTTCATCAAAAGGTTTCTTGAATCATTAAAACATGTATATAACAGGTTAATGTATGACATTGGATCATTCTGTGCACTGTTACTTATATGATGAAGTTTTATTGATAGATCAATATAGGAACTTCATTAGTTATTGTAAACAAGGGGAGGTGTGTGGTATTCTGCTCTCGTGCGCAGCTTGTGATATGACATGTTGTGTGAGGAGAGAAGGAGAATGTCAGTGTTGGAATGTTGAGGAAGAATGTGAAATACAGCTGGGACAGAGGAGCAGAGTTGACGAGTTAGAGCCGGCGGGGGTGTTCTTCAAATATATTCTCTTCCTACAACTTAACTCATGTGTTGAGAGCATGATTATGGGATCTTCACAGGTTTCACAAGCTCGTTGTAAGTCTTCTGCCTCACCATCAAGCGAATTCTTGTCTGTGCGCGATGGCAGCACAAGAACAGATCCAGCATCTTCACAAGCCTGTGGTGCAGCCACACGTCTTACCAAGGACCATGTTCCTATTGCAGCTCGTCATTGCTACACATGTGTGTAGTGCACTGCTTTTCAGAACAGTGCATGGAATATCTAAAGAAAAAATATAAGAATTTTGGCACATTAATGAAATATATGTCTTACCTATAAAGAACAGCGGAAAGAGCTGTGAGGTGTCTTCTACTTTGCTGTAGGCCATGAACAATAAAAAGGACCTACAGAGTCAAGCCATGAAACCAATAATAGAGAGAAGAGATGATGCCTGCTCTTCTCCAGTGGTGTTAGACTGAAGGCTTTCACCTATCATCAAAGCAGTAGAAAGAGGACTACAATTTACATCTATGCAGAAGGGAATGAGAGAAAAGAAACCAGTGATTATTGAATAGAAAAGAGAGTTGAATATCACCGAGTAAGTAGCAAAGGTGATTGCTTTTCTTTTTTTAGCTTGTTGTTTTAAAAAATAATAATAGTGTGTTACAGTTCTATTAACTTATAGTAATTTATAGGAGAATATTTGTTCCACAGTCATGGAGTCTATAGTAGTTCCCCCATCATTCCTACTAAGTCCTGTTGAGCCGCTGATACTGTGTGGAGACTAAGGCTGGGCGTAGTTCGCGAAGTAGCGCTACGCGAAGCTACGCAAAGTGCAGTTCGCACTACGCGTAGCACTACGCGAACTGCGTAGTGCACTGTTCGCAATGATTGCACAGTGCCGGATGCTTGTCCGCACTGTGCAATCATTGAAAACGGCATCTTGCACAGTGCGAGCTGTCTTTAACTGCCGCTCAAGTAGATTTTTACTCGAGCGGCAGCTTTCTCAACGCAGACTGGTAGTTTCTCATCGCGAGCGGTCGCGAGCATACGCGACCACTCGCAATGAGAAACCTGACCTCCCCGCGTTGAAAATCTCGCCGGGAGGTTTATTTTCCACGCTCGCGATCGGCAACTTGATGTTGCTGATCGCGAACGAGGAAAAAGTCTCGCCGGGATGTCATTTTGCTTGCTCGCGGTCGCCAACTTGACGTTGAGGACCGCGAGCAAGCAAAAAATGACCGCTGCACTACGCTACGCTTCGCGTGTTTGCACTGTGCTACGTGCAATTCGCGTTGTGCGAAGTAGCGCAAACTTCGCAAACTACGCGAGCGTAGCGTAGTGCTTTGCCCAGGGTTAGTGGAGACTGGAGAAAAGCTTTCAGATCTCAGCTAGAAGCAAATGAGAGAGCTGTATTTGTATGCAAAAGAAAGTTAGCTTTATTGAAACATAATTTTGGCATAGAAGGTAGAAAGTTGTTTAAGAATTTACTAGTTCGAAGGAGAGCTGAATAGGATGGCCTGTGCTTAGAGGAAGAGGACGCATATGAGAGAGCACTTAGTGCATTGTGAGGGAACCATGGGAAAAAAATGCATGCAATTGTAGAGAGGCATAGACTTTTCTCTAAAGCCCAGTTGCCTTGGGAAAGTATTGGACAACATGGAGGGTACTGTAACATTTGAGCACAACCAACGTAAATTATGGCTGTGCAATCTTGTGGGAGCACGGATTGAATTCCAGAAGCTGATTCCCTATGCTACCTAGAGCCTTGCTATCACCAGAGAATCAAAAAACCCTTCAGGTGACGACTGCACCCAGGGGAAAGGAAAAGTGGAGAAAACACCCAGAATTTCTCCCTGATAACTGCATTAATCCATAGCACTAGTGACTCTTCAAGGCCTAGGTCGTTAGTTGCCTAGAAAACAATATATAATAGACTTTAATGTCTTTCTCCTTCTAGAACATGAGATACTCAGAATAACCACTTTCCTATTTGTCTCTAGAGGCCAAAACCCAAAACAATTGTCATGCAATCCTAAGAAAAGAACAATAATACAGGATACTAGAATAATTAGTGTACCGTATGTCTCTAACTTTAGGAACCCTCCCTGGAATATCCAGTAATACCTAGATTCTCAGCATTGAGCTTAGAGGGGCTAACGCCAAACTGGAATTACTTCATTCCTACATCAACTTACAAATTAATCTTCATGGAGAGAGCAGTTTCATCATAAGGTACTTAAGCAAAGAAAAATAAATCACTAAGGGGCATATTATCAAGCCCCAGCGATAATTATCGCTGAGCGCGCTTAGCGTTCTTTAAATTATCGCCTGCTATCGCTGGAATATATCGCCAAGCTAGCGCTGTATCATCAACGCTTAGCGCCATGGCGATAAATATTCCAGCGATAGTGGGGTTTTCCATGGAACATCGCTGGTTTTCCAGCGATGTTCCATGGAAAACGGCGATAACTTGATGATAAGGCCCTGTGGCCTTAGCCCCACAATCCACCTCCCATGTTAGGTATGCCTTAGTCAGGAATTTAACGGACATTAAATTCCTGCGTTAAGGCATAGTTAACGCGATTTCAAATATCGCTACCCCTCGTTGATAATATCGCGAAGCTGGGTTAGCGATATTTTCCCATGGGGTTTTGTCAGGCACGCCACCTTTGCATCTCATTAACGATGCGATGCGAGGCGTGCTGACAACGGGCGCTAAGGCAAGGAAACACGCGCTAGCGTGTCCTTGTTAATAAAGCGATAATATTATCAACGCTTTTCGCCCGAAAACTGGCGCTAAAGCGGCGATAATTTTATCGCGGCCCCTTGATAATATGCCCCCAAGTGTCTTGTAAACTATTCAATGTATACAATGTTTAGTAATAGTTTTAAGATTCCTACGGTTTACATATGCCCATATCCATAAACAGTCTTTTGCTTCCTTCTTGTGTAGCATCCAACTGTATGAATCCTGTGAACATCTGGGAATGCAAAGGCAGGACAGTAAGTATATATATCCAAGTTATTTATATCCATGCATCTTACCAATTAGGAAGAACAGTCAGCTGTTAGCAAATATTTTGACAAACAACAGCAAGAAATACCTGTCACTGCAGCGTAGAAGCCAGAGGAAGAAATAGCTGTAAATCTTTTCCAGGTTCACCAGAAAATCAACAGTGTGATCGGAGCACAATCATCAGCAGTGACGGGAACAGCAAGAATCAAGGTAAGTACGTGGTGGATAGAGAATTATGAGCTCTGACTGGCGTCCAAGTGCAACTTTCATGCTACAGCACCTGGAACCTGGCTGCAGTTACACAGCTTTGGGGAGAGGGCAGACCGACACAAGGGAAAGTGCAACCATTAGACAGCGTCCCCTGCCTCGACCCCCTCCTCCCTTTTCCGGCATTGTGGTGTTGCAGCACGCATGAAATAGTGACATGCAGCTGCAATCCTGAGAGGTATTTAAGCATTTTTGCTGCTATATGCAGATTTATGTGTAGATGTAAAGATTTGCAAGATGAAATTGATAGAGACCAATTGATAAATTAATTGCATGAGCAACTTGAAAATTCATGAAAACCTCTTAAGTGTCAAGGAACCAATTGAAGAGAATGCTGTATTGATTGCTGAAGGATAGACAGCATGGGCCCGATTCACAAAGGTAAAGTTAGACGAAAGTTTACCTTTTCGAGTTTCGGTATTCACAAGGGGCATTTACTACTCGTAAATGCCCTTTGTGAATACTGAAAGTCGTAATGTTAGACTTTCGGTATTCAATGTGGTTACTAATAAGATAATTAGTTGTAAGTCTCAAACAGCGATTAGTATGAAGATAAAAAATAAATCTCAATGTTTTAGGTCGGAAGCACCTAGCCATGTCCAGCAATTGTTGAGTTGCACAAGTCAGGTGCTTTTCTTGGAAGAAAATGGGGTATTTTTCTCATCTATGCAAAACTGATCCTGATGGGGACAGTAAATATGTATCTAAGAGTGCGAATGGTGTGTAGTTAGTGGAGCGTGTCAGCAGTGATGACGATGAAGTATCGGTGGTGAGTGACAACTAGGAATAATAGCAGTTATTTGAGTGAAAGTGTTTTAAATGTACAGAAACATATAATTCACCCAATTATAAAGTATCAATGGATTTGGTTTTGACTTGTGGACAGATTCTTGCTCCTCCTCTTGTTGGTTGGTTGGCACACCTGCCAAATCTAGTGTTGGAAAAAACTGATGTATGCCTATTTGGATATTGCATAGTAAAATTAGAGTTTCAAGAAGTATTTAAAAAAGACGGGGTAGGTTGAAAGGAATTTCCTATCATACAGTACTGAAACAAACATCAGTACAAAAAATGTACAAAGTAAGATTTACTTAAGAATGAATTAGAAAGGTTATGTGAGGAAGGGATATTGAGCCTACAAAATCTTCAGAATGTCTTGTCTGATTGTTTGCAACAAAAACCATATGGCAAGCTACAGATGTGCATCAACTTACATGATCATGACAGCATCTCGGTGGACCAACATCCATAACCAAACATCAAAGAAATGTTAAATACTCCTGTAGAAGGAAAGATTTTCTTGGTGATAGGTGTATCAAAGGCATTTCATCAACTAGTGTTGCATCCGAAAAGTAGACATTTTAAATTGTTTGTAACAACAGAAGGGGCTTTTACATATCTGTGAATTGCTTTAGTTTGGCATCTGTTTCTGCAGTTTTTTTAACATGTCATGCCAAAATGAATAGTAGGTGTCACTTGTGTGGCATTATTCCAAAATGGTATATTAGTCTGTTGGAAAGTTACAGTGAATCATGTCAGACTTTTGAGACAGTTATTAGGAAGATCAAGAGAATCAGGTTTAATTGTTGATGTAGACAAATGTGAATTTGCTGTGTCAGATGTGGAATAGTTAGATTGTGTCACCCATGGTGAGGGTACTAGCCCTAAATTAAAGTTGTTGGAGGCTACTGAGAATGTGTAGGTGTGTGACCAAATGAATAATGAGCAATTAAAATCTAGGCTGGCTCAGTACTAAGCCAAATTTAGAGACCATTTTGAAAAAAGACCAGCTCAATAAGATCAATATTTAAAAAGGGAGTGAAGTATGAGTCATCTGAGTTCTGCGAAAATTATTTTCCGAAATTAAGGGATACATAGCAAGGGCTGCAATACTGAAACACTTAAATCGCCAGTACAACACTGTGGTAAACAAGGAGTGGTTCAAATGCAATTGAACCAAGAGCAAGAAAGAGTTGTGACTTTTGTTTATAGGACTCTTATGGGTGCGGAAGGTGGCTATTCAGTTATTGAAAAGGAAGCTCTAGGTCATTGATGAGGAATTCAGCACTTTCATATGTATTTGTGGGGTGTGATATTGAAGCTGAGAACAGACCACAAACCATTCATTAGTCACTTTTTGACCAAAGGAGTAATGAGTGTTACCCCACAAATGGTTCAGACTTCTGGAATAATAATTTGAAATGAAATACGTACCAGGTGTATGGAATGTCAACACAGACTGTTTATCCAGGCTACCATTTTCAGGGTTAGTTGAGAAAGATGAAGATGGCTAGGTAGTTGATAATATAGTGTATCATTATGAGGATCCATTAATGAGGATGAATGGAGCAGACAGAGATATAGTATCAGTGTTAGAAATGGGGTTTCTGGTTGGCTAGGGTATACACCTAAGCCAGGCAGAACCCACCACTCTAGTCAGGGTAAGGGAGTTGCACACCTAAGATAACCCCTGCTCAGCCCCTTGGTATCTTGGCAGAGCAGTCAGGCTTATCCCAGAGGCAATGTTTAAAGCATTTGCGCAACACACACAGACACCAGTGACACACTAGGAACACCACAAAAAGAGACTCCACTCAAGGTTATATTAAAACATCCTTTGTATTGTTCATAAAACACATTAGACCCCAATCATATATAACACTGTGCCACCAGGCACTTGTCATGATGTCACATAGATCATAAAATCACTTTGCCAATCGGGCAATTGTCATAACATTACAAGTTAGTGCAATCCAGTAAATCCTTATAGGTTGCACATGTTCCTAAAACCCAGCTGGGTGTGTGGCAAGTTACCGGTTGGTCACAACTGGCCCGACCCTACCAATGGGGGCTGGATGGAGGCTGGAGCAATTAGGATTGGCCAGCGAGTGCTACCACTAAACGTGTGGTAACTGATCGTGCCCTTCCCCTCCCTCAACTCTCCCTGGTGGCAGTTTGTGCTCCGGAGGCACCGCATTGTGGGCCCAAATTGCAAGGAGGAGGAGGGAAAGGCACTCACCCAGTCCCCAAGCCAGGAACCGTGAATTCTGGAGGTCGGCGCTCCTACTGCATTAAGCGGGAGGCACGAGGGGTTTCCTTTCCCCTTTTTCAGTGGTGTAGCTCCTGGCTCTCAGGCGACCCAGCGTCCTGCTGGGAGGGGCTGTGGTGAGTTGCAGCTCCTCTTCCTCATGTTGAGAGGTTGCTAGGCAACGGCTAGTAACCTGCAGCTTTGGTGGAGCGGTCACACATCGATCTCGGGATTTCCTCCACAGCGGGAGGGCGTTGGCCATGGACTCTGGCCCCCAGGCAGTGTACGAGGTGGCACCTCAGGTAGGCTGCTCCTTCCGGGTGGCACGCAACAGACAGCCCATCAAGCTCTCAGGCATAAAGCACCGCACGCTGCAGTAGAACCAGTCACACATCACAATGGCAAAGGAAAGCACCCTCTCTCTCCATCTCACCTTCGTGCTCGGGCTCATGTTGGTCAGCCACGCGCTGACCTAAACAACAGCCAGTGACAGCACTCGAGGTTTTCAGTACCTCAACGGCCCCCACCAAGGATTCAGCCCTAGTAACTGCACTGGGGGAACCTCCCCCACACCGCAAAGCACAGCAAGATTTCCAGTGATTAACCCATGATTTACCAAGCGCTCGAGTTTGCTAGGTCAAGGGGGCATAACAGCTCTCCTTGGGGATAACTGGGGGCACCAGGGCAGGAGGGCAGGGAGTAGTCCAGCCCATGGGGTCCTTTTAGGCAGGTCAGCACAATAAGTAAAGTCTCATGGTGGTTCCCTTCTGGCAGCATAATAGCTTCATCTGGCAATGTGCTGTTTGTAGAGCCACATCGTCTGGTTGCAAGTCCACGCAGTGTCTTAAATCATGTGGTCACAGCCCCTGTACTTATAGTTCAAAAGTTTTGTTCTGGGGAGGGGGGGCACTTCAAACACTGTTTAGAAGAGCTCAACACCCCCATTCACATCCCAAGCCCAGGCCCCAAACACACTACAGGGGGGCGGAGACAGCATTGTAGAAGGCAGGCATGGCCCTATTCAGGTGCAGGTGCACCTCCTCTCACCACACTAAATACAGACCAGTCATATTCAGGTGCAAGGGAAACTCCTCCTGCCACTCTAAATGCAGCCAAGGTCTATTCAGCCTAGCGCTGAATCACCCAGGAAAGGCAGAACACACCTTAACCCCCTTGTGACTGTCTAGAGGGAATGCACATCCCCTTTCTCCTGTCAATCTAAACCAGACGATGAATACACATCCAGGCAGGGCACAAAGACTCATAAGCACGCAGAAATGCCCACTTTTAAAAGCGGCATTTCTAAAATAGCAATAACAAATCCGCTTTCACCAATTAGCAGAATTTATTATTACTTTTCAAAACATACCAAACATGGTCACACTAGCCCTCTCCTATCGGAAATTACCACTGAAGCACATATCAGGGAATCCCCAAAGCAAACCTATGAGAGGGCAGCCTCACAGCAGTGAGAAACCAAAAAGGCTGTTTGTAACTACCAGGACATGCCACACAGTTAAGGCACATGTCCTACCTTTTAACTTCCCAGCGCCCTGCCTATATTGCTAGCTAAAGCCTACATTAGGGGTGACTTATATGTAGTAAAAGGGGAGTTTCAGACGTGGCAACCACTTTACATGCCACGTCACTGCGGCAGTAAACTACGCACGCAGGCCCTGCAGAGGCCTAAGAAAGGTTTGAAAGGCTACTTCAGTGGGTGGCACAAGCAGCACTGCGAGCCCACTAGTAGCATTTAATTTACAGGACCTGGGCATATGGGATACTACTATACAAGGGACTTACAGATAAATTAAATATGCCAAACAGGTGGAGATCAATCTTACAAAGTTTACAAGAGAGAGCACATGCAAGTGTCAAGAGTAAAAAAAACAACAAAAACAGGTCAGAAAAAATACAGGAGAACGGCAAAAAGTTCTTGGATGACCCTGCTAAAAGGGCCAAGTCCAACAATCAGCAAGCGTGAAGGCAAACATTTCCCAAGTGTGGAGGAAAGAAATGATAAACAATGATTTGTTTGAAAAATTAAGATTAGTTTGATCAGAATTATCGATAGTGGGTGTGCTGTTTTTAGAGCTGACAGGGTGGTTGTGCCCATGTCTTTGCATCAAAGAATAACAGATCTACTTCATGAAGGTCATGGAGGTAGGTGAACCATGGTGGCGGAGGTACGTATGGACACTTCAGATGGCCCGAAATGGATCGAGATCTTTAGATATGTGCACGAAATTGTGTGAATTATAAGCAAGGTGACAAGTCACTTTCTTTGAGATAATCTCCGATTGTACAGTTAAAGTATCCAAATAAGCCATGGAGAAGGATGGGTGTTGACATTTGTTGGGCCATTTGGCTACGGTACAGTGACAAGCAGGTTTGCAATTGTAATGGTCGATTATTTCTCTATTTGGACTGAGGTAAGAATGGTGAATGAAGTGAACACTGACAAAATTACATTTTGCTATGGCTATCTTCATGTGGGAAAGAATTCCAGATAAGGTGGTGATGGATAATAAGATCACTTCGCACTCATTCACGGGAGAGCCGCTGTTTGCATTGTTACATGGAAGACAGCTACTGTTGTGTGTCCTGGATGGATGATAAAGTGTGAGAAAATAATAACATAACTTGGGAGTGTTGGTGACGAGAGTGGAAGCTAAACAAGTTGTATACAAGAACAGACACAAAGGTAGGCTGCATGCTTCTAGTCGCAGGTTTAACAAAGGTGATTTGATATAAATCAATGTAGGAGTGGCAGTGAGAAAGGGTGAATCTAAGTTTCAACACCTTTGAAAATTCACCAATATTGGGAACACTGCGCTGCTAGAGAATGATGAAAAATAAAACATTAAAAGGCTGGTTTGTTGCAACTGAGAGGAAAGAGTTGATTATGGAGAAGATGGAACAGTGGATATAAGGTGGAACGCATGAAAAAGGTAAAAGCTCATCCTGGAGGTTACATGATTATATTCTCTGATTGTAGTGTTCTTTACTTTTATAATGGTTTGCATTTATTGCTCTCATGTGTTGCTCAAAATTAGTTTCAATTGCTATTTTCATGAAATCTAAATTATCTTATACATTTATAAAAAGGGAAAAAGGGAAGATGTGTTATATTCATGTGTACATACATCAGCAAACATCATCAAAATGTGGTGAGATGGCAGTGTTAGACATTCTACCTAATGACATTTGCATTGTCTGGGTCTCATACGCTGGATGACAAGTTGCTGAGGTGAAATAAACCCTTTAAGTTATTCTTTGGAAGAGTGGACCCTCTTCAGTTACCATTAATGTCTACAGACATGCCAGTAGTCCCTTGTGACACTGCATCCTTTTTTAGGGGGATTTTTGGAACACTTAATGATGCATTTTGTTCTTTACTCAGTACTTATGATTGAGATAAAATATGATTCTTAATTAAAGATCTTATTTGACTTGCCTTGGCTTGAACAACACATTTAGTACATTCTTCTGATCCGTGCCTGTAGAGTTAAATTACCTTTATACTCACCTTCAAGAAGATGTTTGAACATCCTAACACTGAAATTTCCACTGCGAAGGCCCTTTGTGAGATTCATTAAAGAAGAATGGATGTACTGACTTATCTGACCCATTTTTGCCAAGTAGTAGCTGAGACCTCCTGGCTTAATAAGGCCCAAATGACCTTAATTTGGCATGGATTAAAGGAAGAGATCAATGATGAATCAGTTCAGACTGATCTTCCTGCTTCATTTTGTGAACTTAAGGACATAGTTTTGTTAATTGAATGTAGACTATGTGATGAAAGAAAGAAGTCTCAAATTATGTTTTTCAGGCTCTACTAGAGTCTGTATGTTTAAAAAATTAGAAGACAATAGTGACTCTTATTCTATAGGATTCTATGCAAATAGAGGTGGACGTGGCATTTTGACAAACAAGGAATACAAAGATCAAAGTTTTGTGCCTTTAATGCAGCTATGCTGGACATTTAATTTGTGCTTGCCATATGTATCCTCAAAGTGATATATATGATTTAGACAAGACTCTGACCTCTGTGAAAGAGAAAAGAGTAGAAGCAGGTTAGCTTCCTTGTATTAGAACTTGAATGAGCATCTTAAATAGTCATTTCTTTTGTTTGTAAATTGTGTTGCGAAACCAAGATGGAAAGGCTACTGATATTCCTGCATTTTTGGACTGGGGAGCATGTGGAATATTTATTGATCATAGATAGGTGATTAAAAGTAATGTTCCTACAAACACTAAGAAGATTTCTGACATGGTCCAAACAGCTGATAGTACACTGTTGGCTGCAGGACCAGTTAAGGAGACTGCACTCTGACTACATGTCTCTTTTGGTGATAGGAAGAAGCATATCTTTTGATTTAATAGCATCTCCACATTTATGGTGTGATTTTTGGAATTCCTTGGCTGAAGAGTCACAATATTTATATCAATTGGGCTAAATAACAACATCATTATCATCACAGTTTTGCCATGACCATTGCTATGTTCCAGGAGGTTACTTGTCTCTTATAAAAGAACTGAAAAAATCCACGGCTACGTCAGATTTAATAGTTACTAATTTCTCCTCAATCTTCAATTTCATTTCAGTAAAATTCATTTGCTACAGTTTCTGCTAAACCTATATTTGTTTCACCTGCAGCAGTAGTATGATTGAACTGCACCACTTCAACTAGGCACTGCTGTACCTTTCAGGTGTATTTATTCATTGTGCGAGAATGAGATTCTAGACACTTATGGCCCACTTACAAGACATTTTACAAAATGGATTGATTTGCATTCATCGCATTGTGTCCATGATTGTATCGTATCACCATCTTGAACACCCCTATTCTTTGTTATGATGAAAGATCGAGATCTTAGATACTCTAACAACTATAGAGGTGTAAATCAATTTACAATCAAATACCTATATCTGTTACTCCTTATTAAATACAATGAACTCAATTTTCCACCAAACATTAACTGCATGGTGCTTGCCATTTTCAGCATTTGATTTCTGTTCTTATGCCTGCCATACAAGGACTACAACATTTTCCTGAGACTCAAATGAGTTTTAATCTGAGAAGGGTACATTACAATGCTTTCAAATTCCCATTTTTACATTGCATTCATCATCCACCTTGAATACCTTTTGACCCTGATTTTTGCAGTTTTTCCGCAAATGTTTCTTCAGCATGAAAGATTTTTCTAGAATCTCTACTTTGTCTCAGGGCAGTTTTGATGTCTTGCTTTAAGCCTCTTGTGAAGCTGTTTAAGAACTATACATGTGCTCAAAAATCTATTTTTCTGCAGTGCATGGCTTTTTCCTTTAACAAGTACCCTCTAAAGGAGGAAACAGGTGAGGCCTTTCACATGTATTCTAAGTGCAGGGTAGCACTGTGAATAATGGGAGGGGTCACTTTTTCACTGGGCAATAACAAGGGAAAAGAGAGAAACCATCATTGTATTCAGTCCTTGACAAAAGCTTCTCAAGATCTGCTGGCTTCTCATTTTTATAGCAGTGTCTACTATTCATTAAATATCATTAATCTGCATTTCTACCATTTTCCCAAAGGCTGCCTAACATTTGGTAAAGTAATGTAGCAAAACAGTGCACACATTCCACTAATGAGCCTTCAGCTTTAGGTTTAGGAGCATGTTTCCTGGAGTCTACAACCACCTGTTAAGGTTATTAGTAAAATTAGGGCTGCTATTTGTTTGTACCATCTGAAGTGCTTGTGATCCCATTTGTTCTTCGGCCATAGAAACCTATGGGGAACTGATCTTGTCCCCAAACTCAAAAACCCAATATTTAGAGCTCAATGCAAGTGCTACTAATATATTTAACTGTCTCTCTTTTGCTTGTACTCTACATTTTGTAAGTTCCACAGCTGTAACATTAGATTTAGTGATGCTTGGTGCTAATTACCATGCATGCCATTTCACAAACGCATCAGTTGTCCCTTCATAGTAACCATTCCCAACTCTTTGTTTATTTAATACCCAAGAGGCATTGTATGTGACACCTCGAAAAATAGCCTTTACTCTGTCCCAAATATAGGAGTCCAATTTCCCAGTCTATTTAAATGAATGAATTATTTCATCTCTTGCTGAATTTTCACTAGGCAATCACTTTTTGTTAGTGAACAGCTATGAATGTCTATTGTCAAGTCACCCAAGTGGCAGTTAGAATCGGTCAAGTAATAAATACTGGTCCAGGATCTTAAATTGTGATGGAGCTAATCCCAATGGTGCACTGCCCAAATAACCGATTTATCTACACATATGTAAAGTTTGTGTTATTTGGAAAAGAAAGAAAAGACAAGGTTTTCAGCATTTTGAATGCTCCATACATACATATTCAGCAACTTCAATTTTTTATTTTCTGCATGACTACATGATTAGCTTCATAAAACCTAGACCGTGTATAGCATACTCTAGTGGAAACCATACTTCAGCATAACAATTGCCCTGTTGCCCATTGGGTTCAGTTTTGGGAACACTGCCTGATGTTGGGGTTACAGATAATTATAACCACTGTCCAGATTCAGGTAGTTGATTCATGCAAATAACAGATTTCTATCATGTTTTTTATTGATATTGCAAACTTTAAAGATAGCCTGGGTTTCCTTCAGGCACTCTGGAACCCAGCCCTCTGCTAACCAGCAGGATCTGAAGAAAATTCTTGTTACCAATCTCCCTTTACTTTTCTGGTATGTCAGTAGGTTTCTCGCTCCCCCTGCCCCATCACTATGAGTGTACCATCAATACTTTTTATTAAGCTTATGTTTTAATGTTCTCACTTTTACTTTAAGTTGTATTAATCTCCCACTAAAATCAAATGGAAAAGAGTGCCGTCTTGACCAGGATTTGCTGGCTCCAGTTTGTTGCTTTATTTTTAGCCACTTGCTCTTCCTCCAGGTCGCACTACCCTAGATAAACTATTAAGCTTTCCACTTAGCCAATCATTTCACCACATGGTGGGCTATTTCTTGGATGCTATAGTGTCTCCATGCTGAATTTGATCTTCCTGACTAGGATTGGCACCCACCCGTCTTCTAAACATTATCTTTTTAAGGACATGCAAGCTCACTCTGCTTTTACTTTCCTCTCATGTTTTGAGCTGCCTGGTTCCAGACACCATCCCCATTACTACATGCCATTGCAGACATTATTTAGGTGTACTTCGACTACATTTCATTAAGTTTATGTTTTACTTTTCTCATATTTTGTAGCTTGTATTAATTTCCCAGTAAGAGTGAGCGTACGAGTGAGCAACAAGGGAGTTTACCTTTGTGATTTGGAGCTCTAGGATCTAGTTTATTGTTTTATATTTAGTCGCTTGCTCCTCCTCCTCTACGGTGCACCACTGTGGGTGAGCAGTCTAGTGTCCTGCTTAGCCATGCCTTTTGCCACAGGTGGGCTGTTTCTTGGATGCAATAGCATATTGGCTCAGCAGGTATACAGAAGGCTAGCCCATCCACTTCCATCCATGTCAGGACAGCTTCCATAGCTAGGGACTCAGGTTCTGCATCTTTTAAGTTTCATTAACTACACTCCTACGCTGCATCAGAGCTATATTTCTTTGCTAATCCATGTCTTTTGACTGCCTCCACGGATGCTTGCAAGTTCATGACATTAGAGGGTTACTCTTCTTTATCACATCCGCCACTGCATTTTCCTATGCCTGATCCTATCCACCAATCCCCTCCCTCAACTGCTGCCTTTTAAGTTGCTGTTCTCTACCAAGATCTCAATGGGATATTCACTTCTTCATTGATACCAATGAGCCTAACATAATTTTTCCCACAGAAACAAGGTTAAAAGAAGTGTCTGCACCTGACGTTTGCTATTGCTATTCCACATGGCTATTCCATTAGTGTAGCAATTGTTTATAGATCCTGTTTTGCATGTACCCACCTGGAATCTATTAAATTGTTGATTGTAGAATGATTATTAATTCCCTCAAGCACAACCCCACTCTTTACTTTTCTGAAGCACTCATTTACGGCCCTCCTGGTCCTAGGCCCGTTTTTGGCTCTGAACTTCCTGGCTATTTATTTCCCTACATATGTAAGGTTGCCAATTTTATTGTTCTTGGCAGACTCTATTTCTCAATTCATTTAAGAGAAAAAATTGTTATGTACAATGTTGTTTTCTTTGAAATATGATTTTCTAATTCATGTTAATTATACTATTTATATTGTTATAAATATTGTGATAATAAATATTTACTTTCTAGTATAATTTGTGATTTTGAATGTGAAATTACTTTTTTTAAATTTAATTAGTAATTTTTAATTTAGTAGGTGGTTGTTGGGCTTGTAGTGGATTAGGGCTGGAATTTGCTTAAAATATAAATGAATATTTTTATTTGTAATGATTTTGTATTTATTTAAATAAATAATTAGTAATGAATTATATAAATTATTCAATTGAATAATTATTATTTAATTTTTTAGTATAGTTTCTAATTTTTAATGAGCAATTTTTCATTTCCTTGCAGAGTGTTGGGTTTGTAGTGTGTCAGGGTGGAAATTATTTTAAGTCTAAATTATTGCTTTTTTTGTTTTCATAATTTGTTTGTTACTTAAATTATTAATTGATAATTTAATATGTCATTTATTAAACTGATCAATTATCTACATTATTTGTTGTTATTTAGGCAATCGTTAATGCATTGATCAGTTTATATACTCATAACTTTTGAAAAGTATTTTATGTTTATTATTTTTTTAATGTTAACTTTTATTTGAAAATTATTTTAATATTAATAAATATTTCATTTAGAAATGTTTTTATTACTTTTTTGGCTAGTAGGGAGGGAAGTATATTTATTTTAATTAGTTTTTTTATTTTATATGTATTTTTAATGTAATGTGAAATTTGTATTTTGTATTTAATTTTATTTATCTATAATGAATACGTTTTTTTATACGCATAAATATTTTGGTTTTTATGTATTTTTTTATAGTATAGCAATTGGAATGGTATATCCAGCCACTCCAAACTACACACTTTTTTTTACTGTTGCTAAAATTTGAATGGGAATAGTAAATCCCCTTCAAAGTCCAACACTTTGCCTGTTTTTTCTTGAGTTGGAGTGGCAATAGCAAATCTAGTCTCTCCAAAGGTGAGCACTATCCCTACTGCTGCTTAGATTTGAGTGGCAATATTAAATCTAACTCCTCTAAAGTCAAACACTTTCTCTGTTTTGCGTACATTGTAGTAGTAATAATAAATCTAACTCCTCCAAAGTCCAACTCTTTCCCTTCAGTTGGTCATATTGAAGCGGAAAAAGTATATCTAACCTCAACACAGTCCAATACTTTCCCTGTTTTTGGTTAGGTTGTAGTGGGAGTGGTAAATTTCACCTCGCCAAAGTCCAACACTTTCCCTTCAGTTTCTATGATTAGAGTACTAATTGTAACTGTAACGCACAAAAATCCAAAACTTTCCCCACTTTTCTTAAGTTGGAGTGGGAAAAGCAAATGAAACCCCTTCAACGACCAACACTTTCCGTACTGTTGTTCAGTATAGAATGGGAAAAATAGACCTAACCCCTGCAAACTACAACAAGTTCCCAGCTGTAGCTTATATTAGTGTTAGAATACTAGGGGCCTGATTACGATGTCGGCCGGAAAGCCTCCGACCGACATCATAGGTTTAAAGTTCAACCGTCGTATTATGATGATGGCGGTCGGAGTTTAAACCAGCGGGGAAATCCGATGAGGTTCTGACAGGCTCAAGGAGCCCGTTGGCCAGTCGGAAAGTTCTCATAATCCCTTAAGGACAGCATTACCGCCATCGGGATTATGATGTTGGTTTCCGACAGCCAATCCCTGTCGGCCTTTCCGACATGGATTGACTGTCAGAAACTGACTTTGGGGGCCCCTTGCAGGGCCCCCTTTCCCCCTGGCCCTCTGCATTTGGGCCATAGGGGCACCTATGGTGCCCCTAAGCATCCCTGCAACGTGTGGCAGGCACCGTGAGGTGCCTGCGACACAGTGCAGGGATGTTTACAAACTTCCATTTTTCAATGGAAGCTTGTGCTGCAGGTCGTTTCAGCCCGACACACAAGCTCCCATTGAAAAATGGAAGATTGCTACCGCACCATCCAAATGGGTTGTCGGAACCGCCGACCTATGGTCCGGCGGTACCTTTCCCGAAACGGTGTCTGTCGGAGGCGACTCCGACCGACATCGTAATAAGGCCCAAAAGCTGACTCCTCCAAAGTCCAACACTTTCTCTACTATTTTTTTTATTATAATCTGTTTTTTTGGGGTAAAATATTTATAAAAATACATAAATTGAAATTTTTTATTTAAATTTAATTTTTGCTATTTTTGTATTCATTTTGTTTAATTAATTTTGACTTGTTTCTGTTTTATATGTTTGTTAATTTTAATATATAAATTATTGTTAATTTCAATGTAATTTTTGCTAACATTGTTTCAATATTGTTTTTATATTTTTTCAGTATGTATATTTGTGTGTGTGTATGTATATCTATTACTCTATTAGTTGCAACTATTTATTTGTAATTATATTATTATTTTTACTTTCATATTTTAGATAAATTACATACTACATGACAATATTCTGTTCTACAAAATTTTTTTCAATGTTTTGGTAGTTTACATACAAATTATCTAAACTCAATAGTTTTGCTGATATTTTTGTCACAATATTTTTGTACAAAATATTTTGTCATGCCACCAATAATTTGCCAGCAACAGAAAACTTGAATTCATCAGCGCTAGATCGCATAGCTCCTCTGAAACCAAATCAACTCCCCCACAACTCCCTGGTTCTCAGTTGAGTTGCGAGAGGCTAAGTGCCATTTCAATATTTAGATTGGGAAAGGAGAATATCTTAAAGCCTGGATACCAAGAAAAGCTACAGAGTGACTATCAAAAACTACTAACTGCTTAATTCTATGACCTGCATTTCATACTACTGTTCAAGAATTGACACTGCTAACATCTCTGCAAAGGAGATGTTCTCTATCGTAAAGATTCTTCTGAATCCCTCGACATACCATATCACAATCATGCCTTTACAGGAACTCTCCAACAATTTGCTTGTATACATTTTTTTAAATTGAGGCCAAAGCTTTTAAAACCTCTAGATATACTTGAATGCTTTTTCATCTCCACAGTGGGCCCCTCCCACCAACAATTTTCTCTGCTCTCTTTCAAGACTATCATGACCTCTCTCTTTTTGATAAAATCAGGATTCCCCAGGAACCATGGCCATCTCATATCATTTGTTTGCCACACCTTAATTCTGGTAATCGCTGAGCTATGCAACCTATGCCTATCCTCCGTTCCGGTGCCCTCCAACTGAAAGCACACAATGGTTTTGCCGATTCTCAACAAGACTACTGCTGATCTCAATCTTTTAAGCAATTACTGTCCCATTTCCCTTCTCCTCTTCCCTTTCAAAATTTGTGAAAAAGATGGTAACAAACAGCTTTCAACTTATTGGGTGCTATTCAATTGGGATCCCAGCCCCATCACAGAACGGAAATATTGCTGCTGGCAGCATCCAACAAGCTCAGAACAATCCATGACAGCTGGTTCAGCTTTCCTGGTCCTGCTCGACCTTTTCATGGCTTTCAATGCTGTATCTCACATGTCTCACAAAATTTCTTTTTGAATCGTCCATATGGTCTTCCGCTTGGTGACCATCCAAACTGGGTTCCCAACTGATCATCTCTGCTAACAATCTTGGTTACTTCTTTGAATGCATTCTTTTGTACTCTTCTCAGGATAATCGGGTAGTGGTCTCCTGCTTCCTGATACTCTCTATGCTTAGAAAGATCATTCCTTTTCTTCCCATCTCATTTTGCAGATTGGCTACTCAAGCTTTCGCTAAATACAGCCAGGATTATAAGAACTGCCTCATTCTTGATCTTCAGGCTATCTGCATAATCACCTCCAAATAATACAAACTGTTATTGCTCAGTTGATTTTAAATGTGGCCAATCACCAGACTGTATCTATGCACCTTAAAAAGTTGCACAGACTTCCTACCAGTAAGACAGACATTTTTAAAGAGCTGTGCCTGGTCCATGGGTCTTTGCACAACTCAGTGCTCTTTACTGAAGATGCAGAATCTTGTACCTTACAATATTCCAATTCCAACTTTCTCCAAACGCCATGCTTCAATCTCAATTGAACTGGCAGCTACTCTCTCTCCTTCTTAGAAACAAATGAGAGGGAGCTGCCTCCCTCTGATACACACCCTCCTTATCTCACATCAGTAAACGTCTCAAAACCTGGCTGTTTTGGCGTGGCTTAGGGTCACATGAAGTTGGCCACTTAAATTACAAGCTTTGCCGGCAACCCACAAGCATAAAACATTGAGAGGCTGCGGAACCCTTTCATGGAGGGTAGACAATCATAAGTTCAGATACCAGGAATATTGTGGCCTGAAAGAATGGTGGGGTGCCAAGAGGCCCAGTGGAAGGCAGCCATTGCGGAGGCCTGTACAGCCCATGTGACCTTAAGAGCCAGGAGGCTCCACTCTCTTGAACCAAAAGGGCAGCCCAAGAGACGAACGTCCCTAAAGGTGAGGCATTGTGGTGAGAGTGCTCATGCCCGGTGTGCTGTGAGGGTAACAAAGAGGACTGGGGGGTGCCCCTGCCTAACTCGCCCCACTAGGAGATAAGGCACCCAGTCCCTTAACGGACTGAGAGGGGGCTGAAGGAGGCCATTCCCTCCTATGTGGAACCACAGTGCCCGCTGGAGGAAGGTGAATATACAAGAGTTGTTTGACCCTGGTGAAAGAGGACTAAACCACACACTGACCTGGCGAAACTGCCAGAAAGTGGAGAACAAGGGACACGATACGTGGAATGGGAAATAATGATGCATCCCAAAAGCACCAAGCCCCATCTGGAGGGCAGCAACACGTGTACAGAGAACCAGGAGAAAGATAAGCCCCCCAACCCATGGACCAGGGCTTGCAGGCAAATACGGCGACCATACTGGCTGTGATAAAGGAACTTAGAATTGATACAGTGACACCGGAAGTAATATTTTGCAGACTGACCACAAAAAAATTAATAGACAGGGTATCGGATGTAGAAACGACTTTGGCCCAAGTGCGACGAACAGTGACTGAAACACACAGGCGTTAGAGAAGGAGGTGGCCGCCCTAATGGAAACAATGGACGATGCTGAGGGTTGATCATGTTGTAACAACATCCGACTGGTGGGGATCCCTGAAAAAGCCAAGCACCTGAGTGCAGAACTGTTATTGGAGGAGGAGCTATCCTCTGTGGTTCTCGGTTAAAAGACCTTGAAATAGTTCAGGGTAGAACGAGCGCATAGGGTTCCCAGAAGATCGGCAATCATTGGGCCTCATCAGGTGCAATGGTGGCCAGGTTACTGAGCTTCTGAGACACAGTCACCATATTGCAGGTGCCAAGGACACAAGGCCCATAGATGGTGGAGGAAGAAAAGGTCAACATATTTCTAGATTACACTTAAGCAGTACAACTACAAAGAGAGACCTTCCTGGCAGTCAAAACACATTTACGGAAACTAGACATCCACTATGCCCTCTTCTTCCCAGCAAGACTACACATACTGAACTGGGGTGAGACACACTTCTTCACAGAGGCAGAGGAAAACTGAGGTTGGCTGGAGAGATGTGGATATCAGCCCCCTAGACGGAGGCGGGAGACCTCAGAAACCGAGATGGCAAGAATGAAAGAAATGCTACAAAGCTTGATAGAGACAATCACCCATGAGACTGACTAAGGCTCAAGCAATGACCGAAAGGGCAAAAGTGGTGGTGGACCTCCAACTGAAACACTCCCTAGAGACTACCAATAAATAGGAAGCCCTGAGGGGGCAAGTCAGAGGGATCTGAGAAGGAAGACTCCAAAAAGGAAAAGGAAGGGGACCATGGGCCATTCCCGGTGATCACACCAATGACATTCAAGGAGATCATCTGAAGGGACCCCTCCGGACACCATAACACTTCTACAGGACCCTAAAACTCTGGAATTCATCCCTACAAGATGGGGGAGAATCAAAAGAAGCTATAATGCCTGTTCTTGGGCAACAGGAATCCCCACCCATGCAATGGAGTTCAAAAGTACCAAGTATAGATGTTGATACTCTGAACTTCTAACTTTGTTAGTCTATGGACGTACTATGCATTGAGGTGGTGGCCAGTTCAAAGACCACAGCTTGGTAGTGTAGGGTAGGAGGGGTGTTGGGACATCATTATGGTTAAAGGTATGCAGGCAGCAGCCACACCAAAGTGCACAAAACGTGGGAAAGGGACACACCACCCAAGAGGGATCCATTCCAGTGTAAGAGAAAAAAAACGTAACAACATGAAGGTACACACGCTTAGCCAGCTCACATGGAATGTTAATGGGCTGGGAAGCCAAATCAAATAGGGACTCATTAAAGCTCTAACACGATGAGCAATGGGCGTGGTGTTTCTTCAATTGACACACCTAAGGGGTGTGACTGCAGCCCCTTGAGCAGAGGGAAATACGCAGTACCTGGCCACTCGGGCCTGATAAAAAAAACTACTTTGTTCCACATGACGCAGGTCCAATCGTATGATCACGGACAATACACAGTGGTTCAGGGAACTTGGGAGGGAAAGCGCATGGCGCTGGTCAACGTATATACCAATGGGAATGCAGGCTGACACACTACAACAATTGGGACAAATACTATGTGCCCCAGGTGACTATAATAGGGGTAGACTTTCGCATGACAGTACATCCACACATGAAATAGACTAATTTTGCTCAGACACATAACCCCCTGGCCAGGAAATTGGGAGACTTTACACAAGAGATGGGATTGGGGGACCTATGGAGGACATTTCATAGGACAAGTAAAGGTTATTATTACTATTCGGGGGCACACAACAACACCTTCTCCTGGATAGATTACTTCCTCACCTCACTAGAGACACTCCTCAGAGTTACTGAGGCTGAATTTACAGCAAACGGGATCTCAGACCACTCAATGCTAGGCATCACAATGGCAACTAGGAAAACCTGGAGACAGGATGGAATGGAGAATGGTGTCATGGAGCCTGATGAATGAGGAAGTAGTGGAACACCTCAACACAGCCACAGAGCAATACTTTAAAGAGAACTCAGTATCAGAGACTGATGCGGTAACCGGATGGGAAGCCGACAATGCCACAATACGGGGGTGATTATAGCAGATGAAATAGGAGAAAAGAGGGAAAAATCCCAATGCTACTTAGACCAAAAACAGGAGCTTATGGATTTAGAAAAAGACTACCTCTCGACGCTGTCGGCTATTACTAGAACAAACATCCTCTTTAAAACGGAGGAGTTTCGTTCCCTTGTGACGGAGGAAGTCAAACTAGCATATATAGCCAAACAGAAACATATATATGAAATGGGGGATAAAGCGGAGAAGCTTCTGGCGTGGCTCAGCAGCGGCAACAGTGACAGGAGTCATATTGGGCACATTATAGCACATGACGACTCTTCCATTATGGGAAGCGAAGTGATAGCAAACATTCTGGCTGATTATATGCAGTACATTTATGCTCAAAAGCTGACAGGATCAGAGCTCGAGCTACAAACCTTTGTTAGTGATGTCCCTGCAGGCAGCTGGAGCGGACTGCCCTAGAATTAGAGAAGGACCTAACACAAGACAAAATACTACTGGCACTCGTGCAGTTGCACACTGGGAGGACCCCATGCCCGAGTGGTCTACCTGCCGAACTCATTCAGAAAATGGCAAGTAAGATAGTGGCCCTACTACACGAGACGTGCATGGCCACGTATTGAAATGGGCAACTACTGGGGGACATACACACTGTGATGATTATACTAATCCCTAAACTAAAGCAGGCAAACCCTGAGATAAATAGTACTCCTACCAACCAATATATACTCCTCAATGTGGGCACCAAAATTCTATCTAAAGCACTAGCGAACAGACTATAGGGCGTGATCTTGGTCCTGGTGCACCCGAACCAGAACAGGTTTATACCCCACAGATCAACCAAATTGAACCTCTGATGCCTGTACAATAACATAGCAATGGCAGATAAACTGAGGACTCAATTGGCAATCTTACTTTTGACGCAAATAAGGCATTTGACACAGAAAATGGGATTAGGACCCAAATACCTACAATGGATCAGACTCCTTTACATAAACCTGAGAACCCAGCTTAAGGTGAACAGAATCCTATCCAGGGAATTCCCCATTCAGAAGAGCACAAGATAAGGGTATCCTCTGCCACTGATGTTGTTTGTCATTGCCATAGAGGCCCTGGCTGAGTGGATCAGAGTCAGTGCCCATATATGGGGTGGCATTAGAGCGAATCATGAGAAGACAGGATATCGCTATAAGCTGATGACATCATACTATATTTTGCAGAACCAGACTGCTCTCTAGTGTGCCTTGAGGAGGTCTTTACTATTAATTGAGCATATTCAGGGCTAGGGATAAATTGGGAGAAATCTTGATGGGTAATTGAGTGGCCAGAGGAACAATCCCTCTGCCACTGAAAGTTGTCACTCTGCATTTTAAATGCCTAGGCCTTTGGATATCTAGGGACGAACGAATACACTACAAGGACAACTTGGTCCCACTCCAACAGAGACTGGAGAAAGTTGTAAAACATTGGAGTGCCTTACCACTCTCCCTCATAGGTAGAGCATCGTTGTTCAAGATGATAGCGCTATCCAAATTAACTTACTTATTGCAAAATAGCCTACATGCCATTCCTGGTATCGTCTTCCAGGCCACGAACAAAATTCTACAATTGTTGCTTTGGCTAAACGGCTCGGCACAAATCACACTCTCTACACTGGAAAGATCAGTGTATGAGGGGGACATAGCACTAACAAATATTAAAAAATATTATGAGGTAGCACAGGTACACATAATAAATGAGTGGGCTTATGCCCCACAGGAGTACCTGGCATTTAGGATGGACTGGGAGACATTGGAACAGAAGGGCTACCTCCACATCAAACAGAAACGGGGTGGGACAAGAGACTAACACTGAGAACTCCCCTACTGGTGAGCACGAAACTCCACTCGGTATCTGATTATTTGGCCTGAAACAATGGGACCTGATTGGTCTTCCTACGCTGGATGACGTGTGGGATGCAAATGGGATAGCGCCATTTAAATACCTATGGAAAAATTAGGGCATAGCCACCATGCAAATATTTTAAATATTTGAAACTAAGACATGTCTTGCAGGCCAGTATCCCCAAGGAGGAGCAAACAAAGGAAGATTCACCACTGGAAGGATGACTGTTGGATGGACACATTATTGCCAAAGCTATATCCCATACATATACCCACTCATGAGGAGCACACAGAAAAACCTAACTCGGCTGAGGACAAACTGGCAGAGGGATGTAGGGGAGATGAAGGACGAAGACTGGGGGATGCCCTACATTTCCCAAGAGAAATAGCCATTAGAGCAAGCTTCCGGTTAATTCAATTAAAAATCCTGTACAGAACTTACTACAGCTGAGTACTCCTAAACAGAGTAGACAGAGCCTAAGATGACCTATGTCTCCAGGAATGTGGTCAACAGGGCACACTCATTCACACCTTGTGGAACTGCCCAAAAATTCGATCCTTCTGAGAGGGAGTGACTCACTCTAGAAGAATCCACAGGAGTCCCTATAACACTGTCCACACCAATATCATAGCTGGATATTTGGGTAGAATCCGACAAGACGTCTCACAACAAAATAATGATTAACTTGGGCTATATAGTAAGGAAGAGAGACATTGCCTGAAAATGGGGCAGGACATCCCTTCCGAGATTACAAGACTGGATGGATGGTATAGAACTGAGTAGGATGAGAGGAAAAAAAGGTATATGAGGGCAAAGGATGTACCCACAAATATGAAACAATATGCGGAGGATGGGCCACAGGGAATCGGACAGTAGAATGAGAGAGGGAAGGTGTGGTTCTGGATAATGAAAAGACTCAGACTATTAAAAAAACTCCAAAAAACAGGGATGCACCCAGCCCTCAGCAATGGAGCTAAGGCATATCCACAGGATTTCAAGGGAAACTGTCTAATTACGATGGGAATGTACCTATAACTGACAGGGGTAGGGGGTGGTAGTCAAAGAAAGTGTGACTCTACGAAGGCTGCTCATTCTGTTTGTTATGTCTGACAAGATTGAGTAATAAAAAATCCCCCAAAAATTAATTAAACAAAAATCTTCCCTCTTTCAATAAAATCTAGCTCACCCCTTTCATGATGCAAATCCTTCTGTGCCAGGGTGCCCTATTGGCTACCAGTGTGCTTTATAAATGTAATTCATTCATACATCATCCCATTTCATAGAAGTGATATCCTGCTCTATTCAATTCTGTTTATCCTACTATTTAGCCCCTTGAAGTTCCATGATGAATTTTCAATACCAGGACAATCACCAACTATTATGATTACTTTTTTTATTGAACTGCTGTTTTTCTCCCTTCCTCATGTGTCCCATCATCTCTCTTCTGTTACTTTTCCCCATCCTTTTCACCTCCTTCTTCCCTGTTTACTCTGTGCTTCTCCACACCCACTAGAATGGAGTGATATGCACCGCTCCATCCAAAAACAGAATGCGCTCTTGGGCATTTACTTATGAAGATAGCTACTGTTTAACCATGTTCAGCAATTACTTTTTCGATTTCATTCTAGGTTTGATATCACTCTATTTAATCATCTTTCATTCCTCCTGCTTTTATGTGAAATTATGTATGCTGATTATAACAGTCTTTAGTTATTAGTGATAAGTGGCTCCCCCAGAATCAATTATTTCATTGAACAGTTCATGAGTAATGTTATTTATATGTGAGGTCATAAGAAGAGCATGGCAGAGGCACAAGTTATAGTTAGCCCAGTTAACTATAATTGGTGAATATCAGTGGGTTGTTTTGCTATTAAAACGTTTAAAGCATGAAGATATGAGGAACATTTTCACATCACTTTAACCTTTGTTTTTTTTCCAGTGAATTTCTAGGGATTTCTTCTGGAGGCATTTCTTTTCTACTAGCTTCTGATTGGAGCATTTGTGCCTTCCACTGCTTACATTCAGGGATCGACCTTTTTCTTTTAGCACCTTGTGGAAATGCATGTGTTTTCCTGCTTTCGTCTCCTCTCTCCTGTGTGCAGCTACCACCTTCACCCCCCGCTTTCTTACGATCTCCATGTTGTCCTCCCACCCCCAGCTCGTCAGTTGCTTCCCCCCACAATCCAATCTTGGTCAGCATTTTCTTAAAACACAACTCTCCACCCTCTGTTACCCCCCACTCCTCCTTATTTGATTCCTCCAACCTCATTACTCCTCCGTGGCTCTGCTGGCCCACCCAATTATTTTTTTTCATTTTATTTTTGTAGCTGCATTTGTTTCTGTGGCACTCCTTTTTACAAATGTGCTCTTGTACACATGTACCTATTTCTTTTAATTTCCCTCGCTAAGATGGAAGCACGCCATCTTGCTAATATCTCTTGTATTGTCCAAGTGTGGGGGGGGGGCATTTGCTCCTCATTGCCTTGTCGAACGGAGAGTAGGGATTTAAAATTTAAAAAAAGAGACGGGGACAGCAGATGTGCATTTCCATGGCTCACCAGATACTGCAGACTAGGGAGGAGCGGTTCAGTTCACCGCAGTTCCAGCGCTCTCATCACATATTTCAAACAGAGCATTGAGACAGTTGGGATCTGTCCTGCTCTTCTCTGTCTTGTGGCCTTTGGCATGTCATGGAAAAGTGGGCTAAGGACCTAAAATGAAAATATTTTTAAAAAGAAATGCATATTGAAAGGTCACGATTAGGCTTCCTAATTAGAGTATTTATGCATTAACGAAAAATGTTGAAGACTATTGTTAGGTTTTTCATTAAAATGAAATATAAATTCAATATATGTAGAAGTTAACAAATATAAAAAGTGAAAATGCTTTAGTAAAACTAGTTTAACAAACGTTTCAATATATCATTGATGCATTTGATTAATTAAATATTTTTTTTTATTTCAGTAAAAATATTTATTTGATACATGGTGCACATGCACTGTAGAACATACCAATTAACTTAGTACAAAACCAATTGTCACTATATCGATTATAATCAGTTTCATTGGTTTAACTGTTGAAGGGCTCATTTGTAGTATCCAAGGGTAACTACTCAGGGCCCGATTCCGATGCGGTTAGGAAAGCATTCCCACCTAGGGCCTGATTACGATGCGGTTAGGAAGATAGGCTCCCATAGAAGTCAATGGGAGTCCAACCAAATCATACCTGGAAGCATCCGGATGCATCATACTCGGTCGGTCGGACTCTCCCGATACGAGTAGGTCGGAAACCATTTCCAAACCGATTTGATCGGGAAGATTTCCTAACTGCATCAAAATCGGGCCCTCAGTGGTAATAATTTCGGTTAGCCGGGCCTTGAAAGTGGATTAACTTGTAGTATTTATTTATTTATTTTTAGTTTTATAAAGTGCTAAGCTAAGTGGGGTCAGAGCGCGTTACAGGAGGGGAACAACTAAACAGTTAAGACACAAAGATGTTACAACAGTGAGTATCAGAGTGGTAGGAACAAGTTTACCGCAAGTTTAAATCTCATGAGTTGATAGTGCTTTCAGATTCCCATTACAATGAAGGATGCATAAAATCATGCTTAAAAAAACAGAATGTACTTATATACAAGCCTAACATATTCTGAAAGACTGGTGGAATCAGCTAAGGATTGCTGATATGCTTCCAAATTATCCTTGAAGGATCTGTAGTGATAAGTATATCAGATTTGTGATCATCTCATCTCAAGGTGAAGCAAGTTCCCAATTTTAGGGCACTTACACTAAATGATTGAAAGATATTTCTTAAACCAAAAGGTTCCAGCAGCTAGGAATACAATCTACTTGGTTAAGGTGATTAATTTCTGTGGCAGGTATTTTGAGAAGCCTTGGTGTATCACTTTATTAAAATGTATACGATTTAAATAAACCAGATGCTATTATAGGTAGCCATTTCAGTGCCCTGCATATTGGGGTGATGTGATCAAACTGCTTTACCCCACAGACAAATCTCACTACCTTGTGAAGGGCGACATTCAGAAAAGGCAGATGTCCTTTGAGGATGCCAGTGAGTAAAATATTCTTGCAGTAAAGTCTGAACATGACCAATAATTATTACAATGTATTAAAGTCTGAACATGACCAAAAATATACCAATATTATAACGTTTTATTCTGGTAAGGATGGTTTCATTGCCTTAAGAGGTTTGAAGTGGTACTGGGGATTCTTTAGTACGTAATGTATGTGCGTACAGATTCAAATTTGTGGTTTGAGATACTCCCAGTGATTTTCACATTCAATGAAGAGGGGTTGCAGTGTAATCTATTAAGGCCAATCAGCCTTGGATCGAATGATGTTGAAAATAAAAGAGTAGAAATCTGTTCATTAATGCATTGAGTTTTAGCTAGTGGAAAGAAATCCAAGACTGGATGCCTTCTAGGGTCTAACCGAGGAGTAATATTTTTTCAGGGGAGGATACTTTTAGATACAACTGATATTCAATTAAAAAGACCTGGAAAGAGAGTTAAGCCATGTGGTACTGTCTATGCTAGACATGAAGGGGGTCTGCAGACCATTGCCTAAATGTATCTGTTGGGATCAGTTTCCTGGTATGAAAAGAGTCAGTTCAGACTGTTCTATTCATACACATTCTTTCATCAAGTGTGTTCACCATACCAAACACAGCTGAAAGGATGAGTAGTTTGAGTAGACACAAGTTGCCGTAATAACAATATCTTTAGTGCATCATCTTAATTTTGGAGAGTAGTTGTCTCCGTAACATAACCAGATCTAGGGAATTAAGGAGGTTGCAGCCATTGATGAATTGGTTGAGTTATGAATCAATTCAGCTTTCTAATATTTTAGCTAGCAATTGAGTATTAGTTATAGGACCTGAATTATTAAGATCATCTGGGTCAGACGTTAGGTTTTCTTTAGGAGCTGGGTGATCAGTCCTTTTTTAACTTAATAAAGAAAAGGGCAACCGAATAACCCCTTGTGAGATTGGATATCAACCTAAGTAGGGATAATTGGCCAAAAGGGAGTCATTTAGACATATACTTCTTTGAATTTGAAGTAGATTATCTGTCTCTATGGTAACAGAGTTAAGCATAAGGCACAAGCCCACAAGGAATTATCGTAACGATTTATCCAAAGGAAACAGATGTACGCAATAATCAAGTCATCAAAACATTTCTATATTCTTTACATATGATGAAGGTTGTGCATAACAGAAAAAAATCCCATAATACATTCATCTTGTACATCTGAATGCAATCAAGAGTCAATATTACAAACAATAGGTCAATGTATGTCAAGTCCATTATTTGTTTGATTATTATCAGTCCAATATATAGATTAGTTGATTCATGGACGAAGAGCCGGAGAAAAAGAAGTGGACCTTACGTCAACGTTTCGGTCTCCAATCTCAGTAGTGCGTGAGACCATCCTTGAAGGTAAATGGAATAATATGATAAACCCACACAAAAACAGGATGTAAATGATAGCCTTGATCATTTATATTGAAATATATAGAGTCTCATTTATAAATTAATCAGTGTTGAACTTGCAGAACCACACTTAGTAGATTAATGGGGTAAGTCTTACAACAAGCTGCAATGATTCAATCACCCGGAAGTTACTTGTTTATTCTGTTTAATGTGTTTTAGATCTACTTCAATACTAAGGACCATCCATGTCCTAGAACATGTATTGGCAGCGAAACTAAAGCTAGTCTTAAATCCATTGTCTTCTTTAATGATAATAGGGATGTTCTTAACCTAAAGTTCCACTGGAATAATGTACGAATTGAGACGATAAGCCCAACACTCCCCGCTTTATCTGGTGTTTATGGACTTGACCTCAGCTTTCGATTGCATTAATTGCTCAAAGCTGTGGTCAATCCTATTAGCGAGTGGGATGAATGATGCACTGGTGCACTTTTGGCTTATTTGCACAGGGACATGAAGGCCTGGATCAGAATAAATATACAGGGGGAGGTTACTAAAGATATAGAAATTTTCTGGGGTGGGAGACAAGGGTGTGTTTTAGCTCCACCTCTTTTTATTGTATATATTAATAATCTTCACCCTTTTTTAACAACTATCACCTTAGACGTTCCAAAATTAAAGGCTCTATTTTACCATCCTCGTTGTATGCAGATGATGCCGTGCTGATGGCTCGCACACCTAGAGCTTTGAGTCTTTTATTACAAGGATTTGTGGATTTTATGGCCTTGTTAGATCTGCGTACTAATTTAGCAAAATCCTATATTATGGCCTGTGGTCCTAGGAAGTATAATCTGTCTCTCTTTCTACTTGCAATTACTCCCAGAAATGCACAAGCACTTATTCATATTTGGGGTTGGTTTTGGTGCTAACGGATCCTGGTCTGTTCTCACTGCCCATTGTAGGAACAACCTATCCAAGGCTATCGGCGCAGTCTTTATTTTACCACAACCCAGGAGGGGGAGCTCTTTTTCCCATCCTGCAAATTTTCAAGACACAATGTATCCCGACGGCAGCATACAGGGCTGAGGTCTGAGGCTTCTTTAATTGTAATAGCATTCAAACTGTAGAAAATAGGTTTTGCTGCAAGGTTTTGTTGGCCCCCTATTTCCTCTCCCCATTTTATCTGTCATAGTGAATTGAGCCTACCTTACATAGAAGACTATATCATAGCCAGTTCACCTTGTTATGGATAGCTGTGTGGAGAAACAAAGCGGCGAGTCTCACAAGAGATATTATAAGGGATTGCCTTAGTTGAGGTAAAGGTATTGACATTCCATTTCTAGCAGGGGTGGAGTCTTGTCTGCGCAAGATTGGTTATTTACTTGAGAACCACAAGGGTATTCATTCTACCAGTAGAAAGCAGCTTCAGCTAGCGCTGTATAAATGCTTTCATGATGAAAGATTGGCCACAGAGTCTAGGAAGTTGAGCGGGGCAGTTTATTTGAATATCAAAAACGATAGCCAAATTGCAGGGTATTTAACTAAACCATTGGGCCGCTGTGAATGCAGCTTACTGTTCCGCTTAGAGCTGGCACTGTTAAGTATTTGCTATGCTTCCCCTCAGGCTTTTAACCTAACCTTAGTTCTTTTCCCTGCCCGTGTGATGGGAAATCTGGACAATCTTTACTGCATTTTTTTATTTTTCTGTGGATTTTATCTTATGTACACAAAGCTTATTCTATTCCCCCTATTTAAAAGGAGCTCTATTATAGATTATAGGGCAGCTTTTAGCATGCTGCTCCAACTTAGGGGTTTGTTACGATGCAGGTCGGACGAGAGTCCGACCAGCATAGTGTCAGAAACGGGACCGCCCGACAAGGAGTCAGTGGTCCCGCTTTCCATATTAGGATGGGACTGCCTTCACAGCGGACGGAAAGTGTATTTTTCCTATTTCGGCTTGTGCTGCGGGCTGCAGCACAACTCGCAATAGGAAATATACACTTTTTAAACATCCAGGCACCGTGTGGAAGGCATCATGTGGTGCCTGCCACACGATCCATGGATGTTTGTGGGGCACCACATTAACACTGATTGGTTACAGTATGAAAATAATATTAGCTACATTTATAAATTGTTTCATGTGTGTTGTACATTGGGGTAGAACTGGGGCAATAAGAGAGTTTGGTAAGGAAAGGAATGTGTTGTCTGAAAAGGAGGATCTTCTGCTTACTCTTATTTGGAGGAGGTCAAGTGTTGATCTGAGGTCTTATTTGTGATTGTATGTTAGATTATCACTAACAAAAATATCTTCTGACATAAATATTGTGACCTAAATATTGTTTACAAAAATATCAATCCATTGGGTCTGGTGAGTCACCGGGTCTGGTGACTCAGTGGACTAATGAGTCCACTGTAGGGTCCTGTGTTCAACATCAAGGCTACAGGTTCAAATCCTGGAGGGTACACTCAACCTTTGTCTTTCTGAGGTCGATAAAATGAGTTGGGTAACAATAAACATCTGTTATTCAGCACCAAGATACCCTTCTTGGTGAATGTGTGCTTTACAAATACACATGTGGGTGTACATTTTCTATTGTTAACTCCAACAGGGCAATATGTTTGTACACGATATTTAGGACACAATGGGGGCTGTTTACAAAGGTAAATTTAGATCTGTAAACATATTCAAGTAAAAATCTACTCCTGCACCTAGTTGTAAATCTGCACTTTCGTGCTAGTCATCTATGAATGTCGATTTACAACTAATTGAAGACTTACATGTTTCCACCCATCCATTGCAGAGGGTGACAATAACTAAAACTGAATTTATGAGTGTAAAGTAATTACTAGTAACTTTTCACATGTAGGCACAGGTCTCTGCCATCAGGGCAGAGATTGCCGTACTGCAGAGGTGTCCAACGAGCAGCTCTGGAGCTATTGCTAGCTCACCAGCACCGTTGAAGTAGCTCTCAGAGGTGAAGCCAAGCACAGTACCTCATTCAGAGTGTCTGTGCATATTGGAGAAAGTAGCACTGCTCAACTCACAAACCTAAATGTTGCAGCCAGTCAAATGAATAACAGAGCCTCATGATAACACTGATACCCACACTGTGTTGGTTTACGGGGTCTGCAACATAATAACCTGCCTCCACTCTCAATCTAGCTAGCTCTGCTCTATCAGTCGCAGCATGTTTTTGAATGATGGGCCATAAAAGAAGAGTGTCTGCAGTAGCCTGAGCAGTAACTAGTGCTGATCCACCAAAGGGTGGGATTGCGGGAGCCAAAGTAAAAATGTGGTAGTTCGGGTCATGTTCAGTCCAAGAGCTGAGGCAGCAGGATATGGAACCAGAGCTGAGAAAATTAAGAGCGTTGTTTGCATTATTCTTTGTGTGTTTTTGCATAACTGCACATTTATGTGGGTGAGACATTGTGTCCCTCCCTAATATACTGTATTGCTCTCGGAAGCCATGCCTGGTGTTAAGGACCTCCAAAAGTATATGCTATGCTCCCCCTCATCATACGGGGCTCATCTCTGGCACAATTGGGTCCGTTCATTGCACAACAGTGTCAATGACATAATGATGGTCCTCCTTGACTATTTTGGTTCTTGGTTTAGTTTTGCCATGCTGGCAACCCATATGGCAGATTAAGAGCACACATGGCCTACTTTTAGCCATACCCGACATAATGGTGGGTGCTGCTCACATCATAATGGTCATGACTGATATATGGTGGGTCTCCTGGCTAGTACGGTGTCCACTCTTGGCACTATGGTGCCCCTGGTATGATGCTGTGCATTATTGACATAGTAAAATCATCCTTGGTGTTATGGTGAGCATCTGTGGCCACAATTGTAATAACTGGGCGTTTGAAACAGAATCTGTCTATCTGAGGCATTGGCACATGTATGTACTCAATGAAACCGGCAAGCTGATATTTTGGGAATGTGGATTTCCCCAAAAATTTAAACTGATGTTTTAAAGGCAAAAATGATGCTTTTTCAGAAAGGGTTTTTCCTCTGAAAAAATTGAGTTTGTTTGCCCAGATGAAAAGTAGTATATGATAGAAAAATATGTATATATTTTTTAGAAACTGATATGCTGATTAAGATAAAAGGTTGCAATCCCTAAATAAATTTAAAATTGATAGCTGAATGATAATTCAAACTGAGTTGTTAGTAGGCACTTGAAATGAGTTTATGATGCAACATAGGTAATCTGGTGTGTTATTTATGCCAGTGTTTAAAGGCGGGTCTCATTGGCCCTCATTTTTGGGGACCTGGACTGATTCTCAACAAAAGACTAACTCAGTTCCAATGAGAAAAATGCAGGTAAAGGTGGAAGCAGGGTGAAGAGAAAAATGGGAAAACAATGACAACGACTGAGGGAACAAATGAAAAAGGACCTGTAAGAGTGGGAAAAAGGAGCATGCAATGTTTGGAGATGGTGAAAGACGCATGAGGTAGAATCACAACTAGGCAGCTTTGGTATTCTGCAAACGTAATACTCTGCAGCACCTGCAGTGGGCTTCAGGAAAGACTTTGCACCCCTGTACTTATGCTTTTAAAAAGTAAGCATTTCAAAGTTAGGAGGTTGCAATGAGCAGCAGCTGTAGATATCATAAGACTAGACATGTATTGCTAAAAGAGATATTTATTAGGCTTATTCTGTCAATTTAATAATTGATGCCAGTTGTTTTGGTACAAAATATGGGGTGGAAGGGGTACAGTGGGTTACTGACACCTTTTATGTTCTTGAAGAGCACCTTAGTCTTGTTGTTAGCTTGGAATTTAGTGTAGACATTGATGTTATATTTGGCTATGCGGTTGTAGAACTTTCTAACTGAGTTGGTTGTTTAAATTGTTATTATTTTCTTGGGGAAATTTGTTTTGCATTGATACTGATGGTTTGGTTTGAGAGTTTTGAGGTACCATTGTACATAAAGGTTAGGCACGGTGCAGTGACTTGAGTCAGATGTGTTTTGGAGGATGATAGAGTTGACTGTTTGTGTGACAGGTCATGCCCACTGCAGCATGTCAAGTGTTGCATATTTTTAGGATCTTCAGGTGTTTTGTTTCAATTTTGGTTAACCTTTGTGTACTGCAGTTTGGTGCACTATGCTGAGTAGACTAGAATGGTGTTCAGTACAGTCTAGGAAGCAGCGGTCTCCGCAGTTGAGGTGCAGTGACGATGATGGGGTACAGGGTGATGGACTGTGTCAGTGCATATGAATAGAGATGAGATTATAAGCTCCAAGAATTTTTGTTTTATGGTATTCATCATGATGAGGGTTGTAAGGTTTTTATAGGCTACAAGTCAAATACAGTTTTTACAGGTTTTACACTTTATCTGGTTCTTCTCAATCTTGGAAATCCTGAACAGGGATGTTTAAACAATACATTGCTTACTACTGCTTCCGAACAGCCTTCGATTTAGTTGTTAAATGTTCTTTTGTATTCATGTCTGGTCTCAGAATAATAATGTAACATTTTGGTAAAAATATACAGCACAAAAGCCCTACACTAGAAGACAAGATGGCAAATATTTCAACTGCGACCATGTACTTCCCCTTCGTACTGATATAGGCGGGGAAAAAAGAAAGCCAGACACTGATGAATATGATCATGCTGAATGTGATGTATTTGGCTTCATTAAAGCTGTCAGGCAGTTTCCGTGCTAGGAAGGCTGAGATGAAGGTCATGCTTGCCAGAAGCCCCAGGAATATCATCATGGATAAGAACATCATTGGCGACCCTTCGTTGCATTCAATGACCATTGTTCCGTAAATAGCACCATTATGCACTTCTGGGAAAGAGGGAGCAATGTTAACCCAGATTATCCCAAGAAAAACTTGAACAACGAAAGAGGCCAAAACGATGGAATAGGTTGCCTTTGTGCCCACCCACTTCCTTAACTGGCTGTTTGGTCTGGTGGCACCGAAAGCAACAATAACTGTGACTGTCTTTGCAAGGAGGCAGGAGAGGCAGACTGCAAAAATGACTCCCAAGAGGACATGGCGGAGCATGCAGGTCATCTCTGTGGGCTTTCCAATAAATATCAGGGCAGAGAGGAAGCACAGTTTGAGGGAACACAGGAAGAGGTAACTGAGAGCTGTGTTGTTTGCTTTAACAACTGGGGTGCCACGGTATGCATGGAACACCGCTAGGGTGAGAGTGGCGACAAGGGTGTAGAAAATTGATAAGAAGGACAAAGTTATGCCAATTGGGTCTTCATACACCAGGAATTCTATAACTTTTGGAATGCAGCGGTCTCGTTTTCCATTGGACCATTGGTCATCTGGGCATGCAATACATTCAGAGGCGCCTACAAGGAAACACAATCCAGATTTAAAAAAGCACGTTGGTTTGCTTGTACATGAGTATTTGTTTTTATTTATTTATTGCCAGATAAATAATAAAATCCACCAACAAATGCAACCATTTAAAAAATTAAATACAAAGCCTTAAGATAAAAAAAGTATCAACATTTGAAAATAAAACAGTTAAAATTATTATACAAAGATCTTAATTAGAATTAAGAGGCCGTATTGCCCGTACTCACAAATGTAAGTCTTATAAGCCATGCAGAAGGTAAAAATTTGGAAACAGCAAAAACTATCCGCGTGTCAGTGACAGTTTTAAATATTCTTAATGCATTAGTACAATTTGATATCCCCATAGAATGACATAAAGGCACAATCCATTTGGCTCTGCGTTTTCAATAAGCAATGTCAAAGAACAATAGATGTTCCTGCAATTCTTCAGTGCAACAGCATACAGGGCACAATTTTGACTTAACAGCAGATAGCGACCAAGAAAATGGAAAGGTGACTATAAGAAGAACTCCATATCTAAACTTCAAGAAAAGCGATCTTAAAAACAGGGGGTGGATAAAATCTAACAATGCCTCATAATACAATGCACTTTTATGGAGCAGGAAAACTTGTGATTGGCTATGAAAGGAGACAGATGATTCACTGTGTTCCATGAAGCAATCCCAAACCCTCTCCTTTACAATAGCGACTAAATCCAGACGAATGGAGGAAGGATTCTGCCAATAGTCTCTCAAACCTAGGTCAATCAAGCAACTCTTGCCATGGTTCAGCATGGGAAACCTTTGGGCCATAGTTTGGCTTAAAATGTCGCTCAGTGCATCTTTATATGGAATCAGCTGTTCAGTACTCCAAATGCAAAGCCAATGCAAAATTGGCCTTAAATTTTCATTTTCTACAATAAGCTTCGGACCAAGATCTAATCTTATGGGGGCGGAGAGGGGAACCTTGCCCCAGGTTCGATAACGAGCCAATAAAGGTATCCCCCTCAACCCCTAACTGTACCACTTCATAGTAGCCCCATACTTTTCTACCCTATAGTGTTGCACTTATGGCTTGCACTTTGTGTATTCTAAGGCAGGAGAAATTGGATAAGAAGACGTACTCTTGGCAAACTTAGGTAAAGCTGAGGCTCCGTGCTTAATCAGGAGGGAGCTTTTGGTAACTTGTGATCTCCACGAGTCGGAATTGTATAGCCTAATTCCAAGGTAACAAAATTCTTTTAGCCTCTCAAGGATGCTGTCTCCTACCCTAATTTTCCCTCTAAATTTCTTCCTTTAGTTAAAGGCCATGAATGTGGTCTTCTGGGCATTGATCTCTAACACGTTAAAAAAACTAAATAGAGAAATCATTTGTATAAGAATTTGTAGACCCTTGGGAGATTTTGAAATAAGAACGGTGTCATCATGCAAAAAGTAAAGCTGGAACCTTTTGGCCAGCTAGTGTTGGAAAATCATTCCTCACAATCGACCAAAAAGGCCAAAACAATCATTAATAAAAAGCAGAAATACTATGGGAGCCAAGATGCAACCCTAGTGGACTATTTTGTTAACGCTAATTTTATCAGTGAATTTTCAACTAGGATCCCATCTCACCTGTGCATAATTGTCTTTTGGGAGTTGTATTATTATCTCCAAGAGGTCAAGGGAGACTCCCATGTTGGCCAATACCTTCTGTAATCTAATTCTAGGGAGTATTTGTTTTAGAAATGACACTAGACAAGAGCTTTAACGTTTTTTTTTAAATTTCAATCGAAAAACGAGGATTGGCCCTGGGGTTTTGCTGCCCTCTTTGAAAATCCCCAAATTCACCTCACTACCCCCCTTTACTGGTACACTTGCGCTCACAAACACATACACCCACAAAGAACAAGACATACATTATGCCCTTTTAACATTAGCAATAATGCATTTTGTAAGGTTTCAATAAGACTTCATAGGTTTGTTATGTATGCATGTGGACTTACACAAGTTAAAGCTATAAAACACAAGAGCACTACATATATCAACGTCTACCTATCTATATAGATAGACATATAAATACATATACACACATACACACACTTTCAACAAACTTGCTTAGCTTGTCACAGCAAAGCAGAAAATGCTTGAGACAATACCGAAAATGCTTGAGACAATACCGAAATCTGAAAAAAATATGCCTTCCTTTGCAAATATATATTAACATAGCATAAAATAATGCACCTCTGTATACCTGTCATGCAATTATGAAACAGATTAATGAATGTTGAGATTGTTTTAAGAAAATCTGCTCTCCAATATAGTTGTTAGGGGGGCATGCATTAAAGAAATGAGATTGGTGATTGCGTAATTGTTCGATTAGTGCTCTGAATTAGTCTCCTGGTTGCTTACGCTATTCACAAAACCAAAAATTACAATAAACGTGTTCACACAACGAAATTTGGAAAACGTTTAGATAAAACTTTCTGCTGTTGTAAATTACAGGTGTGCAATTTAATCTGGGAATTAACTCACATGACGACATACTAAAGCAAATGAGAGTTTCATTGGTTAGCACATTTAAAATGTGAACTTTCAATGAGACTGAGTAAAAGGTGTCACTTGTATTTTGATTTTTCAAGAGACAATAGCTTTGAGTTAATGCTCAGGTAATTGTGAGGGATAGTTATAAATTACAGCTATATGTCTATGTGGCAGCCTTTGGTCTGCCACTCCGCCCAGTTAACACATTCACATTTTCATTCAATAGTAGGCAACTTCCCAACTGACCATGTCATGAGTGATGAAATATGTGAGGTCATAAGCAGTGCATTGCGGGGCACGAGTAATAGTTAGCTCACTAACTATAGCGGCTGAATTTCACTGGTTTTGTACGAGTGAATCTTAAGCCTAACTATAATGTCCCTGTAACCTTTGGTTTTTCCAGTGAATTTCTAAGGTTTTTTAAATGCTAATTCCTAACTAAAACGGCACTGTATCCTTTGTTTTTTTCAGTGAGTTTCTATGGTTTTTGATGTAGTAGTCACGTTTGCAGAGTGGTGGATAAAGGGGGGGGCTCTGACCAGCTCTCAGCAATCCCGCTGTGTAGGATGTACAGGAGGTACCAAGCTTAGAGGTTTATGGTGGCCATGAAACTAGCAGGAAGAGGCAGAAAAAAGGTCAGCAACGAGCAGAAAGAGGCAAAACAAAGGGCAGAAACGAGTAGAAAGGGGCAAAATAGAGGTCAGAAACGAGCAGCAAGAGGCAGAATAAAGGTAAGAAACTAGCAGAAAGAGGCAGAATAAAGGTCAGGAAGTAGCAGAAAGAGGAAATATAAAGGTCAGAAACGAGTTGAAAGAGGCAGATGTCATGAGTGATGTCACTGACCATGTCATGAGTGATGTAATATGTGAGGTCATAAGCAGAGCATTGTGGGGGGGCGTAAGTTATAGTCTCTCTCTGCAGTAGAAGGGAAATGTGATGCAACAGAAGCCGCCTAACAAAAGTAAAGCATACAGTGCCCTGGCAGCACCAGTTGCAGTAATAAAAATGCACAGACCCAAAACAGTAAATAGTGTAATTTATGGCAACCGCTGTGGTAAAAACAAAGTGCGGTGCCACTTGCAGCCGCCATTGAAAAGTAAAGTGTGCAGCGCCCCCAGCAGCCGCAACTTAAATAAACAAATGAGGCACCACTTGCAGGCCGTCATGTTAAAATGTTAAAAGCTAAGTGTGCAGTACCCCCAGCAGCCGCAATTATAGTAAACAAATGGGGCGCTTTTGCAGCCGTCATTTAAAGCAAAGTATGCAGTGCCCCCAGCAGCTGCATCTAAAGTAAACAAGTGCAGCAGCAGCACCTACAGTAAACAAATGTGGAGACCAAAATGAGAAACTGAGGAGGTAATGAAACCTTAAAAGGTAAGACAGAAAACCAGTAGAATACTGCCACAGTCATGCCACTGCAGGGATAGCTGCTGAGCATATTCCCATGGGCGAAGATATTCCCAAGTCATAATTTTACGGAAAGAAAGTAAAACCAGAACGCGGCGCCCCAAGCAGCTGCTGAAAATGCAGTGCTCCGTAATGTTAAGATCAAAAGTATGGCACACAAGCAGCCAATACAAAAATAAAAATGCTACTGAAGCAAACGTTTACGTTACAGAGATAAAAAACAAAGCCAGGGGCCTGAGCACCCCTGAAAGACGAAAGAAGGTTGCCCCAGCAAACCTTCAAACAGCCCTCGTAGCAGAACGATAGGGCACAACAAGCATGTTTTAAAAGCCTTGCGTGAGGCTGAAATGCAGTGAGGACAGATTAAAAGTCAGAGAGTCTGGTCTGGTAAGGAATGCAAGGTAAATAATGAAAGTCAGGGCAGAGACACGTATGCACAATGTACTGGTCTCAAAATGGCAATGGTGCCATTTAGTGTCTGGGTGAGCTGTCTGAAATTCAAAAAGCTGCTGCACCTGTGGAAGAGGTTGGGGGGGAGAAGCAGGGGTGCTGACACACTTGCTCAGAAAGAAGTTCGACGCAGATGAAAAGGAGTATTTGGGCTGTGGAATACTGACAAGAAGAACACACGAAGAACAACAGGAAATGGCATGTTACAACCAATTGAAATGAAGGAAAAGTAAGTGGCAAGCACACTAACCAATGAAAAGCAAGGGCAGGATGTAAGCCCCTTTTAAGATTTATATTAAATACAATAGATTTCACAAGCACAGTGCGAGTGCTGTGCAGGCGAAACCTAAAAAGGACAGGCCCGGAAAATGTCTATTTTTACAGGCACCAGTTCAATGTCAATGAACCGAGAAGTGGGAAGCTGAAAGGAATCTATCCAGTAAAGGACTCTAACAAAGCTGATCTTCAGAAAATGTACAATTAAATGAGTAATAGCTTTAGAAATGCAAAGGCTTCTCTCTACATCCTACAATACCCACATTAGTGAATTTATGTATTGAAATTTACAAAGCCCCACATCAGTTTATTATTGAATCAAAGTTAATGTGTGTATGCTATAGGTGCACCTACTGGGGCAGCGTGTTGGTCATAAAAATCTGGATTTACTAACAGACTGATCAGAAAATTCAAATATTCAATAAGATTATGTAACAAATAACTACTAAAGAGGTATTTTTACATTGAATAAAAAGTACATGAAAGAGAAGAAGCTGGAAGCAAAAATATTGTGAGAATAAAGAAAATAGGTTAATTGCTGCATTAGCCAGCTTAATTTATCAATTGGTCTTAGGGTTAATAGAACTGGTGCCTTTTCCTTGCCTCCGAGCATAAGCAAAAAAATATGTCCACAAATTGTACGAGCGTTTTGTATGTGTGTGCTGTGCCTGAGGGACTGTTTACATTATTTTTGCAAGTTTAGGAATTTCATCTGCCCTAGTGCCTGTAGCAGTCGGGATGGGAAGTCAGGTATTCTTAGTTTGTCGCCTTAACGAAATCGAGTTTGTGGTGCAGCACAACACTGTGTATCAAAAATCTTCAATCTTCAATTGGCTTGAGCTCTTACCGGTGTACCTGGTCTTAGTCATGAATATTTCACTGTCTCACTGCCATTCTCCACTGGCTGGCCCTACGGTTCCTGCTGGGGAATTCATCAGAGACAGTGGTACTGTATTTTCCTTCCTCATCAGCATCTGTTTCTGGTACTTATTCCATCCGTTTCTCAGCTGACACCTCTAAAAGCATTATACAGACTTGTGACCCTTATGTCTAAAGCCTTCAATGAAATATCCCCGACTACTTCTCTGATATCCCATCCCTCTTCACTTCCACGTGGCAAACAGCCAATCAGAACCTTTTAACACATCCCAACCCGCCCTGTTGTGCATCTAGATTCCCATCATTCGTCCTCTTGGGACTTCTCCAATGGAGCTAACTCCCTCTAGACCTTTGTGCTGCCCTTCATCCAGTATATCATAATGCCTTAAAATGTCCCCTCCTGCTCCTCCAAAGTCAAATATAATTACTTAACAACATTGCACACAAATACTGTAACTATGTACGTTTATGCCTGCACGTCTAACTACATATAGACAGATGTGTTCTAAGATGACGTTCTGTCTTTGCTGTCAACAGAAAGTCAATGGCGCCAAGTATCCATTCCAAACGTGGTAAAACCTTGTTGATATAAGACAACCCACCCTACGCTCCATGGACTGATTATTGCTTTCTGTAACATTTCTGTTTGGAGTAATGTTGTTGATGCTGCTGCTAATTAAATTAAATAAACATAAACTTGGGGAGAGGATGTGATCTCAGGGCTAGAGCTGCCAACTTTGGAGCTGGGGAACCAGGTTCGAGCCTCGGCATCGGCTCAGCTTCCTGTGATTCTGTGCAAATCACTTAATCTCCCTGCGCCTACCAAAAATGTAATGCAGTGGCCAGTGGTGGCTGGTGACATTTGAAAGTGGTGGGGCGTAAAAGTGACTCCTGAGTGCACCACAGCCAGCGAGCGCAGAGAGCAAGCCCGAGTGACATAAGGGGGGTTTGGGGAGGATCTCCCCCGAGAAATTGTTTTTAAAAGATTGAGCAAATGGTGCATTTTCAAGCAAATTTGAGAAAGCAAGAAGGTTAATAAAGCAATTGTGAAAGTGTAGTTAGTACATTGCACTTCCCCATTCTGGAACTGACCCCAAGGCAATGGTAGTAATGCGCAGAGAGTTAATATGCCTACTGCAAAGAACATATAGCATGCAGATCACAAAAAGGTCATATAATGTAAATAGTTCAGTGGATTACTGCTTTTGTTAGAGTCATGCTTTGTTACTTGCAGTTTAAAAGTTACAAGCCTAAGTTAGTGGATAGAGCTAGTAACTGTCATCAGAGAGCTGCATACAAATTGCAAGGCATAGGTTAGAGCGTTATGATTTATTTTCTCCAGTCATTCATTATCCTAATGCTGCGAAAAAGGGTGCATTTGGCTAGAAATTAATTCTTATTTGTATAGTCAACACAACCATGGTGTTACAACTGGTTTTAAATTATACGTTTGTGCTGCTCCAGACCAAACAGTCAGCCTTAAACTATACTGCCTACCATTATGGATGACATGTGACACCTGCACCATGTAGTCCACGTTTGTTTTATGTAACATTCCCCATGCAATGATTTACACACGTATGCCATTGTCTCTGTATAATGTGTGTGTGTATGAGATGTAAAGGGCTCTGAAACCCTACACTACACAGCACTATTAACAAAAGAAATGCATGTGAGAGAGGGGCTATGGGGAGATGCGGGAGGAGGCTATGAAGGAGCATAGTAGATGCATAGAGACAAGAGTCCCAGATGGATGCGCCTTACAATGATTGCATGTAAAGATGCAGCTTTTCTTAACTCACTGTAATTCAGTTGATGCCTTTTTTAATGATGATGACGCATAACACAATTACACGCTGTGCCATCCGTGGATTGGAAGTTGTTACCAGGTATGTTTTGCTAGTTTTAGTTTATACCCTGATTACTAGCTTGAATTTTACTGCTAGCGTTTGGAAGCGGCTGCTTTCAGCACAAACCAGTGTGTTTATCACTTCCAAACGCAAGTAGTAAAATGCAAGCCATTTCCCATCCAACATAAGCCATTTGTCACTGCCCCCGCCCCTCCCCTTCTCAGCAGGCCACTCGTGACAGCTGAGTGATTAGCCAGGTAGTACGTCATCATCATGCACATGGCAATTTGGGGAAAACAAAATCTTCATACCAGGAAGAAAAACCCATAAAAACAGCAGCATCATCCGACCTGTGTAATGTAACGAGTTCGTGCAGGCAATGTGCTCGTGTAAAGCGCTCCAAGAGTTCGCGCTATATAAAAACCTGCAAAAACACATACACACACACGCACACAGAGTAACAAGAAAAATACTTAATAATTAAGGAAGCTCGATTGTTTAAATAAATACTACAAGCACTCTAGTGACTCTACTTTAAAACACTAACACATAATTCCACTGTTAAACATCCACGTGCAAATTTGATTACTCGGTCATGAGATTGGCCTTTTTTGGCGTCACTCATCTGGTCAACCGATTGCTTGTGCATTGACCCTCACCCTCGCGATATAATCGCATCAGATTTCCACTGTATGGACCAATGCTCTGCCGCTTATTCTCAATTAAAAATTCAGAACATTGTTTCCCGCCCAGTCCTTTTCACAGAGTCTGATGTAGGCAGTAAACTTGATGCGTCACGCCAATTTTCTTTTCGCTGCTGCTGTCTGGCCAAGACGGCCTCTGGCTGAAGTGCTGCATGAGTCAGACCACGGGCAGGAACAATAAATAGCAGACACAAATGCAAGCCTGCAGGAAGCATATTTATCATTTAAATCACTGCCGGCTCTTCTATCCATTTTACATATGGATTGGTAAAGCACATTTAAAACATTCTTTTAGGCACGTGTATCCACAAACACTTTACCCTCTGGCTCCAAACTTGCAGGAGGCATCAACTGTGTAAAAACTTAAGCTTCTGCAACAAACTGGATCGACAGTAATGTGTGCTTCCGGCAAAGCACATTGTCAAAAGTGTACACTACAGATTTACAGCGTCCGCCGTGCATGCTCGAGGGTCGCAAGGGGGGGGAATAAAACAATTAAAATAAAACGCACCTGAGTGCCGGGGTACCTCACCGCCTCCACTCCTGGCAGGCCGGTCACGCTGTACTGGTGGGTCCGCATGTTCCTGCTGCAGGAAGCAGGCAGCTTCCCTCCCTACGCAACCAACGCAAGCCAAGCCAATCACAACGCTGGTAGGCGCAGCAGGAGAGCGCCCAGCCGGGACATTTTCTCTGCATAGAGAAAAGGGAGAGTGGGCGGTCCTGCTCGAGGGCAGGGGAGGGCTTACCCACTGTCGTGGGTACTGACTGTCTGGTCGGCTCCAGGGCCGACCAAACAGTCAGTACCCACAACAGTGGGCAAGGCACTCCTCCCTGCCCTTGAGCAGGACCGCCCACATGCCCGCCCTCAACCAGGCACAGAGGCACTGCAGCTGCCGCAATGCGAGAAGGCAGAAACATAAATGGTAGTTTTTACCGCTTATGTTTCTGCCTTTCGCACCGCGAGAAAGCAGTGGGGCAACGCCCCGACGCCCCAATGGGGGAGCCGCCATTGGCAGTGGCGTAACAAAGGTTTAAGGAGCCCCCCTGCAATGTACACGGAGGGGCACCCGCTCCGGATTTTATCTGGAGCGCTCAGACCTGAGTACTGTGCTTAGGGGGCCCCCTGCAACTGGGGGCACCCCCGCACCGTGGGGGGGGGGATGCGGGGGGGGGGTCTGTGTTAAGCCCCTGGTGCTCATGTAAAGCGATCCAATACCTTCAGGTCGAGTTCGCGCTACATAAATCTGCAACAAAAAAAAACGGAATAAATAAGGATGCTGTCCCTTGCTTATGCCTTTTATGCTGTCCGTCCTTTGTGACTCACCTTGTGATAAGGCTGCACGGCTTCTGGCGGCATTATTATTCCAATGAGGGTAAATGGAATGAACACTCAACGGTAATATCTATGTTTATCGTCCGAAAGGTGCAGGTAATTTTACCAAGTAATGCTGCGACGGACACCAGCTCATGGCTTGCCCGGTAATGGCAGGAGATTACAACAAGAATGGAGACACTGCGTAGCTAGATGGATTTCATTTACCTGTCTGGTTGGAGATCTCTCCCTCTGAGCACGGGACGCAGTGGAAACAGCAACTGGGTTGGCCTTCCAAAGCAGACTTTCTGTATCCAGCAGGGCAGGTCTTGCTGCAGACAGAGACAGGCACCTGAGGGGCATAAAAAAGGTGTGAAAACATGTGCAGCAGCAAAATTTGTCATTAAAGGAAGATCCACATAGTAACCAAAGAATTTAGCTGAAATTTCCTTTGCATTACCGATATTTTATTACGTTTTCGAGATGCTTTTCCTACATGGGTAACCAGCGTAAATGTGTGCTTCCACGTGTCCTGCACTACCTCAGCACACATATGTTATACATCACTACACCCACACTTTAACACGACTGCTACCTCTCACATCCCTCCTATTCTATTCTATTCTATTTAATTTATAGAGCGTATGGCTATCCAGGGTCCTCCCAGCGCTAAACAACCTGATTAGCTGCAATTGATCCATGGAACCATTTTTCCGGCTAATCCCGGTGGTCTCTTTAATAAACAGCCATGGTTTTAGCTGCTGCCTGAAACTGACGTCTTCTTGGCTATTGCGAATCCTGACTGGAATAGAGTTCCATCACTTTTGAGTAAGAGAGGAAAAAGACTTACCGCCAGCCCCTGCTTTGCGAATTTAGAGACTGAAAATTGCATTGCATCAGCCGACCTTAACACCCTGCTAGGGGTATAGGGCTGTAGTAGGGACTGAGGCAAATGGTGGCCTCTTTTACGATAGACCCTGCCAGCAATGCAGAGGGCCTTGAATTGTATTCTCTGCTCAATCGGTAACCAATGAACTGAGACCAAAGCGCTTGAGACTGATTGGTGCCTATGGACTTTTAGTAGTAAGCGGGTAGCAGCATTTTGCATTACCTGCAGTCTTTTTGTTACATATTGTTGAGAATCCAGGTACAGGGAGTTTCCACAGTCAAGTCGGGAGAGGGCAATTGCTTGTACAATAAGCCTCCTGGTGGAAAATTGAAGGAGATCGAATATTTTCCTCAGCATCCTAAGCACACCATAACAGTTTGCTGCAACTTTCTTGGCCTTGATGTCGGGGGTAAGTGAGTTGTCCAGCCAGATGCCGGGGTTTTTTATGGAAGATTTGGGAGCAGGTGAGCTTCCTAAGGATTCTGGGAAGCTTACTAGAGACCATGCAATAAGATCATTGCCCACCACCATGACTTCAGTTTTGTCACAGTCAATGTTGACAGGAGTGGGCCATCCAGTCGGCCACTTCCTTTAGGTAGTGTCCCAGTTGTGATCCTTTTGCCCAATTGTCAGGGGTAAGGGACAACACTAGTTGTGTGTCATCATCATAACTGACAATTTAGAGGATGAAAGTTTGGACTATGTTAGCCAAAGGGCGGACATAAAGGTTGAATAATGTGGGACATAAAGAGGAACCCCGAGGGACTCCACATTTCAGGGGAAAAACCTCTGAATCTGTCTCGGCTACTCATGCGGGTATTAATGTGTTCATCCTCCTAACTAGGATATATTGTTGCCCCATCCCCATTTTTCAAACCTTTCTTCAGGCTAGAGTGTGAGGGGGTTGTATGATATTGTATTGGATTAAATGTTGTGTGCCATTGCCTACTTTTATGGGTAAATAAATGTGCATAAACTATTCAACTTCACTTTTCCTAGAAACTTGTGTACTGGTTCAATTGAATTTGAAAATACTGATGTTTGTGCTTTGAACAATAATACGCAGGAGGGCTCATTTAGAGTTTGGTAAATGTAGAACATCTACCAAAAAAGCGGTGGATGTTTTGCCTGCCAAGCATGAAGTTTCCACACACTATTCAGAGTTGTCAGAAGCAACGTGTTTACGACAGCAGAGCATCTGCTGACTCCTTTAGTAGAGACATTTGACCAGTGGCTCAGCCACTGTTAGTCAATGTACGTCAGTCTGTCTATTTGGGGCACAAGTTGAGGTGTACATTGTTTTCCAGCTTTTGGAGTTTGTTTTTAAAATAAAAACCGTGTGAACCACTTGGCAAAGCATCAGTGGTGCCACAATGGTTCCAGTGAAGGCACTAAGATCCCCAGCTGCCTGGAAGGGATCTCTAAGTATGATTTGCGGTCTTCCACCAGAGGACGTCCATCTGCTAACCTCTAAAAAAGCGCTGGAGATCTTTTGAAGACAGGCTGGAATTTAAGCTCAGAGTCAATTAGATAAGGCTTCAAGAAGTCCAGGACTTCAGGTTTCACTGTTTCTAATGGAGCAGGACCAAATCTGATTTGCATATTATTGATCTGTGTCTGGAGCTGTACAGTGGAAAAATGATGGACTGGAACGCGACCCAAGTAATTAAAGGTGGCTGATATTAATTTACAGTGCATCCATTACTTGATTGTTTTTGCAAGTGAGACACTCTAAGTGCAACGGGAATACTCCTATGTCGGTCCCGTGCTCACTGGGTCATATGACTTAAGCTACACCTCAGTGGAGCGCAAACAGGTCTGGGGCTGCTTTTGCTCCCATCTAGAGGGAACCTCGCCAGACAGTCTGAACTAGACTGGTCTTTTTGAGACAGAACCACATCTGATTTGGATATGGCTGGTCTCTGTCAGGAGTGACAAGTAGGCAAAAATGCAATGGATTGGAATGGAGCCCAAATAATTGCAAATGCTTAAGATTAATTCAAGCATTCCACCTTCACTGTTATTCGAATGGAAATGTCCCAAGTGCAATGAGTATACCCAAACATGGGTTCCATGCTAAGTGTGCCATAGGATTGCAGATGCTCATTATTGAGAAGGCCAAAGAAGGCCAGTACTACTAGAAGAAACTATGACTGGCAGCTCGGGCTGACCTGCTCCTCTGCAGCCAACAAGTTTTATTGGCATATGGCTGGTCTGGAGTTCGCATAGTGAGCAAATAAAAGAATGAACTGGCGTGCTATGTTTGAGATTAATAATTATTACACTCATCACATTTCGTTGTTTAATTTTCTTAAGTGAAAAGATTCCATGGCAACGTTCCCCAACCAAATGCCTGAAGGCAATGGCGCCCATGGCCCTGGCAAGTGACTCAGCATAATCGCAGCAGCCGATGGGCAGAAAGTGCGGTGACAGGACAAAGCAGACCCTTCAAACGACAACAGAATGCATTCAAACCCTGATTAGGGCCAGGCAGGGGACGGAGACTTTTTAAACAAGATCCCACCTACAAGTGGGAGATAAAAATGACCACGTGAACTAATTAAAAGGAGGTCAGGGCCAAAGCCGAACCTTTTACGGACTAACAAGTGAGAGGGGCATGAAAAGAAGGTACCCTTAGCACCTCAGAAGCATTTCAAGGTTAAAATTGGCGGCCTTGGTGACGCTGGAGATTCCCAATAATAAAGGACATTACTAGTTTGGACAATGCTGCAGAATGCAAATGTCATAAACCTCATAAATGATGGTCTCGTCTCTCTCACTAAAATACACTACTGAATGAAAGCCTGAAGGGTAGCCCTGAGAGCTTGGTATTGAACACCTCAACAAATGCCAACGAAGAAGAACTCTCAAAGGTCAGTGACGAGCCGCTTTGAATCATATTAAAGAGGGGACAAACTCCCTCCAGCAACTATATAAGCTCTGCAAACAGAAGGGGCATCCTCACTCGATGACATGGCACTCACAAAGTCAATTCTGATAGATATGTTACAAAAGTTTTAAAATGAATTAAGGGAAGAGATGAAGCCAGACTTGGCAGAAGAATGGCAGATGTGCTCAGACCTCAGCGAGAGAATTGCCACCCATTAGATACAATGTGGGTAGAGCAGGCACTAGGGTTGTGAAAGTGGAAAGCACAATCCAATGTCTCGAAGAAAGGTGTCAACAAGTCCAAGAGCTGATCCAAACACTACAATCACAATCTGATGTAGTGACTGTGAAGCTTTAAGATTTGGAAAAATACACAAGAAGAAAGAACGCCTGAATCAGAGCAATTCCAGAAGATGTGGAGGGCCTGAATCTGATGCAATTTGTGCAGGATATTTTTTCCTCTTTGCTATGAGATGAACATATAAACATAAACTTAGACAGACTACACAGGGTCGGTGAGCTGTGCACGGCCGATGTTCAGAGACGATGAGACAACTTGGCGAAATTCTATGATAATAATAATAATAATAATAAATAATAATAATAGTTCATTTGTAGAGCGCCTGGTTACCCCCAAAAGTGTGTCCCCGCACTAGAAGCACATTAGAGGGAGTGGGAGAAAGAATACCGGACTAGAGTTGGTATAGCCAGGTTTTCAGACCTCTGCGAAAGGTGGGTTCAGATTTCGCTGCACGTAACAAAAGCGGGAGTGTGTTCCAGTTTTTGGCTGCTAAATGGCCAAATGAGCGAGCTCCCATCCTTGCCTTTCTTATCCTAGGGATCTTGAGTAGATGCGCTCCTGTCGATCTTAGCTGTCGACTAGGATTGTACGGGGTGAGAAAGTCGTGCAGGTAGCTGGGGCCTTTCCCCTGTATGCTCCGATGACAGAAGCACATGGCTTTGAGAAGAATTCTCTTCCCAATAGGCAGACAGTGAAGGGAATCAAGAGCTTTAGTCATTGAAGCGCGTCTAGGTAGGTTGAGGACAAGGCGTGCCGCCGCATTTTGAATTTGTTGGAGGTGTTTCAGGCAGTCTTTTGACGCACCCAGATATAGGACATTCCCGTAATCGAGTTGCGAGGTCACCAGAGGGTGTACTATGGTTTTTCTTGCTGATACCAAATTAAGTAGAAAATACTAAAAGCAGCTCATGATCGAGGAGTTAAATATAAAGACTTTGAATGGAAACTTTTACAGGATGTCACTTCAGCAACCCTGGCCCACTGCCAACAATTTCAACCTAGCACAGACAGATTGCAACAAGATTGAATTCAATACCACTGGCTATACCATTTTGAAATTTCTTTTAAATTTTGGCATAAGGTTCATCAAACAGCGAAGTTATCTAAAGCAGCTCAGATCCTGGGCCTACAACTGGAGGAACAGTCTTGAGATGTTGGTGCTGGGGGATCGGGGATAGGAGTAATCCCGCTGTCCCGAAAAAAGGAGAATGGAAAATGCTCCTACCTCAGCGGGTGGAAGGGATGACATACCAATACTAAGACTAACTGTTGACCTGTCTGATAACCATTACTTGTCATTGTTGCCTAACAGAAGTTGAGACCTGGTAAAGGCAGCGTCTTAAAAACCAAGGAATGTTGATACATACATATTGGGAACATGAAAGATGATGTTGATGACATCAGCAGGTCACTCACGGACCCTGCAATAGTTTTGTCTTGGCGCACAATTAGAGGTTTGATTACTCCAGAATTGCCTTGATGTAGGCATATGTGTAAGGTATAGAACCCTGGTTAGGGCCAGTGGGAGGTCCTATGAGATGGAGGACCTAAAGTAATGTTAGTCCCCAACAGTAATGTAATGTTAGGTGGATTTGTAGAGCGCTGCTTGTCACCCTTGTGGGTATCCAGGCACTGAGTAGGTGTGTGGAGAGGCTGGGCCTGAATACAGGCAGTCTTGATGGTCCCTCAAGAAGACTAATTGAAAAGCCAGACCTTCAGCTTCTTGCAGATTTCAAGAAGTGAAGAGGAGGAGGACCTCATTTTTTGGGGGAGGTCGTTCCAGGATTTGGCAGCTTGGTAGGAGAATGAGCGACCTCCCATTCTGCTTCTGTGGATGTGGGCGAGTCAGAGTGATGCTGATCAAAGTTGTCTGGTGGGTTGTAGGAAGTGAAGCTGGTGATTGAGGTATGTGGGTCCTGTGTCATGTAGTGACTTAAATGCCTGTGTGAGAAGTTTGAACTGTTAGCACTTCTGGAGGGGGAACCAATGGAGCTCTCTGAGGAGTGGTGTGGTGAGGGTTTGGCATGGGAGGTTGAGGACAAGTCTGGCAGTGTTTTGGATGGTTTGAAGTCTGAGAAGATGGTTTGGGATGCCGGTGTAGCGTGCGTTGCCGCAATCCAATCTGCTTGTGATTAAGGCCTGCTTGATGGTACGTCTGGTGTTTAGTGGGAGCCACTTGAAGATTTTATGTAACATGCAGAGGATGTAGAAGTATGAGGAGGTGATGGCACTGATCAGGGACTTCATAGTGAGGTTGGTGTCCAGGATGATGCCTAGGGTCCTAATGTGGTCGGTTGGGGTGGGTGTGTGTCTGAGTTCAATGAGCCACCAGGTGGAGTACCAAGATGAGCTCTTATTCCAGAAGATCAGTACTTCAGTTTTGTTGGTGTTGAGCACGAGGCAGTTTTCTTTCATCCAATTGGTCTCGCTGGTCATGCATTGCTTGAAGTTTGTTTGGTGGTGACGGTGTCGTCTGAGAGGGAAAAATGAGCTAGATTTTGTCAGCATAGGAGATGATGTTGATTCCCTGGGATCTGATGATGTTAGCAAGAGGAGCCATGCACATGTTGAAAAGTGTGGGGCTGAGTGATAATCCCTGTTGGACTCCGCAGGTGAGGTCCTTGGGTTCTGAGGTGAACGTCATGAGCCTGACTCTTGTGTTGTTCCAGAGAGTGAGGAAGCTATTCCTTTGAGTGCTGCTCCTTGTATTCCTGCTGTATGTAGACTGGCAATGAGTTTGTGGTGGGAGACGGTGTCGAAAGTTCAGAGAGGTTGAGCAGGATAAAAGGCGGTCTGTCCACAGTCAAGGATGGTGCGTATGTTATCTGTTGGCAGCAATGATAGCTGTTTCAGTGCTGTGGTTGTTTCAGAATCCTGATTGTGAGTTGTCAAGGAGTTTGCGGCATTCTAGGTGGGCAGAGAGTTGTCTGTTGATGGTGTTCTTAATGACTTTGGCTGGGAAGAGAGCAGCAAAATAGGTCAGTAGTTGCTGTGAATTTCGGGGCGGCTGAGGATTTTTTGAGGAGGGAGGTGACTTAGGCGTGTTTCCAGCTATCTGGGAAGGTGGCTGTCTCGAGGGAGGTGTTGATGATGTAAGTGAGTGCAGCGCTGATTGTTGCTCTTCCCATGTTGTAGATATGGTTGGGCCAAGGGTCTGTTGGCGATCCTGAGTGGACTGTCTTCATTATTGCTGCTGTGTCCTCAATGGATATAGGGTTCCATGCTGTCAGTTGGTAGTCTTTGGTTTATGACGTTAGCAGGCTGAGAAGGTCAATGGGGCGTGGCTAAGGTTCATAGTTGATGTAGATCTTGGTGATTTTTTGATGGAAGAAGTTACAGAGGTTGTTGGAGATTTCTTGTGTAGGGGTGAGGGTGTTGGTTGCGGCTGTTGGGTTGGTTAATTCCTTGAGAATGGCAAAAAGTTCTTTGCAGTTGTTGGAGTTAGATTCAATTCTCAGGGTCAAGGTCTTTTCTTGGTCTCTTTTACTTGATGGTGAAAGTGTCTAAGTGCGTCCTTGTATGTGTTTCTTGTGGTGGTTCCTCGAGTGGGTCTCCATTTCCTTTTGAGTTGTTTGCAAACTCTCTCGGAGTCTCTGAGGCCAGCGTTGTACCAGCTAGCCTGTTTGTTGGATATTTTGGTGTGGTGTTTTTCAGGGGTGCCTGGGTATTGGTGCAGGTGGTGATCCATTTGTTGAAGTTGTTTGTGTCATTGAGGAGGTCGTTGGTGGGGTCTGGGTAGTTTAGTTTTAGGGCATTGAGCCATTCCGTTTCTGTAACTTTCTTCCAGCACCAGCTTGGGGTGTTGTTAGACTCTGTAGGAGTGGTTGGTGGCCCTGTTATGTGGAAGTGGACAATAGAGTGGTCCGTCCATGTGAGTGAAGTGATGTGGCAGACTTTAACCTTGTCACTGGAGGAGAAGATACGGTCCAGGGTGTGTCCAGCAATGTGGGGTAGGGCCCTGTACGAGATGAGAGAGGCTGATGTTCTGTAGGATTTTGAGTAAGTCCGTGGAGTCGGAGTCTGTGGGTTCGTTGAGATGAAAGTTGAGATCACCTAGGAGTATGATGTCCTTGGTGCCCATGGCGAGGTGTGTAGTGAGGGTGGAAAGGAGGTAGCTGAAGTGGGTGCAATGTCCTGGGGGCCAGTAGGCAAGGGTGCCTTTGATATGGGGATTACTGTTTGTCTGAAGCTTGAAGTGCATATGTTCCATAAAACTGGCTTCTGGGTCAGAGTAAGAGGTACACTTGATGGTGTCTCTGTGGATGATGGTGAGTTCTCCTCCTAGTTTATGGGGTTGGTCCTGGTGCAGGAGTTTGTATTCAGTAGGAATGGCTGCAGCAATGTCCAGCGCCGATTTGGGGTTGAGCCAGGTTTAGGTGAGGAAGAGAAGGTCCAATGCATTGGAATCGATGAGGTCCCAAATCTCGTTGGAGTGCTTGCTGAGAGAGTGTGTGTTGAGGAGCATGTATGCAAGTGAGTGCTGTTGTGTGGAGTGGGTGTGTGGTGCTGTGTGAGTGTATGTTCTGAGTTCTGATTTGTTGAGGGGTGTGGTGCAAATGTGTGTGCTGTTGGAGCTGGTATGTGGTGGCATGTGAAGTGGCAATGCAAGCAGGCAAAGGGGCCCACCATGGACTGAAGTGTGGCTCGGCAGCAGTGTGTGTGGTGACGTCCAGCGTTGAACAGCTGAATGACCATGTTATGGTACAAGGGGGTGTCCAGTCGGGAGGGGATCCCACTTATGCACCAAACTGTTGTTTGCGCTGTTTCTATTTATTTTTACTGTTGTTATATTGATCTGCCCCTATTGCGGGACATTTTTGTTGTGATATGGAGTCTACCAGTTATTGGGACACACATCTACACATCGCACAAATTATCATATGTCAGCCATATTACCATTTACTAGAGGGCAACTATGATGGCTGATAGGAGAGGTAGTCTGAAGAATTACACTTTTAAATATCTTCTGATTCTCATGTTAAACGTTAAGGGTTTAAATTCCCCAAAACAGAGGAGGAGACTCTGTAAATACATATGGGAAGAAAATAGATACTGTTGCAGTTCAAGAAACTCGCCTTAAGAGAACAGAAGAGAAACAATTTAGACTAACACTACCCCCAGGTTTTCTTCTCTAATCCTGCGAGACAGGTTCGGTGTATTTTCAAAGATCTCCCTCCTTTCTAATGGTGAATACTAAAAGAGACAAATAGGGAAGGGTTTGATGGTCAAAGGCTGATTAGATTGGAAGAAACTTAGCACTCTTACAACCTATGCCCCTAATTCAGGCCAAGATTCCATTTTGTGTAGCATCACAACTGCCATAGCAGAATTGACAGAGGGAGCTGTAATGTTATGGACTACTCCAATGCAGTTTGGAACCCTCAAGTGGACAGGACAGGGACAGTAATAACATACAGGAGCCTCCTCTAAAAAACTGAAACGCGCAATGTAAGACTCGGGTCTTCGCAGCATCAGCCACAAATAACATAGGGCTCCCTAGAGTATACCTTATTTCACATGTACATAGAACTTAAACAAGAATCAACTAGATATTGAACTAGATATTGATCAATAACTCACTAGTACCTTTCACCACATATGCAGACATTGGCCTGATTTACCAATCAGAGCAAGCTCCGTTTTCTATTGAAGTAGACGGGCACTACAAGCCCAAGCTTGCTAGGTAATGGATTTTCTACCCCTCAGTGGTTTGAAGCCCAGTCTTGAGAGGGGAGCTCTACACTGAGATCCAATATTATTTCCAGAACAATGTGAAGGTGACACAATCTAATTTGTGAAATGTATTTAAGGCAGTCCTTTGAGGCAACTGTATAGGGTCGATGTCAACTGTCAAAAGACTAAGGGTCTTTTTATGACTTTGGCGGTGTGGCAGCGGGCCGCCATGCCAGTGCCCCGCTGCCACACGGCCAAAGCCATAATGCTACAGTTTTCCAGATTCCGACTGGAATCCAGTCAGGTGGTCCCTTGGCCTCTGGCCCACGGTGGTGCAGTGCTAAGGCTCATACATGAGCCTTAGCAAGGCACCTTAATGGGAACGCCATTGTACATTCCTGCAGGGCATGGACTATAAAGTCCATGCCCTGCAGGAACTGGGGGTGCATGCAGACAGGGGGCACACCATGTGCCTCCCTGCATGCATCCCCTGGTGCAGAGGCAACAGCGGACCTGTAGGGCCCCCTTCGTTTTCTCACCATCACACTTTTCATGGCTGGCTCACCATCATGAAAACTGTGGCAGTGAGAAAAATCCTAATATGCCTGGTGGTGCCGCAATGGCCCTGCCAGCATCTTAGGGGCCTCAGACCATTCCAAGACCGCCAGGGATCACGAATCCCTGGCGGCAGCAGCAGTCCCATAGCGGCCTGACCGCCCAACTTGTTATAGTCTGTCCACTGGTGCGACGGAAGCCTCACCGCGGGATTGGGTTGGACTCAAAATAAGGCCCTTAAGCATTGGTATAAAGACCAGCTTGAACAAGAATCACAAATTGCACATTTATAATACAGAGTAACCCCCTGCCTGTGCCTCCTCTGAGTTTGTGATAGAGCTCAGGAGACAATTGAGAACTCTAGACACGAATAAAACATAATTATTCCTCCTCAGAATAAAAATGTATACCATGTACAGGGGAAGAGAACAGGCTTATACCTAATGATACAACAAGAGAGAGGCAATACCCACTGTCATTGTGACTTTAGATGCATAAAAAGCCTTCGACTGGGTGGATTATAACTTTATGAAACTGATTCTACAAAAATCTGTGTTCGGCCTCACATTCTCAGCGATGATGCTTGCACGGCATCAAACTCCAACCTTTGGGATATTACTAATTGGAGGACTGTCCCTCCCTCTAACACTAGGCAGATGAACTTGACGGGGCTACCCCTGTCACCCCTGTTTGCACTCAATGTAGAACCTTTAGCAAGGAAGATTAGAGGAGATGCAGGTATTCAGGGTCTGGAACTGCTGGGTAGTTGCTAAACCTACAGTCTCTTAACTATGGAGACTTTTGACAATGACATGGGAGAGAAGAAGCTTGATTTTATGAGATGGTATAGGGTCCGGTAATTTCTCATTGAATGGAGGCGACCCCCTGTGTCATGCGTACCAAGATTGAAAGCCCTGAAATTCTTTGCACATTAGTGAAGCTTGGGGAAGGATATTGATCGGACTGCCTTGAATCATCACAATAATACTTCAGAGATGTTACAAGAGAATTCCGTTGGAGTTACCTCTCCTTATAGTGAGGAACATCTAATAATGTGCTATGATTTTGGATGCTGTTAATGAATATTGTATTGTGGAAGGCTCATATTTGGGGTTGGGAGGTTGGGAAGTTCAACATATATCGTTAATCATGATATACTTGTTCAAAGGTGCTTATATTGCATAGTTGTAAGCCCACAGAAAATTATATAATACTGAGCCTTGTTTGACTTTTATAGATTGCTTTCCCTCATTAAATGTTTTTTGTTCTGCAAAATTCAATAAAATCATCACTACTAAAATTAAAAAATGAAATGTTAGTTGTTGAATTTGGCCCTCAGATATGGTGTCCACCTATAGCCAAAAGCGTTCAAAACCTAAGTTATAAATTTGATACAAGCTGTCGTTGAAGCAGCAGATAAAAAACATTTCTTATTCCTTTGTTCTAGCGCAGTTCTTAAGGAAGATGTGCTCAAATCTAACTCAAGATGGCCATGCTATCCCACTATGAATTTGGCCCTCAGATATGGTGTCCACCTATAGCCAAAAGCGTTCAAAACCTAAGTTATAAATTTGATACAAGCTGTCGTTGAAGCAGCAGATAAAAACATTTCTTATTCCTTTGTTCTAGCGCAGTTCTTAAGGAAGATGTGCTCAAATCTAACTCAAGATGGCCATGCTATCCCACTATGAGAATGCAATACATGCAGGTGTCCCAACGTGAATTCGCTCAGATTCAGATGATCTGAAATGTTTGTATATCCAGATTGTATTTACCTAATCCCATTCTTAAACAAACTGCACTGACTCACCATTGAGACCAGGTATATCTTCAAAATAATGCATACTGCCATTAGCTCCATTTATAGAGGCACTCCTTTTTTGATGCATGCATTAAAGTGATATTTTTCTATAACGATAGCTGCAGTCAGCTGACTAAATAATATTCCCGAGTCCTCAGATTTGCTGGGTCAGTAGTAGTGGGCGGGCATTTACTACCCAAGCCGAATGAGCTGGAATGACCTATCATTGACACTACATTTACACCTGACAACCTGTAACTTCAGGAAAAGCTAAAACAACTGTCTCTTTGGTTCCTGTCTGGAGGCTTCAGAACATGTCTATGTGGTTCCCACTTAAAGTCTTCCCAATCTTCCTAATTGATGCCTCTAGAGTAGACAGTGCTTTAAAATGAATATACAGTCTACCAATAGATTCCGAAAAAGCATGGCAAAGGGCTCTATTGCCACCAATCTTCCGATGGAGTTTGTGCATCAGAATCACAGTGATACTCATTAATCTCTAGCATCAAACATGTAGTAAATCGAGCAGTTACCAATACATTTTCATACCTTTTAAGTACTTTTAAAATGGGTTTTAATTCACTATTTAATGAATATAAGTTTGTATGATGAGCTTGCCGTGATATTCAAGGAGTTATGTGTATTGTGTTACAGTACAATCTAAGTGTAGCTATCTGTATTTCCAATGTGTGATTTACATAGGATATACTAGGCCTGTGAGTTTGCAATGCTTTCCCATGTCACTGCTAGTAGCTTAAGAGTAGAAATGCTTGATTAGGTCTCTGTAGTACATTTATATTCTCAAATGTTCTAGGGGATGTCACAGACATTGGCTCAAAAAGACATTGTCGTGCAAATCCACTGGCTCAGCCACAGGAGAGGTGAAGAGGTATGGTAGCTTGCTGTGGAGAGAGGTAGACATTTTTGTCAGTGCTACATGTTTCAAAGGTAGCTATCTCTGCTACTTGGTGGGGTGTGGTGGAAAACAATCACTGTAATCCTTTTTGATTACGCTTACTTCAGAAAAGTAAATTATTGATTTGATTCTCAGAAGCAAGCCAGGTTCTTAGGACCATTGTGTAGTACATACTCTTTGGAAGTTAGCACTGTGTGTGCCAACAAAGTAACCTCTATCAGTTTAAGCCTGGTTTAAGGAGTGGTTCTTGATCAGTGAAAAGTTGATGTGGTGTCTTCCTCTGATAAAGACTAATTTGGATCCCAGTGACAATAATTATCATCATATCACTGTGATACGTGTTTCGTGCAAGCTGCAAGATAAGCTAGTTGCAAAGTAGGCATCAATTTACCTTGAAGAGTTTATTATTCTTGGCCCCTGGTACATACACTTTTTGCTCAGGCCGTGGAACACAATCGACGCTGGTCATGCTCCAGGATGAGGTTAGATGCATACTGAAAGAGTATGACAAAGCTAGACTTACTTCCTCATCTCTTCACTGATTATAATAGTGTGGGCAATGTGGTTCTCATCCAGAGATCGGCCTAAAAGGCACTGTTCAGAAATGGTTCCAGGTGCTATTACTTCCCACTTTGTGAAGAAGGTGGCAGTGCTTTGTGGGGTGTATTCGTATCTCCCATGCTATTAACCATTTATGTGTGCCATCTATCTGTCTTAATCAAGTTGTTTGTTGAAGCCAAGGAGTTGGTTAGTGGACAGACATCCTTAGATGGTCCACAACTCCCCCAAACTCAATGTGGGTACAACAGAGCTACTGATTATGGAACAAACTATGGTCTACATGGATGCATTTCCTCAGCCTTCCTCTGTGGAGACATTGTCTTTAACTGCTCTTAATGCTACCTTGGAGGGTTGTACTGAAACAAGAAGTTTCACAGTAGGTAAAATTTTGAGCAGTGACCTGTTCCTGTTTTTTCTTTGGTCTGCATTTTGAGGAAGGCCCTGCCTTTTCTTCCCAAAAAAATTCATACCTTGGTGGTGTTGGTTTATGTGCTTTCACCGTTAGACTATTTTAACTGCTAATATTTGGGCATGCTAACCAATTTGTTATTGATTTTTCAGCTTGTACAAAATTCGGCAGTCAGGATGGTGTGCAGCCTCCATAAATGTGACCTTGCTGGCTGTAGAACAAAGGATTTACTTTAAGTGCCTCTGTATGACCCATGGAATCTTTTAGGATCACGAAGGATCAGAGATAGAAAGTTCCTTCTTCATTACTCTCCAATCTGCTCCTTATGCTTGTGCAATCAACATCTACTGTGTATCCCTCAAATCAAAAAGGCCTGAACCATATAGCAGGCCCCATGGCTGTAGATCAATTTGCCCAAAGATTTCCCAATGACTAATCATCGCATACCTTTCAGGAAAGACTTAAACACATTTGTGTTCTTCTATCATTACAATTCTGGTTGCTTTCTATCGACTTTAATGTTCACATTTCTTTTGTCTCAGCTCTTTGAAGCCTTTTTAGCTGTCTTTACAGTTTTGAATTTTTTTTTTTGCTGGGGCTTATTCATGACCTCAATTAAAAGTCTTGCAGCCAGGCTGGTGAAAAAAGACTCAGTTGATCATACTAACAAACTTCAAAATTGAGTAGTTTAACCTGGAGCCCGCAAGTACCATTACTGCAATAGTGTATTCTGAGGAAGTAAAACAAGGCATTATCTTCTGTAATGTTTTCTGCTATAAAGCAAGTGATGATATTTCAGGACAGACACTGCCTTGTCCAATAAGGCTGATAAAGCATCACACAGGGCCTGACTCACAGATTGCATTTTGTTGTACATAAAGTAGTTCTACAGGCGTACTACTCAATTACTACAAAATACAATTCAAAAACCTGCAGTTGGAAATCTCCACATAGCTAATATTTTCTATGGGAAGATCTGCACATCTCTGCACATGCAAGTTTACTACTTAGGCACTCATTACAAGCGACCCGGTAAGTTGTGTGATGTTTATACACCAAGTCAAAATTGTACTGGTGCAATAAATACAGGTCAGATGGGACTTTTCAGAGAATAACATCCATTTTTTGGTGCTTACTGCACCAACATCTGCATGTTCCAGTATCTACCAGCCAATTTTCTGCTAATAAATATCAGCAGGTTTGACTTGTCAATATTTATCACACGAAACACAAAATTGTGATATTTGCGATAACAGGAGGATATGTGAGGTTACAGGAGTTACTGCAAATACTGCATTTAATCGGGTCGCTCGTAGTGAGGGCCCTAGTTGTAAATGTGGGAGGGTATAGGGAGAGAAGTGGGAAAGTGAGGAATATTGATATTAAATTTGAGGTTTAGGCTCGGCCGGACTGGGAACAGAAGCCAGCCCTGGCAGCTCCGCTCAACCGTCCCCTGGGGAGGGGGGCTACGGAGAACCTCTGGCCCTCCTTTACACCACTACCGCTTTTGCTACAGGGGGCTGATATTGCAGCATTACTGCAAAACCCGCCCTCAGTAACAAAAATGCCCCCCACGGGCCAAACACCGGCCCCCACCCTTCCGACCCACCGGGGAAACGCCCAGTGCCCACTACGGCCAGGCTGGCTCTGGGTTTAGGGAAGGGTAAGGAGAGGCTCAGCGAGGGGTAAGGAGGAGTTTAGGGAGGGTAATGCTAATACCAAGACCCACCTACATAAGAGTCAGATCGTTGCTACTCACAAACGACACTTCTTAAGTTACTACTGCCCTATAGGTGAAAATGTAGTATATGTACTCAAGCCCAGCCTTGGAGTTAGTCTAGAACCACACAAGGAGACTCACAGGTACTACAACACACTCTGATACAAAATAATGGTGGCAGAGACTTAATAAAACACTCCCTAGGAAATAATGTTAAAATATAGAAATTATTGCAACTGTTACATTATGTGTATCTCTGTATGTATTTCTGTATGTGTGTGTCTGCCTTAATAGTTAATTCAAACTCAATAATGAAATAAATGCAATTATTAGAAAAATTCATAGTTAACACAACGTTTAATTTAATAAATATTAATAAAAAATAAAATTGTTAGGTAGGGTGTTTTTATTTTAATTTACAATTACGATTTGAAATATAAATAAAATATTTAAATTATTTAATGATTTAATAAAAATATATTTAAAGAGTTAGGGCCCGATTCACAGAACTAACTTACGACAAAATCCTAAACTTACTACCATTTTGGTATTCACAGAATGAACTTACTCATTTTGGTATTCACAGAATAAACGTACTCATTTTGGTATTCACAGAAGACACTTACACATTTTGTGTAACTTACACATTTTGGGTAACTTACACATTTTGTGTAACTTACTCATTTTGTGTAACTTACACATTTTGTGTAACTTACACATTTTAGTATTCACAGAAGGCACTTACTCATTGATGAGTAAGTGCCTTCTGTGAATACCAAAATGAGTAAGTTAATTCTGTGAATACCAAAATTGTTGTAAGTTCATTCTGTGAATACCCAAATGTGTAAGTTCATTCTGTGAATACCAAAATTGTTGTAAGTTCATTCTGTGAATACCCAAATGTGTAAGTTCATTCTGTGAATACCAAAATTGTTGTAAGTTCATTCTGTGAATACCCAAATGTGTAAGTTCATTCTGTGAATACCAAAATTGTTGTAAGTTTAGGATTTTGACGTAAGTTAGTTCTGTGAATCAGGCCCGTAATGTGCTCTAACATTTTATTGCATTAGTTCTAGGGTAAAATAATTATTTTAGTTTATTTTACATTTATATTTCACAATACAGTAAATAAAATGTATATTTCTTAAATTATTGAATTTGATCATTTTCCCCTATTATTTCCCAGAGGGAGATCACTACTGCATTGCCAGAGATCTCCCCCACAGTGGCGAAGATCTCTAAAAGTGTGGCAGAGATCACTATCTACATGTGAAAAGCTACCATTAATAACTTTACCCAAGGCATATTTCATACTTTCCTGACCAGATCTTGACAGGCCCTTCTCTCTAGTTCACCTTGATCATTCTACAATGTTCTAGCACACATGTACTCGATGGAATCAAAGGCTGCTAGCTGAGGCTTACAGAGATAGAGTCCTGGGGGAACAATTTGCCAATGTAATAAAACGAGTTAGTGTAAAAATGGCACTAGTCAGGAATAAAGACGTCTCCTGTGCATAGACAAGTAGGTGGGATGCAGCAACTAAATCTGCTGTGTTGTCTAGCAGGAAGTCATTTGTAGCTGCTATGGTAGTGTATTCTGTGTATTTGGGATTCTGCTGTATTTTCTAAGCTCGCATTGACTTAGCTCCCATTGTCTCGTCCACACAGGGTCTGGTTCTCACCTGAGAGGAGCCTTCGCCCCAGAGGATGGCGCTCACATTGATAAGCAGCTTCTCATCCTCCGGAGCAGCGGCATCGTAGTTGCCAACCTTCACAAACCTGCTGGTGCCATCTGCATAAAGTTGCCAATTTAAGATATCAAACGCCCCCGGGGAGTCACCATTAGCGTCGAAAAACATGCCTCGGCCCGTTGTTGTCTTAAAATGCACATTCTTTACGTAGTGAAAAACCTAGAAAAAATAGCGAGTCATCTGTAATGTCCAGCAATATGGAACAGCAAATAGCATAATTAATACATACGTGCTGCCTGATATAGGCATTGATTGATTTCTGGGAGTTATCCCCATTAAGAGCATAAAAATCACAAATATATACATCATAGTTACATAGGCCATAAAAGTAAAAGATAAAAAGACAAAACACATCATTATTTCATATCTAATATTACATTGATTGAGGAAGCATCTCCCTAATGTTGCTCGTTACAGTTGTAGTAGATCATAGTTGTGGTATTTTGCATCTACTGCACCATGCACACAAAAGGTATCTAGATACTGAGTAAACAACCCATTCTGTAGTTTCTGATCTCAGTATCCGAATTGCATCCTTTAGGTGGTCTATGGACAGAATGCAGCATTCTGGAATAATCCAGGTCTCTCTCAAATTCCGGTAAGCAGAGCAAAACAAGAAAAATTGCTCGTCTGATTCAGTGTTTGTTTTACAGACAGGGCAGGTGTAAATAACAGAATACTCTCTCGTTATCTGCTTCTAAAACTCTTCAAGGGCAGAATATCCTATCTGCAGGGGTGGCTCCTCCGTTATGGTGGAGGAGCACTGCTCCACTGCTGGAACCAGCAGACGTATGTAAAATGAAATGATAATAAAGCAGTTATAAAAATGCTTTATTGTCATTTTATTTTACTCCCGCAGCCGAGTCTTGAGGGCGGGTCTATCAGGAACAGGAGGAGTGGAGGGCTCAGGGCATGTACTGCCAGTGCGCATGTCGGTTCGGCCAGCTGTCCACGGCCAGCCAAACCGACATGCGCACTTGGATATCTCCAGGCTATTGCTTAGAGATATCGGCAAGCTCAGGCGCACAGGCTTCCAGTCCCTGCTGGAGCGTGGAACCAGCCCGCTCTGCCCAATCCCTACACTTCTCTTATGCTGGTTAATACCAGCATGAGAGTAGCGTCTGGATTGGCATAGGGGAGTCTGGGAGCCTGCATGAGCAGCGGAGCTGAAGAGGAGGCGAACGTCAGACTGCAGGTAAGTTTTGTTTATTTTTTATTTCCTCCCCCGCGTTGCCCCACCAATTTCCCATGCATACTACCACTAATGCCTATCTGACTTTCAGCAAGATGGATCTCACTTGAAATTCAGGAATCTGTCAGTTAGTTAGAGAACCAATGCCAGGTTTAGTCAACCAGCTCTCTTCGATATACCTCCAGTATCTTAGCTTTAGTTGGGCTATCATTTCTTTGTTGGTCCACTCGGGATTATCCCAAGCTGAAAGAAGCTCTAACTTGTACATCTAGTGCTTTTTTATATCTGAACCATGGTAATGAGCCGGAATTGTTCTCTTTCTCACCTCTGAAAGCGCTTGGCATAGGGGAATTGGGCATTTATTTGTCCATACCGTTAGCCAATAAATAAGTGGTTTAAGGGCTGCTACATGTTATCTATATTTTTATACCCCAATCAAAACACAGGATAAGTGTAGTACTGTGTGGCAGCATTGGTGAAGTTCGCATGATGAACGTATTCTTTGTTTTCTCTAATCTCCTTATTTGTTCAAGACCTGTTAGACTTGGCATCTTTGCTGTGGTTTCCCCAGACTTTTTGCCTCTACATCCTGTGCTGGATTTTGTTTTTGCTGGCTTAGATGCTTTGGGCACTTTGCCACTGCTGATCAGTGTCAAAGTGCAAGTGCTCGCTGTGTAAATTGTTGTTACAATTGGTTCTCCCTGATTGTCATATTTGATTTACTGGTAAGCCCCTAGTAAAGTGGACTGAAGTGTGCCAGGTCCTGTAAATCAAATGCTACTAGTGGGACTGCTGCACTGATTGTGCCACCCACATGAGAAGCCCTGAAAAGGTATCTCAGACCTGCCACTACAGTGTCTGTGCGCAGTTTGTTAACTGCCATGTCGACTTGGCAAGTGCACCCACTTGCCAGGCCCTAACCTTCCCTTTTCTTACATGTAAGGCACCCCTATGGTAGGCCCAAAGTACCCCCTGGGCAGGGTGCAGTGTATGTGAAAGGTAGGTAATGTACTGGTGTGTGTGACATGTCCTGATAGTGAAATACTGCCAATTTCATTTTTCACTATTGAAAGGCTATCTTGCCCCATAGGATAGAATAGGAAATACTTTTAATATCTTACAAGTATAATTTCCCATTGGAACAAGATAGAGAAATAAAGTTTAGGCTCACTGAACTCAGAATGTAATAACACATCTTTTAGTAAAGATGATTTTTAAATTGTGTGTTTAAACATGCCACTTTTAGAAAGTAGGCATATTCTTGGTTAACCATTCTGTGTGCCTCTGCCTGTTTGTGTATTGACTGTCTGGTTTTGGAGTGACAGGGGCTTGGCATGTGCATTCACTGTAGACAGCCACTGGGGGGTTGAGGTGTGCCTGGCCCTTCCTGGATGACTCAGAACTGGGCTGAATAGACCTTGACTGAATTTAGAGTAGTGGGAGGAGATTTCCTTGCACCTGAATAGGGCCTGTCTCTTTTGCACAATGCTGTCTCCACTGCCTGTGGTCATGCCGCACCAGTGAGGACAAAACTGGTTTGGACTGGGCTCAGGGACCCTTGCACAAGAGAACAAAGACATTTGGGGGTATTAGACCTAAAACCCCAGAACTTTAGACTACTTCTGGACTCAAGAGGAACCTCTACCAAGGAGATAAGCTGAACAGCTGTGAGGAGAAGTACTGGCCCTTTGTTGTGTGCTGTGTGGAGTTGGCCTGCAATTGCTGTTTCTGCCAAGGAGAGGACAAAGACTGGAACTTTGCTTTGAACCTGCTTGAAGAAGATCTCCAAGGACCTGTTTGTGCTGGCCTCTTGTTCTGAAGTCTCAAGGACAAAGACTTCACCCCCAGCTCCCCTGAACTCTGCTGCTGAGAGTTCTGACCTGCCAGGAGGTGCCTGTTCCAGTTCTGGCCCTCTGGAGGTTGTTCCTGCTGTTGGGAGCTGGAAGACAAGAAGAACTGAAGAAATCGACGCATCGCTCTTCTTGCGGCTGTTTTTCTGGACGCGGCACCGCCGTGTGAGAAGAATCTCCACGCATTGCCGCTGAACCAACGCAGCACCTGTCGCAGCTGCAAGAACCAATGCATCGTGAGGGCCGTGGCTGAAGAAACTGATGCAGCGCCGCTCGCTGCTGCTGCATTGATCGCTGCCGCATCCCGGATTTCCACGCATCGTACTTGTGCGGCAAGTTTTCCCGGCCTATCACCCGCGGACTAGAATCGCCTTGGAGTCAACGCTTCATTTTCCCCTATAGACCGGACTCGATGCATCACTTATCCTTCTTGCAGAACTGTTGCATCGCCTCCCTAAGGTCTCAGGAACTGACGCTTCTCTTTGTTTCTTGACGCTTCCCATCTCTGCAGCTGTTTGGCCTTGTGAAGTTTGTCGCATCTGCAGGTACTTTGTGAGAAATCACGCATCTATAGTTTTCTATGGACCCAGTTACTTGAAACCTTTTTAAAGTCGTATTCTTATTACATGTATGTTGGATTTTTGTCGTTTTTGGTCTTGTTGAGTTTAGATAAAGATACTTTATTTTTCTAAACTGGTGTGGTGTTCATTTGTGGTGTTATCACTGTATTACTGTGTGTTTTGAGTACAAATACTTTACACATTACATTTGGGATAAGTCTGTCTACTCGTGCCAAGCTACCCAGGGGGTTAACAGGGGTTATCTAAAGTGTGTATCCCTCTTACCCTGACTAGAAGCAAGGGTCCCTATTTGGACAAAGGTACCTACCTCTGCCAACTAGAGACCCCCATTTCTAACAACACCTCACAGCTTTGCTCTACTTAGGGCCGTACCAAGCCCTCTGGCGTGATAAATTTCAAGTGCAGGTTTGATCGGTCGGAAATTGGAGTGATTCAGCTTCTTTACGATTGTGGACCCAGCTTGTTACAATGTCAACTGGCTTTTCATTTTTTGTGGGGCCCATGATAATGGGCTTTCTATTCTCACTCCCAGATAGTCAAAATCCTTCACTCATTCTAAGAGGGAGCTTACCAACTTCATTTTTCCTCTGAAAGCTTTATGTGGACGAAAGGTCATGAACTCTGTTTTGGAGGCATTGCTTTGTAAGGTGTACTCTTTTTACAAAATTTAGAACCGATTCATGAGGTTCTGCAGACCAGTTGGAGTTTTGGGTATTAATAACTAGCCAGAAGTGAAGGGCTGGGCAGAAATTCTTTGGTTGGCCAGTTTCGGATGATCGCTATCACAGTCATAGAGTTTGTTAATAAGAACATTTATATATAGTGTAAATAGGGTCGGGGCTAAGACGCATCCCTGACGGAAGCATCTTTTGATATGCATGCACTCACTCAACTCTCCCTTTCTAGCCCATCTTACTTGGGCATACTTGGTGCTGTATAGGCATATTATTATGTGTAGTAAGTTTGCTGGCATCCCCATATTGCTTAACGTGACACACATCTTCTCTCAGGGAATCAAGTCAAATGTTGCTTGCAGATCAGCAAATGCTACATATAAGGGCCCCTTATTCAGTAAGACTTAGTCGATGGTGCTTGTATGCGACCTGAAACCTGCCTGTAAGTGTGACAAAATGTAATTCTCCTCCATCTAGTTTGCACCCTTTCCAAGATCTGCCTGCTAAAACATTTTGGTGCATTATCGATTAGGCTAATGGGCCTGTAATTAGCAGGGTTATCTTTATTCCCCTCTTTATAATTTGTCATAATTTCCGAGCCCCTCAAGGTTTCCGATAACTTGCCTCCCCAGCTATAGAGTTGTATATCAAATTTAGTATGTAGCCCCAGACAATTATTTCAGAGCAGTATAGATCTTGTCTATGGGCCTCATTATGACTTTGGTGGTGTGGCAGGGGGCCGCCACGCCAGCGCCCCGCTGCCACACAGTGAAAGCCATATTGACAACACCTGCCGGATTTCAACTGGAATCCAGGTGAGGCAGTCCTGCGGAGACTGGCCTGCGGTGGTGCAGTGCTAAGGCTCACACGTGAGTCTTAGCAAGGCACTGCAATGAAAACGCCATTGCACATTCCTGCAGGGCATGTACTTGACTGTCAAGTACATGCCCTGCAGGTACTGGGGGTGCATGCATACAGGCAGGCACAGCATGTGCCCCCCTGCATGCATCCCTTGGCGCAGAGGCAACAGGGGGTGCTGTTGGGCCCCCTTTGCTTCCTCACCACCACACGTTTCATGGCGGGCTCGCCACCATGAAAACTGTGGCAGTGAGGAAACTCCTAATATGCTTGGTGGTGCCACAGCCCCACCTCCAGCATATTAGGGGCCTCAGACCGCTGCAAGACCGTCAGGGGTCGCGGATCCCTGGCGGCAGCAGCGGTCCCATAGCAGTCTGACCGTCCTACTTGTAATAGGGCAGTCGGCCCACTGGTGTGGCCGTAGCCGCACCGCCAACGTGGGTTTGGCCGTCCGTCGGACCGCCAAATTCATGATAAGGCCCTAATCCTGGTGCCTTACCTTGGTGCTTGGAGCCGGTAATGTCTCTTCTAGTGTAAATGTGATCGGGGAAATTTCTTCCCTTTCCTGGGCTGCGGGTAAGCAATCCTCAGCACCAGCAGAGCCCACTTCTTTGCTTTGATTTGAATGAAGTTAACTAAAGTGCAGTACCCATGTTTGTGGATGAATATGGAAGTTTTCATCTCTTTCAGTAAATTTTGTGCCATTGGCCAATAAATGCCAAAGTCTTACTATCCTTTAGAGTGGCAGCTTTAGCTAAATTACGCCAAAGCTCTCCCTTCCATTCCTTCTTAGCCATAATTTGTGCGCTTTTCTATAATTTTCTTGCTGATGCAATATCGACTTTGTTACTATTTTTTACTCCGGACAGAAATTCCTGTCTGGCCTTTCTACAGGTTGTGTTATACTATAAAGTAACTTTGGTTTTAAACGCATTTACCTTCAGTTCTTTGTAAAAGTGAGTGAGTCCTGATTGAGTCTATAAGTTCCCTTAAGGTAGACATAACATGATAATCCTTGCTGGTATTTTTGTTAAGCGAGTCTAGAGCACAAATAACTGCATTATATATATGAGCCATTCTTTTGTCATCTGAATGAATAACAGGCCATTTGTCCGCCTCTTGTTGTTAGAGTAAAATAAAAAATCAGGGCGTCATTTTCCAAGGCTTATGGCTACATGTTAAGTAGGGGAATATTTCTCAGTTCTAACGATAACGCATTATGGTCACTGTCCTGCTTTTCCAAGACCTTCATAGCTTGACAGTTGGGCCATAAATCAAGTTCAAGTAGGATTTCATCAATCATACTACTAGAAGATACCCTCTTGAAGGTTTGGGTAGCCCTTAGATCAAACGGGGAACAGCCATCACACCCACGTAGACCATGTGTCATTGTTAGTAATGTAACTTGCAGAGCTACCTTTGACCTTTTCTTTAGGGGCGGATTACCAGATTGGGAATACCCCTTTCCTCATCTTCTTCCTTTATAAGACCTTGTACTACTTCTGTGCGTTCGAAGGTCACATTAAAGCCTCAGCCAAGATTAAGTTGTTGTTACTATCAAATTCTCCTAAAAACTATTCAAGACCCAGCAGGGTTGGTAACTCATTTTTAGGACTGAAAAAAACATTGTATACATTTATTAGTCTAATTACAAGGGTCCAGCTACCGAGTAAATATCTATCCCCAACAGGTCGGTAGAACTGTGATTAATCCATCTTACTTTGAGGGCTAACAACGTCTTTATCAATATGACTAATATGACAGATGTGCGTCCCACCAAAGATGAAATTGCTTCTATGCTGTAATTTATATAGCCAGATCTGTGTACAGGCTGTGGGGCCCAGGTTTCTTGGAACACACAAATATCATTTTCATCTATGAATTCTCCCCAATCTGGGTCATTCACTTTGGATTTTAAGCCTGCAGTGCTACAGGATAGCATCTTAATCCCTGGGGTGCCTATCCTGAGTAATATGTAAGAATGGGAGGACTGGGCCAAAGCGGCAATGAAATTGTGTAGACCCAGAGGTGGCACGCCGTTGGGGGCTTAGAGGTCTCTCTGGACTGAGCTTCCCGCTCCAGTGCACCCGTGGGCCTGGGGGCTCGCGCCTGGCGGGCCTTGCGGAAGGTGAGTCGGCTGCAGGGTCGTGCAGCGGGGGCGCCGGGAGGGGGGCCCGCACTCCCCCCCACTCCTCAGTCAGCGGGCCTGGCTCTGCAGCGCTGCGGCCCTCACCACGGGGGGCTGGGCAGTGCCTGGAGGGGCCCCACCGCCTTCTGTCCCCAATGAACTGCAATTGCGGCCGGACCTTAGCACGCCGGGCCCCGGGGAGGGCCAATGCCTACTCACATAACTCGGCCGCTGGGATGATACTGGACTAGATTTTTAAGCCATCTCTGTTCTGGTCCAGAGCCCCCGCGGCCTTGTGCAGCCTCAACCGGCCCGTGGATCCTCACAAGACCTGGCACTCTGCAAACGGTGCACACCGAGCCTGAGCCCAAGACCTCATCCGCCACGGTGCGGCGCCGCGGTCGGAGGCCCCCCGGGTGTGACTGGCAGCAGCCTGCTTGACCTCACGGTCTCCCTTGGGCCTAGGTCGGCCGGCATCCAGCCCGTGGGGCGGTGGACATGGTGCTGCGTACCACTGGATCCCTGATAAGACCCCTGCCCGGCCAGATAGTTTGGTGTGCTCTCAGCCTCAAGGGGAGGAACTGGTGCTGGCCCTTGGCGGATCGCCGCTCGACCCCATTGGACCTGACGCCGAGACAACTGGTGACCGCGGGCCACTATCGGAGACGGGGCGGCCGCAGGACACCAGTTGGTGTCTATACAGGTGCCGCCCCCGAGGGCGCCCGTGCTCGGACCCTGACGCCTTGACCGTGGCCGGCCTCCTCTGATCTGGGCAACGCGGTGACTTTACATCAGTGGGACTCCAGCTCCACTGAGGCCCAATACAGCCCAACCTGGGAAACACCTAGAGCCCGCCCTAAACTCAATGATCGTCAAGCATTCTTCGAACTCCTACACCACCTAGGTGATTCAGCCAGCGCCCTCACCTCACGGGGATCATCTGTGGCCAGCTCACACTAGTGCTGACTACCAGCCCGCCCCCAGCCCACTAAATCATGGGGAGGGACCGAGGACCAAAGACGCCTGCGACTCAGACCACCATGGATCAGTACACGGTTACTGACCAGGGGACTCGACCTGAAGGTGCAGAGGGTCCACCCCCAGCGAATGAAGACCTCAACAGGATCCTGCAGGCTATCTCTACCTCGCAAACCTCCGTTGAGAATAAGATCGGAGAGGTCCGGGTCGACATGGCCTTGATCCGACAAGACCTCTGCAACGCAACAGCCAGGATCACCGAGGCGGAATCCCGTATCTCCTCAGTCGAAGACAACGTGACTACCCTAAAAGAACAAATGGTCTGCCTACAGGCCCAAGCTAAAGAACTTCATAAGAGGCCGGAGGATGCTGAAAATCGATCCAGGCGCAATAATCTGCGCCTGTTGGGATTCCCGGAAGGAGTGGAGCGCGGCCCAATGGAGGTCTTCGTCGAAGATTGGGTCAACTCCTGGATACCGGCTGGCACACTCTCGACGTGGTTCGCCGTGGAGCGAGCGCACCCCTCCCTGGCTCCGAAGCCCCCACGGGAGCTCCACACTGGCCCATTATAGCACGGATCCTGAACTTTAGGGATAGAGACTTGATCCTGCAGCAAGCCCGTATCCGGAAAACTGTAACGTACCAAAATCATACTATTATGATCTTTCCGGACTACACCAGGGAAGTGCAATCCCAGAGGTGCTCCTACACGGAGGTGAAACATAAGCTCCGCTCCCTCAACCTGCAGTACATGCTCCTCTTCCCTGCAAGGCTATGCATGGTTTTTCAAGACAAAACGTACTTCTTCGACAACCCTGAAGCAGCCTGGACCTGGCTGACATAGGAACGCCCCCTCAGCCTCAAAACTAAGTCCATGACCCTGGGGACTCAGGCCGCTGCCACCCACAACTCTGCCCCGTGGAACAGACGTACACAGTCCCGCAGAGGCCGGAAGACAGACAGGGCCAGGTCGAGTTCTCCAGTGACCCGAGATCCAAATGCCAGACTCCACCACCACAGCCCCACCACTCACGAGAGGCCGACTCCCGAGACCATTCACCTACAGGGAGTTCCTCCTCCAGGATCCTGACTGTAAACTCCGCTGACTCGGATCTTTCCCGGAGTCCGAACATTCCCGCCTGAGAGGTTACGGGGAACTACGACCGCATCCCACAATGATAATGCGATGACATTTGCGCAAAGGCGAAACTCAATCCAATCAGATCTTCTGCTGATGCTCACCTTGATCCTTCAAACAGAGGGGTCCACCACCACGTTTCAGCTTACTGTTCTTTAAAAGTTCGGGACGACAGATGCTTCCTTTCCTGAAGTATAGGGTGGGGGGTGAGGGTTTGGGTCGTTGCCCCAGATTTTTTGATGTTCTACACTCGTAGGTTCACAGCACCTCAGCTCCTGCATACCGTCATATGGCCCCGTAATCACACTTCACCAGATGAGATTCACACTTCATACACCACAGCCTCTGGGAGTTCCACTGCACAGCGGCCCCACAGGCCACGCCAGGCTCGTTCCACCTCCCACGACATGATGACATCCAGGGGGAACTCACTTAGCATTATGTCGTGGAACGTGAATGGCCTGTTAGACAAGATTAAGCGGACCGCAGTCCTGAAACAGGCCCAAAGACAAGCCCCTGACATTCTTATGCTTCAAGAGACCCACCTGATGGGCAACATGTGCCCCTTCCTTGCAAGATATGGCTTTGATAGAGTCTGGCATTCCGGCTTCACAAGGGGCTCACGTGGAGTCGCCATCCTCCTGAAACGCTCTCTACCCTTTGTGCCAACTCAGGCCGTAAAAGATCCCAATGGCCGCTTTGTAGCCCTCTCTGGCACACTAGGTGAAGAAACCTTGAACGTTCTCTCCATTTACATCCCCGCAGCCACCCACACACAAACCCTCCACCAGATAGGTAGCATGCTCTCCTCTCTGCCCCATGGTACTACTGTGGTGGGAGGCGACTTCAACGCCGTCATGCACGCTGAACACGATGCCACAGGGGTCCCATCTGCTGCGCGCACCACGCATGCCAAATGACTGGCGACTTGGTCTGAAGCCATGGGTGTCTGTGACGTATGGCGCATTTGGAATCCACGGGCATCCCAGTACACGCATACCTCAGCTGCACATGGTAGTCACTCTCGCATTGACATGCTTTCCATGCCAGTGCCGGACTGTCGTAGAGTCAGAAACATGCAAATCCTCCCCCTGGGTATTTCGGACCACTCGCCAGTCTTCCTGACCCTGGGCGACCCTGCCGCGGCTCTTCGCCTGATGTGGCGGATGAATGCCTGGTTCCTCCAAGATAGGGATTTTAGAGAAGCACTCCATGAGATGTCAAGCAATACTTTCTCACAAACCAAGGCTCTGTCTCCTCCCCCGGCATCCTATGGGAAGCCGGTAAGGCCACAATTCATGGTCTTGCTAAGCGCCACCTTAAAGTTCAAAGGGAGGCACAGAACGGAAAGCTCATCCTTCTTGAAGCTCAGGCTTACCAACTCGAGAAAGCCACTACTGAATCAGCGGATGACTCTCAGAAGCGCCAATTGTCCCTGATCCGTGATGAATTGAGACAAATGTCCCTAGACTCAGCGAAACTCCTGTGGCGCTCCTCCATCGCCCGAGTGTTTGGCTGGGGTGACAAGAATGGGAAAATGTTACACCGACTGGTGTCATACCCGCTAGCAAACCGAATCATCCCAGAGGTCCACGACCACAGAGGCACCATCCACCGCTCTCCTCAAGCGATGGCTCTCACTTTCGTGGAATACTATTCCACCCTGTATGCCGCCCAGAAACCAGACTCCTCACTGAGAGACTTGGTCGCTCTGGGGAACCTCCAACTTCCGCGGCTCACCAAAACTGCCTCCGACGGTTTAGAGAACCCGATCACGCACGAGGAGGTGCACAGAGCTTTGTCACTGGTGGCGGCCGGGAAAACTCCCGGACAAGACAGCTTACCGCAAGAATATTACTCAGCCTACCGTGACACGCTTGTCCCTCATTTCGCGTCCCTATATGACGAGGCTCTGGAGACAGGATCCTTTCCCCCGGAGACCGATATGGCCACGATTGTCCTAATCCCAAAAACACAACCACCCTCAGCAGCCTGTGCTGACTACCGGCCCATATCCCTTATTAATACAGAGGTCAAGATATATGCCACAATCCTGGCGCAGCGTCTTAAACCACATCTCGAAAAGCTAGTCCATCCTGACCAATGTGGATTTATGCCTGTGCGCGGTACCAGACACTGTCTGAGACGTCTGCACTTGGCATTAGCCAACCGTCAATGGCTCACCCCATACCTAGCGCTCCTCTTGGTGAATTTTGAAAAGGCCTTTGATTCTGTTGATTGGGGTTACCTGGAAGACGTCTTGCTGTCCATGGGCATGGGCCCTAAATTCCGTCACATGATTCGCATTCAGTACTCCAGGCCAACGGCGCGAGTGCTAGTCAATGGGACGCTCTCGCAAACCTTTCCAATCGGACGGGGTACGCAACAGGGCTGCCCGCTTTCCCCCCTCCTTTTCACCTTAGCGATGGAGCCCTTAGCGATCTTCATCCGCACGGACCCCCAAGTCCAAGGCTGGAACTGGCCGGGATCGTACGAAGACAAAATCGCCCTTTATGCGGACGACGTACTGCTGTACCTTGCAGACCCGGCACGATCTGGCCCCAGATGCCTACAAATCCTGCAGTCCTTTGAACAGGCTTCAGGCCTGCACCTTAACCCGGCCAAGTCGACCTTAATTCCTTTGCATCTTTCACGGGAGTGCTTCGACTGGCAGTCTACCATCCCCATTAGACGGCAGTCGTTTAAGTACTTAGGAATTTGGATAGCCCTCCTTCCTGATTTGGCCTTGGCACTTAATGTGACTCCCCTAACCAACAGAACCAAACTAGACTTGCAGAAATGGCAGAAGTTGCCTCTAAATCCACTGGGGAGGATAGCACTTTTTAAAATGATGATCCTTCCCCGATTCCTCTACATTATTCAGAACACCTCGCTTCAGTTCCCACGCACTTGGTTTAGAAGTATAGACAGCCTTATCGCAAGATTCCTTTGGAACGGTCGCCGGCCACGTATGGCACTCTCGTGTTGCCAGATCCCGCCTTATGACGGCGGAATGGGGCTCACCAACCTGCACCTCTACTATCTTGCAACCCGCCTACTGGTGTTGCATGACTGGTTCAACGGGGGGTGGTCTGACCCTGCCTATAGAAACGAACTTCAAAAATTGGGTTTACCACAAATTCAAGCCATGATGTATGGTTCGCCCATCCCCCAAGACCTCCCCACAGTCACTCGCACAGGCCTCCTGGCATGGCAGACGGTCTTGCGACACACTCAATGGAAGGGCAAACTGACACAGCAAACGCCCCTATGGCACAGCACATGGCTGCGGGAGGTGGGCGGCTTACAAGGTTTCCAAAGTTGGGACCGCATAGGTATCACCCTGCTGGGAGACGTTTGGGTCAGTGATCATATCCGCTCTTTTGCAGATCTGCAACTGCGACACTCACTCCACTCACCCCAATTTTATAGATATCTGCAGTTTCGTCATGCCCTAGACTCCCACCTGCTACCGGGTACGCCCCTGCCAGAGCACAGCCCCCTTGAAGCTCAAATCACCATGGGGAACCTGGGGAAGGGGGGTGTATCACGGATATATCGCTTGTTAACGAACAATGGTCCAACATCCCTCGACCCCCTGAAAGCCAGATGGGAGACTTGGTTGGGCCCTCTAGAGGATGGAGATTGGAGGGATGCCTTAATGGCTCCCAGAAGCATAACGACCTCAGCCATGCTTCTCCTAGTTCAATTATACTATCTCCACGCCTCCTACCTTCCTCCCACCCGCCTATACAGGGCAAGCCTTACGTCGAACACCTCCTGCGCGCGGTGCGGGACCAACCATGCAGACTTCTTCCACATGGTATGGTACTGTCCATGCATAATCTTTACTGGAATGCCCTAGAGGCGGAGCTCACGGAGGTACTGGGATGGGTGGTCCCACACAACCCACTGAATATACTACTGGGCCTCACAGATGGGCTGGATGGGTCGAGAGCGGATAAGAAGTTCCTTGGTACTGCCCTAGTAGTGGCCAAACGTGATATAGCGATGGTTTGGAAAAATCCCGCTCCACCTAGAGTCTCTACGTGGCGCAGGGGGGTGGACTGGTGCGCTGCGCAAGAACTCCCCCTTTACGAAGCTAGAGGCTGCCCGGCCAAACACCGTCGGATATGGGGTAAATGGCTAGGTATGCTAGGGTAATTGCTTCCGTCCCTTCCCTAAGAATAGTCCCGAGGCAGTACCGATGCACTGTTGAATGTATGCTGTCATAGAAATGTTCATGCTTATACTATGCCATATGTACGGACTTGAGACTCATGCTGTACTGTTTGTAATTTGTGTTTATATAAAATCAATAAATTTGACTATCAAAAAAGAATGGGAGGACTTTTCCCCTTTTCTACCATCATTAACACCTGTCTCCATTGCTAGATTCTCTGAGGGACAGGTCATGACAGGGGAGATAGCCCTATCAGGTGCTAAAACTAGTGGCCCTTCCTGTTGTCAATCCAACTCCTTACAATCTCCCACTGGTTTCAATTCACTTGTTTTGCAAGGTATTATTCTTTTGTGAACATCATGAAGATCTTCCCCTTCTCTGGGTGTACATGTTCTTATTGGGTGATTAAGTTTGAACTGAATCTAGTAGTCCTTAGGGGTGAAGTGCGCTGATCCAGGTTCACCAGACCATTAACAACCTCCTCACTAGGCAATATGATCTCTATATAGCCATACCTGTCATTCATTGTTCGTCAGGTCACATTTAGAAGATCAGATCTGACCAGTGAATAACAGTGTGGGTAGTGCCTTATCTAATGCATAACTTTGTTAGTTAGGGAGTCATTTGTTTCCTTGGTTCTCTCTAGGGGCCTTGGAACATTAATCATGTTCATTTTCTTCCCAGTAACTTTCAAGGTTTTACATGCTCTGTGTGGTGGTCCTGTCCTACATGCCAACTGTAGTTGAAATCCTGGGTGTGTGTACTTTGGATAATTTTAACATCTCACTTCATTCTCATGCCCTTCCTGGAGCCCTCCACCGCTTTGGTTTTGATGCATCATGAGTGACGGTATTAAGGAGTTACTTTAATATCTCTCCCAATTGGATTCTCCTTCTCCCAGTTATGTTGTGCTGGTAACAAGAGGAAATAGGATGATTGTATTATTTCCTTTAGCTGGTGACCTCTATCCAGCAAATTGTAACTTACTGTTGGAGGCCAGGAGGATACATTCTGACTATGGGGTCGATTCCGATTCGGGCCGGAAAAAGCACCGACCGACTCGGAGCCGGAATTTATTCCGACCGACACGTACCTGTGGCGCCCGACACGCCAAGTACGATGCAAGGCGTGCAAAATCCGACCGACACCTACCGAACCCAAGCCGAACGACCGAGCCGCACGGAAAACAGCAATCCGGCCGGAAAAACACGCGAATCGAACCGACCGACACGCACCCGGAACAAATCCAACCGAAACGTACACGCAAACTCCAAACCGCAAAGTACGATGCAAGGCGCGAAAACCACGACCGAGTCGTACGGAGGACAAGCCGTACGACCGACACGCATACAAAACCGAGCCGAAGTAACACAAAACACCGCGACCGACGCGTACGCAGCATAGAAAACTGCACAAACACAGCGTGAACGAAGCGGAGAACACCGTACGAGACAAATGCAGGGTCCGACTCGGTCACAAGAACGTTTCCAACATGCACAGACAGTACAAAGGAAAAATTACACAAAAAAGGCCAAACAAGCAATTACAAAGCCAATAAATACTGGGGGGTGGGGACAGAGAACAAAGACACACCCACAACTCCACCCATATAAAGGACACAAATCCCAACCATGATCCTTTGCAAATGCCATTCTACTGCCAGCACCCAACAGACAGCAACCACACACCCACAGCTCATCCCTCACACAAGCCACACACCATCAGCACACCAACAAATACCTACCTCACATACACCCAGCAAAACACACACCCACACACCCTCACCTGCACACCAACACACACATCACTCACCATCACCACCCATCACCATGCCCCCAAGAAGAATCACAAGTTCCTAGATTGTGAATTGGAAGTCCTGGTAGACGAGATCCTCAGGGTAGAGCCACAGCTGTTTGGCACACTGGTCCAACAGACCCCCATCTCCCAGAAAACCAAGATGTGGAGAGGATCATCAACAGGGTGAACGCACAATCACCATGTCTGCGCACAAAGACCGACATCCAGAACAGGTGGTATGACGTGCGCAGGAGGGTCCGGGAGCTGCTCAAGAAAGACTACCTCCTGAGCCAATACACCGGCAGTGGCCCTCCTGCCAAGCCAGTATACCTCAGGCCCTGGGAGGAGAAGGTGCGGGCCATCCTTCCGCCAGTGAGCGTATATGGACTAGAGAACATCCCAGAGCCTGGTGAGTACACAACAAATGTACACAATATTCTGCCACAATACACACACATCACTGTCAAGGGAGAGTCAAACCATGCACTCATAGCAATTACACAGCAACCAGAACAGAATCATCCCAAAATGTGTATGTCAGTCAGATAAACACAACACATGCCATCTCAAAGTTACATTTAACCGTGCCATCACATGTACAAATACAACTACAACTACAGCTAGGCAGTGGCACAAATAGAACTAACAAACACATCCAGACATGTAGCCACCACTACAACACCAACACACAGTGAAGACCACTGAAAGAAAAGGAATTCTGTGTATGCTGGGCAAGTCAGTGTAGCCAATAGCATCATGGGAGTCGTAGTCACACATATTACCCCCCCACAACTGTCCCATCAACACCACCATGAACCATGCGCACATCACAGGGAGTGGAAAAGGACTCACAAGATGGCTGACACTGGCTACTGCTGTGGGGAGCACAAGGCCCTGCTGGCAACTGTGCAACAACCAACAGCAGGACACCACTGACTGACATCCTGAGAGACAACTTCCACTCCCTGCAATGGAAGCACGTTCCATGGTGGGATATCTGGCTGGCTGGGTGGGACGGAGGACTTGCAGCACTGACCATAGTCACAAGCACCTCCCCTCACACCCCCCCTCAACACAAACTCCACAGAACCCACCTGGCAGAATGCAATGCCTCACATCCTAACTCAAGATCCCACAAAGAACCAACACCCTGGGTTATGTTGTGTGAAGCAGAGGGACACTCTTGGGACTTTTAGCCAAACAACTGCCAGGACAACACTCCCAGCCATCCTGTCAGCACAGGCAGCCCACCCCACAGGGAAGCAGAGTCAAAAGGAAGGAAGCATGGGCATGCTGGGAAGGGGGGTGGAGGCAATAGCATGATAGGAGTAGTAGTCACAGATATTGCTCAGCCTCACAACTGGCCCATCAACACCACCCTGAACCATGCTCACATCACAGGGAGTGGATAAGGACACACAAGATGGCTGACACTGGCTACTGCTGTGTGGAGCACAAGGGCATGCTGGGAACTGCACACCAACCAACAGCAGGACACCACTGTCAGCCATCTTGCCATTGCCCTCACACCCACACACACTGAACTCCCCACAAAAGCAAGTAAGTATGGGAATGCTGGGAAGTGGGGTGGAGGCAATAGCATGATGGGAGTCACAGTCACAGACATAGCTCACCCCCACAACTGTCCCATCAACACCACCCTGAACCATGCTCACATCACAGGGAGTGGAGAAGGACTCACAAGATGGCCGACACTGGCTACTGCTGTGGGGAGCACAAGGACCTGCTGGGAACTGTGCACCAACAAACAGCAGGACACCACTGACTGACATCCTGAGAGACAACTTCCACTCCCTGCAATGGAAGCACGTTCCATGGTGGGATATCTGGCTGGCTGGGTGGGAAGGAGGACTTGCAGCACTGACCATAGTCACAAGCACCTCCCCTCACACCCCCTCAACACAAACTCCACAGAACCCACCTGGGAGAATGCAATGCCTCACATCCTAACTCAAGATCCCACAAAGAACCACCACCCTGGGTTATGTTGTGTGAAGCACAGGGACACTCTTGGGACTTTTAGCCAAACAACTGCCAGGACAACACTCCCAGCCATCCTGTCAGCACAGCCAGCCCACCCCACAGGGAAGCAGAGTCAAAAGGAAGGAAGCATGGGCATGCTGGGAAGGGGGTGGAGGCAATAGCATGATGGGAGTAGTAGTCACAGATATTGCTCAGCCTCACAACTGGCCCATCAACACCACCCTGAACCATGCTCACATCACAGGGAGTGGATAAGGACACACAAGATGGCTGACACTGGCTACTGCTGTGGGGAGCACAAGGGCATGCTGGGAACTGCACACCAACCAACAGCAGGACACCACTGTCAGCCATCTTGCCATTGCCCTCACACCCACACACACTGAACTCCCCACAAAAGCAAGTAAGTATGGGAATGCTGGGAAGTGGGGTGGAGGCAATAGCATGATGGGAGTCACAGTCACAGACATAGCTCACCCCCACAACTGTCCCATCAACACCACCCTGAACCATGCTCACATCACAGGGAGTGGAGAAGGACTCACAAGATGGCTGACACTGGCTACTGCTGTGGGGAGCACAAGGGCATGCTGGGAACTGCACACCAACCAACAGCAGGACACCACTGTCAGCCATCTTGCCATTGCCCTCACACCCACACACACTGAACTCCCCACAAAAGCAAGTAAGTATGGGAATGCTGGGAAGTGGGGTGGAGGCAATAGCATGATGGGAGTCACAGTCACAGACATAGCTCACCCCCACAACTGTCCCATCAACACCACCCTGAACCATGCTCACATCACAGGGAGTGGAGAAGGACTCACAAGATGGCTGACACTGGCTACTGCTGTGGGGAGCACAAGGCCCTGCTGGGAACTGTGCACCAACAAACAGCAGGACACCACTGACTGACATCCTGAGAGACAACTTCCACTCCCTGCAATGCAAGCACAGTCCATGGTGGGATAACTGACTGGCTGGGTGGGAAGGAGGGCCGGCTGTCAACCAAATACAACCAATGCAGACCATGTTCACACCCCAACAAATACATAGAAATGCCCAAATAATGCAGGACAATGTGCCACACCAATATCAACCCCTGACTGTGACGACTTAGGACAATGCAATGTACAGGCCCGCACCCAGAGGCACAGTCACAACTGTCAGGTGTGTCAACCATTGATGCCTGCAGAAACATAACATACATTGTGTGTGTCTCCCAAAAACAGGTGATGATGGGGACACAGCAGCAGACGCTCAGGAGTCCCAGTCCCAGGCTCAAGAGGATGCGGAGCTCACTGGTGTCGTACAGCCTCTGCCCTCCTCGGACGAAGAAGACCAACCTGGCACATCCGGTGCAAGTCTACATGCAGCACCAGCAGGACCACCAGCTGCAGCACCAGCAGGACCACCAGCTGCACCCCCTGCACCCACCCCTCCAACGACTGTCACCACAAATACCATCCCTGCCGACATGGACAGAACAAGGAGCAACACCAGCACAGGGACCCTGGACCAACGTGGGGCCATGGACACCACCACCACCACCAACCCCCAAGGTGGGCCAGGGTCATCTGTGTGTGCCACTGCACGCACTGCACATGTCGGCAGGGGTGGTGGGAGGGGTGGGAGACAGAGGTCGCTGCTTGCAGACGTTGCTGGTGTGCATGATGACCCACAACTGGTACGCATAGCTGATGCGTACCAGTCCAGCACCGGAGAGATCTCAGCCAGGTAGTGGGGCTCCTCAGAGACATGAAACAGCAGCAGGCTGCCCATCATGCCCGCTTGGACTCACACATGTCTCGCGTGGAGTCCAAGTGGGACGCACTGCATGAGATGACGGCGGTGCACAGGGACATTTTACAATGCCTCCGCCAGATGAACAGCAACCAGTCCACACCTCCCTGTGTGCCAACAACATCTGGTGCTGAACAAACTGCAACTGCCACAGGGAGGGAGGATGACTCTGGCGGAGAGTCCCTGCACCGCAGCAGCCTGTACTCTGAGGGGCCCCCAAAGAAGAGGGTCGTCCGAGGAGGGGCAAGTGAGAGGCCGATGGCCAAGCGCAACTCCCAGGAAGCCTGAACCTGTTCTGGATGTTCACCTTTGTGCACAGACTGTTCACCCTGTTGACGGCAACACAACTCCCACACATTGCATGGGGAGTACAAGTTGGACCAATGTCTCAGACAACTGTGGCCCCGATACTGGGGATTTTGTCTACCAGGACTTTCAATTCACCTAGGAACTTCTGATTGCAAGATATATGTACAGCACTACCCATCCTATGCACTATTCACACAAATGTATCACAATAAACACACTAATACACCATACTTGCCTCTGTTGTGATTCCAACGTGGGTGCTGTTATGGGGATGATGAACTGCAAAATTACACTGTGTATGCGAACTGCAACAGCAAGTACAACACAGGCATGTGAGTAAAGGCAACGTGACACATATGAGGGAGACACACCACCAGGGCTACACAACACATACACACCTAGGCCATCTGACTCATTGCCTACACTGATGTTGCCAGGGAAGACGGTGCAATGCACAGACACCACACCCATTCCCAGTTGTAGTCAAGTAGCCCACAGGTGCAGTGAGCAAATGGCAGTCAAATGTGTGACCACAGACAACGCACATCACAAAGTGAAGCACAGGTTTATTACACAGTTGCAACATGTCGTAACCACTACAGATGCAAGGTAATCCCACCTGGCAGCGGGCACACAGTCAACAACTGTAGAAGGAAGGAAGTCCATGGGTGTGGCGCACATCACCTGTAGGGACACAACAGCTACCACCCTGGAAGTACAATCACGTCGTCGGTGGACACAGTTGACCAAACGAATCTGAAAGTACCCTGTGAAGGACAGAAATGACACACAGTCAAAAGCAATGGAGAACAGGACAGAACAGCAAAACTCATGCACAATACATGTTACAAGATACCCACCCAGAACCAAGTTAGCATGTCAACACTGTTGGGGAGTACAGACCACCTGTAAGCACACATCGCTACACACATCCAGTCAAGTAGCCCATGGACACACTCCAACAGCACCAGAGCACCACCTACACATATCATGCCAACTCACATCAATGACATGACACCTCAGGATACTCACATTCAGCTAAAGAAGTTGGTGATGAGCTGTGTGCGGACATCACCCTCATCATCATCATCATCACTGGCATCGTGGTCCAGGCCAGGATCCTCCACAGGTGGCGGATGTTGGTCATTGTCATCCTGGATGAGAGGCAACTCCTTCCGCACTGCCAGGTTGTGGAACATGCAGCAGACGATGATAATCTTGCACACTTTCGCAGGGGCATATGGGAGGGAGCCTCCGGTCTTGTCCAGGCAGCGGAAGCGGCTCTTCAGGAGACCAAATGTCCGCTCAATCACTCTCCTGGTCCGACCATGTGCCTCATTGTAGCGCATCTGGGCTGGTGTCACAGGGTTCCTGAGGGGTGTCAGCAACCACGGCATGTTGGGGTATCCCGAGTCACCTACGGACAGACAAGTGCACATTAGCTGACTTGGAAAAGTGGGCGGAATACTACAGATCAAATCACACACAATGGCACAAAGTCAGTACACACCGACAAGCCAGGCACGCTGGTTCTGCATCTGTGCCATCATCCTGGGGATGCGACTACTCCTCATCACAAAGGCATCGTGTGCTGAACCAGGGAAACGGGCACACACGTGTGTGATGGTCATATCTGCAAGACACACCACCAGTGCATTGACCGAGTGGTAGTGCTTGCGGTTCCTGTAGGCCTGCTCCTGGGCCTGTGGTGGTACCAAAGCCACATGTGTCCCATCAATGGAGCCAATGACATGCGGCATCCTCCCCAGGGCATAGAAGTCACTCTTCACGTCAGTGAGTCGTTGCAGTCTAGGGAAATAGATGTACCGGTTCAGGAATAGCAACATTGCCACCAAAACATCGCGGAGCACACGGCTCAACATGGTCTGTGACATCCCACCAGCAGTCGCCACAGTATGTTGGAAGGTACCGGTGGCAAAGAAGTGTAGGGCTGCCATCACCTTCACCTTGGGGGTCAGCGCTGTAGGATACGGCCGGCCAGGCTGCAAATGTGGGGCCAACTGCACTGCCAAATCCTCAATCAGCTGCCTGGTGAAGCGGTACCGTCGGATGCTGTCCCGTTCCACCATCGTTGCCAGGTCTGGGAATGGTCGATGGACAGCAGGAGCCCTGCAGTGCAGAGGAGAAGAAAGCAAGATTGTCAGTCAGCCCACATATGCGGCATTGAACACACTCAATATCCCAACATACATCATTATGAGGCACAACTACATGAAGTGTGCAGTTCCGTAAGGACATGTATGGTACATACATGGCCAACATCTGTCATCACGGTTCAACAAGTGGCATCAATAAGTCCCAGGTTGGCCCATTGGATATCATGAGGCCGTGTCACAGTTCCCATCTCCTGCTGCCGTGTCACAATCACCCCCACAGTGACATGTGACGACAGATGTGCCCCAGGCATCACAGCACAACGACAGGTACATTCCCAGGGACCCTGTATTGCCACATGGACACTGGCATTACATGGAGTATCATGTATACACCACAGCAAAACAACTATGACCCCCACAGGTTGTGGTCCCACTTGCCACTGCAGGACAGACATGGACGTCTGTGACACACACACGCACAACATCAAAGTCCATGCACACACAACGTGGATGTGGAGACTGTCTCCCCATTGTGCACATGAAATCAGAGACATTGTAAACACTACATGCACACAGACTGTGGAGGACCATCACTATTGTGCCACTGGGACACCCTGGCTCAAACATACCGTCCCACATGGGACTCACGGGGTATGTGACATGACATACACATACACCACCGTGAAATGTGACCATGGCACATGCACAGATATGAACAGTTGCACATCACAGTGGTCATGTACACGTAACACCCAGGATCCTGTCCCCCTGAACACGTGCACAGCCTGGGGGTGGCTGCCCCCAGGCGACACCCACAGGACAACATGTACACCAACATACACACAATAGGAAATGCAGCCTTACATGCCTTATCATACAGTTTGGACAGGCTGTCGTCTTGTAGGTGTGCCCCTCACTCCCTGGGAGCTATCTGTGGCTGGCATATGTCCATCTGAGACAGGCATGGTGACATATGCCAGTCACTTGTACAGGGATGCGTTGAACAGCAATGGACCGATCGGTGCCCCCGGCCGGCCCATTGCATTCAATGTGTGCGGGTACGCGTTGTACCCCTGTATGCGCGTTGATCAGCAATGGACCGATCGGTGCCCCGGCTGGCCCATTGCATTCAATGTGTGTGGGTACGCGTTGTACCCCTGTACGCGTTGATCAGCAATGGACCGATCGGTGCCCCGGCCGGCCCATTGCATTCAATGTGTGCGGGTACGCGTTGTACCCCTGTACGCGTTGATCAGCAATGGACCGATCGGTGCCCCGGCCGGCCCATTGCATTGAATGTGTGCGGGTACGCCGTTGTACCCCTGTACGCTGTTGATCAGCAATGGACCGATCGGTGCCCCGGCCGGCCCATTGCATTCAATGTGTGCGGGTACGTGTTGTACCCCTGTACGCCGTTGATCAGCAATGGACCGATCGGTGCCCCGGCCGGCCCATTGCATTCAAGGTGTGCGGGTACGCGTTGTACCTCTGTACGCGTTGATCAGCAATGGACCGATCGGTGCCCTGGCCGGCCCATTGCATTCAATGTGTGCGCGGTACGCGTTGTACCCCTGTACGCGTTGTACCGCAATGGACCGATCGGTGCCCCGGCCGGCCCATTGCATTCAATGTGTGCGGGTACGCGTTGTACCCTGTACGCGTTGATCAGCAATGGACCGATCGGTGCCCCCGGCCGCCCATTGCATTCAATGTGTGCGGGTACGCGTTGTACCCCTGTACGGTGTTGTACCGCAATGGACCAATCGGTGCGCACCCATTGACAATGGCCTAGCCTGGCAACGGACGCGTTTTCGAAATTCGAACGAGTCGGTTGCTGGAAATTCAGTCGGTCACCCACAACAATGTTGCAAAATCATGTATGTCATGAAGTTGAAGATTTGAAGGATGCTGTGGGCGTGTATTGGTGCTGCTATTCCATGGATTGGCCAGATTCAGAAGATGCAAATGACTTGGACCTATCACTTTGGACACAAGGGACAGTATCTGCCTCTCCAGCACATATATATTGCTGGCTGTTCCCCTGAGAGCTCACTTGCCTGCACTACATGCTCCAGGACGACATCTGCCACTGCACTGCTGCTGTCTCTGCCCCTCTGGACCCTGCAATGGCACGTACTGTGGAGAGAGCCCTAGCCTTCAGCCTTGTGGAGAACCAGGCCCTGCTGGACAGCCTACTTCCACAGTACAGCAAGCTGTATGGGACACCAGGGAGCAGGTGAGTGTTCTGTGCACTGCCTTTCTGAATGTGCATTTTGTCCGACTAGCAAGGCTGAAAGTCTGCACGCCACTGGCTAGCAGGCTCACTGAGTAGTTGTCACCCCCATAGTGTGTAGTGACATGCACTGGACAGGTATGGTGCAGTGACAGTGCATTTGAACAAGGTTTTACTTCCCATGCAATGATACCATGTAGTGACGTCTGGCAAACTGTCCATGGGCAGCGTTGCACTGCCTGTGTACATCATGTGCCCCTGTGAATGAGACATGTATATACAACTGTGTCATGCACGGATATGTTGCATGTGTAGTAATGGCCTTTTCACGTTGTCATCCTGACAGGTTAATGCCCATCGGAAGCAGGAGATCTGGAAGGACATCGTCCGGGCTGTCCGGTCCGTGGGGGTCTACAAGCGCCGGATCCGCAACTGCCAGAAGAGGTGGCAGGACCTTCGGGCTGGACCCGGAGGATTGCACGGGTCCAGCTGAAGCTGTCGCCTCCTCGCAGGAGGGGCGGAACACGGACCCTGACCCCCACATGCTCCAGATCCTGGCGGTGGTGTTTCCAGACCTGGATGGGCAGCTGAAGGCCAGACAGCAGCAAGGAGGGGTGAGTCAAAGACTGCACTGTGAACTCTGTATTACATGCTATGTGCCCTCCTCTGGCCTGGTTCAACTGCCACAGTACAGCAGTCATGTTGTCCAGGAGCCATGTCCCTCTATTGTGCACTGCCCACTCCTCATCTGATACCCAGGTGTGGCCCTTACATTCAGGGAATTCTGTCACTTGGGACTGTGTCCTTGCAGTTTGCTTCACTAAAGGTGGGGGACAGCATCTGTTTCCCTAACTCTGTTGTGGGCATCATGGGTGGGTCCATTGTTCACACAACGCCTGTGTTCGGACATGTAATCTGCGTGTTGCTTTGATATGCGGTCCACTTGCTGAGCTGAGCCACCACATGTGCCTGGGGTATGTGGCACACACCCATGCAGCGGGTGGGAACAATGTTTGGGCCCCAGGAGTGTGCAGATTACGTGTGTCACACATACATAGCCAGCTATCCACTGTCCGGGGCTCATCCCTCATTCATGTGGGGCAGGACAGTCATGCCTACTCCAGGCCATGCAATGCACTCTGTACTCCCACTCCCGTGTATCAGCTGACACATTGTGCGCAGTGATTTGACCCCTCAGGTGTCTGCCTCTGTGTCAGTGTGCTGTGGATTTGTTTCCAGGACTGCTGGGGTGTTTCTCGGTAGGGGCTCAGCATGCCACTGGAGATGTGACCATAGGAGACGATACTTGTGTGTCACATAGGTGTTTGATCAGCTGCCCGTGCAGGCTGGGGTATGCGAATGTGAAGTTCAGGCAGCTGTTCCCCATTCACAGCAGATTGTGAGGGGCTCAGGTTCAGAGGGTAGTGTCACAGGTCTCCCATATGTCCAATCGGTATGACCTGGACAGATGAGGGTTAAGATGATGTGTTGTGTAGGGGATGTACATGTGCACTTGTGCAGCTCCAGGACTTGCATTCCCCATGACCTACTATTGTGACACAGTGCAGAGTGTTGTTGTCTGGCTGCCAAGTCATACATCACTGAGACAGTGATGTATGACTTAGCAGTCATGCCTCTGCCATGGCATGTGTCAACTTATTGGTGGTCCTGCAGGGGAGTGACATGTGCTACATGCACACCATTGTGGCGATGGCTATCAGGACATGGGTGCATCATGGTGTCTGTCGCTGGTATGCATCACATGCATTTCCTATTTGACTCTGGGCATCCCTTTCATCCGGAAACCTGTACTGACTCAGTGGCAAGAGCTGTGATGTGTGCATGTCCACATGCCACACCGTGTCCTCTGCACTGTCCAACTACTGTGTACTTGGTGCATGTGTCCACACTGGGGTGTTGCAATCCAACAGACACCAGACAGATGGGTGCAAGGCCATGTGGGATGTGAGTGCCATGCTTGGCATCAGACTGACAATTGGCTTCTCCTGTTCAGTTAGGGCACTTTTAGCAATGTACAACTAATGCTGCCAGGGCTTGCTCTGTAATGTGCTGTGCTCACAGTGGTGTGTGCGTTTGGTGCAGGTGACTGATGTCTGTCTGTTTCCCCATTGTTTGCAGATACATCCACGGCCACGGAAGGGGACAGCTCCACGGACCAGGAGGAGCCAGAGAGCCAGACTGGGTCAGCAGCCGAGGAGTGGTCGGAGGGACCCAGTGGCACGAGGGCGAGGGGAGCCACACCGAGGAGTCCTCAGCACCATCCACCTCAGCTGAGGACCCGAGCAACTCGGAGGATGACTCCCTTATGGAGGCGGGTGTCAGCAGCCACCACACCCCAGCTAGTGTTGCTGTCCCCGCCACCACCAGCACCACCACCGCCCTCCCATCGGCTCCCATTCCCCAGGTCCGTGGAGGCTCCCATGTTCGGGAGCGTGTCTCCTTTGGGCCAGGCACCGCACCCCCTGCACCTGTGTCCCCTGCTGCCCTGAGTGAGGAGTCTGTGTACCTCCTTCGCCAGCTCCATGTAGGGCAGACCGCCATGCTGAGTGTCCTCCATGCGCACACCGCTCTGTTGACTCAGCTGGTGTCGTTCATGGAGGGCATCTCATCGGGCATGTCTGACCTACAGATGGGCAATAGGTCCATGGACTCCTCCCTGACGGCAGCAGTGTCCCTCCTCAGACAGTCCCTCACCCCTCCTGCCTCTGCTCCATCCACACTCCCCAGCACCTTACCCGTCCCAAGCACACACACACCGGCACAGGCACACACCAGCACACACACATCCAGCACACAGACACACACGCCACAAACAAAACGCACACGCACGCACAGTCAGGGGACTGAAACCAGACTCACAGGGGATGGGGCCCTGGAACACACACACGCATCCACGAGCACTGCGCAGTCCTCAGTTGCCTCTCCCTCCAAAACACCCTCCCTTGCCTCACCTGCAACCCCAAAGACCCAGCGGCTCTTCCTCAGTGACCTCGGCCTCTTCCCCTCCGATCCAGCTGATACAGCATTCAGGGGAAGAGGAAGCCCACCCACACGGAGCAGAGTGCCCCTCGCCCCCGGACACCCTCCCCCAGGCACAGACAGACTGAGGCCCCCACCCGCAAGTCCCCCCGGAGTCGTAAGAGCAAGACCCCGCCGCCGCCCTGCAGCTCAGGCACCAGGTCTCCTTCCTCCATCCCTCAGGCCCCCACTCCACAGGTGCCCCACCACACCCTGCCCCAGGTTCCCCCACCCATAGATATACCATCCCCAAGAGGATCCGGCCTTCTCCCCCTGCCACTTGCTCTCCCGGCACCACACCCCCGCTGCGCTTGTCTGTGCCACTGATGTGGTGAGGGTGTCCTCCCCTCTGTCCAGCCCACCTTGCCTGTTCCCCATTCTCCTCCCCTGGTGGTAGGCACTGCAGTGGAGTCCACTACCACCCTGTCTGACTTGGGCACTGCAGTGGCGGACCTGTCCACTCCATCTGCAGGGTCCACTGCAGTCGTGCCGGCACCCACAACATCTGAGTCATGCCCCCCAGTTGTGCTGGCACACACCATGTCAGACACCTCCACTGCAGTTGTCAGTGGCTCTCCAGCACCCACCACCCTTTCCCTGCTTCCTCCTGGTGAGCCCTGATCCTGTCCCTGCGGTGCCTGGCCTGCCCCCCCGGTTGCCCCTCCTAGTGCATTGTCCCTGGTTTTGTGCAGGCATGCGTAGGGTGACATCTGCCACTGTCACCCTGTTTGGACATTGATAATGGACTGGCCATTGGCCTTTGTGTTTTTTCTGGACTTTCAGTTTTCATTGCACACATATGCTGAATAAAGCAACTTTCTGTTCTCTAGTGCTTATGCTTCTGATGTACATGTTGTTGATGATGCTAACCATGCCCTTGCTGCAGTGATGGTGATATTTGGTCTCATGATAATGAAGTGTTACTGTGCAGGAACCCATGTGGTCCAGGGGGAATGTGTCCTATCCTGTGGTGTATCCATGTCATCCATAGCAGCATCTGAGGGTGTCATGTGTTCAGTATTTGGCAATGGGATTTCCTACTTACATTAGCAATTTCACATCTGTGGCTTCCACCCCTGCACATCTGTTGTGCCTGCCATTGTTCAATTCGTCTACTTCCCTGACCGTGTGGCCATCTCCACTGGACATGCAGGTTTGGGCATCAATGGGGAAGGACTCATCTGTGTTGTCGGTGCAACATTGCTATACAAGTGTGTTGGATCTGTGCTGATGATTTCGTTGGCACTTCCATGACCAGGCTGATGTGTCGGGAGCCCTCATTTGGTGCTAATTGTTGATTGTGTGACCAAGTGCTCAGCTGACATGATGGGGCCCTACTGAGGCAACATATGGCACAGCTTTCCTCAAACAGGAGTGGAGTCCCCTCATGGCAGTGTGTACTCCTGTGACATTGCCTGCGCCCAAGGTGTGTGTTGTATGTGCATGTCTGTGTGTTCACTTCCGTTTAGCTGTGCATGCTGTGATCCCTAGTGTTGTACCTGTTTGTGATGCTTGCTGAGTTGACCTATGTTCCCCCAAAGTCTTCTCCCTGGGTTCCCTGTGATGTGGGTGCATGGCACATTACTGGTCATCAGGGTGTCACCCATAGGTGTGTTTGCTGTCAGGGCTGAGTTTGTGTGCAGACGCAGATGGGTCACAGTCAGGTTTCCACTTGGCACTTGTTGTTTGCCCCTGTCATGTGATTTCCAGTTTGTGTTATCTTTCAGTGATTGTGACACGTTGTGTGTGTGACTGCTGGCACTCCTCAGGGTCCGGGCTGCAATGTTGGTTGTTGCCTATGTGAGTTCTTTGTGGGTGACCTTGGCTTCTTCATTGGTGTGTGACTGTGGCTGGGATCCCATTGGTTGGTGTGGTATTGCCGTCATGTCCATGTACAGCGTAGTGTGCAGTGTGTCAGACATTCAGGAGTCTTGTTGAGTGGCCATGTGTGATGTGTTTCTGCACCTTGGTTCCCACCCACCACCCTGGAATAGTCATGGGTGCATGTGCAATTTCACCAGTGCATGTGTGCTTCACTGCTGCACATTGTTGGAGGTCGAGGGTGTGGTGTTGAGTGTGTGCAGATGAGAGTTGTTGCCCGGCTAGGCCCCTGCCTCCATGTTGGCCTTGGCTTACTGGCCATGCTGATTGATTTGTGCTTGTGTAGGTGTGATGGTAGTTTGTTGCTCAGGACACATGACTGTGGTTCACAGTGTGAACGACATTTAGCTTTGTCATCACAGTGGGATTGTAATGCAGCCCAGGGTCACCACATTGTGGGGGCCCTGGGGGTAGTGCTGTGGTGTGTCTGTGTCTTGCTGTGTCAGTTGCTGTTCCTACGTGCCTGTGTGACATGTGTGATTTGTGCTCCCTCTCATCTGACAATGCCTGCTTGCCCACATAGGGGATTTGGATCCATGAGTTACCTTTGTGTGGCACTGTATGCACATCTGTATGATTGGTATTCAGGTCTCCTCATGTGTTGTGTGGTTGCCTGGGGACACTGGCACCCCCCTCACCTGTTGTGTATGATGTGCAGTGTGGGTCTGCCTGTTTGTGTTTGTGCATCTGCACCACTGCATTGGCATAACTTGGGTGTGCCATTGGCTGTATGTAGTTTGGTGGCTTTCCCCTGCTGTCCCTGGGACTCCTAGGTCATCGGTCAGCACAATGATCATGGTTTGTGTGTCCCATTGCTGCCATGGTATGGTATCTGTTCACCTCACATCTACAGTCTCCACACGGTATCTGCATTTGTGTGCCCATTGGTGCAAATATGTGGGTCTGCATTCTGATGGTCACTTCTGTCATTGTGTCATTGATGAATGTTGACAGTGTCAGCCCCCATGGGTGTTGTTTGTCTGCACATGGTCAAAGGTATGTCTTATTTGCACTGCAGTATTTGGCTCCCCCAATTTATGTTGCAATGGGACACATGCACTACTTTGCCACTGATGTGTTTTATGTTCTGTGACCAGGAATCATCCATGCAGTTTGGCAGTTGCAGCTCTTTCTTTGTCAACACTTACATTTTGGTCACTGTGATGATGGGGGTTTGGACCCCATTGCCACAATGTTCAAAATGTGCTTCAGCTATGGACCCCACACTTACATTTTGGTCACTGTGGTGATGGGGGTTAGACCCCATTGCCACAATGTTCAAAATGTGCTTCAGCTATGGACCCCACACTTACATTTTGGTCACTGTGGTGATGGGGGTTAGACCCCATTGCCACAATGTTCAAAATGTGCTTCAGCTATGGACCCCACACTTACATTTTGGTCACTGTGATGATGGGGGTTTGGACCCCATTGCCACACTGTTCAAAATGTGCTTCAGCTATGGACCCCACACTTACCTTTTGGTCACTGTGGTGATGGGGCGTTAGACCCCATTGCCACAATGGTCATGGCCTGCTTGCATTGTGGGGGCCACACACATATATGTGTGGCACATGTGATAGGGGGTCACATTGTATGTTCAAAGTCATGTTCAGTGTTGTAGGCATTTGACACAGTCTACACACGCTTGTCATGGTGTTGGGGGGATGTCTTTTTCTTGCATTCCCTAGGTTGTGGTGTGCTGGTTGTGTCATGCATTGTCCCCATCCTATGAGTGGGGGTGGTGTTGGTGGTAGGCATCCAGCCCCCCATGGGTAGAGGTGGTAGTAGTGACAGGCATCCAGCCCCCTGGGTAAGGGTGGTAGTAGTGGTAGGCATCCAGCCCCCTGGCTAAGGGTGGTAGTAGTGGTAGGCATCTGGCACCTGCATGGCTAAGGGTGGTAGTGGTGGTGGGCATCTGGCACCCCCTGGCTAAGGGTGGTAGTGGTGGTTGGCATCTGGCACCCCCTGGCTAAGGGTGGTAGTAGTGGTAGGCATCCAGCCCCCATGGGTAGAGGTGGTAGTAGTGACAGGCATCCAGCCCCCTGGCTAAGGGTGGTAGTAGTGGTAGGCATCTGGCACCCCCTGGCTAAGGGTGGTAGTAGTGGTAGACATCCAGCCCCCCTGGGTAAGGGTGGTAGTGGTGGTAGGCATCTGGCACCCGCCTGGTTAAGGGTGGTAGTGGTGGTTGGCATCCAGCCCCCCTGGCTAAGGGTGGTAGTAGTGGTAGGCATCCAGCCCCCCTGGCTAAGGGTGGTAGTAGTGGTAGGCATCCAGCCCCCATGGCTAAGGGTGGTAGTGGTGGTGGGCATCTGGCACCCCCTGGCTAAGGGTGGTAGTAGTGATAGGCATCCAGCCCCCCCTGGGTAAGGGTGGTAGTGGTGGTGGGCATATGGCACCCCCCTGGCTAAGTGTGGTAGTAGTGGTAGGCATCTGGCACCCCCCTGGCTAAGGGTGGTAGTAGTGGTAGGCATCCAGCCCCCCTGGGTAAGGGTGGTAGTGGTGGTGGGCATCTGGCACCCCCCTGGCTAAGGGTGGTAGTAGTGGTAGGCATCTGGCACCCCCCTGGGTAAGGGTGGTAGTAGTGGTAGGCATCCAGCCCCCCCTGGGTAAGGGTGGTAGTAGTGGTAGGCATCTGGCACCCTCTGGGTAAGGGTGGTAGTGGTGGTAGGCATCTGGCACCCCCCTGGCTAAGGGTGGTAGTGGTGGTTGGCATCCAGCCCCCTGGCTAAGGGTGGTAGTAGTGGTAGGCATCCAGCCCCCTGGCTAAGGGTGGTAGTAGTGGTAGGCATCCAGCCCCCCATGGCTAAGGGTGGTAGTGGTGGTGGGCATCTGGCACCCCCTGGCTAAGGGTGGTAGTAGTGGTAGGCATCTGGCACCCCTGGGTAAGGGTGGTAGTGGTGGTAGGCATCTGGCACCCCCTGGCTAAGGGTGGTAGTGGTGGTTGGCATCCGGACCCCCTGGGTAGGGGTGGTGGTGCGCATTCAGGCCCCTGTGTGCATATGTGGCATTGGTGATGGGCATCCCGCCCCTATGGTGCTGCTGTTGCTGGTGTAAGTAAATTCTGCATCCCTCTGTGTGTGTGTGATGTGTCGTGTATGTGTTGTATGTGTTTTGTGGTTGGTGTCTGACTTACCTTCTGCGCCGTACGCGTCCGTGCCTGTTCCGGTAGTAAATGTAGAATATTGGTATGATCGGGACGAAGGGATTCATGGTTGGTTCGTGTTGTTCGTCTTTCTCGTTGCTTCGCGTCGTCCTCGTCGCTTCGCGTCGTCCTCGTCGCTGGCGTGTTCGCCTCGTAGCCGTGGATCGTGTTGTGGCGCGAATCGGAGCTTATGTGCGCCTCTCCCGGATGCTTTGACGTGCCGTGCGTAGCAACGGGTTCGGCGCGTACGGAAAGCGCATCGTACTTGTTCGGCCGGACGGAGCTGCATTTTCCCTTCCGTGCGACTCGATTCTGCGTTTCCGGATTCGCCTCGGTCGGAGAACAGGACCTGGATTGGGTGAGTACGACTCGGCCGGATTCTGTGCTGTTGTGCACATCGTACTTACTCGTTCGGTCTGCTGTACGGATCGGTCGGGAAACAGGCATTCGCATGGCTTTTTTCCCGACCGAATGGTATTGGGTGCGCCTCCGACCGAGATCGGAATCGGCCCCTAGGTATCATATTTACAGGATGCAACGTTCCTGCCCCCCTCGACACTGGACATTAATTTGGAATGGCCTCTACCCTCAAAACCCTCCTCCCTCCTCTCATTGAATAAGCCCTGAGCAATGCATTTAGTTTGACAATTGGACAACCTGGATACATAATTGGCCTATTACTCCATTCAATTGGGCAAGGGTTTCTTGAAGTAGGCAGATGTCAGTGATGCAGTTGCAGACTGTGCTCTTAACATGCACCTCATGCGCTGCTGAGGCTTTGGAATGGCCGCTTGTAGCAAGAGGGCTAAAACTATTCGTACAAACAACCTCCGGGGTGATAACACTATAAGGTATTAAAGAGGTAGGCTGTACCACCATCTGCTTTTTATTACAGTCTTGGATGCTTTGTCTACCTCTCGAGGCCTAACTCACTGTTTGAGAGGAAGGTACTTTATGTTGAGTTGCTGGCTTGTGTCCATTCTTAAAAATATCAGCAACTTTTGGACCTGGAGTAGGTTGGTCAGTTGTTTTGCCCTTGCTTAATAGACTCAACTTCCTCTGCGAGATTATCTATTTCCTCTATCATACAATTCTCAGCAGCATAACAATCAGTTTTTTTTACATTTTGCCACGCCCTGGGGCTCTCCCAAGCTTTTCTCTTTCCCGTTATCCTCAAGTCAATTAACCAAACAGCCACAAGGAGATAACATAATTGTTTTTACTGTTGAAGAGGTTCACTTCCCAGTTGGCATGTAACACTGCAACACCAGATAATGCTTGTCAGGAGGGTGGCCCTACCCTGCCTCATCCTGGATCAGATGCGGGCGAGTCCCGTACTACAGGAAGCCTTCAGCCTTATATTGCGTTGGTCAGTCTGTGCCCCTCCTCCTTGTGCCTGGTGTGTGCTGGGGGATGAAGTCCCACCCCAGCTGAGGGCAAATGCGGGCTAATGCGGGTAACAACCGGCAGCCAAGACCCACACCGCAGGTAGCCTGCAGTGCTAATAGCGCGTTGGTCAGCCTGGTGTGTGCTGGGGATTAAAGTCCCACCCCAGATGAGGGGAAATGAGGACTAATGCGGGGAACAACCAGCAGCCAAAACCCATGCCACAGGAAGCCTATAGCACTTTAGCATTGATCAGTCTGTGCCCCTCCTCCTCGTAGCTGGTGTAACCCCCACCCCAGCTGAGGGCAAATGCGGGCTAATGCGGGGAACAACCAGCAACCAAGACCTGCACTACAGGAAGTCTATTGCGTTTATAGCACGTTAGTCAGTCTGTGTCCTTCTTCCTCGTGTCTGGTGTGTGCTGAGGGATGAAGCCCCACCATAGCTGAGGGCAAATGAGGGCTAATGTGGGAAACAACTGGCAGCTAAGACCTGATATAGTGTTTGGACACACCTGATGTGCAAAACCATCATGCTTAGAATTTTTTGCCAGAAAGTTGACATTGATGAAAGATCAGCTGCTAATATAACATATGTAAACACTCCTCTGGTGAAGGAGTATGCGATCACCACATTTGTGCCCATCAACTGTGATGTATATACATGGCAGATCATGAAGCCTCTAACGTGTAAAAGCCAATTTGTGGTGTATATCCTGAGATGCAGTTGCTCTAAGATTTACATTGGTAGTACAATTCTACCGGTACAGCAACGGATCTTAAAGCATATCCGAGCGATCAATAACAACGATCAGGCATACCCCATGGCTAGACACTTCCATGAATTTCACAATGGCAAGTTGGAAGGTCTTAGATATTTTGTGATCGATCAAGTCCATCAGAAATTACGAGGGGGTAACAGAGAAAAATGCCTGAGACAACTTGAATCGTGATATATTCTTAGATTCAATAGCAAGAGTCCATTTGGTCACAATACAGAAGAAGATTTACATGTACATTTGTGGCCAAGGTAGGGCCCTTAAGAGAGAAAGTACCCGTTGTTGTATTGACCAGTATTATGTTTTTATATTGCTCCTTTGCTTTGAAGACCCTTTAAGATTTTGATGGGATTTTACAAATATTGGTTTTAAGATTGCTTTTGAGCTTTAACTCAATTTTTCTGACCATGTTCTATCTTGTAACATTGTAACTTTGTAATATTCAGTAGTCTTTTGTTCTTAATTGAATTATGAATTGGTGCCACTCCATGCCAATTTTTAATCACATAGTCGCACTCAGGCACATAAGCACAAGCACATTTAGTAAGTGAGCAGAACAGCCCTATCAATAGTTGTGAATACAAGGGCACTTGCCCGGTATTACCCAGATGGAAGTCAGTGATAATGGCTTTCAGTTGAGTATTTATACTCATATATTATGTGCAATGGATTTGCACATTAGCATAATTTGCATAAAGCACTTTGCACTTTACTCCTAAACTGGGGACAGTTGTGTGGTAGCATGAATGGCAGATGATTAGCACATACAGTAGTACGTACAAACAATCTTGGTGATACTGTACTGTCATGTGTTTAGCTGTTTTAAGTGTTTTATCGCTAAGGTATGCGTAGAACTGGTAATATTTTATTATTGGTTTCAAATACTTAAGTTATTCAAATGCCACTTTGAGAACACGAATGTTGTTTTTTTTTTTAAATGTCATCACAATTGTCAAGTTTGGAGATAATCACCTTGCACTGACACTTTGGTTAATATCAAATTGGTATTGCTTGCTGCTCAAAATTTGCACTGTCACTTTAAACTTTTCACTAGTATAAAAAGAGAGAAAGATGGCGGCGACTCTAGGTTTGAAAAAGACAGCGGAGGCTGTTGAAACGCGTCACCTACCAGATTTGTAGCCTTCAATAAACACGTATTGAAGCAACCCCGAGCGTGCTGGAGTCTGTATTAAATTCTACAGCAGATGATGTGACGAATATATATATATATATATATATATATTCCAAATAAGATATTTGCTTTCCAAAAATGATCGTCCAGCACTCCCAGGTGGGTTCAATTGCTCAATTCTTTATTAGAACGACAAAAACAACATCTACGCGTTTCAGCAGTCTCAGCTGCCTTGCTCACGACAACAAAAACCCAACACGGTCCCAGGTACGCGAACCAGAGTCTCCACGGCACAGAGGAAATCCACAACCAGGTTCTTAAAGATATTTTATTTTATTTTTCGTAACCACACCATTTGTGCAAACGTGCAAAGGATGTATACACATTGTGATGTCAAAAATATAGCGGACATAAATATTGAAGGTAACTATATAATTTTCTGTCTTGTTTTTATTAACGTTGTAAAATATTTTGTTTAATAAAACATCATTATGCATGTTTTTAATGATATTTTTGTAATAGTTGTGGCAGTTATGAAATGTATTTTATGTTTTTTATTTTAAATTCGATTAATATTATGTATATCTATTTTAAAAAGTAATTGTAATATTTATTGTTCTTAATTTAAAACTATATCAACTTTATAAATTTTAAGCACAAATATGTGTTTAATAACATTGTTTAATAGTGGGATGTTGGGTTTATAGGGGAAAAGGGTGTGGAGTTTTCTCAAGTATGTTTGTAGAATATTTTATTCTAATGATTAGATTAAAAACACTATTTAGCCATTGAAAATTTTCCAATTTTAAATGTTAAATATATTTGCAAAGTGAAAATAGTTTTTGTAGTTTTTGATACTGTTTTAATGTTAACTTAAATTGGATACATTGTTATTCATTTATGTTCTAAATTACCTTGTTTCTAAAACTGCAAAAATGTAGGTATTATTTATTCAAGGTTATGTTTATGATACATTATTATAAGTATATTTTGTGTTTTTTTTATAATTTAAAGGAAATATTAAAAAATGACTTAATGTATTGTTTTATTATTTACTAGTTGTTTTATTTTGAATTCCAAACTTGTTTTACTTTTTTCAATAAATTCTAAATTGTATTTAAATTTGATTTGTTAATTAAAATGTTTTTTTATTATATATTGTTATTAACATGTTATTTTATGTGCTTTAATTTTTTAAGTTTAAAAACAAAATTTCAAATTATTTTCCTTAGGGGGATGTTGGATTTGTAGGGGAATAGGGTGTTTAGTTTTTTGAAGTAGTTGATAATAGATTGATATTTTATTTAATGTTTTATATTTAAATTATGTATTTTCAATTTTATTTTTAAAGAATCATATTTTGAAATGTAAGGTCTAATATTTGTTTGTGTACTTGTTAAATGTTTTCTACAATTCTACATTAATTATTAAAAATAATAATTTCTTAATATGAATTACATTTTTAGGATTGTATCTATTTTTATTTTTCATTTGAGAAAAGGTACAACAGTCACAATCACTGAGCTCAGCTGGATTAGAGCAGGGGCATGAAGGGGAGTGGGAAAACAATCGTACATTAACAAATTACATATATGTCTAACAACTACTCCATGTCTCTACATATCTATACACATGGACCCTCCAATATACCTTGTGCCCCTCCCTCTATGAAAGTTCTTATGAATCAGGCACCGTATTTGCCGTAAGGCGCAACACCCGCAGATACATCGAGCGAGTGAGTTCCCTAAAGGGATCGGATGGGTTTTTCAGACAGCGCCCCCACATTTTCACAAATTTGGGCAGTGTCTGATCTATTACTGCTGTCAATTTCTCCATGGCTAGCAGGTTCCAGACCTTATGTATCCAATCTGTATGTCTGGGTATGGTGTCTGTGCCCCAGCGCAAAAGCAGTACCTGTTTGGCAGCTCTTAGTGCCAGTGTTATAGCCCTCCTCCTAGCTGTGTGCAGAGGGTATGTCAAAGCGTTGGGTAGTTCTAGTAGGATATAGCTAGGGAAGCAGGGTAGCTCGGTGTTAAACATTGTGTCTATATCGGTGAGGACTTTGGACCAATATCGATATTATTTAGGGCAATGCCACAGTAAGTGGGATAATGTGCCTGAGTGGTTGCAATGTCTCCACAATCTGTCGTCACTTCCCCTCTTCCACTTGACTAACTGGAAGGGTGTATAGTACCAATAATGAGAGATTTTTAACAAGGTTTCCCTACCTGAGGCGCTGCCAGCCTAAATGTGCGCCCTCTGTAAAATATCAGTCCATTCTTTGTCCGAGAATTGACATTTGCATTCTTGCTCCCACCACGGAGAACACAATGCTCTCAATGTGGTGTTTAGAAATGCGTAGATATCTGACAGTAACCGTCTAGCGTGCCTTTGCGATAAAAGCCACAGTTCAAATGGGGTAAGTTGTCTGCTAGGTTGAGGGCGTATTAACAGATGCGTTACCCAATGTCGTACTGTTATGTAATGCCAATGTTCCGAACTCAGTAGCCCAAAATCCTGCTGCACTTGTGAGAATTCCAGCAGGCCTTGCACGTCAAACAGGTCCCCAATGCGTTTGCAATTCGATTCCTGCCAGGGGGGAAAAGCTGTACTGTGCTGTGCGGGGGGGGAAATCTGCATTTCCTATGATTGAAGTGAGAGGAGAGATGGGGGTAGAGAGTTGCTTAGAAACACAAATTCTATCCCATACTCCCATTGTGGCCCGAACTACCAGAGAGATATACACCTGGGGGGCAATGTCATTGTGGAAGCCAGGGAATTTTCCAAATATGGATCCCCGTGACCGCCTGGTCGAGGAAGCACCAGTGTTTTTCTGTGTATGGGCATTGCCATTCCACCAGGAAACGTAATTGAGCTGCCTGGTAGTAGCACAATAGATGGGGTATGCCAAACCCACCCTTTGCTTGTGGAAGGTAAGCTTGTTCTCATGCCATTCTGGCATGTTTACTGCCCCAAATGAAGGCCACTAGAAAGTGTTGGATTTTATGCAGCACTGACTGGGGCTGAAGCGGTATCGCCTGCATATAGAATAAGATCTTAGGGGCCTATTACGATGGCGGGCGGACAAAGTCCGCCCGCCATCGCAGCTGCAAAAGGGACCGCCCGCCATAGGTGCGGCGGTCCCGCAAGTCGAATTGCGATGCACCCGCCACACTGGTGGGCGGATCCTCTATATTTTACATTGCGGCGGCGGTGCTGCAAGCAGCAGCCGCCGCACTGTAAAATAAACATGGCTTGCTTTTACATGCACAACGTGACAGGCACCGCGTGGTGCCTGCCACATTGTACATGCAAAAGCAGGGGGGTACCATAGGTACCCCCCATGTGCAGCCCCCACCCCCCCAACTATATGGGGGCCCGCTAAGGGCCCCCAACAGCAGGAACCGCCAGCCTTTCCATGGCAGCAATGCAGCCATGGAAAGGCTGCTCACACCCAGCATCGTAATATGGATGGCGGTGTCTTCCAGACACCGCCACCATATTCAACACGTTTTCCGCCGGTCGACAAGTCGACCGGCGGAAAAGCGGCGGACGGTCTTTCCGCCCGCCGCGGACCCCCCAGCCATCATGATATGGTGGGGGGTCTTTGTTGTCTGGATGGCGGGCGGATCGACCCCGCCGGGCCGGCGGTGACCACCGCAGGCCCGGCGGGGCGATCCGCCCGCCATCGTGATCGGCCCCTTAGTTAGTTGGGACATTTTGATGGCTGCTATTCGTCCTACCCAAGAAAGTGATCCTCCATGCCAGGATTGTATCAGGGAGCGTGTTGTGTTAAGTAGGGTGGCGTAGTTATATGACACTGCATTCTCAAAGGTTGGGAATAGTTGAATGCCTAGATAGGGGGTTCCCTGTGTAGCCCAGGTGAATGGAAATGTCCTGGCTAGAATAACCTGCTCCTCCTGTGTAATAGTTAGGTTGAGAGCTTGGGATTTGGCTATGTTTACTTTAAACCCTGAGGCCCTCTTGAATCGCTCAAGTTCCTCCAACAGCAGTGGCAAAGACTGACGAGGGTTAGTGATGGCTAAAAGCACATCATCAGCATATAATATTATCTTGAGGGATTGGCCCGCCATTTGAACCCCTTCTATAAGGGGGTGGCCCCATATACGCTCTGCCAGCTCCTCCATATAGAGCGCGAACAAGAGCGGTAAAAGCGGGCACCCTTGTCGTGTCCCCCTCGATATAGGAAGGGGTTGAGATATCGTGCCATTAACGCGGACCGCCGCCACTGGGTTAGAGTAACTGACCCATACCCATCTCTGGAAACGGGGCCCGAGACCTGTGGCCTCTAGAACTAGCCGTAAAAAGGGCCATGGCATGTGGTTGAACGCTTTTTCAGCATCGATGGAGAGAAGCACTGTGGTGACCCTCGATCTCTCAGATTTATCTATTAAATGGAATATGTGCTTGGTATTGTCACTGCACATGCATCCAGGGATAAAACCTGATTGGTCCGGACCTATCGACCCAGGCATGAGTCACCCCAGTCTAGTTGCCAAAAATACCCAGTGAATAATTTTGCGTCTATGTTTAATAAGGATATGGGGCGGAAGGAGGCGCAAAGCTGGGGGTCTTTCCCAAGTTGTGGAAGGATTGTAATAATGGCCGATTTCATGGTCTCCGTGAGGGCTCCCTCTGCACTAAAGGAGTTATACAGGTGGGCCAGCATGGGGGACAGCCGAGTGCCAAACATTTTGTAGAATACAGCTGTGAACCCGTCCTGTCCCGGGGCTTTGTTTAGCTTGAGCTTCCCTATAGCGTCAAGAACTTCTTGTGATGTGATGTCCGATTCTAGTTATGCAGCTGTAAAGTCTGAGAGTTTCGTGATGGGGGCCCGCTCTCAGTATATGGAACAGTCAGTATGGGAGAGGGTCTGCACTATAAAGCTGTGCATAGAACCGACTGAATTCCAACGCTATTTCCGAGTCTCATGTGAGGGGAGGAGAGGCATGGCCTAATATATGGGAAATACGCTGTTTATGTGTCTGCACATGTAGCATGTGTGCCAACAGTCTTCCCGTTTTGTTTCACCCTGCATAGTATCTTTGTTTCGTGCGAAGTACAGCATATTCTGCCAGGTCCATATCTAAGGCTTTGAGCTGTTTCCTAGTTTTTGTGAGTTGGCGTCGTATCTTACATGAGCCCACCAGCCTATGTGACTCCTCCAGTTCTCTTACCTGTGTCTCCAGTTCTAAACGCTTGGTCTTTCTCTTTCTGTTAAGTCGGGTCGCTATTGCTATACAGGTCCACCTTACAACCGGCTTGAGGGCATCCCAGAGCATCGCTATCTTAGTGTTAGGTGTTTAGTTAATCTCTAAATAGTCCATTATTCATTGTTCCACCTCCCGAGCGGCAGGGTCGTAGGATAGCAATTTAGGGTTAAGACGCCACAACTATAAGGGGCCGAGTCCGATCTCGGCCGGTAGGGCTCCGAATCGGATTCGGCTTAACCGGATCCGATTCGGAGCCCTGTTTCCCGACCGATTCGTACGTGCGTCCGGGCGAGCGAGTACGATTCGAAAACTCTGACCGACTCATTCGCGAGACCCAACCGCACCGACCGACTCGTACGCGAAAGCCGACCGCTCCGACCAACTCGCTCGGACACGCCTCGCACCGCGCAATGGAGACGTTCCCCGGCCGGGCAAGTACGATGCGCGCCGCGAGCAGTCCGACCGACTCGCGCCGTCCGGCTCAAAGGAGCAGTCGGAGCTGTACTTTGGGGGTCCGTGTCGGACCCCCCTGTATGCGTAGCTGCGCGAGTCGCACACAGGGGGGACCCATGGGTCCCCCCTACCTGTGCGTGTACGGCGCGAGTCGCTTCGCCGCGTACACGCTGTAGGGGGCGCCCTTGTTCGCCTCGCACCCATTTAGTCAATGGGAGCCCATGTACGCGTTGTACGACAGGCTCCCATTGACTTCAATGGGAGTCCGACCGAATCGAGTCCGATGGCATACGTGCGCATCGTACTCGTTCGGTCGGGCTGCTAGGGTCCGATTCGGACGGAAATCTCTCCGAGTCCGGCTCGGTCGGAGAGATTTCCGGCCCGAATCGGAATCGGCCCCTTAGTGTTGGGGCAAGAGTTGGGCAGATGTAGTGCAATCGTAATGGGGGAGTGGTCTGATATAGAGTCTATCTCAATATCCGCGTGAGCTACATCTGGCCGGAAATGGGCAGACACCAGAAAGTAGTACATTTTTTTATAGGACTGATGTGCAGCTGAGAATAATGAGTAAGCTCTCGTATTGGGGTTCAGCGATTTCCATATATCAAACAGCCCTGCATCTGCCATCCACTGTAGCCCCTGTGGGGAAATTGCTCCCGACGGGCTTACTCTAGAGGAGGATCGATCTAGCTGTGTGTCAGGTACAAGATTGAAATCTCCACCTATTAGGACTTTGATGTCCGGGGAGGTAAGTACCGTCCCCACTGCACTGCGGATAAAAAGCTCTTGGTGGTCATGGGCACGTATATGCATGCAACTGTAAATGTGTGATGGTGAAATGAGTTCCTCAAAGCTAGCATGCGACCTGCTATTTCTGAATGTACCTGTAGGACTTGCCCCTGGAAATGAGTGGATAGTAAGATCAACACCCCGCCTTTTTTTCCTGGGCTAGAGGACCAGTATTGGCGGTTGAACCATTTTGACAGCATCCGACCCCTTTCCTTCTTAAGCAAGTGTGTCTCTTGAAAAAAACATATATTGCATTGCGCAGTCCTCAGTTGGGACAGTAACGATATCCTCTTTGCTGGGGCATTCAGTCCTCTAACATTAAGGCTTACTATCTTAACCATGGGTATGGGGGAGGTATCTGCCGAAGATGCCCGCTAAGAGAGGGGGGGGGGGTCACCCATGGTGCCCATAAATGTGTTGAGGAGGAACAGTGTCACAAAGAGATGGAGTGCATTGACAAATAGAAAAGACATAATACAAGAAAACAAACATAACCAAATACACCAACTGGTGTCAACCAGGCGAGCGTGTAGTAGGGGTCCATGTCACTGGCCATCCGCGCTCGGCAGCAAGTCCCAGCACTCCCTCTGCCGCACTTCCGCTGCTATACTTCAGTGAGCAGGGTGGACCAGGGTTCATGCTGTGGCACCGGTGACAGCAAGGGCTCACAAAGGTACACAGCGCTCTGGTTCTGGCAGCTCTCCATTGACTAAGCCCATGTGCATGTTGAGAAGGAGACCCCACCGCAACTCTGTCACTCGATTGCCTGCTCAGGGGATGGGTCCCGTTTAGTGAGGTGTTTTGGGAGGGCCGTTCTCTCTTTAAGGCTCTCTGTTGTGGTTGGTTTATTCAATCGTTTCTGAGACCAGTAATTAGATGCTCTCTTCGGTTCACACCATTGGGAGGTTTTCAGGGGTTCCAGTGGGAACCCGGGGTCATCCTGTTTCAGGTCCAACCCCAGGATCGTCGCTGCTTCTGACGGGGTGCAGACCATATGTGTTTCTCCCTCCCAGACAAAGACCAGGCAAATAGGGTGGCCCCACCAATAGTGAATCCCTTTGTCTCTCAGGTCTGAAGTCACTGGTATCATAGTTCGTCCGTGCTGGAGCGTAATGAAGGAGAGATCTTGGTAGAGGCGTACTTTAATCCCTTCGAAAATGACATGGGGTTGATCCCGCACCTTAGTCATAATGAGTTCCTTCTTTTTGTAATTATGGCGACACGTAAGTATATCATGTGGGGTGCTGGGTTCCCCAGAGGGGCGTCCCGCCCGATGTGTGCAGTCTAGAAGGAGTTCTTTCTCCACTAACTTCGGGCGATGTGGTGAAAAAGCCGCAATACAAATTCTTCCAATTTGCCCGCATCTGCCTGTGATGGAATGCCCTTAATCCTAATGTTGGACCTGTGAGGCCTATTTTCTAAATCCTCCAGGTAGTAGTTAAGGTCTGCATTACAATCCTTGAGTTCCAAGATTTCATTGCAACAAGCGTCCAGCTCCTCTTCTCTGGAGTTGCCATTCTTTTCCACTGAGTCTACTCGTTGCTCCAATTTGCCCATGTCGCGCCGAAGGTCTTTCACTTCTTCGGTCATTTCCATCTTGAGGGTTGCTATGTCATCTCTCAGAGTGCTAAAAAAAAGTTTCCATAAATCTGCGTGTGACAGAGGCTTTGTCGTCCTCATCTTGATCTCTGCCTGTCTTCGGAGATATGCGTGTTGGCGAACCGGGTTCTTTGGTCTGTTCAGGCCTCTTGGAGGAGATCTTAGTAAATAGATCTTTTACCGTGGGGTCTTTTTTTGTTCTCGCGGAGGTCATTTTGATTGCCCCAAGGCCTCCACGGGGATTTGCACACACTAAATGGGGTAGTGCCCTTCGCCAATGAATTTTCTAAAATGGCTTAGATTGGAGTACGAATAGTAGATTAAGCCACTTTAGTGTCTAAAAACTTTATTTTATATTGTTTTATGTCTACATTTTGGTGTATTTATGTAGAATTTAAATATATATTGTTAGTTATATTTATTTGTTTTTTATTGTTGTTTATGATTTTGAAAAACAATGCTTTGTCTTGCAGGTATACTAAAGATTACCCCTTTAGTGTTCAGCACTCTCACCCACTCCAAATTGGCTTAGATTGGAGAGGGAATAGTAGATTAAGCCACTTTAGTGCCCATCAACTTCCCACAAATGGTTTAGATTGGAGTGGGAACAGTAAATCTTGCCCTTTTAGTGACCAACATCTTCCCCAAAATGATTTAGGGCCTTATTACGAGTTGGGCAGTCCTACAGCGGATAGTGCAATGCGCCATCCGCTGTAGGACCACCAAACCTGTGGTGTGACCGCCCACCAGATCAGGAGTTTATTCCTGCTCTGGTGGACAGTTCTATGGTGGTCTGATAGCAGCGGTCTGAAAGCAGCGGTCTGGTAGGCTCATAGAAGAGCCTACCATGCAGACAGCTTCTCTCAGAGCGTCGCCTGCACCTCCCGGTACAGAGTGGCATATATGCCACACCGTGCAGGAACCGGGAGTGCAAATTGAGGGGGCACTACATGTGCCCCCCCATGCAACTCCATGCCCAGAGGCGCACTTTGTTGCCTCTTTGCCACCCTTTTCATGGCAGGCTCACTGCCATGAAAAGGGTGGAGGACAGCCAACTCGAAATATCCTCAGCGGCGCTGCAGAGGCACCACCAGCATATTTCTGCCCCAGTGGCCGCAGTGTTCAATTGGTGGTCCGACCACCACACTCGTAATGTGGCGCAGTGTGCTGCAGTGTGGCAGTGGTTGGACTGCCACCACGAGTTCGGCGGTCCTATAAACCGCCAAACCTGTAATAATGCCCTTAGATTGGAGTGGGAATAGTAAATCAAAACTCCTAAGTGCCCAACACCTACCATTAACCCTTTTACTGTCCAGGACCTTCACCAAAATAGTTTAAACTGGAGTGGGAATAATAAATTCAACTCCTTTAGTGTCCAACACTTCCCCAAAATGGTTTCGATTGGAGTGGGAACACTAAATAAAATCCTTTGGTGTCCAATACCTTCTCCGAAAAGATTTAGATTGGAGTGGGGATAGTACCTCTAACAAATTTAGTATCCACACCTTCTTCAAAATGGCTTAGATTGGAGTGGGAATATTAACTCTAGCCCTGTTAGTGTCCAACACCTTCCCCGAATGGGTTACATTGGAGGGGAAGTAGTATATGTTACACGTTTGTTGTCAAACGTCTTCCTCAAAATGGTTTTCAGCTTTTACATTTGTATAGTGCGTAGTTTGTTAAAATAATAGCCAATACATGTCAAGGTTTTTACATATTTTATATGTAGACATTTTTTCATTTTATACAATGTGCATTTTTAGTTTCACTTTTGATTAACAAAAATGTAACGTTGCAGTGGTACAACATTTCTATTAACTTTTTTGCAGTTTTAGTGCCACATGTACTTTATTTTTCAACACACTTTTAAGACGTACATTTTTAAACATTTATACAAAAATAGAACATATTTTTCTCGCATATATATTTATATATATATATTATATATAGTGTATTTTTACATTTTTATAATACATTTTTAGCATATAATAGTTTGTACTATTTAATATATAGTTGTATTTTTATAGTACTATTTAATTTATACTTTACACATATATTTGTAATTGATCAATCTATTGTTTAACATTTTTTAATCCTACTACAATTTTACATACATTTCTAAACACTTTATAATAAGTTTGTGTGGGTTATTTTTTAAGTTTTGATTGTTCTACTATGGGCCCGATTCTGATGCGGGTTGGAAAAGCTTCCCGACCGAGGGCCTGATTCTGATGCTGTTAGGAAGGCCTCCTAACGGCATTTGCTCCTTCCAAATCAGATCGGGAACGTGTCTTCCCGACCAAGGGCCCAATTCTGATGCGGTTAGGAACAAATGTTCCCATTGAAGTCAATGGGAGTTCAACCAAATCGTATCTGGAAGCATCCGGATGCATCCTACTCCGCCGGTCGGACTTTCCCGATCCAAGTGGGACGGAAACCATTTCCCAACTGAATTGGTCGGGAAGCTTTTCCAACCCGCATCAGAATCGACCCCTGTGTTTGTAGAGTTGTTATATTAGGTTTATATTGTTTTTGGAATGTATGTATTGTGTGGGTGGGCACGTTATATTTCTTACAGGTTAGGAAGGAAGGAAGTCAGTGTTTGAGCTATTTTTAATGGGTTATTTTAAAAAATGTACCCTAATTTAAAAAAAACATAATTTTTAATTTCCTTTCATTTTTTGGATTTCCTGAAACTGTTTTTACTTTCAATTTTTCATTTTAGTATGGTTTCCAATTACTGGTGATTACTTCGGTGGATTTAAATTGGGCATTTAATTTTTGCATTTTTTTTAGTTTGTTTTTATTTTTGGCTTCTTTGTAAATTGGATTTTGGGGGGTGCATCAAGAACTTCAGCTACTCAACTGAAAACAAACTATTCTATAATTTATTTTGAGTGGGAAAGGCAATATTTCAAAATGTGAATGTAATTTGCCTTTACTGCAATGTAAAGGTTTTTTTATGTGTGTGGTTTAATTTGTGAGCTGCTTTGTATATTTTTGTATATTGCATGTTTTTGGTTTTCCTATGAATATTTTTAATTAAATATTTAAAACAATTATTTAAATGTATCAGTCATATTTTGTACTTTAATAATATATCTTTTTGTAATAGACTGATTTATAAAAATAATTATTCTACTATTTATTTTAAAAAAATATTATAGTGGTGTTAGGTTTTGTTCTATTTTAGGTGTGAGTATATTGTTGGTTTATAATGGTGATTTAGCTATTATTTCTAGGTAGTCTACTCCTTTGTTATTTACAAAGAGTCTGACTTTGAATTGTAGTGTTTCATACATTTTCCTGGTTTGTTTAGTTATTTTAGGTTTGATTTGGTTTACCGACTTTCGTATCCTTAGTTGTGATAGCTCTGTTCTTAGTGGAGGGCTTTGTGAATTTGTACAGTGCTGGTTGGGTTCTTTCTACTGTGTATTGGGAAGCATTGTGCCTTTCTTACACTACGTTGTTGGTTTTCACTTGCTGAGCCATGGAGCTGTTGTAGGCATTCAACCATGGTATTTGGATTTTGGGTTGGTGTCTGTGTCCAGAGCAGTGCAGTCTGCCAACTCAAGTGTCTTTGAAGTAGTCCATTAGTGGACTTAGAATTGTTCATTTCTTTGGTAAACTTGAGTTTCTATTATCATGCTGTAGTGGTTAGCTAAGTCTGTTCCAGGTACATATGCCAGAACTATTAACATTTTAATTTCAAAGGTAAACTGGCTTTTTATTGCATATTCTAAACTTAGTGCAGATTTTCTTATGGCTATGTGTGGGTATAGTTTAAGTATTATTTGCATCATTGCCTGTTCAAAGTCGTTTACAATTGTGAGAGGAGAGTAGTTGTTCTGGTGATCTGGTTTGAAAAGTTCACAGTAAATTGCACTTTACTTTTTAGGCAGCAGTTCATAAATAGGGGGTATGTTAGTGTGATGATATTCACCTTGTATGGTATTAATTTGTGTGAATGGAGAAGGGCCCATTTAAACCCATCACATTGATTTAGTCTTAGTAGTTTATTTTCAGTTACAAATATGATTGTTCTTTTGTCAATATTCTGGTTGTCGTGTAGGAGGAAGGGTTCTTCGTTATGTGTAGTGGCTAGGTCTTCTGGAATTTGTATGTCTATGTATCTTGTAAGGGGAGCAGGCGTTTGACTTGTGGCTTTTTAAGAATGTGATAATAGGAGGTATTGTTGGTAGCTGACTTGTAAAGTGCTCAAGTACTTTAGGTATTATGTCTTTTAAACTTTTAGTATCAGGCTCGTGGGAACTATAACTTGCCCCTTTCATATCATGAAGTATGTACCTTCTACCTCTGTAATATTTGGGGGTTTGTTGTGTTCTCTGACATTAATTACAATATAATTTTTCATTGTAACGCTCCCATAACAAGTATTTGCATAATATTTAGAATATTTCTAATTAATGTTCCCGGTGCTACTGCTTTCCTGGCTGAATGTCTATCCCATGAGCAAAAGCAATTGTTTGTCTGTCTGTGATGTGATGTATGTGGCTCTTTCTGCCACTCTGTCTGAAAGTAGCATTATTTTAAAATTAGTTATTGAGTTTAAAACATTTACTCTGTTGCTAATGTAATTTAGACATGCTTTAAAATGTTTTACATTTTATACTTTTTTATGACCTGTTGCTTTAAGTTACACTTGACTTTCTTTCATTTCTCTTTGATGTCATCGACATTCAGATCAGGTGGGCTTTCCTTTTCTGTGGGTGGGAAAATATTTGTTTTAGTTATATGTTATAAACACAGCTTCACTTAGGGGGATGGTGGTGGGGTTTTACTTTTACGTTTAACCTATACAGGTTGTTTTATTTTTGCAATTGTGTTTATTTTACTTACTTTCAAAGTGTATTTTTCCAGGTTTATGAGTGTGGGGTTGGATTTTTTAGTCTGAAGTAACTTTGTTTTTGGTTTAGCATTTTGTGAAGGTTAATGGTAAGCCTCCGACCGCTCGTCGGAGGCTTACCAACAGACATGGTAGGTTTACATTCCGACCACCGAATTATAATGTCAGTGGTCAGAGTCTAAACCGGCTCGTCAAACCTGCACATAATCTCTAACGGGCAGCGTTTCCGCCATCGGGTTTATGATGTCGGTTTCCGACAGACTTCCTATGTCGGCCTTTCTCACATGGAAAGACTGTCTGAAAGCGACTTTGGGGGCCACTAGCAGGGCCCCCTTCTCCCATGGCCTTACGGTTGAGGCCATGGGAGGCACCTATGGTGCCCCCACTCACATCCCTGCACCTTGCAGCAGGAACCATGTGGCAGGCACCGTGAGGTACCTGCCACACGGTGCAGGGATGTGCAAAACCTTCCATTTCACAATGGGAGCTTGTGCTGCGGCCGGTTTTGGACCGCCGCACAAGCTCCCATTGTAAAATGGAAGTTTGCCACCGCCCCATGTGTGGTCGCACCCTAATTGCGGTTATGGGACCGCCGTTTGGAGGTCGGTCGGTTATGCATCCAAGGCAATGTCGGTCGGAGTGAACTCCGACTGACATTTTAATGAGCTTCATAGTTGTAAATGTGGGAGAGATAGGGAGTGGTGGGAAAATTTAAAATATCTCCTACTAAATGGGAGGGGTTCACAGAGAGATAAGGAGAGTATTAGGGAGGGTTAAGGAGGAGTTTAGGACGTGACATTCTAATACCAACACCCATCCACAAAAGAGTAAGATCATTGCTATTCACAAGCTACACTTCTAATGTTACTACTGCCCTAAAGGTGACAAAGCAGTAATAACTGTACTCCAGCCTAGCCCACTAAGCTACACAAGGCCACTCACAGGTACTTCAACACACTTCCATAGTAAATAGCAGAGGAAGAGACTTAAAATAAAGTCCCATAGGAAATAGTGTTAATTATAAAACATATTTGTTCTAGGTTTAAAATAAATATTTTAAATAATTTAACATTCATATTTTAAATTATTTAAAATTCATATTTTAAATAAAAATATTTTCCATATTTTTTTTAATGCCTTAAACTTTATTATGTTTTTCTATACTTTACCATTTACCTATCTGGTGGCAGATATTCCACCTACATTTCAAAGGTTACCAGTAGTATCTTTACACTCATAAATTTTGTTTTAGATGACTCCACCACTTGCTTTTTGGAGCAAAGACATGTAAGTCTACAATTAGGGGGCTCAATACAATGGGGCCGATTCCGATCTCGGCCGGTAGTGCTCCGAATCGGATCCGGATTTACCGGATCCGATTCGGAGCCCTGTTTCCCGACCGAATCGTACGCGGGTCCGGCCGAGCGAGTACGATGCAGGCACCCGCGAAATCTCCGACCGACTCGAACGCGGCTTCAACATGCTCCGACCGACTCGCATGGACACGACTCGCACCGTGCTATGGAGTCGTATCCCAGCCGGGTAAGTACGATGCGCGCCGCGAGCAGTCCGACCGACTCGCGCCGTCCGGCTCGAAAAAGCTGTTGGAGCCGGACTTTGGGGGTCCGCGTCGGACCCCCCTGTACGCGTAGGCGCGCGAGTTGCACACAGGGGGGACCCATGGGTCCCCCTACCTGTGCATGTACGCCGCGATGCGCATCGACGCGTACCTGCTGTAGGGGCGCCCTTGTCCGCCTCGCACCCATTGAGTCAATGGGAGCCCGCGTACGCGTTGTACGACCGGCTCCCATTGACTTCAATGGGAGTCCGACCGACTCGAGTCCGATGGCATGCGTGCGCATCGTACTCGTTCGGTCGGACTGCCAGAGTCCGATTCGGTCGGAAATCTCTCCGGGTCCGGCTCAGTCGGAGAGATTTCCGGCCCGAATCGGAATCGGCCCCTTAGTCGGGTGGAAAGCCTACTTCCGACAGTCGGAATCTCCTCGAACGCGTCGGAGCCCTTCCAACCGACTCGGTCGATTTACATTCCGACCGCCCGATTACGATGTTCACGGTCAGAACGTAAACTGGTCGGGCATTCCGAATCGGTTCCGAGCGACTCCTGGAGTATTTGTGTCAATCGGAACCGCATCGTACACCCCTATGGACAGCGTTTCCGCCCATGAGATTACGATGTCGTTTTCCAACAGCTTTTCTGCATCAGTCGCATAGACTACATCCTAATCAATTTGGAACACTGGTCGTTAGTCATCGATATGGAGGTATGTGAGAGAATTGAAAGTGACCATAACCCCCTTATACTAAAGATGTTGGTCCCTGTCTTTGCAACGACTCAGTTACAGGTAACTGAGTGCACGACAAAAGATGCCCTGATTTGTAACGATATGAGGCGGGTTAAATGGGACAGAATCCTGGACAACAAACAATCACTCGCACAAATAAGGGCAGATGTCGTTAGCACTCTAGCTGAGTTTCAAATTGCCTCTACCAAAGGAAGGCTAAACGAGTTTATTACTCAAGCCCATGAAGATCTATTCGGCAAAATAAAGATCCACTTTTTAAAGCCCCACAGAAAGATTAGCAGAACAACAACCAAACATGCCAGTTGGTACAACAATGCATGCAGAGAAGCCTATAAGTTGCTGGCCTCAGCTATAAAAACAAAAGAAATGTGCAAAATCAAACACGCACGATTGAGCTATAGAGCCGCCCAGCATAAAGCCAAGAAAGACTGGGACGAGCAAAGATGGCACGAGCTTTATCAGGCTAGCAAAGAGAACAACTCCCAAATGTTTTGGCAACTAGTTAAATGGGGAGGTGGAGGGCAAGGGCCAATACCTCAAAATCACGTAGCTCCAGACATGTGGGTCACATACTTTGAGGCACAATTTGCTGCAGAGATAGAGGGGGGAATTGACGAACTGTTTCAAATCCCCACACATGCCACGGTTCTGTCTTTTGAAATCGGTGAGGTCGAAATGGCAATGAAAGCAGTACCAAGTGGAAGAGCACCAGGCCCAGATAGTATACCGGCCGACTTATTCCTGTATGACAGTGAAATTTGGCAAATGTACTTACAGCAGTTAGCAAACGCAATAGCCAGTGGAGCTTCAATACCCGAATCCTGGCGGGGAGCAGAAATCCTACCTATTTATAAAAAGGGTGATAGATCCAGTCCCAGCAACTATAGGCCGATTAGTCTTATAGACTCTATACAAAAGATCATGGCAAGGTTAGTGCTGAATAGAATTCAGAACTGGATCACAGAAAACGATATATTAACCCCGTTACAGACAGGATTTCGTGCTCATGTAAGCACCATTGACCAGGTTTTTTGTTTTATTTTAATATTTTGGCGAGTTGTAATGATAGCGGGAGGCACCATTTATGCCGCTTTTGTGGACCTCAAGTCTGCATTCGACACAGTCCCCCGCAACAAATTGTGGGAGGTTTTAAATGACTTAGGGATGCCACCCGACTTATTATCTGTAGTCGTGAGACTCCATAAGGCCAATTACGCCCAAGTGCGCTGGGGCTCACAGGGCAACATCACTGCTCGGTTCCCAGTATCCAAAGGGGTCCGTCAGGGCTGTGTTATGGCCCCAACACTATTTGCACTCTTCCTTAACGGGGTCATCAACTATTTGTCTTCCTACCCACAGACGCCCCTTCATTAGCAGGTACTGAAGTACCGATACTTATGTTCGCGGATGACACGTTGGTCATCTCGAAAACGCAAGGTGGGCTGCAGCGAGCGTTGACGCACTTCAAAGACTTCTGTAAGGCCCGTGGTTTGGTGATAAATGTTAACAAAACGAAATTCATGGTCCTTCATAAACACAGAGCAGTAAAGGGTAGGGTAAACCTAAGCAATCAACAACTCGAACAAACTGATGTCTTTAATTGTCTTGGGATTACACTAGGAAGAAAATTAAACTGGAAACCCCAGAAAGAGATCATGGCCCTTAAACATCCACAACTGGCAGGAGCTCTGCTGAGAGAACACAAACTCTTGCAAACCAAACCAATAGGCCCAGCACTGAAGATCTACAATACCAAAGTTATGGCCTCGACACTATACGGCGCTGAACTTTGGGGTTTCGACAACCTGTCACCGCTAGTCTCTGCTCAGAACAAATTTGTAAGAGGGCTCACAGGCCTCCCGCAAAACACCCCACTAAAGCCCCTTTATAGTGATTTGGGATGCAACCGTCTGGACGAGGCAGCGAGGTTTAGACAATAGCATTTTGGCATAGATTATGGTCAACGCCGGAGCTATCACATTATGCCACAGCGCTAAAGGATGTCAGGGAAGCCGACACCTCTTGCAAGATAACCTGGCTCCAAAAGGTAAAGTGTACATTGGTCAACATGGGCCTGAGTCATCTATGGGACGATCCAGCTGGCCATCGGTTCCCCTCAAAAAAAGAATTAAAGGAGCGTTATTGGTCCATGGTTACTAATAACAGTATACGAACCGTTGAGAATACCACTTTGACAGGCATTTTCATGGAGCACAAGTTAAGTCCCTTGTCCGAAACGTTTTGGGACGTAATAACTAAGCCAAGTGACAGGAGACTATTTTTCCAATTTCGGGTTGGCACGCTTCCGGTCAAATCCTATACCCACAAATGGCAGAACACCCTGGATAGTAAATGCCATGTATGCATTGAACAGGAGGAGACAGTCTTACACATCCTTTTTGCATGTCCCGTTTATAAGGCCCCACGTGATAAATGGCTAAAACCCGTATGTATTAACTTGGGCACAAGGTCCAGTGCTACAGCGCTCATAATATTACAGACAAACACTAATGAGCCCTGTGTAATATCCGTTGCAAAATTTTTAAGTTGGATGTAGGAAATTGGCGCAAAATCCCTTAAAATGTCGGTGACAATGCAAAAAAAGTAGTAGCTAGCATGGTGAGCCGCCACTGCTCCATAGGCCATAGACCTCCACTTGGTAATTACCGATTCAACATCACGGCGTATCATGAACACATCAGTAGAAGTGATGTCCAAGATCTGTGACCCAGTATTGTCCAGGAATCCATGTATTGATAAGATAGACATCTAGATCCAGACACGTATCACTCTCTTTAGTCCAATGGCTAGAGTACTACTCTCGCTTCATTTGTGAGCCTGTTTTCAACAAAATTAAGCAATACCAAAGGGGATGATGGACGGAGTGTTAGAGCAAATCAAACACTCACCCCCAGTCAACTGATCTGGGTTTAATCCATCATCATTCTTTAGCTCACTCCACCACCCCAGTTCAGACATGGCCATATGCAAATCAGTCTGACACTGTGCCTCATGGGAACAGTCCAGCCCGAACTGCCAAGCCATGTCTTCCCTGGACCGGAAACAAGCATCCTGGGACCGGTTTCGGGTTCAAAACCCTCATCAGCCAGGCTATCTTGAATCCAGTGGCAAAGTGAGCAAGGGACCCACGTCTGGGCATACCCTGCCAACTTAGGGCGAACAAAGCAATACCAAAGGGGATGATGGACGGAGCGTTAGAGCAAATCAAACACTCACCCCCAGTCAACTGATCTGGGTTTAATCCATCATCATTCTTTAGCTCACTACACCACCCCAGTTCAGACATGGCCATATGCAAATCAGTCTGACCCTGTGCCTCATGGGAACAGTCCAGCCCGAACTGCCAAGCCATGTCTTCCCTGGACCGGAAACAAGCATCCTGGGACCGGTTTCGGGTTCAAAACCCTCATCAGCCAGGCTATCTTGAATCCAGTGGCAAAGTGAGCAAGGGACCCACGTCTGGGCATACCCTGCCAACTTAGGGCGAACAAAGCAATACCAAAGGGGATGATGGACGGAGCCAACTGTAAATGTTACTGTTTTATAAGAAGATCAAGAAAACAATGGTTTATGATTAGTGATTTTATTGAAAATTCTTATCTCTTTTCTCGCACAGAATCAATGATTAATTGATGTATAACGAAAAGTGCTGTAGCACTAACAAATGTTTTATTTTTCTAAACTGGTTGTTATTGTTTTATCTTAAATAATATGTGAATGTCTTTTATGATCTGTGCGATCGAAATAAAGATTATGAATTGAATTGATGTCGTTTTCCAACAGCTTTTCTGCGTCAGCCTGTCTAGCACGGAAAGGCTGCCGGAAAGTGACTTTGGGGGCCCCCTGGTAGGGCCCCTTTGGCCCCGCAGCCTACGGTTGATGGGCAAGGGGGTACCTAAGGGACCCCCCTGTAAAACCCTGCACTGTGGGGCAGGCACCATGGGGTGCCTGCCACAGGGTGCAGGGTTCACTGCAAACACCCAATTTCCCCGCAGGAGCCTGTGTTATGTCCGGTTCTCAGGCGTAACATGGGCTCCAATAGGAAACAATAGGAATCCGACCGAACAGTGTTCGGTTGCATCGTAATCCGTCGGTCGGAGCTACCAACCGCAAGTCGGTCAGTCCCGACTCCAGGATGGTGTCGGATAGAGGCTTTCCACCCGTCATCGTAATGAGCCCCCTAGGTGTAACTTCCCACTCAAAAAGGTTGAATAGCACAAAAGTAATGTTACTTATAGTGAAAGAGTACATTTACATAAGAGTAAATCTACACATGAAAATGTACCTTTGACAATCGGCCACTTCATATGTAGATGTGTATCATAAAAGGATCTTCCTAGAAGTCTGTCAGAATTAGAAGCGTATAGCTATACTAGATTGAAAACAACCATTCTCTGAGCATCCTACGAGTGCCCATGACCTTAATGCTGATAACCGCTATGATATCCTTAATAATCCAACTCCATGGATAACAATGCTTCTCTCTGCAGCAAAGTAGCTTGCTCTTTCATAAATTGTGAAACGGTGTCTCTGTTTTTCATGACATGCATGATACTATATAGTTGGCATTACACACTTCTAGGGCATCGTTGGTCTAATACTGCGTATCATAATTCATTATGGCCCTCATTTGGATGTCGGTCGAAAAGCCTCCGACCTACATCCATGGTTTGAACTCCAACCGCCTTATTACTAAGAAGGCAGTCAGAGTTTAAACCGGCCGGTCAAACCAACTGGCTTCCGACGGCCTCAAGGAGCCCGTCAGCCAGTTGTAAGCCGCACATAATCACGAACAGACGGCATTTCCGTCGTCAGGATTATGATGTCGGTTTCAGACAGGTTCTCCATGTCGGGCTTTCCGACATGGAAAGCGTGTCGGAAAGTGACTTTGGGGGCCCGTAGCAGGGCCCCCCTTCCCTCTGTGGCCTCCTGTTGTTGGCCTGGGGGGCACCCATGGTGCCCCCCTGAAAATCGGTGGCTGCCACACAGTGCAGGGGCTTACACAAACTCCCATTCTGTATGGAAGCTTGTGCTGCGGGCAGTTTCTGCCACCACCACAAGCTCCCATAGGAAAATGTGAGCTTGCGACTGCACCTTGTGTGGTCACATCATAATTGCAGTTTCAGCCCGCCGACCCGAGGTCGGTCAGTTCCGAAACATACCATAAGTAACATTTATATGTAGAAAACACATTATCATTTATGATGTAACTAACATCAGGTTTTAGGATGCAGGTCATAACTTAAAGGACTAACAAGGCACGTAACTTGGAGATTTTCTTGTATATATAGGAGTAACAGATCAGTTTATGTAAATTTCAAATTCTAAAAAATCTAATCTATCACATTTGGGCAGAGTTTCCCTCCTCAGACCAGAAAATGGATGGAGTAGATCTCACCCTGCATGCAAAATACATTGCCAGGGCTGTTGCCTAGGTGACAGCATGAAAGTATTTTCTCCAGGGAACAGCTCTAATGGGCAACTTTGCATATTCCCTCAAGACAGAGCCCAGGGACAAAGAAGGATGAAGAAGAAGTGAATAATGGGATGTCCATGTTGCTTCTTTGTAGGTAGCAGCCATCTGCCATCTTTAATTCGGCTTTCATATAAGAGGTAAACATAACGACAGATTCCATCAGCACTTGCTCTTATTTTCATGATCATTAAGGCAACTACAATCCAGATAATGTAGGTGAATATTAATAATCATAAAAAATAAACACATGGGATAGCTGGTATCAAAGAACCTAATTTAATGTGTGGGCCTGAGCCAAAAAAGGGGCAATTTTCAGGACAAAGGGACATGGGACTCAGTTAGGGACTCAATATTGGGCTACAATTTTCTTTATTATATTGTACTGCTGTTTCATGAAATTCTTTATTCCCTTGTCCAAAGTAGAAAAGGATCATCTGAGATGATGCCAGTCCATGAAAAAAGAAGCTTCTTCTATAACCAACAGCATAAAAAATGTGGATCAGAACATATTTTTAAAAAAAGGTAAAGTCAATAGCGGTACTCAGCATGCTGGTGATCACACAGTGAAAGACAGACAACAATAAAAACTGCATATACAAGGCAAAGCACTGAATCAATTGCATTTGTAGTCGACAGTACCTATCAGAATCAATCAAACATTTACAGATGATATTATTTTTTAGAAATAGAGCTAGTTGATCCCAATGTTCATAGTGTCAATTACTTTTTGAGCCCTTTAAATAATTTAAGGGGTCATCATCATGACTTGAAGGATCAGAGGCCATGTACGCAAACTAAAAAAGTAATAAATAGATCAATATAAATTAGCACATTTAACATTACATGATGGGAATGAATTAAAAAGACACAATTGGATATAAAAATGAATGTGAAAACAATTTAACTGGCATTCCAGGATAAAAGGTGTGCCAGCCAGGCACACTAACCTAGAAAGGAAATTAAAAATAAGTGAAAAAATAATCACTGGGATGCAGAAAAACTGAAAAGGTGTCAAGGCCACATGTGCAGGGGTATTGTGTGGGCGTAGGGAAAAGATACCTGTATGGGATCATGGAATCTTCATACACAAAATCTGAGTAGGTAAATAGCAAGATAAAACAATTAGTGGTGGAGGAGTACTTATGTTGAAAATGGTGAGACAAGAAATGTTAAAAAATAATTATGAAAACTCATTTAGTCAGAGCAGAGGCAAGTAGACTGGAAAAGGCTCAAAGGGGCAAACTGGAGACTGAACATAAAAATGCCTTTTTGTAAAACAACATTCAAGGGCCAGTAAGGGAGCCAGCAATTTACTATGAGATTGTAGGGGGGCAGGTGGGTGTAAGGATTAGCAAAACAGCTACTGGAGTATTCAGAAGTCTCAGAAGTGCCACAGCAGTGCCTGCTCCTTCACAGTCACAGAGAGAAAGAGAGTGGTGGGGGACAGGAGGGCAGATAAGTAAGGAAGCCAAAATGACTTTCTTTGTCAGGCAGGCTAAGTACTTGATATGAGGAAGCAATGTGGCATGATAATGGGGTCCAGAACAACCAAGGTGGCTGCAGTCCAGAGAAAATAGAAGAAGAAAGTACAACATACAAGTGGCCCAAGTCAAACATGGTCAAAAAATTGACAGTTAAGGAGTAAGGAATTGAGTTAGTATATGAAAAAAAGTGGAACAAATCACAACAGTTTACGATAAGGACTTTGAATAAATATAATGTAATATATATATAAAGTAATAAATATTAATTTGGAAAAAACATTAATAAAAAGATAGCTTGGTATAAAGCCACTTGCAATATTCTGCAGATGACATATTCCTCAGCAATCATTGAGCCATTATGTTTATTGCCCAGGTCTCCTTGAGGGTCTGTTTTGGCTGCGTATATTACTTATCAATAATCAATTTAGAGATGGGGCATTTGCAGAATGAGGGGCAGTGGGGGTTCCACTGGCAGTTAATCTTTCAAAGCTGCCCATTCACAACAACGCCGTTGTCTATGTCTTTTTCTCTGCTGCAGATTTCCAGGCAAGACAAAGAGGTCCTAGTTAGGGAAAATCCGTAATGGCCCACACGCACAGGGAAAAAAACTTCCTGCACGTCGGGGCCATTGTTTTTATGTTTCACAGGAAGAAACCACACCTTTGGGAGTTTTGCTTGTAAGAAAGAAAAAAATGCTGGGCAGGGCACAGCAGCATTATGGCCAGACTGATATTAATTTCCAATGAAAGTGCTCCTGTTGTGTCGGTAGAAACAGTTTTGATAGAAATCAACTGCTATATGTGACAATTAAATCTCAATAGAGCAGGATTTCTGTTACTTGTTGGCGGTGGCAGAGTTTACCCCATCCCAGCAACCTAGCCAGACCACTCATCGAAGTCTAGCTGACCCACTCTTTTATGCTTTACTAGACAAGATATAAACTGTAAAATGAAGACTTGAGTTCTTTAACACTGGCTGAGGAGTTGAGGAGGAGTTTAATTGGCCAGTCATAAATCCTGACCATTCCCTCCAATCTTCAAGAGCACATTTTTGCATCACCATCCTTTCACTGCTGAGTGATGAGATGAGTGTGATGGAGGATGGGATGATGGGAGAGAAAATGTAATAGAGAAATGAGGCATTCTGTGCTGTTGTTTCAGTCTTCACATGTATCTAGACAGAAGACATGGCAACATGTTATCTCCTTAGTTCTAAGACAAAGGACATGTCAACATGTGCTAACCAAAACAAAACCTTTTAACAACACTTTTTAAAAGATGATAGCTACTAAGACAGACCAACCATCTGATAAGTTTAATAAAAAGCAAGTTAATAATCCCTTTTGAAACATTTTAACCAACGTGGTGGCTAAAAGAGTTTTTAGATGATATCTTATTCAATGTCAAAAATCACTCTCTAAAAACATATGCCTCATATTTTCTGACGCTACCAACATAGGCGAAATAAAATTGCGTTACTCATCACATCACCTATTCTGTAGATTTACTTGGTGAAATTATTTTTCCGTGAGCAATTTACTTTCTCATTCAAGTTCCACTCACCTAAGTAAGCTGCTCTACCCATCTGCAGCCTGCCTAATCCTCGTGCATTGGGGAATGGGCGGCCCGAAACAGAGAATCAGGCACATTTTTACATTTGAAACCATTGAATACATTACTTCCTCAAACTCTTTATTGTACCACTACTTGCTAAATGAGATAACCCACCTACCATCCAGGCACCCAGTGGCCAAGCCTTAACCAATCAAAAAAGACCAGCAATACCCACCCATCTTCCCTACGATCAGAAGATGGCCAAAAAAAGGAACCATACGCAGTACACCTTTTGTTATTTTTGTCTGCCTCTGCAGATTGCCGTCCTGTTGATATCAAGCAAGGGGCAATGGAACATCATATTAAGGTAACCCCTGGTGCTGCTGGGGTTCCTAGGGTAGATTCTAGGTAGTCTCATTTAGGCCCCTGGTATGTAAAACATTTTTCTAGGCATTTAATTAGAGGTTTCTAAGAGTAAAAGCACTCCTGGCTCTTGCCTACGTCAGGGGGCTGGGCTCCTTTAGACTATGATTTCCTTCCTGGGGTTATTTTTATTTTTTATCTTGGTGTAACTTGGGGGCTTCTAGCTGCACTGAGCAGGAATATTTTCAAAAATATTTCTTTTTATGTTATAATTTGCATTAAGAATATGTGTCATAATGATGTGCTTTCTCTTATATAAATTGTTTGATTACACACAGCCTGCTTTATCTCACATCCATGTTCTGTGTTTATATATTACAGCATATATTACAGCACTTTTATCTGAAGTGCAGGGTTGATTTTCTTTGCCCTAGGGCCCTTTTCTGTTCAGGGATCAGTTTTGGAGAGTTCTGTGTCACTCGTCCTCGCTCTTCTTACCTCTGATCAATTTTAACAAGCCACAGCATCTTTTCCACTCCTCCCAGCCTCCTGTGGGGCAAGCACCTTTCCTCATTGTTGAAGAGGTGCACAAATGTTTCTTTAAAAAAAAACACACAAAAAACAAAGGACAGAAAGCCGGAAAAAAGGAAAGATTTTTTTAAAGATTTTCCTTTTCATTTCTGCAGCTGCACTTGTTTTTTTATGCTGGCATTACGGTTAGGTTTTAGATCCTCATTATGATGCCGGGTGGTCGCACCGCCGGCTGCAATTGCGGCAGTCAGGAGACAACCTGACGAGAATGCGGCGGTCAGACCGCAGCATTTCCAACTGACCGCTGGGCTGGCAGTGGAAAAGTCATAGTTACCATGGCAGAGATATGTTGCGGTGCACAGAGGTAAGTGGGGGCACTACATGTGCCCCCGGGGACACTTTTCATTGGTCTACGATGGCCATGGGCCCCCGATCCCTTTGGCAATCTTTATATGGCTGGGTTCCCACCATAAAAAGGATGTCGGAAAGAGACAGTGTAATCCCAATGGCGGTGCCTGCCTCGGCACCGATGCCATTCTGGGACGCTCCTCCGACCGCCGCACCATCGGGATCTATGATCCTGGTGGAGGCGACGGTGTTGCGTCTGCCTGCTGTGGGCCTCACCGCCAGTATCATAATACGTCGGTCGGACTGAAGGGCTGTCGGCAGTCGGTCCACCACCAATGGGCTGTAATGAGGTCATCAGTCTTTAACATTAAGCTGTGAGGGTTTGAGAATGGTCTCTGTCCATCTTGATACTTAATTTGTAAGCAAGGTTAGAGTATTGGTTTAATCATATGTTTGAGATTTGTATTAATAATATATTTTCATTACATGCTTGTATATGTTCCGTAAAAAATAAATAAAAAAGAGGGAAAAGAGAAGCATTGCTGCCAGGCATTTCCCTGAATATATGGGGTCCTTCTTTCATAGATTCATAGATTATATAAGGGATCTTCCTGATATCACCATATGAGCTTCAAAATGGATCACAGGAAACTCTCTGGTAAACTACACCATTTATACAAGGATGATGCTGGTGACAGAAAAGGATGCAAGGAGGAGGGGGCTGCTCCTCTTCTTCAAAGACACAGTATCTGATATTTTCTTTGTCTAAGGCCTTTCAGAAACCAAAGAACACTGCCAGTAGCAGCTATTCCCCATCTTCTCCTACTTCTTCTATTAGTACAGAAATTGTCTCTCCACTTTAATTGGCGTCTTCCTGGTCCTTTCCAGAATATGATGAGGACTTTCAAGTGCATGAATCTGTCCTGAAGGGTGCATTTACTGAGAAGTCAAAACTTGTTTCTCTCTTTAAGTATATTGTAGAGAATCTATAAATTCCAATGGAGAATGAATTGCCAAGCACCAGCTCAGGAATTGTTCAGCAACTTCAATTTCATCCTCCTCCATGCTTGGCTGTTAATAAAGAAATTATGGATTTCATACAGAGAGAATGGAAACATCAAGAGAAAGCTGATGTTCCTATATTTTTGACTTTCCTGTGTCCAGTTGCTAAAAGGGTCATGTACTTAACTTCATCTGTTAATATCAATCCAATGCATGGATGTCATTTAGGGGATGCTGGGGATCGCAGCTGTGACCCCTCGCTTGTCCCCTGCTACCCCTGGCACTGATCTTGCGACTCCTAGCTCCCTGTGGTTGTCAAGGCAGTGACAAAAAGTAGATTCAGTTGTTTTCAATTTAGCACCTTTAAAAGGAAGCTGACTACAGCTGGGCTGGATGCAACAAAAACACATACAGATGGAAACTGCAACAATTTAGCGAATCACCTAGCAGTCTACCTCCTAATTTGTAAATAGGTCCTCATTGCATTGTTGTGGCCATAATCTGGTAGTTTCCATTCATTTGCCTTTTAACGGTTTGACACTTGGGTACTTGTCCATCTTTTGGCCTTTATTGCCTGGTATTACTCTACTTTAAAAAATGCCCAGGGCTTGCCAGATCATTTCATGACAGTAGGGCACCTCTTTTCCAGTCCCGGACTTTCATATGACTGAGTGCACTCTGGTAGTTGTAGTCTTGGCATGCTTTAATGAGCCAATCCCACCAGCACATGCAATGATTCAGAAAAGAAAAGCCAGGTCTGGAAAAGTGCTGACGTCCTGCCAGTTACCGCTAAATTACCCAGATTTTGCTCTTGGTGAGATTGCTCTGGGCTCAGCATTAACCAGGAAAGGCAGTGCCTGGCATAAACTAACTAGGCAAACATAAGGGCAGGTTTTCAAACTTTCCAATACCTTTAACTCTAAGACGTCAGTAGAGGACAATTGCTCTGCCCTCAAGGAGGGTATCTTAGCAACACTTGATACAGAAATACCGTTCAATAATCTAAAAATGGGTCGCTGACCCTCTGCCCCATGGTATAGCACATCTTTAAAAGAGTTAATACAAGCCTGTAAAAACTTGAAAGGCAGTGGCAAAGGTTTTATTCAGAAGAGGACAGAAATGTTTAAAGAACTCTCTGAATGAATATAAAAGGGAAGTATGTAAAACAAAGGCCGTTTACTATGCCACTACTATCATGACCGCGCCTAATAGCAAAAAGAAGATATTTGGCATTTTTTATGCTCTGTCTAACCCCGAGTATCAAAAACGGGAAATAACACCTTTGCAAGATCTCTGCAATAATCTTGCAGACTTTTTTGAGTAGAAGATCAACAAGATTTTGAGGATATTAGAGGCCCCTCTAACCCGATAGGGTTGGGTCAGAGTGAATCACATCCAGATGGAAGTACGGCATCAGTAACACCTATTCCTTCTAATACCAAAGTTACGGTGCCAAGTAACATCGAAACATACAATAGGCCCAGTCATGCAGATAATCATTCTCACTGATTTAAAATCTTCGACCCAATATCTGAGGAGGGTTTCCAGGCCTTTGCCATGTCCACTTCATCAGGCTCACCTCTTGAGCCCTTACATATAGGGTATGGAAAGAGATGGCAGAGGAGCTGGTCCCCCCTACATTGCAGATATGCAATAAATCTTTGGAGTCGGGGACTGTCCCACAAAGGTGGAAGAGGGCCATTGTCACCCCCTGCTGAAATCAATCTACGGCGGATCCGTTGGTCCTCAGTAATAACAGGCCAATATTACTGCATCCTTTCCCAGTAAAAATACTTGAGCACTTTGTCAGCAGGAAATTGTCCCAGTGGCATAACAAAAGCCCCCGCAGCCTGACCACTAGGGACCCCTCAGGCACTGGCAAGTCCCTGCCCTGAGTGATCCAGACTGGGTTCGGAGTGTGGGGGGCCCCCTGCATGCACTTTGCAGGGGGTCCCCCTCAAATTTTGTTACGCCACTGAGTTGTCCCACTATTTGGAAGACCACTCTCTTTTAGAGGAGGAACTGTTCGGTTTTAGGCAAGGGCATGGGACTGAGTAAGCCCTTCTCCTTGCCACGGACGAACTCTAGTTGAAGGTGGACAGCGGCGAGTCCGTGGTTCTTATACTGCTCTATCTGTCGGCCATCTTTGATACGGTCTGCCACCAAACCCCCCTGAATAGACTAACCTCTATTGTAGTTGGTGGGACCATATTGAAGTGGATAAGCTCCTTTCTTTCAGATAGGTGCCAGGCAGTTGCCCAGCCCCCTTATCATTCTACTTTTAAAACTATCCAACATGGAGTTCCACAGGGTGCGGCACTCAGCTCTATCCTCTTTAATATTTATATGAGGCCGCTCATCACCCTTATCAAAGCCCATAATATCAGGCTAGTTAACTATGCTGACGACATGCAGCTGATTCTGTCCATCAATAATAACCAGCAGGATGTTGTTGACGCCTTCCATAACTGCATGACACACATAGCTAACTGGTTGAACACAAATTCCCTCAAATTTAACGGGGAAAGAACTGAATTCCTCTGTTTTTCTGTGAACAATGTCCCCATGACACTCCACTCTAACTTCTGGCCACTCCCAACTAAGCAAGAGCTGCTTCTTCCGGACACTGTCTGCAATTTTGGGGTTACTTTTTATGTGAAACTATCCCTGGAGAACCATGTCAACAAAGTAGCAGGGACCTGCTTTGCGCTTCTGCATAGTCTTAGGAAGCTTTTCACACTGCTGCCAGCTCAAGCTAAATCTTAAATAGTGTACAGTATTATTCTGAGCAGGCTAGATTGCCGCAGCTCGCTGTTACTCAGAGCACCAGATTATCTTATCAATAGACTGTATAGATTCCAAGTTTCAGCTGCCAAATTGGCATTAAACAGACCTCGTAAATTAGCTGCATCTAATGCAATAAAGGAACTACACTGGCTTCCTCTAAAACAGAGGATAGCCTTTAAGTCTATGTGTATTGTCTTCAAGACCCTTCAGAGCATGGGCCCTGTGCCCTTACAAAGGATCCTACAGAGATATACTTCAGGGGAATGCCTCCGTTCAGCATCAGTAAACTTCCTATGTGCCGGATTCTGTAAGACCAGACAAGGCGGTCGAGCCTTTATGGTTAAAAAGTCCAGTTCTGGAACAAGTTACAAGTCACTCTCAGATCATCCACTGATCAACTGCACTTTAGGAAGTCCTTGACGACCTGACTCTTTTCTAAGTGACCATGTGGTCTTCTTGTGCTCACTTTTACAACCCGTATGTTCAGATGAAAGCTCTCAGCACCAGGATACCTGTAAGGTGACAGTTTGTGCTTCATAAATGCTATAAATATATCAATAAAAATAGGTGGAAAGTTCAAGACTGTAAACAGTGTTCATAATGACCTAGAGTAAGTTGGTCATACCACAGGCTTCACGTGGCATATGCATCTAAACCAGACATTATGAGCCTATAAAACTGGTTGTGTTGGGTGTGAGTGGGCATATGATGGTACTGCTTGGCTATTTAAGGATCATACTGACGTTTGGGGCATGCTTGTGCATTTTAGCTTCTAATTGCCTATAACTTTGTTCATCATCATAACTTTATTATCGAACACAAAGATCTTAAAAGGTACATCACAGCGAATACACACATACATTACAGACACAAAGATGATTATAAAAAGCCAGAAAATACATCATTCTATGAAAAAGGACACTTAAAATACCAGATCAGAGTAAAAGCCATATAAAAAATGCATATCAATAATATAAAAGTATAAATTATTAAATACTATAAACTAAGTATAGTGCACAGAAGACTTTGAGCGTCTATTCCATAAAGCCAGCAGGAATTTTGCTAAGCCAAATACCACTACTCTACTAGTGTCTGTACTGAGTATTCTAAGCACCTCTAAATAGTGTACAGGTCCAATGAGCCTGCACAAGGGGATGATCCACTTGGCCCTCAATTGCTTGTAATGTGGTCAAAAAAGTTGCAGATGGACTAAGGATTCAGGACATCCTTTACAAGCGGGACATATAACATCAGAGAGTGCATGACTCTGCCACTTTCTACAGAACAGTTTGGTGGGGAGAGTCTTATATCTAAATTGGAGGAACAATTTCCATGCTAATGGATGAACAATTTCATCAATAGTATACTCAAAGAAAGGGAAGGGTTTAAAATCTAGGACATTTCAAGTAAATGAGCCCATAGGGTTTGACACATTCTACACCAGGATAAACTCCCAATAAATAGCCTTAACCCTACTTTTCGAAATCAAGCACAACTCCTCCGGATTTGTCCAATAATCCATCAACCCTAGTTTCCTCAATAATTCCCTAAGGGAGCAAAACCAGGGAATTTTACTTACCCTGGACAGCGCCATATGATCCCTAATGGCACCCAGAAGGGGGCAAGCTCCTCAGTCGTCCATAGATAATGCCAAAACAATAAATGCTTATAGTCCAACTTATGGACAATTTTTCTTTGGGCCAAATCAAGAAAATAGGAGTCAACGGACTGCTCGCTGGAAGATTAATCAGTGATCTTATAAAGTGATGTTCAATCACAGAAAGGCAATCGATGTTCCCACTCCCCCATTGTTCTGCTCCATACATAACTGATCCTGTGGCTTTTGTGTTATATATTTCTAATGCTGGAGCCACTTTCCTAGACACCGTGTTTCTGTGGATCTTAGTTATATGGGCAGTCTGCTGAATTAAAGACAGATGCGCTTTCTCCCTTAATGAGGGGTCCAGCACAGAATTGGGGTTAAATAAATCCCCAAATATTCAAATGTAGAAACCAGTTCAATAGTGTGGTCCCCTACATGCATACATCTCTTGGGTGTCTTCGAAATACCCCTGGAAAATACCATATACTTTGTTTTTTAATCATTTAGATCCAGACCACGCTCATCACAAAATGTTTAAAATTGTTTAATAACTGTTGGAGCCCTTGGGGAGACTCTGATATTAGTAGCGTGTTGTCGGCAAAGAGAAGGGCAGGAACCCTACACTCTCTGACTTTTCGGACGTCACACCAATCTCTGTCAATAAAACCTACTACCCCATTAATAAATAACGAAAACAGGGTGGGTGCTAAGACGCACTTTGTTAGCATATGAGGTTTGTACCTGGGTAAATGATAGCTGCACCCTGGCATATCAACTCTGCGCTCCTAGAATGTCATGGCAGTGCACTAGTTAATATGTGGTTTGTAACAAATATAGAGGCAGGCTTCTGGAGGGATTTTCTTTAATTGTACCTTCTATTAAATCAGCACGGCTTCACAGGATTTCCCACTTGTACTTAAGGCTCTCTAACATCACCCTTTTGATCCCCTTACTGATATAGATCTCAAGCAGGGGTCTCTAACATTTCCTGTAATAAGAGCTAATTATATTCAGTGAAATTCATCCAAAGCTACTAAAAAATATTAGTGTTGTGATCGTGACCACATCAAACAAAATTACATTAGTGGCTCCTATATGCAAGATTACCAGCAGTGGTCACCTTAGTGCATCATGGGTAATACATAACAACCATAGCTGCACTGCCCCAGGAACAAAGGAAGTAACATTGGTAATACGTTTCCACAAGGCCACATGATTTATCACTCAAATATCAGCTTTAAATATATTTTGGAAATTCAACCCTTTTCCTCCCAACATCAACTTATGAGTTCTGAAAATACCCACATTTTCGTCTCGCATACACACTTTTGAATTTTGGCATACATATATTATTTCAATCAAGCAAAAGCTTCCAATTTAATAAGCTTGGTGGCACATAGGAGAGTTACTTACAGGTAGCTGATGAGCTACCTGTAGCACATGAGTTACACGTTGGAGAAGCCTGATATAAAACATTTAACGCTTAAGGTTTTCTTTCTGGTGTTTATTACATCAGCTCATAGGTTAGGTGAGTTGGGTTCGCTTACCATCAAACCTCCCTTCTTGAGAAGTTTTTCTGATAGACTGGTCCTTAAGTTATGAACTTTGGTAATGTCTTCCTTTCATCTGGAACAAGAAATAAATCTTCCTTCTTTTTTCCTGTTCCCTCTACTGCTGAGGAGGAATCCTCACATTCATTGGATGTTTTAAGAGCAGTAAAGATTTATTTGACAAGGACTATAGACAATGTGAGAATTTGTTCGTGAATTTTGGTATTTTTTCAACATAGTCAAAAGGCTTCTAGAGCAACGGTAATTACCCGGACAAGGAATGTGGTTTCTATGGCATATTCTGCACAAAATATGGCTTTAGTGGATGTAGTGCAGGAAGGTCTACTTGAGGCATGGCTGCATCCTAGACATAGGCTTGTTGGGATTCAATTTCAGTTATTTGTAAAGAAGCCACATGGGCTACTTTTTCTGCTTTTGTTTCACTCTATAGGTTGGATGTGGGAAACTATGACTTTTTGAAGTTTGGGGCCAGAGGTTTGGCAGCTACTATGTCCTAGATGATTGTTGCTCCATGAGGTTCCATTATATTCATTTTCTGCATCAAGTTGAGCATCATGTCATGCATGGAATCAGGTGGATATATCCTTATATAGTAAGTAGTGGTACTAAAAAGGGGTTGAGACGGTAAAGAACCAGTTACTTACCAGTAATCCTCATTATTCCTTTTCTCGTACCCATACTTAAGGTAGCATATACCCCTAGCATTGACCATCATTGGAGTGCACATGTAGTGTAAGGGCACCAGCCCTTTTACTATCCCTGAAGGTCTATGTGAAGCTTGATGATGACCCTAATCAGGGGTTCAGCAAATGGCAGAATGCCTCAGTTAGCTGAAATTACGTAACTGAGAAATGCGGTGATCTGAAAGACACAAATTTAAATCTTGGTAGACTCACCCGTCCAGGATCAGTAAATTGTGTATCAAAATTAGGTATGTTATTTACAGTGCTCAGAAACAGCAGATGTGGACTATGAAGTGCTATAAAATATTTTAATATTATTATAATTAATCACTCTGGAAGGCTTAAGCCCATAGATCTCTATGTTGCACCTTCTCCAAAGGGTATGTTACAAGAATATTGTAACCAAAATAACACCGGACAGAATTAATGGGTCCTACTATTGTTTATGAAAATATTGCCCAATTGGCTTTAATAGAACATCTATGCCCAACAGGACAATATTTTTTGTAAATGATAATTAGGACACAATATTTTGGCCAGACAATATGGGGCAGATCTACAAGAAAGTGCCGCAGCGTGGCGCTGCAAGCCCTTTGGCTGCGCCACGCTGCGGCACTTTCAGAGCACAGGAATGCGACATATTTACAAGAATATGTCGCATTCCTGTGCTCTCCCTGCGCTGGCGCACAAACAGCTGCCAAGCGCCGGGCGCAGGCACCCTTGCACCATGGTGCAAGGATGCCTGCGCCATGGGGAGATTGTTTCTGTGCAGGAAGGGGCACCTTTCTGCACAAAAACAATCAGTACAGGCTTTTCCTCTTTCAATGCGTGCTGCAGAATGCAGCACGCATTGAAGGAAAAACGAGGAGAAATGAAAACATTTCTCCTCGGTGCGCCTCGCTACGCCACCTCTAGGGTGGCGTAGCTTTCAGACGCATCTCCAGAGTTACGATTTCTCGTAATTCTGGAGATGTGTCTTGTTCCATGGGTGTTGCGTGGGAACACCCACAGCAACACCCATGGAACACCCCTTCACCGCAAAGTGCTGCGTGTGAAGGGACGGTATTTACAAGGAGAGGAAAAGTCACGCATGGTGGCTTTTCCTCTCCTTGTAAATATCGAGAGCCCCTGCGCCACCAGTACGTCACGAAAAGTGACGTACTGGTGGCGCAGGGGGCTTGTAAATCTGCCCCTATATTTCTCAATGATAGTCTGACATACAACCCTCAAAACTACTTTAAATTTAATAAAGCAGCAGTATGGTCCCTTTGCTGTGTATTTGGATGACAACTGCAAGGTGACAAATGGATCCAGAGTTGAGTGTCCATGGTGATTCCCCATCTGGCTGACTAGTAAATCATTTATTTTCCAACTCCTGTATTTCATTGTCCCAGTGACAGTTCCTGAGAGAAATCTGCTCCTACAACTTTGAAGGGTGTAGGAGAGTAGGATCTGCTTCACATGGGTACCCCCACTTTTTGCTGATGCTTCACTGTTTTTCGACATTAGTCTGGCTGGGGCCCTGCTAATCAGAACCCCAGCCTAGCTGCTTCCTCTCTAAAATGGTTTCCATGTGCCTTAGGCACATCACTGATTGGAATCTGGAGTGCCCTTATAAGTCCCTAGTATATGGTATACTATGTACCAAGGGCATAGGTACCTCAGAGGCCTGCCAGGGGCTGCAGCATGTATTATGCCACCCCTGGAGGGCCATCCAAACTGACACCACAGGTCTGCTACTGCAGCCTGGGTAAGGTGGTGCATGCACCCCTTACTGTGATATAGGTTACCTATATCACTAAATACATACACACATATAAACCTATAAGTCACTCCTAAGGCAGGCCTTATCAATCCTAAAGGCAGAGTGCATGGTTCCGATGTGAGAAGGTGCCCCTGCATGAGCAGGGCCCCTCTGCAGCGTTCAGAGACCCTTCTCTGATGCTGTTTGTAGTGCAGCCTGACCATATACTCTTAAGCGCATTATAACCTCGCGTTAAATGCTAACTTTGGAATGGCTGCACCTAAACATGTCGTGTTTGGTGTCAAACATCTTGGAATACTACCCCCCGCCAATTCTGGCGGCGGGGGTAGCATTCCACCCTTCTAGAGGAGAGAACGTGTTAACCCTGGCCTGGCCGGTAACTTCTTTCTAAAGCCCTGGCATCACAAAATGGATGCTGCTGCCACAGACACGAGTCTGGCCTCCTGCTGCTGGACGAAACTCCGGCAGGGGAGGCCTGGACAATAGGTTTCCTGTCCCAGGGAGGTGTGACCACCTCCCCAGACAGGATAATGTGTATTGGGGCTGGGCGGGAGCACTTTCGGGTGCTTTGAAGTCCTGCACTGGGGGCACATTTGGTGTCCCTGTGCATACCCCAGTTCAAACCGGATCAGGGGCTTGCAGCCCTGCTTTGGCGTGAACTGGACAAAGGGAAAGGGGTGTAGCCACCCCTCTGCCCTGACCCACCCATAGGTGGGGCCACAGAGTAGTCCAACCCCTCTCCTTAGTATAAGTATAGGAACCCAGTCCTTAGGACTTTAGATTATCCCTGGACGAAACTCTGAAACTGAATCCTGGACCTTCGATGCTCTACTCATGATTAGAGGACAGAAGAATCTCCCTTGGGGTCAAGGAGTGACTCCCCTGCTTGGCAGGCACCAAAGAAGCATCTGTCCGGTTTGCATTTCTGAAGCTCCCGTTGGACGCCGAAGTCATCGCATCACCAGAGGTGGATTCTCAGACTTACCCGAGGCTACCCTGAGTACCCAGCAAAGCTGAGGCCCGTAGCTATCGTGGGTGACTTGAGACCATGACCCCTGGACACCGAGCATATTTGCAAGTGCATCCTCTTCTGGGTCTCCCACGAAGTCGTGCTTTGGGCTCCGAGTATCCCTAGCCTCCAGCACCAACTGCACCAAAGATCACTGGCCCCCACTCCACGAGTGTCCTGTGAGCCAGATCCACGTGCGGCGTCACGAGGCTCCTTTGCGGTCGCTAGCCCGTTGGCTAGTAGCCCTTAACGAAGGCCAATCTTTTTTTAACTTGGCACCCTGGTTGCTCCCGGCCTGCCCTCACTTACCTTCGCTGGGTGAGTTCCCCAGACCTTGCTGGTTTGCACCATCGACAATCTTCCTCTGCATCAAGACTTGCTGTTGCCAAGGCTTGTTGGGTCCAATCCGGTCGCCGACACCTCAGCACTCGACAGACATCGTGTACCAGCCCGAATCCTGCTCCTGGTCGCCGACAACGCCTCCTGGACCTCGTGGCTGAAGAGACAAGACAACTGTCAACGCACCTGAAGCACTCGACATCGGTGGGCATCTGTCCATCGCCTTCCTGGTCACTGGCTAGTGACCCAGACTCTGTCCCCTCTGCTTTCAGGTTCTTCAGAACTCCGATCCACTCTTGGATCCACCCGGACACTTTTTACTTGGTCGCCAGCAGCACTTTGCAGCAGATCGCCATTCAAATCGACGACGAAACCCGACCCCGAAAGGCACCTATGCACCCGGCTTCCCTGGGTGAGGTAACACGAGTACTCCGGTGCTCCCGTGGGTAGAGACTCTTCAAAGTCCTATATCTCAAAGGGTTTGGTCCAAGTCCTCTTTTAAGGGTCCCTTTTCTCTAATTTCCCGATCACGACTTTCTCCATAGAAGTCAACGGCGTATCGCGGTTGTGTATTTACACTGCACGCGTCTCCCGTGGGTCCCCTGTGTCACTACTTTGGGTGGTTCCTTGTGGTCCAAGCACTTCTAGAGGCTCTAGGCCTAGTGTCTAGTTCAGTTGTGGTTCTTATACCACTTTATTGGTATATGGTTTGAGTACGCCCCTAGGGCCCAAACGTGTATTTGTGCTATTACTGTGTTTAAATAACTTCTAACTTATGTACTTCGAACTCTAGCCTCATAAAGAGACTAGAGGGGTGTGTTTAGCAATAAATACATGTATTTTGAATATATACCTGGTGTGGTGCTCTTTCATTTGATCACTCAAGAGATTATAGACTGGTAAAACAAGCTGCTTTACATTCCTTCAAGACTTAGCCTGAAGGCTGCTCTCCATAGCTACCACTAGGATAGCTTTCAATAAGGTTGTCTTTAACCTATCTCCAATAAGGGGTTGTTTGGACTGGTGCAAGGTGCCCACTATAATTAGTGGACAGCATATACCAGGCCAACTTCTCACATTGGTGTGCAGCGTGTGGGATTCCAGCTTGCTATTGTTTTACCAGATAATCTCAATTGAATTGATCAACTGAAAACCACTAAAGGTACCTAAGGTACATATAATTTAAGCTTAGAATACAGTAAGTTCTACTGAACTTAGAGTTGTGTGTTAAGGGATAGCACAACCCTTTCTACAACTCAAGAGAGTTTAGTAGGCCACACTAGAGTAGGTAGTGCATACACCACACCACACTAGTAATGTCTTTAAGGGTAGGATCTAAAGAATCCTTGCAGGAAGCCATTGAGCTTCCACCCTCCAAGTATGATACACTCCCATTCTTGGAATTGAGAGCTTTATGCAACTTGAGAAAAATAAGGACAGGCCAAAGCCCCACCACCCAACACCTCAAGGAGTTGTTGGTGGCTTATGACCTTAGTAAGCCCTTGGGGACTGAAGGGGTAGGAGCTGAGGGTGGGGCAGAAGATGAGGATGGGACCAGGGGTACCAATACCCCCAGCCCCCCCTCTGAAACTGGCCAGGAGGGCGACAATGGCCCTGACCTGGATAATCCAACCCCTCCTGAGGAAGATGAAGAGGATGATCAGAATGATGCCCTCTTTGTCCCCCAGGAAGGATTGTGAGTGTGCCCAGAAGGTCTAGGTCTTCTTCTCAGGAGTCTAACCACTCTGGCACCTCAATAGGGAGCTCTGTCTCATCTCATAGGAGGGAATCCTCTCATGAGAGAAGAAAGAGGCTGGTTCAATATGAGGAAGCTCAGCTTGAAATCAAAAAGAAGCAACTGGCCATAGACAGGGAGTCCCTAGATCTCTTTAGAGAGAGAAGAAAGTTGGGACTAGAGTCCCATGGTGGCAATCAATCAATCAATCAATCATGTCACTTATAAAGCGCACTACATACCCGCGAGGGTCTCAAGGCGCTGGGGGAAGAGGGGGGTGGTGCTGCTACTGATCGAAGAGCCAGGTCTTGAGGAGTCTTCTGAAGGCCAGTAGGTCTTGGGTCTGTCGGAGGTTGGTGGGGAGGGTGTTCCAGGTCTTGGCGGCGAGGTGGGAGAAGGATCTGCCGCCGGCGGTCGTTTTCCGGATGCGGGGGACTGTGGCGAGGGCGAGGCTGGTCGAGCGGAGCTGGCGGGTGGGGGTGTAGAAGCTGAGTCGTCTGTTGAGGTAGGCTGTCCGGAGTTGTGGAGTGCTTTGTGTGCGTGGGTGAGGAGCTTGAAGGTTATCCTCTTGTTGACAGGGAGCCAGTGCAGGTCTCTCAGGTGGGGTGTGATGTGGCTGCGTCGGGGGATGTCGAGGATAAGACGTGCAGAGGCGTTCTGGATGCGTTGCAGCCGTCTCAGGAGCTTAGCCGTCATTCCTGCGTAGAGGGCGTTTCCGTAGTCCAGCCTGCTGGTGACGAGGGCCTGGGTGACTGTTTTTCTTGTTTCGGTGGGGATCCACTTGAAGATCCTGCGGAGCATTCGGAGGATGTTGAAGCAGGATGAGGAAACGGCGTTGACCTGCTTAGTCATGGAGAGGGTGGGGTCGAGGATGACCCCTAGGTTGCGTACGTGGTCGGTGGGTGGCGGGGCTGTTCCCAGTGATGTTGGCCACCAGGAGTCGTCCCAGGCTGAAGGGTTGGAACCAAGGATGAGGACCTCCGTCTTGTCCGAGTTCAGCTTCAGGCGGCTGGTCCTCATCCATTCGGCGACGGCCTTCATTCCTTCGTGGAGGTGGGCTTTGGCGGTGTGAGGGTCTTTGGTGAGGGAGAGGATCAGCTGGGTGTCGTCGGCGTAGGAGATGATGTTGAGGTTGTGCTGTCGGGCGACGTGGGCGAGGGGTGCCATGTAGATGTTGAACAGCGTTGGGCTGAGGGAGGAGCCTTAGGGTGCGCCGCAGATGATCTTGGTGGCCTTGGATCGGAAGGGGGCGAGGCGGACGCTTTGTGTTCTGCCGGAAAGGAAGGATGTGGTCCAGTCCAGGGGCTTCTCTTGGATCCCGGCGTCGTGAAGGCGTGTTCGTAGTGTGTGGTGGCAGACCGTGTCGAGGCGGCTGATAGGTCCAGGAGGATGAGGGCTGCTGTTTCTCTGTTGTCTAGCAGGGTCCTGATGTCATCGGTGGCGGCGATGAGGGCGGTTTCGGTGCTGTGGTTGCTGCGGAAGCCAGACTGGGAAGGGTCCAGGATGTTGTTCTCCTCGAGGTAGCGGGTCAGTTGTTTGTTGACGATTTTCTCGGTGACCTTCGCGGGGAACGGGAGCAGAGAGATGGGTCGGAAGTTCTTGAGGTCCTTGGGGTCTGCCTTGGGTTTCTTGAGTAAGGCGGTGATCTCGGCGTGCTTCCAGCTTTCCGGGAAGGTTGCTGTCTCGAAGAAGATGTTGATTATTTTCCGGAGATGGGCGCGATGGCTGTACTGGCTTTGTTGAAGATGTGGTGAGGGCACGGGTCTAGCGGTGAACCGGAGTGGATGGTGTTCATGATCTCGCTGGTGTCCTCGTCGTTGATGTTGGTCCAGGAGAGCAGGCGGTTGGTGGTTGTGGGGGCAGTGGTCTCGGTGGTTGCCGGGGCCGTCGTGGTGTTGAAGCTGTCGTGGATGTCGGCGATTTTGCAGTGGAAGAAGGTGGCCAGTGAGTCGCACAGGTCTCGCGACGGCTGGATGTCGTTGGTGTTGGAGCTGGGGTTGGAGAGTTCCTTCACGATGTTGAAGAGCTCTTTGCTGTTGTGTGCGTTGTTGTCTAGGCGGTCTTTGAGTGAGGCCCTTTTGGCGGATCTGATGAGGTGATGGTGACTGCGGGTGGCGCTCTTGTGGGCGGCGTAGCTGTCCGCTGTCCGTTCGTGGAGCCAGATCTTCTCCAGTTTTCGGCATGTTCGTCTGGAGGCCTGGAGGTCTTCGGTGAACCAGGTGGCTTTCTTGCTGGTGTGGCTGTTGGGCGGATTCTTGAGCGGGGCGAGGGTGTTGGCGCAGTCGTCGATCCACTGTCTGAGGTTGCGGGCGGCGGTGTCGGGGTCGGAGGGTTCGGCGGGTGGGCTCAGGGCGAGGTTGTGGTTAGCTGGTCTTCCGTGACTCTGCTCCAGCAGCGGCGAGGCATTTGTTCGGTGCGGTGGTGCGTGGTGGGCTTCCTGTAGGTGAAGTGGATGCAGTGGTGGTCAGTCCAGTGGGGTTCGGAGGTGTGGTTGAAGGAGACGTGTGGGCTTGCGGAAAAGATGGAGTCTAGCATGTGGCCGGCGGCGTGGGTGGGTGTAGTCACGAGCTGTCTGAGTCCGAGGTGGCGAGGTTGTCGATCAGGGTGGTGGAGTTGGTGTCCTTGTTGTTCTCGAGGTGGAAGTTCAGGTCCCCGAGGAGGATGTAGTCCGTGGAGGCGATGGCGTGTGTGCTGACGAAGTCAGCGATGGAATCGATGAACTGTGGTCGGGGTCCGGGGGTCTGTAGATGAGGGTTCCTCTGAGGGTGGTGTTGGGATCGGTGTGGATCTGGAAGTGCATGTGTTCGGCGGTGCTGAGGGTGTCGTCGGTGTTGGTTGAGACTCTGAGGGTGTTCCTGTGGACGATGGCGATGCCTCCTCCGACTCCGTTGGTGCGGTCCCTGCGGGTGATCTTGTATCCGTCCGGGATGACAATGGCGATGTCGGGGGCTGAAGCGGGATTCAGCCAGGTCTCCGTCAGGAATGCGACGTCTGGGGAGGTTGAGTCGAGAAGGTCCCAGAGTTCGATGGCGTGTTTGCGGGCGGAGCGGGTGTTGAGGAGGATGCATCTGAGGTAGTTGGGTTCTTTCCTGGGCGGTGGTTTGGCGGGGCGGGTGCTGGTGAAGCTGCAGTTCCGGCAGGTGAAGGGCCCTTGGGTGCGCTTCGGGGTGGCCTGGTAGCAGGCGTGATCTTTTCCGGGGTTGAGTGCGTGGAGGGTGCTGGCGTCGTATCGGCGTCTGTTGATGTGGCGGGCGCGGGGATGCCCGGACCAGGGGTCTGGTGCTGGGCGCGGTCACGGCGCGGACGGGCGCAGACGGGCTTGCCTTCGGCGCGCCAGCGCGCGGCGCGCAGCGGCCGCCATAAATGGGGAGGTGGGAGGGAGGAGCAGGGAATGGGGCAGCGAATGGGCAGTGAGGGCGGGGCCGCAGGGGCGCAGCGGCGGGAAACAGGCACAGAAGGGAAAGCGAGCACAATCAGGGCAGCAAGGGGGCACAGAAAGGAAAAAGCGAGCACAATCAGGGGCAGCAAGGGGGCACAGAAAGGAAAAACACGAGCACAATCAGGGGCAGCAAGGGGGCACAGAAAGGAAAAAACGAGCACAATCAGGGGCAGCAAGGGGGCACAGAAAGGAAAAACGAGCACAATCAGGGGCAGCAAGGGGGCACAGAGAGGAAAAAGCAGAGCACAATCCAGGGGCAGCAAGGGGGCACAGAAAGGAAAAGCGAGCACAATCAGGGGCAGCAGCAGTGCACACAGACGGAGCTGTGTGGTGGGGAGCGACCTACCAGTCAAGGTCAGGGATCGCTCTCTTCACCACGCAGCGGCCGCCATAAATGGGGAGGTGGGAGGGAGGAGCAGGGAATGGGGCAGCGAATGGGCAGTGAGGGCGGGGCCGCAGGGGCGCAGCGGCGGGAAACAGGCACAGAAGGGAAAACAAGCACAATCAGGGCATCAAGGGGCACAGAAAGGAAAAAAAACGAGCACAATCAGGGCAGCAAGGGGGCACAGAAAGGAAAAGCAGAGCACAATCAGGGGCAGCAAGGGGGCACAGAAAGGAAAAAGCGAGGCACAATCCAGGGGCAGCAAGGGGGCACAGAAAGGAAAAAACAAGCACAATCAGGGGCAGCAAGGGGGCACAGAAAGGAAAAACGAGCATAATCAGGGGCAGCAAGGGGGCACAGAAAGGAAAAAACAAGCACAATCAGGGGCAGCAAGGGGGCACAGAAAGGAAAAACGAGCACAATCAGGGGCAGCAAGGGGGCACAGAAAGGAAAAAGCGAGCACAATCAGGGGCAGCAAGGGGGGGCACAGAAAGGAAAAGCGAGCACAATCAGGGGCAGCAAGGGGGCACAGAAAGGAAAAGCAGAGCACAATCAGGGGCAGCAAGGGGGCACAGAAAGGAAAAACAAGCACAATCAGGGGCAGCAAGGGGGCACAGAAAGGAAAAGCGAGCACAATCAGGGGCAGCAGCAGGGCACACAGACGGAGCTGTGTGGTGGGGAGCGACCTTCCAGTCAAGGTCAGGCAGCCATGTCCCTAGAGATAGGGAAAGGTCCTATGACCATAGGAACCTGAGCAAGATTGTCCCTCCCTATCAGAATGGGGATGACATCCACAAGTGGATAACTGCTCTAGAGAGGGCCTGTAAGGTACAGAAGGTCCCTCAGGAGCAGTGGGCAGCAATCTTGTGGCTCTCCTTTGCTGACAAAGGTAGAGATAAGCTCCTCACTGTTAGAGAGGAGGATGCTGATAATTACAAGGTCTTGAAGAGTGCTCTTATTGATGGGTTTGGCCTAACCACTGAACAGAACAGGTTGAAGTTCAGAGATACCCAAAAAGCACAGACTCAAGACTGGGTAGACTATGTGGATTGTTCTGCCAAGGCTCTGGAAGGCTGGTTGATGGGCAGTAAGGTGTGTGACTTCTCAGGATTGTACAATCTGATAATGAGGGAGCAGATTCTTAATAACTGTCAAAATCAGCTGTTGCATCAATACCTGGTAGACTCTGATCTGACCTCTCCCCAAGAATTGGGAAAGAAGGCAGACAAATGGGTCAGAACCAGGGTGAAGCAGAAGGTACAGAACCAAGGTGGGGAAACCAAGAAGCAAGATGCTAAGAACTCTGAAAAGGGTGGGGAGAAGGGTAAAGATCAAAAGTCTTCATCAGGCCCCCAAAAATCTTCTTCTGGTGGGGATTCACAGTCTACCAAAGGAAAGGCCAAAGAAAACCATGGTGCAAGGTCTGTAAGCAAAAGACCCACTGGACCAGTGATTGCACCAAGTCCAAAGACTCCAGTCCAGCACCCACCAATGCCCCTAAGGCACCTGTTCCCCCTAGTACAGTTGGTGGGAGTGCTCCAGCCAAGGGTTTAGTAGGGTTCACCCTGGGTACTGAGTTGGGCTCTGACCTAGTCAGAGAACTGACTCAGGCTGTGTTAGTCTGTGATGGGGGCATGGATGTGACCTCCACTGTGAGTCCCAGTAATCTGGGCAAGTACAGACAACAGCCTTTAATCAATGGACGTGAGGCTTTGGCATTTAGGGACACAGGGGCAAGTGTCACAATGGTGACACAAGACCTTGTGAATCCTGGGCAAGTTATACTTGGTGAGATGTACCAAGTGACCAATGCTAGCAATGTCAGAACAGACCATACTCTGGCAGTTGTTAACTTCTCCTGGGGAGGGGTAACTGGCCTTAAGAAGGTTGTGGTAAGTGCAAACCTACCAGTCGAATGCTTGCTTGGCAATGACTTAGAGACTTCTGCTTGGGCAGAAGTGGAGCTCAGGACCCATGCAGAAATGCTGGGGATCCCTGCAGATGTGTTTGCTGTGACCAGGTCACAAGCCAAAATGTCTAGCACTGAACAGGCCTTGGATTCTGGAAGAATGGACCAAGTGCCTTCCAAGAGGAGGAGTAGTAGGGTTAAGGCAGTGCCTTCCCCTTGGCTCAGGAGGAAGATCAGTCCCTTGAGGGGATGATCTCAGCCCTGAAGAAGGAACTGTCCCAGAGGAACTTGAACCTGACCAGGTTGAGTTCTTGGGGACAGGGGACCTTCTAAGGCAGATCTGAGCCAGGAGCAGCAGAGCTGCCCCTCCCTTGAACCCCTCAGACAGCAAGCTGCTGCTGAGGCTGCTGGGAAAGCTAGTGGTCCCCATACAGTGTATTGGGATGATGGACTCCTGTACTCAGAGAGTAGAGACCCCAAGCCTGGTGCTACCAGGAGGTTGGTTATACCTCTGAAGTTCAGGGGCTTCCTATTGACCCTAGCCCATGATATTCCCTTAGCAGGTCACCTGGGCCAGAACAAGACTTGGGACAGAATTGTCCCTCACTTTCACTGGCCCCACATGTCTGAAGACAGCAAGGAGTTTTGTCGCTCCTGTGTAACCTGCCAAGCCAGTGGCAAGGCAGGTGGCACTACAAAGGCCCCCTGATACCACTACCTGTGGTGGGGGTGCCCTTTGAAAGGGTAGGGATTGACATTGTTGGTCCCATGGATCCCCAAACAGCCTCTGGGCACAGGTTTATCCTGGTGGTAGTGGATCATGCCACCAGGTACCCAGAAGCTATTCCCCTCAGGACCACTACAGCACCTGTGGTGGCAAGGGCCCTCCTGGGAATTTTCTCAAGAGTGGGCTTTCCTAAGGAGGTAGTATCAGACAGGGGTGCTAACTTCATGTCTGGGTACTTAAAAGCAATGTGGAAGGAGTGTGGAGTGACTTATAAGTTCACCACACCCTATCACCCACAATGCAATGGTTTAGTTGAGCGATTCAACAAAACCTTGAAGGGCATGATTAAAGGGCTCCCAGAAAAGCTTAGGCGTAGATGGGACATACTCTTGCCCTGCCTTTTATTCGCATATAGGGAGGTGCCTCAGAAGGGGGTTGTTACAGCCCTTTTGAACTTCTGTTTGGCCACCCTGTGAGAGGTCCACTGTGCTTGGTGAAGGAAGGATGGGAGTTACCTCTCAAGCCCCCAAAGCAAGATATAGTGGACTATGTACTTGGTCTCCGCTCCAGGATGGCTGAGTACATGAAAAGGCAACCAAAAACCTTGAGGCTAGCCAGGAACTTCAAAGGCCTGGCATGACCAAAGGCTGTTCTGACTGTTTACCAGCCAGGACAGAAGGTGTGGAGTGTTGGAGCCAGTGGCCCCAGCAGCTCTCCAAGACAAATGGAGTGGACCCCACACTATTGTTGAGCAGAAGGGTGAGGTCACCTACTTAGTAGACCTAGGAATACCCAGGAGTCCCAACAGGGTTCTCCATGTCAACAGGTTAAAACCATATGTGGACAGGGCAGACATGGGCTTGCTCATGGCTACTGATGAAGGGCAGGAGGAAGAGAGTGACCCACTCCTGACCTGCTCTCACAGAACCCTGACGATGGGTCAGTAGATGGTGTAGCCTTGGCAGGCAGCCTCACTACCCAGCTACAAACTGATTGTAGGCAAGTTCTCAATCAGTTTAGACATATGTTTTCACTGACACCCAGTCAGACCACCTGGTGCACTCATGAAGTGGACACTGGGGACAGTCTGCCTATTAAAAATAAGATTTATAGGCAACCTGACCATGTCAGGGACTGTATCAGGACTGAAGTCCAGAAAATGTTGGAATTGGGAGTTATTGAACCCTCAGATAGCCCTTGGGGCTAGTTCAGTGGTCCTTGTACCAAAACCTCACACCAGTGGTGGAAAAAGAGAGATGAGGTTTTGTGTGGACTACAGGGGTCTCAATGCAGTCACTAGGACTGATGCCCATCCAATACCAAGGGCAGATGAGCTCATAGATACTTTGGCCTCAGCCAAATATCTCAGCACATTTGACTTGACAGCTGGCTACTGGCAGATCAGACTAGCTGATACTGCAAAGCCCAAAACAGCATTCTCAACCCCTAGTGGGCATTATCAATTTGTGGTAATGCCCTTTGGTCTGAAGAATGCACCTGCCACTTTCCAGAGGTTGGTGAATACAGTTCTCACAGGTCTGGAAGCCTATAGTGCAGCTTATCTAGATGATATTGCTGTCTTTAGCTCCACCTGGGAGGATCACCTGGTCCACCTCAGGAATGTTTTACAGGCCCTGCAAAAGGCAGGCCTGACTATCAAGGCCACTAAGTGCCAGATAGGGCAGAGTCAGGTTGTGTACCTGGGCCACCTTGTGGGTGGAGGCCAGGTTCAACCTTTGCAGAGCAAGATCCAGACCATCATGGACTGGACTGCTCCCACTACCCAGACTCAGGTGAGAGCCTTCTTAGGCCTGACTGGGTACTATAGGAGATTTGTCAAGGGGTATGGATCAATAGTGACACCCCTGAATGACTTAACTTCTAAGAAAATGCCCAAAAGGTTCAGTGGACAGTTAGCTGTCAAAAGGCATTTGATGACCTGAAGCAGGCCATGTGCACTGCTCCCATTCTACAGAGTCCTGATTACTCCAAGAAGTTCATTGTTCAAACTGATGCATCTGAATTGGGGGTAGGGGCTGTACTGTCACAATTGAATGAAGAAGGTCAGGATCAGCCACTAGCTTTCATTAGCAGAAGGCTGACCCCTAGAGAGAAACGTTGGTCAGCCATAGAGAGGAGGCCTTTGCTGTGGTCTGGGCTCTGAAGAAGTTGAGGCCATACTTGTTTGGTACACACTTCCTGGTTCAGACAGACCATAAGCCCCTCTTATGGCTAAAACAAATGAAGGGTGAAAACCCCAAACTGCTTAGGTGGTCCATTTCCCTACAGGGGATGGACTTTACAGTGGAACATAGACCTGGGAGTAACCATGCCAATGCAGATGGACTCTCTAGGTACTTCCACTTAGAACATGAAGACTTAACTGGGCAAGGTTAGTTTAATGTCCCTACGTTTGGGGGGTTGTGTAGGAGAGTAGGATCTGCTTCACATGGGTACCCCCACTTTTTGCTGATGCTTCACTGTTTTTCGACATTAGTCTGGCTGGGGCCCTGCTAATCAGAACCCAGCCTAGCTGCTTCCTCTCTAAAATGGTTTCCATGTGCCTTAGGCACATCACTGATTGGAATCTGGAGTGCCCTTATAAGTCCCTAGTATATGGTATACTATGTACCAAGGGCATAGGTACCTCAGAGGCCTGCCAGGGGCTGCAGCATGTATTATGCCACCCCTGGAAGGCCATCCAAACTGACACCACAGGTCTGCTACTGCAGCCTGGGTAAGGTGGTGCATGCACCCCTTACTGTGATATAGGTTACCTATATCACTAAATACATACACACATATAAACCTATAAGTCACTCCTAAGGCAGGCCTTATCAATCCTAAAGGCAGAGTGCATGGTTCCTATGTGAGAGGGTGCCCCTGCATGAGCAGGGCCCCTCTGCAGCGTTCGGAGACCCTTCTCTGATGCTGTTTGTAGTGCAGCCTGACCATATACTCTTAAGCGCATTATAACCTCGCGTTAAATGCTAACTTTGGAATGGCTGCACCTAAACATGTCGTGTTTGGTGTCAAACATCTTGGAATACTACCCCCCGCCAATTCTGGCGGCGGGGGTAGCATTCCACCCTTCTAGAGGGAGAGACGTGTTAACCCTGGCCTGGCCGGTAACTTCTTTCTAAAGCCCTGGCATCACAAAATGGATGCTGCTGCCACAGACACGAGTCTGGCCTCCTGCTGCTGGACGAAACTCCGGCAGGGAGGCCTGGACAATAGGTTTCCTGTCCCAGGGAGGTGTGACCACCTCCCCAGACAGGATAATGTGTATTGGGGCTGGGCGGGAGCACTTTCGGGTGCTTTGAAGTCCTGCACTGGGGGCACATTTGGTGTCCCTGTGCATACCCCAGTTCAAACCAGATCAGGGGCTTGCAGCCCCTGCTTTGGCGCGAACTGGACAAAGGGAAAGGGGTGTAGCCACCCCTCTGCCCTGACCCACCCATAGGTGGGGCCACAGAGTAGTCCAACCCCTCTCCTTAGTATAAGTATAGGAACCCAGTCCTTAGGACTTTAGATTATCCCTGGACGAAACTCTGAAACTGAATCCTGGACCTGACTCTACTCACGATTAGAGGACAGAAGAATCTCCCTTGGGGTCAAGGAGTGACTCCCCTGCTTGGCAGGCACCAAAGAAGCATCTGTCTGGTTCGCATTTCTGAAGCTCCGTCGGACGCCGAAGTCATCGCATCACCAGAGGTGGATTCTCAGACTTCCCGAGGCTACCCTGAGTCCCCAGCAAAGCTGAGGCCCGTAGCTATCGTGGGTGACTTGAGACCGTGACCCCTGGACACCGAGCACATTTGCAAGTGCATCCTCTTCTGGGTCTCCCACGAAGTCGTGCTTTGGGCTCCGAGTAGCCCTAGCCTCCAGCACCAACTGCACCGAAGATCACTGGCCCCCACTCTACAAGTGTCCTGTGAGCCAGATTCACGTGCGGCGTCACGAGGCTCCTTTGCGGTCGCTAGCCCATTGGCTAGTAGCCCTTAACGAAGGCCAATCTTTTTCTAACTTGGCATTCTGGTTGCTCCAGGCCTGCCCTCACTTACCCTTGCTGGGTGAGTTCCTCAGACCTTGCTGGTCTGCACCATCGACGATCTTCCTCTGCATCAAGACTTGCCGTTGCCAAGGCTTGTTGGGACCAATCCGGTCGCCGACACCTCAGCACTCGACAGACATCGTGTACCAGCCCGAATCCTGCTCCTGGTCGCCGACAACGCCTCCTGGACCTTGTGGCTGAAGAGACAAGACAACCGTCAATGCACCTGAAGCACTCGACATCGGTGGGCATCTGTCCATCGCCTTCCTGGTCACTGGCTAGTGACCCAGACTCTGTCCCCTCTGCTTTCAGGTTCTTCAGAACTCCGATCCACTCTTGGATCCACCCGGACACTTTTTACTTGGTCGCCAGCAGCACTTTGCAGCAGATCGCCATTCAAATCGACGACGAAACCCGACCCCGAAATGCACCTATGCACCCGGCTTCCCTGGGTGAGGTAACACGAGTACTCCGGTGCTCCCGTGGGTAGAGACTCTTCAAAGTCCTAGATCTCAAAGGGTTTGGTCCAAGTCCTCTTTTAAGTGTCCCTTTTCTCTAATTTCCCGATCCCGACTTTCTCCATAGAAGTCAACGGCGTATCGCGGTTGTGTATTTACACTGCACGCGTCTCCCGTGGGTCCCCTGTATCACTACTTTGGGTGGTTCCTTGTGGTCCAAGCACTTCTAGAGGCTCTAGGCCTAGTGTCTAGTTCAGTCGTGGTTCTTATACCACTTTATTGGTATATGGTTTGGTACGCCCCTAGGGCCCAAACGTGTATTTGTGCTATTACTGTGTTTAAATAACTTCTAACTTATGTACTTCGAACTCTAGCCTCATAAAGAGACTAGAGGGGTGTGTTTAGCAATAAATACATATATTTTGAATATATACCTGGTGTGGTGCTCTTTCATTTGATCACTCAAGAGATTATAGACTGGTAAAACAAGCTGCTTTACATTCCTTCAAGACTTAGCCTGAAGGCTGCTCTCCATAGCTACCACTAGGATAGCTTTCAATAAGGTTGTCTTTAACCTATCTCCAATAAGGGGTTGTTTGGACTGGTGCAAGGTGCCCACTATAATTAGTGGACAGCATATACCAGGCCAACTTCTCACAAAGGGAGCTCAATTTATATGGTGCTGCGTCTTCTTGATCACCATTTTTAAATATTAGCATCATGATACTGCCCCTCCCAGTATCTGAAGTCTGCCCAGGTGCAAAATTTACTTAAACAAATTGTTCATTTATTTTGACCAGCACACTTCTCATTCTTGCCCATGGAAACAACTTGTCATGTGTAGCATTCTAATGTAATTTTATGCGTCACACTATTTAACATCTGTATATTGCTTTGTCCTGAATATCTCAGTGAATCTCTCCATTTAATTTTGAAATTCACAATGCTACATCTATTCGCATTTTAAATACCATTACCTTGACTACTAGGCGTTTCATTTTTACAGTATCATCCCTTCAACTAGTCTGCCATCTTCTCACTCTCTGAATTTCGCTACCAGTCTATTTTCCCCCAATAACGGCCATGTTGGGAGACGACTGTTAATGATTACACGTGTTTTTTAAGTATAATGATCATTACTGAATTTAAGAAACAAAACTACTTCCCTTCTCTTTTAACCAACAGAATCCAATGTGATCAATACGGGCTTATTCAATGTGCATTATGCTCTTTAACTGTGCTATTTTCAATGTGCTTTCAGTACCTATTTTAATTGTAATCATTCCACAATACTTTGAAATGTATGATGATAGCATACAATTCTATACATTTTTCTAAACATTGAAACAATCCAATGTTATGTTATGTTATGTATAGGGTATTTGTTAAGCGCACGGCTACTCTGAGGAGTGTCCCGGCGCTATCTTGACCCCAGAACAGAGCAATTGAAAGACCTGACAGCCAAAGCCAGATAGTCTACTCTACTGTTGGAAAAGCCAGGTTTTTAAGCTTTGCCTAAAGCTGAGGAGATCATGTTCTTGTCTAAGGGAAAGTGGGAGACTGTTCCATAATTTTGCAGCTACTACCTGAAAGGAGCGTCCACCTTTGCGAGAGCGGCAAAACTTAGGCACAATTGTCAATTGCTGGGTAGATGACCGCAGAGTTCTGGACGGTTTGTAGGGCTGAATTTTATTCCTGATGTACGGGGCCCCAATGTTGTTTAGGGCCTTAAAAGTCAACACCAGGGATTTAAAACTGACCCTTTTTTTCACTGGTAACGAGTGCAGAGATCTAAGGTGGGGAGACATGTGAATCAATCTTCAAAGAACTAAACAATGGAAGAAAGATGTTCATGGCCCATGAATTGCTGCTTAAGTTTAAAAACTAAAGTATATAAATACATTTTTCATGGCAAGGTTTCTCGCACAAGAACTCACAACAACTCTACTAAAAACCAACCTAAAAAGCTCTTCAAGTTTGTCAAACATGTCTTCATTTCAGCAGACTTCTTCACTGTAACAAACCTGGAGGCCAAATGTGAAGAGTTTGTAAATGTTCTTGACTGGAAAGTTAAACGCGCTGATTTAACCCTGGCACCCTCCTTTGATCACTGACGCCCTCAGATAATTATTTAAAAAAGGCCCCCATAACTGGTTAGCCTTTAACACAGTTTCTCATAATTAACTCAATGAGACCTCTGCCAACTTGAAACCCTACAACCAATTTTCACTTTGATTTGCAGCAAAACGTGCCAAAGACTTACGTTTCACATTGCTCGCTTCTGGACAACTCTAGAAATCCAATCCCTAACACGTGGTGAGTTGATCTCTCAGATTGCCAATGCTACCTGTCACTGGAGAAATATTGGCAGGTCATGAAGAACCAAATAATCACGTATCACAATCTTTGTCATGAGTCATAATCTGTTTTCATACCTGTATATTTAGCTATGAAACTGACATTAACACATGAAAGGACAGGATGTAACTTAAACCTCTAAAGGATTATTTGGCTATCGAGCTGACAGTTCTTAACTAATTATCCGCATACATAACTATCTGCCCTGGGAAGGTAAAATCTGCAACGACCCTCTTGCCCAGCGGCCCCCTTGAAAGGCGGCCCGTAAGGATCCATTCTTGCCCATTCACTGTTCAAACTCTGTATAGAACCTCTTTCAAAACACACTCAGAAGCACCAAAAAAGGAGAATAATTCTTGTAGGGAGGGTCTTTCTCTGGTGAGTGGATTTTTAGGCCTGGCAGCAGAGTTTGAATTTAGTTCTTGCCACTAGGAGAAGCCATTAGAGGTTGCCAAATACATGAGGATGTGATCAATTTTGTCTGCCATGGCCACAAACCTGGCCACTTTAAGTGGTGCAATCGATGACTTGGGGCACCTGCCAGTATAGAATTCACAAAATCCCTGCTCTCTCAGTGAGTGGACCACTGCCCTGTAGCTTTAGTAGTGGGCTAGGTGAGGAAATGAGCTGTGATGATGCAATATCACAGCTTCACACGCCGAACTTTATGTCAAGTGACATTTACTTGAGATAATTCATGAGTTCTTTTTTTTAATCATATTTGTTGGGTATTCCAGATACAATAACAAAAAGAACGGGGAATGCTCAATACAGGGCATGCGGTTCATAGAACATAGGCAGCAATGATATTATTACATAATATCTGCAATAACGATCACATATGCTACTCTGCACATCACTCCCAACCATGAACAGTCCATGAACATCTCAGGCAAACGCTGAGTCGACACTACCATTAGTGCTCACGTTAAGCTAAACCAACAATCCCAACATACGCACCCCCAAGCCCTTTCCATTCACCACTCAGCAGGAGCTATACAGATGAGTACACATGATGTCTATAGCATGTAAAACGTAGAAAGGAGAGCACACTATGATGTAAGAGTTACGTTGTACAGGGTGGTACGGGTCAGTGGTAAGCCAGGTAGCCCATATGTCTGGGGGAACATGTACAAGTTGCCGTACCGTAAATGAGTCAGCTAGGGGGTGTGTACGCTTTCATGGTCCTGGTCATCCTCCTGCTTGAGGTCATCCAATAGTCCCTCACAGGCTCTCGATGTTTCCATCTGGACCCTTCCCCACCTGGCATCTTGCATAATGGCCATACTCTTGTATTCTGTCCAATGCTTCAGGTTGTTACGCCAATTCACTACCAGTGGACCCCTAGCAGTCTTCAAATGCATAAATATCTGCCTTTTACCCATTATTAGCGCTAGGTCTGCAAATTTAGTGGTCACCTTGCGTTTGGCCTGTTTCAAGTATAGGCCCAAGAGGCACATAGAGTGGATTGCACAATATTATGGCCAGTGATGTAATTAATTAACATCAGCACCTCTGGCCAGAATTCAGTAAGCTGGGAGCAGTCCCACACCATTTGTATCAGATCCGTGCCCACCTCGCCATATCTTGGGCACACTGCTTGAGTAGAGTGGAAATATTTATCTTACCAGGTGTGAGATATGCCCTATGTAGGTAATAGAAGTTTATCAATTTAAAACAGGCATTCCTTGACACTTGGGGGGTGTTAGTAAGCACCCTCGCCCAGTCCCCATCTGTCAATGGAGATGCATGATCTGCTGACCATTTGTCTCGCAATGCATGGAGGGGAGCAATGGCATCCCCCTGTAGGGCTTTATAGAGGCCCGTGATAGACTTACATTTACGCACACAAGGCACTCCACAAAACTGGCCCAGCCTACCTCAACAGACGACTCTTCTTCTACGTCCCCAACCGCCAGCTCTGCTCCGCCGACCTCTCCCTCGCCACCGTCCCTCGCATTCGAAGAACAACCACCGGCGGCAGATCCTTCTCACACCTCGCCGTCAAGACCTGGAACACCCTTCCACTCACTAAGCCTACGACAGACCCAAGACCTGCTGACCTTCAGGAGGCTACTCAAGACCTGGCTGTTCGACCAGTAGCAGCACCCCCCCCTCCCTCTCCCCAGCGCCTTGAGACCCTCGCGGGTAAGTAGTGCGCTCTACAAATTCTGTGATTGATTGATTGATTACCTGATTTCATGCCTATTATGTGCCATGTGTGTCTTGGGATCAGTCAGCCGCTCTCCCCATGTTCAATGGATCACTGCTGATAGTGTCCCACAAAGCAAAAAGTGACCCGGCGGCAGGTCATATGTGAGTTGTAACTCTTCAAATGTTTGCAATTGCCACCACTGTAGAGGTCACCGAGTGTCGCAATGCCAAATTGCACCCAGTCCACTAACCGCGGTCGTGCCTCTGCCAGCAGTAAGGTCGAGAGCCATCTGAGTGTCAGAGCCAGTGAGTAGTGGATCGAGGTGCGGGTTCTCTGGAGGCAGCACATCCAGCAGTGCTTAGCCACAAGCACTAAGCTCCCAGCCTCAGGTCAAAATTTTGTAGGATCCAGCAGTAATTGGGAAAACCACTGGGGTGCGGGAGCATCCGCCCCAGCCGACGGCTCATTCTGAACTTCAGTTGCCACCCATCCTGCCACCCATTGCATCTGTGTTGCCAAACAGTAGAATTCGAAAATGGAGGCTACAAGGTCACCATCCAGGCTAGTACGCTGGAGCTTTGAAAGTGCTACTCTGCATCTCTCTTTATTTCATATTAGAGCAGTCAGTAGGGTATTCATTTCTCTAAATTTGCTACTGATGATAACTATGGGGAGAGTAGCAAAATAATTCAAGAGCCTGGGCAAAGCTACCATTTTCGCCACTGCGACCCTACCTATCATAGATAATAGTAGAGACTTCCAGAACTCTGCATTGGCCCGGAGAGCTGCATTCGCCCTTCGTATGCTGCCCTCAGGGATGTTAATTTTGTTTCTGTAGATGTGAACTCCCAAGTATCAAAACAAGGTCTGTTCCCACCTGGGACCCCCAGGGTCTGTGTCTACGTCGTCCGAAGGATGTAACGGGAAAAGGCAGGTTTTGATCCAATTCACTCATAATCCCAATAGTGTCCCAAAGACGTCTAATAGACACGATAGTCTTGTAATATCTACTTGTTTATCATTGAGGAAAAGTAACATATCATCAGCATAGAGTGCAATGTGATGGGTGACCCCTAGAGCTTTTATGTCAGTATAGTATGTCCCCTGCCTAGCTTTACATGCCAGAGGTTCTACTGCAATGGTAAAGAGCAGAGGTGATAAGGGACACCCCTGCCTCATGCCAAGCCCCACACAGTAGGCTTCGTAGATCAGTTCCCCCATTTTCACCCGTGCCATGGGAGAGGTATGCACCAGCCTGGTCCAGTTAATAAAACTGGTGCCCAGGCACAGCTTCCCCATCACGGCATATAGATGCTCCCAATCCTGGCTATCAAAGGCTTTCTCTATATCCTCGGAAATTACTACTGCTTCTGGATTCAAGCGCTGCGCAGCTAGGAGGAGGGCCGTGGTGACCCTCCAGATGTTTAGGGCCATATTGCATTCCGGGATTAAGCGTGTCTGATTTTCATGAATGATGCTATACATACAGGACAAGAGTCATGTGGCTAAAATCCTAGCCAGGATTTTATGGTCGACATTCAACATCGACAAGGGCCTATATCCCGTGGCAGCCGTGGTCAGTTGCCCCTGCTTTTGTAGTGGAACAATCAGTGCCTCCCTAGTAGTAGAAGGTAATGAGTAAGCCTCCTTCACTGCTTTGTATATTTCAAGCAGTCGGCGCTAGTACTTTGCTATATGAGGCGTAGAACTCCACCGAGAGGCCGTCAGAACCCGGCACCTTGCCCCACGCCATAGCAGTGATAGTAATCATAATTTCTTCGATGGTTATTTCCGCCCCCAGATGCGCTGTTGCCTCTTAGTCAAGGGAGGGCAGGGGGGAATTGCTCCAGTTATGCGGACGTGGGTATGCATGTAACTTGTTCCCGACAGGCATATAATGCAAAGTAATATTTCTGAAACAATTTGTTAATCTTGGACTGATTGTATACCTTACCAACCAGCTCATTGTCCAATTCTAGGATCATGGATCCCTTTTTGGATGGGTTCGCTAGCCACGCCAGTAATGTCCTTGATTTATCACACTCTACGTGCACCCTGGCCATATATCTCTTTGTAATCAAAGTACCGGAGCTTTTCCATGAGCTCCGCCAGTTTTTCGTGGGCCCCCTGAGACTGGCTGTTGCCGAGCACGATCATCATACATATCTCTTTCAAGCCGCTGTAGGAGGTGCTCCTGCGCAAGAACCTCATTAACAAGTGTTTTATCCACCCCACCCGGGTGTACTATGCATTGGCCCCTTAATTCAACTTTGAAGGTGTCTCACTCCATCAAAACCAAGGAGGTTGTGCACTCATTTTCCGCAAAGTATTGCCTGATCTCCTCCCCTATGCTGGATTGAAAGGCTGGGCCCTCCAAGTTTTCACATTTGAGGCGCCATGTCAGAATGCTAGATGGGGTTAACCTCCAGGCTAGTGTGAGAAGCCGTGGGTTACAGTCAGATATGATTCTTGCTAAATATTCAACGTGGGTCACTAGTGTGCATATAGATGGTATGCAGAGAAAGGTGTCTAGTCGTACGTGTACATCATGTAAGGAGGAGTGGAAAGAGTAGTCCCTGTCTGCTCCTCCAAGTATCGAGGAGACCCCAATGTGACATCCATGTTTGAAATTTAATTGCCAATCACAATACAGGGGGGTGTGACCGGCCTAGTAGTGAATCGGTAATGCAATAAAAGTCTCCACCAAGAAGGATAGGGAGGGTCATGTATGATGCTACCTCACTGAAGAGTCTATCAAAGAACCGAGCCTGGTTCATGTTGGGGGCGTATAAATTAACTAATGCAATGTCTCTACCTCCTTGTCAACCTGCCTTTCCATCACCTGTAGGGGTACCCCCGGTCAAACTCATATGAGCGTGGCCTTTGCAAAGGCAGAGAATGTGGTGTAGAAAAGTTGACCCTACCACCTCTTATGGAGAGCAGCACCCTCTGAAGCGGTGAGGTGAGTTTCTTGAAGCATAGCAATATGGACTCCCCTACCCTTTAAGTATGCTTATATCTTGTACCTCTTTGTCATAGTATTAAGCCCCCAGACATTCCCTGTTAGGATTTTGTATCCCGTACCTGGACCAGCTATCAGAGTCAGAGGCAGAAAACATGGAAGAGGAACTGCACCAGCAGAGCCCTCATGCCCCCCGGCACCCAACATGAGAAGGACAGAAAGGTATGCCATAGAGGGGAGTCTCCTCTCCTCTTCCCCCAACAGTCTGACGACAGGCAGCTATAGCAGCGAGCTACAAAACATTTCACAGTACACCCAAATCAGCACAGGACAGCAGGTAAGTCACAAATAGAGGACCTCAGCCGAGGTCATCTACTGATCCATACTAATCTGCGGAAACTCAGTTGTGTGAAGGGTTGAATTTGAGCCAGGCTCTGAGTCTGTTCCCTCCACCGATTCCTCACTCCGCACCCGAGGGGCTGCAGTACTTGATATTCCAATATTGACTACTGCCTCCACCACATGGCTCCTTTCCAATCGGGACTGCCCCCTTGTGGGCAGAGTACCCCACACAGACCTGCGGCGGGTGGCCATGTGCAGTATTAACGGTCTCCATGGTGTGGGATGCAGGCAATCCCCAGCTCCAGGCAGAGAGTCCAGCCAGTCCCACACATCCTGCGGCTCGGTGAAGAACTTGGTTCCTGTGTCATTTATGACCTTCAATTTTGCAGGGAAGATCATGGCGTACTTTAGCCCCAATTGACAGAGGTGTTTTTTGGGGTCAAGGAAGAAGGCCTGTTGTTGGACTGCCCTCGTAAAGTCTTGGAACACCCTCACCTTCTGATATTCTAACATGAGCTTCTCCTTATTGCGAGCTTCCCATAGGATATGGTCCCCACCTCTAAAATGCAGTATCCTCCCAACCACTGGCCACAGCGGTGCCCCCTGGGGGGGTCTTGCCAGTACCCTGTGGGCATGTCTAAGTGCAAAGAAGGGTAAAGTCCCTTAGGGGCCATGGTGTCTCTCAAGCAGGACTCCCTAAAGGAGACCAAATCTGTTCACTCACTCTGCTCTGGTAGCTCAACAACCGAGATGTTGTTTTGATGAGCGTTATCTTTTGCATCCTCTGAGCAGTAATCCAAAAGTCAAAGTCTCTCAGTGACATCTGTTACACGGTCTTGGAGGGTTCCTACTGTTGTTTGCGTCTCTCCTATCCTGTGTTCTATAGTGGCTAGCCTCTCTGAGAGTTTGCTTTGAACATCGAGAAGGAGGCTCAAGTCTGCCACCACAATACCCATTTTATGTTCTAATGCTTCCCTGGTTTCAGTTATGGCAAGGAGGATAGATTCCAAAGTAGCCTCAGAGGAAACTGCCAGGGTGTGGGAGGCCCCATTATCTTGGTCATTGGCGAGATGGGACAGTTGTGACGATCCCTCCTCTGTGCCATGCAGCTTCGTGTGGCGCCCCATTGCTGTCGGGGGAAGTAGTACTGGGCATGTCGGAGCACAGGCGGCCACAGATTGACTCTGATAAGATTGTCATGGTAGGCAGAGCAGCAAGGGATCCCAAGGGGGCAGGGGGACAGGAAAGACCGGTATCCCAATCAGGGGTATTGACCAAACTACAGCAAAACGTTCCACAGCTGTAGTGCAGATTGGATAGGTCCTAACAAAAAAGCACAATGGGGACAGTGATGAGAGGCAATGCGAATCCACAGGCAGCCTCAGGGTACCATGCCAGCACCCTGCAATCACCTTTCCCTCTGTAGAGCTCGCCAAGGAAGTCCGCAAGTACTACTCCCCTTCAAAGTGCTCCTGTACCCCGTCAGGTGTGCCACGGGCCCCACCGCATTGAGGGCAAGGAGACCAAAGTGACACTGTTTGACTAGGGTTGGCATGCTGCAACAGGTAAAAGGCCCAGCGCTCTGTGACTTCTGGCTGGTCAGATCGACCGTCTCTGTGGCACACTCCAGCAATCAGGCTGGACACACAGCATCACTGCTCCCTAAACCCACTCTGGAGGCACCATCACCTCTCCCAGCTGTGGTCCCAGGGGCTACAAGGACAAGCTGTAAGCTGCAGGGTGAGCAGGAAGTGCCGGCGACATGGCCCAACTCGTCCCAAGCCGGGAGAATCAGGATCTCCCGATGGATCACATTCTTCTACTCCCCAGGCGGTGGCAGATTCACGGGCCACCTCTCCACCAGGATTGGCGGGCACCACGTCACCGCTGCCACCCCCCCACAGGCAGCACGGGCGAGGAACAGGCAGCCGGGAGATTAGGATGCATCCAAATCAAGGCCAAGCAGGGCCTGCCAGGTCAGCAATTTGTGCTCTGCTCGGCCGTCTCCCAGTCCTGCTCTGCAGGCCCTGACTCACCATGCCGTTGTGGCCCCCAATGCAACTGGGGCATCAACAGCAACCAGGGCAGACCACAGCTACATCGCCACAGCTCCAGCCAGGCAACAGGGGACCCTGCAGCATCCCAGGCTCCCTCACGGTGGCTCCCAGCAGTCATGACAGCCATCTTGCGCTCTCTGCAGCCCGGGCCAGATCCGCCGTTGGAGCTCAATGTACACCAGGGTGCGGCAACGGGCAAAAGAGGAGTCCAGTCAACACGGCAGGCAGTAGAGAGGGATGCCCTTATATTTTAGGGGCTATAGGGGCCGAAAAGCTGGCAATATGGCGCTGCATACAAGTGAGTCCCCCAAGAGCTCACAGTCCATGCAGCTCATTCCATCTGTGCCAGGCCACACTCCCCAGAGAATTCATGTGTTCTTTTCTGTTCTTGTCTGCTGCTCAATACTGAATGTTTATTTATCTGTTTTCAATAAACCAATTAATTCATTTGTTTACAAACCAGAAAAGGATTCTCAAAATCCAGTAATGATTAGGGCAGTTTTCAGTTGATCTGGGCGGATGAATGATTTTTTCAGGGCGTGGCAGTAGATATTTATCAACTTTGCTTCCTTTTTTCAATATGTGGCATAAGGAGTAGGCGAGGAAAAGAAGAATTTTGCCACAGGTGAAAGTGAGAGATTGAGACCATCGAATTTCAAAGTGTCCATAAGAGAGAGCTCAATGTGCTCCAAGGAGAGGACTTCATGAGGAGGAACTTGGTGGTCAAGGGATTTAACATGAGAAAGTTCTCTAACATCCAATTCATTCAGGACAGGTGTGTAGGTTGACGGTGTCCTCAACTGTTGATGTTTTTTCATAGAGCAGAGTGCCATCGTAATAATGGGATATTGAAATGCCTGTATTTTTGAGGATCAGACTGAGGGGCGACCTCTACTGATGGGTAAACGTCTTGGTGAAGTGCTACTTCGACCCAGGTGGTCTGTAAGTAGCATCAGGCAAATGGCATTGGCTGATCCATGGTGCAGTTGCTGCGTGTCTTTCTGTTGCCCCTTTTAGGTCCTCAAAGGACCGAATAGCAATTGCCCGCGGTGGAAGCAACTGTCATGCTTGAATGAAAAGAACACATCTACAGCATGAAGGATGGGAATATTTTACTTCTACTGAGACAGCAAGTTGCCAATCCTTTACTGACAAATGAGCACAGCAATGTATCAATGTAGTAGACATTTGTCTAAGATAATATTGTGTTGTGTACTGATTGTATCCTTGCTTTCCCTCCTTGGGGACACGAGGACTAAGGTAATAGTACTATACTGCACACAACCTAATTTGCAGTGTAGAGAGACGCATGTGCTCATAATTCACCTTTAAGAGGTAGACATAAGTAATCCAACTCATTACATAAACTGTGAGTCCACCTGGTTCTTTGGGCCCAACAAAGAACGCAAACTGTTTTATGACATCAGAGGCAAACTGGATACCTGGTCACGAATATGACACATAGCACGCATTTGTAGAAACATATTTTAGACCTCTTTCATTCAGGCACGTCTGGCCTTCTGTAACTCCTATGGTATTGTGATGTTCTTCGTCAAAATAGGGCCTGGACCCCCTCCACTCTTAGTGGTGATGCAGCGCGTACAATAAAAACTATTCTCCTCCTAGGTCACTTATAGGTCATCCAGGGGCAAACTATATTTTCTCACATCCACATGACGATGGGGCCCATAAACATCGCCTAACATACACGCACACACCTGGATTTCCTTTACACCTTTACGAAATTCTGTATTCCTAGGAGAAGCATGAGAACTAAATGGAAAACACCATTTATGTACCGCTGGAAGGAGCCGGGATATCTTATTACCTTAACTTATCGCTTTCTTTTAGTTATTTCTTAAGATATTCCTGCTCATTGTTTGTCGATGAATCATTCATGTAAAAAATTAGTTCATAGTGATTAAGACCAGCTGAATCACAATAACCAATTACTGATGTCACAATCATTTAGGAAAATAACCACTGAGTCATTTTGGTTTAAAGAATCTTAAATTTTATATAATTTTAAAAGCATGAGAAAGAATTTAAACTTTATTCAATTATTCATTCATTATTAAATTCAAATATTTATTAAGCATAATCAATTTATTGCAGAAAGGAAATTTTTGTCATGAAGCCAAAACCCTAATTACCTGCCTACCTTCCTAATTTAGCCTAATGATTTCTAACCTAAGTTTAAGAATTAGAAATAACCTGATTCTCATACTCAACTGGAAAATTAAGACAGCAACAGCAACTTCAGCTCGTCAGCATCAGCTACCTGCAACCCGTCTCATCTAACAGTCTTTCAGCATCTCCCGCTCAGTAAGGGATCGATCAGGACCACCCAGCACTGGAAGCCACCAACACCAACACGACTCTCCAACTCCGCTCCTGACTGTGACAGCGACTGACGCGATTGACCCCCTCCCACTAAGAGTAGGCCCTCTTATACCCTAATTCTAACTTTGCTAACTAATTGTTGCAACATTAATAACACGCTTTTCTTTCATTGGTCCATGCATGTCATCTTATTCATTCTTTTAATCAAGTTCTCTTGGATCCAATGGTCCTTGGATCATTTCCTTTCCCACACGTTCAAGACATGTTTCCATCCGCTTCGATCAGTACATTTGTAACTTCTTTCGATACATTCGAGAACTCCGCAGTCATTGTCCTTTCTCTTAAACTGGTTTCCCACGGGTCTTCTGCTGATCACCACGGCACACTATCAGTTCAATTAGGTCACATCAGCCTTGACCATTTCTCGCATCCTAGCCTCTCAGCAACATCACGAGGTTAGTTTTTCTCCGACTTCATCCCGTGTCACATGTCCCCTTGCGCCTGCGCACATCTTCCCACTGGCGGCCATTTTATATCGCCACTCGGTTATACTTTAGAAGCACTAATTTGAAGTAAACAAAACATAATTAAAATAGAGAAAAATAGCCTTTTCGTTTCCCTCCCGTCATCTACGTACCCCAATTAGTTATTACCTAGCAGAAAGCAACATTTAAGCTGTTCCTTACTTACCATCACTATTGTTTTTGCAACGACACGTTTTATTTCTATGAAGCACAAAAACATGCATTTATTTTAAATTAGTACGCATTTATTTTTACGTTATAATTAGACACACGGACATCCATTAATAGATTATTTAGCACACACATTTGCATGTTACCTTTCCCACACATACAGTGTTGATTAATACATTTAAACGAACATTTTATTAATTATTTATAAAATTTGTTAGGGGTTAAAAAAATTTATTTTCCCTGCTCCATCAACTCCCCCCTTTGGTGATTTTTAAATCACCACATAAAACCCAAGTTATACTTCTTTTCAGGCAGCATGTCTTTTATCCTTTGCTTTCTTGTTATTTACACATCTGTTTCTTCTTCATCTTGTCTTTTTGTCTCCTTATACATGTTTTCTTTCATTTTCTCCAACTCAATTTCACCCATTTCTCTCTCTCTTTCTTTCATTATTCTGTTATTTCTTTTTATCTTATTTTGTCTTACTTTTCTTTTTATACACGTTATTACTATTTTCAACACCATGGCTAACAATATTACTACAGTTGCTATTATTATAACTTTCCCTATCATTAGTCTACTCATTCTGGTCAACCAATTTGCTACCGAAGAAAACCCTCTACCAAGTTTTCCCAAGACATTTTCAACCTCCAGTGGAACTAGTTCTTTGTGCAAATTTGTAATATTTGTAATATACTTCTGTATATTTTCACTTTTATCAGGAATGTAAGTACAACAATGTTGGACTTTCAACATTCCACAGACTCCACCCTCTTTTGCCAAAAGAATATCAAGGGCAAGCCGATTTTGCATCACCATAGCTCTCATGGCAACCATTTCGGTATTTACCATTAAGAACCCTCCCGCAGTATCTGTAGACAAACGATCTACTACTGTGGATAACTTCCGAATTTTAAATGCATTCAAAGATATTCCCACTGCTGGTATTAATGCTCCAAAAATATCACCTACAATTTCTGAAAAACTTTCCCTCTTTCTACGTGTAAAGCTATTAATCATCTTGTATGTTCCCTTTTCTTCTCTGTCCATGTGAAAGATTTTTGGAAAGACCAGGCCTACATAGCAAGTTCCATACCAATGGTCCGGTAACCTGTAATAAGCTCTATTCCCACAAATATAATAGATACCTGGAAATATTGGATCTTTTCCACCTTTGAATCCCCAACCTCCCAGAATTTGATAATTGTCATGGCAGATACTGGAACCTACAAAGTAATTGTCATAGACTGTCTTATTTCTCCTAATACACAACTTTCCTGTTTGCGGCCAATCTAATGTCATTGCTGCATTTATCTTTTTCCCTTCATGATTTCCTTCCTCAAACGTCCATAGATGTTTTCCTTCCTCTTTTATTGCTTCTTTTTGAAATTTCATTCTTCTTTCTTCAACCATTTCTAAAAATACTTTTTCTTCTTTCTTTAACTCACAGGTAAGGTTGTTACTAACTATTTCTTCTAACGTTAATTTTCTATGTTCTAAAAAGAATTCTCCTAAAACTTTTGCTGGTTTTACTTTGTTAAGTTCTGGTACTACTGGAATGTTTGCAAAAATCTTATCTATGTCAGTATAATAAGATTCTAATCTACCTGTTTTATAAAATAAACTTGCTATTACACTACATGTTATTCCATAAGTTAGAGGTAGGTGATGATAAGTCACACCTTCTGACACTGATGCAGGCAACTGCATACAAACATAACAATCTCTCACATCCATTGTCTCTACATATTCGTACAACAATTTTGTAAAAACATTTTTAGAAAAGTCTGTTACTGACTTATCCTTATGTAACTCTGCACTACTTCTTAGGATAACTGGTTCTTTAATATTAGTTTCTTTTTCTGGTTTAGTATCATTCTTTGCTTCTATTACAGCTAAACTAATAGGAATTGTGATTGCTAAAACTATCCATATGGTCATTAATAACCCTGTACAAAAGCAGCACATTTTGCACCATCTTTTTATAAACTCACATTTATCTCTTCTATCCCTAGTATTTTCCATTTTTCTTTTTCTATTTGTTAAGTTTCAGAAAATTGTGTCACTACACCTCAGAAATGACTTAGATGCCACTCTGCTTTCAAAAAGTCTTTGCTTGGTACTTTCTTTTAATTCTCTCCAGAATTCTTTCGTTGTCACATCCGGTGATTTGTCACATCCAGTAAAATTGTCATGTCCGGCAGAAGCACTATAAGTCTTCACTTCAGGTTTGTTGCATCTCACCTTTTCCCATTCGACTTCTTAGTCTCTGGTTCTCGTGAGTGTTTTCTTCTTCTTTGTAATCTGTCAGTGCAATATACAGCCACTCAGGTGACTTATACTTTGCATTCACTTTCTTTGTTCTTTTGGACTTTTGTAATCTTTTTCCACTGGGTTTTTCTTGTCCCTTTTGACTTGTTATTTCATTCACTTGTTCAGCACTTTCGTCTCCTGCTCTTATTATTCTATATCTCAATTTTCTTATATAGCTGTTGGGCCAATTATCTCCTTTTCTTGGCCTTTTGGCTTCACCTTCTTTTTCTTCTCTTTCTGATTTCCAATTTCTTTTTCTTGATTCAGTTTTTGCCTTCTCCTCTTCTCCACTTTCTTCAGTTTCTGTTTCAACTGTTTCACTATTGTCTCTTATTTTGAAACTTATGATCTCGTCATCTCCTACTGGTGGATCTGTCTTCTCCTTCTTGTTTTCCCTTATTACTGTCCCTCCTCGGTGTTCTTCCGATTTGGTGTTTTCCTCCCTTTCTGCTTCTAAATTTCCCTGTTCTTCTGTTTCTCTATCTGTCCCTATTGCTCCTCGGGGTTCTTCTCGATTTTCTAACTTTTTGTGTACTTCTTTCCCTACTTCATCTATTAATATTATTTCTGAAGGATTTCCACCATAACTTGTACTTGGTTGTTCATCTAGCTCAATTTCTTGCTCAGTTTCTTCTCTAATTGGTTTATAACCCCAAGTTCTCCTTCGGAATTCTTCACAGTTTGCAACTGAATCATCAGATTCTGAATTTGTGTCAGATGTTTCCAGATGTCGACTTACAGGTCGATCTTCAAGTTCTGGAATTTCTGAATTTCTTTCTTCTTCTTCTTCTTCTTCTTCTTCTCTAGAGGTGTTTGCCGTTGGGGTTTCCAGATGTCGACTTTCAGGTCGATCTTCAAGTTCTGGCACCCTTTCTCTTATCCTTGTTGTCCCAGCCGTTAAACTTTTATCCCACACTTCCAGACGTCGACTCACATGTCGATCAGTAGGTTCTTGAACTCTGATTGTGTGGCTGGCATGGACCCAGTTCTTCACTCCTGCACACTTGACTGCAGTCGTTGTTACTAGGATTACCTGTCGTGGTTCGTCCCAGCGAGGAACTAGACAGTTTCTTCTCCTGTGGATTTTTATACGGACCCAGTCTCCTGGATTCAAGTCGTGGGCTGGTTTTCTTTCAAGAGTGGTCGCATCCGGTCCAACCTGATGAAACACAGAACGCACCACATCAGCCAGTCCCTTGCAATAATCCAGTACTAGATCATCAGTTATAGTTAATAACTTGTTGACAGGTACGTGTGCTTGTCTCATTGCTCGTCCCATGATCATCTCATGAGGACTGAGTCCAGTTTTCTTTTCAGGGATGCTTCTGATGGTCATCAGAACAAGAGGCAGTGCATCTGGCCATTTGAGTCCTGTAGCTTGACACATTTTTCCTAATCTGTTTTTAATTGTTCCATTAATCTGCTCCACTACCCCAGAAGCCTCTGGTCTGTAAGCACAATGTAGTTTTTGTTTAATACTCAATGCTTCACAAATTAATTGGATCAACTCATTTTGAAAATGTGTTCCTCTATCTGTCTCAACCGTGACTGGAAAACCATACCTTGGAATGAACTCTCGCAGCATAAGTTTTGCCACTGTTGTTCCATCATTCCTTCTTGTGGGGTATGCCTCCACCCAACGAGAGAACAAACAGACGACCACTAGAACATATCTTAGTCTGTTACTAGGGGGCATCTCTATAAAGTCCAACTGCATTCTAGTGAATGGACCTCCTTCTCGTCCTATTGTTCCTAGACTCACTACTGTTTTTCTTCCTGGGTTAAACTGCTGACAAATAAGACATCTTTGACAAAGACTTTCAGCAATGGCTCTGAATTTTGGGTTATACCAGGTTTGTCTAAAAAGTCTGATCATTGCATCTCTCCCAATATGAGCTTGTCCATGGTACATCCGTGCCATGTCTGCAATCATGCTATCAGGCATAACTGGTCTTTCATCTCTGTATACCCACACACCATTATTTTCCTGTCTTCTACATCCTGCTTTTATCCAGTAATCTTTTTCCTCATCACTTGCAGTTTCTTGTAACTGTCTTACTTCATCCCATGTCTCGACAGTATTAGTAAAAAGCAAAGGACAAGAGACATGCTCTCTTTCTCTATTTTTGTTCATGGACACCATGTTCTCTGCACAATATTTGGCTATCTCATCGGCATAATTATTGCCGACGGCTATGTAATCTTCGTTTTTCTTATGCGCCTTGCACTTCACTACAGCAATTTGTTTAGGCAACTGTATCGCCTCAAGCAGCTTTTTAACAAAATCTCCATTTCTGATAGGTGTTCCTGCAGACGTCAAGAAACCTCTTTGTGACCAAATCTGACCAAAGTCATGTACGATGCCGAAACCATATTGGCTATCGGTCACAATCGTGACTCGTACATTCCTTCCTAATTTACATGCTTGAATCAAAGCAATCAGTTCCGCAACTTGTGCAGACCTTATTCCTTTCAGACAAGACGCTTCCATCACAGTTGCCACTGTGCACACTGCGTAAGCTGCGCTTAAAACTCCTTCTTTTGTTCTCAAGCATGAGCCATCCACAAACATGACATAATCAGATTCCTTTAACGGTTCATCTTTTATGTCAGCTCTTGGTTTCGTGCAATATTCCAGCACGTTCAGACAATCATGATCTACTTCGTCCTGTTCAATTATATTCTCCTCATCTGGCAATGATGTTGAAGGATTCACATTCATGCATCTATCTATGGTCACATTTTCAGCACTCAAGATGACTTTTTCGTACTTAGTCAGCCGACTATGTGTCATGTACTGTGTTTTTGTTCTTGTCAAAAGAATTTCTACTGAATGGGGAACATATACTCTCAGTGGATACCCCATCACTATACCTTCACTTTGTTCCAGACTTACACAAGTAGCAGCAACTGCTTTCAGACATCCAGGCAATGCTTTTGCTATAGGATCTAAAACAGCTGAAAAATAAGCAATTGGTCTTTTCGTTGTTCCATGTTTTTGTACCAGTACTGAAAACGCACATCCATCTCTTTCACTGCAGTACAACTCAAAATCCTTCTCATAATCAGGCATGCCTAATGCAGGTGCCTCACACAGTTTCTTTTTCAATTCTTTGAAAGATTTCATTTCTTCTTTGTTTAACTCAAAAGGGTCTTTTACATCTTTCTTGGTCAACTTTTGTAATGGTTTTGCAATCAAAGAGAAACCACTTATCCATTGTCGGCAATATCCAACCATTCCCAAAAACATTCTTACCTCTCTTTGAGTCATTGGTGCTCTCATTCCTTGAATCATTCTTACTCTTTCTGTCGCTATCTTTCGCACTCCTTTCTCAATTTTATGCCCTAAATACTGGACTTCTTTCTGACAAAACTGTAATTTTGAAGGAGACACTTTATGTCCTCTTTTCTCTAGATGGTTCAGTAAAGCAATTGTATCACTTACACATGCTTCTTTGGTTTTCGATGCCACCAACAGGTCATCGATATACTGCACCATCACTGACTTTTCTGGCATTTTCAAATCTTCCAGAGATTTCTTTAGAATCTGATTAAAGATTGAGGGGCTTTCTGTATACCCCTGAGGAATTCGGCACCATGCCAAAATACGCTCTCCAAACCGGAACGCAAATAATGGCTGGCTATCTGGATGCAAAGGAATAGAGAAAAATGCGTGACACAAATCTATCACAGTGTACCACTCAGCTTCATGTGGAATTTGATATAGAATTACTGCAGGGTTTGGCACTATTGGACAACAGGGCACAACTATTTTGTTGATCTTTCTCAAATCCTGTACTATTCTATATGTTCCATTTGGCTTTTTCAGTCCCATAATAGGTGAATTACATGGACTGCTCATTATTTCTTTTAGAATTCCCTGTTCAATCATTTTATTTATCACAGGAGTTATTCCTTCAATTATTTCTGGAGTTAATTTGTACTGTGGCGTATTCGGGTAAGTTGTCCCTTCTTTTACTGTTACTTTTACGGGATCAACTTCTTTCATTAATCCAATGTCTTCTCCTGTAAAATCCCACACACTTTCTTTTACTGCACCTTTTAATTCTTCTGGAAGTTTTTCTGCATCAAATGCAGGAAACAAACCATTCGTTTCAGGTTCCTGATTCATCAAAGTTACTTTATACAAGACATCTTCATCTGAAGTCTGAAATCCAATTCCATCTGGCGTACAATAAATTGTGCAATTCATCTTGCACAAGAGGTCACGACCCAAAAGATTTACAGGACTACAATCGCACACTACAAATTTATGCATTTTGCTAAAAGAACCAATTTTTACTTCCACCAATTCAGTAAGTGGGGTTTTAATCTGCTGATTGGCTACTCCTACTACTTGGATGTATTCACCTGAGAGAGGAAGGTTTGGAATTTCCACTGATCTAACAGTAGAACGGGTAGCTCCAGTATCGACAAGGAATGTTACATTTGCACCATTCACTTCTCCATCCACAAAGGGACCAGACTGATCTACCTCTAGAGTTGCGCCAAGCACGCACTCTTTCCCCTCTCCTGGGCACCGTCAGAATCTTTCATCCGGGTCATCCTCACTCTGACGCAACCAATACTGAGAAATGTTAGCTGCTCGTGGCAACTGTGTTACCTGCTCTCCTCCGTAGAATCCTGTTTCTGTACTGTATCTTTGCTGGTTAACAGTGTTGGGAAGTGGTGGTTGCGGCACCTGACTTTGTTGAACAACTACCTCATTCTGCACCTGTGGAGTTAATGATTGATTTTCCGGATTAGGTTTAGGTGGGAACTTACACTCGTTTCTCCAATGCCCTAATTTTCCGCAATTATGACATGGCCATTTCTTCTTTGCCTCTTCTAGACTCACTTGACCCTTTCCTTTACCTATGTTAGGTCGCATTTTATTCTGTCCTGTTTCATTTCCATTATTATTGTCCAATTGAGCTTCTTGTTTTTCTGCCACCTTCACCTGTGCCCACATTGCCTTCTCTTTCAACTTACGCTGTTTACTCTCTATTTCATCACTACAATACTTAGCATACCTCAGCACCTCATCTACACTTCCATTCTGCCAGTTTATCATGTGTTGCTTAATCATATCACTTATTTCTTGTTTCAGGCCAAACACAAATCGGTATACAAAATGACTCATGTCTTTTTCACTCAATTCCTCATAACCACTATACTGCTTGAAAACCAATAACAATCGCTCATAATATGCATGTACAGACTCCTTACTTTCCTGTGTAGTTCTATCGATTTTTACCCAATCTGTCTCTTTAGGAGGAATCTTATTCTTCAAAAAGGTAATCACCTTATCGTACTTCTTCATCACATCAGGACCTGGAGCTCCTGTCTTAGGATCTCTTGGATATTCTGTAGTTGGCCAGTCAACTGTAATCTTACATTCTGACCACAAATCTGTTGGTACCACTATGTCAAATAATCCATCTAAATCTATCCACAACACTTTTGAGACTTTTACAAATCTCTCTACTTGTCGGTACCACTCAACTGGCTTCTCTCTTAGCTTTGGAAAGTCATTGGTAAATGACAGTATGTCCTGCCTAGTCCAGGGAACATGCACGTAACTACCACCTGGAGTTTCTCTCATGGGGTATTCTTTGGCAACAGATTCTTTTTCAGTTATCATAAAAGCCAATGAACCTTTGTCGGTAGTTTTCTCATTCTTCTTTGTCCATCTAACCTTCCATCTGTCCACATCACCCCATTTTCTCAACAACACAATTAACTCTTTTATCTGTGTCAGCCTTCCTGCCGTGTTCAAATTTTCAATATCCTTTTCACAAAAATCTACTCTATATGGTTTCTGCAACGTTTTCACTTTCGCAAAGTCTATTCCAATCTCACTGGCTACTTCTTCTAGTTTGTCATGTAAATTCTTTGCCCTCCATGTAATACTTTTGCACAGAAACATTATTTCATCATCCTGGTAATTTTTTATCTTTTCGGTACCAATCGTTCCTAGAATTAATTCTTCCATGTCGATTTTTAATCTAATTACGTCTAATGGTTTTTCTTCTGGTTCTTTTATTTTAAATGCCTTCATCCACTCATTTAACTCATCAGGAGTCGGACCTATGGGTGTATTATTTAGTTCTATCCAAATACCACTCTTTTCAGGGGTTTCTGTTGCAGATTCTGTTACCATATGCATTTTCCTACCATTGCACTCATTCACCGTCAAATTTGTAGGTGGACTTGGTCTGTAAGTACTAGCCAAATTACTTGTACTTGCACTTTGTTCCATCCTTTCTTTTTCTCTCTGAAATTGTGAACTCATGGAAATCACTAAAGATCTTTCATCAATTTTCTGATTCTCAAAAACTGGTATTACTGGACCTATTGTTACAGGCACAGTAACTGCTTCCATATTTTTCGTTAACTCTCTAATCTTTTCAGTTAGTTCTTTGGTTGTCCTTGCTAATTCGCTGGCATTGTCACTTTCTATTCCTTCATTTCGTGAAGTTCTCATTTGTTCTTGTGACCTATTTATTTCAGTTCTCTTTTCCGGACTTTTATTTCGCATAGTCTCTATTAGCGGCGCATTTGGTGTCACCACTGTAGAACTCTGCTGATACGGAGGTGGATTTCTATTTAAAATATCTTCCAGCAATTCATCATCCGTTTCGCTCTCATGCATATATTTTTCCCTCTCTATATGTTTCTTTTTCTCAGTCCGCTTTTTCTTAGTCCCTTCCTCAACTGTAAAAGCTGGAAACAAACCTCCTGTCATGTTAGCACATCTCCATCGTTTTATTCTGTCTTCATGATTTATTCCCCACAACCTTCCAGGCATAAACTCATGATCCCTAAAACCTCTGAATCTCTCTCGCTCATACATCTCATCCTCCCATTCCGTCAACGCTTCAAACTGTGTTGGTCTAGGTCTAGGTTCCAAATTACACATTTTTTCTCGCAAATTTCGCAAAACCGCCACACTAAATGAACCATTCTCAGGGAAAGCTAAAGCACCATCATTCTTCGTATATTTTGCCCAGTTTTCCAACCATATGCACGTATGATATCCATATTTCAGCATCATATGTGAAGCTGCTGATTTCGGCGGAGGAATTACTTGTCCCTCTCTAGTCACAACCTTTTTGTCTTTCTTAAAGAAATTCTTCAATTTCGTCGTCCATGACGTTCTCTCCCTTTCATACTCGTAATACAGCATGTTTTCTATTTGTTTTCTCTTTACGCTAACGCTGTTCTGTGTACGGAACTTCGACCAATTACAGCGCGACTCACACTAACGTACCAATCAGAACAATTCCCTCCGTCCGCGAACCAACCAATCCTAGCGCGGCACTTTTCTACGTCACTCCTGCTCTGTGTTCACGTGACTAGCGCACTATCCAATCCTAGCGCGGCACTGTTCCACGTCACTTCTGCTCTTTTACCCCTCCTTTACAAAATTTATCGGCAATTTTTCTTTTCGCTGTTTTCTCCGTTAGTTACAACAATTAAAACAATTCCATAGTCTGATTCGCTAAACAAAAGTGACAGCTTTGTCCTTTTACACAAGAATCCTGTATTTCCAGTAGGCAGCGCTTATCTCTACCCTACCACAGAATTATTTACTCTCGCCGATAAAGTAGCACTTCCCTCTACCTTACCCTTCTTTCAAGCAAACAATTTACTAGTTTCTCTGGGGATAAGACACATGTGGAGACTAGGCTCCTGAGAATTAAGGCCAAAGTTTCACAAGTAAACGTGATTTGCTATTTCAATTACACACTTTTCGTACAGAAAATCCCTAACATAACACAACCTGCGTTATTACCAAAATGAATTCAGACCATGTACCAAATTCCATGTGACTTCTCTTGCCACACGTGTTCCACTTCCTACATCCCAGAAGCGTGAAAACTCACATATAACATAACACGACTCAACATATAGTGTTAGTCATCAAAAATAATCAATAATCAATAAACAATAATCACTAAACTAATCTATAGAAAACCATAACTCTGCTACCATGAAATCTGATGCAGCGCGTACAATAAAAACTATTCTCCTCCTCGGTCACTTATAGGTCATCCAGGGGCAAACTATATTTTCTCACATCCACATGACGATGGGGCCCATAAACATCGCCTAACATACACGCACACACCTGGATTTCCTTTACACCTTTACGAAATTCTGTATTCCTAGGAGAAGCATGAGAACTAAATGGAAAACACCATTTATGTACCGCTGGAAGGAGCCGGGATATCTTATTACCTTAACTTATCACTTTCTTTTAGTTATTTCTTAGGATATTCCTGCTCATTGTTTGTCGATGAATCATTCATGTAAAAAATTAGTTCATAGTGATTAAGACCAGCTGAATCACAATAACCAATTACTGATGTCACAATCATTTAGGAAAATAACCACTGAGTCATTTTGGTTTAAAGAATCTTAAATTTTATATAATTTTAAAAGCATGAGAAAGAATTTAAACTTTATTCAATTATTCATTCATTATTAAATTCAAATATTTATTAAGCATAATCAATTTATTGCAGAAAGGACATTTTTGTCATGAAGCCAAAACCCTAATTACCTGCCTACCTTCCTAATTTAGCCTAATGATTTCTAACCTAAGTTTAAGAATTAGAAATAACCTGATTCTCATACTCAACTGGAAAATTAAGACAGCAACAGCAACTTCAGCTCGTCAGCATCAGCTACCTGCAACCCGTCTCATCTAACAGTCTTTCAGCATCTCCCGCTCAGTAAGGGATCGATCAGGACCACCCAGCACTGGAAGCCACCAACACCAACACGACTCTCCAACTCCGCTCCTGACTGTGACAGCGACTGACTGCGATTGACTGCGACTGACTGCGACTGAACCCCTCCCACTAAGAGTAGGCCCTCTTATACCCTAATTCTAACTTTGCTAACTAATTGTTGCAACATTAATAACACGCTTTTCTTTCATTGGTCCATGCATGTCATTTTATTCATTCTTTTAATCAAGTTCTCTCGGATCCAATGGTCCTTGGATCATTTCCTTTCCCACACGTTCAAGACATGTTTCCATCCGCTTCGATCAGTACATTTGTAACTTCTTTCGATACATTCGAGAACTCCGCAGTCATTGTCCTTTCTCTTAAACTGGTTTCCCACGGGTCTTCTGCTGATCACCACGGCACACTATCAGTTCAATTAGGTCACATCAGCCTTGACCATTTCTCGCATCCTAGCCTCTCAGCAACATCACGAGGTTAGTTTTTCTCCGACTTCATCCCGTGTCACATGTCCCCTTGCGCCTGCGCACATCTTCCCACTGGCGGCCATTTTATATCGCCACTCGGTTATACTTTAGAAGCACTAATTTGAAGTAAACAAAACATAATTAAAATAGAGAAAAATAGCCTTTTCGTTTCCCTCCCATCATCTACGTACCCCAATTAGTTATTACCTAGCAGAAAGCAACATTTAAGCTGTTCCTTACTTACCATCACTATTGTTTTTGCAACGACACGTTTTATTTCTATGAAGCACAAAAACATGCATTTATTTTAAATTAGTACGCATTTATTTTTACGTTATAATTAGACACACGGACATCCATTAATAGATTATTTAGCACACACATTTGCATGTTACCTTTCCCACACATACAGTGTTGATTAATACATTTAAACGAACATTTTATTAATTATTTATAAAATTTGTTAGGGGTTAAAAAAATGTATTTTCCCTGCTCCATCAGTGGCAACCCAGAAATGCCCTTTCACATTCCCTGGGGGTTTCTGCACAATAAGCAGTGAAGTGGTAGGAAGGAACAGTGAGCCGGTGAGAGGGTCTAACCCTCCTGCATTCACACATGGTCCAGTGGTGGGTCCAGTGGGAGTCAGGCAAGCCTGGAGTCAATGGTGTAGCAAGAGAGCCCCACGCACCTATACTAGCAGGGCGATTGGACATCATTCCCTGTAATAAAAAAAATGCCATTCACTGGGGTGAAGTGAGCCCCGAACACACCTGGCGCCCCTATGCCACTGCACCAACTGCTTTAGATGTGATAGCAACACCCCTGTGGATAGGGAAAGCTGTGTCTGGTACTTTACTGGTGGACATCTACTGGAAAATGGGATGTGGTGACACCTGTGCCTTAACTCACCCACAGGGGTTGGCAGCCCTCCATACAAGGGCTGCAGAGCTGGAACCCCACAGCACAGGTGACAAATGGCTTGCAGCACTCTTTTGCCTTAAGGCGAAACAACCAGAAGTTCCCAGAACGCTAACATCTCTCACAAAACCACACACTCTTGAAGATATTCACCCAATCGCGCACCTGCAAGCCCTGTCTCTCATTCAGCCTCAGCCCACTGAGTTTTCTGCTTCCAGACACATTAAGAGCGGCTGCTGAGGGGCCTGCAGGGCACTGCACCTCCATACACACCTTTTCAGATTGTAGGGACAGCCATCGCCTGTTGGCTGAGACGACTAATAGTGATGACAACATAAGGAAAAACCATGCATAATGTTTCCTCTCCCAGCAATATAAACAACATAATTCTATTTACAGATATGGCGTGTCTCTAAAGAAATGAGATTATGTTTACAGAGATCCAGTTGTCCTTTTTATTCCCACCTTATGCAGAACTAGTGAAGCTTGAAAAAATATGAGCTAAGGTTTGAAACATAATCGGTAAAAGACTCTTATACACCGCTGCCAGCCATAGATAGTGCTATATAACCTTTCATGTGTGGCAATACTGAGGTTGCGAAAAAGCATTTTAAGAGCACAATTATAGGTCACTAGCTTACCTGCCAAGGTAGAAAATGAGCCCTTTTTGCACATTCCTGGTTCCTATAGGGGCCTTGCCCAGGTCGGCAGGAGAGCATATCATGCAGTCCTAGTGCCAGAGCCCGGACCGCCATGTATGCCTTATATGAAAATCTGAAATTGTAGACATCGTAGACGGTTGCATCTAGAGATTCCAGCTGCTCCTTCCCAGTACAGGACGGCTTCCTGGCCAGTAACGTCCCCCAACCCTTATTTTCACTTTGATTGACAGTGTCTGTCCACTGACAGCCGAAGGCGTGCTCCCAGAACAGCTTCATATAAAGGTCCCCTTGATACTTCCATGGGTGGATACTGTACAGGAAGTCCTTAAACCCTGGGATCTCACCGCTGTAGGATGCAGTGCCCACGGTACCCGCTAGGGTTTCCCAAAACTCCCTTCTAGAAAACACCAAAGAAGGAAACCAGCTTGAAATGGCCACCCAGACCTTCCCGGTGATGTTTTGCAGCGACAGCTCTTCCAGCACTGGGCTTATCTCTGCTGGATAGACATAGAGCACAATGACTTTTGCCGAAGACGTTTTAATCCTGTTAACAGCTTGTCCGATTTTCTTCTTTGAGGCCTCTGCAGTCAACAATTCCGAAAATTCAAGGCAAATACCGTACTTGTCTGCTTCCTCGCGGATTTGGTGACTTCCTTGGACTCCATATTCAGTATCTGATGCAAACAGCCCAACCCACGTCCAGTGGAACATGCGTAGTATCTGCACGATCACCTCCGGCTGGACATTGTTCACGGCGGTGCGGAGGAATGAGGGGAACTGAACCTTATCGCTCAGAGCGGAGAGTCCAGAGCCAAAGCTGATCTGATGAGAAAATAGAGGAAATAAATAAAGGCAATAAATAACAAAAAAACAAAAAGAATGATGCCTATGCCAAAACTCAGGGTGGGATAAGGGCACAAATAATTCTTCCTGCCTGAAAAGTATGGCGCACAATTATGACGACAGCACTGTGTAGTGTTCCAGACTGTGGTTGTATAGTGTGCTGTCCCACAGTCGGCACTGTGGGGTCGGTGCAGGTAGGCCTCAGGTCAGGGGAAATAACGCGGGGACAAGCAGGAAAGTAATGCAGGCACACACCATAAGTGGCGTAACAAACCTTGAGGGCCCCCCCCCACAAAGACCATGGATGCCATCCCCCCCCCGACGCTCCGGACTCAGCCGGGAGCTCTCAGGCCAGGGGCCTGCTGCCCGGTGCACCAGTGGTGGCTGATGGATCCTAAAAGTTGTGTGGCGAAAAGCTGAGATCTAAGTTGAAGGAGTTAGTGAATACAGCAAGCTCACCAAAATGAAAGAGGAGCGTTCGGGTGTGGGCCTTCCAGAGTGGGCCCTCCCCCAGCAAGAAATAACCCCCAGCAAGAAAAAAAAATAAAAAGTTTCAAATGGTGCATTGCATTTACAACACACATTTCAAGAAATTTTGTTGTACAATTTCGAAAAACAGGAGTTCGAACGGTACATATTACAGCACAGTGTTCAAGAAATTTCATTAGAAACAAGTCAAAAGATACCCCTGGTATAATACTGAATAGCCTGGTTTGTAAAATCTTGTCCCTTCATGGCTCAGTACAGAGCTCATTAATCACCAGCTGTCCTGCTCAACACTACTGAGCAAACAGAGCCTCTTACTCATAGAACACCCTTCTAAATACAAATCTCCATCCATACTTATTAGAGGACTCCCTGTTGAGTGCAGAGCTCTAGTTAGGCATAAAGCTCACATCCCCAGATATTCAGTATAGGTCTACTCTGCAAAGATGAATGAATGAAAGGGATTTATAAAGCGCAAAACAGCTGCTCCAGCATGAGCGTCCCAGCATTAAGTATAGTGCTAAGTGCAGATCTATCTGTTCAGTACATGCTCTATGTTAAGTTCAGAGCTCTCAACTCAGCAATTAACAGGGCTCATTGCTCAGCACAGAGCCCACTGAACAGTATAAGCCCCCCTCTTCTATAAAGACCCCTCTGCCCACTAAAGGGTTCATTGGTGACGGTGAGTAACAATGCTGCTCATCAGCTCATAATGTTCTTCACAGGTGAGCGCCAATCTCCATGCACAATCCTATCTCTACATGTGCTAGTTGTTTCATCTCTTGAATGTTCTACCTATTCATTACCAAGGCTTCCAATATTTAGGAGAAATAGAGAAAAAACAATGAAACACTTCACACAAGTGACTTCTAACCAGACGAGAGACACACATGCACAATGACATACAAACAGAGAATAGAATATCTGTCTATGGAGAGAAGTAGCTTCCCAAAGCAGGTAGGAGACTTCAGAGGCCGCATTTGGAGGGATTCTGGTTCTGGCACAAGGAATATCTGTCTAGAATTGAGGGGACATGTTCAGAAACATCCTAAAGTTTTAGGTGACTGAAGTGCAGGGGCACAATGGCTCAGGTACAGTAGCATACAGAGAGTACCCGTCAAGATGCACTCTTGCAAAGAGAGGAAGGGAGAGTGTAAGTTCAATGGGAATGATCATGTCAAATCAGAATGAGGGTGTTCTAGTGGAGAAGAGATCCTGTGACATGGGTGAAATATCCAGGAAGGATCATGTCCACATAAAAAGGCAGGACAGTCAGGCATAGAGAGAATATCCTGTGATAAAAGCTGGATCCATAGAGACCATGCATTCTGGTGCAGAGGGAGAATGTTCTGATGGAGCTCTCAGGGAACATTTCCTTAGGGAGGGAATGGTTACAAGGCAAGTGAGCATATCTCGTGAATCAGAGCATGTCCAGTTAGTTCACATTGGGAAGACACATGGATCAGATACAGTGAGATGCAATTTCAAGTATTACAGAACATGTCCAAGGAGAGGGAACGTGGCCAAATACATGAAAAGCATGTGTTTAGACACCTGTGGCATCTCTGAAGGCAACAGCGATGAGGTTTGTGTTTAAGCGTGGTAGTCATTTGCCTAGAAAATACATGGATTGCAAAAATGGATTGGGAAGGGAGAGGACCAAACTGGATGAGGGCACAGAGGGTGGACAAGATTTCAAGCCCTAGTGTCTAGTTTCAACAGATAGCTGTAATCACATACTGTTCTTTAAAAAATGTGCTTCACACAATACAGAAAGCTCTGCAAATGAACACACTCTATGCAAGTCTGTAAATATACCTCATCTTCACACATAGCTCTGTAAATGCACTGCTGCCATGCTCTGCATCGGTACCACTGTTGCTCAAGCACTGAAACACTGGCATAGCTCATGTAAAGTACCTAAAAAAGCCCATGTTGCACCATGTGGTACTAAGGTCCAGGCAAAGCTCAAGCAATTCATCTAAGTTTTGGCCCGTAGCACCCACTGATTTCAGAAAAACTCCTCCCCTCACATATAGACCTCCCAACATCTGGGAGCTCCCTTGCTATGAAGCACCTATTTTATTATACGTTTGGGAGTGAAGGTCACAGTTGTGCAGTGTGGGCCTTCACAGGAATGTGGGAGTGACTGTAAGTTACACATGTAGTGGAAGGAGAAGGATTGAGAGAGAAGCCGCTGAGGAGGTAAAGGAGTCACTGAAAATGGAAAGAGAAGTCAGGACGGTGAGGTAAAGGAGTTCTTTCTTTTACATATATAGACAGCTACCCACAGACAGCTACACACGGACGGGCATACCTCAGCCGTGACCACCTCATGTGTCACTAATCTTCTATTATTTGGTCACTCCTGATTTACATTGATGTTGGGACTCCTCTACGAATCTCAGTCAGCATAGAAGTTGTCACAAAGGAAATCTGTTGAGCCTGCTGTAATCCCAGAGTGGGAAAGGGGTCTAGTTATATGTCAGAACTATAATCAGGGATGGGGGCAGTTTTGGTGGGGAGACCTATTATATAGAAAGCTGCCAACCAGCAGTAAATATTCTGCACTTCCTTCCAAACTTGAAGCATATTGCATTCTGGGACTCTTTGGCTCATGGTTATGAAAAAAATGAAATGCCAACCCCAGATATACAGAATGCCTCCAGCTGAGCAGCCTGATATAGATAAGGTATTGCAGGTGTCATGAGATCAGTTTACATTTCTGTGTTGTAACATCGGATATAGAGATGGGTAGCTGTCTCTTGCAAATCTCATTTCAAACCTTAATACATACTTGTAAAGTAAAAAGTGTGGGCTTTCGTCAACAGCAAGTAACATTAGACCTCCTATTCTGTTTTTAACTGTGGACAATGAGGGTGGCCTCACATAGTGATAAAAGAATTTCTCACCTGACTTCACACAGACATGCACCTGGAGTTCAAGCTGCCGCAGTGCCAGTTATGCACTGCTGGCAAGTTCCTAGTCAGCAAGTCACCCAGGCCTGGGGTCAGAGGGCAGGCTTCAGCAGCTCTTAAAAGTGAGATAAGGTTCTTATGGCGCTCTTCTACGGCTTGATCATCGGGAGTAAGGGAATGGAGGTGCAACACTGTAAAACTTTGCTGCTGAACAGGGAACTTGGATTAGACCAGCAAAGTCATGCACTTCCTAGGCAATTCGCCCAGGATAAATAAAAGACACCAAAGTGCCGGCAGAACAGGAGAAGAGTGCACACGCAAACGGCTCGGCTCTGATCAAGGGGCCATACTACAAGTGCGCATAGAAGTGGCTGCAGGACTCCTCCTTCAGCCTGCCCTCTCAACAACTAAACCTTAAGGTGGGTGGAGACTGCACCATCATTGTGTCTGTGGTTCCCACCCTCTATATTGACCTCCCTTACCCTACCTGTCGCTCTTCTGTATTTATCCCGCCCTGAGTCAAATCAGCCAATGCCCCAGAACGAGTCTTAGAACTTAGGGGCTGAAGGTGAGACTCCGCTGCGCATACAGAGTGCTGCAGGCCTCGCTCTTAATGGCTACTGCGCACCAATAAAAGCCTTCATAGATGATATCACACATTGGGTAATTCGTATGCGTCTGAAATGTTGAACAAACCGTAACATTAATATAGCATAAATCTGTAATGCAGTGAAGGCACCTTGAATGTGACATTGGAAAACGAGTGAAAGATTCTGGATTTAAAACGTAACTTCAAAATGGGGCACTTGGCTCGAAACGGTAAACTGTTAACCATTTATGAAACGTTTGGGCCAATTACATTGGTAATTTGTGCAAAAAACACACACAATACGTGAACCAGTTTCTTACCTTGTTTTGTGGTAATTCGGCCTTGAAGCAGAGCCCGATGAGGTATCTCCTTTCTACTTCATGGAGCAGAATGGGGGCGTTAGAAGCCACACTTAAAATGGCCACGCCTACCATCGTGACGTCACTAAGCCGGTCTGTGCCTCAAGGGCGAATCACTGCATACGCCTGCCCGGCACATGAGTAGTTGCCCCATCCCCCAAAACACTCGACAACTGTTGTTGTCGATCATAATACAGCTCTGTGATGAGCATCTTCACTGTATTATATTTTCGCTGCTCCTGCCTCACTCTCACGTAACTCGTAGAGCAACACCCCTTACGACTCTTATTACCAGTCGTCCAGGCTGTGTACAATGCAGGTGGGGGCCCCCTGAAGCTTGGGGGCCCCCCGCACTGCGGGGGCTGCGGGGGCCTGTGTTACGCCCCTGCACACCATTAGATATTATCGGGAGATGAACCCACGTGTGGTTCCTCCCCTTTTATTAACCCCGCAGGCCACGCCTGGCCTGCGGATGACGTGCACACATTATACGGCCGGCTGGCCGAAGCACAGGACCACTGACCCACTACATCCCTCCCCAACTTGGATCTTTGAACACAGTTCTTGAAGCCTGGCGAGCACCTGTGTGCCTTGATGTCAGTCTGTGATAGTTCAACAGGCAAAGTCCTGAAGGTGCTGATTGGGTCGGGGATTAGGTCGGAGGCTGTAGCGATGTTGTTGGCCTCGGATGGAGTGTCCACCCCGCTGCGACAGATTTTCAGGCACCATCCCTGATGGAGAGAGTTCTGAGGCACTGGCACCTTCTTCCTCTTGGCACAAGATGCCCTAGTCAGGGGTCGGCAGGTTCGGAAGGATACGGAGGGAACCTCTTTGAACCAGGATATGTTTCGAGATATTTCCTCGCTCCCTTTCTGGGCAGTTACCATGGTGCCATTGTTGGTCACTACCATCCAGGTGCCTGGCTCATGGGCGGTTCGGAACTTTCCCCCGGGTCGCTGATCTTTAAGTATGACTGTCGCTCCTAGGTGAAGGGACCGGGGCATGGCGTGGCGTCGGACACTTGCTCTGTGATTCTGCCATTCCTGCCTTGCCTGGGTTTCTTGGACGTCGTGAGGTGGGGTCACCCACCCTGGGCACGTGGGGATGAGGTCTCTCCGCAGCCCTCTGAGCATAAGGGCCCAAGGAGTTTGGAGTGTCGTGCAGTGCGGGGTACTCCTGTATTCCCTGAGGAATGTGTGAAGGCGTTGTTCGGGGTCCGCTTGCTCCACACTGGCAATGCTTAGCATCTTATTCAATGTCCTCATAAACCATTCCACATCTCCATTGGCCTGGGGCCATTGGGGGGGGGAGTGATCCGCTGGTGATGGATCCCACGCTGATTGAGGAATGTGGCAAATTCGGCCCCTTGGAATGGTGGGCCATTGTCGCTCCTGACCTCTGTAGGGAATCCAAATGTGGCAAACACCTTCTCCAGGACGGGTGCCACATGAGCGAACGCAGTCGATGGAATCGGTTCCACTATTGGGTACTTTGAGTCTGCGTCTACCAGGACGAGCGTGTTCTTCCCTCCGGGGAAGCTCCCAGAATCTATGCTCACTTTTGACCACGGAATAGTGCAGGCTTCTTCTGTAATTATCGGGGCTGGCCTTTCAGGCGTGCTTGTCATCTGACAAGCATGGCAGCGGCGCAGTAGGTCCTCAACCATGGTCTCGTGTGCTGGAAACCAGACCTTTTCTCTCATTCTCGCCTTCATTTTAGTGACTCCTTGGTGACCCCCGTGGGCCAGTTGGGTTGCTCGTTGCCTTAGAGCTTGAGGGATTACCAGCCTCAGGCCTCGCAGGAGTACTCCATCTGACGTGGTGCTCAGCTCGCTCCTCAACCTCCATATCTTGGTCAGCTCTTCGCGGTCCTCTGGCGCCCACGTGTTGGCCTGCTGAAGGTACGTTTTCCAGGACCCTTCTTGGAGCGCTTGCAGAGTCCGGGTGTATATGGGGTCTTGTTCAGCGGCTTTATTGATGTCTTCGAGCATCATTGCCTGGGGACATGCCGTAACAGAGATCATTCTTATGTGTTGTTCTGACCCCTCGAGATCGTCGGTCTCTTCTCCGGGGAATGGGTGCCGGGACAGGAAGTCGGCTGGGTTCTTCGCCCCAGGTCGATAGACTACCTCCATCTGGTAGGGCTGGAGTTGCACGGCCCATCGCTCGATCTGGGGAGGTGGGTGAGGGGCTGACCCTTTGAAGAGGGGCACCAGAGGCTGGTGGTCGGTCACCACGGTGAATGGCTGGCCCGTCAGGTACAGGTGGAATTGGTTGCAGGCCCATTTTATAGCGAGCGCCTCTCGCTCGATTTGAGCGTACCTTGCTTCAGTGGGGATTATAGACTTGCTGTCAAATGACAAAGTCGCCCACCGTCCTGGCTCCTGTTCCTGGGCGAGCACCCCTCCTAGCCCCACTGGCGTCCACCAGTAGTTCTGTGCGCTTCGCTGGATCGAAGTAGGCAAGCGTGGCTTCCCCCAGCAGTGCGTCCTTGATGCTCTGGAACGCCTCCTCTTCCCTTGATCCCCAGGCCCACTTGGCATCCGCTTTCGTGAGAACCCTCAGCGGCTCGACGAGGTTTGCGAGGTCCGGGATGAACCTCCCGCAATAGGTGGCCATGCCAAGAAAACTCCTCACTTCGGTGGGTGTGGCTGGAGCTGGGGAGTTTCGGATGGCCTGCCACTTCCTCGGATCCACCTGGATGCCGTTCTGGTTGAAGACGTAGCCGAAGAACTCCAGAGTGTGTTGAAAAAACAAACACGTTTCCCGGTGGAGTGTTGCGCCATGTTCGCTGAGGCGACGCAGGGTGTTTCTCAGATGTCTGTGGTGGTCAGCAGCAGTGGCAGAGTGGATCAAAATATCATCGCTGACGTTGATTACTCCAGGCAATCCAGAGAGCAGCTTGCGGATGGTGTTCTGGAACACCTCTGCGGCCGAAGAGATTCCAAAGTTCAGCCGTTTGTAATGACGCAACCCCAGGTGGGTACTGAAAGTTGTAATATAGCGGCTTTCTTCCGCCAAAGGCAGTTGGTGATACCCGGCGTTAAGATCTATTTTAGAAAACCACCTCGATCCGTTGACGTCTGCAATTATGTCATCCATGGTTGGTGTTATGTGGCGTTCTCTCTTGATTGCCCGGTTGGGTAGCCTCATATCGATGCAGAGGCATATGGCTCCTGGCTGCTTTGGCTTCTCCGCGATGACCATCAGGGACACCCATGGCGTCGGTCCTGAGACTTTCTTTATTACCCCTTGCCGTTCAAGACTCGCCGGTGTCGTAGTGCCACAGGGGTGACAGTCTTATCGATGTGCAGCCTGATGGAGTCACACTTAATATGTCCTAGCCCTTGGAAGCGCTCCGGGAACTGGTCCAGTATCTCGTCGACTTGATGCGCTTGGACGCTCCTAGCGAATTATACCAATCCCAGATCTTCCGCAGTGTGACTGCTGATTAGGGTGTCCGCTTCTCGGTCTATGACATGGATGAAGGTCATGACCTCCTGGTCTTCTGATCTGACTGGGACAGAGATCTTTCCTCTTAACGGCAGTGGGGATTGGCTCCCATAGGCAAATATCTTGGTCCAGGATGGGGTGATTGGTGGTTGAGGTTGAAGGCAACGGTATTGCTGGAGGCCCATCATGTTTACTGAGGCCCCCGTGTCGATGATTGCTCTCACCACCGACCCTGCAATCCTGACTACGCACGTGGGTTGCGGCCTTCTGCAGCGCTTGAGTTCTCGTGTGACCGAGATTAGGTATGTTTCCACCTCATCTTCCTCCATAGACGAGTCTTCCGGCCCTTGGTACCGCGCCTCAACCCCACTTCTCAGCCCTCCACAGCCATTCTTTTAGCACCCAGTTATTCACACAAATGATAGTTCTAGCAAAGGAGGTGGGATTGCTCTTACACATAAAACATCATACTCTGCTCCCTGGGGCCATATGTACGAACACCTTTTACCATAGACACAGAATGGATAAAATCCTTTGATACATCTGGTCCTATGGGCCACTACCCTACACTTTCAGACAGTCAAACAAGTCACCTTCCATTAATTAAAAAAAAAAAAATTAACGTATTGAATGTATTGAGCTCTTCACATCTCATTTGTTACTCTCCTCAGATACCATATTCCAGGGAGATCGCAGCATCATGGTGTAGCATGCAACCTGTTTAATAATGGATTTAAGGATCTCATCGGAGGTATGAAGAGCTACACAAATTCACTTGCAATGTGCAACAACACTGAAACATCACAGCTAAGATATACATGAATTTAAGAAATAAATGACTTCATGTATTCAAACCAAGTTTATCAGGAAAAAAGAAATGTTCACTGAGTAAAATGACGCACAACATGTGAATAAAATCACTTGTATGAACCAGACAGCATAAGGGATAGAAAAACAATTTTTTTTATAGGAAACCATAGGAGTTAAAAAATGAATGTTTTAATTGAAATGTATTTACATTTAAATGGCGCGCCATAGAACTGAAAAAGCGCTGAAAAGCTTTAGTAGATGAATAACCTGCTACCCAGTGGCGGCCAGCATGGCCCGTGGGTGGCGGGGCAGGCACAGAAGGTTGCTGGGGGGGGGGTCGCAGGGGTCATAAAAATAAACTTACCTTGTCACTGGGTCCCGCGTCTCTGCTCCAGCTGTCCTGCCTCCGACTCCAGGAACAGAAAGCAGGAAGCCAGGCTCCCTCCCCTAAGCAAATCAGTGATTGACCTGAGCGCCGTGACACGGTGCTCAGCCAGGGGCTGGATGGGTGGGCATGTTTTCCATGCAGGCTGTAATGCAGCCTGCATGGAGAACGGCGAATGTAAGCATGACTGGTTTGGCAGCCCGAGAGGGCTGACCAAACAGTCATTGCGCACTTAGGAGTGGGCAAATCACTCCTCCCCTGCTCCGAGAGCAGAGCAACCCCTCCCACCCACCCGCCCACAAAGCAGCAGGACAGGAAGCATAAAATGATAACTCTAAGTTATTATCATTTTATGTTACTACTTGCCACTACTTAAAAGCAGTGGTGCGAAGCTCCTCCGCCATAGTGGAGGAGCCGCCACTGCTACTACCCGTAGGGTGCTCTTGTTTGGAAAAAATGTGTCTCCTATCACATGTCATATTCCGTTGTACATGAGCTGGCGTAGTGGCGGTGTGTGTGTGTTTGTGTGTGTATATTGGGGGCTCATAAGAAGTGTTCCTGTGCAAAGCACAATGAGTAGCAGCTTAAAGCTCTTGTATCAGTCAGTCAATATATCCTTATTCGACTTAAAAAAAAGCCATAAAAGTACAATGCAAAAAAGAACGGTGCATCAAATATTAAATGCCATATATAAAACACACCCTTAAAAAACATCCCTGAAACCATGCAAATAAAAGCTCCAGACATTATAGCAATTATTCTCATTTTCAGCTTAACAAAGCAACTAACTAATTTTCAAAGCACTTTGAAAAAAGTCAGTTACCCACAAGCAGAAGAATTCTGATGGAAGTTGCTTAAGTGCCATCAGAGCTGACCTACTCAGTTTGATATTTAAAGTGCATAAAAATGGTATTGAATAACGTTTCGTGGCAGCAAGATGACATTTACAAAAGAACATAAAGTGCTATGTGCTTTGTTCTGAAGAATCATCTCATGGTCATACCAAGTTATTCATAAACGGTGTGTTACAGTTAGGAAAAGCAGCGAGAAAGTGCTCAATATTCAATCTAAAACGCGTGGGATTATATCTGTGTTGGGAGTCCTTAACAAAAAGAATATAAGACTCCGGACCATCTGCTGTCAATAGTTCTGTATGGGATATCACAAAAGTTTTACACAATTCATAGGTAAATCCATCATTGTGCAATGCATAATAAACAGTATTTCACCTTTTCCTCGGCTGATAGCCCAATAGATTGCTGGTCAGTAAATATCATCTTCGAAATAACTTTTATTTCAGTTAAAAACCATTAAAAAGCATACGAACAACACATCATACAATACAATCCAGCAAGTATCGATCTTATATGATTCATGGCTAGATCTTCAAAACTAAATAGCAATGAAAAAGATAATAGAATAAAACGATCATATTCAATCTAACCGTTACAATTTCAAGCCTTTTTTCCATGAGTACTAAGTTTACAGGTATCTACTAAGTGCAAAAATTGTAGGTTGGGACTTGTCTGTTTTTAGAATTCTTAAAACTTAATACTTAAAACGTCCCCATATTGCGACACATTGGCTTAATCCATTTCTTTCTCGGGCAGTGTATGCCAGGCAAAAGAACAGCACATGTGCAAGGTTTTCTTCTGTATTTACGGTGCATAGTGTGCAAAGGGCCACCCCTCAACAGTAGTGGCAGATGACCATCAAATCGTGTTTGATTTAATTTGAAGAATATCAAAATGACACATTATATATAATCACTTTGTATATAATGATTTTGCCAGATGTGGTTGTACCAGGGAGCGGTTTAACACTCAAAAATTGACCAGTGAACCTACCAACTATGGGGTTAAAATGAACGCTATTTAGTACATCTTCCCAGAAAGAATGTTTCAAAACCTTCCTTGAATGGGCTTTCAATTGATTGGGGGCATCCCAAAAACAGCCCAGACCCACTTTCTTAAACCAGGTCTGAGCGTGACGAAGCCAGGGGAATGTAACGTGGCTATCTAGCCCACAAATTCCCCTTGGGGCCTCTCTGTAGCAAGTAAGTTCTCGTGTGGTCCATAAACTGACCCACAATAGTAGAGATCCTAATGCTGCTTGATGTTCTATTCTCTTGATGCCGATATCATAGTACACTGGTGTCATCGGTGTACGATTAGGTAGGTGGAGTAATATCTTACAAATTTATTCTTGCCGGTGGTAAGTATGCCCAGGTTATCTACAAACATTCGAACAAGCCGTGAGGAAAGACGTTGAAAAGATACAGCCTACTGACACTTTTCATAACATGAGCAAAGCAGAATCACTAGCATTAAAACAGTTATGGCTAGATGAAACCATTGTGATCAAAGAAGGGGACAAAGGAGGAGGTGTGGTCCTGCTAAATAAAAATGACTACAGAAACGAATGCAAACGATTGTTGGATGATCAAAAGAACTGAAAACTCCACACCCAGGACCCTTCCTCGGTCCTACAGAACAAGATTGGATACATGGTGGAGGAGGCTGAAGTGAACGGTTACATTACCAAGAGGTAGGTGGATTTTCTATGCATAAAACAATCCAGGATTCCCTATTTTTATATTCTGCTAAAAATCCATGAAAACAAATTACCGCTCCTTGGCTGCCCCATTGTATCAGTGATCAACTCTCTATTGGAAACCCTATCACGCTACTGTGATTTCTTTCTCAAACCACTGGTTCAAAAAGCATCCACTTATCTCAAAGATATGAAGGAGCTTTTACAGTTACTAAGAGGAGTGGACTTCAGGCCTGGTACCGACTTACTCGTCAGCCTGGAAATTGAAAGCCTCTACACGAGCATGCCTCAGGATGAGACTATCCAAGTAATCAGGAACACCCTGGATGAAACAACATGGGATTTTAAAACACCTAAGGAATTTGTAATTGAATGTGCTGAATTGGCTCTCAAGGAGAACTTCTTTGCATTCTAAGGTATGCTGTTTCTCCAGATTTATGGAACTTCGTTGGGGAGTACCTACGCCCCAAGTGTAGACCACTGCACTTGGATCGCAATTTTTCACATCTTTGAAGAGACGTGTAAGTTCATATTCTCTCATTCACGTACAAATATCTCGTTTTTAATCTTACCCCAGGGACCACACAATAAAGTTTAGGTACCCCGGAGGTAGTTTTAACTTCTCACTTTCACAGTATTCACTACTCACAACAAAAAACCAGCTCCACTGTAAACAGGCGTTGAAGCACACCTAGGAGGCACTCGTCTTCCTGGGTGGGAACCCGATGAAGAAGCATGCCACCAACTAGGTTGGTGGGTGAGGGTTCTTCTACAAACCTAATGGGTTCCCTGCAAGGAACTTTTTGTTTCTGATAGCCCGGATGATTGGACTGTCTAAAGTTTAGCTTCTAGCTCGTTCTCTTTGTTTGTTGAATCTCAGATTAGGGGAGACGAACGAGCACCATTATTCCCTCCACTCTCTCTTCCCCTTGATAATTTATATTTGGCAGCACACAGCTGTGAGAGTTTAATTTTAACACCTTAGATAACAGCTAGTTCTGTTGAGCGCACAAACATGGCAGAAAATCAAGGCTTAACTTTCACGGAGGAAGATGTTAACCAGATCTTGTCCAGTCCACCACTTATGGCAGATTTAAATATTGCACGACAATATCCCAAACTAAGGACTGGGAGAGTTTGACTGAACAGAAAAGGTTGAGAATAAGAACGATTCTACACAGGGTCATACTCACTGAATACCTGAGGTCCAACACAGCACCACGAGGACTAATCGTTACTAATGCTCCCCGCATTTTCTTGGAAGATGCAGACTTCAGAAAGGACTGGGCACAGATAGCCTGGTACGGTACTAGGGACTGGATCATTTTGATTATTAAGACAGCGAAAAGATTATCTGATGCCATGCTTATCGAGATCCAGGTCATGGAGAACAATTTTAAAGCAACTCTCACTTCTTTTAAAAAGAAGTTAGATGAGGTGAACAAAGAAATGGGTGACTACAAGGATTATTTGATTGACACAGTCCAAAATTAAGAAGTTCCAGAAAGATCTTAAGAGATTCTCCTACACCAAAGTCTACCCATGTGCCGACCCTGCATACATCCTGACCGGCAAACCCGATGATCTCTCGGAACTATCAGAGGACAACTCCTCAGAAACTGGAAGTGGCTCAAGCGGAGGTAGCACAAGAGGCAGACAGAGGGGGAGAGCAAGATACCAACAGTGGCCACAACATTGGCAACAATACCCTAACCAAGGAACAATGGTCTTCCCAGTTCACTTCCAGTCTCCCACACATCCCATGTTCCAGTGGAACCCCATGTACCAACAGGGCTTACCACCATTTGCCCAAAACCAGAGGTTTCCTTTTTTAGAGAGAGGAAGAAGATCTCGCGGCCGGAGATGGAGAGGAAATCATGTACATTGGGAGGAACAGAACACATGAATGAACACCAGGAGCAAGACCAGGGAACTACAACCAGGATCCAGCACACGTTGGGAATAGTCACAAACCTATCCTCACAGACCTAGACAGATAGATATTGAAACAAAAGTCCTCAATAAAGGTTTAGGCTTTGTACCTACGCCCAATCTAGACAGATTCCATCTCAATTGTGAATTATCTGAATTCTTCAGGAAACTCAGACTGAAGGCTTTCTTTGAAAGTAGTACACCTACAGAAAATCCAAATACCATGGGGACACCAATTTCAGAAATAAATCTGCCTTCTGTCTCCCCACGACAACCGCACCAGTGGAACTACAAGCATTCGAACAAGCCGTGATGAAAGACATTGAAAAGATACAGCCTACTGACACTTTTAATAACATGAGCAAAGCAGAATCACTAGCATTAAAACAGATACGTCTAGATGAAACCATTGTGATCAAAGAAGCGGACAAAGGAGGAGGTGTGGTCCTGCTAAATAAAAATGACTACAGAAACGAATGCAAACGATTGTTGGATGATCAAAAGAACTACAAACTCCTTACCCGGGACCCTTCCCCGGTCCTACAGAACAAGATTGGATACATGGTGGAGGAGGCTGAAGTGAACGGTTACATTACCAAAAGAAAAACAGATTTTCTATGCACAAAAGAAGCCAGGAATCCCTATTTATATATTCTGCCAAAAATCCATAAAAACAAATTACTGCCCCTTGGCTGCCCCATTGTATCAGGGAGCAACTCTCTATTGGAAACCCTATCACGCTACTGTGATTTCTTTCTCAAACCACTGGTTCAAAAAACATCCGCTTATCTCAAAGATACGAAAGAGCTTTTACAGTTACTGAGAGGAGTGGACTTCAGTCCTGGTAGTGACTTAGGGGCATATTATCAAGAACGGCGTTAAAAATTATCACCGGTTTAGCGGCAGAAAACTGCTGCTAAAGCGGCGATAATGGGCTTGATAATATGCCCTTGAGAATTCCAATAGAAGTCCATGTTCTGGTGTGAACATGGGCTTCTATTGGAATTCTCCAGGGCATATTATCAAGCCCATTATCGCCGCTTTAGCGGCAGTTTTCTGCCGCTAAACCGGCGATAATTTTAACGCCGTTCTTGATAATATGCCCCCTACTCGTCAGCCTGGACATTGAAAGCCTCTACACAAGCCTGCCTCAGGGTGAGACTATCCAAGTAATCCGGAACAACCTGGATGAAACAACATGGGATTTTAACACACCTAAGAAATTTGTAATTGAATGTGCTGAATTGGCTCTCAAGGAAAGCTTCTTTGCATTCGAAGATATGCTGTTTCTCCAGATATATAGAACTTCGATGGGGAGTACCTTCGCCCTAAATGTGGCAGGGCTCTATGTCCATAATTTTGAAAAAATACACTTCCTGAACAACAACAATCCCTTTATGTCGAAGATAAAATTCTGGAAACGTTACATCGACAACATTTTGTGGATATGGGAAGGACAAAAACATCTTTCTTGGAATTCCATGGGTAGCTGAACAATCGTGACACCAACCTCAAATTCACCTACACAATGGACACAGGCAGTATCACCTTCCTGGACATTACCATTTTATACGAGGACGATCGTTTACAGACAAAAACTTTCTATAAACCAACAGCGGCGAACACATTGCTTAAATTTGATAGTTTTCACCCCAGGGCACTGAGGGAAAACTTACCCTACGGCCAGTTCTTGAGATAACGAAGTGACTGTAGCAAAATAGAGGATTTCAAATTTCAATCAAATGACTTGAGAAAGAAACTAAGGACCAGAGAATACCCAGAGAGAATAATCACAAACACTGTGAAGAGAGCTAGAAACCAGAATAGAGACGCACTACTGGAACACAATGAAAAGAGTCTTACGGAACCATCACTAACCTGTGTAACCACCTACAATTTTATATCCAACCAGCTAAAAAAGATTGTTAGTAAACACTGGAGGATGCTACAAACAGGCAATTTCAATTGAGAAAAACCTCTCTTTTCCTTCAAATGAGCAAGAAGCTTAAAAGACCACTTGGTAACCACACGCCCAAGAAAAACTGCACCAGTGGAAACAGTACTGAGCGCTTGGGGGTTACCAAACGTCATGGGCCACTGTCCCTGTGGCAACTGCAGTGTGTGCAACTTGACATACAGGACAAAAATCCTAAATCTGGAATCGAACAAAACATGGCACCTGAAAAGACATATTAATTGTAATTTTAGTAACGTCATTTATATGATCACATGCCCCTGTGAGCTACGTTACATAGGAATGACAAGGAGGAAGGTGAAAGTAAGAATTTGTGAACATCGGAGCAACATCAGCTGCAAATGTAACACAACCAAAATGACGAACCATTTCTTGAGAACTAACCATACGTTGAACGACCTGAAATGGGTGGTGATAGAGCAACTTGATGTACAAGGAGGTGATCCTCAAAGTATCCTCCTGGAAAAGGAACAGAGATGTATTTACCGCCTTTCCACACATCAACAGGGATTAAATGATGATATACCCTGGAACTCCCTAGTGCTCAGGAGACAAGAGTGTCTGGCACTGACACACTACTGGTAATTGCACAGATGAGCCTCTGAGAAAAAAACTCCTCCCCCCTCTCCAGTAATAAGTTCCTAGATCTTTCACTATGACACGGTACATTCTATTTAATAAGGGATTATTCACTCCCCTTTATATTAAACAATATGATACACACATTGAGGTGTACATAAATTTGAAACCAACTTTTTCACAGTTATGACCATCCTGGAGATTACATGTACAGCACACCTCCTGAACAAATCTACCTTGTTCTCTGTTCCGTTCTGTTGCTAATGGCCATCACATGCCCTTAAGGCATTCTATTGAATAAGCGATTATTCGTTCCCCATGTACGGAACCATGTGATACACACATTAAGGTGTACATGAATTTGCCTTCCAATTACAACCATCCTGGACATTACATGCTCAACACACCCCAATAATTGTCTGTCTTATTCTAAACTTTTTCTCCGCACCAATCTGCTCTTAATGTCCATTGCATGCCAATATGGCTCAAAATAAAATGATAAACACAAGTGGGGCTGCTCCCAGAAAAGTGACCACGTCCTCACGTCAACGTGCCACACATGTCTACGTAGGCAGGATCAAATCTCTCCTGGTGAGAGGTTAGGGTTAAACAACCTGAGGGGCTCGCACGCCTGATACAATCGGAAGAAGAAGAATCTTTATTGTTGATTAATAAAAATCATTACAATCGAAGAGTATTAAAAATGCATTCATTTTGTCCCAAAAAATAAGATTATATAGACATAGGCGAACAATTGTGTTTTCTTCCAACGACAAAGGCACAACAATACATTGCTAATTTTATAATGGTTTTGGAGTTAACATTATATTTCAATTAATTTGTCTCTCCTTATTATAGCATGTTCTTTGTACATTAATAAAATCTTCCATAAAACTATCAATAGTACATTACTTTTTAAAATTCTGAATTAAAATGCCATAGAAAAAGTGCCATTATACCTTTTCTTTCCAAAAGTACCAACCTCACTTAAAACAACGTTCAATGTTAATATTTAAAAATGTGAGTGTTTCACATGGGTCAGCATACAACAACGCTTCTTTGTACATAATAATAAAATCTTCCAAAAAACTACTAACACTACATTACTTTTTTAAACTCCTGAATTAAAGTGGCATAGTTAAAAGTACCATTATACAATTCCTTCAGAAAGTGCCTTTCTTGCTTAAAACAACATTCTATATTACTATTTAAAAGAATAAAATGTTTCTCAAGGATCAACCTGCACCAAGACGATCAAGTAGTTGATAATTAACATTATTACTAATTACTACAGTCAAATAGAACCATATAAAAGTTCCGCTCCTGACCCATACGTGAATCTTCAAGATAATTTTTTTATGGGATTACAATTGACAATCTGCGTGTTCAGGTATCGCAGCATCGTTTAACAGTTGGAATATCAACAAAACAGCTTATTAGTCGTTACAGACTACCCCTAATATCGTGGAGGCACTCAGAAGTTTTCTGCAATGAGAATAAACTTTACAAACTGTGTAATCAAGCGAGCAGATTTCCCAGAAAGGCAAGTTATAATTGCTTGGCGACATGTTCTCACCCCATTTTCTTTAAGGATGGACTTTAACAGGGCTTCCCTCTCTTGTAACAATCGAGGACAAATGGATACAATATGCAATAATGATTCATTATAAAAACCGCATAATCTACAGCTGTTTGATGGCCAGTTTTGTACCCTTGAAGGAATTCCATCCTTTGTGGGATATCGCCCAAATCGTAACAGCAAGAATTTATCTCTTATAAACGGTTTTAAATGGGAAATAAGATAAGGTTGTGGCTCCAATTTGTTAAATGAATTAATAACTGACCAAGCATGCCTTTTTTTTGCAAACTCCTCCTTATCCAATATAATCGATAGGAAGATGGCTGATTGATTTAATGTCTGTCTGAACGCAGCTTTATTTCTAGTTATGTGGTCAAAAGGCTGAGACTTAAGATTATTTAGGCTCTCCGTTAGATAAGATCTCCAACCACTTGCATACTCATGCCTCATTATTTCCTGCCAGCAATGGTTCGCAAGTGTGCCTGGGTCAGAGTAAAAGAACGAGGATAGAGATTTTAAAAATGCAGATTGTCTTATCAAAGTTTGTCTTTTCAAACCAAATTCCAATCTGACGTCGGCATGCCCAACATTCCTTGGAACCCTGAAGATCGATTTAAAAACTTTTATTTGTAAATTATCAAGAATTTTCGAGTCTTTACCTTGAAAAATAACTGACCCATAATCCAGGGAGGGAATCAGCTTTGATTTCATTACCTTGAGTAAATGCTCATGGTTCGGACATACCAACGTGTCTCTCAACTTTCTAAAAGCAAAGGACAATGTGGTAGCTTTCGCTTTTAAATTGATAAAATGATGTTTAAAAGACAATCTGTCATCAAATGTGATACCTAAATACTTATAAAATTTTACTGTTTCAATCTTTAACCCGTTAATATTCCATACTCTCATATCTGATTTAGTCGAACCTATTGTCATTATTTTAGTTTTTTTTTTATTCATCAATAAATCATTAGTTAGAATATAATTATTAAATGATTCTATTAGTCTTCGTAGGCCTATAGCAGTATGACTTCACAGTATAGTGTCATCTGCATACTGTAAATATTTTATATTTTGTCCTTCAAGGTTAGGCGAGTGAGCATTAACGTTTATAAAATAGGATGGTAAATCGGCTATAAAAAGGTTAAAAAGACATGTGGCTAAGACACAACTTTGTTTGAGACCACTATGTGTTTAAAATCGGCGATAAGTACAACTTCCATCCCCCATTTTAACCTGGATCCACGTATTAGAATATAGCAATATAATCATATCTAACAGTTGGTTTGGAATGCCCCATGCTGATAACTGTGCCCAAAGTAATTTACGGGGGACAGAATCACAAGCAGCCTTAAGGTCTACAAAACAGATGTATAACTTTTGCCTTTAATACTTTGCTCTTTCTGCCAGTAAAGTCATTGAAGTCAAGTTTGTGATCGTTGACTCGTCCCTGCGAAAGCCAGTTTGGAATATTGATATAATTTCTTCTTTCGCTGCCCATTCTTCCAAGTCATTAAGCAGACAACTAGCAAAGATTTTTGCCTCAACATCTGTTAGAGCAATCAGCCTGTAGATGGCCGGATTGTCTAATGGGCCACTTTTATAAATTGGCTGGATTATACTTCCCTGCCATGAGTCAGGAACCATTTTTGATTTTACAACGCCGTTGAACAATGCATCAGGATTTCTGACCAAAGAACTATTTTTGCCTTAAAGACAGAGTTTGGAATCCCATTAGGGCCTGGCGCTCCATTTGATCTAATCCTGCTTATTGCCATTTTAACTTGGTCTTCTTGCCATATCTCCGTTACTAGTGGTTTGACTTCGTTATGATAATGATCATTTCCCTTTTCCCGCTATTTCTGTTACTCAGCGGACTTGACATATGCTGATCGATGTTGTAGTTTAAAACTGTAACTGAAGAGGCCCCATGTATGTTATTAATGAAGGATGCCCAGCATGATTCATGGATGTTGGCACTGTTTGCTCTTCTACTGCCATGTTCAAAGTTATTAATTAGACCCCAGAAAGCTTTCAGATTGTTCATTTTGCTGGCAAAGTGCAACTTAGTCTATATTCCTTCATAATATGTATGTTTTGTTTTCCATATTTAATTTTTGTATATTCTTCTCAAGCATTTTACATTGCACAGTTTTGAAAATTTAAAGGCACAATTCGGTTGTCTGAAGATGGCCCGTGTTGCTTTATTAAGTTCCCTTTTTTGCTGGTGTAACCTAGTGAATACCATCCTGATCATTTTGGCCTTGTATTATATCCCCTTGATGTTGTTTTAGACCGGAAACGATCTAGCAGGGAAGCACAGAAACGGGGCCAGATTTCAACCATAGACTTCTCTTGTCTGCTCTCGGTTAGTGCTGTATCTATTGCAGGTTCTATAAATGTCCATATCTCCATTTGATTTGTTGGGTCCCACATTAACCTTTTCAAATTGTAAGCCATTGATCCAATTACCATGGACCTTGACTCTGGCAGATGACAAACTGTTGACACCAGTGTCATTGTTTTTGGATTATGATCACTTTCTGTTCTGGAGATCACTTGATATTCGGAGAGAGAGGATACAAGATCCTTTGAAATAATGGTGTAGTCAATAATAGAATGTTGCCGAGAATTTTTAAATGTTGGAACGCTCGCAATATTATTTGAATTAACTTCCTGTAATAACATGAGATTATATTTATTTAACTGAGAATGACACATCTGTATTAAAGCTGTACTTGGTTTGTCAGCTCGGTTTTTAGAGAGCAAATGCATGTTGAAGTCTCCTGAAATAATTAACATAGTGGCAGGGTATTGATAATTCAGGATTTTAACTATTTCCCAAAGCGCAGTAAATTGAGATATCTTAACTGTTCGCTTTGTGCTTAGATATACGTTTAAGTATATTGGCGGTTTTTTAAAATCTATTTAATACATAGAAGCCATGCTAACTGAAAATCAATTTCAAAGTGCTTGATATCCAGGTCCAATGATACATAGGTAGATAGCCCATCTCTTGCACGACCATAGACAGACGAACAGGATGCAAGGTGTGCATACTCCTGATATCCAATTATCGGTTCTTTACACATATTCCAGGTTTCCGGAAACATTAGAACTGCAAAATTCTGTATAAATGTTACCGTATCTTGATCTTCAAGCATAGTTATCAGGCCATGAGCGTTCCAGGAACAAATATTAATAGGTTTATTTGTATTGGTCGAGCTATTTAGGCATCATTCATGCACTCTAGCTTCCCCTTTAGTGAGAATTTTCGGAAGTCATCGCTAAATACTGGATTTTTCTTTAGTTCCTCGCAGACTCGTAAGCCAGAGTTACAACTTGTACCTTTGATCCCAAAAGACTGTGCAGGATTGAATAGTAGGCCTATGGCTCCTTTTAAGACCTTAATGTGTCCTCCGCATGTTTCACTTGTAGTGGGGTGTAAAGAAGCAGTGCTCTTTGACACTTGCTTCGGAATTAATAAAGTTGGGTATTGATTGTCATTACATTTCCGTAATTCAATGCCCTATTTCTCAATTTGTGGATCGTTTTCTAGAATTTTATTGGCAATCTCTTCACAATGCCAGGTAGTACAAGTCATCTCTTGAGTGGGATTATTTGGGTCTTGTTTACATTGGACTGAGTCTAGATCATCTGATGTTAGATCATTAAGCTCTGAGATTGAATTCAACAGTTTCAAAATATTACCACAATTTAAGATATCGTAAGCATCCCTTGAAGCGTACCGTGGGATGAATATTAATTTCGTAGAGGAGGCAAAACTGTTATCACCCACTGACTTTGCATTTTTTATTTGACCACAATTCATAAATGATAGCAGTGAGCCTTGAGTCTTCCTACCTCCAGATCCGATATCTTCTGTGGCAAATGGATCTATGCCTTTACCGGATCGTGAAATTGACGGAAGCTTTATGTTAATTGAATTGGTTTCCGGTAAAGCTGTATTATTATTTCGCCTTCCTCTTTCCGTATTTTGCACTGAAAACTGCAGGTCTCTGCTTCCTAGAGGGAGCCATTGTACAAGAGCTTGTCCAGTCGCTGGGGACTTTGATGCATCTGTTAGATGTGGCATTATAGGCTTATTGGCAGCATCGTCAGAAGAAAGTGACACAGCTGGTCTCTTTGGACATGGGATCAGCCCATCATTCATTTCGCACTGATGAGATTCCGATGATTTAAAAATTGGATAGATTTCTTTTGGTTTATGGAGCGAGCTTGCATTCAATGTTTTATTTATTTTCTTTGTTTTGTTGTGGGCTTTTCTTAATCCTTTCCTTGCTCTTTTAGTTAGCCCTTCTTGTATTGGATTAGAAGATACAAACGTATTACTGGTAACTTGAGTATCATCGACTTCTTGTGCTGGTGATGACTTGATGGGTTCATTACATTCGATATGATCAGGAGGTTACTGTGGACTACTTGGTGTGCTTTCTTACCATACTAATTGGTTTTCCCTTTTTTCATCCTTCCTTATAGATGAAATTGTGTTCTGTCACTGGTCTTTACGCCTAAGGGAACCTTTTTTATTATTTGTCGACTTTTTTCCAATCTTGTTTTTATACAATATATTGATAGATTGGCTAGATGTTGGCACTATTAGTGCTTTGGTATCAAGGCAATGGCAGTGATCATACTCTGTTGTGCCGACTCGGTCTTTAATATTCCTGCCCGACATTGACTTGACCTCCGCCACCATAGAACCCACTATAATCAAAACATTTCCTCCCCACATCAACGCGCTCCGCTCGTCAACGTTGACAGGATGACTCAGGCATTTAAACATCCTGGGACCAGGGACTCAGCTTCGCCGAGATCCTGGGAGTGAGGACCAAGTAGGTAACTCAGCAGGCGGCTGACCTTGACGCAGTGAGTAACTAAAAAGAATAGCGCTCGCTCAAAATGCTGCATTACAGGTACCTCACATGCTGATACCGTCCTCTTGCATTTTCCTCTTCCCGTTCTACTACACAGAGTGTGACTATAGACACCGCCTCCCACCGGGACCTATGTTATGGAAAATATTTGTGCATTAAGTAGGTTCTAATCCTTTGCGCACATCTGGTGGTTTTTTAATGGAATATGTGAATCTCCCCTTTTTTAATTGGAATATGAAAGCCTTTTCTGATATACCTGCCTTATTGTTTGGCGCGCTGGCACAATGTGAGTTATTCAAATTCAGTGATAACGGGCTCATTTTCAGCCCAATGTTTTTTTCCAAAAGTTCCAGATCCATTACAAACTCGGATTTCCAACTTGATGCACCTTTACATAAGGCTTTAGGCCAGTACGTGACACCCGTCATCAACTGTTGCATGCTTGACGTTGTGTCCACTACACCCACGGATGCTCTTGTCAGTAAAAGAATGAGTCACAGCTGGGGGTACATGCAGGAATGATGGGTCCCTACCATTAAGACCATTTGTTTGTTCATAATTACGTGACATCTCTTTTTCTCTTGCAGAATTTACAAAATCCAATGGTGAAACCCGTAAGTTATGCACCTTACATATCTATGCACACCTTAGCGTGTGTGCATAGCTCACATGAGTTCAGGGTTTACCCTGTGTCGCAGGTCCTTAAGAAAGCCAATCAATTAGAAACTCATTGGCTGAAACATGTAGACCACTTCACTTGGATCACTATTTTTTCACATCTTTGAAGAGATGCGAGATCATATTCTCTCATTCACGTCCAAATATCTTGTTTCTAATCTTACCCCAGGGACCACATAATAAAGTTTTTGGTACCCCGGAGGTAGTTTTAACTTCTTACTTTTACGGTATTCACTACTCACAACTAAAAAAAACAGCTCCGCTGTAATCAGGCTTCAAAAGCACAACTAGGAGGCACTCTGCTTCCTGGGTGGGAACCCGATGATGAAGCATGCCACCAACTAGGTTGGTGGGTGAGGGGTCTTCTACAAACCTAATGGGTTCCCTGCAAGGGAAATTTTGTTTCCGATGGCCCAGATGATTGGACTGTCTAAAGTTTAGCTTTGAGCTCGTTCTCTTTGTTTGTTGAATCTCAGATTAGGGGAGACGAACGAGCACCATTGTTCCCTCCTATCTCTCTACCCCTTGTTAATTTAGGTTATCTACCCCCACAATTCTGCCCCATAGAGGGCAGCTGTTTGGGCCCTATATTTGTAGACAACCAAGGCTGTTGACACTGCTTTAGATATAGTAGATTGATGCTTTTTTTAAATGGTCATAGAATTTTGTAGCAAGACGGTTTTAGCTTTGTTTAGTTGTGGTTTTCAGGACAGTTTCATGTCTAGTGTGATACCAAGGTAACTAAAATTGGGCACTTACTCCAGTTGTTAATTTTGGACAGTATAGTTTTTCCTGAAATACTTGTACGGTCTTTTATCCATATATTTTGTCTTGTTGAAGTTAATTTCAAGGCCATTTATATTGCCATAATCATTAAGGCTGTCTAACAGTCTTTGCAGCTCCTTCCGTGTTTGGGATAGGAGGATGGTATCTTCTGTGAAAAGTAGCACTCATATTGGTGTCCCTCCTAATTTCGGGGAGTCATGGTTATAGTGCTGCAGATGTTGTATAATGTCATTAACATATAGTGAAAATAGGGTAGGCACCAACATGCATACCTGTCTTACTCCCCTTTTGATAGGTATTGCCTCCGTGAGTTTGCCATTGGTTTCCTAACGGACCCTGACATAATTGACTGATGGAGTCTGACTATTTGCACCAGAGTGTCAGGTGCACCTTGCCTTTTCAATGAATCCCACAGGAGACCCTTTGGAACAAGATCAAAGACTGCTTTTAGGTCAATAAACGCTACATACAGATGCCCTCCCCTCAGTTTTGCATATTTCCACACCATGCACCGGAGTCTAAGGTCCTGATCGATCCTGCTAGTTCTTACTTTAAATTCCACTTGGTACAGTAAAGGATATTGTTTTCATCTATCCACTGGCCAAGTTTGCTTAAAACTTGTTTGGCATTGACTTTTTGCAGGGTATTGATTAAGCTAATCGGTCTATGATTAGCAGGTTCTTACCGGTCACCCTTTTTAAAGATTGGAACAATTTCAGCTCCTCTCAATGTTTCAGGTACTGGTGCTCCTGATGCCACTGCATTGAAAAGTAAGTATTCATATGGTATCCGCACAGTAATGTCATGTCTCAAGAGATCACCTGGAATTTTGTCACGACCTGGAGGTTTCACTGGCTTGGTTACATCTATTGCTACCCTAGTCTCATCTAGGCTAAAGCAGGGGGTATATGGTGCAACCTTATTTACTGGCCTCTTGAACATTGCTTTGGGTCACTAGACTCGTTAGTAATCCTTTTAGATAGGCCAGCTACTTTATCAAAGCATCCAGTTTCTGGAGGAGTTCTATCAGTACATGATTGCTATGGATACATTGTATCAAAGTGTCTGGATTCAGGGATTCGTGTGGCGGAAAGGAAATTAGTAAGCTTTGGGGAGCGTGCTGGTTTCTATTATATGCAGACACGGTAGAACTACATGCTGAGGCTTGGGCTTCACTGTCTTACATTGTTACCAAGGGAGCTAGAGGTTCAAGTCTGTTTGAACACCGGATGGCTGGAGCGCCCCCTTCTGTGTTATTATTGTTAGACTCTATTGGGGAACACTTTCCTGGATGAATCGCATTAGTTTCCTTCAAAGTTTGGGGGGGGTAGAGTAGCAACTGCGTGGTATCTGCCTTTTGGTGTGAAATATCTGCAAAAGTGATACCCTCAGCATTTAATATCGGAGGTGTTCCTTCACACTTTTTGTAAAAGGTTGTGATTTTCGGATTATGGGGGATATTCTCAAGAACGTGCGATAATCATCGCCAAAAAAGGTTAACGCAAGTTTCCATATCGGCGTCTATCGCGGGAAAATAACTCTGTGTTAACGTGGCATTCTCAACACGGCTGTAACATGCGATAGTACCCCGATAACGCGGCAAATGTCCGCGATAACACTACCGGGACGGCGATAAAAATCTCAACCCAAACGTGAAAAAAGTTGCAATGTGCCCAACCGCGATAAAAAATTCAGCAATAAGCAGCGCCAGGCCTGCAAGTCCCACAAGTCAGGCTGCAAAAAGCACAATAAAAGCGGCAACACAAAACACAAACAAAATACAAACAACTGCGAAGCACCATGGAGGTAGCCGGAGCAAGCACAGAGGACAACCAGAAACCCACAAGCCCCACGGAGGACCAGCCTGGGACCTCGGGGTCAGGGAAGGGCAAGGAGAAGAAGAAGAGGAAGACGCGGTTCAGTCCGCAGGAAAACAGGATCCTGATCACGGAGGTGATAGAAGACCATTAACAATTGTTCGTCACCTCCACTGTGTCATTGGCAACAAAAATATGGCAGTCCATCCTGGACAAGGCGAATGCAGTCGGAGTGCTGAGGAGGACAATGGACGAGGTCAAGAGGCGCTGGAATGATGTGAAGCGCAAGACCAAGCAGAAACTTGCAGACAACCAGAAGGCAGCAATGCAGACTGGAGGTGGGAGTCCAGCGCCACAGGAGGAGCTGGATGAGATGGAGGAAATAGTGACCATAGTCATCAGTGTGGAGATGGTGGCAGGAGTTGGGGGACCGGACACTGCTCAACATGACCCGACACAACAGCAACAGGGTGAGTAACCACCAGGGACTGGGGGGACGGGGGGAGATGGGCATATTGGCACACATGCACAATTAAGTAGAGCACATCTGTGGACAAACCATGGCCAAGAGTCACAACACCAACCAAGAGCCCAATTTACCCAAGTCTGCAACATCACAGCACTGCATAAGCACATAAGTGAAAGCCACACCGCCTGAAAGGGATAAGGGCCAGCCAAATCAGAGCTGAAGGGGCAACTCACCTACAACGCAGCACACACACACATAAGATCCAGAGCACCGCAACATTTACAACAATGTTGAACAAACAGCATCACCAGCACAACAGAACAGAGGACACAACTGCTGCCGCTTGTGTGTGGAAAATGGCCATTCGCATGTGGCATAGCAGGAAACTGTGAGATGATAATGTACTAGTACAACCCCACATCCCTGATGGTGTAGTAATGCATGTATGGCCGTGACCCAGATAGGCAGTGAGACACACATTGTCATACAAATCAACAGTCATCACAGTTGAATATAAGTGAAGGTGCGTAGACTTCATTAGCATATGCGTGTCAGTACGGGCAAGATAAGTGCCACAACATGCAGACCAATGCAGCAGTATGTCCAGAACGTGGAATGTTGCCAAGTGCCGCTGTCCACTCCGGAGGAGTGCCGCACCATTCACAGGTGTGTGTTTACCCGCGTTGTTGTCCGCTCATGTATTCGAGTCAGGCGAATGCAGCCATGTCCACTGTTGTCGTGGGAGATGTGACCAGAACCCCAAGTTCCAACAAGGTGTCGGGACATGTGCAATGTGTTCCAAACTGTTGTGTCTGCAGGTACGTAGTTACACGTCCATGAAAGCTAGTGCAGCTTCGTAGGCAATCATTTCCAACATGAGGTCATTGTCGACTTCATCGAACAGGACGGCGAGGCTAACCATTAGCAGCTGCGCCCACCCCCTTTCACCAATTAGCACTACAGCCCAATAGGGGAGCGGCTCAATTTCGTCACTGCACACGAGGAGTTCTGCAATCTCCCAGGTCCAGCTGCCAGCATGTATGCCAAGTATCCAGGCATCCCATAGACGGGTGTCACGGTGACACTCATGGTCGTGGGCCAACAGGGGGCGGACACACATGTCGAAATCCAGTTCGGCTACCGTCCTGTTGGATAGGCAGACATCCATGGACCACTCGAATATGCACGAGCGACAATGCAACACAGGCTGCATGCAGGTGACGTTGGCAAGGCGGAAGCTTAGCTGGTAACTGATCCGCAGCACTACCAATGGCAGTGCCCCCAGTAAATGCAGCATACGTGCACGGTACAGTTCCACGTGACAGGGGTTGTGCATGTGTCCGGGATGTTCTGCCATTGCGTAAGTGGCCCTGGTTGAAGTGGCACTGTTCTGACCTGCGCCAGTTCTGTGGATGAAATGCCACTGCTCGGATCAATGAGTTATTGAAGTGTGCAACGGTTGTACGCCTGGGATGGTGTGGGAGTAAGTGTGAAGGCCATTCCATGCAAGATAACTTCGAGCAAGGACTTCTGTGTGTGGGGTGTGTATACGTTGGTCTTTCGTCGGGCTGTGCGTAGTGTGGGAGTCGTCATCAGCTGCTATAGTATCTGTCAGGGGGTGCTGGGCACATGCAATTCCGAGGTCGGAGGTGCATATGTGCTTCCGCCTGATAGTTCAGACAAAGGAGCTTTCATCCCTAATGTTAGTTTCTCATCTGCTTGCATTCAGGAAATGTGAAGTGGCTTGTTGGGGGTGGGGTGGGATGTGTGCGACTTTGGGATTCATGTTTGACATGTCTTGCATGTGGCAAATGAGCGGCATCACTGTGTGTTACGTTGCCTCACAGCTGCTCCTCCCTCCCCCCTATTTACTTGTGTGCGCTGCGCGGTTGCATCACTTGCACTCCTACGGCACACCATTGTCATGCCTGTCTGCGCACGTCCACAAGCCTGACAACGACACTGTGATGTTGGCCGTTGGAGGTGGGCGGCCACGTGAGTGTAGGCCTGTGGGAAAGATAGGGCGGACACAGATGTAGAGTTCATGCCTGGCTGAACTCGCGCTGCGATTAAGGCTAGGCATTTGGCTCATGCTGCGACAATACAGATACACACAACACTTGGCATGTATGAGCCAAGACCCGAGCGGTCTTGCGCTCCTTCATTTCCCCGTTCGTGCGAGGCCACCCTCCGGGTGCATGCTACATTGCAACATTGTCGATTGCGGACTGGGTGGTGCCGACACTACAACAGTGACACACTCATTAATTACTTCCTTGTCCAGGCCAGAACTGAACCACGCCCAGAGCCCCGGGCAAATCCTTCACACCCCTACGCTGGCTTGGCGTACGCCGGCCCAGCCCACTCCGCTTACGCATACAGGGGGGGATGACAAAGCTACATGTCCAAGGTCTTACCCACTGCCTGAGGGGACATGGTTGCGTCCGCTGTCCACAGCACAATGTGATGTGGTAGGGCCCTGGCCCATCATGCATACATAATGACCACACGGACACACTTAGATAGATAGTGGAACTGCTACGGGCACGTGCGCCCGGCCCCTTTTTATTACCAGGGTCACATGTCCAGTGACGCCTGTGCTGGATGGGTGTGGGGTAAGTGTAAGCCAGCCCTCAGGGAGTGGTTGGTGCTGGCAACAACTAGAACAGTGATCATCGGATCACGCACACAGATTCAATCATAAAGGGTCCATGAGTTGTGGTGCACTGAGTTAGTGGCACCTGAAGAGCTGAGCAGGGTATCGAGCTGATGATGGCATCCAAGACAGGTGTGAGCAACTTAGATAGGCTGGCTGTGAGCCTGCTCCGACTCTGGCAGTTGTTAGTTGGAGGTGGTCCTGGCGGTGGTGGCGGGTGTGCAGCCAGCGATGATGGCGTGTCCTTGCAGGTCAGGATTGGATTTGATTTGCGAGCCCTGCTGACCGCAGTGTAGGCCGGAGGCAGCGGTCAGAAAGGGCACACAGCCACGTGACGATGACTTGAGCTGCACAGAGTTAGTGGCACCTGGAGCGCTCGGCGGGTGCGCGGCCTGCGCTGATGCGTCATCCGGGCGGGCCGCACTGGAAGCAATGTCTGTTGCCTACTGGACTCTGCCATAAATGAATCAAGACTCAATTTGAATTGTGAGACCTGCTGACCGCAGTGTAGGCCGGAGGCAGCGGTCAGAAAGGGCCCACGAGCACGTGGCATCGACTTGTGTTGCACAAAGTCAGTGGCACCTGGAGCGCTCAGCAGGTGCACAGCCAACGATGATGCGTCGTCCGGGTGGGCCGCACTGGGAGCAATGTTTTTTTGCCTACTGAATTCTGCCTCAATATTGCCACGTGGCGTCGACTTGTGTTGCACAGGGTCAGTGGCACCTGGAACGCTCAGCAGGTGCACAGCCAACGATGATGCATCGCCCGGGCGGGCCGCACTGGGGGCAATGTCTGTTGACTAGTGGTTTCCTCCATTAACAGAAATGTGACACGATTTGAATTGTGGGACCTGCTGACCGCAGTGTAGGACTAAGGCAGTATCTGGCACACACATGACTCCGTGTTGCTGTGCCTCTGGATGCGCTGGGGGCCTGTGTCGCAGAGTCTGGAGGTCACAGCGGCGGACTCGTGGCAGGGTGAGGTGCGCCGCCCTGGCAGACGCGTTGCCCATCATGGAAGAGAACCACGCCCAGAGCCCCGGCCTTTTTATCCGCACTCCTACGCTGGAGTGGCGTACGCCGGCCCAGCCCACTGCGCTTACGCTTACAGGGGGGGACGGCACAGCTACATGTCCAAGGTCTTCCCCACTGCCTGAGGTAACATGTTTGCGTCCACTGTCCACAACACTACAAACCCCAGCAGTATATGTCCACATAGACATGTCTGTGCTCTTCATTCTGTGGTCTGTCCAGCACATCACCGCCACACTTGGCATTGTGTACATTCTTCTTCATGGGTGAGTTGCCTCCTTCACACATACTTGGTTCCCACCTCTCCCCACATTCTGCACTTGTGTGGCTGAGGGGCCATGCCGTTTTCGGAAGGTCTGCTGTCTTGTCCTACGCTGCCTCGGTGGTAGTCCGGGGGGGGTCCAGAGGGGGGGAGGTCCTGGGGTGGTGGCAGTGGGTGTTGTGGCCCTCTTGGGTCTCCGAGCTGCATGTTCATTGGCTCCATGGCATCTGTGGGTCTTCAGATGTGGCTCTGGGCTGGGCTCCCTTTCATACTGCAGGTAGTCGTCCTGCTTAGCACCAGCAGAAGGCAGGTGTTCAATCCCTGCAGCTAACGCGCCTTATCGCCTGTTCTTGGTTCGCATCGCAGATCTAACTGGTCTTTGAGAATCTCGCGAAGTGGTATTTTCGTGTGTTTTTGCACGGGAACGCCTACTCTGCATATCATTAGCGTTAGTTTTCACACTCATCCGTGGCGATGTTTTTTGCGGTTGCTATCGCAGGAAAACTGGCGATGTCGGCAGTTTGCACCAGCTTGTGAATGTGATGATGAATCTATCGCCACTTTTGCGGCGCTAAAGTGCCGATAAATCGGTGATGACTCCTTGAGAATATGCCCCTAAGTGGGCTAACAGGTTTGCGTTTATCACTCAATGTTGGCTCTACCTCTTCAATTAAATTGTATATCTCAGCTAGAGACTTCTCCTTAATTTTTGTATTTTTCCCTTGCCTGGCCCAGCATCTGAGGCCTTCCGCTTACCCATAATAAACAAAAGGCTGTCAACCATATCCCCTCGCGTACAACCAGTATGCTCACTCAGCACAAGCACCGAAATCCTAAAATGTCACCTACATGTTAGAGAAAAAAACTGATATCAGCGCAGAAACAAAGTATTGTGACCAAACAATGTTATAATGCAGCTTGGCGTGGTTTCCTTTGACTCCAATCACTTCAAAAGAAAAAGAAAAAGAACCGGCCAAAAGTCAAGGGAGATGGGATTGGCTAACAGTGCGCTTCACTGGAAGTGATTTCTCTTTAGAGTACCATAGGGCACACGACCTTTCCTGTTGTGAGTTCAAAGGGTCTTCCCTACAGTTTTGCATATAACAGAGATGGGCATCAGGCATTTGCGCAGTTGAGGCATTGTCCTTCCCATTATTCACTAAGGGTCATATGTATCAAGCCTTATTCCCGTTCGCAAACGAGCCGATTCTCAGAATCGGCCCGTTTGCGAACAGGAAAAAGCCTTTTGGGATGTATCATCCCAAAAGGCCATCGCAAAATAAGGAATCTCAAAATTTGCGATTCCTATTTCTGCGAATGACACTTAAGGAATTGCAAATTGCGATTCCTTAAATGCTATTCTCGAAGCACCGAAATTAGCGATTTGCCCTTAAGGAATCGCAAATTATCACCAACTCCAAGTTGGTGGTAATTTGCGTTTCAAGAAAAATGCACTTTTAGCATTTTTCAAAATGCCTTGTGGCGCACATATATACCCTTAGGGCATGTATGTGCGCCACATGTGCACACATGCATATTTCAGGGGTGAAACAGGGTGTCTTTTGACACCCTTGCACCCTTGAAATTGCATTCGCAATTTGCGAGTACCTAATGGGTACTCGCAAATTACGAATGTCTTCCCATTCATTCCTATGGGCCTCTAGGCCCATAGGAATGAATGGGAAGGTATTCCTTAATTGCGAATCGCAATTTGCGATGTCGCAATTAAGGAATATGTAAGAATCGCAATTATTATTGTGAAACCTACATACATTTCATTTTGCAAGTCCTTAATAGCGATTCGCTAAAATTCGCTATTAAGGACTCGCAAAACGGTTTTTTGATACATATGCCCCTAAATGATTCTCCAGCCCATTTTTATACAAGGTAAACTGAAATGTCACCAAAATGCATTCGTAGTGGACCCCGTTTGGAAAAAATGGATCTGTACAATCACCATTTTGGTTGTAGCGTACCATCGCAGTGACATCCCTGGAGCAGCATAATTTTGGCTCCACCCTTTCACATCTTGACTGTGCCATATATATGTGCATGTAGCACCATATATTTGTGTGCCTTAAAATCATTAACGTAAAGTGATGCACTTGACTGAAATACTGAAGTTGCATTTGCTTTATAATTCAGACATTTTTATGAATGTGCATACTAAGGTTTTCCTTATAGTGATATCAAATAGCATTTTTCATATATATCTGCATTTGTGTAGTTTGAGTAATTTTGTTAACTCTATATATACTCACATATTCATTTGAATAGTGTCATGCATTTATTTTATGACTGTATCTGTATCCATAACCATGCATTTAAATGTGTATGAAGTGTTTTGCTATGTTAACTTGACCAAAGGCCCATAAGCATTTGGACTCCAATGTTTAACCTTCAACGTGAAAGTTTGCTCAGTTGCAGTGTTTTCTTCTGTTTACAGGTGTGCTCAGATGATCTCATAGTTAGTGAAAGGCACATTGTGTTTGAGAGATAGTGAGGCTCGGGAGAAAAACTTTTGGCAAGGACGAGAGGCGCTAACAATCAAAGGGAAGAGCACTATTCCTGTTATATCTAGAGATGGGAGGAAACCAAGGACATCCTAATGTTCAGACTAAGGAATGGGAGCATCAAAAAAGGTTGCCAAGTTCTACTTTGAGAAGGCGGAAAAGTATTGGGACACGTGATGGGGGATTCTTGAATGTTCTGTGAGGTTTAGTTGGTGGTCAAACCTTAGCTGTAGGCAGATTCCTTTTACACTCAGAGGGGTACAGCCTCTTTGCTATATTTCTGTTGTGTGGCTTTATGCTATGCAATACACCCGATTTTGGAGAACTTCTACTAAAGTCTTTACAATGCTGATACCTTCCTGCTTTACTGGTGCTAACGCCTCTTTTTTACTCAGGCATCTAAAAAGGTCTATCGCAGGAACATTTGGATATTCAACTCAGGGCTCAGGCATCCCTATGCATTTCACTTAAAAGGATGATTAAAGAGTCCTCCACTCCCATCTGTGCCATAATGGACCAAAGCTTTGATCTGTTAACTGTGCAAAAAACATAGCTCAGGTCCATACATGCCTGATGTATTGCGACCCTCTTTGCGTTGAAAAATTTCCCAATGAGTAGCTATAAACTGAGTCATTGCTCTATTGTCCCTGAGCCATGGCAAAAGCCATATTGCACTTCAAAAAGCATTTTTTTTCACTCGGTCCAGGTTTCTAATCTGACTAGGAAAGTTTGCCTCAAAATTTTAACTGTAGACTCCAGCAGAGCTATTAGTTGGTAATGGCTGGGATTGTTTTGAGACACATTTTAGGTCTGGCGTGAGCCAAGACTTTTGATTTTACTCAATATGTATACTATTCTTACTTAAAGGGACTTTTAGCCACCTCTCTTCATCCATTGGTCTTTTATTGTGTCATTCCCATTTTGCTTCCGCCCGCTATAGCATACAGCATAGGAAAATGGCTCAGCCTACTTAAGCCTCTGTTTAACCTCAAGTTGAGTGACTGCATTTTGCTCTTTCACAAGGTGGACATTCGCACACCAGCTAATTTCCTTTAGTGCCAGTGATGCCCGATGTGATAGTAGGACACATTTGAAGTGAGTCCAGGGCGTATTCCAGCGTTATCAGTTCCTGTCTCCTTCCTATGTTGTTGTAAATTTCTTTTGAAGTGGACTGCTCCTATTTCACAAGATACCATATTGTGCTCCTAGACTTGGTTTCACCAATGGTTTTTTAATAAACTTTTCCAGGAAAAAGACCAAACTTTAGAGTGTTTAAAGTGCAGCACACTTGTAACAATTTTATTTAAATATGTGGGGTATAATTTGGTTTTTAGTATCCAATATTTTGTACTGTGATCCCTATTTCCTTCCTTCTTTTCTGTTTACTTTCCTTTTTTCTTTCTTGCCGTCTTTTTTACTTTTTCCTTCTTTTTTTGCCTTTCCTTTTTTGTTTTCTTCTTTCTTTCCATTTTACTTTCTTTTCATGTTCTTTCTTTTTCTTTTTTTCTTTCTTCCCTTCTTTTTTTTGCCTTCTTTTCCTTTTAACTTTTACAATTTCTTTCTTTTTTTCCTTCTTTCCCTTTTTCCTTCTTTCCCTTTTCTTTTAATTTCTTACTTTCTTCTTTCTTTCCTTTCTTTCCTTTTTGTTCTTTCTTTCTCTTTTGCCTTATTCCCTTTTCTTTCCTTTTTTGCCTTCTTTCTTTATTCCATCTTTCTTTTTTGCTCTCTTTCCTTCTTTCTTTCTTTTGTGCCTTCTTTCTTTCTTTTGTGCCTTCTTTCTATCTATCTTTCTTTCTTTTTCTTTCCGCCATTCTTTTTTTCTTTTTTCACCTTCTTTCCTTGCCTTTTTGCCTCCTTTCCTATCATTTTTGCCTTTCTTTCTTCTTTTTTTGTTTGTCTTCCAACATTTTTTTGTCTGCCACCCCTTATTTTTTCCTTCCTTACATTCTTCTTCTTCCATTCTTTCTCAAAGACGAGGCTAGCAGCCAATGCCAGACCTATACTCCAGCAAGCATCGAGGGGCAATGTTATCCCACTTCAGCCATTGACTGGTCCGATTCCATTTAATGCAGGCCCGACTCCAGCTTAGATAATGGAGGGTGTCATCTTCTCAATCTTAGACAATGGAAGTCGCCATATTCCCTTATTTATGCAGAATCATTGTTATGTCTGCCATTAGAAGAAGATGTTGTCTGACCGTAACTTTCTTAGAACTGTGAAAGTGGCAAGTCATTTGATTAATGACATGGATACAGTACTTGATGTGACATTTGTCTGGGACCAATGTCTACTTTTCATCATATCAAGGGTAAATAAAGAACAAATACAGACATATAGCCAAAATAGTGCAGTCTGAACTGACATCCTTTACCTTATATATTCATAAGGAAACATCTGGGATGCACACCTGGATGCACACAATCTATATCAGAAATTCCTAAAATAACCGGTCAAGAGAGGTCCTTCACCCAGATTATCACCCAAGATTCTGCCAGAGACCGTCTCACCTACTGCCAACACACTTCACAGATGCTACACCTCGCCTGAAGCTGATAAATACAACTACTGGAGGACGACCGCTACCACAGCATGTGCTTGCCCTTCGCAGGGAACACTGTCTTCACACCTCCACTGAAAATTGACAGCCTTTGCTCTCAATAATGTATGCAGGATATCTCTTCTACCTGAGAAACTCTAGCCTGCAAGTTGCTCTGCCTTCCATGCTCTCTTAGTGTATTGCATAAAAGTAGGTGTTAGGGTGTTAGGTTTTAGATGGCATTTTAAGCATGCTAGAAATGTAAATTTTATTCCTGCTATTTATAACATGCCTTCTGGTTGTTTTTCTAATATTCTGTGTAGTTGTTTTAGATGTACTGAAAACAGATTGTTCCTGTAGTACTAAATTCTAAATTAAAAGTGTTCATCCTTCTTAGTGCATTGGGTGTGTGATATTATGAATAATGAAATAGGTCTGTCACTGTTACAACGTTATCCCTAATTCCTTCATAGGGATTGTTAGTAACTCAAAAGCAATAACTCTATTTCAATAATACATTGAGTAGTGCTCTGTGGGGGCTACAATAACCTGTCTTTCACATTCATCATTGGTGCATTGAACCAAGTTCACCTGTGTCACCCGTGGGTGGGAAAGCAAACCTTGTAGAGATACACCAAAGTCGTAGCTTATGCAGCAATAGGGCTATGACAAGGGAATTATACTTGTTGTTGGGGCTCTAAGTAAATTTGTTAACAACGGAGCCCACATGGAGGTGTTAGTCTTATAAATATCTACTGGGACACAGTCTGGGTTGGGACTTTTCCACTAGGACTATCCTTTAGGGAAAGGACTATATCTATAACCTCAATTGAGGTGCTATGATTACAGGCCCTCCATTGTTCGGCCCCGTCCCCCCTAGCTGCCTCGAAATTGTGTTCCTAAGTGAAAAGCTCTACCTACTCATCTGCTGCTAAACAGTAGGGGTTGACAATGAATTATGCTCTGCTGGCTGAGTTTGCGAAGTTTTGCCCACTTCACATTTGGCTTGGAATGTGGCGTTTCAGCAAAACTCTGCCAACAGCCGCGTGGTGGAGTTTTTCCTCGCATGTGGCTTATCATTGTTAAGTTGGCGATTGAGAATTTTCATCCCTTAGTGTGATTTCTGGGCACTAGAATGCCTCTCGGCAAAATTTCTCAAAGCGGACGTTCACGTCAGGTCACAAACGTTCACATTGAGAAAGCCGCTGTTCGAGTAGAAAATCCACTTGAGTGGCAGATAGAAGCAGCGCCCTCCAGCGTACCGCGGGGTGCCACTTGCACAGATTTTACTGCTCCCGGTGCTAAGAATCAGTGCGAGTAGCGCAAAATGCCAAATTATGTCTGCTCGCAGAACTCTGTGGAATCTCGCAGAGTTTTTAGGTAACTCTGCGAGCTCCACCCACCCCTACTATTAAGCATTCCGCTTTAGAGGTTAGCAGCTCATTAAAAAAGGAAAATTTAGAGACCTTCAAATTGCACCATTATCTTTAGTTTCTTCTGCCACCACCAGAGCATCCCAGGCTTTCTCCCTGACTCTTTCATTCTGCGATCCTATACCTCCTTCTTACTTTCTGTGATCCGTCACCTCCTTATATGTTTTCCTACACCTCCTGACTTCTTTTCTTACACATGGATACTTTTCCAGGGTGACCATGATGTACAGTCAAAACACCTGTATGGTTTCATCTAGGCCTGGGTGTAAAATTCCGCTCCTCTTGTGGAATTAGCAAAATTTGGGAACTCCACGTTCTGCAGAGAACATTGAGTTCCCGATAAATTCTGCATTCCATCTTGGTGCGGAATTTATTTTTGGTCGGCATGCTAGAGCCGGGTTTTTGCGAGCGCTCGTGAACGCGGGTGAGATTTTCTGGCCTACAGCAAGCACAAGCGAGATTTGCTGCCTGTCCGCGATTGCCAGCGAGACGTGTCGGCCGCTCGCAAGCACTTGCGAGACTTGTCGGCTGCTCACGTGGCTTTAGGCCGTGCCTGCGACATCCAGCGCATTTTGTGTGAAGACAGTGAATGAGAGAGAACGCCAGTGACTGTGGCTGCATCCGGCTGCATCGTAGAGCAGATTTCCCCCTCGAGTGCTGTTCTCGCATGATTTTGTGCGCCAGAACGCGTGTTGCATTACCGAACATGAAAAAGTAGCGCGAACGGGTGCGTTGAGCAGCTCCGTCCACTCATGGAATTCCATGGAATCTCACTGTGTTTTTTGGTGGCTCTGTGGAATTTCACGTAGCAGAACTCTGCGAGCTCCGCTCAGGCCTAGTTTCATCCTTGTTGATGTTAAGTTGGAGGTCACCAGGGTTTTTAGGTATTGAGAGATTGATGTATAAGAATTTAAATTAATTGATGGTTGTGCAAAATCATCGAAACATGGCCCAACATGCTTCTGAAATCAGTTGGAACAAGTCCTGGAGCACATAATCTGGATTTATCTTCAGGCAATTTATTAATACACCTTTGTTCTTTGAATAATAAATACCCATGCCTTTAACTTTTGGATGTTTAGGGCTAGTACCCAGCCTTATAGTCAAAGTAAGTGGGTTGTGATAGCTGATGCCCTACTAATCTCTAAATCCCCCTAAAGCCTCCAACAACTTTTGAATGATTTTACTCGCTTCTGTGGGTGGGTGATGACACAGGCTCAACCCTGATCGTGAGGATTCCCACCCTTCCAGCATTCCAGTTAATAGAGTATCCGGCTCCTGTAGACTGCATGCCCCTGTTACAGCCTTGGTGCAGAGCTCTTTTTATCTCTGAAGCTCCCTCCTTGGGCACCCTGAGGGCTTTTGAGATTCTGGGGTGACATCCCATGCGGGCTACGGGGATGCATCTCTTCCGGGGGTTAGAGGAGGGGATCTTCATGACCGCTGGGGCTCATTGTTTGTGATCTGCAGGTCACTGCTGAAGAAAGGAGTATAGATCCTGAGGCTGTGGTGGCTGAGTGATAGACCCATGCAGAGCCCAGAGTCATCCTTGTGCCTTGGGCTGCTCCCTCTGTCCATTTGTCCCTGATGTCCCCGAAACAGTGGAATATACCATAGTGAAAGAAAAACAGACTAAACCATGCAGCAGATTAAAATGGACCAATATGCGATGGGGTCCCGGTGCGGAGACGCAGGCTGGTTATGGGACCTCTGGTGCCCCGGAAAACACAGATTCTGTCGGCTATCGAAAAGCCAGGACACACGCTGGAAACTAATGGAGTCGCAGAATTTTTGCTCTACCTTTACACGTGACAGAAAAATTGTTTTTACCTATACTCTGTGGGCCTAACTTTAATAACATGGAGTGAAGCATTCAAATGTACTGCTGAAGTGTATTCACTGTAGAAAACTAGAGACTCATTAACGTGTGCACATTAATATTTAGCTTAAGCATGAAAGCATGTAGTTCTCATTTATATTTCTACTTATGTCTCAAGTCTTCTTGCATTTATTTGAAGCATAATGCACATGTAACTGTTAGACCTGGGGGTCTCTAGTTGGCAGAGGTGGGTACCTTTGTCCAAATAGGGACCCTTGCTTCTAGTCAGGGTAAGGGGGATACACTACTAAAATAACCCCTGCTCACCCCCTTGGTAGCTTGGCACGAGCAGGCAGGCTTATCTCAGAGGCAGTGTGTAAAGCATTTGTGAACACATACAGTAACACAGTGGCAACACTACAGATGGACACCACACAGGTTGTAGTATAAAAATAAGTATTTTTATATAGACTTAACACAAGACCCAAACGACAAAAATCCACAATACAATACGAAAAATATGACTGTCAAATGGTAGAAAATAGCTCAGTTCAATAAAGATGATACATGCGACACTTTACTCTCAATGTACCTTTGGATGCGTAACGCAAGACAAACAAAAGGGTCGCAGGGAAGGTGATGCTTCGATTCCTTACACGCAGAAAGGAGGATGCGTCGGTTTCTTACTGCGTCCCGGTTACGATGCGTCGGGATGGCGCTTCGATGCGATGACGATCCGGTGAGATGCGATAAAATGGCATCTTGCTTATGGTGCGACAACGTAGACGGGATGCGTGCACGCCCGACGGCCGTGCGGCGACTCGGCGATCTTCTGAGCCGCAACAGGCCCTGCGACATGCTTCTCCGGTGATGCGCCGGCGTCCTCTGTGGTGGCGGCACGCTTCTCCGGTAATGCGAGGCGCTTCGATGATGCAATGGCGACAGCGGCAGTGGCGGTACGCTTACTTTGCGCTGCGACGACAATTGCTGCGGCGGCATGCTTCTCCGGTGATGCGGGGCGCTTCGGTGATGGGACAGCGGCAGCGGTGGCACGCTTACTCCGCGATGCGACAACACTGCTGCGGCAGCGACACGCTTCCTCTTCGTTGAGTCGCGCTTCCAGCTCCCAGCGACACGCAGTCTCTCAGAAGGCCCAATAGCAGTAGGCACTTCAATTCCCAGCAAGGGAATTCAGGAGGGGAGCTGGGGGTGAAGCCTTGTATCCCTGAGACTCCAGGCAGGAGGCAAACTCAATGTTCAAGCCCTTGGAGATCTTCTTCAAGATGATGAAAGCACACACAGTCCTTTTCTCCTTTCTTTGGCAATAAAGTAACCACTGCAGGCCAACCCCAACAACACGCAGCATAGGGGTAGTCTCCTCCTTCAGCTTCCTGGTTCTTCTCCTCAGCAAAGGTTCGTCTTGATTCCCAGAAGTGATCTAAAGTCTTGGGGTCTGGGCCCCAATATTTATACTAGCAAATTCTTTGTCCTCTGAAGGCAGAGGGTCCTGTACCTAGTCCAAACCAGTTCTGGGTGCATTCTGCCAGTGCACAACTTCTTCCTTTGTCAGTGTGGGCCAGGGTCATCAGACACACCACAGGAGGTGGAGCCAGCATTGTGGAAGCTAGGCACAGCCCTATTCAGGCCCAGGTGCTACTCCTCCCACCACTCTTCATGCAGATAGGTCTATTCAGCCTAGTGCTGACTCACCCTGTCTCCTGGAGTCCCCAGCCTCTGTCACTCACAAACCCAGACATACAATACACAAGCTAGCAGAGGCAGGCTGGATGGTTAGGCAAGAAAATACCTACTTTCTAAAAGTGGTATTTTCAAACACAGAATGTTAAAACCAACTTCACTAAAAGATGCATTTTATCATTCTGAGTTCAGGCATACTAAATTCGTTTTTCTACCATGTTCCCTGGGTCAGTTAGGATTATAAGATGTTATAATCAAACTGCCCATTCTGGCCTATGGGGACAGGTAGCCTTGCAATAGTGATAAACGAAATTGGCTGTAATTCACTATCAGGACATGCCACACACACCAGGGCATGTCCTACCTCTTACATACAATGCACCCTGCCCGCAGGCCTACCTTAGGGGTGACTAACATGCAGAAAAGGGAAGGTTTGGGGACTGGTAAGTGGGTGTACTTACCAAGTCGACATGGCAGTACCAGACTGCACACAGGCTCTGCATTGGCAGGCCTGAGACACGCTTTCCAAGCTGCTCCGGTGGGTGGCACAACCAATGCTGCAAGCCCACCAGCAGCATTTGATTTACAGGCCCTGGGCACACGTGGTGCACTATACTAGGGTCTGACAGTAAGTCAAATAAGCCAATCATGGAGTCACTAATCCATACATCATTTTATCATAGGGAGCACTTGCACTTTGGCACTGATTAGCAGTGGCAAAGTGTCCAAAGCATCTAAACCAGCAAAAACAGGTCAACAACAGAGGAGGCATACCGAAAAAATGGAAGGGAGACCCACGCCAATGGTACCAGGTCTAACAGTAACCATTAACACATTATTCATTTTCCAGTTATTTTGAAGTCATACATGCATCTTTAGTCATGTATTTGAAGTGCACATTGAAAATGCTTAATTAAAGTCAGCTTGACTAGGCATTTATTTCTTAACATGAATTGTATTTTTCCTTGCTGTGCATTTTCTATTCCTTTGCAGGTGCATTTTCATGATTTCATAGCTAGAGAAAGGAGTATTATGTATTAGAGATAGTAAGCCCTAAGAAGAGAATCTTGGCAAAAACGGGACGATTTAATGAGCAGAAAAAGCCTCTTATTCAACGCATATAAGGAACAGAGGGATAACCAAGGTTATTGTGGCTAGCCAAGTTTTGTGGGATGGGAAAGTCTGGAGATGTTGCCATTGCATAGCATGAAGTTTTACACCATTAATCTCTGGAGAGGTCGAGGGAGATATGGCTAATGTGGAGTATTGTGTGTTTTAATTAATGTATGTACTGTTGAAGTTTTGGCACATCGCTTTGGATTTTGAGAGGTGCAGGCCTTGTTGCTTCTTTTCTACTTGCAAGTGTGGCTTTATGTTAAACTCTTGTTCCCTTTTAGAAGATTTCTACTGAAATCTTCATCATGCTGACACCTTCCCATTTTCCTGTATTCTTTGAGACTTTTCCTTATAACCAGATTACAATTTAGATTTAGAGATCCATTCATTTTTAGGAAAGAGGAGAGTGGAGTTTCTTAAAGGAACACCACTTCCTATTTCTTGGCATCTTCATTGTTCTGACTGTCGTTATTGTATGCTTTCCATAACATGTTCCTGATTTTTGTATTTACTGGAATGATTATTAACGTGTAATAAACCCACTTAACTTTTGTTACCGATTCCTAGTCCTTATTGTGTGGCCAGATGGGTTACAAGAACTTTAAATTGTTTATTTGAATGTTGACTCCCTTTTGCCTCTCAGCCAACCAGAAGGATCAGTCAGGTAAGACGTGGTAACCGCTTCCTGCACTCTTGCACTAAGATTGATGCTGTCTCCTGAAAGATAATCTCTTGCAAACTGGCCTGCATAAAGTTAATGAAAGATCCCTTCAACTGGAAAAAATCACTTGTAATCCTAAAGTCAGAACTTAATTAATTAAAAACAGTCTGCTCCCTCTCTAAAGCCCAAGGGACTTTTACTATGATTCTTGATAGCGAGGGTACACATAGCTATCGAATAGGAGGAACTCTGGCTGGCTGATGGTTGAAGATGAAGGCACTATTGATGTGTGGACACCTATCTAGGCATGTCCTCTAAAGAGGCCTTAGGGGAAGGTAGGGGTGGCAGACAGAGTAATTCCATGGACTGAAAAAGAAGCTAAATAGGTCAGTTGTGGAGGTAAATGGCCTTGAAGTATTGGGGCTCATGTACGCAGTACACACGTGCAGGAGGACACTGTTTTATATACAAAGCTGGCTTCTGAGGCCCAAGACATAGGTTGTAAGAAAGACAGCCTCAGGATTGTTTGGTTAGGGCTGCTGTGGGTGGTTCTGTTCACTGGCACTTTGGGCCTTAGGTGGTGGTGGGTGCTTCTGGAGGGTTGTAGTCCTCTGCACATTTCAACCGTAGGTTATTGTGACCTGAGTCACTATTTATCAGGTAGTATGCTGCTATTTACAATCTAGTGGTGAGAATTGTTCTATGTTAGGGTACTAAATTGAATTGTTATTTTGAGTAGAACAGACAGATACATACAATGTAAGTTTGTATAAAGGGGGTTATCCGTGGTCAGAAGTTGCGGGCTTTACAGTTTGCAGGCTGATATTTGAGCATAAGCCTATGAATATTGTTGCATCACAATTATTTTTATATTGCAGTCCCTATTACACACCATGTTTACTGTCCCAAGGAGAATCCTTGCAATTCCATCACAGTGCAACTCTGCTACTGGACGGTGAGCAGCAACACAGTAGGCAATGTCTCCTCCATATTAAGTACTCACATGCAATGTGAGAGTCTTAAGAAGACAAAAAATGGGTATAGCTTGCCTTCAGGGGACACACCTCAAGGATAAGGAGGCTGATAAGGCCAAGAAAAAGCAGAGGTGCCAAGGGTTCTTGTTTACTTATTTCTCATATGCCAGGTGAGTGTCTGTATGTATGACTCCAGTGTGCCATTTTTATCCAGGTACACTGAGGCAGCTATTGAAGACTGGCATTCTGTGATGCATGATGTATCAGATAGAAGGGAGATATGTATACTAAGCACATATGCACACAATACTGATGATAAATCCTTTTTTGCAACAATGCAGGCTTTACTGACAACATACGTGCATGTACCTATAATCTGGGTAGGCGACTTCAACTGTGGCCTAGTCCTGCCGAAACAGATAACTAAACCAGCCATGACTACTGCTTTTAAAGATACAATGGGTAACCTAAGGTGTGTTGACATCTGGAGAATCATGCATCCAGCAGCATTAGAATACCCTTGCCGTTCAAAAACTCACAACACCTTTAGTAGATTAGATAATTTTCTGATATCTGAATGAACCTTACCCTATCTGCATACCACACTTTTCCTGGCAAGGTTTATGTCTGATCACTTTCCCTTAGTCGTGGAGTATGAGGTGGGCTTTACTTATTTGGAGGCTGCCCCCAGGAGTCATGTTTGTCTCTACAAAATTCAAACTTCATTTGCTGTGTACTTGGAAGGAAAATAGGGTTCTACGGGCACCAGAGCGAGTGAGTGGGAAGCTAAAAGGGCTGTTTTGAGAGGGGAATGCTTTGGAAAAGAATATGGTGTTAAAAAACAACTTCAACTAGACCTTACAGACCAGGAAGGCAAGTTAGTTGTCGTGCAACAGGGGACCACAGTGACATCGGAAGAACAGCAGGATAGGTTGGAAGTAGAGAGAAAGTTGGGAGACATCTGGGACAGACGAGACAATCTAATGCTTAGGGATTATCAACTGTGAATCCACAGAGAGGGTGATGGATCTAGTAAATGGCTAGCCGGGTTACTCAAAAAGAGTGAGAAATATCACCAATACTCACTTTGATCCAACCTAATGGCTACACACGGTGCAGGGATGTTTAGGAGGGCACCATAGGTGCCCCCAGACCCCATAGCTGAGGGCTAGGGGGCAAGGGGGACTCGCTAGGGGCCCCCAAATTCAATTTTCACCTGCCAGGGCAGGCAGAAAGGGACATTGTAATCCCTACGGCGGTGCCTGAGCAAGCACCGCCACTATTGTAGGGATTACTGTCCCTCTTACGGTCCGATGGGCTCCTTGAGCCCATCGGATGCGCGGCTGATGGTCTCTCCACTAGATGCCTCCGCCCACCACATCCTAATGCGGTGGGTGGACCTGCAGGAGCTGAAGGTGGTGGGACCACCACCGACGGCCTGGCAGTGGCGGTCCCACCACCATCATAATCAGGCCCTATGTTCCGGTTGGACTAGGTACCCTGCTGAATGCCTTCTTGCTGGCATTGGGTATTCAATCTATTTCTGATGTTAATGCTTTGGCCCCTGTATCATACTGTGTAAGAGTGAGCAGGAATTGTCATGCCAAGGAATGTATAAGATCACTGAAACAAGTGATTTCACTTAATAAAGTGGCCATAATTGATTGATCTCACATTTCAACAGCAATTCTCCCCTGACACAGGTCACTTGGTCGCTTACGGTATAACCCTGGTTTGCTTGCTCCGTAGGCTGCATCTGAGATGAAGGAAGAGTACTGGACAGGGAACCTACATAAGGTAATGTACATCTCTTGCCCTAACTCGTACTTCTCACGCTATTTAGCAAATAAAGAGATTACAGCCAGTGATCATTATCTAGATTGTCTTTATCCTGCTGTGCAGAGAGCTGGTTCCAAATTGTATCATTTCCTATCAGCAGTTATAGAGAAAAATATGACTTGAGTTATAAAAACTCTTGTGCAAGTCCTTCAGGTGTCGGTGGGAGGGTTGTGTAAGCGGATAACTGCCTGAAGTCCCACTCCCCACTCAATATGGGTGGTAGAACATGGAGTAGTGGTGTGACATCAGGAGGGGCACTAATATATATGCTAAACGTTACCATGGTAGGTCCCCGATTGACAACGAATCGCTGAAGAATCAAGTGATTTACTGGATTAGGAAACAGTGAGATTTCTATTCTCACATTAGAGGTGATATAGTGGATGTTCAGCATATCTCGGGTGGATCTGATCTGTTAGATGCTGTAAAACTGACCCTAAAAGATCAGAGACATGTGCAGGGGTTGATTGCTTTTGGCCTAAAAATCCTTCTCAAATTGCACTTAGTGTCAGGCCAGAAATGGGAAACTTATCTACCATAGTTCCCTTGACTGACCAGGGCCATAAGGTTAGACCCTAAGGATGAGCCCAGTAGCCCCGGCACTCAGCAAGGTAGATTTACTGAATGCAATGAGGCCTTCTGCTAACAACACTCAATTAGTTCCATTTGTTTTGCCTAGTAACAATCTTGACCAGGGCTCTCAAATCGTTAGTTAGTCACATGTAGACTCTTTATGCACCCCATGGTTCGAGGGCAACTCTTACGATCAAGGTGTAGAAAGTATCTGCAGAGGAAATTATGGGAGTATGGTGGGAAGGGGAGCTCTTAAGACCCAGGATGATGATTATGTCTGGAGCGGTAGCCCTGGGAACCAGCCCACAATGAGATCGATCCAATTTTGTCATGGCATATTGAAGGGATTATGGAAAAAATGCTAGATCCTGACTGGCGGACCTTCATAGATCAGTATCATATTTGTCTGTTTTAGGAAAGTTGGACTCTGGAGCCTGTTCATAAACTGGGCCTTCTATTATTTTTGCTCCAGCACTTCCATCTTGGTCAGGTAGAGCTTCTGGCAGACTAATTATGTGGGTCAAATTAACATTGATTTATACAGTTAAAAACCTGAACATTCATTTGCCAGACATACTGGGACTGAATCTAAGAGGCCAAAATGGTTCCTGAGTGAACATATATAATGTCTATAATTGTTCCGTACCTCTTAACAGAGTTTCCTACCTTGTCCATTTAAGACCTGCACTTGTCCAGTCTCCAAGAAAACCCATTTCTATTTGTGGCAGTTGATTTTAATATTACCTATGAACCTATTGATATTGATTACACTCAGTACCAGAGGAGGAGGACGAAACAAGGGGTGTACCTGGCTTCTCAATCAACTTTTCCCATTCTTGCATTGTAGGAGCTACCCAATTTGCTTGGGTAGTTGTTACATGTTACATGGCTTGAGAGACGGGCAATGAGGGTTCACCCTCGAATAAGAATGGTGTATGAGATTTTGAGAAAGCCCTCTATTCTAGAAGTATTGGCTATATTTTGCTGGATTTAAGGTATTGGAATAAAATGCAGGACTTTGCTGTTAAATGGAGAATTGATAACAATCACAAAGCATTGCATCTCTCCTTAAAGAATTGTCTTGTGGTTTGTGGCCTCATGGTCTGCTTTGCTGCGTTGACTTAGGCCTGGCTGCCATGATGCCTTTTTTGCACACGTTACTCTGAGCCGTTGTTCTGCCGACCTCTGCTCCTGCCAATTTATTTTAGAACTGTCTGCATTTTCTGTCTCTCACCTTTTCTCCTGTTCCCTTTGGGCTCAGTCTGCACAACATGTACAAGGTCGAAAAACAACGTCCCTTGTTCTTGCTGATCTGGCCAGTCCCTTGCACCTAGACATAACACTATGTACAGCTGCCATGGAGAAATTTGTGTGCTTTTAATATTGCGGTTTTCCCGCTTTAGACTCACTTGGAGAAAACCTTTCCAGGGAGAAGAGCTGTGATTGTCTGCCGATGTAGACTTTGCATCTAGAGACTGAGGTATGGGGGTTCGCTAGACAATGCCCAGAGGTCTTCTATTTTTATAATAAACTAGCTACTAGCACGGGGAGGGTGGTAAGGTCATTTAGCCCTATATCCACTGCTTTATGAAATGCTTTCCCCGTTTGTATTCTATGGTGTTGTAACTATGCTGAGTATATTATTCTTATGCATTATGCTGATAGTACTGACACGTGTACTGTATCTTAGAGCACGTTAGTTGAAATAAACATTTTAAACTATACAGTGTCTCTTCTTACGCACGTTGTGGACATGTATGAGTGAGTTATGAAAGGGTGTTCTTGCTACTGCGAGTCCTGAGAGAGAGAGATACCGTGTTCTGGGTTGTCTAATCATTGGTAACATTGGTGCTGATGAGACGCTACAGCTAGTCGGGTTGGGGTTTTAGGTGCTAAGGTTTATGGTTGGCTCACCACTATATTCCAAGATCCTATCATCCTGTGCATAGCTCTGCATATGTGCAGAATCCCTACAACATGGCGCCCAATGTGGGGCCGCTTATCTGCGAGACGCTTGAGTAGTACTTGTGCTTGTCCACAACTCCCTTCACAGACGCTTCCGGAAGCATCTGTGTCGGTGATACCTCCTATATTGACGTTTTTATAGGTTCTTTCAAGCTTGAAGTTGTTAAAATGTTCTTAACTAAAACCCTATATTGTGCTGCCTCAAATTAGGTTGTCGAAAAATTCTAGCCTGAAATGGCTATTCAAATTGCGGCACATAGCCGTGCAGCGCTCCGGGCTCACTTAACCATGTATGGAGTGCCTGACGCTGGTGTCGAGCTAATCTTTGTGGTACAAGCAGATCCAGCTTACCACTTTGAGGTGTTTTACTCTTGGGTCACCTTTCCGGCGGTGGATGCGAACGATAATTTGTTCCATGAATATGAAGCCACCGTAGTTCCTAATCTTTATAGACCTTATAGGAATCTTGAAGTACCGCTTACGGCTTGGCAACACCGTGTGTGGTTTGATGGCGCCCTCCCCCAACCGGTTACCACGGTTCGTTTAGGCTCCTTATCAATTGAAGGGGCCACTTGGCCTGTCTTGGCCGGGTACACCCCACATCCGCGGTATATGATGGTAACAGTCGCGGAACTGCGTGTTATGCATTCATCTTTGATACGAGTGCATAGAGCCTTAGTGCAGTATGTTACAGGCAACATCCAGGGAGCCCCACCTGGAGTTGCAGCCCATCCAGCTGGTGCCGGAGTTGTAACCATAAGTCCTGTCATGGTCAATTCAGTGATGGGCAAGCGCCCCCAAAATAAGGATGATTTTCCTTATTGGCTTGCAGAAACATTTGACCAGCTGGAGGCAGTTTTTCCAAATACCTCTCCCGTGGAAAAACACAGAATTCTTACGATTAGTTTGCCAAAAGACTTAGTCCCCGAGTTGGCAGAATGCAACAACTGGGGTAGGGTATTCGCAGCAGTATATGCGAAGTGTTTCGGCACTCCTTCCATGACGGTTCTCCCTCTGTAATTAAACGCGTGCAGGATGAGCATGGCCCTGAAGCGGCTGTGGAATTAGGGATGAGACTGGTGGGAGTGTTCGACGTAGTAGCTGATTTAATCCTTGCGAATGTCAAGGGCGATGCAGTGAACTTTCAAGTAGCTAATGCTTTGGCTTTGGTCCCAACACCGGACAAGCCGCGTGAATTACCAAAAATTATTGCCCAGGCTTACAAAACTATTGGCAGAAATAGCCTGGGAGTTAAGCCTTTTGCCAAATCACAAACACAATCGCAACAACAACAACCGAAGACTCAATCTGAGAAAGATGAGAAACCAGTCTTTACTAAAAAGAGCTGGAGGTTGAAAAAACAGGGTAAGCAACAAAAGAGGCCGGGGTCGCGAGGCGCATCCCCGGTTTCAGTCTCTTCTGAACACACTTATGATTTGCGCGATAGGGCGAGAATTAAATTTCCAGAGAGATTTCAAATCCCTGATACGCGTTCTCCTCATTCTTCACAGGTACCAACAACTAGGCAAGCTGGTTGAGGAGATCGCCAAGATAGAGGAAGGGGTAGAGAGGCTCCCCAGGGACGGGACCAACCTCGACAACAGGTCAGAGGGAAAGCAGAAGACTTTCAACGTTCTCGCCCACAGTTTCAGAAGAAGAAAGTTGCCGCTGTAACAGCGAGGTATGCCACAGTCGGTGAGAACGAGACTCCTGAATTGGACGTGGGCAGTGACCCTCCTAGACAGCGCCGCAGAAGTTACCATAGTGCGGGAGGCGCTACGTCCTCATGTGGAGGCGACAACAACTGAGACATTCATTACTGTCGAGACAGCAGACACCAGAGTGGCACCCCCTGACAGACTATATAATATTGTCATTCAAATTGAGGGTGACATTCAGCATGTAATTAAAGGGATTTTTTGGGAAAATCTGACCTCTTCGTACGACATTTTGTTGGCGGAGGCGGATTGGCCGCCCCCATTCATACTTGCTGCACGTAAAGGGGAGGAGGTAATCCTTCTGAGCTTTTCTCGACATGTCCCAAAGGACAAAGCGGAGGCTCTTGCAGCTGAGTGGACTGTGTCCCTGGCTCCAGCGTTATACCGCAACCACGTGGGCTGGGATGAAGACTCTCCCCCCCATGAAATACCTTTGCGGTCCCTACCACAGCCACAACCCCAATATCCCATTAAACGGGAAACCAAAGGCCCCGTTTCCAAAATTCTGACTCAGAATATCAGGGAGTAATTGAAACATGCATGTCACCTATGAACAATCCCCTTTTCGCGGTTTCTAAACCCGATGGATTGTACCGCTTAGTTTTGGATTACCGGCATTTGAACTCTCATTGTCGGACCTTTGCGGTGCAAAATACACACAGTTCTGCGCTTGTAGATAGTCTTGTTCGTAAAAAATATAAAACGACGCTTGACCTCTCCAATGGATTCTACACGCACAACTTAGCACCGGAGAGTAGCCAATGGAGCGCTTTTACATCCGGTGGTAAATTATTCAAATTCCGGCATTTACCTATGGGCTACAAGAACAGTCCAGGCGTATTCGCTGCCCGTGTTGTCTCTTTGTTAGACGGCATAGACCCAGATGCCTGTTCGTACGTCGATGACATTTATCTGACAGACGACGAATTATTCCTGCATCTTTCCCGAGTGGACCGCATTATCCTAGAATTTGCGGTCATGGGATACAAATTTAATTTTGCCAAATCCCACATTGCTGAATTTACCGTTTTGTTCTTGGGCTATGAGCTCAACAATGAAGGTAAGGGCTTAGCCCCCATTTCCTAGAGAAATGTGCACTCTTGTGCCCTCCTACTACTCTGAAAAAACTTCAGTCTTTGCTGGGGTTTCTGAATTTTGGGTGTACTTACATTCCCGAATATGCCCAGCGTATCAAGCCACTGTATGCCTTGATACAACCTAACTTTTCGAAGTCATGCTGGCTTCCGGAGCATACCTCCATTCTGCAGTCCTTGCAGACAGACCTTCTAGAGTCTAAATACTTGTTGACTCGTGACAACCACACAAACCTGGTGATTAGAATAATTCCAGGGGCAGTGGGTTTCACGTACTTAACCTTTAACGAAGGTGACACAGTACCCATCGCATACAAGTCACATCTTTACACTTCCGCGGAAATGCGCTTTTCCTCTGTGGAGAAAGTTCTAACTGCAGTGCAAATGGCGATTCTAAAGGAACGCGCACTGGCACAGGGAAAACGCATTCTGGTGGTAACACCATATCCTGCCCTAGAGGCAGTGACAAAGGCAAGTGTTCCGAACTCTAAAGCTTTGCACCCCCGTTGGATTCAATGGGCAACCTCTTTGACGTCTCCGGATGTCACTTTTATTTTTGATTCTTCTCTTCAGACTCAGGAGTTTTTACAGTATGAATTCGTTCATCCTCCTCCTCTGTCTTTGCTACCGCTTGAGGATTACGAATGCGTGATCTATACCGATGGTTCGGCACATCCGGCCACTGGTTCCAAGCATGCTTATTCAGCCGCATGTGCTATTGTTGCAGGAAATTTTGTGAACGGTAAGTTCAAGTCTACTGTAGTGCACACTCAGGCACTCGGGGACAGTACTGCACAATTGGCCGAGCTGCGCGCACTGGTGCTTGCGCTTGAGTTCGCTACTCCAGAAGTGACTACTCTAATTGTATGTGATTCTTACTACTGTGTACAGTCTTACAATGACAATCTGTTCTTTTGGTCGCAAAACGACTATAGAGACGCAAAAGGTAGCACAATTAAGCATAAAATGCTTTGGGTTCGAGTGGCAGATTTGAAACAACGTCTGCCTCTCACGCAGGTGGTTCACACCCTTGGCCATCAGCGGGTGGGCGCACACGCTGTTGGTAACGGTTTGGCAGATGAAGCTGCCAAATCAGCAGTAGTCACGTGTTCAGTTGCAGCAGTTACTAGATCCATGTCTAAAATTGATACTGACATTTTAGCAGCTATTGCTGCAACAAAGGAAGGTGCTAATTACCCTAGGGGTTTTCCTTCCAAATATTCTTATCTGTTAGGTCCCGAACAGGCGCCTTATGTAAAAATACCTGACGTTGGTGATCGGCTGATTCCCAACGCGGACCGCAGGATTTCCTTGATTACGGCAGCACACGAAGGCATGGCTTCGGCTCATGCTGGTGTGTCTGCGACTGTTTCCATCTTGCAGCAGCGTTACTGGTGGCGTGGTTTATACAAAGACACCCGTACTTATGTGCTTTCTTGTGACGTTTGTCAGCAGATTAAGCCTTCCACGGTAACGCGACCACCACAGACCCCGCTCTGCATCTCTAACAGACCCTTTGGATGTGTTTACCTGGATCACTGCGGTCCATTTTCTTCGGACACTGCCTATAAATATATCTTAGTGGCAGTGGATTCGTGCACACGTTTCATCTGGGTTTGGCCACAACACAGTGCTGTCGCTCGAAATGTCATCAGGGATTTGCGTGTCTTTGTGGGAATTTTCGCCTGTGGCACCTTCCATTCTGACCAAGGTCCAGCGTTTGCCTCTAAGTCTTACAAGGACGCAATGGGTTCACTGGGGGTGCGGGTGAAATTTTCGTCTCCGTATCGGCCTAAGGGCAACTCGATCGTTGAACGAATGAACCGTGACTTAAAGCAATCCTTGACAGCTAGAGTCTTAGGTACTGGCAGGAACTGGCTGGCCCACTTGTATATTGTACAACGTGCACTTAATAATCTCCCTAGAAGACCTCTGGGTGGGCGGACCCCATACGAAATGCTCTTTGGCATAAGAATGTTTGTGCCTGACCTTGATGGTCTAGACATAGCGGCGCAATCCGCCATCTTTGATGTAGATAATCATTCTACTATGTTACAGGACTTACAAGAAGCCTGAGACAAACTTGCGATTGCACATTTACCTTCAGCCACAGACCCTGCGCTGCAGATTCCGGTTGCCGGCTAGCTTCCGAAGATTGGAGATCTGGTTCGAGAGAAGGTGGAGAACAAAAAAGAATTCAGCCCCTCATATTGTGCACCAGTCCCAGTCCTGGGCTTGAAGGGAACGCGTACAGTCATCTTACCACCGCTTCCTGGTCGCAAAGAGAACAGATACATCTCAGTGGAAAATGTCAAGCTACAACATCTGGCCGATCCTGAATAGTGTTACACCAGCGGTCTCCTGTCCTGTTATTTACCGGACTAGTGTTCGTGGACCTCCTGCCCGAACGGTCACTGATGTTGCAATTGAGATGGTGGATTTGCCTGATAGCATACTCGATGACCCGGTCTCCCCCTGCAACAACGAGACTGAGTATACCTATCCCGATAGCGAGTCAGTGGCACACTTACCAACAATGCCACTGAGCCCAACACGTCATTCTTTTGACTCGGATTCCACCTCATCATTTGTCCCGTCCAAATTCAGTATTTTTGTATCCTGGTTCCGAGACAATTTTTGATTCCCCCTTGGACATACATCTGGTTGGTACTGTTCCTGATTTTTTTGTTCATGTCCGTCGGCTTTGTCACAGTGTTTTTTCTACTCATCAATGGTCACTATTTACCAGAACGCTCTGCAGTGAACAGTGTCGCTGGAACATTGGCTCCACATTCTTCATCTCACATCATGAAGCGTGACCATGCATTTGTGAACATTACAGCTTTTCCAGTTGCTGATGGCATCGTATGGGATGCGGTAAATTTTCAAATTCATGGACCGACAGAAATTATTAATGTACCAAATGTCCTTCGAGTTTCAATGGGTGATGTCATAAAAAGTAATATTCATTCTGACGATTGGGATGTGCATGCAGTTGAAGCATTATTTACTGATTTGAAATCTTATGCTGCCTTTAATGCTGAAGATTTGTACATGAATTCTGCAAATTATGCTGATTTGTATTGTTACCAGCATTGGGGCAACCACTTTGTCCATAAACCAAGTGCACTGCGTGGTCCTTTAAACTACACCCTATGGGAGCATTGTCTAACACCATTACCAGGTAGCTCCCAGACTCTTAGAAATAAATGTACTTATTTTACAGATTTTAATAGGTCGAACCCTGGGTCCTATTATTTTAAATTGAATGCACCATCCACTCAAAAAGTCATGTTGACCCACACCAAATTGCTGTATTCGGGTTCCTTATTGAGCGCCTTAGCTTTGGGTGGTTATGAATACTGGAAGGACACTGTGGATTTGAAATCAATCTGGGGCTCAAAACCATGGTAGGTGCAAGGGACCGAGGCCTTACACGGTGCTTGCCTTATCCCGGCCCAAATTTTATTTCTGAATAATTCCGTCTATCAGACCACGTGTTGGGGTTTGGCTACTTCCAAACAACTAAATGCCCCTTCCATTCCATCCTTGTCTTCCACTCCCAACGAAAGCTTGCATTTCAATATGTCACTTGCAACTTTGTAAGCTTTATTCCAGAACAATTCGTTTAATGTTTCTACGCTTGTTCAGTCACCCTGGTTGGCTTGGCCCATATCATCTAATGCGTGCCAACTACGTTTTCACAACTCAGTTCCTGGCTACAAACAGGATAGGCCTGATCCGAGGTTTTCTGACTCCCGTACTGTCACAACGTATTCTGTTGGCAAATTGTGTAAACAGTGGTTGCAGCACTCTTCCCTAGATTCTGTTAAACAACATTTATCACTCCTATCAGGCAACATTGATCTGTCCGACTTTATTCTGGGGCCTCGTGGTCCACGACCTAAGAGATTCATTTATGAAACTTATAATGAACTCTGGAAGCTTTCGCAAATCGAAGCTGCTTCCCGTCTAAGGGAAATAGATCAAGCAAATTTGGAAAAGGTGCTTGCTGTTGTTGACAATAGTATTAATACCCTGTCTTCCCGCATTTACACGTTAGAGAATATTGTGTCCTCTGTTGTTGATATTGTACAGGATGATGTTTCTGTATTGTATCATGGTCAGTATCAATTGCGTTCAGTTATGCAGTTTGCATGGACTTTGCAGACTCTAAAGTTAGGTAAAGTTCCGTGGCATTTTTTGAACACCTCTGCTTTATTTCTGCCTTTTAATTTAACTGACAAACAGCAGTTCATGTCCATGAAGGATGCAGCTTACACTCTGTTACATATCGAAAAGATAGAGCCCTTACCATTCTCTGTGGCGGAATTGGATTCGGCCGTGCGGCTAGTTCATGGGGTTATCGCCTTGCCTTTTTCTTTGTTTGAATTTAGTTCGTGCATGAAACATTATCCTGTGGGCCGTTTCCAGCCCTTGGGTAGTGCCTTCCTGCATGAACTTTGGTCCCTGCCTTTCATGTACAAATGCCTTAGAGACGGGAAGGAGGTTTTCTCACGGGGGAGTCATGCGATTCAACTGTGGGTCATTCCCTTATTTGCAAACACATAAAATTGCACGGAGCTTGTAACGTTTCGGCTCCGAATCTTGCTTGTGTGTTGAAGGGTATTCCTGCTCCTGCTATTTCTCCTACTTTTACTTTGCTTACTAATGGTAGCTATTTGCTTTTGAATAACGAAAACTGCTGTGGCATGCAGGCCGGCATACCCTATATTGTTACAGTTTCACACAGGGTTGTCTGCTGCAAGAATGTGCTTTTTCCTCCCCCTCACGACATTATAGATAGTTCTATTTGGCCTTCCATTCCTACCCTGACGGCGGATTTCAATAAATTGAGCAGAATAAAGGCGCTATTATTAAACCAGGAGGTTATGCTTACATCCGCCCGGGAGACGTTCATTCTCCAGGTGGCAAGTACCCACAGTGAAATACAGGCCCTTTTGAACACTAACCTCCCACAACATTTCGGTGAACTGATTCACCGTGTTTTTAATGCATCTCGCACTGAAGGTCTGGTACACTTTTTTAAGGTTGTGGGTTCCGGCCTTGTGACCTCTTTTCAAACAATTTTTGGTGTGATACCAGCTTTTATTCATTCCATCTTTTCCAGCGTCTTTGGTGGCTTCCCCTTGATCCTCGCCTTGGTGGCTGGTGTACTGCTGTTGGTCTGTTTTCTACGCAATGGCTGCTCCCCGATGGGCCCTTCTCGACCCAGGTTGGCTCCAGCTGCTCCGTGAGCGCCTCCTTGCTGGCTTCGGCGTCCTGCCGTTGGCGACACTGAGTGTGTCCTATACACTTTACTTTCGCTTTGTGTATTTCACTTGCGTGCAACCTGTGATGTCTTGCATCCGCTGTCCTTTCTCCTGGACCATGGACTATTGCCTCTCCAATACGTCTTTGTCTGTTCCGGATTTTGTTCAGTTGGTGGGTCCCTTAGAGGCCCATGAATGGGACTGTTCCGCTGCAGGCTACATGGCGCGTGCGGCTGCACTGGGGATTTTGGCACAATGGGATATCTGGGCGGCTGCTCAGAATCTCCTACAACAAAGTTATATTGAGTATCACGCAAGTTGTCCCGCATTGCTATTGGCTGCTCCCTCCTGCGAGGAACATGCATGCAGCTTTGATTTACTGGACTGGATGGCGTCACTGTTTTCTGACGATTCCAATGATGTCCTCTTAGAAGGTGTGGCGTTTTTCTGCATTTCCACTCTGTTGGATTGACATTCGCTTTTTGCGAGCTGCCTCGCTGGCTTTTTTTTTTGGTTCCCATTTGTTATCCTTCATGGGGACTGATCCACACCCGATGTTTCTGTTCTGCTCAGTCGTTTGAACTCTATCTTCGTCCTTTGTCTTGGCCGCTGGACTGCCCAGGGGAGGGTGTCTTGTGATTTGCGGCTTCCTGGCCTGCCTTACTGCGTTGACTTGGGCCCGGCTGCCATGTTGCCTTTTTTGCACACGTTACTCTGAGCCGTTGTTCTGCCGACCTCTGCTCATGCCAATTTATTTTAGAACTGTCTGCATTTTCTGTCTCTCACCTTTTCTCCTGTTCCCTTTGGGCTCAGTCTGCACAACATGTACAAGGTCGAAAAACAACGTCCCTTGTTCTTGCTGATCTGGCCAGTCCCTCGCACCTAGACATAACACTATGTACAGCTGCCATGGAGAAATTTGTGTGCTTTTAATATTGCGGTTTTACCACTTTAGACTCACTTGGAGAAAACCTTTCCAGGGAGAAGAGCTGTGATTATCTGCCGATGTAGACTTTGCATCTAGAGACTGAGGTATGGGGGTTTGCTAGACAATGCCCAGAGGTCTTCTATTTTTATAATAAACTAGCTACTAGCACGGGGAGGGTGGTAAGGTCATTTAGCCCTATATCCACTGCTTTATGAAATGCTTTCCCCGTTTGTATTCTATGGTGTTGTAACTATGCTGAGTATATTATTCTTATGCATTATGCTGATAGTACTGACACGTGTACTGTATCTTAGAGCACGTTAGTTGAAATAAACATTTTAAACTATACAGTGTCTCTTCTTACGCACGTTGTGGACATGTATGAATGAGTTATGAAAGGGTGTTCTTGCTACTGCGAGTCCTGAGAGAGAGATACCGTGTACTGGGTTGTCTAATCATTGGTAACATTGGTGGTGATGAGACGCTACAGCTAGTCGGGTTGGGGTTTTAGGTGCTAAGGTTTATGGTTGGCTCACCACTATATTCCAAGGTCCTATCATCCTGTGCATAGCTCTGTGTATGTGCAGAATCCCTACAACAGAATGTCCTCATTTCTGATTCACCAATATGTGATGATAAGTATAGTACTGATCCCATCTTAGGTAACAACCACAGGGCAGTGAAATTATCAAGTGTCCTAGGTAATGTGCAGGTTCATACAAAAATCTACAATCTTTTTGCTCTGCTATAGGTCCCTTTGTTGCATGCCCGACAGGAACATTCCAGTAGTAGAGAACCATGCCTCTTTATTTAATTCCTTATTTGAATGTTTTACCCAAGCACCTTGCGCACATGTTGAGAAAAAAATGGATCTATGCCATGGTTCACTGGCAAATGCTGGAAAGCATGAACCCAACTGTTTGTATCAGTGAAATCTGGAAATATCAACTAGTTAAGAAAGGCTAGAGCTAGTTACGAAGGTGTACAAGCATGCAGCAAGAGAGCCTGCTATGAGTACTACTAGTACTGGAGGCTTTCAAGAATGATGGACATGGTAGCATTTTGGCACATTATAGCTCACGGATGCAGTGAGGAAACCACTGTAACTGACCCATTTATTCCAGCTCAAAAATGGGTACAACATTTTTCCACTCTATACTCCCACAGCAGTGGTTCCCTCAGAGCAGAAACTGATGATCACCAACTATCTGATAGTTATATCGAGGCTGCCCCAAATAAGGGGCCGATTACGATGTCCGTCGGAAAGGCTCCGAATGGGATCTGATTCTGAACCTATGTTTCTGACCGAATTGGATACATTTCTGACCGACCAATTACGATGCAAGGAAACTGTTGTCCCATTGAGTTCCGATCGGCATTCGGATAGCCCGAGTCATTCAGAGACGAATCATACAGCTCCAGGGACACTGTTTCTGATCGAGCGATTACTATGTCCGATTCTGACAGCCATTCCGAATCGGTCTGCCAGACATGATACAGCTGTCAGAATCTGAATTGGGGACCCGTAGCAGGCCCTCCTTCACCTGTAGGCCTCCGGTTGGGGCCCGTGGGGGTACCCATGGGACCCCTATTTACATCCATGTACAGTGTGGCAGGCGCCATGGGGTGCCCGTCGCAGTGTGCAAGGTTTTCCCCAACCACTGGGAGCCTGTATTCTCATTCGGACCACAGGCTCCCATTGAAGTCAATGCGAGTCCGACCGAACGATGTTCGGAAGCATCTTATTTGGACGGTCGGTCGGACTCGCAGCACCCGATTCGGTCGGAAACGATTCCGAAACCGATTTGGTCGGAAAAGTTTCCGACCAACATTGTAATCAGGCCCTAAGTGTGTTTTCTCAATCTCAGCCACACAGATTGCCATCAAATCATTGAAAACAGGGATGGCACACGGTCGTAATATGATCCAAGGGGATCTTTATCAATCTGGAACAGTAGTTTGGATACCATATATTAGGTGTTTGCACAAAATATCAAAATGCTAAAATATCCATGTTGCTAACATCATGTACAAAAATATTTTTGTTGTTAATATTGTTTACAAAAAAACTTTATGTTGTTAATATCAACAGCTGATACACTTCAACTATCTACATCGTACATACATGACCCCGGTGGGCCTGAGCCGCATTGATCCCACGTGCTCTGGTGCATGCCCAAGCTGTGGTACCACAGGGACAGATTTCCTGCACCTGGCCTGGGGTTGTCCCGAGGTACACTGCTTCTGGATCAGGGTATTGGAGGTATAAGGGGGGACACGGGCTTTCGGGTGCAGGTGTCCCCGTTACATTGTTTACTTGGCTTTGTTACAAAACCTAAGAAAGGCAAACTGGAGTATAAATTGCTACAACTTCTCTTGGTTCTGGCTAAGCGCAGGGTGGCAATAACTTGGATGGGGACCCGCTCCCCCTCCCTGGACGCCTGGATGAGGGATGTGCGTGAGTTGTCCTTGGCTGAGGCGATGCCCATGATGGCTAGTAGAAGGGATGAGAGGCTCGAGAAGGACCTCAGGTCCCGGAGGGAGTTGTGTCATGGGTTGCTGAACCCTGTGGGACGCTTGAGTGATCAGCATGGTTCGGACCCCAGTGGTTGTACTTCTGAGGAGGATAGTTGAGGCGTCAATATTCTTATGGCCTGGCTAATACTGTCTAAATATCTGGTAAAGTGGATTACAATCATGTACTGTGTTTTGACCCTGCTTCTTGCCCTCGATCTCTCACTGCTGTTCACTTATTACTGACAATCTCTGCCTCTATTGGTTGGGCTGTTATGTAAAAACTAAAATAAAGGTTTAAAAAACAAACTCTGTTGTTAATATCGTTTATAAAAATATCGTTGTTAAAAATATTGTAAATTTATATAAGTAAATTTATTGTAATTATTTAATACTTAATTTGAATTACTATTAATTACTTAATTGATAATTAATTATGTAAATTGTGTAATTAAGATACGTGTTAAATCATATGTCAGGTATAGATTGTTGGACTTGTAGGGGCACAGGGTGGGAATAACAATAATTATAATGAATTAATAATTAATTGAAAATATTATTAATTATTTAATTGATAATGAATTATCTACATTTTGTAATTGGGATATTTTTAAATGATATGTTAGGTGTGGTTTGTTGTGTTTTTAGGGTTACAAGATGGGAAGGTAATTAAGAAATAATTTATTGATAATGTAATATTAATTTATTATTAATTATTTAATTGATAATTATGTTAATTGTGAACTTATCATATTTGTTAAGTTATAGTTTAGCTGTGTGTTGTTTAGTTTGTAGAGGAATGAGGGAAAATTATTTAAGTAATCATAAATTAAAGAATTTTTTATTTTTTATTTTTTTATTATTTAATATGTTAATTGTGTTATACTTTGTTTATTTCTATTATATTTTAATTTTTGGCTGCTATGTTTGTGGGAATATAGTGTGTTTTTTAATTATATCAATAATGTTTGAGTTAATTGATAATAATTATAAAAAATTGTAATATTTATGTTATTTTTAAAATTTCTATTAAAATGGAGACATTTAGAGCTTGATTACGAGTTCAGCGGTCTGACCGCCAGACCGAAGTAGACCACAGTGGCAGCGGTCTCTCGTCCGCTGTATTATTATGTCTCCGATGGGCTGGCAACAGTCTGTCTGATGGCGGAAAATGTTTTTTCGTATTTGTCAATGCATGTGTATATATTATGACTGCAGAAGTGTTGAATATGCATGATACATGTGAAAAAAAACCTACTGCCCTTTGCTGGAGTCTGGACCATATGTGCCCCGTCCAGCCAGTGGGTAAATAGTACAAAATGGTCTTACTGGATTTCGGCTCCCAAAGGGTCGTTTCCTTCAGGGTCAAGCTGCTGCTGTGAAGGGGAGTCTAAAGGAAGGTATCCACGTTGAAGATTGAAGGGAAGAAAAGGAAATAGGTGAGGATACACCCCAAAACCTTTGATTCCTACAATTCAAGCAGGGGGTCCCACCACCACGGTCGACTCATCGGAAAGCCAACTCGCAATACTGACGGCAGAGTAACTTCTCTGTACCACCCTATGGCAGCTGCTTTCTCTAGACCGATGCCCCAGTGGTCAGCGAATGTCTGATGGTGTCGGAGGTGCTCTGGCGGTCTTTCATTCAAATATCTGACAACTTCTTAATACGTTGGGCGGACCGCTTAGTCAGCGGCGGTAAATCTGGCGCCAATGCAACCACAGTGGTCAGACCGCCAAACTCGTAATCAGGCCCATAATATTTATATTTCGAATTTTATATTTTGGGATATTTAACACTTGTTAAAATATTGTATTTGTTTGAAGTGAAGTACTCTCTCTGCACTGTACCAGTGAATGCATTGGTAATAGTACATTTTATCCCTTCTGAGTCTAATGATTTTCCTACTGTTGCACAAACTAGAGTGGCATTACTAACTTTTTACCCCTCCTGAACCGAGCACTTTCCCTAGTGTTGCACAGACTGGAGTTGAAATAGGAAATTTTACCCCGCCTGAGTCTAACACATTCCCTACTGTTGAACAGAATGGAGTGGGAATAGTACATTTTACCCCTCTGCAATTCAACAATTTCCCTACTGTTGCACTGACTGTAGTGTAGTCGAGTGCTTTCTCTACTGTGGCACACAGTAGAGAGGGAATATTAAATGTTACCCCTCCTGAGTCCTACGCTCTCCCTACTGTTGCACACAGTGGAGTGGGAATAGTAACTTTTATCCCGCCCTGAGTCCTACGCTTTCCATACTGTTGCACACAATAGAGTGAGAATAGTCAATTTTACCCCTTTGGTGTCCAACACTTTCCCTGCTGTTGAACTGACTGGAGTGGGAATTGTACATTTTACCGTTCCTGAGTCCAACACATTCCCTGCTGTTGCACAGATTGGAGTGTGAATAGTATATGCATTATTCCTAGATTTTAATTGTTTTGTTAATATTTCTTACAATTATATTATTATGTTTTTGTGTATTAAAAACTATAATTATTAATATTTATAATATATATAATATATAATATACTTTTAGTATAATGGTTTTTATATTGTTTTACACTTTCTAATGAATTTATGTTTTTAATATATGTATATTTACATAATGTTATATGTACACACACACACATATATATATATATATATATATTCACTGAAAAAAACCATAGGTTTCAGACATGTTATAATTAGGAATTAGCATTTAAAAAACCTTTGAAATTCACTGAAAAAAACCATAGGTTTCAGGCACGTTATAGTTAGAAATTAGCATTTAAAAAACCTTACAAATTCACTGAAAAAACCATAGGTTTTAGGGACAGTTATAGTTAGTTGGACATTGCACTCGTACAAAACCCGTGAAATTCCCCCGTTATAGTTAGTTCAGGTAACTATAACTCGCGCCCCGCAATGCACTGCTGATGACGTCACATATTACATCACTCATGACATGGTCAGTGACATCACTGATGACATCACTGATGACATCTCACATGACATCACTGATGACATCATCCAGTGACTGTGTGTTTCTGTAAAGTTTAAATATGTTTAAAATATATATAGGGAAAGGCGTATTGAAGAATGAGTGGGTGTATAAGTGTCTGAATGGATGATTTAGTAGGTGCGTGACTAACTCTATAAGTGAGTGATTAAACGTATCTTACTGAATGCATGGGTTAGTGACTAAACTGGGTGAATGTCTGTATCCGTCTGTCTGTTGCTGTGTAAGTGGCTGCATGGGTTTGTGAATAGCTACATGAGTGTCTATATGAGTTATTGATTGGTTGTCTGAGTATCTGTATGGGTGCCTGAGTGTTTGTGTGGGTGGGGTGTGTGCGACTCTGTGCATAGATGTGTGAGTGGGTGATTCACTGGGTGGATGGTTTCAAGAGTGCATCTGTGATAGACTGTATGGGTGGGTAAGTGTGTGTAAGAGTGTGTTAGTGAGTGAATGTATGTCCCAGTGGTACATGTGTGAGTAACTACATATGTGAAAGGCAGTATATATGTGTGTTGGAGTATATAAATAGCTATAAGCGAGAGTGTGTGATTGTGAGAGTGACTGTATGGATGAGTGTGTGCTTGTATCAGAGATTGTATAAGAGCGTAAGAATGTGCTAGTATTTGTATGAGTAAGTGAGCTGGTGTGTGTATAACTGTATAGGTGAGTAAATGGGTGTGTGCTTAATTTTTTGCATGACTGACTAGGTGTGTGAGTACCTCTATGGATGAGTGGCGGTGTGTGAGTGTTTATATAGGTGTATGAGTGCATATAATAGTCCTGTACTGAGTGACTATAAGTATGAGTGACTGTACGGGTAGTGAGTAGATGTGTGTGTGTAGACCTAAGAATCAGTGAGTGTGTATATAGTAATTGGTGTTGGAGTGTCTATGGTTTTGACAATGGCAGCCTGTAATTTACAGTGGGTGTATCAAAAGTTATATTAGGGTGTGAGAAGATGCATCAAATTATCACATGGATGATGTCATCAGTGATGTCATCAGTGATGTCCCTGACCATGTCATGAGTGATGTAATATGTGACGTCATCAGCAGTGCATTGCGGGGGCGCGAATTATAGTTACCTTAAATAACTATAACGGGGGAATTTCACGGGTTTTGTACGAGTGCAATGTCCAACTAACTATAACTGTCCCTAAAACCTATGGTTTTTTCAGTGAATTTGTAAGGTTTTTTAAATGCTAATTTCTAACTATAACGTGCCTGAAACCTATGGTTTTTTCAGTGAATTTCAAAGGTTTTTTAAATGCTAATTCCTAACTATAACATGTCTGAAACCTATGGTTTTTTTCAGTGAATTTCAAAGGTTTTGTAAATGACAATTTTTAAATGTATTAATTGTTATATTTATTTTTTTGATACTGATTTACTACATTTTTTAAAACTATTTATTTTTAGATATTTTATTTTTAAATTACATTATAATTACATTATACATTACATTACAAAATATACTTTCTCAGAATGAATTACTTTAGTTTAAATACTTTGCAAATAGGCAATAGACTTTTAAGTACAGTAGTTACAGTTGTTGCAATGGGCAACACAATTTCAAACACAATGCAACATTGAGCTCAATGTGAATTTCTAGTTAAATGCAATTAGTTACTTTATGGATTACTTTTCTAACCACAGGACAGGATCCTAGATTCAGTCCTGGGACATCTCCTGTAAACAGTTGAGTAAAAGCGTTTTGGTTACAGTAGTGATTTTTAAGGAATATTATTGTATTTTAAAAGTTGACACTTAGAAACTTTTTCACATAGAATCACCAATGTTATCCTATGGGAGGAAATTCACTTAGCAGGTAAGTAGTGTTATCGTTACTTTTTCTTACTCAGTGGTGGATCCTGGATCCAGCACTGGTGCATCTCCTGTAAACAGTTGAAAGAATGCATTTAAGTCATACAGGCGAGTTTTAAGGAATATTTGTAGTTTGTGAAAATCGACACTTTGAAACTTTTCTGCTGAAAACCAGACAATGGATTCCTATGGAAGGAAATACAAGTTACTGGTAAATACGGTTAGAATTACTTTTCAGGGTCAGTGCTGGGCTAAAAGATGCAGCACTGGGTTCTCTCCTGATAACAGGTGAGTAAATCGGAATTCGTAGTTCGGCTGATTTTAGAGGAATATTATAAAGTTCCAAAACTCCACACTTAGAAGAATTTCCAAGTGAAACCAGTCAATGTTAGCCTATGGAAGGAAATTCAAGTTACTGGTAAGTACGGTTAAAATTACTTTTCAGGATCAGTACTGGGCTCAAAGGTACAGCACTGAGGTCTCTCCTGATAACAGGTGAGTAAATCGGAATTCGTAGTTCTGCTGATTTTAGAGGAATATTTGCACAATGGTGAAGGGAGGGGGCGGGGCCTGAGGTGACATCTGTGCAAACGCGCCCCGTGGCGCGTTTTAAGTTGGGGGATTAAGTCCCCTTGAATCATGATGGTCCCTGTGGTCCAACTAGCCCACCTTGTACCTCCAGTATGCACCAGGGAGCTGCGTTGCAGAGAGGTGTTCAGAGGCCACGCCCCTTTTTGCACCTCTCTGCAACGCAGCTCTGTGGCGCTTTCTGGACGTACCTGGTGGGCTAGTTGGCCTCCAGGGACCCTCAGGATTGAAGGGGATTTCATTCCCCATCTTAAAATGCGCCACGGGGCCTGTTTGCACACATGTCACCTGAAGCCCCGCCCTCCCTTCACCACTGTGCAAACGCGCCCGTGACGCGTTTTAAGTTGGGGGATTAAGTCCCCTTGAATCCTGAGGGTCCCTGGAGTCGAACTAGCCCACCATGTACCTCCAAAAAGCGCCACAGAGCTGCGTTGCAGAGAGGTGTATAAAGGGGCATGGCCTCTGTACACCTCTCTGCAACACAGCCCCCTGGCGCATACTGGAGGTTCCTGGTGGGCTAGTTGGCCCCCAGGGACCCCCAGTATTCAAGGGGAATTACTTCCCCTTCTTAAAACACGCCAGGGGGCGCGCTTGCACACTGCTGCAGGGAGGGGCGGGGCCTCCGGCACGATGCCGTTTTTTCTCCTTTTTTTATGGGAGGGGGCTGCGTGGCCCCCCTTCCCTCGGCCACTTTTGGCCCCGGGGACCCCATCCCCCAAGGCCTGAGCATTTAAAAAAAAAAAAACGGGAAGGGGCCGCGTGGCCCCCCTTTCCTGGGCCTCTATTGGCCCCAAGAACCCCATCCCCGGGGCATGCCCTCTTTTTAAAATAAAATATTTGGAGGGGGGCTGCGTGGCCCCCCACCTCAGGCCATTTAAGGCCCCGGGGACCCCATCCCCCGGGGCCGGCCTTGCCATTTTTTATTTTTTTTTAAATTGTGGAGGGGGGCTGCGTGGCCCCCCTCCCGGGCCACTTATGGCCCCGGGGACCCCATCCCCCGGGGCCTGGCCTCTCGTTGGAGACTGTGGGCGGGTCCCCATTCCCCCCACAGTCCCAGCCGGCTCCCCGCCTCCTGCGGGAGCCGGCATTGCTTTTCCACATGGGGAGCAGCTAACATGCTGCTCCCCGTGTGGAAAGCAATTGGTTTGCATTTTGAAAGAGAGAGCAGGTTTCCTGCTCTCTCTTTCAAAATGCAAACTAAGTTTGCTATGACAGGACGGGAGCCGCGATGCTCCCGTCCTGTCATAGCAAACTACAGTGTCCCGGGGGTAGGCACCCCGGGACACTGCAGGAGCCAGCCCTGGGGGGTGGTGGTCCCCAGGGCCATCACTGGCTCCAGGAGGGGGGTCGCGCGGCCCCCCTCCCAACTTGTTCAAAGCCCCGGGGAGGTGGTGGTCCCCGGGGCTCTGGGGGTCCGTAACGGACCCCCATATTTAAATCTTTAGTGCCCCGGGGAGGTGGCGGTCCCGGGCGTGTGGGGGCTGGAGCCCCCACACAGGTTTTGAAAATAAAAAAACAGCCCCGGGGGTGGCGGTCCCCGGGGCAGCGGGAGGCGCACAGCCCTCCCGCCATCATTTTGTTTATAAAGCCCCGGGGGTGGCAGTCCTCGGGGCTTGGGGGCTTTAGAGGCCCCCATAAACAATAAACCCACTCCCCCGCATGCCCCCGGGACTTGGGCCACCCAGGGGCAAATTTGCATCGAAGCGCGGGAGACAGCGCTTCGATTTTTTTTTTTCCGGCAGGATCCGCGCATCCTGCCGATTTAAAAAAAAAATGCTTTTTTGTGCCCAGGGGGTCCTTGTGGGACCCCTGAGCAGACCTAGGGGTCAGGGTGTTTCTACCCTGCCCCCTTTTTGCGCTTTGCGCACTTGTTTCTGTCCCTCGGTTCTACCGAGGGACAAAATGGCTGCCAACACTTCCTGATTTGGAGTGTTGACAGCCAATTAGCATGCAGCTCGTGATCGGGAGGGTACGCGGACCCTACTCGGCCATAGATATATATGTGATTTTATTTGTGATTTTCTCAGAAACTACTGAACGGATTTACACCATTTAAGCAAAAGGCACGACACTGAACCAAGGGCTACCTCTTTGCCAAATTTGGTGTAATTCCGTTCAGCAGTTCGAGCTGTAGCCGCGATGAAAGGATCCTATGGAAAAATGAATGGGGAAAATGCGTTTTGGGACCCCCTTTTTCTCGGCCCCCGCTTGACGAATCAACCCGAGACTTTCAGGGTAGGAGCGGAGCGCCCCAACAAGTTGGAAGCTTTGCGAAGATTCGTCAACCGGCGCAAGAGTTATTTCAAATAGAATGTTGCGGATTTCCTATGGAAAATAGGTTTTAACTATAACTATCTACTGGCGACCGCCAGTAGATAATATCTATATATATATATATATATATATATATATATATATATATATATATATATATATATATTTAGCAGCAAAAGAGTTACCCCAACAGAGGAGCCACACACAGGTAAGTCGTGCTCTCAGGATTTTAATGAAGGCTGCTTCGTGGTCGGAAATACTACACACAGTCAGATCTTCAGCTTAAAGCCAACGCGTTTCGGGCTCCCGCCCTTTGTCTAGGCTTTGCTGTTGACAGGAAAACATGGCAGTCTTTAGTGCACCCGGTTTGCTTCTTAATACCGGGCCTCAGTGGGCGTGGCTGTTCGCACGGCATTATGGTATTTGCAGTGTCACTAGTCTTACTCTGATAAGTTGCTGTGCACTCCCTTGATAAAATCAAAATAAATCCCAAGTGAGTTGCTGTATATACTTGTTATATAATTAACATTAAAAAATTATTATAAAGTAAAATCATTATTTTAAAAATAGTTTTACTTTATATATGTGTACTTAAACATACATATATACATCTATGCATACATATGTGTGTGTGCTTAAATAAGTATAGATTGATATATATGTTATATATTATTTAAATATATTTAATTTACATTATATTACTGTTGCATGTTAATAGATTTAATATTTACTATTTTTACCTACATATATCTTAAAAAACTAAATGTTTGTATATATTTTTTGATATTAATGTAAAACCTTGTCATTTACCTTATAAGTATAGTAAAACAATATTTTTGTGATCAATATTTTTGACACTATATTTCTGTATTACGATATTTAGTTTTCAATGTTTTGTCAGTGAACCCAGATACTGATTTGTTGTCCAACATTATTTTGGCATGAGGGACTATCCCTGATTCTTAGAGGGAGGGCCATCATCATTCCTATTCACAAGAAGGGCAACGGGGGTCCCAGTTTTTATAGGCCAATCAGCTTACTAGATAACCTGAAAAATATATTCTGTTGCAGGTCTTGAGCAAATTGGAAGACTTAATGGAAGAAACTCAAATCCTGTCAGCAGCTCAGGATGGCTTTAAGAGCCAAGGTTATTACTACTGATCAGGTCTTTAAACTATCATTAATTTGCTGGAAGTATATAAATATCAGGAATGAACACCTATACATAACTTTTGTTGATCTGAGAGCCTCATTTGATCTAATCCCCAGGTTAAAACTGTGAGAGTCCCTCAAGGCCATGGAAGTACCGGCACCACAACTTTCTGTAACAATAACTCTTCATAAACATAACTATGCCCAGCTTCGATCAGGCGGGAGGCTGAGTTAACAGAATGCATCCAGATTCGCAGAGGCGTTCATCAGGGACGCGTACTAGCTCCCACTTTATTGTCTTTGTTTATTAATGGTGTGACCAATACCTTAAGAAGCTGCACCCATGACTCCCCCAAACTGAACTATGTCTCAATTGCTGCTCTACCTATCGCTTATGACACCATTTTAATGTTATGCACCCTGTTGTGCCCCCAGCATTTTCTTGATATAGTCCACAACTTTTGGGATTCCAACGGCCTAGAAATCAATACATCAAAATAATGAATATGGCAGTAAACCCACACAAGACTTTCAGGGGGAGCTTGAGTTTGAGGGGCATCTGTTTGAATAAGGTTCACACTTTGGATTACCCCTAGGCATTGGACTTGGTAAGAACTTATCCTGCAATCCCTAAATTGAAAAGAGTGAGGCTATAATGATTCACAGAGGCACAGCGATTCTACAAGTCAATAAAGCTTCTTGCACTAAACGTGTGTCCTTCGTATTATAGATATACAAAGTGAAGGTATAGTCAGCCACTCTATTTGGAGCAGAAATCTGGGGGTACATAAACATTAATGACCTCACCATAAGAGAGGATTCTTTTGTTAGATCTTTGGTTGATTTACCCCAAAGTACGCCCTTGTTGCCATGATATCTCAATTTGGACTTAAAGAAAAGAGGACACATGGTTATTCTTAGACCTTTATCATGTTGGATAAGGATGCGGGCAACTCATCAGCTTGCCATATTAAGAGAAGGCATCCAAGAGATTCTGAGGCTGGATCCACATGCCACTTTAACATGGTTACATCATGTGATGGATTGGTTTGTAAATCTTGGGCTTGAAATCATGTGGCTAGAGCCATTCTCTATAACTGTGGTCTGCAAAACTAAACTCAAAGAGCAATTCTGGGATTTTATTGTGGGCCTCAGTCAAATGAATGACCTTAAGGGTAATTGACCTGCTCAGCTTTTGAAAGTAAAATTAATGTGGGCTTATAAGCCATATTTTGATGAGATATCACCGATTCAGGCTGCAACCCTCTTTAATAAGTTCCAATTTGGCATTTTAGTAATAAATCATTTTTCATATAATTGTGTTAAATCCACCATGTCTAGTAAAGCCTCTACTATTCTACTATGTGCATCGAGAGGCTGAAAATGAAGAATAGTCTTTAAATCTCTTTGCATAGTTTTTAAAGCACTCCAGGGCAAGGGCCCTTTGCTCTTATAAAGAAGATTAAAAAGATATGTCCCAAGGAAGAATCTCTTTTCAGCAACTGCAAATCTTATCTGCTTTGCAAAGTTTCTGAAAACACTACAGGGCTGTCTACTAAGAACTAGAGGGTCCGCAGAGAGCCTTTACCTTAGGGGGGTGACTATAACCTTTTTTCAGGCCTGTGGGACATAGCTACTTCCAATGACTGGTTACATATTTGTAGTAGTGGGGAGATACATTAATTAGCCATATCTTTCCACCCTCTTTGTGGTAGTGCATCTATGGGTGTCCTCAGACATTGGTTCAAAATATTATAGCCTATAAACATGGCTGACTGGGATATCAGAAATATTGGAGGCATTCATCCTTGATAGAACAGTCATTGATGTTTCATTTCTCACATCTCATGGGCCAGCTGTAGGGCCAAAGTCTGTCATTTGGTGAGTATTTCCAATATCTTCTAGAATCTTTTTAATCTTGTTCTAAAAAAATTCAGCAAGATTACCATGGAGTGATTGTAAGGGGCTAACTACTCTCTCATGCATTCCGGATTTGATCATTCACGCATAATGCCAAATACTTTCTCAGCGCTGTTTGACGCTTCATAAGCATATGATTAGCTTTTGCTTTTGCTTTCCAGACCTCTTTCCTATATACATTTAAGATACTCTTTAATCATTGTTTGTCCTCTTCTAGGTAGGAGCTGCACCATTTTCTTTCCAGCTTTTTACAAGCTTGATGTTTTTAATAGTGTACTATAGGTAGGTAGGTAGGTAGGTAGGTAGCGCTCGGATGTCATTGGTAGCCGCAATGAGGGCTGTCTTGGTACTGTGGTTGTTGCAGAATCTGTATTGGGAGGAGCTGAGTAGGAGGTTCCATTCCAGATGTGAGGACAATTGTTGGTTGATTACTTTTTCTAATACTTTGCCTGGGACAGGGACCAGGGAGATTGGTCGGTAGTTGGTGAGTTCGCTGGAGTCTGCAGATGATTTCTTTAGTAGGGCGTTGACTTCTACATGTTTCCAGTCCTCGGGGAAGATGACCGTGGCAGCTGAGGTGTTGAACAAGGTGGCGAGCATGCAGCTGATTCTGCCTTTGCCCAGTGGAAGATGTGGTGGGGCATGGGTCAGTTGGGCCGCTGAGTGTACCGAGTTCATGATGGAGGCGGTGTCCTGGTGGGCAAGCTGACTCCACTCAGTTAGTCGGATATCTGTGGTGGTAGCGGGATCAGAGTGTTGCTTGAAGAAGTCGGTGGCCTTGGGCTGGGGTTTGAAGTTTCTGTAGATCCTGGCGATCTTGTCATGGAAGAAGTGTACAAGGTTGTCGCAGAGTTCCTGTGAGGGGTAATCTTGTTTGTTGTAGCTGAAGGGTTGGATAATTCTTTGACGATGTTGAAGAGTTCTTTGCTGTTATTGGACCTTGATTCGTGCATGAGGCTAAGGTTTATTTCTTCAATTCTCTCAACTGTATGTGGTAGGGGTTAAGGGCTGTCTTAAAAAGGGGTCTTGTCGGTTGTGTCCTTGCTGGTGCGCCATCTCCTTTCCAGTTGTTTACAGAATCGTTTAGCGGTTCTGAGGTCCTCAGTGTACCAGCTAGCCTGCTTGGTGGACCTTCTGTGGGTTTTGTTGACGATGGGAACAATGCTGTTGGCGCACTTGGTGATCCAATTGTTGAGGTTTTTGACATTCTGGTCTAGGTCGTTGGAGAAGGTGGGATGGGTGGTGTTGAGAACGTTGATCCATGTGTCCTCCAGCTGCATTGGGAAGCATTGGGAAGACTGGGGGTGTAGGTCCGTGAGCTGGTGATGTTGAAGTGGATGATGGACTGGTCGGACCATGTGATTTCCGTGGTGTTGCTGTACTGATGCAGGCGCTGGAGCTGAAGATGGGGTCTATCGTGTGGCCTGCAGTGTGCAAGGAGTCGTGGACAAGTTGGGTGAGTCCAAAGTTGTTCATGCTGTCGAGAAGGTTGGTAGTATTGATGTAATTGTGGTCGTCGAGATGGAAGTTGAGGAAAATCTAGTTATTGGAGTCTATGGCGAGGGGGGCAATGAAGTTGGCGATGAAGTTGCAGAAGGCTGGACGTGGTCCCGGAGGATGGTAGGTGAGGGTGACTCTGGTGTTGGTTTTGTTCTCTGTTTGGGATCGGAAGTTGAAGTGTTCCATGGCTGGGGTGATGTTGTCATTTATGGTGGTGCATTGCCTGGATTCATTGTGTATGATGATGATCCCTTTTCTAGGCTTGTTGATGCGGTCGTGGTTGGTGATCTTGTATCCTTCTGGTATTGCAGTGGCGATGTCAGGCGAAGAAGTGGGTTTGAGCCAGATCTCAGAAAGGAAGAGGATGTCGGGTGTGAAGGCGGAGATGAGGTCCCAAATCTCAGTGGTGTGCTTGCATAGTGGGCGTGTGTTAAGAAGGGCACATGCAAGCTGGTGTTTTTGTTCAGGTGGTGACTGTGGTGGGTTCGGGGCGGGGCTGGTCGGTGGGCTGGTGTGTGTGCTGTGGCAGGTAAAGTGGCAGTGGGTGCAGATGAAAAGTCCTACCGTGGAGCATAGGTCGGTGTGGTGGCAGTGTTTGTTGTGGCATCAAGGGTGTAGAGCTCGGTGATGGTGTATCTGCGGGGGCAAGAGGGCCAGGAGTTGTGGTGCTGGGCGCAATCCAGGAATGGATGGGTGCAGATGGGCTTGCAGTGGCATGCCCCCTGCACATGTCCTCTGTGCGGGCACACTGTGGCCTGCGATAAGTAGGTCCAGGGGTGGGCAAGGCTTCTGTTGGCGGGAAGAACAGTGAGCACGAAAACCCGGGCAACAACGAGGTCACTGGATCAGGCTGGGACAAGCAGGAACCGAAGGTCAAAGGCAAGTAGCAGACTAGGTGCTCAGGTACCTACTAGTGCATTCACACTGTGGCCTGCATTGAGTAGGTCTTGGGGGGGTCAGGGTTTCTGTTGGAGGTAAGGACAGTGAGGGGGAAAACTCAAACAGGAAAACCCGGGCAGCGGCAGTGTCACTGGATCAGGTTGGAACAAGCAGGAACTGGATGCCACATGCAAGTGGCAGGCTAGAGGCCCAGGTGCCTTTTAGTGTGGTTGCATTGCAGCCTGCAATAAGTAGATCCTACTGTGGAGCATAAGTTGGCAAGGTGTAAGTGTTTATTGCGGCATCAAGGGTGTTGTGCTCGGTGATGGTGTACCTGCGTGGGCAGGAGGGCCAGGAGTTGTGGTGCTGGGTGCAGTCCAGGCACAGATGGTTGCAGATGGGCTTGTCAGCAGCATGCCCGCTGCACACGTCTGCTGAGCGGACACACTGTGGCCTGCATCAAGTAGGTCCTGGAGTGAGTGAGGCTTCTGTTGGCAGGAAGAACTGTGGGCAGGAAAGCCCAGGCAGCAGGGGTGTCACTGAATCAGGCTGGGACAAGCAGGAACCGGAGGTCAAAGGCAAGAGGCAGACTAGGTGTCCAGGTGCCTACTAGTTCATTTGTGCTGTGGCCCTGCATTAAGTAGGTCCTGGGGTGGGCAGGATTTCTGTTGGAGAGAAGAACAGTGAGTGGGAAAACCCGACCGGGAAAACCCAGGCAGTAACGGTGTCACTGGATTAGGCTGGACCAAGCAGGGACTGGAGGCCACAGGCAAGTGGCAGGCTAGATGTTCAGGTACCTACTAGTGTAGTGGTGCTGTGGCCTGCATTAAATAGATCCTGGGGTGGGCGGGGTTTCTGTTGATGGGAAGAACGGTGAGTGGGAAAACCCAACTGGGAAAACACAGGCAGCGGCGGTGTCAATGGATCAGGTTGGAACAAGCAGGGACTGGAGGCCACAGGCAAGTAGCAGGCTAGATGTCCAGGTACCTACTACTGTAGTCATGCTGCCACCTGCATTAAATAGGTCCTGGGCTGGGCGGGGCTGCTGTTGGCAAAAAGAACGGTGAGTGGGAAAACTCGACCAGGAAAACACAGGCAGTGTCACTGGATCAGGTTGGAACAAGCAGGAACTGGAGGCCACATGCTAGTGGCAGGCTAGATGCCCAGGTGCCTATTAGTGTGGTTGCATTGCGGACTGCATTAAGTAGGTCCTGAGGTGGGTGGGACTTCCGTTGGCAGGAAGACTGGTGAGCAGGAACCTCGAGGCAGGAAAATCTGGGCAGCGGTGGTCACTGGATCAGGCTGGAACAAGCAGGAACTTGAGGCCACAGGAAAGTTGCAGTCTAGGTGCCCAGATACCTACTAGTGTGGTCACGCTGCGGCCTGCATTAGGTAGGTCCTGGGGTGGGCAGGGCTTCTGTTGGCAGGAAGAACGGTCAAAAGAAAAACCTGGGTGGGAAAACCTGGACAGCGATGGTGTCACTGGATCAGGCTGGAACAAGCAGGAACTGGGGTCCACAGGCAAGTGGCAGGCTAGGTGCCCAGGTCCATACCAGGTAGTGCCCCTTAAAGTGAGGAAAGCTTAACTGACTGGTAAAATGGTGCTACAAATCTACCATATAAATTAGTAATCTATGGGTGACACTGAAAAGCGGATTAGGCATGCTATGGTACCAGAATATTGTGAGAATATTGTCTGACATAACTATAGCATACTAAATATCATATACAAGAATATCATCCAATTAAAGCTAATATTAGCAAACCTACACCCAGCTGGATTATATTTTTATAAACAGTATTTAGGACACATTATTTATGTCAGATTATATTTCTGTATATGATACTCTTACATGCAATCAAAGGATCACCCAGAGGCAGATGCAATTTCAGAAAATGACAAAAAATGACCAGGTAACTTTCAGAGTAAATGGGATCCCACAGGTAACTTTAAGAGTCTATGCAACCTACCAAGAAGCAGAGAAGGTGCTATCCGCCAGAAGACCCAGGGGCTTATTTACAAGCCCCTTGCACTGTTAGTGCATCACTTTCAATATGGGACAATGTGACATACCGGCAGAGCGAGAGGCTTGTAAATAAGCCCCCCAGTTTCCTAAAAAACAGTGGATAACCTAAGATTCTATGGGATGTACTCAAAATGTCAGTCTAAGGGTTGAGGGAGACCGTGGCCTATGCACGTTTATCAGCTGACCAATAAAAGAACATGGTCAGGGAAGAATTGGTCGCTTACCTGAGTCAAATATTTCAAATTTCTAGAGGTTAAACATTTTCAGTTTAGTAAGTCTAGAAGCAGTAGCCAAACAGGGCTTTGCAAGGCTGTACTCTCCTTTTTTGCAGCCCCGCAGTAGGTCCTAATGTTGTGCTTAAAAGCTCTGAGAGGAAAAAACACCAATTGTAACTGGAGAGGCTAATTTTTTGTGGAAACTTGAAGCCTTGTTCTGGGCCTCATGGCACAACAAAAATCAAAATCACAACTTTTACAAACGTTCTGTAACTTTTGTCCTGGGGACTCCAAAAGTCTCCAACTGCCATGAATGTCTTCCTTGATACCAGCCCTATTTTTTATAGGAATGTTCTCCACAACTCCATTTTAGGTGCCCAGTTACAACTGTTTCCTAGGGTCTTCTGCTGCAGTTCTAACTCTCAGAGACTGCAGGACCATCTTCCCTCCCCTGACAAAGGGGTGAAGTTTCAGATAGGCATCTCAACTCTCCAGCTTCAAAAGAGACGCTCCCCAGGGCAAAGAGACTTTCTGGAACTTAATTCTTAGTAGCTGAGGTTTAACGAAAATCTACCTTCCTCAGCCCTTGCAGCAGTTTTGCTGTCCCAGAGATTAAGGACAAAGCTAGATATACTATTCTCTCAGCTGTGCTCGGTCAGGCAGATAGAATTTTCAGAGGTACAACAAATATATCCTATTTTATTTTTCTGACAGTGCTCTGACATAGCTCTCTGTCTGACAATGGCTGTGCAGGGAGGGAGGCTAAATTGTCTGTGATTGAAAGTAATCAGTGTGAAAATCGCCATAAACGTCTTCGGTCTTTCCCGCTAATACTTTCAGGAATATGATTCAGTTCTTGTTATATGCGTCTACTTTCTGGCTAAATGAATCCCCAAGTCTTATGCACTACAGAAATACAAATGGCCTGATTTAGAGTTTGGCGATCCATAGGACTGCTGAACCCGTGGTGGCGGTCTGACAACTGCCGCACTACGAGACTGCCTGCAGTATTTCGACTACAGCGGTCGGACCGCCAAGAGACTGCCAGCACCGCCGGGATCAAGGATTCCGTGTGGCGGGTGGCAGTGTGGGTGAGGCAGCAATGCAGGGGGTGCTGCTGCAGCACCGTCGAGTATATTACAAGTTGTCTCACCGCCAACCTTTCCATGGTGATGAACCCACCATGGAAAGGCTGGTGGTGAGGCAACAAAGGGGGCCATAACAAGGCCCCCTTGTGCCTCTGGACCTGGGGTGCATGCAGGGGGGCACATGTTGTGCCCCTTGTAAATTTTCACCCCAGTTCCTGCAGGGGCAGCATGTACCACATGGTGCATGCTGCACCCTGCAGGAACGTGCTACGGCGGTGTCTGTCTGAGGCTCCCCTATGGGCCTTTAAACATTGCCACAGCATCTACCACCCGCCAAGAATTATAATCGTAATCTGGCAGTCGGTGTGAGTACAGCTTTGGCGGTCCTCCCGCGGGGCGCTGGCATGGCGTCCTGCGGAAGGACCACCAAAGTCGTAATCAAGTCCTATGTGTCTCAAGTCTGATTCCTTTGGTTCCTCTTACCCTTGTCCAAATTCATCCCAGGAACATGGCAGTTTGGCCTACCTAGAACCAGAACATTCTCCTCACCATCAGGTGCAATCCTCTTTCATCACATGCTCTGATGGGTTATGCTTGTCTGAAAATATCCCATCTATGTCGAGAAATCAAGTAAGCTAGCCACCAGGCCACAGAGAGGGGGGGGCAATAGCTCTGCCTCCTTCTACCAGAGGGGACCAGTGGGCCCTTCGTAGATTCAATTACAGTGCTTCTGCCATCATAGAGAAAGCATTTTTGACAAATGCTAGCAATGCCTGCCCCCAATCATTGCACGAACCAGTGGCTTGGAGGCACAGTGGACCGCCAGCAATGTTTTCATTTTTCAAAGACAAACCTCTATAGTGAGGTGGGGTTGTTTTTGAAAAATGTGCTGGGAGTTTTCTTCCAGCATATGGGAACATTAATAGTTTTTTTCCTGCCTGGGACCACCATGCTTGCATTGACACATTTGGCAGGAAAAAACACAGTGGACCAGGCATCTGAAGCCCTGCCCTAAAATATTGGGCCTTTCAATGCCACGTGGGCCCTTCATTCCCTGCCAGATGGTGTTTCTCATTGCAGAGTCTCCATCAGTTTTAATACAGACGTTCCTCTACATCCAAATAAGGAAAGGGAACTAAGGGGGTCATTATGATGGCGGGCGGATCAGCACCA